>JAQPPZ010017058.1:0-1392500 GCA_028583015.1 Wollemia nobilis
AAAACTATAATGCAAACTTCTCTTTTTGCAACTTCTAAAGAATTAAAATGGTGCTTAATGGAACTGGATAATAACCCAAATTAAAGTTCAACTAATAAATCTATTTGAACCCAAGTTGTATTAGAAATAGAGTCTATTCCATAATTTGGGTTATGTAAATGTATATTACAAGGTAAATACTAAGATTAATTTAGGGGGACGTTATCTAGTTACTTCATGCAATGTAATAAGTGCACAAGTGTCATTGTGGAAGTTATCCCTTGCACAACTAGATAGAGTGTTGGCCAAGTATCTTATTTTACCTATATAAGGATGACCTCTTAGGTAGATAGATATAAAGTAGGAAATACATAGAATAGGAACACATAGAGTGTAGCATAGTGTGTGACACCATCCATTTGTTATGGATGTAATGTAGTTAAGTAGCTTTATATTGGAGTGTTCATTTCCTCCATAGCTACATTGTAATATTTTATATTTCAGTAATTTAACAGATTTATTTTATTTTATATTATTCTGCATCTCATGATTGCCATATCTCCATGCTTTGTTGGAAATTTTGAGTAGATGAGTTGTCATTGATGTCAAGAGTGAGTGGTCATTGATGTCAAGCTTTCAACACCAGTCAGTGGTAGTTTCAGTGGGCAACATCAATTTCAAGTTCTCCAATAAGTGCAAAAGGATAGTCCACCTTCAGTTGATCAAGACCCGGTTCCAGGCAATCACATGAGGTCCAAAGGACAAATAAGAGGCCCATAAAAATAATATTATAATAGTTTATTATAATATTAAAAAGGAAATTTAAATTAATTAATATAATTTTATTATAAATTAATTTATTAATTAATTTAATTAAATTTCATGTTACTTAAGTTAATTATAAGTTAATTTTAATTTAATTATAAATTAATTTTTATTAATTTAAATAAACCCTAAAAAGGGTTATAAAGCTAAGTTTATAAATTGAATTTTTAAATTCGATTTGAGCGCCGACGTGTTATGACAATAAGGCATCATATATATAAAGGCAAAACCTTTGCCTTAAGTCTCCTCTCATGAGTTATTTGAATGCCTATGTTCTAGATTTATGTGCAGAAAGAAAGCAACAATTTTTGTGTTTGTAAAGTCTTCGAGGGAAGCAAAGGAACAAACAACAACATGGCTCCTTTCACTTTTCACAAGCCCTGCATAGGATAGTTGGCGATGACCGAAGGTGTTAAGATATTTGTTGGAAGGGAGGATGTAGGATCGAATTTCGTGGGATTCATGTTTTGCAAGGAAGGAAGGTATCCATTTTTGGAAGCGACGTTAACGAGGAAACAAAGGGGGTAAAGTGCCCTCCCCTCCTCATGGGAGCACCCAACCCATGTGGTGGGATAGCACCTTGGTAAGACGCTCGACGGAGAGGTTTCGGGGTCAAAACCCATTGAGGCCTTTTAGTGGTTGAGAGAAAGGTATGCATTGTTGATTGTTATGTTGGTCGCTTAATTTGGATGTGCTAAGGTTGAAGAAAAATATAAATATTTTATGTGCCTAAGGTTGAAAAATAATTGTTTTTGATGGGTTATAAGATTTAATTTTTGCCTAAATTAATATTGGTTATTAAGTGTTTTGAGGGAGATAAAAGGGTAGGCAATTATTATTTTTGAAGGGTTATTTTTGAAAGATTGATTTATTAATTTGGAGATTATAAGGAGCAATTTGAGTGATTATTTTTATGTGTGATTTGATGATTGCTAATTTCAAGAAGGAGTAATAAGGTGTATTTGGGATTGATTATTTTTGTGTTTGAGAAATAATTTGAAAGAGAGTTAGTGTGATATTTTGTCATCTAACCATTAAAATTTGACAAAGAAGAAAATTATGATTGAAGACAGGTTTTCTAAGGGCACTTCTACATCAAACAAAAGGTATGGGTACATATTCCTAGTGAGTTATTGTTGAATGTTGTGAATGCAAAGTTGGAGTGAAAAGGATTTTTTGGTAAGCATTGTTGAGTGTGTTTTGAATTAAAGCTTCAAGGTTTTTTGGAATAAAGAGTTGTTGATAAAACCTTGTTTTATAAGCATTGTTGTTGAGGTGATTAAGTTGAGTGAACTTGAACTAGGGTTTGCAAAGATCATGAGTATCATTATTATGTGAAGATTATTTTATAAGCATTGTTGTTGAAGTGATTGGTTGAGTGAAGAACTTGGACTAGGGTTTGCAAAGAACATGAGTATCATTGTTATGTGAGATTTGTTGATGAGCATTGTTGGAAATATTTGAATGAGTTGAGACTAGGGTTTGTGAGCAAGGATTATTTCATTGAGTGATTGGTTGAATAGAGTTGGTTGAGCCTAGTCAAGTGAATGTGTTGATGTGATAGTTCAAGTTCTATGAAATAAATTGTTCTATATTCTAAATTTATTTGATAAAGAGGTTGAGTGTTGATGAGTGTGAAACATATTGAGTCTCTAACAATTCTCTATATGTTTATGTGGTAAAAAGAGTGATTGAAAGTAATTGAGAATTGTGGTGAATGTGAAGCATATTGAGTCTCTAATAATTCTCTATATGTTTCTAAAAGAGTGATTGAAAGTAATTAAGCATTGTGATAAGTGTGAAGCATATTGAGTCTCTAAAAATTCTCTTTATGTTTCTATGATATTGGATAAGTTCTAGTGAGGACTTGTTGAGCATATTTGGACAAGTTCTAGAGAGGACTTGTTGAGAAGATTTGGACAAGTTCTAGAGAGGACTTATGGACAGATTAGTGTGAGCTTTTGTGGAAGCTTACAAGGTATATTTGAGATAAGTATTTGAGAAGACTTGTGAGTAGATTTGATTGATTGATTTGTTCAAACCTTGAGTTAATATTGGGGAAGATATAGTAGTGTTGATTAGTGATTGGATCAAGCTTTGTGTTAAGACTTGAGGGCAAATATTGAGGATATATTTGTGTTAGATCGAATGAGGATAAATTTATGCTAGACCGAAGGACTATGTTTAGTTCAAATCAAAGGATAGATATTGAGAATATATTTGTGCTAGACCGAAGGACTATGTTTAGTACAAATTTGAGGATAGATTTTGGTGTAGATTTGAGGACAGGTTTGTGCCAGACCAGAGATAGAGATTGAGCAAATTTGTGCTAGATTGAAGGACTATGTTTAGTAAAAATTTGAGATAGAGCTAAGAGCAAGCTTTGGAGGTGACAAAGTATAGAGGATGATAGTCTCTAGTGGACAAAGATCCATTAGTTAGGGTAGTGAGGATAGGTGTCTTCAGTGGATAGATATCCATTAGCCACAATAGTGGGGGTAGCAGTTCTTCTAGAATATCACCAACCAGAGATAAGGAGAAAGAGTTCTCTTGTGGATAAATATCCATGAAATTAATTAGGGGATTGGTGTCTCCTTTGGATAGAGGTCCATAAACATTGCAATAGGGAAAATATTCCCAAGATATTTATTGAAAAAATATTAGTAAAATATTTTCTTCGTGGAGTAGCCCACATTGGGTGAACCACATTAAATTGATGTCTCTATTGTGTGTGATGATTTATGCATTACTTTGGTTATTTCTATTGATATTGCCATTGATTATATTGGATAATATTGTTTGGGAAAAAAAAAAAAAAAGTGATCTTATATTGTTCACCCCCCTCTCAGTATAAGCTTGTGTTATTCAATTGGTATTAGAGCTGGTTCCTTCGAAAAGGGTTTAACAGCTTGAAGGAAGATCTTACAAGAACACAAATGGCAAAGAAAGGTAAAAGTAAAACCATGAGATATAAGAAGAAAAGAACACACATGGTCATGAAAGAAAAGGAATATGAATTCAATGTTGTTGTTTTGGGAGGAAGAATGGAAATAGATTCAAGAGATGAATAAAGCAATGGAGAAAATGCTAGATTAATATATTTTTGTACCAGATATAGGAAGACATGTTACCTTGCAACTTATTGTTCACAATAAGGTGAAGAATGTTTTGTTTGCGGTCAAATCAGTCATGATGCAGGTTATTGCAATGGGTTTAGTAGTAGTGAACATGAAGATGATACTTTCAAAATTGAAGTCCTAGATGATGGTTCAAAAAAGGATAACAGGGATAGTCAAAACATGTATGAAGAAGAAACTCTACTTTGTACAATAGAAGAAATTGAAGACCAAAGAAAAGAGAAAAATTTAGAAAGAGAAAATGAGGAAGTCACTCTTAAGGAACTTGTTGAGTTGAAAAGAGAGAACTTAGAATTAAAGGCTCAAATACAAGAGGATGAGAAATATAAGACAAAGATTCTACAAGATCTCTTTGACTTGAAAGTTATGGTTGAACAATCAAAGGTAAAAGATCTAGAATATGAAATACTTATTTTTGATCTTGAAGAATTAAAAATGGAGAACTCAGGATTAAGGATTCAAGCTCAAGAATATGAGAAATAAAAATAAAATGTTCTACAAGAGCTCACTAACTTCAAATTTTAAGGTTGAAGAAGCAAGGAAAATTGAAGAAGGTATGGCTGAAAAAGTAAAGATAAAAGATCTAGAGTGTGAAAGATTAGAACATGAGATAGTTTCACTAAGGATGAAATTGAAAGACTCTAAGGACAAGCTACACAAGGTTGAGAAAAATTCAAAGACCTTGGATAGGATTATTAGTACACAAAGATCATCAGTCACAAAAATATTACTTAGTTTTGAAGAAGAACAAGGGAAACATGAAGCAGAAAAAGGAGAGTCAAGCTCAAGCACCAAAGAAGAAGAAGCTTCAAAAGACAAAAGTGAAAGAGAGAGTGAGACTTCTAAGGATAGGTTGGAAAATATAAAGTTCAATAAGGAAAGAAACAATGCACAAATAAGGAATAGATGGAACAGAAACTAGCATAGGGTAAGAGAGACTAAGAGACCAGTGAGGTCAAGGCAAGGAAAATTCAATGGATGATGTTTCTCATGTCACAGATTTGGGAACATGGCTTCATAGTGCAGGACACATGAAAGACAAGAATATGGGAACTTTAGGAGCATGTAATTTTTCCATGGGTATTGCTACTCATGTAATCAGTTTGGTCACAAGGTAATGAATTACAAGGTTCATGACAGGAACATATATGGCTTCACCAAGAGAAATCCCAAGATATTTGCATATCCAAGGAATAATAATATTAAGTGTTATAAGTGCAATAATTATGGACATACAAAAAAGTGGTGTAGAGCAAACATTCTAGAATCAAGCATGAACATGTACATGAACATGAACATGAACATGAACAGGAATATGGACATGAACAAAAACATGAACAGGAACAGGAATATGGACATGAACATAAACATGGACAGGAATAGGAACATAAACAGGAACAAAAAAAGGAACATGTACATGAACAGGAACAGTCAAAGGAATCAGAAGGATCAATGAGAAGGAAAGAGGAAAAAGGTAAAGACCAGTGCTTGCTAGGAGTAGAAATACTCCCACCCCAGAATTAACCACCTCAAGAGGAGGTGGGAGAGGGGCTAAGCTAAGAGACTCATTATTAGCCCTGAGCCCCAAAGGTGACCCTTTGCCATTGATGTCAAAGGGGGAGAGATTTGGTTTAAGAAGAGAGCATTGAGTCAGGGGGAGCAATTTCCCAGGGGGAGCAGAACAGGAAAAAGGTCAAGTTTTGGTAAAAGTAATTTGGGTTGCCATCAATGACAAAGGGGAAGATTTTTTGAATCCCATGGGGTTCATATTTTTCAAGGAAGGTCTCAATTTTTGGAAGTGGCACCAACAAGGAAAAAAATGGAGGCAAACATCTTCCCCTCCTCATGGGAGTTCCTAGCCCACGTGGTGGGATAGCACCTTGGTAAGACACTCCACGAAGAGGTTTGGTGATCAAAACCCACTGAGGCCTTTTAGTGGTTGAGAGAAAGGTATGCGCTATTGATTGTTATGTTGGTCACTTAATTTGGATGTTCTAAGGTTGAAGAAAAATATAAATATTTTATGTGCCTAAGGTTGAAAAATAATTGTTTTTGATGAGTTATAAGATTTAATTTTTGCCTAAATTAATATTGGTTATTAAGTTTTTTGAGGGAGATAAAAGGGTAGGCAATTATTATTTCTCAAGGGTTATTTTTGAAAGATTTATTTATTAATTTGGATATTATAAGGAGCAATTTGAGTGATTATTTTTATGTGTGATTTGATGATTGCTAATATGGTGTATTTGGGATAAGTTCTAGAGAGGACTTGTTGAGTAGATTTGGACAAGTTCTAGAGAGGACTTATGGACATATTAGTGTGAGATTTTGTGGAAGCTTACAAGGCATATTTTAGATAAGTATTTGAGAAGACTTGTGAGCAGATTTGATTGATTGATTTGTTCAAACCTTGAGTTAAGATTTGGGGCAGATCTAGTAGTGTTGATTAGTGATTGGATCAAGCTTTGTGTTAAGGCTTGAGGATATATATTGAGGATATATTTGTGCTAGATCTAAGGACTGTGTTTAGTACAAATAAGAAGATAGGGATTGAGGATAAATTTGTGCTAGAATAAAGGACTATGTTTAGTGTAGATAAAAGGACAAATATTGAGGACAGATTTGTGCTAGACCGAAGGACTATGTTTAGTACATATTTGAGGATAGAGTTTGGTGCATATTTAAGGATAGGTTTATGAAAGACTAGAGACAAATATTGAGCAGATTTTTGCTATACTGAAGGACTATGTTTAGTAAAAATTTAAGATAGAGCTAAGAGCAAGCTTTGGAGGTGATAGAGTATAGAGGATGATAGTCTCCAGTAGATAGATATACATTAGTCAGGGTAGTGAGAATAGGTGTCTTCGGTGGATAGAGATCCATTATCTAGAGTAGTGGGGGCAATAGTTCTTCTATAAGAGTACCAACCAGAGATAAGGAAAAAGAGTTCTCCTGTGGATAGAGATCCATGAAATTGATTAGGGGTTTGGTGTCTCTTTTGGATAGAGATCCATAAACATTGTAATAGAGAAAATATTCCCAAGAGATTTATTGAGAAAATATTAGTAAAATATTTTCTCCGTGGAGTAGCTTACATTGGGTGAACCATGTTAAATTGGTGTCTCTATTGTGTATGATGATTTATGCATTGCTTTGGTTATTGCTATTGATATTGCCATTGATTATATTTGATAATACTATTTGGGAAAAAAAGTAAAAAGAAATATTATACTGTTCACCCCCTCCCTAAGTATAAGTTTGTGTTATTCATGCTTGCTACATCAAAAGCTAACAATGGTATTAGAGCTACGGTAGATCTAATTTGTGCAGGTCTATTGGAAAGCCACCATTAACATTGAGCTTGAGTGTTTTGATAAACTAACGCATCGTTGGACCAGCCACTATCAAAAGCTCTCAAAAGAATTTAGGTGGTAGATTATGAGAGAGTCATGAGTGAGGACTAAAAGAAGTCTCAGTTCATGGAAATACTAAGACTATAATTGACCAAAGTATTTTTACAAGAGTTTCAACAAAAAATTGTGAAAACTAGGACTTATGATTCAAGCCACTGGATTGACAGATAATTCAGTGAGGATCATCCAAGATATCTAGAAATTTTCTAATTAGTGCCTAAAGTTTCTTTTGTTTGTAGGAAACTATTTCTCAAAGGATTAGGACTCCTACGACAAAAAAATAGGAGACTCCAACTTAGTTTCCCAAAGTTTGACATGCCCTCATAGTGTAGATATTGGTTCTTTGTGCAAGATAAAACTGTAGAAGAAGACTTCTTGTGATGAGTTATGGTGAAACTAGGAGATAGAAGATCTCCATTGTTGAATCAAAGAAATTCACAAGGTGAAGAACAAGCCATAAAAGCCTTGATATAAAAGGCCATAGAAGCCTTAGAGAATAGGCCATATAGGCCTTAGAGCAAAAGCCATAGAAGTATTAATACCAAAAGGCCATAGTAGCCTTAGTATTGGAAAAGGCCATAGTAGCCTTGATATTGGAAAAGGCCATAGTAGCCTTGACATTGGAAAAGGCCATAGTAGCCTTTGTACAAAAATAAACTATAGTAGCCTTGATCCTAAATTTTAAGATTCAAAAGTAGACTATATATTTCAGTACTAATACTTTGTTGCAAGGAAAGAAGATTCAGTGAGTTGGGAAAATTCCTACAAGAAATTTAGAAAGGGTATCTTCTTCAGAATATTTTTAGCACCTGGAGCAAAACCAAAGAGATCAAGAGAAGATCTTATTGCAAAAATTTCAGTGAAGGAAGGAGAAAGAGAATAAGGACGAGGCAAGTCTTGCTTGAATCTAGAAGCAGCAAATTCAAAGATCTAGAGAAAGATCTCATCACCAATACTTCTAGGAGTAGAAGGTTGAATAAAAGGTCTCAAGGAATACCATTATAAGGTATCAAATAAAAGACCTTGAGAAGGTCTTAATTAGCATCCATAAAAAGTCTAGGAGAGTCTTACTAAAGATATTCTCAAAGAATAACTGATCAAAGAAATCCACTATCAAGGAGAAGCCTCTAATAGTGAAAGACTTAGGATAATTATCACCATTTGAAAACAAGCCTAATATAAGAGGAATTTGGTAAGGAGTGACAAATATGAGAAGAAGAATTTGGCAAGGAGTACCAAATTTGAGAAGAAGAATTTGGAAAGGAGTACCAAATCTCAAAAGAAGATCCTTCTTGAAGTCATAAATCGACAAGACAACTTGAAGATAGAAGAAGTTCACCAAATATTGAATATTTTAAGATTGCATCTAGCAAAAATAAGGCATCACTTTAGAATCAAATACTTCTCCAAATTTGCATGAGAAGGAGGAGAGCAAAAGATGAGAACAAGCCATCAAATCCTAGGCTCGTAAAAGAAAGGTCGAGACCATTATTTGGTGAAGAAGGAGCTATTCAAGATAGTCTACAAAGGGTTGCAAGGACATTCTCGTAGCAATAACTTGGTGATCCTAGACACCAAGATCTACATCCTCTACAAAAGCAATAAAAGAGCTACAACAAAAAGGTATGCAAATTTCTAGTGCAAATAAGTTTATTAATTCATCTACCTATGAGATTTTTTAGATGCACCTACATTTGGATTAATGTTTCAAATAGAAAATTGGATTGTAGTCTTCAAAAGAGCAAAAAGAAAAATTTATTTTTAAGGTTAATTTGAACTTTTATTATATTTCAAAAATAGTTTCTATAAACTACCTATTACCTATTCTAAAAAGGAAAATAAGACTAAGCTCTACAATATTAGTTGTAGTGAAATTTTAGAATAACTCTTAAGGATTCTTTTTAGGTTATTCTTGATTAGTTGCAATATATTATTAGTGCATTAATTTGAGAGTTGATAAAAATATTAAAGTGTAATCTTAGTGCATTAAAAGTGAGAAAAACTTGTACTATTACACTACTCTCAAAAGAAATTAGTTTTGTGTTCTTGAAGGGCACAAAATCTGATCTGTATCAAGTGTCTAAAGACACTATTGAAGCACAATATCTGCAACTCATAGTGGTCTAAAGGATCCACTCAAATAAGGCTAGAATCCTCAAAAAATTTGAGAAGAACATAACTAACCAAAAACATAAATAGAAGCTTAAAGGATGATATTTGGTGAGTCTCAAATCCAATAGCCTTAAAGGGTTGAATGCAAGAAAAGAATTGCAGAAAATAAAAATCCTCTATTTACTGTTGTATAAACTTGGAATTGTTATCCAAGCAACCAAGCAAAAATGAAGAAGTTCTCTACTTGTGAAATACAATCTTAAAACCGTTAAAGTGTAGGAAATAATTTGCCATAAAATCAGACTTTTTGATCTTATATAAGAGTGCAAAAGAAGGTGCATTAAAGCAAGTTTATGTACACATTATAGTACATATAATAGCACCATTTCAATCTGATTTTTATAGTTTAAAAATAGATTGAATCTATCCCGAAAAGGGACAATAAAAATAGGGAAAACAACCAAGTGAGGGCTGAACGTAAGAACTCTTCCCAAGCTATAGAAGCCACTCAAAAAGGGCTCTTCACAAACACTTGAACCTGCAGAAGAAATAGCATAAGATTAGATCAAAATGGTGTCCTAAGCAAAATATAAATAATAGGAGAATATCAAGCAGTGGGAAAAGCAATCAAACATCAAAGGAAAGGAGAATTCATACCAAAGCATTTCTACCATTAAAAAATGCTAACAATGGATTAAAGCATCAAGGAGTCTTCATCCAAGCACTACTATTCAAAAACAATTCAAGGGACACCAAATATACTCCATATCTCCACAAAAGCTTCACCATATATCCACCACAACCCAACCATTAGCTGGAGATACTGAAGCATCTACATAAAAAAATAAGAATTAGGGTGGAAAATGCATTGGAGAGCCTCCATATAGGTATTTATAGAAAGAAAGATATGCAAATACCACTTGTCATCTATTGGAAAATACTCTATAATGCGTATAAAGGAGACGTTACACTTCTTGGCACCCATACTATAAATAATGGAGTTACACACAACCTGACATACGTTATAAAGAAGATATCATGAAGACGTTGAGGAAAGAGTGTTACTTGGACATCGTTCAAGAAAGAATAAAAGAAGGAACATTTTCAACTCAATAGTGCCACTTGTCACTTGTAGTGGAGTGAGTTCGACACCTCCACCAACCAAATGAAGAAGCTTCCATGAGTGCCTAAGATCTCATACGATGGAACTTGTCACTCCTACCTCGTATTAAATATGGTTTGGACTAAGTCAAGCACATTAGTTAAAAACACCAAGTGTAGTAGTTGGAAACACCAAGCTTAGTAGTTGGAAACACCACATGCAGTAGTGGAAGCCACTCGGTAGATCAATGGTAGAAGCTTAGTAAGTGTTCAAGCGCTACACGACATATCATCGAAAAAAGCTTGACAACTATTTAGGCATAATTCGGCAGAGTGATGGTGAAAGTTCGATACTTAGGCTCAACTCTAGCTTGCTCTGCATATTATGAAGATATAGATTACCTATTGAACCTAAACACAAAGAATGCATAGATAGAAGACAAAGTTCAGGAAGAAGAAGAATATCCATATTGAAGACTGAAGTCCTCAATATACAAATAATGTAATACAGGGGGTGTTAGAAATAGATTCTATTCCATAATTCGGGTTATGTAAATATAAATTCCAAGGTACATACTTAGATTAATTTAGGGGAAATTTATCTAGTTACTTCATGTAATGTAATAAGTGCACAAGTGTCATTGTGCAAGTTGTACATGTGCAAGTTGTCCCTTGCATAGTTAGATTGAGTGTTGGTCAAGTATACTATTTTACCTATATAAGGATGGCCTCTTAGGTAGATATATATATATATATATATAGTAGGAAATACATAGAATAGGAAACACATAGAGTGTAGCATAGTGTGTGACACCATCCATTGGTGATGGTTTTGGAAATTTTGAGTAATTATGTTGTCATTGATGTCAAGTGTTTGGTGCAAGGAAAATTTCATTTTGATACAAGTAAATTGGTAAAAATAAATGGTTATAATATTTTATATTATAAGCCAAAGAGGTTGGTTAAAATGTTGAAGACAAAATTTTATGCCCATGTTTTTTAAAAGAAAAGAGAAAATATTATAATATTTTAATATTATAATAATTAAGCCAAAAGGGCTTATTAAAAGGAAAATGAAAAAGTTGACGAAGGACTCCATGCAAAAGTATTGTCTATTACTAAAGTTAAATAATATAATACAAAGTTAAAATATTATATTAAATATAAAATTAATTATAAAAATTATCAAAGGCGCCAAACTTCAAATTTAAATGGAGGAAATAAAGGTTTTTTTTGACGTCATAGCAATGCTTCAAATGCATATAAAAGGGAGGAGCTAAATCATTTTCTAATGTTACCAAGATATATGTGCAAGTATTAATTGAACGAGGAGTACAGAGCAAAGTGTCCAATTTTTTTTTCATCAATCAAGTGGCAGCGAATAAGGACAAGGAGGTGCACATTGTGTTTCAGCGAGGGATGGTAGCCCAAGTGGTAGGCGAGTCCTGCGTAAGGTGTGGCAGAGAACAAGTCATGGTTTGATTCTCTTGAGCACCAGTTTTGAAAGTGCTTTATCTTTTTCGGTGGACACAACAAGAAATAAAGGTTGGATGTGCATGTTAGGTATCAATTGCTTGGCTAGCACAAGTGGTCAAGCGCTATGCTTAGGAGGTTGAGGTTGGAGGGTCGTTTCCCATTTGTGTCAACAAGGAAGATAATTTTTTATAAGGTATGCTCCAATTTTATTAAGTTGGTTATATTTGGTGTTTTGTGGATGTTATTTTATGTATAGTTTGGCATATAGGAGGTATAAGGAGAAATAAATTTTTGCATAATATTTTAAGGGTATTGCTATTATTTATTTTAAATGCAAAAGTGGTAGTGATAAGTTTGTAAATGATTTTTTTAGAATTGTAACTCTTTGTTCTTTGACATTAAAGTAGATTGGAAATTATTTTATGATAGTGGGAGATAAAAGGTGTAAAGGGTGATGTTATTGTTTGTAATTCTTGCTTTATGAAAAGGAAATTTTTGAGTGGGTTTTGTTGAGCTTTAATGCATTATCCTTGAGAACAAAAGAAGAGTCCTAGAAAATTATTTTCATAATTCATTGAACATCTTATTGAGGGAAAATTCATGTGGATATTTTTGAAATAGAATCTTGCTATCTAACCCTTGAAGTGGCACAAAGGGAATTGGTTGTTGGTGAGAGGTTTCGAAGACATGTCTCCATCAAATAAAATTAAGAGGTATGGGCACATCATTCCTTGTTTAAAGTGTTTTGTTGAAGTGAATGTTTTGGAAAATAACGTGGAGAGAAAAAGATTGTTTGATAAGCAATGTTGGAAATATTTGAGTTAGATTTTGAAATCTACATTGTGCATCCTTGTTGAAAGAAAGTGGAAACACCTATGTTAGGGTTTGTGAGCAAGTTATGCTTCATTGTTTGAATGATTGTGTGAAGCTTTTGGGCATTGGTTTTGAGTGATATTAAAAGTGAATGTGCAAACATTAGAAATCAGATTTGTGCAAGCAAGTGTGTGCATTAGGAAGATAAATATCATATGCTAGACTAGATCTACCTTTAAAAAGAGCAATAAATGTGAGACATGTGAAAGCAACATAATTAATGATTGAGTAGAACATATTGAGTTATTTGCAAGTGCATATCATTCTCTATATGTTCCAGAGGTTAAACAAATTTTGAATAGAATATATCTGTTTGAGGAAAGTATTTCTTAAAAATATATAAGTTGTGTTAGTGTTCAAATTTTGGATATATTTAAAGGCAGATTTGAGAGTCTTTTGAGAAGATTTAAATTATATTTGAGCAAGTCTCTTGAGAAGACTTGAAGGCATGTTTGAGAAAGTCTTTTGAGAAGACTTGAAGGTATATTTGAGCAAGTCTTTTGAGAAGACTTGAAGGCAGATTTGAGAAAGTTTTTTGAGAAGACTTGAAATCAGATTTGAGCAAGTCTTTTGAGAAGGCTTGAGAGTAGGTTTGGTTGCTGATTTGATCAAGATTTTTGTTAAGGCTTGGTGTAGATTTGAGATAGATTTTGGTGCAGATTTGTGAGCAGAGTTAGAGCAAATTTGTGCTAGACTTGGGACAAAGTTTGGTGTATATTTGAAATAGAATTTGGAGCACATTTATGAGTAGATTTAGAGTATATTTTTGCTATGCTTGAGATAGAGTTTGGTGTATATTTGAGATAGAGTTAAGAGTAGGATTGGGAGGTGATAGAGCAAAGAGGATAGTAGTGTCCAATGGATAGAGATCCATAAACCAGTGCAGTGGGAACAAAGGTCTTCTATGGGGAGAGATCCACAAGCCATAGTAATGGGAATAGAAGTCTTCTAGAAGATCATCGACCAAAGTAGAAGGGATAGAGTTCTCCTATGGAGAGAGATCCAAGAACTAGAGCAAGGGGATAGAGTTCTCCTATGGAGAGAGATCCATGAACCAGAGCAAAGGGAAAGAGTTCTCCTATGGAGAGATATCCATGAACCAAAGCAAGGGGAAAGAGTTCTCCTATGGAGAGAGATCCATGAACCAGAGCAAGGGGAAAGAGTTCTCCTATGGAGTGAGATCCGTGAACTAATTGGGGAGATAGAGTTCTTCTATGGAGAGAGATCCACAAACTAGTTGAGGAGATAAAGTTCTCCTAGATAAAGTTCCACAAAATAGAGAAAAAGGGAAAGAGTTCTCTTGTGGAGAGAGATATATAAATCAGAGCATATGGTATTTGTGTCTCCTATGGACATAAGTCCATAAACATTGTAATAGGGAATTGATTCCCAAGATATTTGTTGAGAAAATTTAGAGGAAATATTTTTTTGTGGAGTAGCCCACATTAGGTGAACCATGTTCAATTTGTGTCTCTCTTGTGTGTTATAATTTATGTCTTGCTTTAATTATTACTATTGATATCACCATTGATAATATTGGATAATATTATTTGGGAAATAAAAGTAAAAGTTGGTCTTATACTGTTCACCCCCTCTCTCAGTATAAGCCTATGTTCTTTAGATGGATGCAATGTAGTTCAATAGCTTTATATTGGAGTGTTTATTTCCTCCATAGCTATATTGTAATATTTTATATTTTTTTTTGGTAGATAAGATACTATAGCATTAATATCAGGTTTTTCAGGTTGACCCAAAACCTTTTACAAAAATCAGCCTAGGGCTGTTGATGAACATATCCTTACTAAGGATCCTATATATGTAAAATCTACATGCCACCAAAGCCATTACATCCGGTAAGGCACATAGCCTGTTATAAAAAAAAGGAACTTATGATACAAAATTTTGGATATACCTCAAGAAAACACACATGCATCATAATTACAAAAAAGAAACAGACATGGATCCCTTCCTTGAGACAATGGAGAAACAAAAAGCTATAGACACACATAGTAGAGTACTGAAAAAACTCCCACAAGCTCTGTATTGACAGTTACTCTTAATAATTATTTGGTAATTGCTTTCTTTCGTATATGACATGCTTTGGTACCACATAATATCTTGGCCAATCAGCCTTGGAGAAGTGAACCTGCTATCTAGATTTATGGCAGTGACTATCTGGTGGTCTACGTGGCTTTGGTTCGAAGTCTTATACTGTCGTTTCTTTCCTTCCCTATGATTATCAACCAACCTCAAATTACTAAGATGACTAGGAGCCATGTTATCTGACATGTGACTATCCCTATTAGACTTTGTGGTATTTCCAAGAAGCATCCACGAAGACTTACAGCTCAGACAATTTTTATTGTGAGTCGAATTCAAAAAAGAGACAGGAATACTCCTAGCCTTCGAACTTACAGTGCCTTCCCTATTGGTAAATTTTACTATCGTTCTTGGCATTCTTGTTGAATAAGCTCCTCTACTTCACTGGGGACACCATGTTCCCATTTGAAAAGTCTGTCACCATCGACACCCAAATTGGCCAGCTTATTAGCAATTTTATTAGCTTCCCGAAAGACATGTTGGGCTTTTCTATCCTGTATTCCCTGGAAAAGGATCCTAGCCTCTTCAACAATTGTTTTAATCCTCAAAGGAGGTGTTTTACAATTATTGAGGAGATTTATAACATGCATAGAGTCTCCTTCTACGATCAAATTTCCTTCTAAGTCTTGAGTCATTTGAAGGCCTCTCCACATAGCTCTAGCTTCAACTTCATTGTTCATCCTTATTCCCAAATATTTGAAAAACACAAGCATCATATTCTCATTATGATCTCACACAATGCCACCAGTGCCTGCTCTTCTAGGATTGTCCTTAGCTGCTCCATAAAAATTAAGCTTAAAATAGCCCGTAGGAGGTGGAGACCACTTAACATTGGATCTGGGGTTGACTACCCTAGGCACAAACTCATATAACAGGGTTAAGCTTAAATATTTAGCAATCGTGGTCTCCTACAGATGAGGTTTACAACTATCAAAAGGGATAAGGTTCACATTCTCATTGGCAAAGGATAGGATCCTGGCAATGATAGTTTGATGATCATGGCTAGACTCTTTAAAGACTCTATGGTTCATTTCTAACCACACCTGCCAAAGATAGTGATCGAGACAAATTTTCCACATGTATCGAAGTCTTTGGCTTGAAAAGGGACAAGGCCACTGGATGAAGAAATCAAGTACGATGGCTGGTTTAACCCATGAAATATTGAAGGCTTAAAAAACCCCACTTAGGACAGTCAAAGAAAAAGGACACTCAAGGAAAATGTGATAAATGGTATCCCAATTAGCCCTGCATAGATAACAACGATTAGTGATACAAATACTTTTATGCATCATATTATCAATGGTTAGAATTCTTACTTGGATAACCAACCATGAAAAGACTACAATTTTTGGAATTAAATTTTTTATCCAAACTAAGCCCTTTTGGAGGATAAAATCCTCGTCATCAAGCAGAAGCTTGTAAGCTGACTTAACAGTGAACTGCCCATTTTTTGTAGGACCCCAGGTCACTTGATCTTCCTTGGGTTTCATGGGGATAAATTTTTGCCCGAGAATATTACAAAGATCATTGGATTTCACTTGAAATCCCTAAATTCTTATTTGTTTCCACTTCATTCTACCTCTATCCTCAACCATATAATCAGAGACTTTTCTGCCAATGAGTTCTTCTGTGATATCTCTGATTCAGGCTAAGTTAGTATATTGCGTCAATGGTTCATCCTTAGCCCACCTATCATTCCAAAAATCTAAAACCCATCTTAAACCTTTTTTGATGATTTTATTACAATTAAGAATTACTTTCCAAAAAGCAGAACCTCTGATTGGAACTGAGTCACTTAGAAATTCCATATTTTGAATATACTTTCATTTGATGATAGCTTTCCATTCATTTTCTTCACCAGAAATGAGATGCCATGCCTGCTTATCTAGTAAAATTATATTTATATGAGCAATTCTCCTCAGACCTAAGCCCCTATTTTCCTTGGGTCTGCACACTTTGGTCCATCCTACAAGGTGTATCCTTTTTTTCTCCTCTGATCCAGTCCATAAATATTCTTTTTGGAGTTTCTCAATTTTTTGGAAAACCTTCACAAGGGCTTTGAAAATGGAGAGGAAATAGACTGGAATGCTCGAAAGAGAGGCCTTAGTGAGGGTCAACTTTCTTGCTTGAGATAGAAGATGACCTTTCCATCCAGCAAGTTTTTTTTGAAATATTTCAATAACCCTGTCCCACATTGACTCTCTCGGAGAACCAATGAAAATAGGGAGACCAAGATACGAAGTGGGGAGGTTTGCTATATCACACCCTAAAATTTTTGCAATCCTTCCTTGCCTATGAATGGGGGTGTTCAAGAAATATAACTTACTTTTACTGAAATTAACTTTCTAACCAGCAGTGTCTTCGTAGAGTTGTAGGATGTATTTAATTATTTTGGCCTCAACCACTAATGCCTTAGTCAATATAAGGGTATCATCGACAAATTGTTGGTGAGAAATAGCCCTAGTGAGAGATGTTACCTTGATTCCTGATATTATCCTTGAAATGCAAGCATTTTTAATGGTTCTACCTAAAGCTTTTGCCACAATGATGAATAACATGGGGTTGATAGGGTCCCCTTGCCAAATTCCTCTACGACTTTGAAAGTAACCAGAAGTTGTTCCATTAACTAGAATTGAGAACCATGCTTTAGAAATACATTCTTTGATAAAATTAACCCATTGGTGGTGAAAACCAAAATTAAGGAGGATAGCAATCAGAAATTCCCAATTTAGCCTGTCAAATGCTTTGTTCATATCAAGCTTGAGGGCAAAAAAGACCTGTTAGTCTTATGAGAAAAGTGCAAAGCTTCATGAAATATGATAACTCCATCCAAGATTGACCTGCCTTGGACAGAGCTTCCCTGACATGGATCTATGATGCGGGGCAAAATATCTCTCATTCTATTTGCAATGGATTTAGTTAGGATCTTGTAAGAAACATTGCATAGACTGATTGGCTTGAAGTCATCCATAGATTCAGGGGTTTGCTTCTTAGGAATTAGAGAAATAAAAGTAGAGTTGATACCTTTTGGGATATGATTTCTTGCTTGGAATTATATGACAATAGAAATTACATCTTCACTTACAATGTCCCAAAAATATTGATAGAAACGAGGGGGAAAGCCGTCAAGTCTCGGGGCTTTGTCTGGCTCCATGCTAAACAAGGCTTCCTTAAATTTCTCATCAAAAAATGGAGCTAGAAGCTTAAGGCTTATATCCTCATTTATTATGCTAGGAATGGATTACAAGAGAATATATTTGGCCTCCTCATTGCACTGCGATTCCTGACCAAGGATAGAATTGAAATAAGTTACTATCTCCTTTATGATTTCTGTTAAGTCTTGAGTAATAGAACCATCTTCTTTTTAAAAAAAAAATATCTTGTTATTGCTTCTGTTTCTAAGCGTGGTGACGTGAAAAAACTTGGAATTTGAAACTTCATATTTCAACCAAATATCCCTTGATTTTTGCCTCCAATAGATTTCCTCACAGGCCAAAATGTTATGAAACTCTGCTAGTTTTGTTCATTCCTCCTGCCTAGTAGTTTCATTAGGATCACCATGTTGGATCCTCTGATCAATTATATTCAAAATTTCAACAACCTATTTTTTATTTTCAAAGAGGTTCCTAAAGACCTCTTTGTTCCATGTTCGAAGCTTTTCCTTAACAAAATTTAATTTGCCAATAAGTTTAAAAGTTGCACTATCCCTGACAGGCTACTGCCACCATTGACTTAAGCTATCTCTAAAAATGGAATGTTTGATCCACATAGATTGAAATATGAAAGGTTTCTTGAAGGATAGAGAGCTAGGGATCTCCAACAGAATGGAATTATGATCAGAGGTAATTTTAGGAAGGGCGTGCAGGGTAGAATCATCGAAAAAAGTTGTAGCCTCCTTTTATAGAAAAAATCTATCAAGCCTTTCTTAAACGAGATGACACCCTAGCCACTGATTGCTCCAGGTATAATTCACTCCTCTAAGTTTTACATCCATCAAAATGTTGGAGTTCACAAAGTCATTGAACTCATCCATGCTCCTGATAGGTGGTCCATTTCCACCCATTTTGTCTGAAGGGTAAAGAGTGTTAAAATCCCCAACCAAAATCCAGGGGATATTATGGAAGATTTCACTCAGATTGCCTAAGTACTCCCATAGTAGAGATCTCCCTTGAATAGAATTCGGGGCATAAATATTTGAAAGGATCTATGACCTGTTGCTGTTTATTTTCTTAAATAAAACACTAATAACCTTGTCATATTTTTGAATAATGGTGCCTTCTACTATCCGAGGATCCCACAAAGTCATAAGGCCTCCAGATGCTCCTCTGGCTGATTTGCAAACCATGTCGCCTTGATTCCAAATTTTTTTGCTTTTTTTTTCACTGAATCTCATCAGTTTTTATTTCTTGCAACATGATAATAGTTGGATTCACTTAATTTCTTATTGCACTGACTTCCTTGTGTTTGGGCAGGTCATTGAGACCTCTCATGTTCCATGATAGGAACTTCATTTAGATTGTTTGGGATTTCTTCCTCTCCCCATCCCTTGAGGGGGTTTTCCTAATTTGTTGTCTTCAAAACCCGAAATAACCTATTGAAACAAGGTTCTCTATTTTCCATTGGCAATGTCATTATCAATTTAATTTTTTGATGCTCAACATTTGATATTCTCCCTCTTCTTTTTTCATTGTCAAAATATATAGGAGACTTCATAGTGCTCCTAGTTTGTTCAGGACCAAACTGAGGGGAGGTAATTTATTGTAAAACTAGACTACCATATTCCTCAGTCTGAAGAGTTTCACATATCTCCACCCCTACATACAAATATTCTCCTTTTTTCTTGTATTCCCTGGTCTGCAGGACGACCCCTCAGTAGGATTCACTTAGCTCCTAGTGATGATGTTAGGGAGATGAGATTTTTTATTTTCCAATGCCTCAAATTTCTTCCTAAGTTCTTCAGCATTAGGGTTTGGCTTTGGGATGCGCATTGGGCTTGAAGTATTTCTAGCATTGGGGTTTAAGGATCCTGACTTGGATGCGAATTCTAGAGATCGTGCATTAGGGTTTGGATTTGTGATGCCCACGGGGCTTACAATAATTTTAGCATTAGGGTTTAAGGATCCTAACTTGGATGGGGATTCGAGAGAGCTAGAAAGATTAGCCTGAAGGTGCTGGGATTCCATATCTTCTGATAATCCTCCTAATCCCATATTGGATAGAATTGAAAATTTATTTGAAACTAGAGGATTGGAACTTACCTGAGTATTTTGGTTGTCAACAACCTATTGTTTTCCTTTGTCTTGTTGGGACCCTACACCCTCTCTTTTCTTTTTTTGGTAGACATAGTTTTCTTGATTGAAATCGCCTCTGCTAGGGAAACTCCTCAAATTTTGTCTATCTAGCATTCCTTGCTTCTACTTTTCTCTATTCATTGTCAGGTTAGGGCATTGATTGCATATATGTCCTTGATTTTTACATTCTACATAGAATTTCGGTCTGTTCTCGTATTCTATCGACTATTTTCTATAGTATTCTCCATACTCTAGCTCCATAAACCTTGGCAATTCATTATTCAAATTAGCATTTATGCAGATTCGTGCATGAGTCATCCTTGTCTTGGCCAAGGTCACATGGTCAATGGAGATCAGGTCCCCTATAGTTTTGGCTATGCCATGCAACCAATATTCATTGAAAAACTAGGCATGTAGACTCGGGAGACAAACCCAAATAGGGGCAATGTTAATATTTTGCTTTTCAGGGTCAAAATATTCACCCCATTGTCTAAGAAAAAGGCTCCTTTTGCCTAGAAACCAAGGACCTCCTGTTAAAATGTGGTTAGCATCCTCCATATTGTTAAAATGAATAATGAAGAACCCTCGAGTTAGAGCTACCAACTCCAAGCTGCCTACCAGTCACCATTTACTCGTCGCCCAAGCCTTGATAATCTCCATGTCCGGCCTATCTCCCAAAAAATTTCCTACCAGGGAGAATTCTTCCATTAAAATAAAAGGGCTCATGGAACTTGTCGGGGCTGAAATTTTATTATTTACTGGAACTAGGGGCAGAAGAGAGAGAACATCCTTTCTTTTTCCTCTAAGAATCTCAACAAAAGACAACCACTTCTTGGGCCCCGCATTATCTTTTGTATATTTTTTTTTGGGGTCTTTCTAAGGAGGTTCGGGCCCCCGTGTGATCCATGCTCGAGGTTCCCACCCACCCCTTCTATAACTACTCTACCTCTATCGCCTTGGCTAATATTCCTGGCCAAAAAATTCAAAACCTCACTCCTGCCGCACCCGCTAAACCTTAGCTCACTCATTCCTCTTGCTAAAGGAGAACGGAAGAATATTTCATACTCAAAATAATGTAATATTTTATATTTCAATCATTCAACAAATTTACTTTCTTTCATATTATTCTGCATCTCGTGATTGATTTCTCTCCATGCTTGCTACATCAAAAGCTAACAATTTGCTTACCTTAATGATATCTGTAGATGAAGGATTGAAATATGATTAGATTTATCTTATTGCTACATTTAAATGGATGAACCTACTATTCTTGGTTGTTCTAAATAGCTCCTTAACTCACCAATTCATAGCTTAGTAACTCCTCTATCTTGCTTCCCTTTAATATGTAGTAGGCGACTTCTATTAGCCTTCAAGATAAACTTTGTAACTCCTAAAGTTTTGTAGCTAGTAATGCTATATTAATTGTTGCCCTAAAATACTATTTTTGAAACTCATACATTTGGTAGGAAGTTCCCCCAAATCATAATTAAGTTTTCCTTCAAGGACCCTTTTAGTATTTTGCTATAGATTCAACAAACCCCTATCTCTGGATGAGCCTTCTATCCTCTAAACACAATCTTTACACCTTTCTAGTTTGGTAGTAATATCTAGCTCTTTTCTCCTTGTTAAATTTTGGCTTTGATCCTGATCTCCTTCTTAAGAATTTAAATGTCTTGATCTCTTCAATATTCTCCTTCGATATTTGATACTCCTTATCAAATTCTTATTCTTTTGGGCTTGTTTTTGGATGGCAATAATTATCCCAAATTTTGCTCTATCAATAACTCCTCCTTGCTGGTATATTTCTCCAATGAGTTCTCCTAGGAACTCCTTTAATGGCCTTATTTGAATTCTAAAAATAAGTTATCCAAGCCTTCTCCTTTTTTATCCTTGAGACCTTTCCAAGGTCTTCTATCTCATAGCTTCTATGGTCTTCCAGATGAGACCTTTCCTTCAACCTTCTATTAAGGAAGTGTTGGTAATGAGATATTCTCGGATCTTTGAAAACTATTGCTACTATAATCTGGAACAAGACCTTTGTTGGTCCTTCTTTACTTCTACAATTTGCAGGATTTAGTGGATATCACCAACCTCCAATATTTCAAAATTTGTAACTGGACCTTCTAAGGGTCTCTTAATCTTCTTTTGGATGATTTATTCAATCTACTATCTACAATATTTTATGGATATCACCAACCTCTAATATTCTTCTTGATTCTTCTCTAGAGTCTAATTCTTCTCTAGAGTCTCTTGAATCAGTAGTAAGGTTACTATGGCCTTTTCTTCTTATGCACTCTTGTAGGTCTACAATATCTAGTAATGAGACCTCTCCTCAGGTCTCTAAAATATTCAATCTTATACTTGTTGTTGCAAGTGCTAGAATGATTCTTATAAAGATACTATTCCTAGCTCTATGTAGGAAGATTCCCAACTTTTTTGAATCTCCTTTTCCTACAACAAGATGTTAGAAACTAAAATGGTGGAAATTGTAAAATCTAGAGATGATGACTCTTCACTAGTTGATTTGTCAATCTAGTGGGATGAATGTTGAGTCCTAGTATTCACAAGTTTTCTTGTAACTTAGTGGGAAAAATCTATCCAAATGTAATCTCAAATTTTAGTAAATGAGATTTTTGGATTTCTCTCAATCTCACTTGTGGCTCTCCCTATTTCCTATCTGATCTACCATGTGCTCTGATACCATTGTTAACTTTTTATGGGAGGTAGTACAACCAAAATATGAAGGATAACTAATTTTAGATAACTATAAAACTAATGATACAATAATATGCAAGAAAATAAATATATGAATATTTGCAAATAACTCAGAAATATGCCATTAATAGGGATGGCAAAAATAGAACAATGCTATATAATGAAGGACATGAAAACTCCATGAAAGTATATGAAAAAACTACATTGTACCACACTACACACTATATCTACTACACACTGTATACTTACTATATCACACTCCCTCTCTATATACTACTACACTTATGAGGCCTTTATATAGAAATATAGATTGCTTGGCCTTTACCTAGGACTCATGTACATGTGGACTACATGCACATTTACAACTTGCACATTGAAACTTGTGCATTTATTATAATACTTGAAGAAACTAGCTAAATTTACTCTAAAGGAAACTCCTGATATAGATATCTACCAAAGGTGGTACATTTACATGACACAAATGATGTAATATACTCTAACAAGTTTGAAGTATCCTCTCACTAGATGCTAACTTGTAGTTGTGATTTATTATAATGTGGTTATCAAGTGTGGAATATACCTGAATATTAAATATACCTCATTGATTCCTTATCAATATGGAAATAGATTCAAGAGCCTCATTGGTTATTCCATGATCACTTCAATTGCATGTTTTGTCAGGAGGAAAAACTGAAGGGATTAATTATTCATAAAAATGTGTTACATAAATAGGCACAAGGCCTATATGATGAACATGACACTTGTCAATGAAACTGACAAGTGTCAAACTAAAGGCATAGTGCACTTTAACTCTAACATTCCCCCTTAAAGTGCACTATCCTAACTAAAGGAAAAACAAAGCAAGTCAACATTAGGTAACATTCCCCCTTAATGTTGACTTCTCTAAAACAACCTATCATCCTCTCTTATTTGGTCTAGGCTCGTGCTCTTTGCGCTTGGCTCTCCATCTATGAATAATGCTAGATCCACTGTGTATACATCTCGGTCTATTGCCTCAGGGTCAACCACTTCAACGGGTCCTTGCCCTGGGTCGGCCGTCTAAGTGCCTCGGGGTCATCATGGGTGCCTCGGGGTCGGCCACATCTGAGGTCTGTGGCCTCTCGCAGTCATCCTCGGAGGATGTTGCCACTCGTAGGTCACGACTAGATTCACCATGAGTATGAACTCCCTCCTCATGGTGAACTCAATCTAGAAGGTGTCGGTCTCGGCGGAAAATGCACCTAATGAAAGGAAAACGAGCCATATAAGAGTGTCGGTCTCTGTTGAAAATGCACTCAATACAATAAAATGAACCATAGATCAAAATAGGAGGAGAGAAGAAGAAAAGAAGAGAATCTTCTGAAGTGTCTTCGTCTGTAGTCTTCAGAAGTAGATCCGGAAACAACCTCGGATAGAGTCTAGGGTGTCTTTGTCTATAGTCCCTAGTATAAGTGTCCTTATGGTGACCATGTCATCTCACCGAAATGCATGGGTAACCGCACGCATTCGCCAAGTGTATAGAAAAGGTCACTAGGTACAAGGATCACAAATAAAATTACCTTGGGAGTGTCAGGTACAACCGAGAGTGCACTCCAAGGTAGAAAAAATTTGAGGCTAAAAAACTCAAATGAAACTACCTCAAAATTTCAATATGACACAACCATTGTGTCCGTCGCGGAAAAACGTTTCCAACGACTATAAATACCCCTATATTCCATTCTCAATGGGGCCTTCATATATGGGAAAAACAACATGCCTCCGTAGGCAGCAAAATAAACAACCTCGCTCAATGGCGGCATCGCTCTCAAGCGGAATAAAAAATAGTCTCAATTTTCCCTTACAAGGGATTTACATAGGCCATACTGTTGGCCAATGAGCATGGGCACTTCCCTTACAATTTAAAATCAAATTTAAGATAATGATCATTAATCCCTTTATGAAAAGTGGACCCCTCAACTTTAAATGCTTCCTAAAATAAATTTTACCACCATTATTAATATTTCACATGTGCATCCCCTTTTAAATATTATTATCCCAACTTAATATAATGAACCAATGAACCAAATGTTGGGGTGGACAGAATGCTGCACTTTAACCAAAGATCACTCGAACACGTCTACCATCTTCTCCGCCAACAAGTCTGCACTCGAACACGTGTGCCATAGCCAGTAATCGTTCAGGTGCATGGTAAATTTCGAGGGGATGAGGGATTAGGGTTCGCAGCAATTGGATCTTCGCCCGGCATAGATGAAGGCGGAGGCAGAGGCGGAGGCGGCTCTCGTCGACGTTAATTTTCCTCATCAGTGTTTGAATTTTTCATAACAATGGGGACGCAAACTGTAGTGATAAGCCTGCTATCGGCACGTGACTTTGAACGACGTGAACCTCTTCACGAAGACGAAGTCCATCCCATGACCTTCATGATGGACGATTCCCTCCTTCAGCAGGGACGCGTCATCCTGGAGGTGGAGATCCGTGTCAAGGGTGCCTTTCGCGACAAGGAGATCGGCCGCGTGATTGCGCCACTGAAAGAATTCATGAAACCAGCTAGCATCGGTAATTTCAAGGGCGGTGGAGCCGAGTTCGTGAGCTACCAGTGCTTATAATCTCAGGAACTTTTGCACTGAGCTACAAGAAAAAATTTCGATGCACCCTGGCCCAAAAATCATCGAAAAAACTTCGCTCCCCTAGAATTTTCACGATTTCACATGGATCGATCCATACCACCGTCTTGAGAGCCTTGGTGCCCTGGATTAAAACAAAATCCGTTCAACAGCCATCCAAAAACCACCTCCAAAGAGGCCTGTAAATCGCTCAGAGCCAAAAAAGAAACAACAATTGCTGTAAATTTGCAAATATCCTGAGCTTGAAACCCTTGTCCGAAGTTTGGTATGCCACCACTTCTGTAACCTCGTCGCTTCTGGGTCAGATCTATGCTTGTTCTGCTGTTGGAATTGCAGTTCAATCCAAGTTTCAAAAAATCTCAAAATGTGAATTCGGTGACATCCACAGTCCCTGTAAATAGATATGCCAATATGTACATCCACAGTCTCGTCGACAGGATGTTCACAACGCTCGAGGAGGGAAAGAAGATCCCTGTCCTGCCAGAGAGGGCAAGCCTTGGCTGCCCGAGATCGAATCCTTTCTAGAAAATTTTGTTGATGAGATGGCCACAATAATGGCCACTCCTGCTGCTACCAATGCCTCTTATGCTCCTTTCTGCTTTGATTTGGGCTTTAGAAAGATGAGCATAGCTGTCAAAAGAAATATAGATGACCAAATTAGGGGCAAGGCTATCAAGAAAACTCTTGTAGTCGGATTTCGCCCACATGCTGGCTTTCACCTCATCCTTAAATCTTTCTCCATAGATTGATATGTCTTGGCTTTTGTCGAAAGAAAAAAACCTTCCGCATTGTGAAGCAGAACCGCTCCACTCCTGTCGGGCAAGAGGGAGGAACCACCCCCCCCACCGTCCCTCCCCGCGCTGTCCTTTGTGCTTCTACCTAGGTTTTCTTCTACCATAATCACCATTCCTCAGACTACACAACAATCAATGAAAAAAACTTCCCGTACCCACTCAGAATCTCTACAGCCTCTGTACTATCGGCCAGATCCACATTTTTCGCCTCAACGTCAAAGCTGGAGTGGTTTAAATAAACTAAAAATGCATCATAACTTTATTTCTGCCCTTCTACCACACCGAATTAGATCAGCAAAGCATGACATCGATTGATGATGGCCCATCTCCACTACTACTCCTACATCGGCACTTATGCCTCCCATATATTAGGTAAAGACGCCAAGGAAAAATTTGCGGCTATTCTCAGAGAAAAAAATTGCCCCCCCCCCCCAAACCGATCTCACACACTAAAAGTAAAACCAACAAAAACCACCCCCCTATATAAGGGCCAAATCAGCTTAATCATGAACAAAAACAATGCCCAAACGTGGTACCCGGTAAAAGTAAAAAAAGAGAAAAGAAAAACAGAAAGGGGGGGGGGAAACCGATAAAATGTTAGAGGAAAACTAAGTTTCATAAATAAAAATAGCACAAGCCAATAAAAGACTTGTCAAGAACCAAGTCAACCATAGGACTTTAACTCTAACATGTTTCACACCAACGTACTTTATGTTTTATTTATTAAATCCTAAGACTTACTTATGGTATTAATAGGACAAAAATGTGGTGTAGTTAGCTATGAACGGTGATGACTTCTTATTTAAGAGGTGAATACATTTTTTCAAGATTATGGTGGGATTTCAGTTCAAGAATTTTGATACTATTAGGTCCAAAAATTTTTGGTAGACATGACTCATGGCCACTATGCCTGAGATGCCATATTGTCTTAATATTATAGGCTTTCATCGAGCCTAGTTCACAAGTATTCTTCTTGCCTTGTCAAGGAGTTGTTTCTATAACCTCTAACTTAATAATGAAGTGTTATTGTAGCTTATTACCTTGGATCAAAGTAGGATGAGAATGGATTAGAAGGAAGAATTGGTTCTCCCTTCAACTTGCTCTGATACCTAATGTTTAAAGCTTCGATAAGTTTACATTATGAGTGATGAATATTTAAGTATAAAGCATTGCCAAATATGGCATAAATACTATATATGTGAGGACAACAACTAACTTGGACTCATAATCCTTGTGAAGATAACAACAACCCCTAAATAACTTTGACCTATGGTCCTTGTGAATGGCAATTTCCATGTAAGGACATTAGTTGACCTTAACAAACATGAACTCCTAGATCATGTGAGTGGTAGTCATATCCACTCTTATTCATACACCATTAAACTATGATGATAATTACTCCTAACAAAAATATGGCTTGACTCATTTTAAGCTAATTTGGAATGATTAGCCAAAATTATTAATTCCAATTTGTACACATGTTTACATTCAAAACATACATATACTATTAAATTACAAAATTTAACCTCATAATAAATTAATAACATTTTCATAAAATTTATTATCATATTATGATTATTATATATCTAAATAATATACTATAAATAAGATTAAATTATTATAAAAAAGGAGGAAGAAATTATCATGTAGATACAAATATTTTTTAAACTAGTTATATGGGGTTTAATAAAATTATTCTTATTAGTGCAACATTTCAACAACTAATATATATTTTTTGAAATGGTTATATGGGATTGAAATGAACCCCACCCATATTACTAAAGAACATGCGCTTATACTGAGAAGGAGAGGTGAACAGTATAAGATAATTTTTTTTGCTTTTTAATCCATATGATAACATCAATAATATTAAAGCAGTTTAAATTACACATATCATTACACACATGAGAGCCATGATTTAACGTGGTTCACCCAATGTGGGCTACTCCACGGAGAAATATTTCACTAAAATTTTCTCAATAAATTTCTTGGGAATCCTTCCCTATTACAATGTTTATGGACATTTTTCCAAATGAGAAACCAATCCCCTAATCAAGTTCCTGGATCTCTATCCATAGGAGAAATCCTCCTCTGCTTTGGTTGGTGATATACTAGAAGACTACTGCCTCCATTGCACTAGATTATGGATATATCTCCATTGAAGACCTTTATCCTCACTCAAAATAACTTTTTCCTCACTGCCCTAGATAATGGATCTCTATCCACTGAAGACTCCTGTCCTTTGCTCTGTCACCTCCAAAGCCTGTTCTAACTCTACTCTATCTCTATCTCAGATTTGTACTAAAAACTATCCTCTACTCTGCATAAATTTACTCAATATTTGTCTCTAATATAGCACAAATATGTCCTCAAATATTCACCAAAATCTATCCTCAAGCCTTAACACAAAGCTTGATACAATCACAAATCAACTCTGTTTGATATACCCCAAACCTTTACTCAAGGTTTGAACAAATCAATCAATCAAATCTGCTCTCAAGTCTACTCAAAGACTTGCCTAAAATCCATCCAACAAGTCTTCACCAAGACTTGCCTTAAATCTAATTGTAAGCTTCCACAAAAGCTCACAAAAATTTATCCTTAAGCTTTCAAAAAAGCTTATTCAAACCAAATGCAAACTTGTATACAAAACTCAACTCAATCTCTCGTAGAAAACCTCTTCAATCCCACAAACAAGTTTCACTTAGAATATTGTTTAACTTACAAAAACATATAGATAATGGTTAGAGACTCAATATGTTTCACACTCACAAAAATACTCAATCACTTTCAAACTCAATTAAAAAATAAAGAACAATTTGTTTTATAGAACTTGAACTATCACTCCAACACCTTCAATCATTCTCATCAACTTCAACAAACCAATCAATAAATGAAACACAACTTGCTTACAAACCCTAACCAAGTGTTTCACAACACTTCCAACAACTCACACTATAAACCTTTACTCAAGATGATTCCAAATTCACATAACAATGATACTCATGATATTTTTCAAACCCTAGTTCAAGATAGTTCTCAATCTCAAACTCAAATGATCTCATGAATATTCACCAATCATGCATATGAAAAGGTCACTCAAACATCCCAACAATCATTTTCACTCCAACTTGCACTTCACAACATTCAACAAAACAATATTTCACTCACAAGGATAATATGCCCATACATTTTATTTTGAATAATATTTGACCTCAAAACCTGTCTCAATCACAATCAACCTCTTTGCCAATATTAATGGTTAGATATCAAAAATCTACACTCAATCATTTTTTTAGAGTTAAAGTGCACTATGCCTTCAGTTTGACACTTGTCAGTTTCATTGACAAGTGTCATGTTCATCATATAGGCCTTGTGCCTATACCAAATGTTAGGAGGGAAAACTGAAGGGATTATATTATTCATAAAAATGTGTTACATAAATAGGCAGAAGGCCTATATGATAAACATGACACTTGTCAATGAAACTGACAAGTGTCAAACTAAAGGCATAGTGCACTTTAACTCTAACATTCCCCCTTAAAGTGCACTATCCTAACTAAAGGAAAAACAAAGCAAGTCAACATTAGGTAACACATTTCACTCAAAATTACTTTACCATACAAATGTATTAAATCTCAATTACACCTTATTTATCCTCCTTTATAAATTCTAACCACCAAATTTAAAATAAAATATTTTAACTTTATTTTCCCTTTTATCTCCCTCAATAACTCATAAAAACATTTTAATTTTTCCCACTATGCAATTTCAAATTATCAAAACCTTGGGTAAAATAAAATATTTCCACACTATGCAATTTTGGATTATCAAAACCTTGGCAAATAATAATGTGAACGCATACCTTTTATTCTTCCCAACAAAAATCTTTGGCAAGATTCGAACACCCAACCTTGCCTCACCAAGTGCCTTAGCCCAAAGAACATCCACCGCTTGGGCTAAGTGCCCTCATGAGATAATAAGGTGCAACACCTTCCTCTTAAGTCTTATGGCTTCTCGACTTCGACACAAACAAAACTTTGCCCTTCGCAAAAATGCAATTGTTTGGATCGAACCCATGACCTCACGCTTCACGAATGTCTTAGCACAGCCCTTGGATACCACTTGTGCTACCAAGCACCTTGGAACCTTCATGGCACTTCCATTCTCCTTATTGCTGTTTCTGCCCACATAAAATTAAAACACATGCAAATTTTCTTACTCTTCGGTGCTCGAAATACTTTTAACTTTGGTATTTCGCAAATCGCATGGATAATTTTTTTGATTAAAATATTGCCCCCTTTTATAATGTTTGCCATGTTGTCTAACACATCGGTGGAGATAGAGAATTCAAATTTAATTCGAATTTAAAATTTTGGTGCCATAATTGATTTAAATTTAAATTTTAACCTTATGGTTAAAATATTTAAATTTAAATAATTTAAACCTTAGTCCTCAAAATCTGCCAAATGGGTTTTTAGGAAGATTTAAAATGTGATAACTCCTTGGACCTCATTTTTCTTCAAACCAACCTATATCCTAAAATATTATAATATTAAATATTATAATATTATTATTTCCATTTAAACCTACTTCTTCATCCTTGGAATTTCTTTTTAAACTACTTCTCCTTCCTCGGGTCTTTAATATGTTTAGGCATTTTTAGGTATATAATATTAAAATAAATATTATATCCTATACCTTTAAAATTCTTCCTTGCCTTGTGGAAAAAACCATCTGATGACATTAATGATGACGAAACTTGGACATCAACCTCTTGACATCATTGACAACAAAACTTGCTCATATTTCCAATAATCTCCCCCTTTGTCATTGATGTTAACCCATTTTACTTTAACCATTTCTTTTACCTTTTTTAGTTTAGCTCCCCCTGAGAAACTACTCCCCCTGACTGAATGCTCTCCCCCTAACTTAAATCTCTCCCCATTTGAAGTTAATGGAAAAGGGCCACCTTTGGGGCTTGGGGATAAGAATGATACTCTTAGCTTAGCCCCTTCCCCACGTCCTCTCTTGAGGTGGTTAATTTTGGGTTGGGAGTATAACTACTCCCAATTTATTTCTAAGATACTCAAAGGTCTCTTTCAAAAGTGGTTTAGCAATCTACTCTTTTGTAGTAACATATTCCAACTTGACTTGCTTATTTTTCACCTGTTCTATCAGAAAATGATACTTGATCGGAATGTGCTTTATCCTGGAGTGCATTATTGGATTATTTGAGATATTTATAGCACTTGTATTATTACACAATATGGGAATAGGGTGATAATGCTTTATCTTGAAGTCCTCCAGAGTCCACTTCATCCATAATACCTGTGTACAACAAGCAACTGCTGCAATATACTCTACCTATGCTATGGATAAGGATACTGATGCTCATTTTTTACTTAGCCAAGAGACTAAACAGTCTCCAAGAAAGAATGCTCCTCCACTTGTACTTTTTCTATCATCAATACTGCCAACCCAATCTGCATCTGTATATGCTATGAGAGTGAAACTATCACTTTTGGGATACCAAAGCCCAAAATCCATAGTCCCTTTTAGATACCTGAGAATCCTCTTTACTGCTACTATATGTGTCTCCTTGGATGCTGCTTGAAACCTTGCCACTAATACCACTATCTACATGATATATGGTCTTGTAGCTATGACATACAATAAGATGCCAATCATAGATCTGTACAATTTTTGATTTACCTCAAGATATTCATCATCTTTACTTAACTTGCATCCTGTAATCATGGGGGTACTCACTGGTTTACAATCTTCTAACTTGAATTTCTTTAGCATCTCATTTATATACTTGGTTTGAGAAAGAAATACACCTTTCTTTTATTGAGATATTTGAAGTCCAAGAAAGAAGGACAACTCACCAAGCATAGTCATCTCAAATTCATTATGTATGCTCTTTTCAAATTTCTAACACATCTTATCATTGTTGCCTCCAAAAATGATAACATACACATAAAAAAACCATAATTAGTAGGTCATTCCATTTATTTTTGATATATAAGTTACATTCCACTATTCCTTTCTTGAACCCCTATTCTTGAAGGTACTTATCCAATATTGAATACCAAGCTTTGGAAGCTTCTTTCAGTACATAAAGTGCCTTCTTCAATCCGCATACATAGTCTAGTTTACTTGTTAAGATGAATCCCTCTAACTGATCAATATAAACCTCTTCTTCCAAGACACCATTTAGAAAGGCTGATTTAACATCCATATGATATACTTTGAAGTTTTTGAAACTTTAGAAGGCTAAGAACATTCTTATATCTTCAAGTCATGCAACTGGAACAAATTTCTCATTAAAGTTAATTACTTCAACCTGTGCATAACCTTTGCATACTAATTTTGCTTTGTTTCTAACTACCTGACCATCTTTATTTAACTTATTTTTGAATACCCATTTAGTGCCAATCACATTCTTACCTTTTGTTCATGGGAAAAATTTCTAAGTATTACTTTTCTCTATATGATCTAGCTCCTCATTCATCGTCTTAATCCAAAATTCATCTTCACTTACCTCATTGAAATATTTTGGTTTAATTTTAGATAACAAAGAGAAATTTGCTTGTTGATTTGATGCTATTATCCTTCTCCTTGTCTATCTCTCATATGGATTCCTAATGATTTGATCCCTTGGATGATTTTTCTATACATACCTAGATGGAGTCTTAGGAAATAATATTTGTGTTTCGTCTTCTTCCTTTGATTCTTCACATAACCCTTCTTGATAACTTTCATCTTCTTAATACACAATTTCTTGAACTAGTTATCTTGATCCTATATTCTCATCAAATCTTACATTTATACTTTCTATAATAGTACATGTCCTTTTTTTATAGCATCTATAGGCTTTTCTCTTAGTGGAATAGCCAAGAAAAATACCCTCATCACATATTGGGTCAAACTTACCCAAATTTTTCTCTTCTTGTCTTATGTAACATTTACTTCCAAAAATTCTAAATTACTTTATAGTAGCTAGTCTTCCTTTCCAGAGCTCATATGGAGTTTTGTGATGGTTTACTCTTACTTGAGCTCTATTGATTATATATGTTGTTGTATGTACTGTCTATTTCCAAAAACCATCTAAAATATTAGACTCGTTTAACATGGCTCTAGCCATATTCTCAACTATCATATTTTTCCTTTCAAATACCTTGTTTTGTTGAGGAGTTATTGCTACTGAATATTCTCTTTTTATCCCATGTTGTAAAAAAAAATCTACGAATTCATTTGAGTTAAATTCTCCTCCTTTGTCTGACATTAAACTCTTAATCCTTTTCCTTGTTTCATTTTCCACTAACTCTTTAAAAGATTTAAACTTATCAAGAGCTTCTAAATTTTCTTTCAGGAAAGCTACCCAAATCATTCTGGAATATTCATCTATAAAAAATATAAAGTAACTTTCACCTTGTAAACTCTTTGTCCTTGTAGGACCACATAGGTTAGTGTACACTAGCTTCAATGGCTCAGATGACATAAATCCTTTTGACTTAAAACTTGTTCTAGTTTGCTTCCCATGTTGACATTGTGAACAAATTATGTTTTATGGCATTTTTATCTTTGGTAAATATTTGACAACCTACTTCTTGCTTATGTTTACTATATTTTCAAAGTTGAAATGACCCATTATTCTATGCCACAACCAAATCTCATCTTCTTGTGATAGAAAACTCTTTTTACCTTTAATATCACTTAACATGTAGAGGTTGTTTGCAGTTCTATTTGCATTTGCAATACGTTTTCTAATTTTAGAATTCCTAATCTCACACCTAGTTGGATGAAAAGTAATAGATTGTGCCTCAGCCCCTTGATATACAATACATTCTCTATTTTTGTTTTCCCATTATCTAAACTTAGAGTTCCTTTCCCACAAATTTTTATTGATCCATTATCACCATATCTTACTGATCCTCCATTAGTTTCTTTGAGTACAAGAAATTTACTTTTGTCTCCTATCATGTGACTAGAATATACAATATCAAGAAACCATTGTTTTCCCTTATCCCGAACATGAAGATTTGTTTGTAATAACATTTATCTAGCTTTCTCATCCCCTTTTATCTCTTTCCTAATTATTGATGTTGTATTATTTTTACTTGAATCAGGCAATACAATTTTACACCATCTAACCTTGTGACCAAAATTATTACACTTATAACATATGATATCATTATTCATAAGAGATGCAAAAGAATTGAAATTTCTTCCAACATTATTTTTAACATAACCAGTGTAATGTACAACTCTATGACCATATTTGTTACATGAAAAACAATATCCATGGAAGATATTATGTAACCTGTTTGAATGCCTTGGAAAATATGGTTGAGTGCTCCTCTTTTTGTTGTGATTAAATCTTGTCCATAGTTCTTATTTGCATTCTTCTTTATTGATGTCTTTTTATTCCAGAGTATGAAGTCATGAGCTTATCTTTATTTGATGTCTCTCCCTTATGAAAGCTTGAATCCTCTTTCTATTTTCCTAACTTTATATCTTGTTGTAACTTGGTCTTTTCGACTTAATTCCTTAAAGAAACAATTTCTGCTTCCAATATTTCATAGTTTGTTTTAGTTAATCTTAACAGATCTGTCATATCTTGTTCAATTCTCTTTACTTCTTCTACCTTTATCTTGAGTCATGTGAGACTCTGTAGAAGTTTTATCTTTGCTTCTTCATCCTCTTGAATTTTATCCTTCAAAATCGAGTTCTTCTTTCTAACCTTTTACAAGTTCCTGAGAGTAGAAAATAATTCATATTTTATGTCAAACATGGTCTCTTATTCATTCTATGAAGTCATGTGTGTTTCTAATGGATATTTCTCCAAGCTGTTAGTCTTTTTATGGAAACCCGCTCTGATACCAATTGAAGAACATGTGCTTATACTAAGAGGGGGGTGAATAGTATAGGATAAAACTTTTTACTTTTTAATCCATATGATAACATCAACAATATTAAAGTAGTAAATATTACAGAAAGAATCATACACACGTGAGACATGATTTAACAAGGATCACCCAATGTAGGCTACTCCACAGAGAAAATATTTCACTAAATCTTTCTCAAAAAATTTCTTGGGAATCCTTCCCTATTACAATATTTATGGACCTCTGTCCAAAGGAGACACAAATCCTCTAATCAAGTTCATGGAATTATATGCATAGGAGAACTCCTTATACTCTACTTTAGCTGGTGATTTTATAGAAGACTACTGCTTCCACTGCAATGGCTTGTGGATCTCTCTCCACTGAAGACCTTTATCCTCACTCAGAAGAAATCTATCCTCATTGCCCTAGCTAATGGATCTCTATCCACTAGAGACTACTATCCTATACTTTGTCACCTTCAAAGCCCATTGTAATTCTACTCTATCTCTATCTCAGATATGTACTAAACACTATCCTCTACCCTGTACAAATATTCTCAATATCTATCTCTAATCTGGCACAAATATATCCTCAAATATGTACCAAACTCTGTCCTCAAGCCTTAACACAAAGCTTAATCCAATCACAAATAAACTCCATTTGATTTGCCCCAAATATTAACTCAAGGTTTTAACAAATCAATCAATCAAATCTGCTCTCAAGTCTACTCAAAGACTTGCCTCAAATCCATCCAACAAGTCTCCACCAAGAGTTGCCTTAAATCTGCTCGTAAGCTTCCACAAAGCTCACACAAATTTGTCCTTAAGCTTTCACAAAAGCTTATTCAAATCAAATATAAACTTGCATACAAAACTTAACTCAATATCTCATAGAAAACCTCTTCAATCCCACAAAAATGTTTCATTCAGAATATTGTTTAACTTATAGAAACATATAGAGAATGGTTAGAGACTCAATATGTTTCACACTCATAAAAACACTCAATCACTTTCAAATTCAATTCAGAAATAAAAAACAATTTGTTTCACAGAACTTGAACTATCACTCCAACACCTTCAATCATGCTCATAAAATTCAACCAACCAATCAATCAATGAAACACAACTTGCTTAAAAACCCTAACCTAGTGTTTCACAATACTTCCAACAACTCTAGAGAGATTGGGATGGTAAGACCACCTTGGTGAAAATGGCAGATTTTGGAGGCAACAAGTTGTGACGGATGGAGCAACAAGGAGGAGGAGCGAGAGGTCTAGGGGCATCAAATCCTAGGTGTGGGACTTCAGAGGGCAGATCAGCAGACGCGGCACGTGGGGGCTCTGGCGAGATAGCAGGCCCCCAGGCGGAGGATGTGGACAAGGAAGTTCTATTGGAACCGGTCCAAGGGCGTTGGGCGAATGCGGTTGAAGATTTCTCTAAGGGGGACCAGGACTCTATGCGTCAGGATCAAAGGAAGACCCAAGAAGGAGACAAAGAGAAACCTGGCAACTGGAGACCTTCATATCTTAATGCTCTTCGCGGTAAGCAAAAATTATCCGACTCTTGTTTTAATCTAAAATCTGTCAATGGTAGGTTGCACGTCCTAGATTCCTTAGCTCAGCATGTGGCTATGGAGGGCAGAACATCTTTGGTGGCAAAATTTATGGGGGTGAGGCGGACATGGAAGTCATAAGGAGATGGGCCATCCAAAAATGGCAGCCAAGGGCCGGTATGATGATTAAGGCTTTACCCAAGAGTTTTCTTTTGGTGACATTTCAATGTGAACGAGGGACATGGAAAGGACTCTCCAAGGAGGTCCTTGGTTTTTTGGGAAAAGGGGCTTGTATCTGAAGCGTTGGTCCCCCGATTTCAACCCTCAGACTCAGGTGCTGGATTTGGCTCCTATTTGGGTTAAGATGCCAGGATTACCTCTACTTTTCTGGAATGAACAAATATTGGCTGGGATAGCTACAGAGATTGGAGAACTAATAGCTATTGATCCTGCAACCTTGAGCAAAACAAGACTCTCCTTTGCTCGCATGTGTGTGTTGGCGGACCTGAGTAAAGAGCTCCCTAAATCCATTATTTTTTCGTCTATGTTTGGCCTTCATACTCAGGTATTTGAATATGAAAATATGTCTTTTAAGTGTAGTGTTTGTGGGAAGGTAGGGCACCAGGGTATCCACTGCATTTCCAAGAACCAGCCCCCACTCCAAAATACTGATCCTCAAACCCAGAATAATATCCCTCCCCCATCTCCATTCCTACCCAACCTGGGCCTCAAGGACGTGGAGCTCGAAATCCGAATATCGGAGACCCCGTCCCTATTGTAAGCAAGAGGCAACGTTTTAACCCTCCTCCAAAAAATTCCTATGCCCCAAAACCCTCTCACAGGGGAGCTGGTCCCTTTGATGGGAACCCTCAAGCTCAACTCTCTGCCTAAGATGATACAAAGCCTCGGAGCCAAATCACAAAGGAAAGAACCCCATAGATCAACGCCACAGGGCAAGTAAGTTTGATTGGGTGATTCGGGAGGCCTATGGAGGCTCGGTGGAAGTGGTCCCATGTACGCAGAGGAATTTATGGGAAGAAATTCCAAGGAGATCAACATCCAGGGGAGACACGGCTTTGATGCATTAAATCATTTGAAGGGAGATCGGATGGACAACCAAGAAGTGGAATCGAGGTAGAGGAGACTCAAGAGAAGGATTTAGAGGAGAAAAATCGGAGGAAGGAGCGAGGAAACTAAAATACAGAAAGGATACTCGGGAGGAAGAGGTGAACCACCAAGATCGGTGTAACCCCAAAGCAGGGAAAAAGAATCTACTAATCAAGAAGCTAAGAGCACGGAATCATCTCCACCAAAAGACCAGCTTAACCCGGAAAGCCGAGTGTTACCCCAAATACCAAGACCGACCTACCCAAGATGGTTACTAGAAGCCAAGTGAATCCCAAGGAACTTCAACCTAGAGCGGATGTATGGGGATATGGTTCGGTAGGAAGAGGGAAACCTAGCAATGCCGCCTTAAGGCGTAAAGAAGCGAGCGAGGAGTGGCGATGGCACTCAAGCGAGATGCTCTTTGGGGCGAAGGCTCGAGGATCCAAAGCCCATAAATGAAGATTCTTTCATGGAATATTCGTGGGAGTAATCCTGCAAAAATAAGAGCTTTGTATGCTCTTAGACAAGAACACAAACCGGATATGATTTAACTGCAAGAAACTAAAATGGAGGAGAGTAGAGTTATTCCTTTTAAGAATAGGACTTGGCGAGAAGCTGAAGTAGTAGGCCAAGAGGCCACTGGAACAGCAGGAGGGTTACTGGTTATGTGGAACAAAAATGTGATTGATAGTAGAGTGATTCTGATGTCTAGTTGGTTTATTTGTCTCTTATGTGTGGATAAAACCACGCAGGAAGAGTGGATCTTAATGAATGTATATGCTCCAGTTAGACAGGGACTGAGAAGGGTTCTTTGGATTCAGCTAGCTGAATTGAGGGAGACGGTCCCCAACTACCCTTGGATTGTGGGAGGGGATTTCAATTGCTACCTTAATCCCGCAGATAAATTGGGGGGCTCTCAAAGAATAACCGCTGATATCTACGAGTTTAGAGATTTTGTTGAGCAACATGAGCTGATGGATGTGGACTTGCGTAGATTCTCCTATACATGGTCTAACAAAATATTGAAGGAAAACCAAATTCAGATAAGATTAGATAGGTTTCTTCTTTCTCAAGAATGCGGAGAGGTTTGGGGACTCTTCATTAATGGAACTCCCAAGAATCGGGTCCGATCACAACCCAATCCGTGGGAAGCGAGGGGAGGACTCTAAGAAAAGATACATCGGACCCTTTCGATTCGAACTTATGTGGTTCCAACATCGGGATCTCAAGGATCTCCGGTTGCCCAATGGTGGGACAAAAAGTATAATGGTTCGAAACGGGCCCAAGTGGCATGTAAACTAAGGAATGTGAAGGCTAACATTAGAGAGTGGAACAAAACTTCCTTTGGCAATATTTTTCTTAAAAAGGCGAGAACTAAAAGACAAGATCAATGAACCTACAGGAGAAGTTGAAGTCGGAGCACTTACGGAGGATCCGAGAAACCGGGAGAGGGAGCATAGCCGAATACCACACGATGCTAGGATTTGAAGAAACCTTTTGGAGGCAGAAATCCGGACCAGCGTTGGTTAAAGGAGGGTGACGAAATACAAAGTTCTTCCATGTCTCTACTCTTCGCCACGGGAGTACTAACAAAATTAAGGAGATCAAGATGGCCGATGGGTCTAACACCAAAGATATGGAAGACATAAGGAGGGAAGCGGTTGAGTACTTTAAATCGTTGCTAGAAGATGTAAATCTGACTATTGAAGAAGAGGACTCTCTGTTGGCAACCATTCCACCCCTCGTAACTGATAATATTAATGGATTCTTACTTAGTCCTTTCACAAAGGGAGGAAATCAAGAAGGTCATTTTTGACATGGATGGTAACACCTCCCCAGGACCGGATGGCTTCCCCAGCTTTCTTCCGAAGTTTTGGGATATCCTAGGCAATGATGTAGTGGAAGCTATAATTGAGGCTCAAAAGGACATGGAAATCCCGGAAGGAGTTAATGCTACTTTTTTAGTCCTCATCCCTAAACTAGTGGGAGCAATGGAATTTTCCCGCCCTATCGCGGTTATGTAACACTCGATGAAGATTCTCACAAAAACAATCGCCAATAGGTCAAGGTTATCCTTCCTTTCATCATTGATATGAACCAAGGTGGCTTTGTGAAAGGGCAACAAATATTGGATGGTATCATCACAATTCATGAGGTTATTCATTCAATGGTGACTAGTAAGGAAGCGGGTATGTTACTAAAGCTTGATATGAATAAAGCCTACGACCGGGTCTCATGGCGGTTCCTCACCAAGATTTTGGGTAAGTTTGGTTTCGGTCCCCAGTGGATTAAGTTGATTTTTAGTTGTATCTCTACTACAAGATTTTCGGTCATGGTGAATGGGTCACCCTCCGGTTACTTTAAGAGTGAAAGGGGGTTGCGACAAGGAGATCCTTTGTCTCCATACTTGTTTATTATTTTAGCGGAAGCATTGGGTAGGAACATTTCCAAGCGACAGCGGATGGTCAATTGGAAGGTTTTAAACCAGCCTCAACAAAGAGGCCGGTGTCTCACCAACGTGTTGTGGATGATACGATCATTTTTTCTAAAGCCTCGGTGCCTCAAGCTAGGAAGCTGAAGAGAATTCTAACCAAGTATGAGATAGAAGCAGAATAGTACATAAACTATAAGAAGAGTAGCATCTATTTCTTTAACACGCCTGGTGGGAGGGAGGAAAGAATAGCTAACCTCTTCGGTTGTGGAAAGGAGCTTCTACCAAAAACTTATCTAGGCATGCCTATGTTCGAAGGAAGAATGAAGGCTACTTTGTGGAACTCGATCATTGACACAGATCTCCAAAAAGTTAGGCGGGTGGAAGGGCAGCCTCTCACCCAGAAAAGCCTTATTAGTTCAAACTACTTTACGAGCATTCCAATTCTCGCATGTCTCTATTTAGAATGCCCGCAAAGGTCCAAGCTACATTGGAGCTAATTCAACGCAACTTCTTGTGGTCAGGGTTCGGGAGGAGAGAAAGAGAATTTCGTTGGTAGCATGGAATCGGGTGTGTGCAAGCAAGGATCGGGGGGGCCTGGGGTTAAAGAGAATGAAAGAATTGAATCAAGCTTTGATTGGAAAACAGGTATGGAGATTTATCAATAATGATCAATTGGGATGGGTAAAACTTCTTAAGGCAAAATATATCGAAATAATCAGGACTTCCTGAAAGCTGATAATCTTCCTAGAGGATCCTATTTTTGGAATTGTTTGCTCGAATGTCGGGAGGTAGTCAGGAAAGGCATCAGATGGAGAATTGGTAATGGAAGACAAGTGGACTTTTGGAAAGACCCGTGGTTGGAAGAGGCCCCCTCTGAAAGATAACTTAGACCTTCAGGTCCTCCAACATAAACTTTCGAAGGAAATGGGAGGAAAAGTAGGGGATTTTATTGTCGTAGCACGAAACTTCTTCTTGGAAGAAAATCAGCGGTCATAATCCGTCGAGCAAGAGAAGGTGGCCCTAACCAAACTCAATGATGCTTTAAGTGTGTTCCCGATCATTCCATGGGGAGGAAGAGACAAGGTGATTTAGGGAAAAACTACAAGTGGGATCTATTCAATAAAAATCACCTATAAGTTAATCCACTCGAGGATTCAATGGTCGGGACTTCGACTTCTTATTTGGTTAAATAATTTAACCCCAAAAATAGCTTTCTTCTTTTGGTTGGCGATTCAAAATAAGATCCCGCGACAAAGTATAATCGCAAAGGAGAGGTTTCCAATTCATCAATCGATGTATCTTGTGTGAGAAAGCAATAGAATCAGTAAGTCATATATTTCTAACTTGTGATTTTTCTTGTAGCGGTCTTCCAAATGATCCCGTCCAAATTTCATATAGATTGGGTCTCATCCAAATAGCATGTCCGACTTTTGCATACACAGGCTTCCCCCTTCCCGGGCAAAGCTTTTGACTTGGCTCGGAAGCTCACTACCCCATTTTTTATGGGGGATATGGAATGAGAGAAATAAGAGAGTATTTAAAGGACGTAAGAAAGATCCCGGGTTATGTGGTAATAAAATAATCGGAGCTTTGAAAGAAAACTGGGAAAACTTTCTTCTTCAAAAATGAGACCATGTCTCTAAGGGAAAGGAGGATTTTGCGGAACCGGGGAGAGGAACTTCCGTACCTAGACATTACAACCAACCCACGGGATGGTGTCAAGTGGATACCCCCACACAAAAGTGGGTTAAGTTTAATTTTGATGGGGCAGCTAAAGGAAATCTGGGGGTTGCAGGAGCAGGAGGAGTTCTGAGAAATGAGGAAGGAAAAGTGGTCCTTGCCTTTGCAGAGCCTTTGGGAATTCAAACAAATCATTTTGCAGAAGCCCGAGTCGCATGGCAGGCAATGAGAATTGCGGACTTGAGGGTTATAAGGAAGTTATCTTTGAAGGGGATTCGCTTAATATAATCAAGGCAATTAAGGAGGATAAAGACCCCGAGATGGACCATATTGGAGCTTATCCTAGAAGCAAAGATTCATAAATCTCATTTGGTTAATGCCCGAACCAACACACCTTCAAAGAAGGGAACCCAAGGGCGGATCTAATGGCAAATATTGCGGTTTCTGTTGGGGAGATGCAAATTTGGAAGGATAACTTCCCTCAAGAACTATTGGTGTTGGTTGCTAGAGAAGAGCTAAGATCAAACCGTTAGAGCATCGGGAGATCGGAGGGGCTGATGATGAGTAATCCGACGAGATGGAATTAGGCGTAAAAGGCATCCCATTTGTGGGGCCTGGGAGGTGACAAGTGTACAATATAACAACCTAGTGGTATTAGTAAGTGCTAGGTGTTGTTTGGTTTTTGTTTTATCCTGAATAGTCAAGCGACAAGTATAGGACTGTGGACTCTAAGTATGGCTTAATGTGAGTCTTAGAAAGATCCATTTTGTATTTTGATTATACGGGCTTGATGCTAGAACCAGACCATTTTGACTTTGTAAAAGGTTTGTGGACCTTATAACCACCTCTACCTTATACCAAAAAAAATACTTCCAACAACTCACACTATAAACCTTGACTCAATATAATTCTAAATTCACATAACAATGATACTCATGATATTTTTCAAACCCTAGTTCAAGATAGTTCTCAATATAACACTAAAATGATCTTATGAACATTCACCAATCATGCATATAAAAAGGTCACTCAAAAATTTCCAACAATACTTTTCACTCCAAATTGCACTTCACAACATTCAATAAAACAATATTTCACTCACAAGGATAATATGCCCATGCCTTTTGTTTTGAAGAAGATTTGACCTCAAAACCTGTCTCAATCACAATCAACCTCTTTACTAATCTTAATGGTTAGATATAAAAAATCTACACAATAATTTCACTCAAAATTACATCACCATAAAAATGTATTAAGTCTCAATTACACCTTATTTATCCTCCTTTATAAATTCTAACCACAAAAATTAAAGTAAAATATTTTAACTTTATTTTCCCTTATATCTCCCTCAATAACTCATAAACACCTTTTAATTTTTCTCACTATGCAATTTCCAAATTATCAAAACCTTGGGAAAAATAAAATATTTCCCCACTATGCAATTTTGGATTATCAAAACCTTGGCAAATAATAATATGAGCGCATGCCTTTTATTCTTCCCAAAAAAACCTTCAACGATATTCGAACACCCAACCCTGCCTCACCAAGCGCTTTAGTGCAAAGCACATCCACCGCTTGGGCTACGTGCCCTCATGAGATAATAAGGTAAACCACCTTCCTCATAAGCCTTATGGCTCCTCGACTTCGGTGCAAACAAAACTTTTCCCTTCACAAAAATGCAATCGCGTGGATTGTACCCTCGACCTCATTCTTCACGAATGCCTTAAGATAGCCCTAAGCTGCCACTTGTGCTACCAAGTGCCTTAGAACCTTCATGGCACTTCCCTTATCCTTATTGCTGCATATGCCTACATAAACTTAAAACACATGCAAATTTTCTTAATGTTCGACGCTCAAAATACTTTGAATTTGGGCTTTTGCAAATCGCATGGATACTTTTTTTTGATTAAAATCTTGTCCCATTTTATAATGTTTTCCATGTTGTATAACACGTCAGTGGATATAGAGAATTCGAATTTAATTTGAATTTAAACTTTTTGTGCCATAATTGATTTAAATTTAAATTTTAACCTTATGGTTAAAATATTTAAATTTAAATAATTTAAACCTTAGTCCTCAAAATCTACCAAATGGATTTTTAGGAAGATTTAAAATGTGATAACTCCTTGGCCCTCATTTTTCTTCAAACCAACCTGTATCCTGAAATATTATAATATTAATTATTATAATATTATTATTTCCATTTAAACCTACTTCTTCATCCTTGGAATTTCCTTTTAAACTGCTTCTTCTTCCTCGGGTCTTTAATATGTTTAGGCCTTTTTAGGTATATAATATTAAAATAAATATTATATCCTATACCTTTAAACTTCTTCCTTGCCTTGTGGAAAAAACCATCTGATGACATTAATAATGTTGAAACTTGGACATCAACCTCTTGACATCAATGCCAACAAAATCTGCTCATATTTCCAACAATCAGATCATCACCACATGGTGGTAGTGCAACAAGCTTCACAATTATGCATGTATCTCTTGGCAATATTCAAACCTTGGTATCATCATTGAAAGTTAAGAAATATAATTGGTTGAGTTAGTGACATTTGATATTTCAACAACTCGTTATTATGATACTATAAAATTATATTATTGTGGGATGTAGTACTTTGGGGAACATCCATCACAAAGCACAAAACAAAGATTTTATTTCAAATCATGTTGTACTTATATGACTACTTCTCCTTTAGAATAAATAAGATAATAATATTTTAATAAGTTATATGTGGCTTCTATTTGGGGCCACTCCCATAAAAATACCAAAATATTACATTTGTTGGTAGACCAATTAAACCATATCTAGCATACCTTTTTATCATAATGTTTTTCAATTTTTTCTACTAAATATATTATTTAACTTTCTTGAAGTGTTATGTTTCCACAATTAGATCCTTGACATCATTTTGATTAAGAGATAAAATATCACTTGGCTAGTTGCCTTCTAAAATTTGAATTTCACCAAGATGAAAATCAACACCATGATTGGCTAAATTATATGCTACCCGATTTCCTTCTCTATAAATATAGTCACATTTCCAAGAAATTACCTCCAATAATAGGTGATGGACATCACCAATAGTATTAATTTTTACCCAATCCCCACATCCATTTTTGTTGATAGTGTTAATGATAATTTGTGAATTCCCCAATTGAAATATATTTTCATAATTTTCAATTGTAATTTTAATCCATGTAAGAAGGGTCCTAACCTCTACATTGTTGTTAGTTAAAGTTCTATATGATTATGAGTAATTAAAAATAAATTTTCCTTAATTATTTGGAAAAAATCACCTCCACTAGATTTTTCTAGATTCTTTTAGATGCATCATGATAATTAAATAAACCCAATTTCTAAACATTTCCATTTTACTCGAGATAAAATAGATCCTTTCATTCTAATGCCTTTATTATAGATGATTCTCATGTATGTTCAAATTTTGTAATTATAAAGGGGTTATACATGTATATGCTCCAACTATAGTTACTCGTGAAATATGTTCAAAGGACCTTAGCATATTTTTATCAAACACAATAATAATTCATAATTTTGATCTATGGATTCTTGGATGTGATTTCAACATCGTTCTATCTCCTTTAGAAAATGACAGTACTCTAGGATGGTCTAAATCAATGTAATATTTTGCTTCATTTGTCAATTAAAATGGCCTTTTGGATGTTAGCTCTTCAATTTTACAATATATATGGGATAATAGATGCATTGGATAACTCATATAGCATAAATATTTAATAGATTCTTGTTATCCAACACATGGTTGCAAATAAAGTATACAATCTCTTTAGATATTTTATTGCAAGTAGGATCAAATCATAAATCCATTATTTTGACTTATGATTTACCTAATAATGGCCATCCAAATCCATATTACTTCTAGTTTATGTGGAACTTATAGTGAATTCTTACTACACTAAAAAATGTTGCCTTTGGAAAAGGTTGAAAGATGGCCTAAGTGGAGGTAAAGCAGTCGGGAAGAAAAAAATTAGGTGGCAAAATTTTAGATCAAAATTTCTAATATGCACAAATAAGGTGAAACTTTGAAGATCGAAAGTTTTGAAAAGTCCAAATAAAAGGAAGGAAAAAAAGTTTTAACGGACGATAAAGCACATAATATGTCCAAGGATCAAAGAAAAAGTTTTAACTAATAGTTCCAATGTTAGACGATAGTCATTTCTAAGGCTAGAAGACTAAAAAATTTCCTAGGGTTAGGTTACTCATGATTCGATATTTTAGGAAACCAAATCTGCTTTGGGGTCTCTCACCCCAAAATCCCACATGGAGGGTCACTAACCCTAGGGTCGCAACCTCAGATCCTATATATGGTGCTAAGGTGTACAACCTTATGAAATAAATATATCACTTCCTATAGAGAATATGTGGCAACTGAGGGAAGCAATTGACACATTAAAGGAAGAAGTGATGGGAGCCAAACTAGGAGAAAACCTCGATCCAAGTGATATTGATTTCCCAAGCTAATCCTCATAAAGGGTAGATGACAATAACAAAGGCAAAGAGCATCTAAGGACTTAAATAATGTTAGGATCCCATCCTAACATTATTACCTATTTATCATATTATTATTTAATGGCCCCTTTCTAAAGTGGGTACCCAATTCTAATGATATTTTGTAATGATATTGCAATATTTATGTGAATGTGCTTATTTAAATTGGAAGGTTCCTAATTGAAAACTCAACATTAATGATTTTGGATCTAAGGATATTAGGACACAATGAATTTAGTCAAGACATGACCAGAGCACAAATAAATAGTCATTTTGAAATCTCTGCATAGTTTTGGAGTGAAACTCTCCTTGTTGTAATCTATAAATAGTAGTAGTCTTAGCTTTGTAAAGGATTGACAAGTTTGCATCTACATGTTTTATAAGCTTTCCTTTCATTTATTTCTATATAGCAGTTAGCATAATCTTGAGCAACTTGTGGGTAATTGAACCCCTACTTTTGGCACAATCTTTGTAATTTTTTTCACACACACACACATACATATTGGAGGCCTATGCATCTATTTTAGGTAGCCATATTTGGTTCTCATGGTCTAACTTATCTCTGTATGTATGTGTGTGTTTGTAGTCTTTACCTATTTTTGATTTTTACATGCATGTGTGTGTATACGGGAGGCCTACGTGTTTATTTTGAGTAGTCATCTATGGTTCTCATGCTCTTACCCATATCTTTATGCATGTGTATGTCTATAACTCTCATATGGGTTTATCTTCGTTGAGGAGATAAAGTGTTCACCATTGGCACATATTTTTCAGGCTTGTTGTGCAAGAAGATTTTTTTTGACTTTGGTGCATCACCACATTTTTTTGTTTAGGTTTTACATTTTTTGTTATTTTTATTTCATCTCTAGAATCTAATTTCCCCTTGATTTTAAAGTGTACCTCAAGATCACATATCAATAAGGAACCAACCCTATGCTTCCAATTGAGCTGAACCCTACCCACTCAAAGAGGCCTTGTTGTGTCACTCTGTGTGAGGTGTGATAGTCTCAACTCTCTCCCCTAGGAAAATCAGAGAGGACAACCAAAAGAACTCAATTTATTCCATACAACTATGTTATGGTGGAATGAATCAAAATTTGAAGGATCATATATGTACAGGTTTGTTCAAAAGATAAAATATTTAAAGGATAAAATAAAGATTTGGAATGTCAAAACTTTTGGTAACATTTTTAAGGAGAAAAAAGAAATTTAATCCAAGCTCAAAAATTTAGAAGAGATAGTAGCAACTAATGGAATAGATTAGGATTCCTATATGAAAGGAAAACATTCAATTTTTTTATTATCATAATGCATTGGAAAAGGATGATTCATATTGGTTCCAAAAATCTATATAGAAATGGGTCAAGGAAGAAGATAGAAATACAAAAAAAAATTAATGCTAAGCAATTTTTTTTTTCTTTGCATCATATAAAATATTTTTTAACTACAGATGGAAGAAATATTGAGGATGAAGAAGATATAAGGAAGGAAGCAATTATTTATTTAAAAAATATTTTGGTATATTTTGGGCAAGATAAGAAGGCACAAGATAAGCTTTTGAAAAATATTCCATCAATTATCACACAAGGAAAAAATGAAATCTTGATGAAGAAAATATCTATGGAAGAGCTACATTTCCATCCTAACAAGGCACTTGGCAATAATGGATTTCCTATAATATTCTTTCCAAAAAATTAGGATTTATTGAAAAGTGATATGTTAGTTGTTTTTGAAGGGGCCCAAATAAATGAAGGATATAATAAGTGAGATCAATGCCACTTTTATTACATTGGTTCCAAAGAAAGGTATGACAAAATATTTGGATAATTTTACTCCAATAATCATTTTAAGATCATTTTAAATTTATGAAAAACATGTTGAAGGTATTCTATATTATGTTATCTTAGAGGAAGAAGGTGGTTTTTTTCATGATAAAAAAATTCTTTATGGTATAGTCACTGCAAAAAAGGCCATACATTCTCTTTATTCCATAAAAAACTAGGTATACATATGAGATTAGATATATAAAAAATATTATGATAGGGTTTCCTAGAGTTTTCTACATGATATTCTCAAAAGGTTTAATTTTAATTATAGTTGGTGTGAATGGATTAAATGTTGTTATAACACTATGAAATATTCTATTTTGATAAATGGTTCTCTTACTGGTCACTTCAAATCATCTTGTGGACTCCATCAGTGTAATCCATTATCTTCTTATCTGTTTATTATTTTGTAGAGGCATTAGAAAGAGCATTCTCAAAGGAAAAAATAGAAGGAAAAATCAAAGGTATTCAAGCTACAAAAAATGGTCCCTTTTGAATCTCATCTCCAATTTGTTGATGATAATTTTTTTTTGGGTCAATCCTTAGTCAATGAGGCCATGGATTTTAAATCAATATTAGCATTCTATGGTAAGGCTACTAAATATTTAGTTAATACTTCAAAATATAGGATTTTCATTAACATTACCCTAAATTTACAATGAATTATTATGGATATTTTAGGGTTTAAAACTAAAAAATTACATCAACTTACTTGGTCATTTATTTGTCTCATAAAGGAAATATAAAGGAGCTTTTGGTCTATTTTTTGGATAGAATAAAATCTTATTTGGTAGGTTGGATAGGTAAGTTCTTAATCATGGTGATAAAGCTACAATTGATAAAGACTACATTACAATCCATCCCTATTTATATGATGTCACTCTCAAGATTGCTATTAGGTATAGTATCAAAATTTGATAAAATTCATTGAGACTTTCTTTGGAAAGGATGTGAAGAAGAATTTTGGTTTCCTCTTTGTAAGTGGGATAGGGTTTGCAAAGGAAAGAATATTATAGAAACATGGTTGTAAATTGTAAACTTATGAGTTTGGCATTAGGGGCAAAGCTTGGGTGGAGATTATTTAGAGATAATGAAAATAATTGGGAAAAGTATTACTTCAAAAACATATAGATTCTCTTGATGCAATGAAATTATATAGGAAAATAATCTTACCCAAAGGATTTTCAATATTGTTAACTTTTAATGTAGTATGCAATGGGAGATAACAATCACAATATGTAGAATAATATGAAAGAAAGTAAATTTGTGATATGACTAAAATATGCTATAAATAGAAATGATGGAAATGAATACAATGTAGCTATGGAGGAAATGGAAACTCCATGAACAAAGCTACTGGACTACATTGCACCCATCACCAATATATGGTGATCTACATAACACTATGCTACTACCTACGAATATGCTATGAGCTTGTTATATGCTTGTTACAATGAGGCCATTTTTATATAGGAAGATAGGTTCCTTGGCCAACACTCTACCTAGTTGTACAAGGGACACCTTGCACATATACAACTTGCACATTGACATTTGTGCATTTATTACATTGCATGAAGTAACTAGATAACTTCCCCCTAAAGTAATCTAATGTCCTAAGTATGTACCTAGGAAGGTACATTTACATGACCCAAATGATGTAATATACTCTATCTCTAACACCCCCATGTATTACATTATTTGGGTATTGAAGACTTTAGTATTCAATGTGGATCTTCTTCTTGATCTTGAGATTCAGATTCTTCTTCTCTATTTTTTGTAACCTATTCAAGCAAGTAGTTAGTATCTTCATAACTTGTCATTCTTGCTGAAAGAGCTTTGACTTCATAATCATCTATAGATTCTTCCAGTTCTTTGATTTCTTCTACCCTTTGAGCTAGATGTCCTTTTTTATTTCCTTTTTGATACTCCAATTGGGGATAATTGGTTGGATGCTGAAATTGTTGTTGACGAGGATTTTGATATTGTCGTGGCTGAAATTGGTTCCCATTGTTCATATGATTTTCTTGATTCTAATTTTTGGGATTGAACCTACAATAGCTGGTACTATGGCCTTTTCTCTTGCATATCTGACAATACCTATTGTACCATGGTTTTTATCCTTTTTATGAAGAAGCAATATTTTCCTATGGATTATCTTTAGATGCCAATGCAATGTTAGTCATTTCATCTTTAACTGTATTTTCCACCTCATATTCCTGTAGAATATTGACTAGGTCATCAAAAGAAGTATCTTTACTTAGGACTTGTAAAGATGTTACCAAATGCTTATAGTTGTCTGGAAGTGCTCTCATGGTTACTTGAGTAAGAAGTTCATCCTTAACTATTTCTCCTAAGGTCAATAATTTCCCTTTAATATCTGCTACCTTCCTTAGGAATAATTCTATGCTTTCTCCACTATTCATATTTAATGAGTGAAGTTGAGTTTGAAGATGAAGAATAGTTGTCTTATTATTTCCTTCAAATATTTTCTCTAGGCTTGTCCATGCATCTAAAGATATTTTTGCTAAAATGATATAGGGTTGTATCTCATCAGTGATAGAAAAGGTTATTATCATTAGAGCCTTTGAATCATTTTCCTCAAACTTTAGGATTTCAATATCACCTATGGTAGGTCTTTGTGTTTTCCCTTTGACAATATCCCAAAGTTTTTCATATACCAAGATTGCTTTCACTTTATTCTTCCAAGAGAAATAATTAGGACCCTTGAGTAGTTGAGATTCTGCTAGGAAGAATTTGTTTGATGCCATTTAAATTCCCTAATATCAATCCTTAGATTTTGTGGACTTCCTTATGTCTCCCTAGTAATGAGAGTAATACCTATGGAATTTTAGGTTTTGTAGAAATATTATATCTTCTAAATGGATTTAAAATTATAATATTTTTTATTTTTTTTTAATATTTTTTTAAAAAAACTTTTTCCCCCCCTTAATATGATATAGTGCTTTTGTAAAATGTAGTTCAATTTTGGGTTGATTTTGTAAATTTTTGTAAATATCAAAATCAAATTTTCTAACACCTTATTACTCCTATTGAACTAAGCACTTTTCCAATTTTTGAAGAGGTTTTAATGTTGGATTTCTTTTGTCCCTTTTTGTGAAATTTTGAGACAAGTAAATTGCTAAATTCCAACTTTAGAAATGCTTTAATAAACCCCTTTAATATCCCTTAGGATTTTATTTTAGTGTTTCTAATTTTCAATAACCTAATTTGGTGTTGTAACCCTTATAGCTCCCAAATATAGAAAATTAGAACACAATAATATTTGAAAATATTATTAATTTGATTTTTCCAGTAGAAACCCTTATTACTCCAATATTTAATATTGCAAATATTTAATTAATTTGATATCTTAATTCCCTTTTAATTTTGCTTTCAATGTGTTTGATTTCTCTAAGTTTCAACCTTAGTATATAATCCTTATAACTCCCAAGAATGAAATCAAACTATAATGGGAATTATTCCTTACCTTGCAACGTTGATGTCCACAATTTTTGGTGTAGTATTTGGGCATGAATGACAGTAGTGCCAACGTATTTTGCCTTGGATGCTTCAACCAATGGATAGCCTTGGATTTCTCTTGGTTTTGGAGCTTGAAGAATGGTGCCCAAATTCTATGACTTTTTGGCTCCTTTTGACTAGAGCTTTAAATGCTCTTTCACTTTCCTCCATGCTACAATTCGGCCCTGTGTGAAGTGCTTTGAATGGATATGCACGCTTCAAACTCCCTTGGTCATTGAACCCTTTAAATGGAGCAAGAATATTTGCAAATATGACAAGTGGCATGGTAGTTACACTTCATAGGTGCTTGAGGAGTAGATGGGAGTTACTAAGCACTTGTATTGCTCCTATATGTAACGTATGAGATATTATAGTCTTCTTGGTGAGTGCTTGACTTCCTCTCCAAGATGGGTGCTCCTAGAATCTTCCAACTTTGGACAAGTGGCACTCATATGAATGTAACCTCTTATTTATTCTTTGTAACTTCCCTTGGTTGAGCGCTTGAAGTAATCCTTTATTTCTTGGATGTTATGAATGAAGATGGTGCCTTAGGAGGTTTGTGCCAAGTGGTACTTTACATGTAACTCTTTGTTATAACGCTCCAAGATGAATGATATACCTCCTATTTCCTTTTGTATGCTTATTATTTTGCTTGCTATGTTTCTTGGAGAGCAAGCAACTTCTTTCTTTTGTAGGTGCTTCAATGAGGATGTTGGATGGTGCTAGCTGTGATGTCCTTTGATTCTATGGAGCTTCCAATGGTGGTTTTATAGCTGATCTTGGTGCTCCTATTGGTGGACGTTTTTCTCCAAGCTTGAAACCTTGGATTTTGCACCTATTCTTTATACCTTCAACATGCTGATTTTTTCCTCCTTTCCACATTGGTTTTGATGCCTTCTTTTCTCCATTTTTGAACCTGTTATGTATTTCCTTCTTTGTAGATAATATTGCTCTCAAATATGACATTGTTCTTTCCTTGTGTTATCCCTTGAAGGCTTGCAGGTTCAACTATCCAGAATGGAGAAGATGTGAGCCTTTTGAGAGGCTCCTTTGCTACGCTCAGAGTGTGCTAGTGTCCAACTATTTTAACCTTGTATAATGTGCCTTTGTGGCACCTCAAACTCTACCTTATCACCTACATAAAACAACTTAGAATGGTGCAACAATATGTAATAATTTTGGGATATAAAAACACCCCTTTTGCACCTTTTTGCACTCCTGATTTTCTGATTTTATGGCAGATTTTTGGAGATGTTCTTTTGAATATGCAACTCTCCATTTTTGTTGGTTTTATGAACCCAACTTATAACCACTTTTGTAGATGCAATATAACACTTATAGTGCTTTGAATCTGAGATTCACCAAGTCTCGATTTGAGGCAATCCTTGCTGATTTTCTGTGGCTATTTTCTTCTCCAAAACTTGGAGGATTGAGCTAATTTTGGTGGCTTCCTTTGGCCACTAAAAGTTGCAGATTTTGGTGCACTAATGGTGTCTTTAGACACTTGATGCTAATATGATTTTGTGCCCTTATCAAGAACACAAACACTAAGATTTTTGAGAGTAATATAGTAGTGCAAATGAACCCACTAATATTTCACTTTTAATGCACTAACAATATCACCTTATCACTCCAATAAACTCTCAAAATAACTTATAAGTGCACTTAATCAATTTACTACAGCTAATCAAGAATAATCTGAAATGAATCTTCAAGAATTATTCTACAATTTCACTACAAACAAAGTTGTAGGAACTAGTCTTCTTTTTCTTTCCAAAGTAGATATTTGGTAGTTGATAGATAGTTGTAATTTTGTAATCTAATCAACTCCAAAGCTAATGTGCAAATGAACCTTAAAAGGAACTTTTCCCTTTTTGCACTTTTGAAGACTATAATTCAATATTTCCTCTTTTGCAACTCTAATCCAATATAAGGTGCTTTAACAAATCTGATAAGTAATCCAATTAATGAATCTACTTGCACCAATAGTTGCTTACCTTTTTGAAATCTTTTGTAGAGGATTTAGATCTTGGTGTCTAAGATCACCAAGTTGTTGCTTTGAGTAGGATCTCGCTGCTCAATTTCTTCTTCACCAAAAAGTGATCTCAAACTTTCTTTTATGAGCCTAGGTTTTGGTGATTTGATCCTTCAAGCAATCTTCTCCTTTTGCTGTAGATTTGGAGAAGTCTTTATATCTGAAATGGTGCCTTATTTCGATGAGAGGTAATCTTCAAATCTCTCAGATTTGGTAGGCTTCTCCTATCTTCAAGTCTTCTTGTCGAATTCTAACTTCAAGCAGGATCTTCTTCTCAAGATTCTAAATATCTTGAGGTCTTTTGAATCTTCTTCTGAGATTTGGCACTCCTTACCAAATTCTTCTTCTTATTTTGGGCTTGTTGTCGGATGGCGATAATTGTCCCAAATCTTTCACTATCTTCTATAGTGAATTTCTCCAATGAGTTCTCCTCAGAACTCCTTTGATGATTTCTTCAGTAAGGCTCTCCAAGCCTTTTACTGGATGCTCATTGAGACCTCTCCAAGGTCTTTGATCTTGCAGCTTCTTCTGGTCTTCCTTGAGACCTTTTCTTCAAACTTCTACTTCTGGAAGTGTTGGTGGTGAGATCTTCTTCTATATCTCCGATTCTGCTACTTTTGGATTTGAGAAGGACTCTCCTAGTCCTTATTTCTTCCAAGAATGGAAGTTTCTTCAATGAGATCTTCTCCTGATCTCTTTACCTTCAATTTTGCTTCAGGTGCTAGATTGATTCTGAAGAAGATACTCTTCCTAAATTTCTTGTAGGAAGTTTCCCAACTCACTGAATCTCCTTTCCTTACAACAAAGTATTAACACTTAAATATCTATCTACTTCTGAATCAGATACTCTCTTCTGGAGTCTTCTTCAGGATCAAGGCTTTTGTGGCCTTTTATTTAGTATCAAGGATTTTGTGGCCTTTTCTTCTAGTATCAAGGCTTCTATGGCCTTTTCTTTTGGATCAAGGCTTCTATGGCCTTTTCTTCTGGATCAAGGCTTCTATGGCATTTTCTTATTCTATGAAGTTCTCAATATAGCAATGGAGATCTCTAGTCTCCTAAATTCACCACGACTCTTCTCCAAGAGTCTTCTTTCACAGTATTCTCTTCTTGCACAAGGAACTAATATCTACACTATGAAGGCACACCGACCTTCGGGCAACAAAGTTGAAATCTCCTAGATTTCTATTGTAGGAGGTGTCCCAATCATTTGAGAATTAATTTTTTGCAACAAAAGAAACTTTGGGTAATAGTTAACAAATTCTAGATATCCTGAATGATCTTCACTAGTTGATTTATCAATCTAGTGGATTGAATGCTGAGTCCTAGTCTTCACGAATTTTTCCTACAACTTTATGGAAAGACTCTAGCCAAATGTAATCTCAGTATTTCTGGAACTGAGATTTCTTTCAATCCTCACTTGTGGCTCTCCCTAATTCTACCACCTAGACTCTTCTGAGAGTTTTTTATAGTGGCTGGTCCAAAGGTGCATCAGGTTGACAAAAACTCAGGCTCAATGATAATGGTAGTTTTTCTATTGATCTATTGTGGTTAGATCTATCATGGATATAATACCACTATTAGATTTTTATGCAATATGCAATGGAAGATAGCAATCACAAGATGCATAATAATATAAAAGAAAGTAAATCTATGATATGACTATGTAGAGGGGGAAAACTGCCCTATCATGTATAATTCTTAAATACTAGATCCACAAGAGAAATTCTTGAGGTGAAACATGAGGGTATGTTGTTCTCTACACTTGATGCTATGGGGAGAAGGGTTCACCAAGAATGGTTTAAGGACTCACTCTAAGTCCTTTTGGTTTTCAAGAATGTTTGATGTATTCGATTCAAGACAAATACCTAGATTTGGCCTTTCTATATCTATGCTATAAAAGAAAAAGGACAATACAAAATGCAAGAGGACAAGAGCTAATAATAGAATGATTATTCCTTTGAATGCATTTCTAACCCTAGGGTTCCAAATAGATAACCTTTAAGCAAAGGCTCAAGAATAGATGCACAAACAAAATTAACCCTAAGTGCACACTATATGTTGTTTATCTTTCACATACCTACAAATTAATTAAATGTATTTCTTATAAATTAGATCTAGATTTTACAACAGAAGTATAAAGCACTCAACAAACAACCTAAAGACTAATTATAGCACTTAGCTTATTCGATGATTTTTTTTTTTACCTTTATTCCTTTATCCAATGCTATCAACAATTCCTGTTCCTCCAAGATAACTTGATAAATACTTGAAAAATATGATTAGCATTAGGGGGCCTACTTAGGCTGATATACAACAATACTTGAAGGCACAACAATCAAGTTACCTAGATCCTTTTAGCTGATATTTGATAAACAAAATCAAAAATTGACCTTTGGAAGAAAATAAGCATATCACAATACAATAGAATAAAATGATAAAACCATAGAACAAAATGTAGTACTATGCTCTATATGTAGTATAAAATGTAATTATAAAATCTGGAACAACAATTTACCCCTAGATATGGCTTAGGAAAAATTGTGCCCCATAATAGGTGACCACGATAACACATAGGCAGAATCACGTCCCATAGAGACCCAAGCATAATTTCGTAGAAGTGATATGAAACATCTCAGATGAAAGCGAGATAATAAATCCTAAGTACAAAAAATAAAAATAAACATGCAACAAATCACTTTCACCTGGTAGGGAGTGAGGAAGTATACATAAGGGTTGAGACCTTCCAGATAGTTGATGTCTCCTTAGGGCGTCAACACAAATCCACCAAGAGTGATCAACAACAATCAACAATCCAATGCAATAAAAAATCAATCAGACTTCACACTCCAAAAGTAAATTATTTGCAAAAGAAGAAGAAGGATGCAAACCGAATACTAATAACACTTTGTAAATAATAATTGTTAGCATTAATTCATCATATGTTGTCATGCAATATTTTTGTGTGTGAAAAATGAATTCAAACCCTCCTTATATAGTGTATTTGAAGGTGATATGGGTAGGAAAACCAAGGAGGGTCAACGTAAAACATGCCAAACCTCAAGAATTAGGTTTTCTTTAGAACAAACCCTAAAAAGGTGAAATCGCAGCCCATGAAGGTCGACCGTGATTTCACCTATGTGAAGTTGCGTCCCATCAAGTGTGAGAACAATTTTGCATAGAGAGATAAAAAAGGCAAAATGGGAGGGGAGAAGCCTTACCCTTGCCCTAGGAAAGTCTAATGGGTACCCCAAGGGGCTCAAGTAAGATTACCCACTAAAGTGGGTCAATTTTCCGTGTCTACATTTTACCCCCTCTTTGATGCATTTAATGCCAAATAAATGCATCAAAGAAATATGTAGACCCCTATAGGCAAGAAGACAACAAGCATAGAAAGAAGTGGCTAGGTTTGGGCAAAAGGATGATGCAAAATAGATCTCACAAAGGACACTCTAGAATTTTACATGCTAGGTGAGTTTTTATTACCATTAATGCCTCTATGGCTAGGGTGCCCCCTTGAGTTTTAGAAGGAATGAATATTCCTTTAGAAACTCAAAAAATGTAAGGAGAGAAAGAGAAAAACACAAAGAACAAAGTAAGCAAACAAACAATAGAGCAAATATTACTAGGTACAACATGAACTAATGCAACTAGCATAAAATGTAGGAATGAAAATAGAAGAAAGGGAAAGAAAGAAGAAGGGAAGAGAAGAGGAGAATAACAATTTAGAAGAATTAGAAGAAGAAAATCCAAAGGTCAACCATAGAAAGCGAGAGAAGCTGATCAAGAACCCTGAATGAAGGGTGCTATACCCAAAATATGGTTCAAATGTTAAGTGAAAAACCCGCTATGGGTGTAGTACTCACTAAGATGGAAAAATGAACAAAAATATGGAGCGTAACCCGCTATGGGTGATTGCTCAAAAAATCAAATTATGGAGCATAATCCATTATGGATGATTGCTCGCTAATGACTATTGTGGGGTAATTAACTGCTAGGATGTATGGTGAGGCTTTCTAAAATTGCCAAGGAGCTTATCCTATAATGAGATGTTGAGCTCACTAAGTCAAAAGAAGTGTAACCCGATAGGAAAATACGTTATTACTGATGTGAATGTCGTATTAGCAAGTACTACCTGATAGGGGTATGTAAAATATATATAGACCAATCAATATGAGCTTAACACAAAATGTGTGTGTGTATGTGTTATAAGAAAATAGATGAAGAAAAATGAGGAGCAAAGAAATGTGTGTGTGTACCCCCTACTTGAAGTTTTAGCTATTGAAAAGTCAAAAGGGAGGAAATGTACAAACAAAAGAGAGAAGGTATATTCTTATTTGAAAAAGAAGAAAAAGGAGGAAGTAAAAATTATGCAAAGGACAAGGATATACCAGAAGAGGATTGTATTCCTTGAATTTGGAGAGAAATAATGATAATTGTTAAAAAATTTAAAGTCAAGGAATACAAGAAGAAGAAAGAAGAGAAGAAAATAGCAAAGGAAAACGAGAAGAGAACAAGGGATGAAAATGCATGGGTCCTAGGTTAGGGTTTTGCTAGGCATCAGAACCCTAATGAAAAGTGCAATGCATGTGAATTAAGACCTAAATAGGTATCATCATATGCCATTGTCACAAATCCACAAAATCTATATGAACAAGCAGTCATGAGAAAGCAACAATGCAATTATGACAAAAAATATGCAAGAGAAATAGAATCTTTAGGCAATCATGCAATATGAGCAGGCAAAAAAATGCAAAATGATATAAGCTAAATGTAAAATATAGATGATAGATCAAGCATAATATATTTTTAAATGCATTATATTCATAGGTTCTTTAAGTTATTTACCATCCAAAGAAGCCAAACAATAGGTACCTGAGCCAAACTTGGCTGTTATGAAAAAGGGCCCTAACTAATTGGACTGAAACTTACCTTGAATATCAACACGAGCATTGGTGATATTTTGGTTTTCCTTGAGGACAAGGTCCCTAACCTCAAAAGAACGATTGCAAAATTTCTTAGAATAATATCACCAGATTCTATACTAATAGGCTCTCAAATTCTCTAAGCCATGAATGCACTTTTTATCTAGTAGCTCCAATTGGTGCAAATGATATGCATGATACTCATCACCGATCGTGGCATATTGCAACAAGATGCGCAATGAAGGAACCTCAAGATCAAAAGGAAACACTACCTCAACCCTATATATCAAGACATATGGTGAGGCCCCTGTGAGAGTACACACACTAGTATGATAGGTCCACAAGGTTGTATAAATCTAGATATGCCAGTCATGATTGGTATTACTAACCAAATTTTTGAAAATCTTTATCAAGGACTTATTGGATGCTTCAAATTACCAATTACCCTAGGGGTAATATGGAGTTGAACATCTGTGTTGTACTTAGCACAAATATTATAAATATTCTTATTCTTGAAAGGAGTGTTGTTGTCAAAAAAAATCATCAAAGGAATCTCAAACCTACAAAGAATTTGGTTGAATATGAACTTAGAAACTTGAGTTCTAGTCATTATAGCCAGGGGCATGGCTTCAACCCATTTATTAAAATACTTGATCACAAAAATGATAAACTTGTGACCATTCGATGACACTGGATTAACTTTCTCGATAATGTCCAATCCCCTCATGGTGAATGTCCAAGGGGAAGAGATAACCTAAAGGTCATTAGAAGGAGTATGGATGAGATGATCATGTTTTTGACACTTGTCGCAACACTAAACATTATCACATTCATATTTCTCCATGGAAGGCCAATAGTACCCCATATGAAGGAGCTTTTTGGCAATAACATTACCACTGAAATGGCCTCCACATGAACCTTCGTGAGAATCACTAAGAGCAAGTTGGGTTTCATCTAAGTTAAGACATATCAAGAGGATAACTTCAAAATAACATCGATAAAATGTGTTACCGATTATGATGAATTGGTATGCTCTTTTGCAAAATAAATTTTACTGATTATGATCTAAACCATTAGGCATCAAACCATCCTTAAGGAAATTAAAGATGTTATACCATGGCTCATATGAGGATGCCTCGATGGTCAAACAATCTAATGGGACAAGACAAGAACCAAGTGATGCAGGTTCCCAGAGTTGTCAAATGATAGTTGATGCTTGATAATATTCTAACTCCAGAGGGAACAAGGATGCAGTAGCAGCCATGGCATCCACATGATGGTTTGAGGATCTAGGGACATACTCTAAGGTTACTCGTTCAAATGAGGACAACAACTTAGTAACAATATCCTTGTAAGTTTTAAGTTTATCATCATGAGTCTGATAAATATTGTTAATCTGATTAAGCACAAGTTGAGAGTCACCAAAGACTGAAAGAACTCTAACCTGCAAAGTTAAGGCAGCTCTAAGACCAAGGATCAAAGCTTCATATTATGTAGTGTTATTTGTGCAATAGAAATGAATTTTGGAGGAAAAAAGGATGAGTTGATTTTATGGGGTGATTATAATGACTCTAGCACTAGCACCATTCATGCATCGGGTTCCATCAAAAAATAAATTCCAAGACTTAGACTCTTCAATTTTGATATTGAAGCACTCATTAAGAAACTCAAAAACTATAGGATGGGCAACTTCTAGGGGAGTTGAGGATAATTGATCAGTAATTACCTAAACCTTAATAGCCTTCTAACCTATAAAAGTCAAGTCAAACTCACTAAGGGCCAACACCCATTTAGTAGCTCGACCTGAAAGGTGGGGCTTAGACATCAAATAGCACAAAGAATCAAACTTTGCAACCACCAATATATTATGGCTGAGCATGTAGTATCTTAAATTTTGAGAAGCAAACACTATGACAAGGTAAATCTTCTCTAAGGGAGTGCACCTAGTTTCATAGCTAACCAAGGTTCACATGATATAGTAGATAGATCATTATTTATTTTCATCATCATGTTGGGCTAGTATGGCTCCTAAAGCATGAGTAGTGGCTACTATGTAAAGTATTAGATTCCTACCAAGTACAAGAGGAACTAAAATAGGCATGGAAGTGAGATACTTTTTGAGATAATCAAAAGCTTTTTGACACTCAAAATCCCACCGAAAGACGACATATTTCTTAAGAAGTTTAAGAAAGGGATGACACTTATTGGCTAACTAGGTAATGAACCAACAAATAGATTGAAGTTTACCTTGTAGACTACATAGTTAGGTCAGGGTGTAGGGAGGAGGCATATCAGTGATGTCTGTTATCTTAGTGGAATCCACTTCAATGGTAGGCCTAGAAATTATGAAGCCTAACATCTTGCTAGATGTGACTTTAAACACACACTTAATGAGTTTAAGATGAACCTTGTATTATCAAAGCCTTTCAAATATTCATATTAAATCACGGACATTATGCTTTCATTCTATGGAGTGAGCTAGAAGATCGTCCATAGTATTGGAGAATATCATGCATCATATCATGGAAAATATAAGTCATGGCCCACTGATAGGTAGCTCCTACATTCTTTAGGCCAAAATGCATGACCTTCCAGTAGAAGGTTCCCCATAGATTAGTGAATGTTGTCTTAGCTTGATCCTTAGGCAATCATAATCTGATTTTAGCCTGAGAAACCATCTATAAGTGAAAGTATTCCACATTTGGAAGTGGAATGTATAATTTGATTTATGTTGGGAAAGATAAAATTGTCATTGGGACACGCTAAGTTAATATTCCAAAATTCGATACATATTCTGATTGTTCCTTCCTTCTTAGCTACAAGAATGATATCGAAGATCTAATCAGAATAGTCGATATATTTTATAAAATCGATGTCAAGAAGTTTTTTGAGCTCTTTCTTGATTAAGAGGGTGACCTTAGGATTCATATTATTAAGTTTTTGATTAACATGTTTAACACTAGGTTTAACTTCCAAATGATGCATGACAAGGGAGGGATCAAGCCCTGGCATGTCGACATATGATCAAGCAAAAATATATTGATACTCTCTAGATAAATTGGTCAATTGCTCATGCTCATCCATGGACAAGGATTTACCTAGCTTAAGGATTCTAGGGGCTTCCTTAGAACCTATGTTCACATCTATGGTATCCTCAATAAGGATGGACAAGTCATCCTCAAGAGGAGACAGGGCAAGAATCACTCCTAAGTGCTCAAGGTCCTTGGGGGACATAGAACCAAAGTCCACTTGAGATCTAGAAGATTCAACCTGTGCAGTGCAAGTCACAAAACTGTTAAAGTAGATGTCATTTTGAGGAGGACCCTCATTTTTGGCAAACCAACAAAGAATGAGAGGGTGACCCCTCATCCTCAACACTCCACTCTAAATTTTGATGAGATAAGAGAAATTCTTGATAAGAAGAGCTGACTTGATCCTGTGATGATATATTATTTGGTAATTCCTTATCAATTTTTTCATGTTGCTTAGTTTTGTTAGATAAGGAATCTGATGAATGAAATTGAGCTAGATCATCTAGTGAGAAAAAATTCAATGGATGAGGATCGCCCAATATAGAGACAGGTTGATTTTTAAATTCAAATTTCACACATTGATGAAAAGTAGAAAGGATAGCCTCCACCGCATGGATCCAAGGACGTCCAAGAAGAAGATTAAAATATGTAGGACAAGATACCACATAAAAAAATGTATCTAAAATCTTAGGTCTAACTTTGAGGGGAAGTGATATGGTACCATAAGTTTCTTGGGACTCGTTAAAATTTTTAATGATATCACTAGATTTAGTTATATCTTCCTCTTTTAATCCAAAATTTTGAAAGAAATGATATGTGCATAAATTAAGGGAAGAACCATTATCAATCATAAATCTTTTGATAAAAGTATCCCCAATAAATGTAGTGATGTAAAGAGAATAATATTTTTGCACTTATGAGAAAGAAATATTAGCATCCGAGAATGTGAGATGATGTATCCCAAGAGATCTTACAATATTAGCCATATCACTAGGGGAAATATCTAGAGGGATAGATTGTTGCTTCAAAAAATTTATTAAGGCTTCTCCATGAGTAGGAGAATTCTATAATAGTTCCAAAATAGATATTTTCCTAAATCTTGGAAGGACTTGTATATTTCTTCCAACGTTGGTGGCTATAGTAGTGGCATAAGTTGGATGGTGAACAATATTACCATGATTCAAAAATTCACTTAAGGAGTTATCATGAGATGGTCTAACTTCCTCAAATAGGGCTTATTCTTCTAAAGATGCATCCAATGCGTGCTTATGATATTTATAAAAGGTCCACACATGCTCAAAGAATTTAAAATAAGGTTCCCATTAGGTCCCTTAATAGGATCAAGACTATTATCAATCTCTTCTTCCTCAAGGTTAGGATTTTCTCTACTAACTTGATCATTATCTTATAAAATCTCATTAAACCCTAAAAGCCTTCTTCTATTCCTAAGGTTGTAAGCCATTGGAAAAGGAGAGAAATAATAAGGGTAAAAGGAGGAGACTAAGACCCTAAAAAACAAGCACCAAAAATTATGTTTTTAATATTTTCTGATCTAACACACAAAATTAATGATCTTTACTAAGGTTTCAAAAGAAAAAGGGGTGGTCATATCGGGTTCACCAAAGATGTAGAGGGGAAAAATTGCCATATCGCGTATAATTCTCAAAGGCTAGATCTAGAAGAGAAAGGATTGAGGTGAACCATAGGGATATGTTGTTCTTTACACTCAATGCTAGGGGGAAGGTTTCACCAAGAACAATTTAAGGACTCACTCTCAGTCCTTTTGGTTTTCAAGAATGTGTGATGTATTCAATTCAAGACAAACATCTAGATTTGACCTTTATAGATCTATGATATAAAAAAAAGGTCAATATAGAATGCAAGAGGACAAGAGCTAATCCTAGAATAATTTTTCCTTTGAATGCCTTTCTGACCCTAGGGCTCCAAATATATAACCTTTAAGAAAGGGTTCAAGAAGAGATGCACAAACAAAATTAACCCTAAGTGCACACTATATGTTGTTTATATTTCAAATGCCTATAAATTAATTAAATGTATTTCTTATAAATAAGATCTAGAGTTTACAACAAAAGTATAAAGCACTCAAAAAACAACCTAAATACTAATCATAACACTCGGCTTATCTGATGATTTATGTTTACCTTTATTCCTTTATCCAATGCTATCAACAATTCATGTTCCTCCAAGATAACTTGATAAATACTTGAAAAATATGATTAGCATTAGGGGTCCTACTTAGGCTGATATACAACAATACTTGAAGGCACAACAATCAAGTCCCCTATATCCTTTTAGCTGACATTTGATAAATAGAAGTAAAAATTGACCTTTGGAAGAAAACAAGAATATCACAATACAATAGAATAAAATGATACAATACAAAAACAATAGAATAAAATATAAAACACTAAAAAATAGCCTAAAGAATAATAATAAAACTTAGCTTATCCTGTGATTTATATTTACCTTTATTCCTTTATCCAATGCTATTAGCAATTCCTATTCCTACAAGATAACTTGATAAACACTTGAAAAATATGATTAGCATTAGGGGGCATACTTAGGCCACTATACAATAATGATTTAAGGCACAAAAATCAAGCCCCCTAGATCCTTTTAGCTGATATATGATAAATAAAAGTAAAAATTGACCTTTGGAAGAAAATAAACATATCATAATACAACATAATAAAATGATAAAATTGTAGAACAGAATGTAGTACTATACTCTAGATGCAGTATAAAATGCAATTATGAAATATGGAACAACAATTTACCTCCAGATATAGCTCAGGTAAAATTGCACCCTATAACAGGTTATCACGATAACACATAGGCAGAATCGTGCCCCATAGAGACCTGGGTGCAATTTCATAGAAGTGAGATGAAACATCTCAGATCAAAGCGAGATAGTAAATCCTAAGTACAAAGAATAAAAATAAACATGCAACAAAGTGCTTTCACCTGGCAGAGAGTGAGGAAGGAGGTATAAGGGTTGAGACCTCCTAGATCATTGATATATCTTTAAGGCTTCAACACAAATCCACCTAGAGCGACCAAAAACAATAAACAATCCAATGCAACAAAAAACCAATTAGACTTCACACTCCAAAAGTAACTTGCTTGCAAAAGAAGAAGGATGCAGATCGAATACTAAGAACACTTTGTGAATAATAATCGTTAGCATTAAATCATCAAATGTTGTCATGCAATATTTTTGTGTGTAAAAAGTGAATTCAAACTCTCCTTATATAGCAGATTTGAAGGTGAGATGGGTTGGAAAACTAATGAGGGGTGACATAAAACATGTCAAACCCAAAGAATTAGGATTTTCTTAGAACAAACCCTAAAAAGGTGAAATTGCACCCCATCAAGGCTGACCGTGATTTCACCTATGCGAAGTCATGCCCCGTCAATGGTGAGTGTGATTTCACATAGAGAGAAAAAAGGTAAAAGAGGGGGGAGAAGCCGTACCGTTTCCCTAGGCAAGTCTAAGGGGTCTTTGATAGGGCTCAACAAATATTTCCCACTAAAATGGGTCAATTTTATTATGTCTACAAACTGAAATATGCTATAAATAGAAATGACAAAAATGAATACAATTTAGCTATGGAGGAAATGGACACTCCATGAATAAAGCTTCTGGACTACATTGTACCCATCACCAATATATGATGATATACATAGCACTATGCTCCTACCTATGAATATTATACGAGCTTGTTATAAGCTTGTTATAATGAGGCCCTTTTTATATAGGAAGATAGGTTCCTTGGACAACACTCTATCTAGCTCTACAAGGGACACCTTGCACATACACATCTTGCATATTGATACTTGTGCATTTATTACATTGCATGAAGTAACTAGATAACTTCCCCATAAAGTAATCTAATGTCCTAAGTATGTATCTAGGAAGGTACATTTACATGCCCCAAATGATGTAATATACTCTATATTTAACAAACTTAGAACTTGATATAAGATAGTTCACAATTGATAAAGACACATATTAGGTGGTCAGTCAATGAGGGGAATTATGCACATTTTTGGTCTGATGCTTAGTTGAAGCCTTATCCTTTTATCTTTAACTCAAATGTAAACCATTGTCTTAGGCATGCCTAGCTTGTAAATATCCAAAGGTCAAAGACTTAGTATGAGCAACAACTCTAAATCATGGATTTCTATTAGTAACTAGGTTGAAGAAGAGGGAGTAAAAAAAATTGCAAATGAACTTCAAAAGATGTTTCAAGAGTTTTATTTGTTAATTTTTACATGAAAGGATCAATTAGTTTGGAATCTATCAAAGGATGGTGAATACTCGATCAAGTTAGGATGAGGATTAGAGTAATCAAATTTTTCTACTCTCAAATATGTTTCTTGGAAGAATGATTGCTCACTATAGGCTCTTCCAAAGGCCTCAACATTCCTTTGGTTAGCAATTCAAAGTAATATTCTTATAAGAGAGAATCTACAAAGAAGATAATATCATGGACCTTTCAGATGTGCCTTATGTGAGAAGGTTTTAGAAACACTAGACCAATAACTTCTTCATGGTCCCTTTGCTGACACCATTTAGGGTTACTTTTTTTAAATATAAAAATATATTGGGTAGCTCCATCAACATTGAAAGAGTTGATGAAATATTGGATGAATTATGTCAAAGGTAAAACATTATGTATTCTATGGAGGATTGACCATGCCATTATTTGTTGAAATTCATGTCTTGAAAGGAATAATAGAATTTTTAAAAATAAATCTCAAAGTTATGCCCAAGTTTGAAATAATTTTATCACCTCTTATAGAATGTTTACAGATATAGTGCTCATCATGGGAAATATCAAGTGCAAAAGAAATGTAGTAACAACTTGATTACAAGATTTAAACATACATGGAGGAGTCATTTGTGATAATGACATTAAAACAAAGGATCTAATTTGATCAAGGATAAAATGAAACATCTAAAAATTGGGTTTATCAAAAATAGTTTTGATGGGTTTTATAAAGGAAAGTTGAGAAAGACTAGTAGTCACTTCTTGTAGGGATTAACATTACAATAGAAAAAAGATAGAAATAATTGAGAGAGATTCATAAATTATCATTAATGCTATCAACAAAAATGGATGTGGTGGTTGGATAAAAATAATAATATTGACAATGTTCATTAAGTATTATTGGAGGCAATCTCTTGAAAATGTAAGCATATTTATAGAGAAGGAAATCAAGTAATAGATAATTTAGTCAATAGTGGTGTTGTTTTTCATCTTGTTGAAATTCAAATTCAGAAAATCAAATTTTAGAGATAGTTAGCCAAATAAGATTTTATCTCTTAATCAAAATGATGTTAAGTAGTTGATTCTGGAAACATAACACTTTGAAGAAGATGAAGAATATATTTGATAGAAAAAAAAATGAAAAATATTTGTGATAAAAAAACATAATACATTCATAGTAGTAAAAAATAAAATAAAAATATTAATAAGTTATATGTTATATTATGAAAAATGCATTTAAATATAACTTATTCAAACTTTGTGTTCCATGCCAACTATTAAAAATATTAATCGATAATAAAGATATAGGTAAAATAATTTTTTACCTTAAGAGAACATAGGCCATATGAGAGCATCTTATAAAACATGTTATTTATTATCCAACCAAACTTTAAGTATAAAAATATAATGTTCAACTCTATTTTATTAGATTAGAACCTATTCCAAAATCCTACTATTATACACACTTAAAATCCTATTTATTATTTTAATTTCTTATATTATTATTTAAACTATATTATTTTTGTTTTGTTTTGTTTTCTTTCTTCCCGCCGCACCCAAGGACGCACACTCGTTGAAGAAAAGAGAAGATAGAAAGTCATTCGTCTGTCTGTTGTGTTTCCTCTCCTTCTTCATTCATTCATCCCACTTTAAAGCCATGTTTACCACACCACTGCATTTTGTTCTGCACTGAAAGAAGATTAACGCCAAGCAGCAGCGAAACAAAATCACGTAAGCCCACGTTGTATATTGCTTGTTTTCTCCTCTCTAAGAAAATAACAAGTGGGTTCTTCTTACTCTGTTGTTTGGCACTGATTTAACAGCAGCGAAGATGCCAAGCGGCCAAATGTCTGATGAAAATAATGAGAGTAACAATGACGCAGAAATTCATTATTACGTCGAGCGGATAAGGCATTTGATGAACTGCAACTATATACTTACCCGGGTTATCCAGAGGAAAAATATCGAGCAAATTATGGCCGACATAATAAAGGCTTTGTACCGAACAGAAATTGTTCGGCTTAAGAAAGATATGGCAGAGAAAGAAAAGCATTGCAGTGCAGAAAAGAATAAGCTGAGAGAAGAAATGGCAAGGAAAGAAAAAGAATGGAGTGCAGACAAGGGACTAATGGAACATATTATGTCAGAGATGGTAGATGATTTTTTTGATGCTCACATGAAAATCACTGAGCATGAGGGAGAGACTGATTGGCTTTATGCAGAATTGATTTCCCTTTGTGACGAAGGAAGTTCCATCTGAAAACCAGTAGAAGAAAGAAATTGTAAAGCAAGAAAATGAGCGACCATCATCATCTTGGTAAAGAACGATGTAGACAAATGTGAATAAAGAAATTTCTATTAATTGTTTAGATACCATGCCTAAATTTTTGTATTGTTTGAGTTCACATTTAAAAATAATAAATGGGATTGAAACTATTATTACTAAGGATGGTGTTATAATAAGTTAAATATAGTTTATGTATGTATCATAAATTTATATAGATGTAATATTATAACAAATTATGTATACTTTTATAAGTTAAATATAATTATTTAAACAAATATTATGGATTCAACTAAATACCATTTGATATTTCTGATGAAATGGCTTCTAATTCCATTTATTCAACGGGTCGTGCCGATTCGAAATGAGAATTAAGAAAAATTCGTGCTATAAGAACGCTAAAAAAAAAATCCCGACGTTAAAAGTTCACTAAAAGTGCCGCTTCGAAATGAGAATCAGGTCTCAAAAGTTCTCTAAAGTTAAATAAGAACGCCTTCTAAGATGGTCGGAACGCTCAAATTCTGGGCGGAATGGGCAGGAGGGAGGCCCCATGTTGCTATGTTTTGGAGGAATGGAGAGTGGGAAGTGGGAAGTGTGATCCCAATTGTGTTAATTATTGTACATCATATTATTTCCCAAAAATAATTTGAAGATTAATGGTTATCAACATGTAAATATGGATGGATTGATAAGTTACACACTTATCGAGAGGAGACCTAAGTTTAAACCTTGGAGGTAAGCCTTTCTTGGGGTAAAGTTAGCATATTGTCTTGACTCCGCTGAGTAGTTTCAATCTTGAGGCCACAGTGGTCTCCTTCAAATCACCTTACTAATAATAAGGTGATATAGTTGGGTCACTAATAATAAGGTGATGTAGTTGGGTCACTAATAATAAGGTGATGTAGAGGTTATAGAGGAAGCTTCCAGGATTTAAACTCAAGTATAATAATAAAAAATGAAAGGAAGTTACCAATTCTTCTGATTAAGAAAAAATAAGTAAATATTAAATTTTAGTAAGACATTTTTTAACATATTATATCGTGTTGCTTTATTCATATTAAATAATTATAAAATGTTTTCGTAAGTATAAATAATTTATTTTGATTAAGAAATAGTTTAAATTTAATGCAACTCTTTCCCATATGTATATATATATAAAATTAAATTACTATATTAAAGTAGTTTGAATTTATAATTATATTATAAAGTGAAAATAAAGTATCAATTTAGTTTGAATCACAATATATGAATCTAATCAATTTTTAACATTAAAGTTAATAACTTCAACAAAATTTTAGATTTTAGTTTTGCTATATTATTTTTATTTTAAATTATTTAATTATTGTAAATTATAACTCATACATGGTTGTTAAAATCATTAAACATTTTCTATCTAACTTTAGAGATTTTATAGTTATGAATTTATAATATAAATTTAAGTATATAGTTTATAACTTAAATCACATAAAATAAAATAGGCTTCTACCTACCTTTAGGTGAATATCATAAAAGATAAATATTAATACAAAAATGAAATCATATTTTAAAAAATCTTATACTTTTTATTTTATTAATTTCTTTCAAACAAATACTAAATTTAATTGATGCAGCCTTGTTGAATTGATTGCTTATTATTAATCTAATATAATTAATAACCAACTTTAAATTTTTAATTTTACCAAGATCTAATATCTTTTAAAATGGTTGCATAAAGTTTTTACACTTAAATTAAAATTCAAAATTAAATTTTAAGTTTATAATTCATGCTCCTACATAATTTTAATTTGTTATTCATTATAGAAATTAATTCTAAAGAAAAACCTAATGATAATATAATCTATAATGGTATAAACCTCAACATAGGTGAAGCGAGTGCAAAGACATACACACAATGGATAGGAGAAATTAGCAAGGGCTTGTAGGTCCATGGAGGAGTCAAAACATGAGAAAACCATAGGATGATGGTGGGATAATGGAAGAAGAATCTGGCACGTAAACCTTTTTTCTTAGAAGTTTCATATACAACCAAAATGAGATGGAAATAATGTCAATATTATGCAGTTAGATCATCAGTATCTAGGAAAAGTGATTACAAATCAATAGGACCATTTATGCATCAAGGATCACAATAATTTTTAGTTTACAACACAATCTAGTAGGGAAAATTCCTAACTAGCAAAGATATAGCCCCAAGGGTAGAAGAGACCAAGGACCTAAATCCAAGAAGTAGATCAAAGAAAATGTGAGTTTGTGCAAAAAACCCAAGTTTGAAAAGCTCTCAAAACCTAATATCCAAGCTCACTTGAAAGGATCGGCCATAGTAACACCTATGAAAGAGAAAGATAATGGGGAGATGCCTTAGAAAATGATCTTCAAATATACCCTTAGAGGAAGCCAAGCCCATTCAAGAGGTATTAACAATCCAATAATTCCAATAAGAACATTGAGGATGCCAAATGTGGATCTAAGGAAAGCAAAAGTAGGATGCATGAGAGCAGCAAATGGGTCCCCAATAGTAAAATTCGAACCAATTGATATCCAAGATGGCATATATGCCACAGAAATAAGGGATCTAATTTATTGATTTATGGATTTTCATCCAATCTTACTGACGTTCAAGCTATGGACTACCAAACAATGGAGAATCAAAGACAAGTTTTAAATTTCTAATTATCCTAATGGGTATTTTTTGGTCATGTTTGCTATATTTCAAGGAAGGTCATGGTTCTTTTGTAGATCAAAGATCTTCATAGAGCCCCAACATACAAAATTTAAAGTAGAGGAAATACCCTCAATTGGACCTATTTGAGTCAGGTATTTTGGTTTACCAGTAGAATTTTGGAACCTACAAGTCTTGGCTACAATTGGTAATACCCTAGGCATTTTTATGATGATAGCTAATAGTACTCAAAAGTTTAAACATTTTATTTATGCACAAATATATCTTAATATATTTTGACAAACCCCTCTTCGAAAAGGTCACATTATAATTTGGGGAGGATACATGGGAACAACAGGTGGACTACGAGAATATTCGCTTTAGATGTAAATATTTTCATGAACATAATCATCTAGATAAGGATTGACCACATAAATTTTAAGATCAAAGGAAATAAGATAAGGAACATGAGGGACTCCAAATACCAAATAAAAAAATACAAAAAAAATTGTAAATATAGAGAAGGAAGTGCTTTCCACAAACATGTTTGGAAGCCTAGCCATGGATGATGTCCCAGATGAAGAAGAAGATGGAGCTAAAATAGAGATTCTAGAAACACAATTTGAGGAAGTACAAGGAGAAAAAAATATGCAAGAAGTCAAAATATCAATGGAGAAAACATTGATGGGGTAAAGCAATAACAAGGGAGAACTAAACCAAATGATAATGAACTATTAGAGAAATAAAAAAGAGGAAAATAAAATAAATAGAAAAAGTACTTCTTTAGATGAAACCACCAATAATGCATTGGTACCCTATACACAAACATCAAAAGCTATGGGGATGAACCAAGAACCTAGTAAAAATATGAAGGTGGACACGAATCAAAAGGTGGGAAGAAGGTCCAACTAGCACCATGTTGTGAAGGAAGGTTAAAAATTAATTGAGGAAGGTAAGGTTACGATACTTACTCATATTTTTAACCTTGGTTACTAATGAAAGTTATTACATAGAATATTAAGGGACTAAAAGGAAGTGCTAAATAAAATGAGATAAAAAGAATGTTTTAGATAAATTGACCACAAATTTTCCTCCAAGAGATGAAGGTATATCTTGAGGAAATGAATATAATAAAAAGAAGGATATGGAAATCTAGTAAAATAGTATCCTTGAGTTTCTAAGGAGCTTTAGGGAGAGTTTCATGTTTGTGGGACCCCAAAGAATTAATGTTACACTATACAATTGGTAGTAAATGATTGATTGGTGTGGTAGCAAAAAATAGATAATATGACTAAGAAATTATTTATATGGATGTATATGGCCCAAGAACCATTGAAGAAAAGAGGAAGTTGTGAAGGAACATAGACTATATCTCTTTACAATTTTTTGGAGCATGGATATTTTTAGGGGATTTCAACATCATTATCTCTTTAAAAGAGAAGGTGAGAGGAAATTGGGCTCTAGATGAAGGTACAAATATCATGAGTGAGTTTATGGGACATCTACACCTCATAGATATCAAACCTAACAATGGTTCGATGACTTGGTCTAATCGGAGACTAGGCCCAACTTGCATTTTGGAAAGACTGGACAAGTTCTTGGTATAAAAAATCTCTCGATATAGGGACATATCCCAAAGGTCAAAATCTTAAATAATGCAAGGTCAAATCATTGGACTGTAATGATAGAAGTCTGGAAAACTAATCCAAAACAAGCACCCTTTCGGTTCCAACTCATGTGGCTTAGAGAAAAATCATTTAGACCACAAATGCAATAGTGGTGGTAAGAAGGAAAATTAAGACATGACACAAAAGTGTTTTGTTTTACCAAAAAACTATTGTATATCAAAAATAAAATTAAGATATAGAATTGGGAGGAATTTGGGGATGTCACAAAATAGAAAAATAAATTTATTAAACGACTAGAGGAGTTGAATGATCGGATAAGAAAGGAGGGATTCATAGAAATGAGGGCTAAAATAGAACTAGATCTCACAAACCAAAAGGAGGAATGAGAAAGAAAGGAGGAGCTATTGTGGAAATAAATATTTGGAATCAAGTGGGTAAGAGAAGGAGATAGAAACACATGATTGTTTCATAAGTCCCTTTAGCCTGGAGGACCTATAACTTCATCTCTTCTATGAAAATGAAGAAGGAGATATGATTCACATGGGAGGGCATGAAATCGATAGCAATGAACTATTTTACAATTTTATTTAAGGATAAGACCTTGGATTCGACAAGCCAACAATAAATGCTATAGGAGATGCTCACTTGCATTATAAGAGAAGAAAATTATATACAAAATGCACGTATTGCAAGAGGTTGTGTTCAAAATGCAAAAGGGGAAAACTCAACATCTAGATGGATTTCCTATTGAATTATACTAATAATTTTGGGATATTGTGCAAGAAGACCTTTTGGAGATGATAGAAGATGCAAGAACAACCAAGGAAATATTGAAGGAAATTTACAAAACTTATATAGCACTAATACCAAAGGCAAGGGAAGTAGAAAATATAAGTGGATATTGACTAATAGTATTATGTAGTGTTTTATTGAAGATTATAACCAAGATCATGGTTGAGAGGTTAAAACTATTTTTGCAAAAAATAATCTCTCCCTAACAGGGTGGATTCATAGAGGGTAGACATATAGTGGATGAGATAGTGCTTGTCCAAGAAGTAATTCATTCTATGGAAGCATAGAAATCTCCCGCTATGTTTATCCAAATAGACCTATCTAAAGCCTATGATAGAGTGGATTGGTAGTTCTTAATCCAAGTTATGAGGAAATTTAGGTTCTCTAAGGAGTGGAAAAACTAGATCAAAGGTTGCATATCTTTAGTATCATACTTAGTTATCATCAATGGATGCCCAAAAATCCTATTCCCAACATCAAGAGGTATTAGACAAGGGTATCCCCTCTCCCTATACTTATTAATTATTCTAGTTGAATTTCTAGGGAGAACATTGGCTAAGAAAAAAAATACTAAGATACTGAAGGGAGTTTCAATTGCTAACAGAGCTAACCCAATCACCCATATACAATTTGTTGATGATTCCACGTTGTTAGGAAAGGTAACAGTTAAAGAAGTAGTTAGAATAAAAAAATCATAAATTATTTTACCAAGGTAATAGGTTAGATTGTGAATAATGATAAATCCAAAGTAATCTTCTTTTATTGTTCACATCAACAGGAGACCTTAGTACTGGATAAACTTGATCTTTGGAAAACCTCGCTCCCAGTTATCTACTTGGGGATCCCAATCAAAACTGGTAGACAAAATGAGGATTGGGCATGGTTGATAGATAAAATCAAGGATAAAACTAGAAAATGGAAAAATAGGTGGCTATAATCAGGAGGGTGTATTACCTTAATCAAGTTAGTGTTACAATCTATCCCTGTCTATGTGTCATCGGTTCCAAATATCCCAAAGGTAGTGCTTTGAGAGCTTGATCATGTAAAATATAGATTCCTCTAGATGGGTGCCAAGGAGAAAAGGAAATGGACCTTGGTAAAGTGAAAAAATTTGTGTTTGTCAAAATAAGGAGACTGGATTTTAGATCTGTAGTAAAAAATAACAAGGCACTGGCTATAAAATTATACTAGAGAATGATTAATAGTACCAATGCATTATGGACAAGAAATATGTGAGTAAAGTATACAAAGAATAAGAACTGAACAAAGATTATATGATATTAGTTGTCTATCAAAGGTTACCTCATTTTAGCGATACTCAAAATAGGAGAGAAAATGATCAAAGAAAGACTATTTTGGATAGTTAATAATGGAAAATACACAAATTTTTGGTTAGACTCATGGGATGGACATCCACCTTTGGTGACTCAATATCTAGAGTGGACCCTAATGATGGAGGAGTTGCATAGAAACCAATGGAAAAAATTATAAAAATACTCAGGGACTAAACATGAGGACCAAAAGTTGGAAGATACTAGATTCCATCAAAAGAATGACCAATTCAACTTCTAGAGAGACTAGTAAAGGATATTATCTAATCATACAAATGAGATTATTATTATGATCCTATGAGGATGGTTAATTTTTATGGAATATTAGGACTAAGAGGGTGCATACAGTTGAACAAGGATACACAAAATTATGTCTTAGCACCACTCATTCGAACCAAGATCTATTCACACAACTATATGCAGAAGTTATGGGCAATATATATATTTTTAATATAAATAAAAATCTAAATATGTATATAGATAGGTTTATATAGAAAATATGACATTTAATATTTATTATTTAATGTTTTCATATGATAAATATTATTTATATATATTATAATTTATTATAAAATTTAATATTTTTTTGATTTGGAAAAAAATTAAATATTTTTATTAAAGATAAATTATTTTAATTAAACTAGAATTTTTTGTATTTGTTACATTTTTCGCCTAATGTTTGCAGTGAGGCTCACAATTCAGAAATTTTTCATAGAAATCCCTCCAATTTCTCACCGCTCTTCATCTTTAAGCAATACAATTAGCTTTGTAGGTGTAGAATATGGTTCTGGTTTTTTTATTTTAACATTGTACTACATTTTTCCCATGCATCCATTAGAAAAAGCAAATACTTTCATCATTGAAATGTCCCACCAAAAGAATGATAATATTATATTATTCGTTAGGATTGGAATTTTGCTGCTTTTGTTATTTTTTATTTTTTAGTAAAACTTTTCAAATGTTATGGAGAAATATCATGACATTTTGGAATCCAATGTTTATTTGTAAAGTGCAGAGGTGGCTCCAAAACACACAGCTAAAGTATATTAAGAGCCATTTTCATGTAAATTTAACTTAAATTTTCGTTAGCAAAAGCAAATACTTTCATCATTGAAATGTCCCACCAAAAGAATGAAAATATTATATTATTCGTTAGGATTGAAATTTTGCGGATTTTGTTATTTTTTATTTTTTAGTATTCTTATATATTTATCATGGATTCTAAGTCACTAGTGTCATTGCTTGCATTATACTATTTCCTTTTATTTTGATAAGAATCATAGTTTGTATCATTTTTCTTTTTTATAATATCACTAGTATCACAACATGCATCAATCATCAATGGTTTTGATTCTATTGTATTCCAACATGAATCTACCATCATAGGTCTTAAGTCATTTGTATTACAAGAAGCATCTTTCATCACTAATTTATTCTCTACTTCTTCAACCTTTTCTTGTTTTCCATCTTATAAATATTTAGCATAATAATTTCTTTGTAGATTATTCTTCATAGACTAATAGGTATAGTAATGAAATCTTCATAACAATCATTAACATCATTGAGAATACTTTACATGCATTTTTGAAGTATTGAAAATTCTTCTTTTTATACTTCAATGGTAATATCAAAGAGCCATGCCCTACATATTCTATGAACTTATGCATAAAATAGTAGAATATTATGTAGACAACATCATAGCTCGATACCAAGAAAGAAAGGACCACACCCAAGACCTTAGACGTGTTAAGTGGTTTTTTCACATAGTTGTGAAAGCACACTCTCCTTTAGGATTTGGATTCCAAATCCCCTCTTGCAAAGAAGTCAAACAGACGACTTCTCCAAGGTCTCCACTATATTAGCATTTGCATATGTGTATTAGTAATATCAAATAAAGATATTCAATTTAAATGTTGGGAACACCTTAGTGATTGCAAGTAATTGGAAACAAAGGGCAATGTTGGTTTATTTTACCGTGAAACTTTAGTGATTGTTCATTGAACCAAAATAAAGAAAATGTGAGTTGGACCTCATATGACCTTCAACGCGATGCTCAAATTACCCCTCTTTCGTAAAATCAATTTTTTTATGAAGAGAGGGCACTTTTAGGCTCCAAAAATGGAAATTTGTGAAATGCCATAAAACATAACTCCTTCGATGAAATTGGAATTTTCATGAAGGGAATGTCATCATAGGCTCATGAGTGTAAAACAAAATTGAAAAAATGAAATTTAACCTTAAAATGGAAATTTTCTATTTTCGGATTTTTAAAATCTGCAGTAAAACAACAACTTCGATGAATTTTTAAAAATACTAAACAACTCCGAAAATGAAATTTCAAAGTACGTATGGGAAGTATGAAGTATAACCTACGCAATGGTGAAATCATTTTTGGATTTTGAAAATTTTTAAATGTTTATTTTAATGCCTGACAATTAAAATAAAGTTAAAATTTTTGGAAAAAATAAAATGCAGAAAAAATAAAAATAAAATGCATTCAGTATGATGCTATCCTATTCCTAAAAAATCGAAGATGTGAGGTTTCCATGCATGCAACCTAACCTATTGGACCTACAAAACAAGCATGATCCGGATAAGCTAAGTGCTAGCTCCTAGGGTTTTAAATGAGGTTTTCAGATTTAGACATTCGCATGAAGAAACCAAGAAATCTTGTGTAAACTCCATTTACAAGCCTAAAATCTAAAAAAGGGAAAAATAGACATTTAATCTTGCATGCAAAAAATGACTCCTTTCTTGTCCACAAGATGCAACTTTATGAAATTTTTTGTATTAAAAATTTATCATTTTACAATAACAGAAATTTCTGGTTTTCCCAAACCAGTCCATGGAAGAAAAATAGCCCAAAAAGGTCCAGAATGGCCCTCTTGCCTTCAAACCTGCAACTCTGCTCGCGATAGTTTCCAACCCCTTTTGGCCTCTTTGAATGGCGTATTTAAACTTCTAAAAAAATTGTTTCTCCTTCCATGACGGTTCGTTTCATTTTCCGATGGCTGTTCTTTTCACCTTCCCTGACTGTTCGTTTCATTTCCCCATGGCTATTCGTTTCACCTTCCCTTGTGCATGCACGTGCTTTGGTTTCCATTTTGTGGCCCTTCATCGTGAAAATGTAACATGTCGCGATATCGCGACACTTTTCTTCTCTTGGCCACGATAATGCAACATGTCGCGATATTGCACCACTTTTCTTCTTTCAGCCGCAACAATGCAACATGTCGCGATATCGCAACGTTTTTCTTCTTTTGTCCGCAACAATGCAACATGTGCCCATGATGCCCGAACTATCTTGAACCAAGCACGTTTTACACATATTAAAGAGGATCTTGAGCAAAATGGTCAAAACCATACTTGGAAGAAAAGGTGAGGCGAAAGGAGTATTTCGTGTCTGTCCTATCATGCAACATAATCCTTAAAACAGTGGTTTTTACCACTCCTATAGTGCTTAAAGCCTAAAATCAGAGTAGTAAGGATAGGGTTAAATCCTCATCGAACTTAGGTTGAGGATCCAATTCCCCAAAGCTCTGATTTGACCTTCATGGAGTAGTAAGGATAGGGTCTAATTCTCATCTCGCTTAGGTTGAGAATCCGATTCCCCAAAGCTTCTATTTTGCCCAATCAAGAACTTGAAATTCCAAAGCAAATATTTTTTCATTCTACTTTTATTGCATCATTGATATTGGATTGGAAGGATCGTACTACATGTCCCTTGCAAGGATGGGTAGTCATCCCCAAGGTTCAAGAAATCAAAAGTGAAGTCAAATCCTGGATTATGGGGTTGATCTCCACCGGGGCTATAGACGCCTGACTGGCAATGGAGTATGCTCATGCGTGGCAACATGTCTTGTCTAAAAGCAAGACCACTGACTGCTCAAACGGACAGGCTAGCCTGACAATTTCATCCATAACAGGTTAAATCATTTTGTTCAAGATGAGGTAATGAACTCCAGATCAGAGTAGCAAGGATAGGGTTAAATTCCCATCTCGCTTAGGTTGGGAATCCGATTCCCCAAAGCTCCGATTTCACTTACACTTGCACATGGGTTCAAGATGGTAGTGACACATAACCAACTTTGGGATCTAGTAAATTAATTCAGTATACACATATTTGATCCTAAGAGGGTTTGACAGTTTTAATATGCTTGTTCATGATACTAGAAAGTTTGAGCCTTTGCAAAGCTTGTTATATCTCTAGCATATTTGTCATACATTAAATCCTACACAAATCATTCATAACCTTGCATATGCATTCAGGTAAAACTGACAATGGAAAGTTGAATGAGTTTCAAACGATAGGGAATGAAGCACATTGCACACACCGAGCTGATGCTTAATAATTCTAATGCTTCATGTATTTCTCATCTAGTTTCATTCTTGGGATATTTGTTGACGCTTGTATTTGAGTTTGTGTATTTTCAGGTTGAGTTCTCACCGAAATGCTCGGGAGCATTTCCCAGCAGAGTCGCCATTTGTTGTGGCTGCTCCACAACGTACCCCAAAATTGGGGACCCACCTTTTTTGCATGTTTTCCAAGAAGACCGAAGTGGCCCATATGCTAAAGATCAAAGAAAAGGCAAAACACCACAAAAAGAGAAAAAGTGTCGCGATATCGCGACATGTTGCATTATCGCGGCCAAAAGAGAAAAAGTGTCGCGATATCGCGACATGTTGCATCATCACGGCCAAAAGGGAAAAAGTGTCGCGATATCGCGACATGTTGCATCATCGCGGCCAAAAGAGAAAAAGTGTCGCGATATCGCGACATGTTGCATCATCACGGCCAAAAGAGAAAAAGTGTCGCGATATCGCGACATGTTGCATCATCGCGGCCAAAGAGAAAAAGTGTCGCGATATCGCGACATGTTGCATCATCGCGGCCAAAAGAGAAAAAGTGTCACGATATCACGACATGTTGCATTATCGCGCCAAAGAAGAAAAGTGTCGCGATATCGCGACATGTTGCACTTTCGCGGCCAAAAGAGAAAAAGTGTCGCGATATCGCGACATGTTGCATCATCGCGGCCAAAAGAGAAAAAGTGTCACGATATCGCGACATGTTGCATTATCACGGCCAAAAGAGAAAAAGTGTCGCGATATCGCGACATGTTGCATTATCGCGGCCAAAAGAAGAAAAAGTGTCACGATATCGTGACATGTTGCATTTTGCGGCCAAAAGAAGAAAAGTGTCGCGATATCGCGACATGTTGCATTTTCGCGGCCAAAAGAAAAAAGTGTCGCGATATCGCGACATGTTACATTTTCGCGATTCAAAGCAACAAAAGAGAGCAAGGAGGCAAAAGTGTCGCGATATCGCGACATGTTACATTTTCACGGTGAAGGGCCACAAAATGGAAACCAAAGCACATGCATGCACAAGGGAAGGTGAAACGAACAGCCATGGGAAAATGAAACGAACAGTCAGGGAAGGTGAAAAGAACAACCATTGGAAAATGAAACGAACCGTCATGGAAGGAGAAACAATTTTTTCAGAAGTTTAAATACGCCATTCAAAGAGGCCAGAAGGGGTTGGAAACTACCACGAGTAGAGTTGCAGATTTGAAGGCAAGAGGGCCATTCTGGACCTGTTTGGGCTGTTTTTCTTCCATGGACTAGTTTGGGAAAACCAAAAATTTTTGTTATTGTAAAATGACAAATTTTTAATACAGAAAATTTTAGAAAGTTGCATCTTATGGACAAGAAAGAAGGAGTCATTTTCTGCATGCAAGATTAAATGTCTATTTTTCCCCTTTTCAGATTTTAGGCTTGTAAATGGAGTTTATGCAAGTTTCTTGGTTGCTTCATGCGAATGTCTAAATCTGAAAACCTCATTTAAAACCCTAGGAGCCAGCACTTAGCTTATCCGGATCGTGCTTGTTTTGCAGGTCCAATAGGTTAGGTTGCATGCATGGAAACCTCACATCTTCGGTTTTGTCGAAATAGGATAGCATCATACTGAATGCATTTTATTTTTATTTTTTTGCATTTTATTTTTTCCAAAAATTTTAACTTTTTTTTAATCTTCAGGCATTAAAATAAACATTTAAAAAATTTCAAAATCCAAAAATAATTTCACCATTGCGTAGGTTATACTTCATACTTCCAATACGCAATTTGAAATTTCATTTTCGGAGTTGTTTAGTATTTTTAAAAAATTCATCGAAGTTGTTGTTTTACTGCAGATTTTAAAAAATCCGAAAATAGAAAATTTCCATTTTAAGGTCAAATTTCATTTTTTTTCAGTTTTGTTTTGCACTCATGAGCCTATGATGACATTCCCTTCATGAAAATTCCAATTTCATTGAAGGAGTTATGTTTTATGGCATTTTCACAAATTTCCATTTTGAGCATCACATTGAAGGTCATATGAGGGCCAACTCACATTTGCTTTATTTTGGTTCAATGAACAATCACTAAAGTTTCACGGTAAAATAAACCAACATTGCCCCTTGTTTACAGTTACTTGCAATCACTAAGGTGTTCCAAGCATTTAAAGTGAATATCTTTATTCGAGATTACTAATACACATATGCAAATGCTAATATAGCGGAGACCTTGGAGAAGTTGTTTGTTTAACTTCTTTGCAAGAGGGGATTTGGAACCCAAATCCTAAAGGAGAGTGTACTTTCACAATTGTGTGAAAATACCACTCAACATTTTGGCGCTAGAAGGAGGGCCTGAACTGGTTTATTTCAGTGTGATTTAAATGCTATAGGGATTTAAATTTTGAATATTTCATGCCCTATTGATTATTATCTTTAGCCCTCTTTTAACAATACAACCTTGTAGTGTTAAAAGGAGGACATGAATTGCTATGCATTGTTCTAACGCTTTTGATTGTTCATACAGGAATAATGTGTTTTGATTTGATTTTGAAAAATTTTGGTCTTGACTAACGAGGTTGTCTCCATGCAATTACTTTCATTTGATTTTAATGGATACATCTCTTGGTTGATGCTAACATGATTATTCATACGTTACAGTGTTTGATATTTGCTAGTCATTTCATGCTTATTTGTAAGGAATTATTTTTGTCTAAAAATGTATTTGTTGTCGGTATTATGCTCTTCACTTGCGTGTAATGCGATCTTGTGAATCAGAAAGCCTACAACACTAGGAGTATGCTCTTCACTTGCGCATATGCGATCTGGTGAATCAGAAACTAATTTACATTTTTAGAATATTGCTTTGTCGTGGTTCCTTCTTTTATTCATGACTAACAAATTGGTTTTGGAGTTATTCTTTGAGTTTCATTAATGGCTACAACTGCAGGAACGTGGTATGGGATACATGTTAGTCCTTTGAACATTAGTGGAGATTCTCATGATTTACCCAAGAACGTAGAAAAACATCTGCCCAAATTCAAGCACAATGGTCCAACATTAGCCGAGGAACATATTCAAGCCTATGTGGATATCCTAGTTAGATGGAATGTCGAACATGAGGATGTGGCATGTAGAATGTTTCCTGGAACCCTAGATGAGGTGGCATATGATTGGTACATCAATTTACCCACTGGTTCTATTACATCTTGGACTCAATTGAAAGATGAGTTTATCAATCAATTTAGGTTGTTCATTGATCCTCTCACGATATTTCAACAATTTGCTTCTTGCAAAAGAGAACCTAATGAGCCAGTGAGAAGTTTCAACTTGAGGTTTCGAAAGCTTCATGCGAGATTAATTTCTCCCTATACTATTGAGGAAAGTGGTGCTCTTCAAATATACTTTCGAGCATTGGATCCATTGTTTGCCATATTTGTTAGGATGAATCCCTTGGTTACTGATCTTGCATCGGCCTACACAGAAGCTATGATTGTAGATCAACAATTGAGGCCACAAGGTTATGGAATGGAGCAATCAACTATGGTAGGACAACTAGGGGCTTGCAATCAAACCTCGATGGTAAATCAAGCGTGGGCACAACAAAATTTGATATCAAATGTTTTTCCCTACAATCAACTTTATCCTACCATACCAACTTATGCTCCCACATGTGCTTATACAAGTACTTTCATCCATCCAACTATGCCTCAATTAGAGAATCATGTGGTCACTCATGGAACCATTGCAACAAATGTTCAAGCATTGTCCGTGGATATCAATCCAACTAATCCTACTACTTCTACCACTCAACCCAAAGAGTTCGTATCGGAAGTAAAAGAGCAAAAGAAAGTGGTTAAGAAGGTATGTAGGCATGTTCCACCACAAAAACGAGCACATCAATGTATGCATCCAAATCATCCTAGGAAGAAAATTCATAATGCCGATCTTAATGATATTTCATGTTATGCTTCTTCAAGTGATACAAGAGATTTTGAGGTGACTCACGTTGAAGTAAATACCTATTCGAAAAGTCTTGAAGAGCATGAAGATTTTGGAGAAGAAATTCTATGGATGGGTAACAAGAAGTTGGAATCAAATGATCACCATCTTGTTTTGGAAAAGAAATATCCAGAATCATTACCCAAAAAGGAGGATTTGGATGAACAAACTTATGTGGATATGATTTGGTCAGAGGTACTTGCAAAGGATTGGAGCAACTATATGACACGGAATTCAAAAATTGATCCCATTGTAGAAGATCCTAAGTCATCACAAGTGGCTGAAAATGAATCTGAAATAAAATCAACAAATGAAGTTGAAGACATAATCGAATTTCACCACTTGTTCTCGAAAGACACTTTGGATGATGCTCTCGAAAGTGATGACCAAGAGGATCCACACCTTCCAAATTGTGATAAAATTGAATCATGGGTTACAAATTTGGATTATGATAGCTTTACCAATTTGAATTCAAGAAATAACCCACTTTTGGAAATAACTGAATCATCTAAGGAAGGTGAAGATGAATTGGATGAGAAACATGCTGATGAATCAGAAGATGAAGAAGAGGTACTTGAGCGTCATAACTTGAACTTGGAAGATGATAAGGATTCTACAACCATGAATCAAGAAAGAGAGTCATTTGCTTTAGATTCCTTTGAAGGAAAAGAAATTGAAAATCTTGATCCACTTACTTGTGCTACAATGATTATGCCATTTCAAAATGAGAAAATTACAAAACCTAAATCATTTGGGTTTGATATCATTGATGATCCAATTGAAAATCTCACGTTACCCAAAACAACCCAAGTGATTGACCATGGAAATGTGTTAGTTAACCCACCCCTAGATAGACAAGACTTATGGTTTGAAAGGGATGGACAGGTGTTCAATTGGGTACCTAGGTTTGGTGCCTTTGATAAACAAATCATGGAGAAAGAACAAGTGCTATATGATGAAATGCCTTTGAAGGTGAATGAAGAACAAGGATTAATTTCTAACCACACCTTTGATAACATTACTTTAATGAATGAAAAGGAGCTTGATGCATTTAAATTGCTAAATCAAATTCATCAACAATTAATTCTTGAACCTAGGATAAAAACTCCTAATGATCCCAATTTAGTAAATATCCTAGAGGCTTGTAAATTGTTGCACAATTTTAATTGGCCTAAGAACATGGAAAATGAATTAGCTTTGAAATTTTTAGAAATAGGCTCTTGCTTACAAAATTTCATTTTGAATAAAGAAAGCCTAGTTCTAAATCATGAATGGAATTATGAAATTTGCACCTTAAAGAATAGACAAGAAAGAATTGAAAATCAACCATTGTCTAATCAATTTGGTAATTTGAATCTCACCTATGAGAATACTAATGGAACTAAATCTAATTGGTGGGGTGAGAGGGGAAAGTTGAAGTTGGTTGCATTGTTTGGTCTAGTCTTGTTCTTGTTTGATTCCTTCCAAACTTGGTATGCGTATCACGTCATATGTCTTTTAAAGAATTCTAATCAGGTTTGGGATCCGGGAAAATGATAATCCAAACTTTGCACCATCTTGTATTATATTGTACATTTGTATATATTGTTGGTTGTGGTGTTTTGGTTTTGGATTGGATCTCATTTTGGTTTTAAGTTTTGTGTGTTGGTCCTTTGGACACTTTTGGTTTGTCTTGAAAAAAAAAAAAGAAAAAAAGAAAAGCGAGATGTCAACTTATGTCCTTATGAATGTTAACTAAGACTAAGAGAATATGAAACATCGGAATTGTATTGCAGAAAGCTCCACGAGTATCGCAAACACATTAAAGAATATCGTTTGGAACTTGTGATGCATGAAGTTGTCAGTTTTATAAATTATGGCAAAGTAGGTGATATACTCCATCCGCATTTCAAAAAGAGCAATGCATTCATCCATATCTCATGTTACATTCCGCATTGCATATACATTTCATCTCAGTTGCATCTACATTTCAAATACAATCATTGAAAAGGTGTCGAATCCTCTTAGGGTTATTACATAACATATATTAAAAGGATCCTAAGGTTGGGAAATGATGCCCGAACTATCTTGAACCAAGCACGTTCTACACATATTAAAGAGGATCTTGAGCAAAATGGTCAAAACCATACTTGGAAGAAAAGGTGAGGCGAAAGGAGTATTTCGTGTCTGTCCTATCATGCAACATAATCCTTAAAACAGTGGTTTTTACCACTCCCATAGTGCTTAAAGCCTAAAATCAGAGTAGTAAGGATAGGGTTAAATCCTCATCGAACTTAGGTTGAGGATCCAATTCCCCAAAGCTCTGATTTGACCTTCATGGAGTAGTAAGGATAGGGTCTAATTCTCATCTCGCTTAGGTTGAGAATCCGATTCCCCAAAGCTTCTATTTTGCCCAATCAAGAACTTGAAATTCCAAAGCAAATATTTTTCATTCTACTTTTATTGCATCATTGATATTGGATTGGAAGGATCGTACTACATGTCCCTTGCAAGGATGGGTAGTCATCCCCAAGGTTCAAGAAATCAAAAGTAAAGCCAAATCATGGATTATGGGGTTGATCTCCACCGGGGCTATAGACGCCTGAATGGCAGTGGAGTATGCTCATGCGTGGCAACATGTCTTGTCTAAAAGCAAGACCACTGATTGCTCAAACGGACAGGCTAGCCTGACAATTTCATCCATAACAGGTTAAATCATTTTGTTCAAGATGAGGTAATGAACTCCAGATCAGAGTAGTAAGGATAGGGTTAAATTCCCATCTCGCTTAGGTTGGGAATCCGATTCCCCAAAGCTCTGATTTCACTTACACTTGCACATGGGTTCAAGATGGTAGTGACACATAACCAACTTTGGGATCTAGTAAATTAATTCAGTATACACATATTTGGTCCTAAGAGGGTTTGACAGTTTTAATATGTTTGTTCATGATACTAGAAAGTTTGAGCCTTTGCAAAGCTTGTTATATCTCTAGCATATTTGTCATACATTAAATCCTGCACAAATCATTCATAGCCTTGCATACGAATCATAAGTGAAACTGACAATGGAAAGTTGAACGAGTTTCAAACGATAGGGAATGAAGCACATTGCACACACCGAGCTGATGCTTAATGATTCTAATGCTTCATGTATTTCTGATCTGTTTGCATTCTTTGGATATTTGTTGACGCTTGTATTTGAGTTCGTGTATTTTCAGGTTGAGTTCTCACCAAAATGCTCAGGAGCATTTCCCAGTAGAGTCGCCATTTGTTGTGGCTGCTCCACAACGTACCCCAAAATTGGGGACCCACCTTTTTGCATGTTTTCCAAGAAGACCGAAGTGGCCCATATGCTAAAGATCAAAGAAAAGGCAAAACACCACAAGAAAGAAAAAGTGTCGCGATATCGCGACATGTTGCATTTTCACGGTCCAAAAGAGAAGAGAAAGAAAAGTGTCGCGATATCGCGACATGTTGCACTATCACGGCCAAAAGAGAAAAAGTGTCGCGATATCGTGACATGTTGCATCATCACGGCCAAAAGAGAAAAAGTGTCACGATATCGCGACATGTTGCACCATCGCGACCAAAGAGAAAAGTGTCACGATATATGTTGACTCATCGCGCCAAAGAGAAAAAGTGTCGCGATATCGCGACATGTTGCATCATCACGGCCAAAAGAGAAAAAGTGTCACGATATCGTGACATGTTGCATCATCGCGGCCAAAAGAGAAAAAGTGTCGCGATATCGCGACATGTTGCTATTTCCCATAAAGAGAAAAAGTGTCGCGATATCGCGACATGTTGCACTATCACGGCCAAAAGAGAAAAAGTGTCGCGATATCGCGACATGTTGCATCATCGCGGCCAAAGAGAAAAAGTGTCGCGATATCGTGACATGTTGCATTATCACGGCCAAAAGAGAAAAAGTGTCGCGATATCGCGACATGTTGCATTGTTGCGGCCAAAAGAAGAAAAGTGTCGCGATATCGCGACATGTTGCATTGTTGCGGCCAAAAGAAGAAAAGTGTCGCGATATCGCGACATGTTGCATTGTCACGGCCAAAAGAAGAAAAGTGTCGCGATATCGCGACATGTTACATTTTCACGGCTAAAAGCAACAAAAGAGAGCAAGGAGGCAAAAGTGTCGCGATATCGCGACATGTTACATTTTCACGGCGAAGGGCCACAAAATGGAAACCAAAGCACATGCATGCACAAGGGAAGGTGAAACGAACAACCATGGGAAAATGAAACGAACAGTCAGGGAAGGTGAAAAGAACAGCCATCGAAAAATGAAACGAACCATCATGGAAGGAGAAACAATTTTTTAGAAGTTTAAATACGCCATTCAAAGAGGCCAGAAGGGGTTGGAAACTGCCGTGAGTAGAGTTGTAGATTTGAAGGCAAGAGGGCCATTCTGGACCTGTTTGGGCTGTTTTTCTTCCATGGACTGGTTTGGGAAAACCAAAAATTTCTGTTATTGTAAAATGACAAATTTTTAATACAGAAAATTTCAGAAAGTTGCATCTTATGGACAAGAAAGAAGGAGTCATTTTCTGCATGCAAGATTAAATGTCTATTTTTCCCCTTTTCAGATTTTAGGCTTGTAAATGGAGTTTATGCAAGTTTCTTGGTTGCTTCATGCGAATGTCTAAATTCGAAAACCTCATTTAAAACCCTAGGAGCCAACACTTAGCTTATCCGGATCGTGCTTGTTTTGTAGGTCCAATAGGTTAGGTTGCATGCATGGAAACCTCACATCTTCGGTTTTGTCGAAATAGGATAGCATCATACTGAATGCATTTTATTTTCATTTTTTCTGCATTTTATTTTTTCCAAAAATTTTAACTTTATTTTAATTTTCAGGCATTAAAATAAACATTTAAAAAATTTCAAAATCCAAAAATAATTTCACCATTGCGTAGGTTATACTTCATACTTCCAATACGCATTTTGAAATTTCATTTTCGGAGTTGTTTAGTATTTTTAAAAAATTCATCGAAGTTGTTGTTTTACTACAGATTTTAAAAAATCCGAAAATAGAAAATTTCCATTTTAAGGTCAAATTTCATTTTTTTTCAGTTTTGTTTTGCACTCATGAGCCTATGATGACATTCCCTTCATGAAAATTCCAATTTCATTGAAGGAGTTATGTTTTATGGCATTTTCACAAATTTCCATTTGAAGCTACATCATGGTCATATGAGGGCCAACTCACATTTGCTTTATTTTGGTTCAATGAACAATCACTAAAGTTTCATGGTAAAATAAACCAACATTGCCCCTTGTTTACAGTTACTTGCAATCACTAAGGTGTTCCAAGCATTTAAATTGAATATCTTTATTCGAGATTACTAATACACATATGCAAATGCTAATATAGCGGAGACCTTGGAGAAGTTGTTTGTTTAACTTCTTTGCAAGAGGGGATTTGGAACCCAAATCCTAAAGGAGAGTGTACTTTCACAACTGTGTGAAAATACCACTCAACAAGACGTATCTTTCAAAGACTCCGAGACTACAAAGTATGAATAAAACCCCTTAGGTGCATTTTGGGGTAAGAATAGGAAATGTACTTGGATTCATCGTATCCTGATGCGGTATTGAGATTGATCCCTCAAAGATCAATGCCATAACTAGCATGCTACATCCTAAAAACTTAACTAAGATGAATATCAAGTTCTTATTTTAAATTAAATATGGAAGCAATCATTTAGGGGTTAGGTTCTTCAACTAGTTATTCCTCCACAAAAGAGTACTCACATGGGATAACTTATTAAAGAGAGGTGTCTATGGAAATTTCAAATGTACATTGTGTATGGAGGAGAACAAAACTTTCAACCACATTTTTATAGAATACCTCATAACAATGAAGTTGTGGAAAATGTTGACATATTTCTAGTTTTGCATTGCAATGAATCTATAGAAGATATCTAGAGAGGATGGAAGAATCAACAAGGAGTAGATGGTTATGTGGGGCAGATAGTGTGGACAGGGATGATGATCTTACCTTGGAATATCTGGAATGAGTGAAATAAAAGGATCTTCAAACACGAGACTATAAATATACATTATATGTGGGTGAAGACCATATCCAATATAATAGAGACTATCTAATTCATGCTAAAGTAATCAAAAAATCACATTAACAATAGGATAAAATGGTGGCATGACTCAAGATCAGTCCCCAAATGGATAAAGTTGTAAGAGTCAAACCATAGGAAAAAATGATGGGTAGAACCCAAAAATGGTAGTAACCACCACTAGGATTTGGAAAGGTAAATACATATGGAACACTGAGGGGTAGCCTAGGTAGGGCTAGTGCAATAGTACCCTGAAATTCACATTTATAGTAAACTTAGGTACACTTTCCAACAACATTACTGAGGGATATCGCATTTTGAGGGGGATGCAGGAGGCTCTAAAGGTCGAATGTAATAGAGTGATAATGGAGTTAGAATCTCAGTTATGGATAAACTACATTAAATTCCTATTGAGAATCAGGAATGCTAGTTAGAGAATTCAAAGGATTGTAGAGAAAATCTGAAAATACAAAGTAATTATATAGAGGTAATATACACCATATACAAAGAGAGAAAAATAATGCAGTTGATGGTATGGAAAACTAGGCTTTGAATAAGATAGGCCTCATTTGCTATGGGAACCCTCCTAAGTGGTGGGCACAATAAATAAGGGAAGAGTTCTGCATATTTAATATATTGATGATAAAATTCCTAGTAATGTTAGAGATTTAGTTATTGTGACAACATTTTATTGATAGGAATTTTGGTTCTTAGCACAATGGTTGAGATAGATAAATTTTATGTATTCAATTTCAAAACATGGGTGAAAATATTAATAAATTGGAATGTCCAAATATGTAATATAATTTTATGATCAATATAATATAATCACTCTTTTTACCAAAAATAAATTTAAAATAAAATTCATACTAAGACATTTTTAAAAACTTTTTCTAGTATAAAATAACTTATATAACTATGATGCAACCAAAAACAAGTAACATAAGGCTTATGAACATAGAGTTTATGACATTTTTGAAATCCAAGAATGTGACGAGTGGCTATTTGGATGGTTCACAGGTGGATTTTAGGGTCTGTGATGATCTGCTAACCCACTCTGGAGATGTGGACTCATTCCTAAGCTCATAAAGCCTCCAGTTCTCCTTCAACCTAGGCATATGCTTTGATCGTTCTTAAAAAATTGGGAAGAAGGTCTCTCTAGGTGGTCTTTTTGACCTCCATTTTGAGTAGAGTAGATTGTGCATTCCACCTAACCTTTTGAATCGTACCATGGAGTAGGGGAACTTTAATCTGTTAGGAAAATTCTTGGGTATCTGTTTAGATATTGATTCCATTCATAGGTGGGCTTGCTCCAAGTGGTTTTCATAAGACCACATGGAAATCGTGGTGCTCCCAAAAGGCTTCTTTCTCATCAAGATTAATAATGAAGAAGACATGAAGTGCATTCTTGAAGGTGGCCCTTGGTTCTTTGGAAGGAGGGACCTATTTCTTTGGAAATGGGACATGGATTTTAATATGAACTATCAAAGGATTAATACGAAACCTCTTTTTATTATTATCCCAAGCCTCCCCTTCCATTATTGACATGAAGATATCTTAAAAGGTATTGCGAGAGTAGTGGGGGATCTTGTCATGATTGATGTAGCCATGAGGGCAAAATTTAGAATGATATTTTCTAGAATATGCATCAATTTTGACCTTCAAGTAAACATCCCCAGTTCCATTAAACTCATTTTTAACTTAGATTACTAGAATTAGGATATTGAATATGAAAAAAAACCCCCATTCTATATAATCTATAAGAAGTTGGATCATTCTTAAAGACTAGGCCCCTCCAAGAAAAAATTCTAAGAAAGTTTGGTATCATAAGGAAGTAGAGGGCCCCCTATTTTTGAAATCCTGATAGGAGATTCTCCTCCTATCCTCCAAGAAGCCTCTAGTTGTCTGTTAGATTATAAATATCCTTTGGCAAAGGAAGAAGGAGATATTTTGAAAATAGTGGTCCAGGTAAGTTCATTGGAACCTTCTTGTGGGTTTTCATTATTGAACCCCCTCTAGGGAAATTCTTTTGAATGTTTAGCTTCAAGTTCAGTATCAATTGGTGCTGAAAGGAATACCCTAGAAATAAATAATCTAGTCTCTGAGGTAGATAATCTCCAAATTTTAGGAAGAGAAGCTTCAACTTTAGAAGGAAAGCTAGGATCATATCCTAAAGGAAAATCCATTATGGGAAAATAAGGAAACAAGGTTTTAAGTCCTTTTCTCAAGGTCTCAAAAGAAGGAAAAAGGGTCGTTACCCTAGGCCCTATTACCATAAACCAAAAGAAAGGAGGTGTAGATGTTGGAAAGGACAAGAAGATGGAAAAACCCTTGAACCAATATATCAAGAAAAGAGATACTAAAGTGAAAAAAACCAATGGTTCATAGTCTATATTTTCCTTAAGGGAAAAATAAAAACCTTTAGTCTAATTTTACCTTTGCATCTATCCTTAGATCCCATTTTTCCCTAGCCCTAGGTAGAGGTAAGAAATAATAGATCAAGAAAAAATGAAGTTTCCTTACCAGATTGTAAGGAGCCTCAATGGCCATGCTATTCTCAGTATGTTTACTTCCTTGAACAAATATTTAAATCCTCAATTATTGTTGCTCCAAGACAAATGTGGGAAACTTCAGTTCTATGCTCAAGGTGGGTAGGTTGGAAAATTAAGGCCTGTTTGATGTCCCGATAGTTGATATCGACCATTACTAATCCTGGGAGGATCTCTCTTTCTCTCTTATATTACATTCCTTTTTCTGCTTTTAATATCCTCCTCTTATAGCTGGATCCTGATTTTTCCTCTCTTTGTATTTTTTTGAGGCCCTGTTTCAATTGTAAAAGGTTTGGGGATCCTTTCAAAACCTCTTCTTTCAACCAATAAAAAAAAAATTATATAACTACATAATTATGGGTAATAAATTAAGTTGTTATTACCTTAGTTAATTTAGTTATTACCTTATTTTATTTACCTTAGTTAATTTAGTTATTACCTTATTTTATTCACCTTGAAGATATTTGTTGTTACGAATATCTTATAGTTAGTAGGTTAGCATGCTTTGCTAGATTGTTAGTTGTTAGCACCATATTGTATTTGGTTGGCTACAAAATAGGGATATTATTCACATATTTTTTAAGCTGTTGGCAATTTGAGTTATTTTATGTTGGCATTAATGTCACATGGATCACATTGAGTTTTGATGGCAAAAGCAATTGTGGAGAGCATGGATGTATACAGGGTTTTTGTGAAAACCAAGGTAGGCAAAATAAAAGGTTTTATTTAAAATCATGGATGGCAGATTTGAAATGGGTTTTTCTTAAAACCCAGGTTGGCTTTTTGTTTCATCAAAAAATGTGCCTCGATTATGGAAATATTTAATTTTAAATATTTAGTTTAAATTTTAAATTATTTTTAAATTTAAATTTAAAATTAAAAATGAAGTTATAGCACCGACGTATAAAGAAAGGAGGAAAGGCATACATTAAAAATAATTATAGCGCTAACATCTAAAGAAAGGACGAAAGGCATATATATATATATATATATATATATGCCACCAAAAGTTTCGATAATGTCCCCTTGTCCTAGATTTTTATTGCATTCGAATGGTAAAGTATTACGAAAAAAAGAGCCTACGTGTTGTGTGGTGAAGCGTGTGTGAAAAAGGGTGTGAAGGGTTTTACGATTTTCAGGTCCATTGAAGAAACGTTCGCAGAGTAAATCCAAATGCATAAGCATATTTGGCCTAGCGGTTCGTGTGTTGTGTGTGAAGCAGGAGGTCCAACGTTCAAGTCTCATCGTGGATGCTTGCTATGTTGAAACGAGTGAAGCGTTTTTTTTGAGTTTTCAAAGGGCACAAAATATTGAGGCATATGTTTTGATTCGTGATCCTTTTGAGCACGTGAGGGCGTGTGGCCCAACGATGGCTTGGTCGCGATTAAGGTGTTGATAAAGGAGGCGTCAATATATCAAATACCATCAAGGACAGAGGCAAGTTAATATTTTTTATTATTATTTTATTTTTCTAAAGTTGCACTAGGAGAGATAAGGGTTGTGATGCACTTTAAGAAAAAGAGAGATTTTTGGTGATTTACTTTTTAGAAGTATATCATATTATATATCGTTGGAAAGATTATTTCGAGGGCTATTTGATTAACTTGCTTAGAGGGAGAAATAAGGTGTGTGTAAAGAGATATTTCTAATTTTGTAATGAGGTTCAAAATTGAAGGTTGCTTTGTTCTTTTTCAAAGGTGATTAATTCTTTCATGAGGGGACATGATGTATTTTATTGAGTAGGAGTAATAAGGTGTTATATGGATATTATTTTTGTGTTACTAATCAAGATATCTAACCCTTATTAAAATTTGAAAAAGAAAGCTTGTTGAGTGTGGCAGATTTAGTGGACAACTAATAAGGCATCAAAAAGGTATGAGCAGTATTCTCCATTGACTTTGTTTATGGTGGTTGATTTTTGAAATATCTTGGAGAGAAAATGATTGATTGTGGTTTCCTTTTAGAAAGGGGTTGGTTGAATGCTTCAAGGTTTTTTGGTTTGAGAGTTGTTTTTAAACCTTGTTTTATAAGCATTGTTGTTTAAGCCCATTGGTTATGCAAAGAACTTGAACTTGAGTTAGATGAGAACATGAGTATTACTGTTATGTGATATTTGTGGTTGAGAATTATTGGAAATATTTAAGTTGGTTGATACATTCTTGGACTATGGTTTGTGAGAAAGTTGTTCCTTGTGGTGATTGGTTGAGTAGAGTTGTTTGAGCCTAGTCAAGTGATTATGTGAAGTGATTGTTCAAGTTCCATGAAACAAACTATTCTATATTCTGATTTTAGTTGAGATCATTATGGATAATTGTTGTCATCCATTGTAGAGTGCATTTCCATTCATTGTTGAGTTCATCATTGAGCCTTGCCTTCAAATATTTGTGGATGAGATTTGAGTGGTACTTGTGCATGATTTATTGAGCCTTTGATAATGCCTTTGGGATAGTTTTCTGGATAGATTTGTGGCAGATTTTGTGCATGATTGATTGAGCCTTTGAGAAGACCTTTGGGATAGATTTATGGATAGATTTGTGGCAATTTTTGTGCATGCTTGATTGAGCCTTTGAGAAGGCTTTTGGGATAGATTTGTGGATAGATTTGGGATAGCATTTGAGCAAGTTATTATTGAGTTTGCTAGAGCAGATTTGAGCAAGTTCTTGGTGAGCTTGCTAGAGAAGATTTGAGCAAGTTCTTGGTGAGCTTGTTGGAGTAAATTTGAGCAAGTTCTTGGTGATATTGTTGGAGCAGATTTGAGCAAGTTCTTGGTGAGATTGCCTACCTGAGTAGATCAAGATTGCCTAGCTGAGTAGATCAATGAATTACCTACCTGAGCAGATCAAAATTACCTTATTGAGTATATCAGTGGATTGCCTACCTAAGCAAATTGGGATTGCCTAGCTAAGCATATCAATGGATTTCGTTGCTAAGAAGATCAATGGATAGCCTACCTGAGCATATCAAAATTGCCTACCTGAGTAGATCAGTAGATTGCCTAGCTTTGAGAAGATCAAAGTAATCATTTGTATTAGGATAATAATTCTTATTTTTGTGTAAAATATTATAAGAATATTATCTTGTGGAGTACCCCATAGTGGGGTAACCACGTTAAATCTATGTCTCAATTATGTGTGGTGATTTGTGTTCTTGCTTACTATTGCTATCGATGTCATTAATGCACACTGCTATATTTGGTTATTACAATTAATGACACTAATTGATATTGGTTTGGAAAGAAAGTAAAAAGTGGGTGTTATAATGTTCACCTCCCCTCTCAGTATAAGCTTATGTTCTTCAATTGGTATCAGAGAAGGTTCCTTCAAAAAGGCTAACAGCTTGAGGGCATATTCTACAAGAACACATATGGCTTCATAGAATGGATCATATACAAATAAGGCTCCATTGTTTGACGTTAACAATTATGCTTTCTAGAGCATGAGAATTATGAAATACTTGATATCACAAGGATATGAGTTATGGAAGATGGTTGAAAAATAATTTAAGGTTGAAGGTGATCCCGAGGCAGATAAGACTATCAGGAAATTGGTTGAGATCAATGCAAGGGCAATGAATTGTATTTTGAATGGGCTACGTGAGATAAATTTTGTAAATTTCATGGTATGTAATTCAGCTAATGAAATGTGGACCAAGTTGTAGAATACCTATGAAGGAGATTCCAAGGTAAAGTTGGAAAAAATACAAAGTCATAGAAAAATATTTGAGGAATAAAAAATGGAAGATTCTAAAGATATTACAAAGTTTTTACTTCAATTTGATGATATTTCTAACACCATGAGAGGTCTAGCATTTGAGATGAAAGAATCATAAGTTACTCAAAATGTTTTGAGATCACTTTCCATGAAGTATGATGCAAAGGTTTCAACAATAGAAGAAACAATGAATATAAACAAGCTAACAATGGAAGAACTACAAGGAACATGAAGTATGATGCAAAGGTTTCAACAATAGAAGAAATAATGAATATAAACAAGCTAACAATGGAAGAACTACAAGGAACTCTCACAACTTATGAGATGAGGATAAGTAAGCATCAGGTTCCAATAAAATAAATTGCATTCAAGGCTTCTAATAAAAAGAAAGGGAAAGCTCCAGAGATAGATAAAGATTCAAATAATGATGAGGAATCTAACTTCATAAAAAGGAAAAAGGACTTAAGAAATTACAGGGATATGAAGAAATTCAAATGCTACAAGTGTGGTGATTTTGATCACTACGCACACAAGTATCCACATGAAGAAAATAGTGATGATGAAAAATAGGGTCATAGAAGAAAAGAAGATGGAAAACATAAGCATGAAAAAAATGACAGATACAAGCAAAGCAAGTATGAGAAGAAGAAAAATTTTCGTAAGACAAAGAAAACTCTTTACATTGAAGAAGCAAGTGATAGCTCAGATCACAGTGATAATGATAAGTCATATGATGAAAATGAAGAACATCTATTCCTAGGAATGGAAGGTGAAAGTGAATAGTGCTTTGTGTGTGGTCAAAGAGATCACAGACCAGGATATTGCAATGGATTCAGTGATAGCGAAGATGAGATGACACACCAAGGAAACATGTATGGTCAAAGAAATCATGAGAGTTTGTTTGCTATAGAAGATTATAATGATCTTAGTGATAGTGAATATGAAGAATGGTTTTTCTATGGGATAAAATAAGTAGAAGAAGAACATTCACTCCAAATAGAAGAAGTTAAACAAGAGAATAGTGTAAGAAAGACAAATGTCTAGTTGATCTAAAGGAAGACTTCAATGATATCCATGAGCAACTACAAGAGGTTAAGGCGAATCTAAAAGAATTGAGATATTCCATACTTGAGAAGTTTGATCCATCACATGACTCAAAAAATCAAGATATTTTCACTAAGAAGGAAGCATGTATTTCAGAGACAATAAATATGGATACCAATTTGCTACTTGACACAAATAAAGAGAAAGAAGAGGAAGGTTCCAAAGCACCAAAGGTATAATATTTTAGGTTTGGGGAATCACACTCAAAAGGAAAGGAAGTTCTAAAATATGAAAGCAAGGAAGCACCTAAGTGTTATGAAGAAATTTCCAAAGTTCCTATGGATCCAAACATTCAATTTGGATCTTGTTTTGAGATAGGTGAATCAAGTTCAAAAGGAAAAGAAATTCCTGAAGAGGAAAGCAAGGAAGAAACTAAGGAAGAGGATTTAGATATTACAAAGAAGGTTCAAGTACACAATGCACAAGTCAAAAAAATCACAAGGATAATGGTCAAGAAAGGTATGAGGAACCAAGACATGAACAAAGGGCTTTTCAAGGACATTGTTTTTATTGTAATGGATTTGGACACATGGCTATACACCTAGGGTCTATGGATAAAAGAAGTTTGATTTTTCTAGAAGGAAATTCAAATAAAGAAGGTATGGTTTTTAGGGATATTGCTTCTCATGCAATAGGATTGGTCATAGAGCTTCACAGTGCAAAGAAAATGAGAAATATGGTTTTAGATTTAGAGCTACACAATTTAGAAGTTATAGTCATAATGATTGTAGAAACAAAACTTCACAATACAGGGTTCAGGAAAGGAATGGATATGGAAATTATTTCAAGAAAGAATTCAGGATATGGGCACTATCCAAAGGTTACAATATCAAGTGTTTTAATTGCAATAACTTTGGATATATTGCAAAATGGTGTAGGACTCAATTCCAAACAAGTTCAAGGCAATAAGGTCAAATAAGTTCAAGACAAGAAGATCACGTAATTCATCAAGAGAAGGATATCGAAAAAATATGGAAGGAAGTTGACAAAGGAAAGAAACAAGGTAATATGGGAGTAAAAGTACTCCCACCCCAAAATTAATCACCTCAAGAGTGAAGGTGGTGAGGGGCTAAGCTTAAGAGTCATATCTTTTAGCCCCATAGGTGTCCCTTTTTGTCATTGATGTCAAAGGGGGAGAGATTTGAGTAAGGGGGAGAGCATTGAGTTAGGGGGAGAAGCCTCCAAAGAGAGCATTGAGTTAGGGGAGCAGCCTCCAAAGAGAGTATTGAGTTAGGAGAGTAGCCTCCATAGAGAGTATTGAGTCAGGGGGAGTAGCTTTGATTCTCAGAGATGGTTTTTGCAGTGATTGTGTGATTTGCATTAGAGGTGTTGTCATCAATGACAAAGGGGGAGATTGTTGAAAATTTGAGTTATTTTATGTTGTCATTGATGTCACATGGATCACATTGAGTTTTGATGGCAAAAGCACTTGTGGAGAGCATGCATGTATACAGGGTTTTTGTGTTGTACTTAGTATGGCACTGAGATGGGGGGTGAATCAGTGTAGCATTCCAAAAGATAAATAAACAGCTCTAAAAATTGCAGCAGATAAAACTTATAAATAGATATAATAAGTACCGCAAGAGAACATCACACAACACAAATTTTTAACGAGGTTCACCAAAATGGCTACTCCTCAAAAATAATGGCTGCTTGGACTCCTATCCAAATCCAGCCTCTTGCAAAGCACCAACTTTACAATTTGTTTACCAGCACCAACCCCTTATTTTTTTGCATCAACAGAAAGGAGCACCAACCCCTAATTTGCTAGCACCAACTGGACTTCAATTTTGAATAAAAATGTTTGACATATACCTTTGTTATTGCAAGACTCTAACTGGTCTACATCACCTTTGCAATCTCTGCGCACTCTGCTCTCTCTTGCGCAATCACTTCACACAGTCTGCTGCACTGCTATAGCCAGAATTTGTAATCAACTTTGCCCTTCGTGCTTCTCTGCACACTCTGTGTCGTTTCACATTCTTCTCTCTGCTCAACACGAACTTCACTTTCACAAACACTATGCTCGCATTTGCACTTTATCTTAACACCCCATTTTTAAACTCGAAGTACCCTTGCTTTTATAGAAGAAATTTTTAGAAACAAACCCTAGAAGAACGTCAGTTGAGAAACCCTAGAATTTGTCAGCTGCCAAACCCTAAAATCCGTCGACTGTAACCCTAAGAATGTTAGCTGCAAAACCCTAGAAATTATCGGCTGCCAAACCCTAAAATCCGTCGGCCCAGATTTAACTTTGTCGGCCTCAAACTCTTCTACCACCTTTGTCACTTTCCTGTAGCTTATTGCCACAAAAATAGTAACATGTCAGCCCTTTTAATTTAATTTGATATTTTAATTTAAATTTTAAATAAAATAAAATTTAAACTAAATATTTAAAATTAAATATCTTCATCACCGGGGCATCTTTTTCAACGAAATGAAGAGCCAACTTGGGTTTTAAGAAAAACCCATTTCAAATCTGCTATCCATGGTTTTAATTAAAACTTTTTATTTTGACTGCCTTGGTTTTCACAAAAAACCTTTAAAATTTAAACTAAATATTTAAAATTAAATATCTTCATCACCGGGGCATATTTTTCAACGAAACGAAGATCCAACTTGGGTTTTAAGAAAAACCCATTTCAAATATATTATCCATGGTTTTAAATAAAACTTTTTATTTTGACTGCCTTGGTTTTCACAAAAAACCTTTTCGCTTCTTGACATCTCAGGTTCTGAAGACTTCTTCTTCTCATTCTGAATTATGTTTTCTCGTTTCGTGCATCTATCATTTAAGGACTCATGATCCGACTAACTTTTGAACTTTATCCTCTGCATCCGAGTGACTTCGAACCGCCTATCCATTGCATCATTAGATCTAACTGACTGTATTGACAACAATGACAATCCTCCTGCAACACCTTGCTCAACACTGAACTCCTATCCATTGTACTTTGGCTGCACCTTGCTATTCAATAAACTCTTGTCCATTGCATCAATAAATGTGTCTGACTGTGTTGACAACAATGACAATACTATTTTTTGCACCTTGCTCAACAATCTCCCCCTTTGGAATTGTTGGCAACACTGTGCAATTTTCTTGTAAATCTTCTCCCCCTTTGACAATAATACCAAAGGGCTGCTACAGACTCCCCCTGAGTCTATGCACAATATTCTTAGACACAAATTATTACAATTAGAAAATATTCCAAGCATGAACAAGAAGAAAAACAAATACACAAATGCTCCCCCTAAGAATGTGATCCCAAGTTAGTCACTTCTTGGGAATTTTAACCACTCAACCAATCTGCATCTTTAGGATACCATAACCCATACTCCATAGTACCCTTGTAATATTATAGAAGACTCTATATCTTTGCTACACTGACTGGTGGACCTCTTCTTCACTTGAAGAATCCTCACTCTGATCTAACTTCAGCTGTGTTGGATGCCAGAATTTCTATTCATTGAAATTTTGTATTCTGTACTCTGTCACCTTCAATGTTCAGTCAATAGGCTCACTAAGAACCTGCTTAACAAGCTCACCAAGGAACTTGCCCAAATCTGCTCTTGCCAAGCTCTCTAAAAACTTGTCCAAAAATTCTCTGGCAATTTGTCCCAGCATTGTCCTCAAAATATTTCTCAAAGACCTTCTTCAAAGGCTCAATCAAACATGCTCAAGTGGTACTCAAGATAAGCTCAACATAGAATGATAGTTTAAAATTAAATCCACTTTATAGAAGCATACAGAAGATTGTTAGAGACTTAATATCTTCTATTCTCAAATCTCAATCTCAACTCAAATCAAGAAAAGTTTATTTTATGGGACTTGAACAACCACATGCAATCAATCACTTGACTATGCTCAATTATCTTTACTCAACCAATCATCTCTCACACAACCCTAGTCCAAGAATGTATCAACCAACTCTTGTTCAGGATACTGTACCAACACTGCAATATTCCTATCAACTCTGTGCACGCATAAAATACTATACCTTAACACAAATCAGATCCGTTTTTACATTTGCAGCTTTGTCTAAGTTTTTTGCAGTCAACGCTGGTCACCTCTTACTTTCAACTGTGCAAATCTGGAGTTTCTTAGTGCAGCAGAAGAGCAGTCTCCTTTAGTTCAAGGAGACACAATTTCCTCTCTTCTTTCTTTCTCCAGACTTTCTTGACCTCGAGCTTGGATTTTTCACCTGCGTCCCTATTTTGCATCATTGTGTGAACTCGAATATCTCTCTGGTGTGGTTGTCTCTTATGCATCCATGATGAATGATTATTTTTCTTTCTTCTATGAACCTGATTTATTCCTTGTCTGTGTTGTGTTCTTTGCATCTTATGAAATCTACTGTTTTGCCTTAGATTTGATACAGAAGTGCTTGGACAAAACCTTGCTATGTGCCCATGACCATTGCATTGAAAACATTGCACAAAGTGTTCACTCAGATATGCAGATGTATTTCGACTAGCATAACTCTTTGATTTATTATTTAATCCACAATAATTTTCCTTGTGACCATACTGGTTACATCTGAAACAATAGCCATTAAAAGTGTTAGCATAAAAAGAGTGAGAGTGGTAGAACCTCTTTTGTTGTGGCTGCTTTGCTATAAATCTCCTTTGATATTTTCTTTCTTTTGAAGATACAACTTTAACCTTTTCTTGCTCGGACCCTTCAATAGTGAACTTCTTCTTCTCTGCAGAATTGGAAGATAAAGGTTGTTCAGCTTCATATCCAAGACCATGCTTAACCGTGGAGCTTTTCTAATGACTTATCATTTTATCTGGCAATTATGTGCTCTTATCGAATTTAAGATTTGTATTGGCCTCTTCTAGTTGTTTCTTCAATGAAACAATCTCTTCTTCTTGTTTGCGGCAAATAATCTCTTTCTCATTGATCTGCGACCTGAGAGTTTCCTCAATCCTTTTAGACTCTTCTACTTGTAGCTTTAGATTACTAACTACTTTGTTAGAATCCTCTTCATGTTTGTTACACACATTGACTTTATCATTCAGCTGTGACTTCAAGTCTTCTTCTATTTTCTTGGCCTTTTGGAATTGTAAGAACATATTTTCAATCTCATCCCCATATTCTTCCAATTTCTTGGATAGTCTTTTGTTCTTTTTCTTTTCTATACTCCACTCTTCAAGAGCAGATATCAACTCTCCTTCAAAATCTACTTCAGCCTCAAGATTTTCATCACAAACTTTAGGATTCACTTCTTCTACCTTTTTCGGTTCAAATTTCTCTTCTACAGGAACTAAAACTGACTGGGATGCCTTTTTGGATGAGGATCTATTCTTCTTAGCCATTGTGTACTAATCCAAGATCAACCCTGACTAATTTAGCCAAAATTGGGAACTTGGCTCTGATACCAATTGTTGTACTTAGTATGGCATTGAGAGGGGGGGTGAATCAGTGTAGCATTCCAAAAGATAAATAAACAACTCTAAAAATTGCAGAAGATAAAACTTATAAATAGTATAATAAGTACTGCAAGAGAACATCACACAACACAAATTTTTAACAAGGTTCACCAAAATGGCTACTCCTAAAAAAGAATGGCTGCTTGGACTCCTATTCAAATCCAGCCTCTTGCAAAGCACCAACTTTACAATTTGTTTATCAACACCAACTAGAAGGAGCACCAACCCCTTATTTATCTGCACCAAAATAAAGGAGCACCAACCCCTAATTTTCCAGCACCAACTGGACTTCAATTTTGAATAAAAATGTTTGGCATATACCTTTGTTATTGCAAGACTCTAACTGGTCTACATCACCTTTGCAATCTATCCCCCTCTCTTGCGCAATCACTTCCCCCCCTCTACACCAAACTTTGTAATCAACTTTGCCCTTCGTGCTTCTCTGCACACTCTACTTCTCTGCACACTCTGTGTCGTTTCACATTCTGCTCTCTGCTCAACACGAACTTCACTTTCACAAACACTATGCTCGCATTTGCACTTTATCTTAACACCCAATTTTTAAACTCGAAGTACCCTTGCTTTTATAGAAGAAATTTTTAGAAACAAACCCTAGAAGAACGTCGGCTGAGAAACCCTAGAATTTGTCAGCTGCCAAACCCTAAAATTCGTCGGCTGTAACCCTAAGAATGTCAGTTGCAAAACCCTAGAAATTGTCGATTGCCAAACCCTAAAATCAGTCGGCCCAGATTTAACTTTGTCGGCCTCAAAATCTTCTGCCACCTTTGTCACTTTCCTATAGCTTATTGCCGCGAAAATAGTAACACGTCAGCCTTTTTAATTTAATTTAATATTTTAATTTAAATTTTAAATAAAATAAAATTTAAACTAAATATTTAAAATTAAATATCTTCATCACCGGGGCATCTTTTTCAACGAAACGAAGAGCCAACTTGGGTTTTAAGAAAAACCCATTTCAAATCTGTTATCCATGGTTTTAAATAAAACTTTTTATTTTAATCGCCTTGGTTTTCACAAAAAACCTTTAAAATTTAAACTAAATATTTAAAATTAAATATCTTCATCACCGGGGCATCTTTTTCAATGAAACGAAGAGCCAACTTGGGTTTTAAGAAAAACCCATTTCAAATCTGTTCTCCATGGTTTTAAATAAAACTTTTTATTTTTACTGCCTTGGTTTTCACAAAAAACCTTTTCGCTTCTTGACATCTCAGGTTCTGAAGACTTCTTCTCATTCTGAATTATGTTTTCTATTTATGTGCATCTATCATTTAAGGACTCATGATCTGACTAACTTTTGAACTTTATCCTCTACATCTGAGTGACTTTTGAACTGCCTATCCATTGCATCATTAGATCTAACTGACTGTATTGACAACAATGACAATCCTCCTGCAACACCTTGCTCAACACTGAACTCCTATCCATTGTACTTTGGTTGCACCTTGCTATTCAATAAACTCTTGTCCATTGCATCAATAAATCTGTTTGACTGTGTTGACAACAATGACAATACTGTTTGCTGCACCTTGCTCAACATCTTGTAAAAACTAAGGCAAGAAAAATTAAAGGTTTTATTTAAAACCATGGATGGCAGATTTGAAATGGGTTTTTCTTAAAACCCAGGTTTGCTTTTCATTTCATCGAAAAATGTGCCCTGGTGATGGAAATATTTAATTTTAAATATTTAGTTTAAATTATAAATTATTTAAAATTTAAATTTAAAATTTAAATTAAAAATAAAGTTATAGCGCCGACATCTAAAGAAATGAGGAAAGGCATATATATATGCCACCAAAATTTTTGATAATTTCCCCTTGTCCTTGATTTCGATTGCATTCGAATGGTAAAGTATTGCGAAAAAAAGAGCCTGTGTGTTGTGTGGTGAAGCGTGTGTGAAAAAGGGTGTGAAGGGTTTTACAATTTTTGGGTCCATTGAAGAAACGTTCATAGAGTAAAACCAAATGCATAGGCATATTTGGCCTAGCGATTCGTGCACTGTGTGTGAACCAGGAGGTCCTACGTTCGAGTCCCACAGTGGATGCTTTCTATGTTGAAACGAGTGAAGCGTTGTTTTGAGTTTTCAAAGGGCACAAAATATTGAGGCATATGTTTTGATTCGTAATCCTTTTGAGCACGTGAGGGCATGTGGCCCAATGATGGCTTGGCCGTAGTTAAGGCACTGAGCAAGGAGGCATTAAGAGATTGAATCCCATCAAGGACAAAGGCAAGTTAATATTTTTCATTATTATTTTATTTTTCTAAAGTTGCACTAGGAGAGATAAGGGTTGTGATGCACTTTAAGAAAAAGAGAGATTTTTGGTGATTTACTTTTTAGAAGTATATCATATTATATATTGTTGGAAAGCTTATTTCGAGGGCTATTTTATTAACTTACTTAGAGGGAGAAATAAGGTGTGTGTAAAGAGATATTTCTGATTTTGTAATGAGGTTCAAAATTGAAGGTTGCTTTGTTCTTTTTCAAAGGTGATTAATTCTTTCATGAGGGGACATGATGTATTTTATTGAGTAGGATTAATAAGGTGTTATATGGATATTATTGTTGTTTTACTAATCAAGATCTCTAACCCTTATTGAAAGTTGAAAAATAAATTTTGTTGAGTGTGGCAGATTTAGTGGAAAACTAATAAGGCATCAAAAAGGTATGAGCAGTATTCTCCATTGACTTTGTTTATGGTGGTTGATTTCTGAAATATCATTGGAGAGAAAATGATTGATTGTGGTTTCCTTTTCAAAAGGGGTTGGTTGAATGCTTCCAGGTTTTTTGGTTTGAGTCATGTTTAAACCTTGTTTTATAGCATTGTTGTTGAATCCCATTGGTTATGCAAAGAACTTGAACTTGAGTTAGATGAGAACATGAGTATCATTATTATGTGAGATTTGTGGTTGAGCATTGTTGGAAACATTTGAGTTGGTTGATATATGCTTGGACTAGGGTTTGTGAGAAAGAGTTGTTCCTTGTGGTGATTGATTGAGTAGATTTTTTTTGAGCCTAGTCAAGTGATTGTTCAAGTTCCATGAAACAAACTATTCTATATTTTGATTTGATTTGATATCATTATAGATCATTGTTGTCATCTATTGTAGAGTGCATTGCCATTCATTGTTGAGTTCATCATTGAGCCTTGCCTTCATAGATTTGTGGATGATATTTGATTGCTACTTGTGCATGATTGATTGACCCTTTGAGAAGGTCTTTGGGATAAATTTTTGGACATATTTGTGGCAGCTTTTATGCATGATTGATTGAGCCTTTGAGAAGACCTTTGGGATAGATTTTTGGACAAATTTGTGGCAGTTTTTGTGTGTGATTGATTGAGCCTTTGAGAAGGCTTTTGGAATATATTTATGGACAGATTTGGGACATCATTTGAGCAAGTTCTTGGTGAGCTTGCCAGAGTAGATTTGAGCAAGTTCTCGATGAGCTTGTTGGAGCATATTTGAGCAAGTTCTCGATGAGCTTGTTGGAGCATATTTGAGCAAGTTCTTGGTGAGCTTGTTGGAGCATATTTAAGCAAGTTCTTAGTGAGCTTGGTTGAGCATATTTGAGCAAGTTCTTGGTGAGCTTTCTGAAGCAAATTTTGAGCAGGTTCTTGGTGATCTTGCTAAATCAGATCAAAGGATAGCCTACTTGAGCAGATCAGGATTTACTAGCTGAGTAGATTAGTGGATTACCTACTTGAGTAGATCGGGATTACCTAGCTGAGTAGATCAGTGAATTGCATACCTAAACAGATTAGGATTGCTTTGCTGAGCAGATCAGTGGATTGCCTACCTGAGCAGATTAGGATTACCTAGCTGAGTAGATCAATGCATTGCCTTGCTGAGTAGATTAGTGGATATCCTCCCTGAGTAGATTAAAATTGCCTACCTGAGCATATCAGTGGATTTTCTAGCTTTGATTAGATTAAAGTAATCATTTTTATTAGGATAAGGATCCTTATTTCTATGTGAAATATTATAAGGATATTATCTTTTGGAGTACCCCATATTGGGGGAATCACGTTAAATCTTATGTCTCAATTATGTGTGGTGATTTGTGCTCTTGCTTACTATTGTTATCTATGTTATTAATGCACATTGCTATATTTGGTTATTATAATTAAGGACACTAATTGATATTGGTTTGGAAAGAAAGTAAAAAGTGGGCGCTATACTGTTCACCCACCTCTCAGTATAATATTGTGTTCTTCATAAGCTTGTCTTTAGCCTAAGGTTTTGTATTTATATGCCTTGATTATTAATATATTTATTATTTTCATGCTTGAACTTCATTGGTATCAGAGCGTATATTACATACCTGGGTGAGGTGAGCAAGTGCTAGAGAAGGTGATATTTGTGTCTCTCCTGGACCAGACCATGGGGGCACAAATCCTAATATGGGACCCCCCTTGATGGGACATGTTATCCGAGGCATCGAGATAATTTCCCGAAGCAACACAGATTTTGAGGTAAATTAATATTACAAAATTTTCACATAATTGTTTGGTTTTTCATGAAATTATGAACAAGCGGGGCATAGAAATTTTCATGAAATTGTTTGGTTTTTTGTGGTACTCATTTGAATCTAACAACATTGTCAGAGTGCTATCACTGATAGCCCGTAGATGGCCCCCTGGTGTCATCGCATGCTTCCCTATAAATCTAGCACTATAGAAGTAAAAAAAATTGAATTTGAACCCTCGATCTAAAGCTGACAGCTCCATGCAACCATTGATAGCATCACATAATGACCTACAAGTGTCTCTCACAAAAATTTAGAGTGGAATAATTTGACTAGCGCACGATTGGAAGCAGACTCTAACGTCAACCTAATGCAATAATACATGACTTTGATCATCGAAATATCGATTGCCCAACCAAAATATCTACGTGTGCAACTTCAAATCAAGTGCATCTTTGACAAAACCCTAGACTAACACAAATCCCAATGCGTACATGTGGCAGATACCTAGTGCTGATCAAGTGATCACGAACCCGAGGCAAACACCTAGCGAACATGTGGTATCTAACAAAGGGCTGACATGGTAGGTTACATGGCATCTCACTCGATGAGCTGATGTGGCACCTTCATGGCTAGCTGACATGGTATCCTTGTTGGCAAGTTGACATGGTACGTTTCTATTTATTATATTTGGTGGTAAAACAAGTACGTACGTGGCCGATTACCCAAAGGCAATCAAAGTTGAATGTGAGAGCATTAATTCTTAAACAAATAAATGTGCACCATCCCAGGGCATGCGGTACTAAAGTCCTAGTTTCTTTTTTTCCTGACATTTTGTCGAGAAGAAGATAAAAGAAACAAGACACCATCTTAGTCCTGTCTGGCGCAGTAGTCAGGAATGTTGGGCGCCCAAAGGTATGACGCTCACTTGTGCACGAGGTCACGGGGTCAAACTCCAACGTGCAACAATATACTCTTTTGCTGCACAAAATCGAAAAAAAGTATATCCATTTTTTTTTGCAATTTAAATATTTTTTAATTACTTGTTTATTTAATAATTTAATATATAAAAGCTTTAATAAATTGTTTTTTTTATTGAATAATTGATTTTAGCTTATATTAAATTATTTTTTAAAACTAATTAATTGAAAATTTTTGCAAAACAAAAACAAACAAGGATTCACCATATTTACAAAATTCAAAGGCAAGTTGTGCCATTTTTTCTCAAAAATTAGGATATAACACAAAATAATGCACATTAATTTTTTACAAATTGGAGAAGGATCTCATCACATTGAAGATCTAAATTTTCCAAAAATTTATTTCTTTTGCAAGGAAAATGTGGAACAAACTTCTTTTCTCTTTGTAAAATTATAACACAAGGAAAGGGAAATTTGTGAAAATCAAAGGGTTGAAGAATTGACACTTGTTTATTTTGCAACACAAAAAAGGAGGGTAATTTTTTTTATCAAATTCTTTGCAAAATTGTAAGAAAAGGGGAGAAATTGAATATCAACATTTTTGCAAACCAAAAATTATAATTTTATTGCAAAAATTATTGTAATAAGGTGCATTTTTTATAGCATTCGATATCTTTTATTAAATTGGCATTGTAAAAATAGGTGCATTTTTGGTAGAATCCAACACCTAAGTGTTAAAAATTTGTGGGTATTTTTGATGGTTTGTTGCATTTAAATTCTTGGTTTTGCAATTACCTCTTAAGTTAAAATCAAGGGAGCCTAAGACCCAAAATTTTACATCTATTTATGTAATTTATTGCACATGTAAAGCCAATTTTTTCATATTTACTCCTTAAAAACCCAAATTTCACTTTTGTTTGGATTAAATTCCTCAAACTAATCATCCTTTTTACAAGGGTTTTTAGGCAGGTGCCATTAAATATCTTTTTGAGTGAATTCTCTTTCAGTACTCTTTGAGAGTATATTAAAAGAAAGACCAATTGTTTTGGTGAAATAAGGAACCTTCATAGTAGCAATTTTTTGTACTAAGGGGGGAATAATTCCTTTCTTCCTTTAAAATATTTTTTTGACAAAAGGGAAATAAAATTTGTAAAGGCAATCAAAAAAGCATAAGTACTTATAATAGCAACTTTTGCTTCATAATAGCAACTTTTGCTTGAAGTACTTATAATAAGGAGGGGGTTCTTTAGTGAAATTTTTGATAAATTACCTAAGAGGCAAAGGTTTATTTAGAATCTTATGCCCTAAAAGTGAAAAATAAAACATTGTTAAGGCAATTAGAAAAGAAAAAATCATTAAATTGAACCTTTTTTTTTAGACTTCATAATAGCAAATTTTTGCTTGAAGTACTTGCAATAAGGGAGAATTGTTTGGTGAACCTTTTTTGATAATTTTCCTGGGAGGCAAATTTTTGTAGAAGTATCTTTTACACTAAAGGGAAGACTTCAAAAATTTCCTAAGGGAGACAAATTTGTAAACCTAGATAGCACCATTGTACACCTCTTTTTTAAGATTCATAATAGCAACTCTTTTTCTTGAAGTACTTGTAATAAAGGGGGTATTTTTTGGGAAATTTTTTGAAATTTTCCTAGGAGGCAATATTTGTAAAAAACTTTCAAGGTTTCACAAGTTGCAATTTTTTGCACTTAGAGGGGGATACAAATTTCTTTCCTACCTCACAAATTATTTTACAACAAGGGAGGAATACTAATAAGGGTGCATTTTTGGCAGCGACTAACACCTTGGTCAAACTTATTGTAAAATTCCATCAAAGAATATTTTGCAAAAATGGAGGAAGACTTGTAAGGGTGCATTTTCGACAACGAGCAACACCTTAGTCAAATTTCTTGCAAAATTCTATTGTAAAAGGTGCACTTTTGATAGAAAATAACACCTTAAAAATAGTTAAATCAAAGAAGAAGAATTCCCCAAAATAAACTGATGATGTTGCTAATTTAGTTAAAGGTCCTTACTTTCCAACATGGTTGGAAGGAATGGATTTTTATGAGGATGGATAATTTATCATACTATGCAATGGTGTAAGATATATTCTCAAATATTTTGAAGCTTGTGAAGACCTTCAGAACAATGGTGCTCTAATCCCTATTGGCATTGTATGAAAAATACATATATCATTTGTTTCACTTGACATTGCTCAACATAAAAAGAAAAGGAAAATTAGTGAGGAATCAAAGGTCATGCTCCTAATGGAAGATGCTTGTTGTGACACAAGTGATCTTCAACCCATGATGGTGAATGCTTGTAGTGACACAAGTGATCTTCAGCCCATGATGGCGAATGCTTATTGTGACACAAGTGACATTAAGCCCATTGTGGCCAATTCTTATTGTGATACAAGTGATATCCTACCTTCAATGGTAGATATTAGTTGTAGCACAAATTATCTCATTACAAGAGTAAATTTTGCTTGTGATACCAGTGACTTAAAAGCTGAAAATACTCAAAAGAGCTCCATAATCTCATCAATAGTGACAAATGCCATATTGTTAAAAGCATTGATGAATATGAACTTGGGTGTTTTCAAAAACACACCAAAGGCATTGGATCTAAACTGGTGAAAATATGAGATTCAATGAAAAAGGATTAGGTAAACATGGGAAAGGAATTAAAACTCCTATAATGCCAAAAGTCAGGTCAAAGAAAGAAGGCCTTGGCTATGATGAACAAGCAAGTACCAGTAAAACCATGTTTGTAAAACCTAAATATCCTACAACTCCTACAAAACATTGTTGCAATAATTGTGGTAGAACATGACATGTAATAGCTAGGTGTTGGAAACTACATCCTTGTAACACATGCGGATGTGCAAGTCACTCCTCTTCAAATTGTTGGTACAAAGTGGAAATGACCAACAAGGTTCATATAGATTATTGATGGATAGATCTCACACAATGGACCAAGATGAAAGAAATGGTGTATGGATTCTACAAGAAAGGTAAACCCTATGATAGACCCAGTGGCAAATCCAGTGATAAATATCCAGAGATAGACCTAAAGGTACTCATCCAAAGGTACACTTAAAGCCATGTTCCAGAGCCTGAGCTAGAGCAAGAATCAGCATATTTCATTTCTCTCCTTCACTGTATGGGGGAACTATATACATTACCCAAATAATGTATATAATAGAATAAATGGGGGTGTTAGAGTAATTATTCCATTACTTGGATAATATCTAGATTCTATTACTTGGATAAATATCTAGATTTCTATATTGGGTAATTACCATTTTATTTTAAGGTAGAATATAAGTTACTACATTCCCACCAACGAACAGGTTGCATATATATTCACTAAGGCAAGTGCACGTGTCAAATTTGAGTTGTTTTGCAACACTCTTTGTATTTAAAAATAATGTAATAAGGGGGGATGTTAGGGTAGATTCTAGGATAATTTAATTATTACCTTAGTTTACTTATTACCTTATTTTATTCACCTTGAAGATATTTGTTCTTACGAATATCTTATGGTTAGTAGGTTAGCATGCTTTGCTAGACTGTTAGTTGTTAGCACCATATTGTATTTGGTTGGCTACGAACTAGGGATATTATTCACGCATTTCTTAAGGCTATATTTAGCCTAAGGTTTTGTATTTATATGCCTTGATTATTAATATATTTTAATATTCATTCTTGAACTTCAGTACAAGTTATCTAACTATTCTAATATTACACCATTGTTAAGACACTTTATTCATTATATAAACTATATTTATTAATTTTATTAAGGGATTTTAGAATAATTAATTATTAAAGAACAAATTGTAACAAAGTTATCTTCTTTATCAAGTGGCATTAGCTCAACTAGTTAGATTCCTTAACATTTAAGGAGGAGACCAAGGTTCAAATCTTGCCAAACGATACATGGATAATATCGAAGATTTTTTGTAATACCACTATATGGTGATGATGTAATACAAGTGGGGCCCATTTCAATTTCATATAACCAATTAAAAAACAAAGTGATATTATTTATAAAAATAATCTATTTACCATATTTTTAAAATAAATTGCAATGAATCATTCAATTTATAAAGCTTGACATGCCATTTCTTCCAAATTTGATTATAAGGAATGAAATGTTTAAATAAGAGTTAAAAAATAAATACCAAGTCTAACCGGTTAAATGTTTAAATAGATTACAAAGTAAATTATTTAATAAAAGTATTATCCTTTTCAATTATTATTAGTTCTCCTGAAGATATTTTATCTTTATTGATTGTTTATTTATTCTTCTAATTTATATAAGAGAGATTGATTGAAAGAAATGTGTCAACCATACAATAGATATAAGTATGTACTTCCATAATGAATAATAGTTGGATAAACTTTGACATATTATAAGTGTACTATTTTCCCTTTAGTCAATTTCCAAGGGCCTTTAGAGTGATGATATAAAGTTAAGACAATTATAAGTCTTATTGAATCAAGCATCTCAAGGACATAAAAAATTGTTTTGTAAATAGGTTATATGGGATTGAAATGAGCTCTATGTGTATTACATCGTGACACTAACTTCTTCATGGTATTTTTTCTCACACCATTTGGGGTTGCTTTTTTAAAAATATAAAATTATATTGAGTAGCTCCATCAACATTGAAAGAATTGATGAAATGCAGGATTAATTATTTCAGGACATCAGACCACTAACTTACTCATGGTCCTTTTGATCACATCGTTTAGGGTTACTTTTTTAAAAATATAAAATTATATTGAGTAGCTCCATCAACATTGAAAGAATTGATGAAATGTTGGATTAATTATTTTAAAGTTAAAACATTATGTATTATGTGGAAGATTGACCATGCAATTATTTGTTAAAATTTATAGCTTGAAAGGTATAATAGAATTTTTAAACATAAATCTCAAACTTATGCCCAATTTTGGAATAGTTTTATCAACTCTTACATAATATTTACAGATATAGTTTTCATCATGGAAAATCTCAAGTGTAGAAAAAGAGGAGGTAACAAGTTTTTTACGAGATTTAAACACACATGGAGGAGTCATTTTATATAATGACACTAAAACAAGGATCTAATTTGATCTAGGATAAAATGAAATGTCTAAAATTTGGGTAAATCAAAATTAACTTTGATGGGTTTTCCAAAGGAAATTTGAGAAAGGCTAATAGCACTTCTTGCAGGGATTAAAATTATAGTATAAAAATAATAGAGATATATATGTTGGGGGAGATTATATTAATTGGATATTTCAATGTAAGGAGAGCAAATAAGTAAGCTAACATTCTAGAAGGTAGTGAAGATATTTAGATTAATCCTCTTTGGATGGCAGAAGAAGAAAATCAGCAGTGGACCAGGACTTCAGAAGATGAGCATGGGGCTATCACGCAATATGGAGAAGAGTTGTGAGGTGTCTGCAGCTTAAACAACTTGATTATTTGCAATGGGATGAACAAATAGAAAAATTCAGGAAAGTATACATGCAAAACAAATAAGGGACAAAGTGTAATAGACTATGTAATATGCTCACAAAATTACATACCAAAAATAGAGGAGCTATAAGTGGAAGATTCTCCAGTGGAAGTTAAGTTAGATCACAACCCAATTGTTATGAAACTTCGAATGCATGGAGATAAACCAAGGGAAAAACACTTGCAAGACAATAAAAGTAAATATCCTCACAAGGGAAACATTCTCTTAACAGATGAAAATTGGTAAAATTTTAGAGCAGTATTAACTAACAAGTTACATGAAATGGAAGAACTACCTCACAGTAGTAGAGATTACAATAAGAGTGAATGGTTAATGCATATTATCCAAGAAGCTCTAAAAAAATGCAAGAGAGCTAAACCTAAAAGTAAATAAAGGAATAGCTTCCCAACCAACCCATGGTTCGATGAAGATTGCAAAAAAATGCAAAGATTACTAAATGAACCAACGGGTAAAACAAGAGCAAACAGAAAAGCATATGAGAAATTGGTAAGGGCAAAAAAAGAAGAATACACTAGAACAAGGAGGAAAATTTTGATTTACTTAGGGAAGCATGAACCAAAGAAATTTTGGAAGGAACTAAGTGTGAAAAGGATGCAAACTAAAAATAACATAACATTTAATCAGTGGTTGGAATATTCAAAACAATTGTATCAGCGTAGTAACTAGCATGAGACACCTCCTATTATCATTATCAAGAAAGAAATTTTCACAAATGAAGACATTATTCAAGGGATAAAAAATTTAGTAGCTGGTAAAGCCCGTGATATAAACAATCTTCAGGGAGAGCATATAAAATGGGGGGTAGATATCCTGGCACCATAGATCAAAGAAATTTTCAATGAGGTCATACAAAATGGCTTCCCTACCGAGTGGACAACTAGCGTGACCATTCCTTTGTTTAAAAGTGGAGATGTAAATAATCCCTCAAACTATCAAACTATCATGATCAACCCTCTCTTTACAAAGTTGTTTGGGAGTATGATAGAGCTTAGGATCAACATATGGGCAAAAAAAAAGGGAAAGAGAGCAAAGGGGCAAGTAGGTTTTAGGCCCAAGCACTCAACTGTTGATCATTGTATCACGCTCAGACACATAGTGGAAAAAATATGGGATAAAAAAGAAGAGGTTTTTTGTTGTTTTGTAGACTTCAAAAAGGCATTTGACACAGTGCCAAGGAAAACATTATGGAGCAGAATGGAAGAGCTAGAGGATCCAATTCACTACAGGGCAATAGTTCACAAACTATATGAGCATATAAATGCTAAAATCAGAACACATGAAGGGTTATCTGAATGTTTTGGTAGTGACATAGGTGTCAAACAAGGTTACCCTCTATCTCCAACCTTATTTGGGTTGTACATTGACAAGTTAGAATAATGGATAAACAAATTTTGGGGAGAGGGTGTGCACTTAGCCAAATATGTGGTAAAACTCCTCATGTATGCAAAAGATGTAATTCTTGTGGCCAAAACAACCAAAGATCTAGAAGATCACCTTGGAGCTCTAGAACTATTTTTTGAGGAAGTTGGGATGTAGGTGAACACGAGCAAAACAAAAATTATGATTTTTTCAGCAAAAAAGAAGAAACAACAACTCAAATTTTAGTTTGCAGGAGAACCGCTTGAAGTAGTAGTAGAGTACAAATACCTGGGCATATACTTTCATGACAAACTTAATCGAAATACATGTAGGATGAAAAGAACTCAAAGTGGTTGGAGAGCACTATATGCACTTTAAAACAGGTGTAGGAATGCCGAGTTGTGGGACTGGAAGACCACCAAGGTCTTATTTGGCCTACTTGTTACATCGATTTTGTTGTATGATTGTGAGGTGTGGGCTAGTGGAACAAAAAATGCAAAATGGAGGCAAATATAAAGGATTCAAAAATATCTAATCACAAATTTTCTCAAAATTAAAGCCACAACCCCTTATGAAATCATTCTAGCTGAAACTGGAATGTTCCCTTTAGAAGCAATTGTTGTGACCAAGCTGTTATGTTACTTGAAAAAATAGAAAATATGAAAACTGACATGGTCTAGGGAAGCTAGGGACGAAGAGTTGCATAGGTGAAAGAATACATGGATGAAACAAAATAATAAATGGATGAAACGTTGAGAAATCAACATAAATGAATGCCCAAATGTCAATAAAGACATAAAAAAATTATGTGAATGAAAAGTTCAGAAGTGAAATGTGGAAAAATGCAAGCAAGAAAAGATAATATTATATTGCAAAGTTTAACCCAACGTATGACCACAAGGAAAAAGCGTATATAGGTGCTGAAATCAAGTGGAAGGAAAAAATCCTCATTGCTCAGATAAGGACTAGCTCTCATAGGCTTAGATGTGAAACAGGGAGATGGACAACGCCCAAAGAACAATGGGAAGAAAGAATATGTACTCTATGCAGCAAAGGGGCAGTAGAGACAGAGGAACACTTCATATATAAATACCCGAGTCTTTCATATATCCGTAGCAAATACAAATAAACACTTGGAAATAGGTCTATGGCAAAGTTATTTGAAGACAGTAAAATAAAAAAGTTGGGGAATTGCTAACTCAAATCAGTAGGAGAAGGAACAACCTTCTCAAGGATATTAAAGATCATATGATATGACTTGAGTAATTGTACTTCCATATTTGAGGTCCCATAAACCATATTTGAGTCTCGCGAACTAATTAAAATCTTTCGTCATTTCATTAAAAAAATGTTATTTACTATTATTTACTTGATAAATGTTTAACCAACCAAATTTTAAATATAAAAGTATGATATACAAGTCTATCTTATTATATTAGAACCTTTAACCTCTTATTTTGAATTCCAAAATCCTACTATTATACACACTTAAAATATCCTATTTATTAGGTCCGAGGTGTAGACCAATTGATTCATCCAAACCCCATAAAGGGAGCGGAGGTCCAAGGTTCAAATCTCGGGCCTCGCCGGACTGAACGCTTGTCCCTTTCGTGGTGCTTTCAGCGGCGTAAAAAGTTTAAAATGATTGTGACATGGTGGTTATAGGGGCGGACTGCGCGAAGATCTGTGTGGTGGCTTCCGGGGCGGACAGCGCAGAATACTGTGGCGACCATAAAAGCTGGACAGCCTGCCCGGATTCGTGGCGGCTACCGATTCCACCATGTAAATACAAAAAAAAAAAAAAAACTATTTATTATTTTAATTTTAATTTTTAAATTATTATTTAAACTATTTTATTTTTGTTTTCTTTTCTTTTCTTCCTTCCCGCCGCACCCAAGAACGCAAACTTAACGTTGGAGATAGCAGAAGATAGAAAGTCATTCGTCTGTCTGTTGTGTTTCCTCTCCTCCTTCATTCATTCATCCCACTTTTAAGCCATGTTCACCACACCATTGCATTTTGTTCTGCACCGAAAGAAGATTAACGCCAAGCAGCAGCGAAACAAAATCACGTAAGCCCACGTTGTATATTGCTTGTTTTCTCCTCTCTAAGAAAATAACAAGTGGGTTCTTCTTACTCTGTTTTTTGGCACTGATTTAACAGCAGCGAAGATGCCAAGCGGCCAAATGTTTGATGAAAATAATGAGAGTAACAATGACGCAGAAATCCATTATTACGTCGAGCGGATAAGGCATTTGATGAACTGCAACTATATACTTACCCGGGTTATCCAGAGGAAAAATATCGAGCAAATTATGGCCGACATAATAAAGGCTTTGTACCGAACAGACATTGCTCGGCTTAAGAAAGATATGGCAGAGAAAGAAAAGCATTGCAGTGCAGAAAAGAATAAGCTGAGAGAAGAAATGGCAAGGAAAGAAGAAGAATGGAGTGCAGACAAGGGAATAATGGAACATATTATGTCAGAGATGGTAGATGATTTTTTTGATGCTCACAGGAAAATCACTGAGCTTGAGGGAGAGACTGATTGGCTTTATGCAGAATTGATTTCCCTTTGTAACGAAGGAAGTTCCATCTGAAAACCAGTAGAAGAAAGGAATTGTAAAGCAAGAAAATGAGCCACCATCATCATCTTCCCAAGAGGGAAAGAACGATGTAGACAAATGTGAATAAAGAAATTTCTATTAATTGTTTAGATACCATGCCTGAATTTTTGTATTGTTTGAGTTCACATTTAAAAATAATAAATGGGATTGAAACAATATAATTGTGTCTATAACAAGTTAAATATAATCTACTTATTATTTTATAAATTAAATATAATCTTTAAAACCATTTTATTTATATTACATTATTATTATATTTTATAAGTTAATGCATATATATATATGATTCAAAAAAATAAAAACCAATCTTATTGATTCAACTAAATACCATTTCATATATCTCATGATATGGTTTCTAAAAACCATACTTGTACTCTGATTTATTCAACGGGACGTGCCGCTTGGAAATGAAAATTAAGAAAAAATTGTACTATAGATATGAAGGGAATTTTAATTATAAAATATGTTATTAGACTTTAATAAAAATTTTAATGAATGCATTCACGCGCAAATTCTTGCGGAATGCAACATGAAAGTTGACATCCACGTGGACAGGCGACGTGGGCAGGTCGTCTGTTTGCGGCACGGTGTTGGACACCCAACGCATCGACCACACGTGTGACGTCCGAATCTTCGAGGACAACCAGAATGCCCAGCGTGTGGAATACGTGCGATCGGGGCAGAATACCGACGACGACCCCTTCTCCTCTAATGCCAACAAGGCGCCAGCGGCCGACCGCGCGGCCAAAAGACGGCAGTAACGAATGGACATTTTGGAGCAGGTGGCAGTCACCGTGGGCGACTCGTGTGCAAAGCGAATCCTCAACGAACTCATCCGGTTCGCCCCGACCCCTCTCAGGGGTAAGCACGGCATCCACCTCCTTGCCGTCTACGTGGCATGCCTCCACATAGCCTTCCGCCAGGTTGGCAAGTCTATGACGTTGGCCGAGTTCCGACGTGTCCACCCTGACATGGGCCAGCACTACATCAACAAGGCCATCCGGTTCATCCAGGAAAAGGTCTCCCGGGCCACCGCGGTAGATTAGGCTGCGCCGCCACTGCCGATGCCGCCGCGGCATATCGAAATCCCCTGCGAGGAGGGTGAGCAAGCCCATCTCCAGCTCATCGCTACTCTCCCGTTCACCGTTCCACCAGATTATTTTCTAGTTTGGCGTCTCAGGTGCATATACATATAATATATAATGATGGTTAAAAAAAAAAAAAAATTATTTACTTGTTTTATTTTGTCCACCGCAGACTATAGAGAATCTATCTCAAACAGAGAGCTCAGCTGTGATTTACTTCAAAGCTGGTACAACTGATTTCCCTTAACCCATTTTATTTGATAAGGATACTTATATGCATTTAAACTTTGATGGAATTTAAACATTGACTAACAACTATTCTTGACATTATAAAATTAAAATATTAAAGTTTAGATTCTCACTTTATTAAATTTAAAATATTAATTAAAGGTTTTAATTTATATATATATATATATATATATATATATATATATATATATATATATATTTATTTATTTATTTATTGGATTTGGTTATTATGAAAAACCTTCTACAAGGGATGTAGAGGGTCTCTTCTCAATCATGACTCTTCCTAAAGTTGAGAGCTATAGGAAATTTAACACAAAGCCACTACACATGCACCCCCTCACACACTCGCCCACGCTGCGGTTTGAACTTTGGACTTTGGACCTTTCGAAGAAGAAGCACCAAAGCCCGAACCGTTGGGCTGCACCCCAAGGTGCATTTTGCATTTGGTTATTGTGAGAAACCCTTATGACGGAGGTACAAGGCTAGTCTCAACTGGATAAAAATTCAAGGGATAAAAAAGTTAGCAACTGGAAAAGCCCGTGACATAGACAATCTTCAAGCAGAGCATATAAAATGGGGGGTAGATATCTTGGCACCGCAAATCAAAGAAATTTTCAATGAGGTCATACAAAATGGCTTCCCCTACTGAGTGGACAACTAGCTTGACCATTCCTTTGTTTAAAAGTAGAGATGTAAATAATCCCTCAAACTATCGAACTATCATGATCAACCCTCTCTTTGCAAAGTTGTTTGGGAGTATGATAGAGCGTAGGATCAGCATATGGGCGAAAGAAAAGGGAAAGAGAGCAAAGGGGCAAGCGGGTTTTAGGCCCAAGCACTCAACTATTGATCACTGTATCACGCTCGGACACATAGTGGAAAAAATATGGGACAAAAAGAGGAGGCTTTTTCTTGTTTTGTAGACTTCAAAAAGGCATTTGACACGAGTGCCTAGGAAAAAATTATGGAGCAGAATGGAAGAGCTAGAGGTTCCAATTCACTACGGAGCAGCGAGTTCACGAGACTATATGAGCATGTAAAAGCTAGAATCAGAACACAGGAAGGGTTATCTGAATGTTTTGGTAGTGACATAGGTGTCAAACAAGGTTGCCCTCTATCTCCGACCTTATTTGGGTTGTACATTGACAAGTTAGAAGAATGGATAAACAAATTTGGGGGAGAGGGTGTGCATTTAGCCAAATATGTGGTAAAACTCCTCATGTATGCGAGATGATGTAATTCTTGTGGCCAAAACAGCCAAAGATATAGAAGATCACCTTCAAGCTCTAGAACTCTTTTGTAAAGAAGTTAGGATGCAGGTGAACACGAGCAAAACAAAAATTATGATTTTTTCAGCAAAAAGAAGAAGCAACAACTCAAATTTTAGTTTGCGGGAGAACCGCTTGATGTAGTAGTAGAATACAAATACCTGGGCATAGACTTTCATGACAAACTTAATTGGAATACATGTAGGATGAAAAGAACTCAAAGTGGCTGGAGAGCACTATATGCACTTCAAAACAAGTGTAGGAATGCCGAGTTGTGGGACTGGAAGACCACCAAGGTCTTATTTGGCCTACTTGTTACACCGGTTCTGTTGTATGGTTGCGAGGTGTGGGCTAGTGGCACAACAAATGCAAAATGGAGGCAAATAGAAAGGATTCAAAAATATCTAATCACAAACTTTCTCAAAATTAAGGCCACAACCCCTTATGAAATTATTCTAGCTGAAGCTGGAATGTTCCCTTTAGAAGCAATTGCTATGACCAAGTTGTTATGTTACTTGAAAAAAACAGAAAACATGACAAATGATAGATGGCCTAGAGCAGTTAGGGACGAAGAGTTGCATAGGCGAAAGAATACGTGGATGAAACAAAATCAGAAATGGATGAAACGTTGGGAAATCAACATAAATGAATGCCCAAATGTCAACAAAGACATTAAAAATTATGTGAATGAAAAGTTCAGAAGTGGAATGTGGAAAAATGCAAGCAGGAAAAGACAATATTATATTGCAAATTTTAACCCAACGTATGACCACAAGGAAAAAGCGTATATAGGCGCTGAAATCAAGTGGAAGGAAAAAATACTCATTACTCAGATAAGGACTAGCTCTCATAGGCTTAGATGTGAAACAGGGAGATGGACAACGCCCAAAGAACAATGGGAAGAAAGGATATGTACTCTATGCAGCACAAGGGCAGTAGAGACAGGAGGAACACTTCATCTATAAATGCCCGAGTTTTTCAGATATCCGTGACAAATACAAAGAAACACTTGGGAACGAGTTTATTACAGATTTATTTGAAGACAGTAAAATAAAAAAAGTTGGAGAATTGCTAACACAAATCAGCGGGGAGAAGGAACAACCTTCTCAAAGATATTAAAGATCATATGATATGATTTGAGTAATTGTACTTCCATATTTGAGGTCCCATAGACCATATTTGGGTCTCGCGGACGTAATTAAAATCTTTCATTCATTCATCACAACCATGACTCCTCTTAAATTTGAGAGTTATACTAATCAATAGGAAATTTAACACAAAACCACCACACACTCAATTTAGGTTTATATATTAAATGGTATTAGTTTAATTAATTAAAATTTTTAATATTGAAAGAGAAAATTGGGTTCAACTAATTAATACATGGATAATATCTATAACACCACTATGTAGTGATGATGTGATATTGGTGGCCATTTCAATCCCATTAGACTAATTGAAAAATAAATGTTTAAGCTTAAACTATAAGAAGGTGTATACTTGTTTTTAATCATGGGGAGAGGAGGAAGGCCCCAAATTTCATTATAGTGAGTTGAGTTTGAATCATGGGGAGAGGAGGGAGGCCCATTTTGCTATGCCCTAGCCTCAATTGTGCCACCTATTGTACTTTGTATTAATTCCTAAGAAAAACTTTGAATATTAATGGTTTTCAACATGTAAATATAGTTGAATATTAATGGTTTTCAACATGTAAATATAATTGAAGATTAATGGTTTTCAACATGTAAATATGGATGGATTGGTAAGTTCTTACCAAAGAGGAGACCCAGGTTTAAATCTTAGAGGCAAGCATTTATTGGGGTAAAGGTAGTAGATCAACCAGATGATAAAGGTTTCAAAGCCACCTATGGTCTTCCTCATATCATGTTGCTAATAACTAGGTGAGATAGCTGGGTCACTAATAACTGGGTGAGGTAAAATTTTGGATTTTAGTTTATATATATTATTTTAATTTTAAATTATTTAATTATTTTAAATTATAACTCATATGTATGATTGTTAAAATAATTAAACATTTTCTATCTAATTTTAGAGATTTGATAGTTATGAATATATAATATAAATATAAGTATATAGCTTATAATTTAAATCACATAAAATACATAGGCTTCTAGTCTACCTTTAGGTGAATATCATAGAAGAGAAATATTAATATAAAAATGGAATCATATTAAAAAACCCTATATTGCTCATTCTATTAATTTATTTCAAACAATACCAAACTTTAATAGATGTAACCTTGTTTAATTACTGCTTATTATTACTCTAATATAATTAATAACCAAATTTAATTTTTTTATTTTACCATGATTTAATATCTTCAAAATGCTTGCATAAAGTTTTTTTTTTGATTGGTTGAAAGGGTGTTGAAAGGTCCCTGAACCTTGTACAAGAATTTTTTACATGTTTTCCAAACCGACCGAAGAGGCCCATGAGCTAAAGATCAAAGAAAAAGCAAAACACCATAAGAAGAAAGGTGTCGCGATATCGCGGTCCAAAGCATAGGGAAAAAGCAAGGAGGAAAAGGTGTCGCGATATCGCGACATGTTGCACCATCGCGGCCAAAGAAGGAAAAGGTGTCACGATATCGCGACAAGATGCAACATCACAGCTGAAGGAGAGAAAGTGTCGCGATATCACAACATGCTGCAACGTCGCTACCAGAAGAGAAGAAGTGTTGCGATATCGTGACAAGTTGCATCGTCGCGGCCAGAGGAGGAAAAGTGTCACGATATCGCGACATGTTGCATCGTCGAGGCCAAAGGAGAAAAGATGTCACGATATCGTGACATGTTGCATTGTCACGGCCAAAGGAGAAAAAGTGTCATGATATCGTGACATGTTGCACCATCGCGGCCACAAGAGAAAAAGTGTCGCGATATCGCGACATGTTGCATTGTCGCGACTAAATGAGGAAAAGTGTCGCGATATCGCAACATAATGTAACGTCGCGGTCAAAAGAGAAAAAGTGTCACGATATCGTGACATGTTATATCATCGAGGCCAAAGGAGAAAAAATTTCACGATGTCGCGACATGTTGCATCGTCGCGGCCAAAGGAAAAAAAGTGTCGCGATATCGCGACATGTTGCAGCATCGTGGCCAAAGGAGAAAAAGTGTCGCGAAATCACGACATGTTGCATTGTCTCGGCAAAAAGATAAAAAATATCGCGAAATCGTGACATGTTGCATCGTCACGGTCAAATGAGGAGAAGGTGTCACGATATCGCAACAAGTTGCAACATCATGGCCAAAAGAGAAAAAGTGTCACGATATCGCGACATGTTGCATTGTCGCGGCCAAAGAAGGAAAAGGTGTCGCGATATCGCAACATGTTGCATCATCGCGGCCAAAGAGAAAAAGTTTCGTGATATCGTGACATGTTGCATCATCGCGGCCAAAGATAAAAAGTGTCACGATATCGCGACATGTTGTCGTCGTGGCCAAAAGAGAAAAAGTGTCGCGATATCGCGACATGTTGCATTGCCGCGGCCAAAGGAGGAAAAAGTATTGCGATATCGCCATAAGTTGCATCATCGCGGCCAAAGAGAAAAAGTGTCACGATATCGCGACATGTTGCATCATCACGACCGAAAGAGAAAAAGTGTCACGATATCGCGACATGATGTAACGCCGCGACCAAAGGAGAAAAAAGTGTCGCGATATCGCAACATGTTGAAACGTCGCGGCCAAAGGATAAATAAATGTCACGATATCATGACATGTTGCATTTTTGCGGCCAAAAGTGTAAAGTGTCGCGATAATGTGAAATGTTGCATTTTCGCTACCGAAGGAGAAGAAGGAAAAAGTGTTGCGATATCGCGACAAATTTCATCAGCAAACCAAACCAATCCCCTGGCAACATCTCACATTGTGCAAACATTGAAACTTGTAGGATCGTTCCTTAGGCCAATGGGGAAGGAGTCTCTCCACACTTGAATGTCAGATTCGTCGACTCCCTTGTTAGCAAGCCAGTCCGTAGCTTTGTTTCCTTCTCGATATTGATGCTTAATGACTAATTCTGGGAAATTGCCAATTAGGGCCTTGCATTCTTGTAAAATCGAAGCAAGGGTCCAGGGAGGCTTAGCGGTACCATTGAGCCATTTGATACAGTGCAACGAGTCTCCTTCGATGATAAGTTTATTGATGGTCAACCCTTCCATGAGGATCAAACTTTGGAGCAGAGCCCGTGCCTCTGCCATATTGTTGGATTGAATTCCCAGGTTCTGGGCAAAGGCCAAAATTATTTCTCCTCTGTGGTTTCTAAGAATTCCTCCTCCCCCAGTCGCTCCTGGGTTGCCTTTAGCCGCACCATCAAAATTGAGCTTGTGCCACCTAGTAGGTGGTAAGACCCACTTGATGACAGACCTGTCAACAGAATTACGGGGCATAACAGAGATGTTAGACAGATTGAAAAGTTTGGTTAGGTTCGATTCTAAGCCAGGGGGTTTGGAGATGAAACAAGAGAGGCATTCTCTGCAGCTAGGGCCAAGGTTTTGACAATGATAATCTTCTTATCAGTGGCTTGATTTTTGAAAATTCTGGCATTTCTCTCGAGCCATATCTGCCACAGGTAAAGGTGGAGGCAAGCTTGCCACATGAATTTTAGTTGGTTGCTCTTGAAAGGCCGGGGCCATTGCTTAATAAGGATGGGAATGGAATGTGGGAGGGCTGTGGAGATGTCAAAGGTGTTATGAACCTGGTTGAGAACTGCTAAAGAAAAGGGACATTCCAAAAAAACATGCGAAGTTGACTCATAGGCATTTTTGCATAGGATACACCAATTGGGAATGAGTAACCCTCTGATTATCAAGTTGTCTATGGTGAGGATTTTGTTTTGGATGGCCAACCAGCAAAAGAATTTGACCTTGGGAATGATCTTGGGAACCTAGACCTGATTTGATAAGTCCCAACCATCTATGGGAGTTTCTTGACTGTAGTAAGCTGATTTGACAGTGAAATTTCCATATTCTTCAAGGTTCCAGACCATGGAATCATATTTGTGTGAGCTCGGGATGATGCAAGTCCTCAACAAGTTTTGTAACCGCCTAAGAGCCTCGGTTATATGCCTGGGCTTGTTAAGAGCTAGGTGTTTCCATTCAGGTCTTGTAGGACCTTGGTTAATGAAGTGACACACCTTGCATAAAGTTTTTACTCTTAATTAAAAGTCAAAATTAAATTTCAAGTCTATAATCCATGCTCTCACATAATTTTAATTTGTTATTCATGTTAGAAATTTAATTCTAAATAAAAACCTAATGATAATAAAATTCATAATGGTAGAAGTCTCAACACAAGTAAAGGGAGTGCACAAGACATACACGAACCATATAGGAGAAATTAACAAGGGTTTGTGAGTCCATGGAGGATTCAAAATTGATAAAACCACAAGATGATGGCAGAATGATGGGAGGAAAAGTTGGCATGGACACCCTTTTTGCTAAGTAATTTTAGATACAAACAAAATGGGATGAAAATAATGTCAATATTATGTAGTTAGATCATAAATATCTAGGAATAGTGATTACAAACCAATAGGACCATTTATGCATAAAGGATCACAACAATTTTTAGTCTAGAAAATAATCTAATGGGGAAAAGTCCCAAGTAGCAAAGAAATAAGGCTAGAATAGACCAAGGACCTAGATCCAAGGAGCATATCAAAGGAAAATGGGGGTTGTACAAAAAAAATGGTAGAAAATCTATCCAAACATGATATCCAAGATTTACCCGAAAGGAGCAGCCATAGTAACACCTAAAGAGAAAGATAATGGAGAGATACCCTAGAAAATGAGCTTAAAAGGTGTTCTTCGAGGAGGCAAATCCCAGGAAAGAGGTACTAACAATCCAAGAATGCCAAGAAGAACATTAAGGATGTCAAAGGTGGATCCAAGGAAAACAAAAGCGGGATGCATGAGAGCAACAAATGGGTCCTCGATAATAAAGGTAAGTTTTAAATTTCTAACTATCCTTATGGATATTTTCTAGTCATGTTTGCTACAAAAGAGGATAAAGAATAAAAATTTCAAGTCGGACCATGGTTCTTTGGTAGATCAGGGCTCTTCATGAAGCCTTGAAAAATATAAATAAGAGGAGGAAATACCTTCTACTAGACCTTTTTGGGTCAGGCATTTTGGTATGCTAGTAGAATATTGGAACCCGCAAGTTCTAGCTACAATTGGTAATACCCTAGGCACTTTCATGATGATAACCAATAGGACTCAAAAGTTTGAATATTTTATTTATGCAGGAATCTATTTGCTGATATAATTTGATAAACCCCTCTTAGAGAAGATCACATTACAATTTGGGAAGGATACATGGGAACAACAGGTGGATTATGAGAATGTCCTTTTTAGATGTAAAATTTACCATGAATATGTCCCTCTGGGTAAGGATTTCCAACATAAATTTTAGGAGCAAAAGAAAGAAGATAAGGAATAGGAGGGATTCCAAATACCAAATAAAAAAATACACAATGAAAACCTATAACTAAGGAGAAGGAAGTGCTTTCAACAAACGTGTTTGGAAGCCTAGCCATGGATGACCTCCTAGAGGAAGAATAAGATGGAGTTGAAACAAATATTCTGGGAACACAGTTTGAGGAAGTACAAGGAGAAACAAATATGAAAAAAATTAAAATATCAATGGAGAAAACATTGATATGACAAAGCAATAACAAGGGAGAACTAAACTAGATGACAATGAACTATCAGAGAAAGAACAAAAATAAATTAAAATAAATAGAAAAAGTACTTCTTTAGATGAAACCAAAAATAATGCATTGGTACCCTATACACATACATCATAAGCTATAGAGGTGAACTAGGAACCTAGTAAAAAGATGAAGGTGGACACAAATCAAAAGGTGGGAAGAAAGTCCAACCAACATCATGTGGTAAAGGAAGGTTAAAAATTAATTGAGGAAGGTAAGGTTATGACACCCATATTTTTAACCTTGGTTATTGATGAAAGTAATTACATGGAATATTAGAGGACTAAAGGAAGTCCTAAACAAAATGAATTAAAAAGAATGATTAGGATAAATTAGCCACAAATTGTCTTCCTCCAAGTGACAAAGGTATCTTTTGAGGAAATAGATCTAATAAAAATAAGGATATGACAATCCAATAAAGCAATATCCTTGAGGAAATGGATATAATAAAAATAAGGATATGGCAATCTAGTAAAGCACTATCCTTGAGTTCCCAAGGAGCTTTAGGGAGAGTTCCATGCTTGTGGGACCCCAAAGAATTAGTTGTACACTATATAGTTGGAAGTAAAGGATTGATTGGTGTGGTATAAAAATAGACAATATGACCAACACATTATCTATATAAATGTGTATTCCCCAAGCATCATTGAAGAAAAGAGGAAGTTATGGGGGGGCATAAACTTTATCTCTTCACAAATTTTTGGAGCATGAATATTGTTGGGGGGGATTTCAACACCATTCTCTCTCTAGAAGAGAATGTGGGAGGAAACTGAGATCTAGATGGAGGTACAAATATCATGAGTGAGTACATGAGATATTTGCACCTCATAGATATCAAACCTGATAATGGTTTGATGATTTGGTCCAATAGGAGACCGATCCTAGCTTACATTTTGGAAAGACTAGATAGGCTTTTGGTATCAAAAAAGCTCTTGATACATGGACATAACCCAAAGGTCAAAATATTAAATAATGTAGAGGCAGATCATTGGACTATAATTATAGAATTCTAGAAAATTAATCCAAAACAAGCACCCTTTTAGTTCCAACTCATTTGGATCAGAGATAAATCATTTAGACCAAAAATGCAATAGTAGCGGCAGGAACAAAAATTGAGACATGGCACAAAAATATTTTATTTTTCCAAATAACTATAGTATATAAAAAAAAATTAAGAGACAAAGTAGGGATGAATTTGAGGATGTCACAAAAAAGACAAAGGAATTTATTGAACAATTGGAGGAGTTGAGTGATCAAATAAGAAAGGACAGGCTTATAGAAACTAGGGATAAAATAGAACTAGATCTCACAAAACAAAAGGAGGAATGGCAAATAAGGGAGGAACTATTGTGGAAATAAAAATCTAGAATCAAGTAGCTAAGAGAAGAAGACAAAAACACAAGATTTTTTCATAAATTCCTTTTTGACTGGAATACATATAACTTCATCTCTTCTATGAAAAAAAAAGAATGAGATATGATTCACACATGGGAGGGTATCAACTCAATAACAATGAACTATTTTACAAAAAATTTCAAGGCTGATACCCTAGATATGACAACCCAACAAGAAATGCTATAGGAAATTCCCACTCTCATTACAGAAGAAGAAAATGATATGCTATATGCACCAGTAACAATGCAAGAATTGTAGGAGGTATTGTTCAAAATGCAAAAGGGGAAAACTCTAGGTCCATATGGATTCCCTATTGAATTATACCAATAATTTTAGGATATTGTGCAAGAAGACCTTTTGGAGGTGGTAGAAGAGGTAAGAACAACCAAGGAAATATTGAAGGAAATCAACAAAACTCACATAACACTAACACCAAAGGTAAGGGAAGTAGTTTATATAAGTGGATACTGACCAATAACATTATGTAATGTTTTATTGAATATTATCACCAAGGTCATGATAGAGAGGTTAAAATCACTTTTGCACAAAATAATATCCCTTGAACAAGGTGGATTTGTAGAGGGTAGATATATAGTGGATAAGATAGTGTTTTCCCAAGAAGTAATTCATTCTATGAAAGCACATAAATCCCCCACTATATTTATCTTTCTAGACCTATCTAAATTCTATGACAAAGTGGATTGACAGTTCTTAATCCAGATTTTGAGGAAATTTAGGTTCTCTAAGGAGTGGAAAAAATGGATAAAAGGTTGCATATCATTAGTCTCATACTCATTTATCATCAATGGACACCACACAAATCTATTCCCAACATCAAGAGGTATTAGGCAAGGGTATACCCTCTCCCCATACTTATTAATTATTCTAGTTGAATGTTTGGGGAGAATATTGGATAAGAATATAGATATTAAGATACTAGAGGGGTTTTAGTTGCTAATAGAGCTACTCCGATCACCCATCTATAATTTATTGATAATTCCACATTGTTAGTAAATGCAACAGTTAAAGAAGCAGTTAGAATAAATCAAATCTTGAACTGTTCTACCAAGGTAATAGGCTAGATGGTGAATAATGATAAATACAAAGTAATCTTCTTTAATTGTTCACCTTGGTAGGAGATCCTGGTATTGGATAAATTTGGTTTTTGGAAAATCTCACTCCCAGTTATCTACTTGGGGGTCCCAATAAAAATTGGTAGACAAAAAGAGGATTGGGTATGGTTGATAGATAAAATCAATTTCTAAATGGACAAACAATTTGTTATCATTAGGAGGAGGGTGTATTACCTTAATCAAGTTAGTTTTACAATATATTCTTGTCTATGTGTCATCAGTTCTAGATATACCAAAGGCAATGCTTCAAGAGATTGATCACATAAGTCATAGATTCCTTTGGATGAGTGTTAGGGACGAAATGAAATGGACCTTGTTAAAGTGGTAAACTTTGTGTTTATAAAAATAGGAAGGGGGATTGGATTGTATATCTATAGTAATAAATAACAAGGCATTGACTACAAAATTATGTTGAAGAATGATTAATAGTCCCAATGCAATATGGGCCAAAAACATGCAAACGAAGTATGTAGAGAATAAGACCCCAACAAAGATTATCCGATATTAGTTGTCTAATAGAGGTTCCCTCATTTTAGCAATACTCAGAATAGGAGATAAAATTATCAAAGAAATGCTATTTTGGATAGTTAATTATGGAATAGACTTAAATTTTTTGTTAGACTCCTAGGATGGACATCCACCTTTGGTGACTCAATATCCAGAGTGGACCCTAGTTATGGAGGATTTTCTTAGAAAAAAATGGATAAAAGTAGAAAAATACTCTAGGGACCAAACACGAGGACCAAAATTTGGAAGATACTGGATTCCATCAGAATGATGACCAATTCAACTTCTAGATATACTAGCAAAGGAGATTGACTGAATCATACAATGATATTATTATTATGGTCATATAAGGATGATAAATTTGGATGGAATAGTAGGACTAAGTGGGTGTATATAGTAGCATAAGGATACACAAAATTATGTTCTAGCACCACTCATATCAACTGGGATCTATTAACAAAAAATTTGATACAAAAATTATGGCCAAAGGTTAGGTTCTTTAATTTATTACTCCATAAAAGAGTACTCATAGGGAATAACTTATTCAAGAAGGAATTCTATGGACCTTTCAAATGTATATTGTGTATGGATGAGAATGAAAATTTCAACCACCTTGTTTATAGAATACCCCATAACGATGAAGCTATGGAATTTTTTTGCATCTTTGTTAGGTCTGCATTGGATCAATAGTGAGTCTATAGAAGATATCTAGAGATGATGGAAGAATAAACAAGGAGTATATGATTATGTGGGATAGATGGTGTGGACTTTGCATTGACTTCTTGATTTCTTACTGAGATCGCTGAATCTGTTGACTTTGCCCTAACTTTTATGAAGTAGCAATTATCATATCAACCATGTTATTATCACAATGGTGTGGTACACTTCTATAAGATACTTGATTAGCTACATATCTAATAATATTATGATTAACATATGGTATTTATTGTAAATTTCCCACATCAAGATGTTATGCATCAATCAAATATTGAACCACATGTTTCAACTTCTTACAAGAATGTTTCTAATGTCCCTCGACTCTATTGTATGCGTAGTGCTGACCTTACTTATACTAATGAGTTGTAGTAGTTGGTTACCTTATGGGAGGTAACTCAATTGCATTGGCTTATAAAAGTTATTTTAAAACTACTTCCATAGACATATTAAGCCTTGTAAAATTCCTTTGTGGAGGTTTATAAAGTACTATCTTTTATAGGTCGTTAGTAACATTGTTAACATACCTACTATCCATTCCACTATCACATCCTATGTGCTTATTATTATGTTGAGACCTAGTATATTTATCCTCTTTGACTTTGAGTTGGCCTCTTCTGATAAGGGCCTACTCTACTTTTCTTGCTAAATCAACTACTTGATCAAAATATGTAATAGTAGTAGTCTCTAATGCATAAGAGAACTGTTCGTGTAAATTTTCAATAAATATCTCAAGCATATCTTTTGAGGGTGAAGTATATCTCAAAAATCCAACCAAACTTCTCCAATGAGCTAAGAACTCTAAAAATGTTTCTTCTTTTCTTAATTTTTAATTGTAAACATCTTTCATTGTTACTTCATTTTCAATATAAGCACCAAATTGTTGAACAAATAATTTTATTGTTTCTTCAAAGCTCTTAAAGGAATAATTGGGTAACCTATAATACCACTCTAATGCCATACCACCAAGACCTTTAGTAAAGGTTTTAAGTAATAGCATGTCATCATAAATGAGATCATGGTAAGTTGTTCTAAATCTTCTTGAATGCTCAATAAGATATTTTGTCCCCTCATAAATAGGTAAAACCGGTATAAACAATTATTAGGATAAGGCCTAGTAGCAACAATAGGATCCAATAGTTGATTACACATTTTCTTATAACTGTAAGTAAAAATTGAAGGCTGAATCATCTCAACTTTTGAAACCAATGTTGCTTTACCATATTTGTTGAATTCTGCACTTCTATATCACTGTTATGCATTACTTCTAGATTTCTTAAAGGAGGAGTGTTGAACATATTGATATTGTTGAGGTATGTGGTATCTTGTTGAAGAGGATGACTAACATTTCATGGAATAGAGGCAACAACGTTGAGATAAGAAAATTGAGGATAAAATTGAATATTTTGAATAACACTACTAGTTGGAGGGACTTGTAGATTCCTTCCAATATTGGTGGTTATAGTAGTGGCATAAGTTAGATGGTGAAAAATATTACCACGATTCAAATATTCATTTAATAAGTTATCATGAGATGGTATAACTTCCTCAAGTAGGTCTTCTTCCTCTAAATATGCATCCAATGCATGCTTATGATATTTATAAAAGGTCCACACATGCTCAAAGGATTTAAAAATAAGGTTCCCATAAGGCCCCTTAATAGAATATAGACTATTATCAATCTCTTCATCCTCAAGGTTAGGATTTTTTTAATCAACTTGATCATTTTCTTGAAAAATATCTTTAAACCCTAAAAGCCTTCTTCCATTCCCAAGGTTGGAAGCCATTGGAAAAGGAGAGAAAGACTAAGGGTAAAACGAGGAGACTAAGACCCATAAAAACAAGCACTAGAAATTATGTTTTTAATGTTTTATGATTTAATACATAAAATTAATTATCTTGATTAAGGTTTTAAAATAAAAGGAGGTGTTCACGTTGGGTTCACCAAATATGTAGAGAGGGAAAACTGCCCTATCATGTACAATTCTCAAAGGCTAGATATGCAAGAGAAAGCCTTGAGGTGAACCGCAGGGGTATGTTGTTCTCTACACTTGGTGCTAGGAAGAAGGGTTCACTGGGAATGGTTTAAGGACTCACTCCAAGTCCTCTTGGTTTTCAAGAATGTTTGATATATTTGATTCAAGACAAACACCTAAATTTGGCCTTTCTAGATCTATGCTATAAAAGAAAAAGGACAATAAATAATGCAAGAGGACAAGAGCTAATCCTAAAATAATTTTTTCTTTGAATACCTTTCTAACCCTAGGGTTTCAAACATATAACTTTTAAGCAAGGGCTCAAGAAGATATGCACAAACATAATTAACCCTAAGTGCACACTCTATGTTGTTTATATTTAAAATTCCTAGAAATTAATTAAATGTATTTTTTATAAATCAAATCTAGAGTTTACAATAGAAATATAAAGCACTCAACAAATAGCCTAAATACTAATCAGAATACTTAGCTTATCCAATGATTTATCTATCTTTATTCCTTTATCCAACACTATTAGCAATTCATGTTCCTACAAGATAACTTGATAAACAATTGAAAAATATGATTAGCATTAGGGAGTCTTCTTAGGCCACTGTAAAAAAATACTTGGAGTCAAGCCACCTAGATCATTTTAGTTGAAATTTGATAAACAAAAGTAAAAATTGATCTTTGGAAGAAAATAAGCATATCACAATACAACAAAATAAAATGATAAAATCACAAAATAAAATATAGTACTATGTTCTACATGTAGTCTAAAATGCAATTATGAGATCTAGAATAGTAGTTTATCCTTAAATATGACTCAGGTGAAATCATGCCCCATAACAGGCAATCTCGATAATGCACAAATGGAATCACACCCCGTAGAGACCCAGGTAGGATTTTATAGAAGTGAGATGAAATGTCTCAGATCAAAGCGAGATAGTAAATCCTAAGTACATCGAATGAAAACAAACATGTAACATAGCACTTTCACCTAGTAGAGAGCAAGGAAGCAAAAAAAATGGTTGAGACCTCCCAGATAGTTGATCTCTCCTTAGGGCTTCAACACAAATCCACCAAGAGCAAGCAACAATAATCAACAATCCAATGCAACAGAAAACCAATTAGACTTCACATTCTAAAAGTAACTTGTTTACAAAAGAAGAAGAAGGATGTAGACCGAATACTAATAACACTTTACGAATAATAATTGTTAGCATTAAATCATCAAATGTTATCGTGCAATATTTATGTGTGTGAAAAGTGAATTCAAAACTTCCATATATAGCGAATTTGAAGGCGATATGGGTAGGAAAACCAATGAGGGCTGATATAAAACATACCAAACCCGAAGAATTAGGATTTTCTTATAACAAACCCTAAAAATGCAAAATCACACCCTGTCAAGGCCAGCCATGATTTCACCTATGTGAAGTCACGTCCCATCAAGGACAAACACGATTTTGCATAGAGAGAGAAAAAGGTAAAAGAGGGGGGATAAGCCTTACCCTTGCCCTAGGCAAGTCTAAGGTGTCTCCTAGAGGGCTTACGAAAGATTATCTGCTAAAGTGGGTCAATTTTTCATGTCTATAGACTAAAATATGCTATAAATAGAAATTATGAAAATGAATACAATGTAGCTATGGAGGAAATGGACACTCCATGAACAAAGCTACTGGACTACATTGCACCCATCACCAATATATGGTGATCTACACAACACTATGCTACTACCTACAAATATGCTATGAGCGTGTTATAATGAAGCCCTTTTTATATAGGAAGATAGGTTCCTTGACCAACACTTTACCTAGCTATACAAGGAACACCTTTCACATATATAGCTTACACATTGACACTTGTGCATTTATTACATTATATGAAGTAACTATATAACTTCCCCCTAAAGTAATCTAATGTCCTAAGTATGTACCTCGGAAGGTACATTTACATGACCCAAAAGATGTAGTATACTCTATCTCTAACAAACATGGAACTTGATATCAGATAGTTCACAATTGATAAAGACACATATTAAATGGTTAGTCAATGAGGGAAATTATGTAAATTTTTGGTCTGATGCTTAGTTGAAGCCTTATGCTTTTATATTTAACTCAAATGGAAACCATTGTATTAGGTATGCCTAGATTGTAAATATCCAAAGGTCAAAGACTTAGTATGAGCAACAACTCTAAATCATGAATTTCTATTAGTAACTAGGTTTAAGGAGAGGAAGTCAAACAAATTGCAAATGAACTTCAAAAGATATTTCAAGAGTTTTATTTGTCAATTTTTACATGAAAGGATTAGTTGATTTGGAATCTATCAAAGTATGGTGGATACTCGATCACGTTAGGATGAGGATTAGAGTAATTAAAATTTCCTACTCTCAAATATTTTTTTGGAAGAATAATTGGTCACTAGAGGCTCTTCCAAAGGCCTCAAAATTTCTTTGGTTAGTAGTTCAAAGTAATATTCTTACAAGAGAGATCCTACAAAGAAGATAATAGCATGGGCCTTTCAGATGTGCCTTATGTGAGAAGGTTTTAGAAACATCAGACCATTAACTTCTTCATGTCCCTTTGCTCACACCATTTAGGGTTACTTTTTTTAAATATAAAAATAAATTGAGTAGCTCCATCCACATTGAAAGAGTTGATGAAATATTGGATTAATTATGTCAAAGGTAAAATATTATGTATTCTAAGGATTGACCATGTCGTTATTTGTTGAAATTTATGGCCTGAAAGGAATAATAGAATTTTTCAAAATAAATCTCAAACTTATTCCCAAGTTTGGAATAGTTATATCACCTCTTATAGAATATTAACAGATATAGTGCTCATCATGGGAAATCTCGAGTGCATAAAAAGAGGTGGTAACAACTTGGTTACAATATTTAAACATACATGGAGGATTCATTTGCGATAATGACATTAAAACAAAGGATCTAATTTGATCTAGGGTAACATAAAAAATCTAAAAATTGGGTTTATCAAAATTAGTTTCTATGGGTTTCTAAAGGAAAATTGAGAAATACCAGTAGTCACTTCTTGTAGGGATTAACATTACAATATAAAAAGGATAGAAATATATTTCAATTGAGGGGGATTCATAAATTATCATTAATGCTATAAAAAAAATGGATGTGATGGTTGGATAAAAATAATACTATTGAAAATGTTCATTAAGTATCATTGGAGGCAATCTCTTGGAAATGTCCCCAGGAGAAGGTCCCCCAGGCCACTACCGTAGATTAGGCAGTGCCACCACTACCGATGCCACAGCTGCTACAACAAATCAAAATCCCTTGCAAAGAGGGTGAGCAGGCCCATATCCACCTCATCGCCACCCTGGTGGCGGCCATGGGGGATCCACCCTGCACGCCCTCGGTGGTCAAAGAGGGCCGCTATATATTCCATTAGTTCTTCCACTCCACCCACGCACCGCTCGTCGATCGCTGTGGCATCCCGACCGCTGCCTTCCACGCCTCCTGCCTCTATGTTACTGCCCACCAGGTGGTGGGATTTGTCATATCCACAGCTAAATTGGCCACCAAGGTGGAGGGCATCCACCATAAGGACCTCATCGACACCTGGGTTTTTCTTCACGAGGTTGTTCCCGTCACCATCGCCATTTATTTTCATAGTAGTTTTGAAGGCTCCGTTCAACCTCAGTTCGCCCTCCATGCAACCATCAGCGAGGAGAGGGGCATCATGAAGTCTGGTGTGGACCAGCACATACGGGCACTGATGATGCGGCTCTGCAAGGCGCTAAAATTTTATTTCAAGGATCGAAGAGTGGTGGAGGATCTGAGCAATACGGTGACCAAGAACGTCCATATTAACAAGAATCCGACATCGATTGCGGTCGTGATACTTTGGGTTTTGTGTCTGTTATTCGATAGGAACGTAGTTGAGAGTTTAGACATCATTGTGAAGTATTTTGTGGCTCTTCCTAAGGCTTTCAGGTGGATCTCTTGTTTTGTTGTAGAATTTTAGGAAGATATCCTAGTTTTTTTTTATCCTTCCTATCGTTGCTTGATGCCTTGAGGGTCTTCAAGATTTTTTCTACTTCCTCCTTAGGTGTTCTAGAAAAGAGGAGGCAAATCTCTTTTTCTTTTGGCAGATTCGTACCGCGCTAAGGAGGTGTCGCAGTGCGGGAGCAAGAGACCTCTCGCTTTGGGTGGGAGGTCATATCTTCATCTTCTTACTCCATTTTTAGCTCTTCCTAAGTTACTCTAGCGGATCTCTTGCTTTGTTGAGGAATTCCAAGCAGATCTCCTAGTTTTTCTAGGTTTTCTGGCCTTTCCTACCATTTCTTGGTGCCTAGAGGATCTCCAAGACCTTTTTTGCTTCCTCTTGAGGTGTCCCAGGATAGAGGAGGCAAATCTTCTCTTCTTCTGGCGGATTCGTAGCACACTAAGGAGGTGCCTCGATGCAAGAGCAAGATACCTCCCACTTTGGGTGGGAGATCACTTCATCTTCTTGCTCCCTCTTTAAGACCTTTTCTACTTCTTTCTGAGGTGTTATAGGAAGTCTTCTTGGGTGTTGCTTTGTTGTCAGACAAAATTGAGTTTTTGGTCGCGGTGTGGGGGTTTCCCTCCTTGCTCGGTGTGGGAGGTTTGTAAAGCTCTTTCTTGCAATTTTTTCTTTGGCCATGGGATGGAGCCATGCACTTTATTGTCTATAGGGGAAACTCTTTATTCCTCTCCATATCTTGGCATTGCATCGGAGTGGGATCCAGGTCTTTCATTTTGCTTACCGAGATGGTCATTCGCTAGGATTTTCTAGGCTTGGGGAAGGCCTTGATGTTTTTTAGCTGTGTTTCCCATGGTTTTGAGATTCGTGGTTGGTGGTTTAGGGTTTCTGATGACTTTGATTTTTTTGTTCTTCTTGTCGAGACGGTCTTTCTCTGGTTTATGTGGGTTTGGGGGAGGCCCCAATTGTTCCCAATTGAGAGTTTCACATGGTTCACGGTCTGTGGCTGGTGTTTTGAGATTTTTGAAAGATGCATTTCTCTTGATCTGCTTGTCAGGATGGTCACTCACTACCTTTTCTGGGCTTGGGGAGGCCTCGGATTCATATTTGAGTGTATTTTGTGGCTGGTGTTTCGGGACTCATGTCCAAGGGTTTTTGCAAGATTCCTTCTCATATTCTATTGGTCTTGGAGGGAACCATGTGCTTCTTCATATTGCATAAGCGTTTTGTGGTTTATCCGCTGGTTGTTGGGTAAGGGTTTCTGACTGATCTTGGCATCCTCTTTTCAAGTATTTTCTTTGATTTTGCTTCACTGTTCTTCTCTAGGAGATCGCATGGAGGCTCTTGTTGATGGCCCAATGTTGGTTTGCATATGGCCCTGGGCTAGTTTGTGGATGGCCTTGTTTGGTTTTTGGGTGGTCCTATTTCTATTGTTGTGGGTCCTGATTCATTTTGTGTTTGGTCATGTGTGGTTTACGAATGGTCCTATTTCCTTTGCGAATGGTCCTATTTCGTTTACGTATGGTCCTATTTCATTTACAGATGGTCCTGATTCATTTGTAGATGGTCTTCCAAATCTGAGGTTTTTCTCCTATGCGGGAAAATCCTTTTCAAATTGGTGCAAGGTTTTCTCCTATACGGACAAACCCTTTTCCTTTTTATTTTTACTTATGAGGTTTTTTTTCTGCTCCTGATAGGGCTTCTCTTCTCAGCTAGTGTGGCTTCCTCTCTTGTTCCTTCGTGGGTTTCTCTTCTTTTGTTTTAGCTTTTTTTCTCCAATAGCCCATAAAAGGTCTATTTCTTGAGCTAATTTTTGGTTGGGATCTCTTCTCCCAACTTTCATCTTTTTGTATAATACTCTTATATGGTGATGATGTAATACTAGTGGCTTTTCAATCACATTAAACTAATCAAAAAATAAAATTTTAAGCTTAAACTATAAGAAAGTGCATATTTACTTTTAACTTTAAAGGTTAGTGATGCCCACAAGGACACCTCAACATATGTTGTTAGCATTTCATTTCAATGATGTTGGGGTATGTTGTTAACATTTTATTTTAGTGATTATAAGAAGGTGAATATTTATTTTAAACTTTTAAGGTTAGTGGTTCCTATGGGGGCACCCAACGGTATGTGGTATGTGGTTCACATTTCATTTCAGTGATTTGAGTTTGAATTGCTAGTAGGGGAGGGAGGCCCATGTTGTTATGCCCAGGGAGTGGGAAGTGTGATCCCTATTATGCCACCTATTATATTTTGTATTACTTAAAAAATATTTTTTAAGATTAATGGTTTTCAACATGTAAATATAAAATTTTAGTATAACATTTTTCAAAAGTATCATTATTTCATATAAATTTTGTTTTTATTAATATTAAATAATTTTAAAATGATTGCTTAAATACATAATATTTAAATGTATACACACTTAAAAATAAGTATACATAGTTAATTTTGATTAAGAAATAGTTTAAATTACAATATTAAAGTAATTTGAATTTATAATTATAATATTATAAATTGAAAACAAAATATTGATTTAGTTTGAATCACCCTATGTGAATCTAATCAATTTTTAACATTAAAAAAAAAACAACTTCAACAAAATTTTAGATTTTTATTTTTTATTTTTAAATTTTAATTTAATTTAATTAATTAATTTATTTTTATTTTTTAGATTTGGTTAGTGTGAAAACCCCTGTGGCCAATGCACAAGGTTGAGAAGTCTCCTCCCAACCATGACTCTTCATAAAGCCAAGAGTTATGCTTATTAATAGGGAATTTATCACATCCACCACACATCCCCCTCATACATGTAGATAAAATTTTAGATTTTTTTTTTTAATTTAGCAAAAAAACCCTTTGCGGGACCGCCTTGTTTTGAGAAACCATGATCAGGGGGTTTTGCACCGTCAAAATCATTTGGGAGTCACGCCCAACCCTGAACACACCAGCATAATCAACTGGATTTTGGATACCCAATGCACGTTTGGTAGGGTGGATATTCGAACCAAGAACCTCCCTTGGAAGATTGATTTTAGTTTTGATATATTATTTATATTTTTAATTATTTAATTATTGTAAATTATAGCTCATATATGGTTGCTAAAATAATTAAACATTTTCTATCTAACTTTAGAGATTTTATAGTTATGAATTCATAATATAAATATAAGCATACAGTTTATAATTTAAATCACATACAATACATAGGCTTCTAGCCTACCTTTAGGTCAATATCATAGAAGAGAAATATTAATAAAAATAATAATTATATTAAAAAACCCTATACTTATTATTCTATTATTATTTTTTTTTAAATACCAAATTTAATGGATGTAACCTTGTTGAATTGACTCTTTATTATTACTCTAATATAATTAATAATCAACTTTAATTTTTTTTATTTTACCATGATTTAATACCTTCAAAATGCTTGCATAAATTTTTTACACTTAAATTAAAAGTCAAAATTAAAGTTCAAGTCTATAATCCATGCTCTCACATTATTTTAATTTGTTATTCATGTTAGAAATTTAATTTTAAAGAAAAACTTAATAATAATAAAACCCATAATGATAGAAGCCTCAACACAAGTGAAGCGAATGCACATGATAATACACGAATTAGATAGAAGAAATTAGCAAGGTCTTGTGGGCCCATGGAGGAGTCAAAACAAAAAAAAAACATAGGATGATGGCAGGATGATGAGAGGAAAAGCTGATATGGAAATCCTTTGTGCTAAGAAGTTTTAGATACAACCAAAATGGGATGGAAATAATATCAATCTTATGCAGTTAGATCATAAGTATGTAGGAAAATTTATTACAAATCAACAAGATCATTTATGCATAAAGGATCACAACAATTTTTAGTTTACAATACAATCCAATGGGAAAAAGTCCCAACTAGCAAAGAAACAAACCCAAGGGTAGAAGAGACCAAGGACCTAGATCCAAGGAGCTGATCAAAGGAAAAGGAGGTTTGTACAAAAACCCAAATGGTAGAAAATATCTTCAAACCTGATATCCAAGATTACTCGAAAGGAGCAGCCATAGTAACACCTATGAAAGAGAAATAAAATGAGGAGATACCCTAGAAAATGAGCTTCAAAGATACCCTTCTAGGAGGCCAAGCCCAAGAAAGAGGTATCAACAATACAAGAATGCCAAGAAGAACATTGAGGATGCCAAAGGTAGATCCAAGGAAAATGAAAGCGAGATGCATGAGAGTAGCAAATGGGTCCTCGATAGTAAAATTAGAACCAAATGATATCTAGGATGACATAGATGCCATGGAAAGAAAGGATCTAATTTGTTGATTTATAAGTTTTCATCTGATATTATCGATGTTTAAGCTATGGACTACTAAAAAAAGGAGAACCAATAGTATTAACTCTCTTTCCTAGGACAATTAGTTAGGACTCGATTTCTTCCATAAAAATATGTTATGGTAGGATGAATCAAAATTTTTAAGGATCATATGTAAGGAACCTACTATTGAAATAAAGCTCATACAAAAAATACTGAAATATAATTGAAATACATGCAATAACAAAATAATACTATGTAGAAAGTAATTATGAAATTAAATCAATCTCACAAATAACTCAGAATCACAGGTCTCTTCGAGGGGGCAACCTCCTTCAATATTTCATTAACTTGCAAAAATATGTCTTCGTACATGGCTTCATAGCTTTTAAATAATGACTTCATGTAACCCTAACCCTAAGCTCAAGAGTTGGCTTACATGCAAAATACCACTCGAGCTAGAATCTTCTACCAAATATCGGTTACAATATTGATAATAGTTACATCAAATGACCCCACTTGGCTAGGAGCTTAACATGCCATGTATATTATAAAATATTACAAAATATCATTATAGATGGGATCCCTCATGTTGGAAATGGGTCATTACATAATAATGAGAATTATAAAATAATGTTAGGATGGGATCCTAACATGTCCTTCTCCTTTAAAAAGCTTTATCCTCAAAGCTGAAGGTGAGGAAACTAGTGCTGGAGCTGATGGAAAGATTCCCATGTAGCATATTTAGGTTGGAGTCCACACCATTGAACAAGAACTTTAGTAATGGTGCGGTTGTGAAGAGTGTAAGTCCGATGATCCAACAACTATTCAGGTTCAAGCAAGATAGAACCTTCTTCATCTAACTCTGGAAGTGCAGATTGAACCTGTACCTAATGTCCCACCACCTTCTTGAGAGGGGAAACATGAAAAACAATATGGATCTTGGATGTAGGTGGGAGGGCCAATTTGTAGGCTGTGGCACCAATCCCCTGTAACATCCGATAGGGACCATAGTACTTTATGATAAGTTTTTGGCATCTACGAAGCTAGAGGGACAATTGTTTGTATGATTGCAAGCAAAGGAAAACCATATCACCCACATCAAAACTGCACTCATAACAGTGTTGTTTATCCTGTTGGTGCATATGATTTCGGGTTACATCTAAAATTATCTTCAGTTGACAAAGGATATTGGCATGCTAACTGAGAGTAGTGTCGATGGCATGGACCTTGGAGCTACCTGGAATGTAGGAGGAAGGCATTGATGGAGGGCACTCATAAGGGGTAACCTTGGTTGTTGTGTGATAGGAAGTGTTGTACCACAACTTGGCCAAAGGAAGCCATCTCGTCCAATGTGTAGGATGATCCGAGGTAAAGCAATGAAGGTAGGTTTCCAAATATTTATTGACAATCTCCATATGACCATCCATTTTTGGATGATAAGCTAAACTCATCTTGAGTTGATTCCCTTACAACTTAAACAATTCTTGCCTTAAGTGACTAGTAAAGGTTGGGTCACGATCGAACATGATGGAGGAGGGCAGATCATGAAGGCAAAAGATAGAATCAAGAAAAATTTAGGCAACGGTGGATGCTATGTAAGGATGGGATAGGAAACATAAGTGAGCATACTTTGAAAGATGATCCACTACCACAAAGATAACAAATTTGCCTCCAAACTTAGGTAAGCCTTAAATAAAATTCATAGAAATATCCATCCAAACCTGGTCAGGAATGGGCAAGGGTTGAATGTGCCTGGAGAATGCATTGTTTCACTTTTCATCCACTAGAAGGTATCACAATCTGCCACAAAATCTTGAATGTTCATTTTCATACCCTTCCAAAAAAAAGTGTGCTTAAGTTTTTCGTATGTTTTGAGAAATCTTGAATGGTCGGTAGATGGGGTAGCATGTAGTTCTATCATGAGAAGTTCCCGTAGTGAGGACTTGTGGGGAACAACAAGGTGTTGGTGGTAATGCAGATCCTGACCATCGCAAGTGTGGCCTGGAAATGAAGTAGGCTCAATGTATATGGAAGAAACCAAATTTAACAATTCATAATCTTGAAGTACCTCCTGGCATAAGGAATCAATCCATTGGGGGACCAAAAATTAAATGGTACACAACATACTGAGAGCTTCAAAATGGCAAGAGAGAGCATCAGCCACAACATTCTCCTTGCCCTTCTTATAGGCGATATCATAATCATAGCCCATAAGTTTAGAGACCCATTTTTTTTGTTCAAGGGTGGTAACCCATTGCTCCAAAAAGTATTTGAGACTCTGATGATCTGTTTTAATGGAGAAATGATGCCCGATGAGATACGATCACCAATGGATTACTGCATGCAGAATTGCCATCATTTCCTTGGCATAAGTGGATTTTTCCAAATTATGGCTGGAGAGAGCTTTACTAGTGAAGTCCAAGTGTCTCCCTTATTGTCTCAACACTGCACCAATACCACGACCTAAAGTATCACTTTCAATGACAAATGATTTGGAGAAATTCGGCATGGCCAAGACTGTTAGAATTAATGTGCACTATGCCTTATCTATTTTGACACTTGTCATTTTTATTTGACATTTTTCATGTTCTAATATAGGCCTCATGTCTATATATTGTAATCTATTTATTGTATAATATATCTCATTCGTTGATGGATGGATCAGAAACTAGAAGCTTGGAAAAGTTAATGGCTGTCATTTTTCCCTGTGTATCCATCTGAAGAAGTAGTTTATCCATAGAGAAACGAAAAACAAGATACTAGGTGAGCAATAGGGTTTCAATTTTTTTTCTCTTATCTATTTTGCAGGTGGAGTTTCTACGTGGAGTTGTCATATTCCAATGAGTGAATAATTTTGCTGCTACGTTACCTTGGTGTATTGTATCTCAATGAAGAATTTGTACTGGTCTTACTCAAAGAATCCATTGTTGAGATATCAATCGCATGGTGGTGGAGTTGAAGTTTAATCATTCTTGATAATGCTTGTCAAATTACCGAAGAGTTTTGCAGTTGTGAAATCTGATATACCTTTGCGTAGTGGAATAGACTACATCATGGAGGTAGCGCATGATTTTTTTATAACTGAAGATGTCTCACCTGATCAGATCTTCAATGCAGAGAGAACGAAGGGTTATGTGGAGGAGTCCAAAAACTCACGGAGGGGGAAAGAAGCGCTCGTGAGACACTCGACACGTGGAAATAGAGAGGCCACTGAACTTGCTTGAATATCAAAATAAGATAATGCGTAGATTATTGATCGAAACTATGCGTTGATCTTGAATTTGAGGATTTTGATCGGGAAGACGTAGAGATATTGGGCGAACTGCTTGTGATATTAAAGCTGCTGAAGTTCGCAAGACCATTTGGTAGCTATGGAGAAAGACGTTCCACAATGCCACATATTTTATTTTTTTATTTTTATATAGAACTCATACTAGGATGTTGCGTATAGAGGAATTCCATATGGTTCACGGGAATACCATATACTTTGCAGACATAGCGAGGGAGTTTTTGACCATAGAAAAGATATTCTACTAGAGTGCAATGCTCAGGTGGTTTTTTTTTCAGTTTTGTTCATTATTAGAAACATGATTGGCCACATCTAATAAATTTTTTTTAACCATAGGAGATATTGTTGTACGTGCCAGCTGACGAGAAATGAAAAAACTAAAGTTGTGAGGGTGGTATTTTTTTTACCAATTTTTGGTGATATTGAGCAGTAGAATGTTGTTGGAGAGTATAGGGTGTTGATGGTACCATTACTACCATTACTAGTCTGTAGATCTGGAGGTGTCTCTGATGGTACCAGAAAGAAAAACTCTACAACCTGAATGACCTAGCATTCCCAAAACTAGCTGCATCAAAAATAGGAATGAAACAACCATCTACAGTTTTCATTTCAAAAAGTGCCAAATTTTTTTGAAACTGCACACAAACAGGACATTGATTGACAGCCATCGGATATCGTGGTGAAGATCGCCATGTTGCATATTAGGTAGTTGTTGACCCAACAACTCGCAGTGTAATGTCATTGGAGCCAATCCCAGAGAACTTGATGGCACAACAAATGCATATTTTTTTGAAAGTCTACCTATAGTACAACTATGAATAATTTATCGACTCAAGGGCAACGAAGTTATGGTATGCATAGTGGAGACATGTAGATCGCATTGTGGTCAACTGGTTTATTACAACTATAACATGGAGGAGGACCTTCAAGCAGTGAAGAGCATGTGCAACAAACACAATTTTTTTGGATGAAGATTGACCGCCAATATTTGTTGTTTGTTACGTGCTGTGAGCCATTTCTATTGAGATCCGATTGATTGATTATGCAGTGTAGTAGAGTGAGGTTCTAGCTATGCTCGGGTCTAGATTTTGTGGTCTATAAAAATAAAGGCATGAAAATTGGTGTAGTGTGCGGATATCAGATTGGAGCTGTGTTATCAGACATTGTTTCATGATTTTCTTTTCCTCTATTTTTGCTCGTAATGATCTCCGAAGTTTTCATGACACAAATATTAATGGAGAAATAATTTTACTACTTGTTATAGTGGAGTGTTTGGCGTTGGAGGTATTCCTGACCTGGTGGTGCATGTGTTGAAAAGCTTTTGGTGCAAGTTTTTTTTTAGAGTTACTGTTTGATGTCTATATTCCAGCAACTCATGGAGATAATGGAGGCACGTTGGTGGTGCTATCCATAGTTTTTTATATTTAATATTCCAGCATCGATAGCATTCGAACACCGCAGGGAAATAGAAAAATGTAGTTTTGGTGTTGAGCAATGATGGGGTCACTTATCGCTTCAAAATCAAAAGCATATGCTTCGATCTTAGCCTTTCAAAGTCTAGTCATTTTTTGAGATAGACCAGACCAGATTTACCTACTGAGCACGGTCTCCACAATAATATTTACAAATCAGCATAGCTACGTAGGCCAGCTTTCCATATTTGGCTTTGTTCTAGCTTTCAATTTTTTCGAAGACCCCAAGCCGCACTGTGATTTGCAGATTTTTTATTTTTTTGTCACCAAAATAATTTCCCAAGGTGCGATTTGGTGAGGCATGCTATTCTATGCTCTTAAAAATGGAGGTACGTGATGATATCCATCCCTGTTACTAGCTCACGGTGATAGGTGTTTTTCACCGACGTTTTGATAGCGCTTTCAGGAAATAGAAACTTAGATTTGGAGTTGTGATTTTTTTGGCAAATGTGCAAATGTGTCAATTTCTTATCCGAGCTTGATATTTCTAGTTGAGGTTGATTTGTTTTAGTGACTTTTCTGCAGTATAGCGAATGACGTCTCCTGCACCAGATCCACCTATAGAAGACAACTTTATTGTGATAAAGATAACCCATGTGATGCAGGTTGCTAGGAGCGATGAAACCAAGCCTGTTTGGACGTGGCTATTTTGGTAGGAGAAGACACTCATGGGGGTGTACCCACTATAAAAGAGTTGCAAGCAAATCCAGAAGATGCTCATGGTTGTTCTAGAGTAAGGATGGAGTGACCATTGTAAATATTTTGATGCACCTCTTTATCGCATGTTGACATGGAGGTGTTCACATGGGCACTTTGCTTTCGCGAATGTGCTATTGGCAAGCCTATTTGCATCTATTTGCGTTGGTGTACAATAAAATGATGGAGAGTAGAGATATAAGAAAGCTCAAATGGAGCACGGTGCATAGCTACAATTACAGTGGGTGCTCAGTTCTGTGCATACAAATTGATGCATCATGGAGCAACATGGAGAGCAACAATCTCTGACTATTGGCGACCATTTTGTAATCTCAAATATGACTCTAGTTCTGTAAGCTCTGAAGCATTGATGGCTAAAAGCGTAGATGGGAGGAGCGAACAATTTTTCTGACTATTTGGATGTTGCATTTGCTCGTGTGATGACTGATACCCATATGGAGAGGCTCGGTCATGGGAGATTGGGCTGTGATGTAGAGATTCAAGGTAACATGCATTATTGATGGTGGGGAAAATATGGTCTATTTTTTTAAGCATGGGACACGCATAAAGTGGAAAGACCACTTTAGCTTTAAATTATATGGGGCCTACGAAGAACTACCATGGTTGTCCATATGTTTTTAAAATTTACTTTTGTGGAGAGGGCATTTTATTTAATACGAAATATTTTCTTTTTTAAAATTAGCATTCATATGGCAATTTTTTGTATTTTTTAAAATTCGCAGATGAAGCTGCCCGCCAGTTTTTAGTTTCCTAGCCGAGATTTTTTTTCGATTCATTTTCAAAACCTGAAACTGACTAAGAATGGAAGCCACATTCGAAACAAAGGGGCATGTCTCATTGCTAGGAATGGTGGATCCATTTCACACATGGTAATGTTTTTTTAATATGTGGCATAATGTCTAATATTTTCTTTAATTTACACTGGCCACAAAGTGACGGTTACATATGCATTAGTGGGGCTAGTTAGTGGGGCTCAATTTATTTTAATTGGAGGGCATTTTATTTTTATTTCTCAATGTATGGAAAAAATTTTAATTTTCAAAGTTCAAAGACAAAGGCCCACATGGTCCTATAATTTCTCCTGTGAGGGAACACAAAATGTTATTTTTTTCCCACCAGAGAGCGATGTCTTACTGATTTTGTTGGCTAGTGAGGCATGTTGTTGTTTGTTTTTCAGCAAATGAAGGTCCTGTTGGAGTGGAACATAGGGGTATTTATAGTCGTCGAAAAGGTTTTCCTATGACGGACACAATGGTGGTGTCCAATTATAATTTTGAGGTTTTCTTATATGCATTTTTTAGCCTCAAAGTTATGTATTTTAGAGTGCACTCTCGATTGTACCTGACACTCCTAAGGCAAAATTGTAAGTGATATTTGTACCTATTTTCCTTCTCTATAGACCTAGCAGATGCAGTGGATGGTTACCCATGCATTCTGGTGGGATGAGGAGGTCACCATAATGACACATACTCTAGGGACTACATACATAGACACCCTGACTCTATCCAAGGATTTTTTTTGGATCAACTTCTGGAGACTACAGATGAAGACACTTCAGAAGATTCTATTCTCTTATTTCTTCTTCTCCTCCACTTGGATTCTATGGCTCATTTTTTATTGTATTTCATGGCTCATATTTTATTTTGTATTAAGGTGCATTTTCAGCAAATATCGACACCTTCTAGATTGATTTCACCATGAGGGAAGATGATATTCATGGTGAATCTAGTCAGTGACCTACGAGTGGCAACATACCTGGAGGATGACCTACAGAGGCAACAGACCTAGAAGTGGCTGACCCTGAGGCACACAGGATGACCCTAAGGCACTTAGACAACTGACCCAAAGGCAATAGACCCATGGAAGTGGTTGACCCTATGGCAACAGATCGAGATGTATACATCGTTGATCTAGCATTATTCACATTTGGAGATCCAAGCGCAAAGAGCACGAGCCTAGACCAAATCATGTAATAAAGGAGGATGATAAGGTTCTTTTAGATAAGTCAACATTAATGGGAAATGTTACCTAATGTTGATTTGTTTTTTTTCTATACTTAGGATAGTGCACATTAAAGAGGAATGTTAGAATTAATGTGCACTATGCCTTATCTATTTTGACACTTGTCATATTTCTTTGATATTTGTCATGTTCTAATATAGACCTCATACCTGTATATTGTAACCTACTTGTTGTATAATATATCTCATCTAGTTTTATTCCTAACAAAGACAGATGTAGTGGTCATAGCATGCTTCATTTCTAGGAAAGTCTGTTCAGTGAATCCTTTCCAAGTAAAAGAGTCATTCTTTAACATGGAAGTGAGGGGAGCTACAATTTTACCATAGTTATGAGAAAATTTACTATAATAACCTGTAAGCCCTAAAAATCCCCTAAGACCTTTGAGAGTGAGGTTTTGACCATTCTTGAACAGATTGTATCTTCTCGGAGTCAACTTTGATGCCCTCCTTAGGACAATGCCCTCCTTAGTGATAATGTGTCCTAAATATTCCACTTCTGTCAACCCAAAAGAACACTTGGAATGCTTAGCATAGAGTTGATGTTGTGCTAATTCCACCCACCCTTTTTTTGTATGATTAAGCCATTTTAATATAAGTTTTTTTCATCCAAAAAAAATATTTTAACTATAGATGGAAGAAATATTGAGGATGAAAAATATATAAGGAAACAATTATTTATTTCAAAAATATTTTGATAGATTTTGGGCAAGATAAGGAGGCACAATATAAGCTTTTGAAAAATATTCCATCAATTATCACATAAGGAAAAAATGAAAGCTTGATGAAGAAGGTATCTATGGAAAAGTTACATTTCCATCCTAACAAGGTACTTGACACTAATGGATTTCCAATAATATTCTTTCAAAAAAAATAGGGTTTCTTGAAAAGTGATATGTTCGTTGTGGTTGAAGTGGCCCAAAAAAATGAAGGCTATAATAAGTGAGATCAATGCCACATTTTTACATTGGTTCCGAAGAAAGGCAAGACAATTTTTTTGATAATTTTCCTCCAATAATCCTTTTAATATTATTTTAAAATTTATGACAAAGATGTTGATGGTATTCTAAATTTTGTTATCTCAGAGGAACAAGGTGGTTTTGTTCATGATAAAAAAATTCTTGATGGTATAGTCATTGTACAAAAGGCCATGCATTCTCTTTATTTCATGAAAATCTAGGTATACCTATGAAATTAGATATATAAAAAATCTTATGATAGGTTTTCCTAGAGTTTTCTACATGACATTCTCAAAAATTTTGGTTTTAATTATAGTTGGTGTGATTGGCTTAAATGTTGTTATAATACTATGAAATATTTTATTTTGATAAATGGTTCTCTTATTGGTCACTTCAAGTCATCTTGTGGACCTTTTATTGGTCACTTCAAGTCATCTTGTGGACCTTTTATTGGTCACTTCAAGTCATCTTGTGGACCTTTCAAGAGAGAATCTACAAAGGAGATAATATCATGGACCTTTCAAATGTGCCTTATGTGAGAAGAATTTAAAAACATGAGACCACTAACTTCTTCATGGTCCCTTTACTCATACCATTTGGGGTTACTTTTTAAAAAATATAAAAATATATTGAGTAGCTCCATCAACATTGAAAGAGTTGATGAAATGTTGGATTAATTATTTCAAAGGTAAAACATTATGTATTATGTGGAAGATTGACCATAGTATTATTTTTTAAAATTTATAGCTTGAAAAGTATAATAGAATTTGTTTAAATTAATCTCAAACTTATGCCCAAGTATGGAATAGTTTTATCACCACTTACATAATCTTTACAGATATAATGTTAATCATAGAAAATCTAAAGCGTAGAAAAAGAGGAGGTAACAACTTGGTTACAAGATTTAAACACACATGGAAGAGTCATTTGCGATAATGACATTAAAACAAGGATCTAATTTGATCTAGGGTAAAATAAAATGTCAAAAATTTGGGTTTATCAAAATTTATTTTGATATGTTTTCTAAAGAAAATTTAAGAAAGGCTGGTAGTCACTTCTTACAGGGATTAAAATTACAATATAAAGAGATTAAAATTACAATATAAAAAGGATAGAAATATATTTCAATTGAGGGGATTCATAAATTATCATTAAAGCTATCAACAAAAATGGATGTGGTGGTTGGATACAAAATAATACTATTGACGATGTTCATTACTTATCATTGAGGCAATCTCTTGGAAATGTGGACACATTTATAAAGAAGGAAATCATGTAATAGATAATTTAATCAATGGTAGTGTTGATTTGTATCTTGTTGAAATTCAAATTTTAGAAGAAAACTAACCAAGTGAGAATTTATCTCGATGTTAAGAAGTTGATTGTAGAAACATAACACTTTGAGAAAGTTGAAGAATATATTTAATAAAAAAGAAATGAAAAATATTGTGATACAAAAACATAATATTATATATATAATAATGAGTTACACGTTATAATTTGAAAAATGCATTAGATATAACTCATTCAAACTTTGTGTTTTATGCAAACTATTAAAAAAATAATTAATAATAAAGATATAGGTAAAAGAAATTTTCACATTCAAAAGAGCATGTGGTAAAAAATGTTGTTTAATTAATAAATGTTTATTCAACCAAACTCCAAATACACAAATATAATATATACTCCAAATACACAAGTATAATATATATTTCTATATTAAAATTTCCTTTTACTTTAATACTTTTCTTCTTGAAACCTTCGACCTCTTATTATTAAATGCACTTAAATGTCTTATTTGGTATTTTTTATTTTAATTTTAATTTTTTAATTATTATTTAAACTATTTTATTTTTGTTTTCTTTTCTACCTTCCCGCCGCACCAAGAACGCACACTTAACGTTGGAGTTAACAGAAGACAGAAAGTCATTCGTCTGTCTTTTGTGTTTCCTCTCCTCCTTCATTCATTCATCCCACTTTTAAGCCATGTTCACCACACCACTGCATTTTGTTCTGCACTGAAAGAAGATTAACGCCAAGCAGCAGCGAAACAAAATCACGTACGCCCACGTTGTATATTGCTTGTTTTCTCCTTTTCTAAGAAAATAACAAGTGGGTTTTTCTTACTCTGTTGTTTGGCACTGATTTAACAGCAGCGAAGATGCCAAGCGACCAAATGTTTCATAAAAATAACGAGAGTAACAATGACGCAGAAATCCATTCTTACATCGAGCGGATAAGGCATTTGAAGAACTGCAACGATATAATTACCCGGGAAATCCAGAGGAAAAATAACTTGCAAATTATGGCCGACATAATAAAGGCTTTGTACCGAAAAGAAATTGCTCGGCTTAAAAAAGATATGGCAGAGAAAGAAAAGCATTGCAGTGTAGAAAAGAATAAGCTGAGAGAAGAAATGGCTAGGAAAGAAGAAGAATGGAGTGTAGACAAGGGACTAATGGAGCATATTATTTCAGAGGTGGTAAATGATTTGTTTGATGGTCAGAGAAAAATCACTGAGCTCGAGGGAGAGACTGATTGGTTTTGTGCAGAATTGATTTCCCTTGTGACAAAGGAAGTTCCATCTGAAAACCAGTTGAGGAAAGAAATTGTAAAGCAAGAAAATGAGCCACCATCATCATCTTCCCAAGAGGGAAAGAATGATGTAGACAAATGTGAATAAAGATTTTTTTATTAATAGTTTAGTTACTATACCTGAATTTTTTTGTATTGTTTGAGTTCACATTTAAAAATAATAAATAAATAGGATGTAGATAAATGTGAATAAAGAAATTTCTATTAATAGTTTAGTTACCGTGCCTGAATTTTTTTGTATTGTTTGAGTTCACATTTAAAAATAATACTTAAATAGGATGAAAGAATGATGTAGTCAATGTGAATGAAGAAATTTCTATTAATAGTTTAGTTACTATGCCTGATTTTTTTTGTATTGTTTGAGTTCACATTTAAAAATAATAAATAAATAGAATATTTTTGAAGCACATTTTTAGGGTATATTTTTATTATATTTCTATTTCATAAGTGTTATTATAGTTGTTTTTTTTTTTTTAATAAGTTTGGATATAAGGTTTGAAGAGCTTTTTTAAGTTTATTTTTTATTTTTGGTATAAACTGCCCTTTTCTTTGATTTACTTTTTAAATCTGGATATAAACTGCCCTTTACTTTTTAAATCTGGGTATAAACTGCCCTTTTCTTTGATTTATTTTTGAAGCACATTTTTAGGGTATATTTTTATTATATTTCTATTTCATAAGTGTTATTATAGTTGTTTTTTTTTTTTTAATAAGTTTGGATATAAGGTTTGAAGAGCTTTTTTAAGTTTATTTTTTATTTTTGGTATAAACTGCCCTTTTCTTTGATTTACTTTTTTGCTAGTTAGAACTTTTTTCCATTGGATTGTATTGTAAACTAAAAATTGTTGTGGTCCTTTATGCATAAATGGTCTTACTGGTTTGTAATCACTTTTCCTAGATACTAATGATTTATAATATTGACATTATTTTCATTCTCTTTTTGTTGTATTTGAAATTGTTTAGCAAAAAAGGTTTTTATGCCCGTTTCTCCTCCCATCATCCCACCATCATCCTGTGGTTTTCTCATATTTTGACTCCTCCATAGGCTTGCAAACCCTTGTTGATTTCTCCTATTTATTGCATGTATGTGCACTCCCCTCACCTATGTTGGAACTTTTTCCATTATGGATTTAATTATCATTAGGTTGTTTTCTAGAATTAAATTTCTAACATGAATAGCAAATTAAAATAATGTAAGAAAATGAATTATAGACTTTGAACTTTAATTTGAATTTTAATTTATAAGCTTAAAAACTTTAAGCAAGCATTTTGAAAGGTACTAGATCATGGTAAAATAAAATTTTTAACGTTGGTTATTTATTATATCACTTTAATAATAAGCATTAAATTCAACAAGGTTGCATTTATTATTTGTTTGAAAGAAATTAATAAAATGAAAAGTATGAGATTTTTTAATATGATTTCATTTTTGTATTAATATTTCTCTTCTATGATATTCACTAAAGGTATTTATATTATAAATTCATAACTATAAAATCTTTAAAGTTAGATAGAAAAGCTTAATACTTTTTTATAAATCTATAAGAATTATAATTTAAAATAATTAAATAATTTAAAATTGAAATAATATATCAAAACTAAAATCTAAAATTTATTCGAAATTATTATATTTAATATTAAAAATTTATTAAATTCATATATTATGATTCAAACTAAATTGATATTTTCTTTTCAATTTATAATATTACAATTATAAATTCAAATTACTTTAATATTGTAATTTAAATTATTTCTTAATCAAAATAAATTATGAATACTTATTTTTAACTATATATGCTATAATTATTTAATATTAATAAAAAAACATTTTATATAAAATAATGATACTTTAGAAAACTTTCTTATGAAAATTTTTCGGAAATAATATGAAGTATAATAGGTGGTATAATTGGGCCACATTCCCCACTCCATGGGACATGACAACATGAACCACATAACATTAAAAGTTAAAAATAAATATTCAAATGAAATGCCAACAACTTACTCATTGGGTTGTTCTTATAGGAACCACTAAGCTTAAAAGTTAAAAATAAATATTCATCTTCTCATAGTTTAAGCTTAAACTTTTATTTTTCAATTAGTTAAATGACATTGGTATAGCCACAATATTACATCATCAAATAATAATATTATAACAATTTATTTTTCAATTAGTTAAATGACATTGATACAGCCACCAGTATTACATCAACAAATAACAATATTATAACAAAGTTGAATATTATTCATTTATTAATTCAAATCTATATAAATCTAATTCAAATTCTAAATTTATTAAATTTAATAAAGTGAGAGTCTAATCTTAACATTTTAATTTTAAGATATCAAAATTTATATTCCATCAAAGTTTATCTCCATAAAAGTATCCTTATCAAATAAGATGAGTTAAAAGGGAAACCAGTTGTACCAGCTTCGAAGTTAATCACAGCTGAGCTCTCTTTTTGACATAGATTCTCTATAGTCTGCGGTGGACAAAATAAAACAAATCAATGATTTCTTTTTAATTCTTACTCTCATTATATATCATATGTATATGTATATTCACCTGAGACGGCAAACCAGAAAAACAATCTGGAGCTAAGATTGTGAAGGCAAGGTTGGTGGAATGGTGAACGGGAGAGTTTGAAGTGTCCAGGAATGTTTGCTATGCCGAGTGCCGAGTGCCGAAACTTGCTCCATCTGCCCATGCCTGCAACCACCACAACAAAAACCACATCACGTAAGGGCAGCAACTGGTAAACATATTATTTTTTTCTCAGTCAAGGTTGGAGCGGCGGTATTTTCAATTTCTCTTTCAAAACTGCCGGATCTTTCAAGTGGAGCGGCAAATGCTTGGGCAGATAGGGCAACAACATCTTGTACGTCGCCCGGATGGTCCCCTTGGCCACAGAATGCTTCACAATGATGTCTAAACTCTCGGCTCCGTTCCTGTCGAAGAGCAGACACAGAACCCAAAGTATCGCGGCCGCAATCGATGCCGGCTTCTTGTTAATATGGGCGTTCTTCGCCACCGCGTCGCTCAGATCCTCCGCCACTCTCCGCTCCTTGAAATTAAATTTCAGCGCCTTGCACAGCCGCGTCACCGGCGCCCGTATGTGCTGGTCCACGCCAGACTTCGCGATGCCCCTCTCCTCGCCGGTGGTCGCGCGGAGGGCGAACTGAGGTTGAGCGGAGCCTCCGACGCCGCCGCGGAAATAAATGGCGGTGGCGGCGGGGACTGCCTCGCGGAGAAAAACCCAGGCGTCGATGACGTCCTTCTGGTGGACGCCTTCAACCTTGGCGGCCAATTCGGCGGCGGACACGACAAATCCCACCACCTGGCGGGCGGCAACGTAGAGGCAGGCGGCGTGGAGGGCGGCGGCCGTGAGCGGCGCATGGGCGGAGTGGAAGAACTTGTGGAATATATAGCGGCCCTGCTCGACCACTGGGGGCGTGAAGGGTGGATCCCCAACGGCTGCCGCCAGGGTGGCGATGAGCTGGAGATGGGCCTGCTCACCCTCCTCGCAGGGGATTTCGATTTGCCGCGGCCGCTGCGTCATCGGCGGTGGCGGCGCCGCCTGATCTACGGCGGCTGCCCGGGGGACCTTCTCCTGGATGAACCGGATGGCCTTGTTGATGTAGTGCTGGCCCATGTCAGGGTGGACACGTCGGAACTCCGCCAACGTCATGGGCTTGCCAACCTGGCGGGAGGCTATGTGGAGGCACGCCACGTAGACGGCAAGGAGGTGGATGCCGTGCTTACCCCTGAGATGGGTCGGGGCGAATCGGATGAGCTCGTCGAGGATTCGCTTGGCTTGCTGTCGGATGGGGTCTGTACACGAGTCGCCGACGGTGAGAGCCACCTGCTCCAACATTTCCATGCGTTCCTGCCGTCTTTTGGCTGCGCGGTCGGTGGCAGCCGCCTTGTTGGCATCAGAGGAGAAGGGGTCGTTGTCAGGATTCTGACCCGGTCGCACGTATTCCACACGCTGGGCATTCTGGTTGTCCTCGAAGATTCGGACGTCACACGTGTCGTCGATATATTGGGTGTCCAACACCGTGCCGCACAGCGTGCAGACGACCTGCCCACGTCGCGTGTCCACGTGGACGTCGACTTCCACGTTGCATTCCGCGCAGAATTTGAGCGTTCCGACCATATTAGAAGGTGTTCAGTGAGATTTTTAGAGAAGTTTTAACTATCTTATAGCAAGAATTTTTCTTAATTTTCATTTCCAAGCGGCACGTCCCGTTGAAGAAATCAATCTGAGTACAAGTATGTTTTTTTAGAAACCATTTCATGAGATATATCAAATGATATTTAGTTGAATCGAAGGTTTACATTTTTGTTAAATATTGTTAAATTATATATGGATTATAGTTGAATTGAAGGTTTAAATTTTGTAAAATAATATAAATAGGAGGTTTAAATTTTGTAAAACTATATATAATTATATTTAAGTTATTATAACACCCTTATATATAAATAAAACCGTTGCAATTTCATTTAATGTGAACTCAAACAATACAAAAATTCAAGCAAAGTATCTAAACAATTAATAGAAATTTCATTATTCACATTTGTCTACATCATTCTTTTCCTCTTGGGAAGATGATGATGGTGGCTCATTTTCTTGCTTTACAATTTCTTTCCTCAACTGGTTTTCAGATGGAACTTCCTTTGTCACAAGGGAAATCAATTCTGCACAAAGCCAAACAGTCTCTCCCTCTAGATCAGTGATTTTGCTCTGAGCATCAAACAAATCATCTATCACCTCTGAAATTATATGTTCCATTAGTCCCTTGTCTGCACTCCATTCTTCTTCTTTCCTTGCCATTTCTTCTCTCAACTTATTCTTTTCTGCACTGTAATGTTTTTCTTTCTCTGCCATATCTTTCTTAAGCCAAGCAATTTCTCTTCGGTACAAAGCCTTTATTATGTCGGCTATTTTTTGCTCGATATTTTTCCTCTGGATTTCTTAAGATTTTGGAACTTGAAATAAGAGGTTGAAGGTTTTAATCTAAATAAGGATAGAGTTACACATCATACTTTTGTATTGGGAGTTCAGTTGGATAAACATTTATTAAGTAACTATCATTAGGAGGGTGCTCTTATATGACCTATGTTCTCTTGAATGTTTTTGTGAGAAACCAACGCACAAGGTTGAGCACTCTCCTCTCAACCATGACCCTTAGTAAAGCCGAGAGCTATGCTTATCAATAGAGAATAGTCTTCTAAATTTTATTGATGCAAAGAAAAAGATAACATCTCATTTGGTTGATTGTCTTCTAAATTTTGAATTTCAACAAGAAGAAAATCAACACCACTACTGATTAAATTATCTATTACTTGATTTCCTTCTTTATAAATGTGTTTACATTTTCAAAAGATTATCTCCAATTATACTTAATGAACATTGTCAATAGTATTATTTTTATCCAACCACCAAATCCATTTTTGTTGATAGCATTACTGATAATTTAGGAATCCCTCTCAATTAAAATATATTTCTATCCTTTTTCTATTGTAATGTTAATCCCTAAAAGAAGTGAATATTGGTTTTTCTCAACTTTCCTTTAGAAAACCCATCAAAACTAATTTTGATAAACCTAATTTTTAGATGTTTTATTATACCCTAGATCAAATTAGAATTTTTTTTTTTAGTGTCATTATCGCAACCTCCATGTATGTTTAAATCTTGTAATCAAGTTGTTACCACCTCTTTTTTTGCACTTGAGATTTCTCATGATGAGCACTATATCTGTAAACATTCTATAAGAGGTGATAAAAATATTCCAAACTTGGGATTAAGTTTGAGATTTATTTCTAAAATTTTTATTATTCCTTTCAAGCCGTAAATTTCAACAAATAATAGCATGGTCAATCCTCCATAGAATACATAATGTTTTACATTTGACATAATTAATCCAATATTTCATCAACTCTTTCAATGTTGATGGAGCTACCCAATATATTTTTATTTTTTAAAAAAGTAACCCTAAATGGTGTGAGCAAAGGGACAATGAAGAAGTAAATGATCTAATGTTTCTAAATCCTTCTCACATAAGGCACATTTGAAAGGTCCATGATATTATCTTCTTTGTAGACTCTCTCTTGTAAGAATATTACTTTGAACTTCTAACCAAAGAAATGTTGAGGCCTTTGGAAGAGCCTCTAGTGACCAATCATTCTTCCAAGAAAAGGAAATTTTGATTACTCTAATCCTCATCCTAACTTGATTGAGTATCCACCTTCCTTTGATAGATTCTAAACTAACTGACCCTTTCATGTAAAAGTTGACAAATAAAAATCTTGAAACATCTTTTGAAGTTCATTTGCAATTTGTTTGACTCCTCTTCTTCAACCTAGTTACTAATAGAAATTCATGATTTAGATTTTTTGTTCTTACTAAGTCTTTGAATTTGGACCTTTACAAGTTAGGCATGCCTAAGACAATGGTTTCCATTTGAGTTAAAGATGAAAGGATAAAGCTTCAACTAAGCATCAAGCCAAAAATTTGCATAATTACCCTCATTGACTGACCATCTAATATGTGTCTTTATCAATTGTGAACTATCTGATATCAAGTTCCATGTTTGTTAGAGATAGAGTATATTACATCATTTGGGTCATGTAAATGTACCTTCCTAGGTACATACTTAGGACATTAGATTACTTTAGGGGGAAGTTATCTAGTTACTTCATGCAATGTAATAAATGCACAAGTGTCAATGTGCAAGTTGTATATGTGCAAGGTGTCCCTTGTACAACTAGGTAGAGTGTTGGCCAAGGAACCTATCTTCCTATATAAAAAGGGCCTCATTGTAACAAGCTTATAACAAGCTCGTAGCATATTCGTAGGTAGTAGCATAGTGTTGTGTAGATCACCATATATTGGTGATGGGTGCAATGTAGTCCAGTAGCTTTATTCATGGAGTGTCCATTTCCTCCATAGCTACATTGTATTCATTTCCATCATTTCTATTTATAGCATATTTTAGTCATCTCGTAGATTTACTTTCTTTCATATTATTCTGCATCTTGTGATTGCTATCTCCCATTGCATACTGCATCAAAATCTAACAGTGGTATCAGAGCCACGGTAGATCTAGCCATGGTAGATCGATAGGAAAACCACCATTATCATTGAGCCTAATTTTTTGTCAACCTGATGCACCTTTGGACCAGCCACTGTCAAAAAATCTCAGAAGAGTCTAGGTGGTAGAATTAGGGAGAGCCACAAGTGAGGACTGAAAGAAATCTCAGTTCCAAAAATACTGAGATTACATTTGGCTAGAGTCTTTCCACAGAGTTGTAGGAAAAACTCGTGAAGACTAGGACTCAACATTCAATCCACTAGATTGACAAATCAACTAGTGAAGATCATTCAAGATATCTGGAATTTGTTAACTATTGCCCAAAGTTTCTTTTGTTGCAGAAAATTAATTCTTAGATGATTGGGACACCTCCTACAATAGAAATCTAGGAGATTTCAACTTTGTTGCCCGAAGGTCGGTGTGCCTTCATAGTGCAGAGATTAGTTCCTTGTGCAAGAAGAGAATACTGTGGAAGAAGACTCCTAGAGAAGAGTCATGGTGAAGTTAGGAGACTGGAGATCTCCATTGCTAGATTGAGAACTTCACAGAAGAAGAAAAGGCCATAGAAGCCTTGATCCAAAATAAAAGGCCATAGAAGCCTTGATCCAGAAGAAAAGGCCACAGAAGCCTTGATCTAGAAGAAAAGGCCATAGAAGCATTGATACTGAAGAAAAGGCCACATAAGCCTTGATCTCGAAGAAGAATCCAGAAGAGAGTATATGATTCAAAAGCATATTCAAATTTTAGTACTAATACTTTGTTGTAGGGAAAGGAGATTCAATGAGTTGGGAAACTTCCTACAAGAAAGTTAGGAAGAGTATCTTCTTCAGAATCAATCCAGAACCTAAAGAAAAATTGAAGGTAAAGAGATCAGGAGAAGATCTCATTGAAGAAACTTCCATTCTTGGAAGAAAGAAGAAGGACTAGGAGAGTCCTACTCAAATCTAGAAGTAGAAGAATTAGAGATCCAGAAGAAGATCTCACCACCAACACTTCTAGAAGTAGAAGGTTGAAGAAAATGTCTCAAGGAAGACCAGAAGAAGTTGCAAGATCAAAGACCTTGGAGAGGTCTCAATGAGCATCCAATAAAAGGCTTGGAGAGCCTTACTGAAGAAATCATCAAAGGAGTTTCGAGGAGAACTCATTGGAGAAATTCACTACAGAATATAGTGAAATATTTGGGACAATTATCACCATACAAAAACAAGCCCAAAAGAAGAAGAAGAATTTGGCAAGGAGTGCCAAATCTCAGAAGAAGATTCAAAAGACCTCAAGATATTCAAAATCTTGAGAAGAAGATCCTGCTTGAAGTCAAAATTCAATAAGAAGACTTGAAGATAGGAGAAGCCTACCAAATATGAGAGATTTGAAGATTACCTCTCACAGCAAGAAGGCACCATTTTAGAGACAAAGACTTATCCAAATATACAGCAAAAGGAGAAGATTTCTTGAAGGATCAAATCACCAAAACCTAGGCTCATAAAAGAAAGTTTGAGACCACTTTTTGGTGAAGAAGAAACTGAGCAATGAGATCCTACTCAAAGAAGCAACTTGGTGATCTTAGACACCAAGATCTAAATCCTCTAAACAAAGAGCTACAAAATATTTCAAAAAGGTAAGAAACTATTGGTGCAAGTAGATTCATTAATTGGATTACTTATCAGATTTTTTAAAGCACCTTATATTGGATTAGAGTTGCAAAAGAGGAAAATTGAATTACAATATTCAAAAGTGCAAAAAGGGAAAAGTTCCTTTTAAGGTTCATTTGCACATTAGCTTTGGAGTTGATTAGATTACAAAATTACAACTATCTATCAACTACCAAATATCTACTTTGGAAAGAAAAAGAAGACTAGTTCCTACAACTTTGTTTGTAGTGAAATTGTAGAATAATTCTTGAAGATTCATTTCATATTATTCTTGATTAGTTGTAGTAAATTGATTAAGTGCACTTATAAGTTATTTTGAGAGTTTATTGGAGTGATAAGGTGAGATTTTTAGTGCATTAAAAGTGAAATATTAGTGGGTTCATTTGCACTACTATATTACTCTCAAAAATCTTAGTGTTTGTGTTCTTGAGAAGGGCACAAAATCATATTAGCATCAAGTGTCTAAAGACACCATTAGTGCACCAAAATATACAACTTTTAGTGGCCAAAGGAAGCCACCAAAATCAGCTCAATCCTCCAAGTTTTGGAGAAGAAAATAGCCATAGAAAATCAGCAAGGATTGCCTCAAATCAAGACTTGGTGAGTCTCAGATTCAAAGCACTATAAGTGCTATATTGCATCTACAAAAGTGGTTATAAGTTGGGTTCATAAAACCAAAAAAAATGAGAGTTGCATATTCAGAAGAACATCTCCAAAAATCTGCCATAAAATTAGAAAATCAGGAGTGCAAAAAGGTGCAAAAGGGGTGTTTTTATATCCCAAAATTATTACATATTGTTGCACCATTCTAAGTTGTTTTATGCAGGTGATAAGGCAGAGTTTGAGGTGCCACAAAGGCACATTATACAAGGTTAAAATAGCTAGACACTAGCACACTCCGAGCGTAGCAAAGGAGCCTCTCAAAAGGCTCACATCTTCTCCATTCTAGACAGTCAAACCTACAAGCCTTCAAGGGACAACACAAGGAAATAACAATGTCATATTTGAGAGCAATATTATCTACAAAGAAGGAAATACATAATAGGTTCAAAAAGGGAGAAAATAAGGCATCAAAACCAACGTGGAAAGGAGGACAAAATCAACATGTTGAAGGTATAAAGAATAGGTGCTAAATCCAAGGTTTCAAGCTTGGAGAAAAATGTCCACCAATAGGAGCACCAAGATCAGCTACAGAACCACCATTGGAAGCTCCATAGAATCAAGGGACATCATAGCTAGCACCATCCAACGTCCTCATTGAAGCACCTGCAAAAGAAAGAAGTTGCTTGCTCTCCAAGAAACGTAGCAAGCAAAAGAATAAGCATACGAAAGGAAATAGGAGGTATATCATTCATCTTGGAGCATTATAACAAAGAGTTACATGTAAAGTGCCACTTGGAACAAACCTCCTAAGGTGCCATCTTCATTCATAATATCCAAGAAACAAAGGATTACTTCAAGCGCTCAGCCAAGGGAAGTTACAAAGAATAAAGAAGAGGTTACATTCATATGAGTGCCACTTGTCCAAAGTTGGAAGATTCTAGGAGCACCCATCTTGGAGAGGAAGTCAAGCGCTCACCAAGAAGACTGTAACATCTCATACATTACATACAAGAGCAAGACAAGTTCTTAGTAACTCCCATCTACTCCTCAAGTGCCTATGAAGTGTAACTATCATGCCACTTGTCATATTTGCAAAGATTCTTGCTCCATTTAAAGGGTTCAATGACCAAGGGATTTTGAAGTGCACATATCCATTCAAAGCACTTCACACAGGGCTAAATTGTAGCATGGAGGAAAGTGAAAGAGCATTTAAAGCTCTAGTCAAAAGGAGCCAAAAAGTCATAGAATTTGGGTGCCATTCTTCAAGCTCCAAAACCAAGAGAAATCCAAGGCTATCCATTGGTTGAAGCATCCAAGGAAAAATATGTTGGCACTACTATCATTCATGCCCGAATACTGCACCAAAAATTGTGGACATCAACATTGCAAGGTAAGGAATAATTCCCATTATAGTTTGATTTCATTCTTGGGAGTTATAAGGATTATATACTAAGGTTGAAACTTAGAGAAATCAAACGTATTGAAAGAAAAAATTAAAAGGGAATTAAGATATCAAATTAATTAAATATTTGCAATATTAAATATTGGAGTAATAAGGGTTTCTACTAGAAAAATCAAATTAATAATATTTGCAAATATTATTATGTTCTAATTTTCTATATTTGGGAGTTATAAGGGTTACAACACCAAATTAGGTTATTGAAAATTAGAAACACTAAAATCAAATCCTAAGGGATATTAAATGGGTTTATTAAAGTTTTTCTAAGGTTGGAAATTTATAATATTACTTGTCTCAAAATTTCACAAAAAGGGACAAAAGAAATCCAACATTAAAACCTCTTCAAAAATTGGAAAAGTGCTTAGTTCAATAGGAGTAATAAGGTGTTAGAAAAGTTGATTTTGATATTTACAAAACTTTACAAAATCAACCCAAAATTGAACTACATTTTACAAAAGCACTATATCATATTCCAAAATCACTAGGAGTCTAAGGCATTCTACAAAACTTGATAATAATAGCCACCCAAAATATCAAGTTCTAAATCCATGGAAGATATAAGTTTTCTACAAAACCTAAAATTCCATATACTCTCATTACTAGGGAGACATAAGGAAGTCCACAAAATCTAAGGATTGATATTAGGGAATTTAAATGGCATCAAACAAATTCTTCCTAGCAGAATCTCAACTACTCAAGGGTCCTAATTATTTCTCCTAGAAGAATAAAGTGAAAGCAATCTTGGTATATGAAAAACTTTGGGATATTGTCAAAGGGAAAACACAGAGACCTACCACAGGTGATACTGAAATCCTAAAGTTTGAGGAAAATGATTCAAAGGCTCTAATGATAATAACCTTTGCTATCACTGATGAGATACAACCCTATATCAGTTCAGCAAAAACATCTTCAGATGCATGGACAAGCCTAGAGAAAATATTTGAAGGAAATAATAAGGCAACTATTCTTCATCTTCAAACTCAACTTCACTCATTAAAGATGAATAGTGGAGAAAGCATAGAACTATTCCTAAGGAAGGTAGCAGATATTAAAGGGAAATTATTGACCTTAGGAGAAATAATTAAGGATGAACTTCTTACTCAAGTAACCATGAGAGCACTTCCAGACAACTATAAGCATTTGGTAACATCTTTACAAGTCCTAAGTAAAGATACTTATTTTGATGACCTAGTCAATATTCTACAGGAATATGAGGTGGAAAATATAGTTAAAGATGAAATGACTAACACTACATTGGCATCTAAAGATAATCCATAGGGAAATATTGCTTCTTCATAAAAAGGATGAAAACCATGGTACAATAGGTATTGTCAGATATGCAAGAGAAAAGGCCATAGTACCAGCTATTGTAGGTTCAATCCCAAAAATCAGAATCAAGGAAATCAGATGAACAATGGGAACCAATTTCAGCCATGACAATATCAAAATCCTCGTCAACAACAATTTTAGCATCCAACCAATTATCCCCAATTGGAGTATCAAAAAGGAAATAAAAAAGGACATCTAGCTCAGAGGGTAGAAGAAATCGAAGAACTAGAAGAATCTATAGACGATTTTGAAGTCAAAGCTCTTTCAGCAAGAATGACAGGTTATGAAGATACTAACTACTTGCTTGAACAGGTTACAAAAAATAGAAGAAGAATATGAATCTCAAGATCAAGAAGAAGATCCACATTGAAGACTAAAGTCTTCAATACCCAAATAATGTAATATAGGGGGTGTTAGAGATAGAGTATATTACATCATTTGGGTCATGTAAATGTACCTTCCTAGGTACATACTTAGGACATTAGATTACTTTAGGGGGAAGTTATCTAGTTACTTCATGCAATGTAATAAATGCACAAGTGTCAATGTGCAAGTTGTATATGTGCAAGGTGTCCCTTGTACAACTAGGTAGAGTGTTGGCCAAGGAACCTATCTTCCTATATAAAAAGGGCCTCATTGTAACAAGCTTATAACAAGCTCATAGCATATTCGTAGGTAGTAGCATAGTGTTGTGTAGATCACCATATATTGGTGATGGGTGCAATGTAGTCCAGTAGCTTTATTCATGGAGTGTCCATTTCCTCCATAGCTACATTGTATTCATTTCCATAATTTCTATTTATAGCATATTTCAGTCATCTCGTAGATTTACTTTCTTTCATATTATTCTGCATCTTGTGATTGCTATCTCCCATTGCATATTGCATCAAAAGCTAACAATATTGACAATCCTTTGGGTAAGGTTTTTTTCCTAGATAATTTCATTGCATCAAAAGAATCTATATTTTTTGAAGTAATAATTTGCCCAATTATTTTCCTTATCTCTAAATAATATCTACCCAAGCTTTGCTCCTAATGCCAAATTCATAAGTTTACAATTTACAACCATGTTTCTCCAATATTATTTCCTTTGCAAATCATATCCCACTTACAAAGAGGAAATCAAAATTCTTCCTCACATCCTTTCCAAAGAAAGTCTTATTGAATTTTACCCATTTTTGATATTGTACCTACTAGCAATCTTGAGAGTGACATCATATAAATAGGGAAGGATTGTAATGTAGTCTTTATGAGTTGTAGCCTTATCGCCATGGTTAAGAACTTACCTTTCCAACCTACCAAACAAGCTTTCATTCCATCTAAAAAAGAGACCCAAAGCTCCATTATATTTCCTTTATGAGACAAAAAAATGACCAAGTAGGTTGATGGAATTTTTTAGTTTTAAACCCTAAAATATCCATAATAATTCATTGTAAATTTAGGGTAATGTTAATGAAAAATACTATATTTTAAAGTATTAACCAACTATTTAGTAGCCTTACCATAGCATGCTAATATTTATTTAAAATCCATGCTCTCACTGACTAAGGAATGACCCAAAAGAAAAGTATCATCAACAAATTGGAGATGAGATTCAAAGGGACCATTTTTTGTAGCTTGAATACCTTTGATTTTTCCTTCTATTTTTTCCTTTGAGAAGGCTCTTCCTAATTTCTCTACAAAATAATAAAGAGATAATAATATAATGGATCACAATGATGGAGTCCACAAGATGATTTGAAGTGATTAGTAGGAGAACCATTTATCAAAATAAAATATTTCATAGTGTTATAACAACATTTAATCTAGTCACACCAACTATAATTAAAACCAAACGTTTTGATAATATCATGTAGAAAACTCTAGGAAATCCTATCATAATTTTTTATATATATCTAATATCATAGGTATACCTGGATTTTCATGGAATAAAGAGAATGTATAGTCTTTTGTGCAATGACTAGACCATCAAGAATTTGTTTATAATGAACAAAACCACCTTGTTCCTCTAAGATAACACAATTTAAAATACCTTCAACATGTTTGTCATAAATTTTAAAATGATATTAAAAGGATTATTGGAGGAAAATTATCCAAATATTTTGTCTTACCTTTCTTTGGAACCAATGTAATAAAAGTGGCATTGACCTCACTTATTATAGCCTTCATTTCTTTGGGCCCCTTCAACAACAACTAACATATCACTTTTTAATAAATATTAAATTTTTTGAAAGAATATTATAGGAAATCCATTATTTCCAAGTTCCTTGTTAGTATGGAAATGTAGCTCTTTCATAGATATCTTCTTCATCAAGCTTTCATTTTTTCCTTGTGATAATTTATGGAATAATTTTCAAAAGCTTATCTTGTGCCTCCTTATTTTGCCCAAAATATACCAAAATATTTTTTAAATAAATAATTGATTCCTTCCTTATATCTTCTTCATCCTCAATATTTCTTCCATCTATAGTTAAAATATATTTTATATGATGCAAAGAAAAAATTGTTTTTGCTTGGCATTAATTTTTTTTTTTGTATTTTTATCTTCTTCCTTGACCCATTTCTATCTAGAGTTTTGAAACCAATTTGAATCCTCATTTTCCAATACATTATGATAATAAAAAAATTAAATGCTTTTATTTCATATAAGAATACTAATCTATTCCATTAGTTTCTACTATATCTTATAAATTTTTGAGCTTCGATTCAATTTCTTTTTTTTCCTAAAAAATGTTACCAAAATTTTTGAAATTCAAAATCTTCATTTGCTCCTTTAAATATCTCATATTTTAAACAAACTTGTACATATATGATCCTTCAAATTTTGATTCATTCGACCATAACTTAATTGTATGGAAGAAATCGGGTATTTTATGGCAAGGAGGTAGGCAATAAGAAAGAAATTTAGTTCTTATAATGCCTACCTCCTTGCCATACAATTATGTTATTGTAAGAAATAAATTTTGATTCATTCCACCATAACATAATTGTATTGAATTAGATACAACTCCCTAATTTTATTTGCATGCCTAGAGATATGCTTTAAATGAGAATGCAACACACCAAATCATGCAAGGTTTCAAACAATACCAAGTAAAAATACATACAAAGCCATGCAAGCTCATAACAACTTTAACAATCAAGTTATGCTTCACAAATTTGTTTTTCAAAGTTTCATTTCGCTAATCATTTTGAAGAATTTCTCTCAGGATATGATATTCATCTACAAACCATGTGGATACCTTCAATATCTACATACTTAATTACATGACACGATTTCTCATGTCCTATTTAATTCATTTAAAAGTCTTCATTAAATTGTACCCTAACATTTCCTTTATCATAGTAAAGTGCTAATGAATACTACTATTTAATTTACTTCGCAATATCATTCACTTTTATTATTATGCAGTAGCAGATCTACTTGAATACAAATAACAATAACAATATATCGCAGTAACCATACCACACTAGCTAGCTTTAAACATGCAAAATTTTACTAAATATTTCATTACAACATTAAAGCAACCCATATCATTGATATAACCAAATTTTTCATTTAAAGATAACAGTAACCATACCTATGAACACTGTTTGAGACTATAGAATTTTCCATACTTCTAACAATTACATGCATAGCAAGCTAACCAATGTTCCATTTCTAGTCTCTTCTTCCCCCCAAATTAATTCCAGACTCTCCTTTCTATATTTGTCACATTAAAAACAACCCATAATAGATGTATGCGAGAAATAATACAACCAATATCTTTACTTTTCTCTTTCCAACATGGAGAAGAGTAAGCCTCATTATTTAAATCACACGTAGTAGCCTTCTTCATTGTGCATAACAAAGCCCACTCAGTCCAATCACAATTGACAATATAACATATTCTTCCTATGTATCTTATTTTTTTCAATTTATTATTGTTTAAGATATATGCATATGCCATACACATACGAAATATGTGTATAATAACAACAATAATACATGCAAGTCTATTTTTATATATTTATGCATATAAAATTTTCATTGCTTTTCAAATTTAATGACAAGCATACAAAAATCTCCACTTTTCCAAATATTTGCTAAAGGTAGTCTCCCATGTGCTCGACACTTTTATTGCCATCCAAAATTTAAAATGCATCACCACATGTCACCCAACAAACACATTTCCAAAGGAGTGGAACTTTTTTCTTTCTTATTGCCTACCTCTTTGCCATACAATTATGTTATTGTTATGGTGCAATAATTATCTTTTTTATAATTTATTCTTAATTTTAGTTCTTAGGCTACCTAAATCAAGAGGATCTTGACAAGTCTTATTGTAACTTAATTTAGTTTTTATTCATTACTTGTTTCTAAATATAATATATTTGCAAAAAAAAAAATTATAAGCATGGTAATATTTACATACTTTAAACTTAAGCCTTAGATTATCACCCTAGTTACCATGAGTTAGTTTTGTTTGTTTGTTTTTTATTATTATTATTAAAAGTTGTAAATGTCTTAGCATTTTGAACTTGGTTATATGGGATTAATATGATCCATATTTATATTATATATTGGCAATTACACATATGTTGCTTGGCAATATTTGAACCATAGTCTCTATTGGAATATCAATAATATGACCTTATTTTCCAAGGCCAACAATGTTTATGTAAGCCCCCTAGTGCTATTGGTGTAATTCTATGGGCATATATAATATAAGCATAGGGTATTTTCAATGTAACCCTATAGACATTTTATATGTAAGCCTACAAGGTTTCTACAAGTAATCCTATGGGTGTTCTCTATGTAATTCTATTGGAATTCTATATGTAAGTCTATGGGTATTCTACATGTAAGCCTATGTGCAATTGTAATGCGCTCACTCTTAATAATAAATCACTTATATGGTTAACCACAATTAAGGGTTTAATATATTTAATATATTATAATTTACCTTTAAGCCAAATTTTTAATGCGTTTACACATATTTTATGAGGGGTCATGGTCCCCTCATACTTAGTGGTCTTTGAACCTTGAAAATCTCAAAGAGAAACCAAAGCCCTTACCATTGCAGTAAGCTTACAGCTTACCTTTAAGCCAAGTTATGTCAACTTAAGGTTTATAATAATTAGGGATTAGGTATCTCTATAGATACCCCTCAATGAGTAATCCATTATATCATTATATATTATGTATTATCATGGGGATGCATATAGGAAACCACCCTTTCTTTCTTTTATCATTTATTAGGTATTTCATATATATGCTCTTTTATTTTGCTATCTTATTATGTTAAGAAATATTACATTATTTGGTACATGCTAATGTATCCCATGGTGTTAGATTTTTATGCTTAAATCTTAATGTAAATAACCATAGAATAAAATATAAAATACTCAATAATGGCAATATTTTTTTCAAATATAACTCACAAATAACTTCATAAATAACTCATAAAATGGACACTAATAAATGCTCATGAAAATAGTAAAATGATATAGAATAAATGTCACACACACTCTCTCTTCTTTACAATGCTTAGTCACATATATATAATAGAATGTGACTCTTCATATGGAGTACTCTTGGCCTTCACTCTTTTTTGAGAATTTTCACTTTCCTATTCTAAGGACACATGTGCACTCTTACATAATAGATACTTGTGCACATTTACACTCACCACACTTGCACACTTAATTACATGACACTTGCACATTTCCTACATATTATTACATTACATAAATATTTACTCACACTCTAATATAGAACAAACTCCTAATATAATATTTACAATGTTATACCCAAGGTGGTACATTAGCATGTCCCAAACAATGTAATATACTCCAACACCACCTATATTACATTATTTGGTTATTAAAGACTTCAGTATTCAATATGATATTCATCTTTCAGTATTCAATATACTTCCAATAAATTTATATTTGGAGTCTTCAAAGAAGTATCTTCTTTAGGTTCAATATTCATCTTACCTCTCTCAATCTAATTACTTTTCTTGCTTCACTTTCTATTTTGTTTTTTTACTTTCATTTATGGTATGTCTTTAATGCAATGAGTTAGTAAATCATCACAATAATATGACTTTGTTTTTTATGATTCTTCTTTGAGATAGTTATATGAATCATTTCTTTCAACTTGTATCTTCCCTTAAAAAAGTTTAGAAATAATTAATGAAAGATACATCATGAGTACAATGGTGTTTTTAGACTCCCAAAATGACCTATTTTTTTCATGAAGGTATCATGTAAAAGTAATAAATTTTCTTTATTTATTTTCTTTAAAAAACAAGATCAATTTATCTTTTAGAACATCAAATACTTGATCTCCATCAATGTTGGGTATTAAGCCATGTGAGTAAAATATAAGTGCATGCAACATTTCTTCACTATCTTCATTAAATGCATTCTTAACTATTTCATCCATGAATTCCTTTAATGTAGTCTTCCTTGTAACTCCCTAGTTTTTGAATAAGAAACTAAAGATAATTTTTCAACTTTTCTAAGCTTTTGAGTTGAATTCCTTATGTCTCCCTAAGTTTGAATATATTATTACTAAACTCTAAATTTCACAAAACTATTTTGATGTTGAATACCTTATGGCTCCCAAATCAGAAATTTAGCAATTTAGGAAATAATATTTGTAAATTTAACATTCCTAATGTGATGTACAAAACCTTATTTCTCCAAAATAGTCTATTTATAAATATTTCAATTTGGATTACAAAAATAAATAGATAATTTTTTAATTAACTTTCCAAAATTCCAAATTAACCTTTCAATAATCTTCAAAACTTCTCAAAATACCTTTATAAGATTTCTAGAGTTTCAATTCACCAATTAGATTCCTTATTTCTCCAATAGCATAATTAATCTAGGTGAAATTAGATTAATTAGGTTTAACCTTAGGCAAATTAAATATTAATGCACCTTATTCCTCCTAATATTTACAAAAATTAAAATTGACCTAAATATCATTTACCTCCCTATGAGGCACACAAATAATTTGGTCACCCACACTTTGACTGCTCACTATGCTTATAGATTTTGACATAACTTCTGCTCTCCTCAGGTGCTAAGAAAAATGAATTCAAATTTGATGCTCTCTGATGAATCTTCTACCAACTCATGCTTAGCTCCTTCTCTTCAAGCTCATTGAATGCTTTGATTTATGCATTGGTGAAATGTGGCTCACATACATTTCTTAAGCTCATTCAAGTGTTCCACTTCTCCCACCAGTCGTTGGCACTTCTTCTCCACAACGCCAAGTGGAAAATAGTATCTTCCACTCCTTTAATAAATGCTCCTCTACACTTGGTGGTAATGTTTACTCTTCTCCTTCAATGTTCTCAATGCTCTCCAATGTATTTGCACCTAAAAAATGCTTCACTTCTCTCCTAAAATTATTTTAATTCCATTGCAACTGATGGCTATTCGGGTTACCTTGACCCTTGGGATTTTTCTTCCACCTTGGTGACATTGGTGCTCCTTCTCGCTATAATGTTTGGACCAATTTTGATATCTAATTAATTGTCTAGTTCAATGCACGAGATGCTCTAGATTCAACATCTCCTTTTTGGTGTCTTTAGACACCCAAATATCTACCTTGTATTTGAATGCTATTCGACCAAATATTAAAACACTTTTGACATAAAAAATCAAGGTAATGAACCTTGCTCTTTGGGTGATATTTCTTCTTATATTTTTGCTATGAAATCTCTCTCTTATTTGGCTTCCAAAAAGCTTGTAACAATCTACACTTTTCACCTTTATGTTGGCTCTATTCTGTACTTACAAAAACAACATTTACACTTATCCTTTTAATAAATATTTTCCACCCTTTTTACTCCTTCTTCATGCCATATCTAACTTGTTCTCTTGCTATAATAATATGCAGATTCAAAGGTGGTGAAGATGCTTCCTTCCTCAACTTGAAGACATAAAATTTAATACCTTATTTTTCTATTTTTGAAACTTGAATATGGTGCTTTTAAAAACTTGAAATAGATCAATATTTTATGCTTAAACAAAGTACTCTTATAGCACCAATTTGCATACCTTCTTGGTCTCCTTCCTCACTTGCTTTCTTACTGATAAGAATATTGCTTATCTTTTTTCTATCCAAACTTTGTAAAAATGCATCTCCTTTTCTTCTGAAAAAATGTTGCCCAAAAATATGCTTTATCTCCTTTCAAAAGGCTTTCCAATAACTCTGAATTTTGCAGCTCTTCTCTTCTCAAAAATAACTATCCAAAAATTTCCTCTTTCTCCTTTAATTATCTACCCAAAAGTTTTGAAATTTGCAGCTCTAATTATCCTACAAATGCTGCATTTTCCTTCTCCAATTTGTTATGCAAAAACTCTTCAAAATCTTCCCCAACAATTCTGCAATTCACAGGTCTCCTATCTCCTTCAAAAAACTATCCAAAATTCTTTCAAATTCAGCCTTAAAAAACATTAATGGATGCCTTTAGAATATGTTAAATGGTGGCCTTTTCAATCCTCTTTCTCCTTATTAGCTCTTGCTGAATTTTATCTTCAACTTTAGCATCTTTTTCTGGCCTATTCTTCAATATTCTCAATGTCTTGAAGTCTTAAAAAAATACCATCCAAAATTTGATAAACTTCTTTCCAAATATTTTATCCATCAATCAGTTTCACAAATCCTTTTGGTCTTATCATCGTTTGGTGATGAATATCCCAAATATGGTGTGATTACCTCTTTTTAGGATTTTCTTCTTCTTGCATACTTCTACCTCAAAATTTCTTCAAATCTCCTTCGATGGCCACTTCAATTTTTTCAATAGGGCTTCTTTATTCTCCTTATTTCTCCTTCCAAATTTCAATGGGATATTTTTCCTAGGCCTCCTCAATCTTCTCTCTCAAATATCCTATCTCCTTTCTCAAGTCTTCAATGAGACCTCTTCTCTCGGGTCTCCTTTTTCTCAATCTTCAATAGGGCTTATCTAGCCTCTTTCTTTCTTCTCTCTTCAATCTGCTATGGGACCTCTTCTCTTGGGTCTCCTCAATATTCAATATTCAATGGGACCTCTCTCTTGGGCCTCCTTAATCTTCAATGTCTACTCTTTTGCTACAATCCCAAAAATCAATTTGTGCATGAGGAAAGCACATAGGCAATCAAAGGTGAAATTCTTCTCTATCTATTGTAGGAAGCTTCTCAACTTCTAAGAATATTTTTTTGCAACAAAAACTTAGATAGAAATAATCAAATACATTCAAATCTTTAAAAAATCTGAAATCAATTAACTTCACTAGTTGTTTTCCAATCTAGTGGTAAAAACTATGTTGAGTCCTAGTCTTCACGAGTTATTCTACAACCTTGTGGAAAGACTCTAGCCAAATGCAACTTGAAATCTTCTTCTACCCTCAAATTTTCTTTCTCTATCAAACTTTCCAATAGGACCTCTTTCTTGGGTCTCTTAATCTTATCAATGTCAAGATCTATCTTCAATATCTAAAACTATGTTGTAGATTACCTTCTATTCTAAATTTATTCTTGGAATAGGTAAACTCAATCTATTTGAAATTTTCAAATATTGAATCTCCAATATTCACTAGTTTTTCTTCAACACAGTGGAAATACTATCTTCTCTAGTTTTCCTTCTCCAAAGGTAATATCTTCAACTTCACTAGTTTCTCCTTGACCAGTGGAAATGTCCTTAGACTATTTGCAACTTTTAAAAACCTATGCAAGAAAATACTTGTTGTAGCTCTGATACCACTGTTAGCTTTTGATGCTTAACTCTTAATGTAAATAACCACAAAATTAAATATAAAGTTGCAATATAAAATACTCAATAATGGCAATAGTTTATTCAAATATAACTCACAAATAACTTCAGAAATAACTCATAAAATAGACACTAATAAATGCACACAAAAATGGTAAATGTAATAGAATAAAGGTCACACACACTCTCTCTCCTTTACAATGCTTAGTCACACACACACAAATATATATACAATATAATGTGACTCTTCACATGGAGTACTCTTGGCATTCACTTTTATTTGAGACTCTTCACTTTTATATTCTAAGGACACATGTGTACATTTACACTCACCACACTTGCACAATTAATTACAGGATACTTGTGCATTTCCTACATATTATTACATTACATAAAATATTTACTCACACTCTAATATAGAACACACTCCTAATATAATATTTATAATGATGTACCCAAGGTGGTACATTAGCATGTACCAAATAATATAATATACTCCAACACATGGTATCTTCATGGTACATTTGTAAATAATATATTAGGGTTGAATCTATAGTTTAGAGTGTGATTTATATTTCTCATTTTATGTAAGTGTGAATGTATAGGAAATGCACAAGTGTCATGTAAGAATGTAATGTGTAGGAAATGCACAAGTGTCATGCAAATTAGAGTGCAAGTGTAGGTTGAGTAGATGTGTACAAGTATCTTGGATTATGAGTGCATGTAGAAGTGCAAGGGTCATGTGTGAAAGTGTATAGAGTTAAGTATTCATCAAGTATGCAAGTGGCAAGTTGATAAGCAAATATTCATGAGACTTGTCATATGGATAGAAATAGTCAAGTACTTGAAGAGTCATACTACTATTGTTATATTATGGAGATAATGCTCCACAGGAAATATCAATTCAATCAGAAATCAAGTATCGATATTCAAAGTTGTAACAAAAATAGGAGCAATAAAGCTTGCATATATTTTGAGCAATTAATATTGTAATTTGTTCTTCATGCATAGTACATGAATTATTTAGGCTATTTACATTCATATTTTAGCATATAAATGAATGTTATTTTATTTATTATATAAGCCTTGATATACATATTAATTTGCTCATATTACTCTACTCTTATTATCTTTACATTGACCTTTATTATTGTGGCTATTTTATATTTAGGACTTGTGTAATATTTTGAGATAACCTATGATATTTTATGGTAGTAAGAGGATTGAAAATCCAACAATGGTAATAGAGCTGCCACTAGACTCTATCTAGTTTGATAGAGTTATTTATTTACCAGCCATCAATATAAATTGACTTTGTCTACATATGATAAATATAATTTAAATTCTATTCATATTGATGGCAATGAGACTCAAAATCTATTGTTAAAGGTCCTATTGAGTATATAAGGCTAGAGGCTTTCCAATAGGTTGAAGTAAAACTGGTGAAGACTTGGACTCAACTATATTGAAGATAAGGATAAACATAGAAAATAAGTTGGACATAGATATAGATAACAAAATTAGAAGAAATTTGGAATTTTGGGGACATACAAAGTCACCCTAATCATATTTTTAGATTCTCTAGAGAAGAGAAGAATCACTATTGAAGATTGCAAGAAAGCCATCTCAGGAGAAAGTTGGTCATTTGAGGATAGTCATAGTCACCCTTACATTGATATTGGGTTCTTATGTTCAACCTAAGACATTGAATAATTTATAAAATAAGATAAGCAATAGATATTAAGCTACAAAAGTCTAAGAAGCTTCCTACAGAGATAGAGAAGAGTTTAAAATTCTAAGTTACAATGGATTAAGAAGAACTCAAAGCTTTCTATGAAAGAAGAAGAAGAACCAATTCATATTGACCTTGATATATTTGTAGATAGAAAGAAATCTAAGATATTGCATAAAAAATAGAGGGAAGTATCTTCCTAGATTGTATTGAAGATGAAAATCCCAATATAGAAGAGATAGACCCAAGAGGCCAATATTGTAGATATAGGTCCAAGAGATCAATTTTACAAAGAAAATTTTGAAAAGGATAGGTTAAGGAAAAAGGCCTCTAGAAGCCCAAAAGAGAAAAAGGTATAAATTGAAAGATAAAAAGGCCTATATTGCTAAAGTTACATCAAGAGAGGCCCATACGACCAACTTAGGTAGAACACCATTGGAATAGATAATCATCTATTGTTATTTATCCATCACCATAATGTAGTAGTGTGATACATTCGACTATCACCAAAGCGTAATAGTATGAGCCATTCAGCTATCACTAGAGTGTAGAAACATAGACCATTTGGTCAACCCGAGAGTGTAGTAGTGTGGATAATTCAACTATCTCCACTACTTCATGTAGAAACATAGGTCATTTACCCATCACCTAGAAGCAGCAAAGAACATAGGCTATTCGACCAACTACAATGCAGTTAGTGCATGAGTTTGGTTCATAGAGCCAATATTTTTTTTTAACATGGTAGAATCGATAGCCGCCATGAATCCAGGCAGGCTATCCAACTTTTATGGCCGCCATAGTATTCTGTGTTGTTCACCCCGAAAGCCACCACATAGATCTTCGTGTAGTCTGCCCCTATAACCGCCATGCCATAATCATTTTAAATCTTTTACGCCACTGAAAGCACCAGGAAAGGGATAAGAATTCAGTCCGATGAAAAAACAGCCAATCATAGAGCCAATGTTAAAAAAAGAAAATCATATAATAAAAGTGATTGCAAAGTAGAGGTGAATCAATAACCTACATGGATCAACCATAGAGCAAATATGAATCAATCACCTACATGGACCAGCCACAATATAGAGGTGAACTAGTCACCTACATGGACTAGCTACCAAGAAGATGTGAACCAATCACCTAGTTGGACTAGCCACAAAGTAAAGGTGAACCAGTCACCTATGTGGACCAACCAAACAACACATGATAAGGTAAAACAGTCACCTATTACAAGGTAGACCAATAACTAGATTCACTCATGCAAACTAAGAGTAAACCAACTAAGAAGCTGAGTTGAGTAAGTGTTGTTCTAATAAACAAGTTATTTTTGAATGTAGCATTGAATCTCATTTCTAAATGCAGCACCAAACCCATCTGGAAATTTGAATAGGCACATGCTAAGCTTGAAATGATTCATCTATCTAATGAATGTAGAGAGAGGAGCAAGGAACTCTTTGGTGAATGTAGTGAATGAGGCACACAGATGTAACGAGTATAGAAAAATCATTACGGTATTATGCATTACCACTCAACTAGATTCTTGTGTACGTTTCAAAGGTAACTTCCATGCACTATATACTTTGGAAGGAAAAAATAAATTTTGAAATTATTATTAGTGCTAAGGTCAGTAGGAGTTACAAGGGTTACTTAAGTTCTTAATAATTTGATTATTCTAATGCTTAAGCTTTTAGAAGATTGAATGAGATGGAGTAATAAGGGTATGATGCTTTATATTTAAAGTTTGATAGTTATTTAAAGTTTTAAAAAATAATTTTTTTGAAAAATAAATTTTTTAAAAGTATTTTATTTTTGAAAATTTGCAAATTAAACTAGGAAGTTAAAAGGTTTTCAACATCAAAGGGTTAGAAAACAAAAAATTTGCAAATTTCATATTTGAATTAGTTTTGTTTTTTCAATTTGGGAGATATAAGGTTTTCAACTTAAAAACATCAAATAAGTAAGTGGAAAAAAGGAACTTCTCAACATAGGAGACATTATCAAAATATAAAACCATACTATATGAAAGGAAAATTTTAAAAACAAAATTTATATCAAAGGTAATTTTTTCAATACAATGAGAAACATCATCAAAGATGTAAGATAATATCACATGAGTCTAATCAAAGGGTTCAAATGGAAAGTGATGTTTGGTATATAGACTCAAGAGCTAGTCATCATATGACTGAAAACTTATATTGGTTTGAATATTTAGAAGTCAAGGATAATATCTCTTTAAATATTGTAAATGATAAAAAATATTAAGTTCAAGGAATGGGTAGAAAATGTTTCATATATTCCTAGACTATCAACCAATCTTATCTTAATTACTCAGTTGGTTGTAAAAAGGAATATTAGTTGAATTTAAATATATAAATAAACATAGCAAATGCATCATCGAGAATCATAAAAAAATAGAAGCTACAATTTTAATAAACAATATAATATATGCTTTAGATTCAATTGGTTTTTCTCAAGAAATTATTGAATGTATATCTCAAGATAAAGTTGGTGATAAATTACCTGAGTGTTCAAAAAGATAGGATACAAGAAATTGGATCCAACATAGTCTAATTTTTTCCTACAAACATAAGCATTGGATGAACCCAAGGTTCAAGATGATGAAGTAGATTCAAGAGAAGCAAAGGTTCATGAACAATGCAAGGTCACTTAAATATTGAAGACAAAGATGAAGACCAAGATTGAAGACTAAAGTCTTCAATAACCAAATAATGTGATATATGGGGGCATTGACAAATATTATATTATTTGGTACATGTTAATGTACCCCCATGGTACCTTCATGGTATATTTGTAAATAGTATATTAGGATTGAGTCTATAGTTTAGTGTGATTTATATTTTCCCTTTTAAGTGTGAATATGTAGGAAATGTACAAGTGTCATGCAAGTTAGAGTGTAAGTGTAAGTTGAGTAGATGTGCACAAGTGGCTTATATTATAAGTGCATGTATAAGTGCAAGATTCATGCGTGGAAGTGTCTAGAGTTAAGTGTTCATCAAGTATGCAAGTGGTAATTTGATAAACCAAGAGTCATGAGACTTGGAATATGGAGAGAAATAGTCAAGTACTTGAAGAGCCACATTACTATTTCTATTGTGGAGATAATGCTCCATAGGAAATATCAATTCAATTAAGAATCAAGTATTGATATTCAAATTTGTAACAAAATGAGGAGCAATAAATCTTATATACATTTTAATCCATTAATATTGTAAGTTGTTCTTCATGCATAATACATGAATGATTCAAGCTATTTACATTCATATTTTAGCATATAAATGAATGTTATTTTTTTTATTATATAAGCCTTGATATTTTTGGACATTTTGAGTAATTGAGTTGTCATTGATGTCAAAAGTCAGTTTCAGTGAGCAGTGCAAGAAGAAGCAGTTCCGCAATCAGTGCAAAAGGAAAGTCCACCTCCAGTTGGTTAGATCCGGTTCTAGGTGGTCAGATGAGTTTCAAAGAGCAATGAAGAGGCCCAAGAAAAATAATATTATAATATTTTATTATAATATTAAAAGGGGAGATTTAAATTAATTATAAATTAATTTAATTAACTTCTAAAGTTATTAAGTTAATTATAGATTAATTATAATTTAATTATAAAATTAATTTATGTTAATTAAAATAACCCTAAGGTTGGGTTATAAAGGTTATTATTTATTCAAATTCAAAATTTGAATAAGGCATCGATGTCTCTAAGACATTGGCCTTCATGTATAAAAGAGGGCAAGAACCTTAGTCAAAAACCCCCATGCAATTATCGATTGAAAACTCCAAAGATTCGTGCGCAAGGAAGAGGAAAGATTTTCATGTTTTAAAAGATTTCAGTGGTAGAGGATAAGACAAATAGGAGTAGGGCTCCTTTGTCTTCGCACAACATTATGTAGCGCAGTTGGAAATAATGGGTGGTGCTAAGACTTTCGATAGGCTAGGAGAGTAGGGTTCGAAACCCATCGAGTTCATTTTGCAAGGGAGGAGTACATTTTATTTTGCACCACACCGATCGAAAAGGGAGAAGAGGAAGGCTTGAGCCTTCCCCTTCGTGTGGAGGCTCGTAGCCCATGTGGTGGGCTAGCACCTCGATAAGGCGCTCGGTTGGGAGTGGTCTCGCATTCGAAACCCATCGAGGCCTTTTGCTTGAGATAAAAGGTATGCATTAATATTTGCCAAGGTTGCATGAGGTATTTCAGATTTGCTAAGGTTGAATGAAAATTAAATATTTTGGAGGGTTATAAAGTTTATTTTTAAATTTTATTATTGAGTATTTGAGGGAGATAAAAGGATAGGCAACATTATTTTTGAGGGTTTGATTTTTGGAGGTTGTTAATTAAATATTGGAGATTATAAGGAGTAATTGAGTAATTATTTTTTATGTATGCTTTGATGATTGCTAATTTCAAAGAAGGAGTAATAAGGTGTATTTGAGTTTGATTATTTTTGTAATTGAGAAATATTTCTGAGAGAGTGTTAGTGTGATATTTTGTCATCTAACCATTGAAATTGGCAAAGAAGAAAATTGTGTTTAAGACAGGTTTTTAAGGGCACTTCTTCATCAAAAAAAAGGTATGGGCACATCTTCCTAGTGAGTGATTGTTGGATATTGTGAATGCTAAGTTGGAGTGAAAAGGGTTGTTTGATAAGCATTGTTGAGTTTGGTTTTTCTGGAATGAAAGTTGATTCTAGAAACCTTGTTTGATAAGCATTGTTGGAAATATTGAGTAAAGCTTTCATATGCTTGAACTAGGGTTTGTGCAAAGAACATGAGTATCATTGTACTATCTGAAGTTGTGAACTATCTTAAACTAGGGTTTGTGAAAGAACATGAGTATCATTGTTATGTGAGATTGTTTGATAAGCATTGATTGGAAATAATTGAGTGAGTGTTCATATGCTTGGACTAGGGTTTGTGAGAAAGGATTATTTCATTGAGTGATTGATTGAGTAGAGTTGATTGAGCCTAGTCAAGTGGAAGTGTTGAAATGATAGTTCTAGTTCTATGAAACAAATTGTTCCATATTCTAAATTGATTTGAGAAAGAGGTTGAGTGTTTGTGAGTGTGAAACATATTGAGTCTCTAACAATTCTCTATATGTTTTTATGATAAAAAGAGAGATTGAAAGTGATTGAGCATTATTGTGAGTGTGAAGCATATTGAGTCTCTAAAAATTCTCTATATGTTTCTATGAGATTGGACAAGTTCTAGTGAGGACTTGTTGAGCAGATTTGAGGTAAGTCTTAGAGAAGACTTGTGGATAGATTGGTGTGAGATTTTGTGGAAGCTTACAATACAGATTTGAGGACAAAATTATTGAGCAGATTGGACAAGTTCTAGAGAGGACTTGTGGATAGATTAGTGTGAGCTTTTATGGAATCTTACAAGGCATATTTGAGATAAGTCTTTGAGAAGACTTGTGAGCAGAGTTGATTGATTGATTTGTTCAAACCTTGAGTTAAGGTTTGGGGCAGATCTAGTAGATTTGATTTGTGATTAAGTCAAGATTTGTGTTAAGGCTTGAGGATAGATTTGTGCTAGACCAAAGGACTATGTTTAGTGTAGATTTGAGGATAGAGTTTGGTGCATATTTGAGGATAGGTTTGTGCCAGACCAGATAGATATTGAGCAGATTTGTGCTAGATCGAAGGACTATGTTTAGTACAGATTTGAGATAGAGCTGAGAGCAAGATTTGGAGGTGATAGAGTATAGAGGATGATAGTCTCCAGTGGATAGAGATCCATTAGCTAAGGTAGTGAGGATAGGTCTTCTGAGTGAGGATAGGAGTCTTCAGTGGATAGAGATCCATTAGCCAGTATAGTGGAGGCAGTAGTTCTTCTAGAATATCACCAGCTAGAGTAGAGGAGAAAGGAGTTCTCCTATGGATAGAGATCCATAAACTTGATTAGGGGATTGGTGTCTCCTTTGGACAGAGGTCCATAAACATTGTAATAGGGAAAGGTTTCCCAAGAGATTTGTTGAGAAAATTTTAGTGAAATATTTTCTCCATGGAGTAGCCCACATTGGGTGAACCATGTTAAATTGGTGTCTCTATTGTGTGTGGTGATTTGTGCATTGCTTTGATTACTATTGTTGATATTGCTATTGATACATTGCATAATATTGATTGGGAAAGAAAAGTAAAAAGTGGTCTTATACTTGTTCACCCCCCTCTCAGTATAAGCTTGTGTTCTTCAATTGGTATCAGAGCGGGTTCCTTCGAAAGAGTTTAATAGCTTGAAGGAAAATCTTACAAGAACACAATGGATTCTAAGAGTGGATCCTCAGATAATTCAACACCAGTATTTGATGGAAGTGATTATGTATTTTGGAGTATGAGAATGAAGATTCACCTGATGGCACTAGGAAATGAAATATGGGAAGTAGTTGAAAATGGATACACACCACCAACTACTCCACCTACAGATAAATATGGTAAGCTTCTACATCATTACAATTCAAAAGCAATGAATGCAATTTTGAAAGGTTTGCATAGAACAGAGTTCATAAAGGTTATGCATTGCAAATCAGCAAAAGGAATTTGGGATAAGTTGCAAAGCATATATGAAGGAGATAAAAGTGTCAAAAAGGTAAAGATACGAAATCTCAAAGGACAATTTGAAGAATTAAGAATGAAGGATGAGGAAAACATTAGTGCTTATCTACTTCGTGTAGATGAGGTTGTTAACGCCATGCAAGGACTTGGACTTGAGGTTCAAGAATCTGATGTTTGTGATAAGATCTTAAGATCTCTCCCAAAAAGGTTTAGTGAAAATATTTCAGCTATAGAGGAATCAAAATATGGTGATATTTTGACAAGAGATGAATTACTTGGCATTCTTACAACTTTTGAGATGAGAACAAAAGAGGAACCTAATATTCGGAAGGAAGCAACCTTCAAAGCTACTAAGAAGACAAAGGGTAAGAAGTCAGATTCAAGCAATGAGTCATCCAGTGATGAAGAAGCAAATTATGGTAGAAGGAATAAGGATCCAAGAAGATTTAAAGATGTAAAATCTGTTAGATGTTTCAATTGTGGAAAGTATGGTCACTATGCAACTGATTTTCAAGAAGCTAGAAATAGCAATGATGAAGAAAAATAGGATCATAAGAACAGGGAATCAAAAAAATACAGGTACCAAAATAAAGGCAAGGATGGACAAGGCAAACAAGGAAAGAAGTTCTTTCAAATACAAAAGAGGAGTTACTATGCAGACAAGGCAAGTAAGTACTCAAGTGATAGTGATAATAGTTTCTCAGATAATGATAAATATGAAGTTCTATTTTTGACAAAAGAAAAAGAAGTTAAGAAAAGGTCACCAATAATTCTCAAGTGTTTTAGATGTGGTAACTTTGGTCATCTTGAAGATAGTTGTACAAAGAGTGGTTTCAGTTTTAATGATGATGAATATGAAGATACACTTGAAGGACCAGAAGAGAATATTCTAATGGCACTAGAAGAAGAAGGAGGTGATCCTATAGAAGACAAGTCAGAAAAGAATGAAGATGTTTTCAAAGGCAAACAAATAGAGGAAGAATCAGAGAAAGGAGAAGTTGATCTTGAGGGAGAGCTTATTTATGCTCTTAACACATTAAAGAAGGTAAGAAAGCAAAACTCCCAACTTAAGCTTCAGTTTCAAGAATGTGATGAAGAGAAAGGAAAGCTTATAGAGGATCTAAATAAGTCAATGGCTAAGACAAAGAAGTTCAAGGATAAGTTAGAAGCAAAGGTCTTAGAATGTGAAAAGTTAGAACATGAAGTGGCTCTACTAAGGGAAGAAATAAAAGAGTCTAAGGATAGGTTACACAGGTTTGGAAAGAGCTCAAAGATCGTAGATAAGATGATCAAGGTACAAAGAAGGTCAACAAACAAAATAGGTCTTGGTTTTGAATAGGTACAAAAGAAACAAGAAGAGGAGTCAACCTCAAGTTCTGAAGAAGAAGAACTACAGAAGATAATGTAAGAGAAAGTGAGACTTCTGAGGATGAGTTGGACAATAGAAATTTCAACAAGGAAAGGAACAATGCACAAAGGAGAAACAGATGGAACAGGAACCAACATAGGGTAAAAGAGACTAAGAGACCAATGAGGTCAAGGCAAGGAAATTTCAATGGATGATGTTTCTCATGTCACAGATTTGGGCACAAGGCTTCACAGTGTAGGACACATGAAAGACAAGAATATGGGAACTTCAGAAACAGATAACTTTTTCATGGGTATTGCTACTCATGTAATCAGTTTGGTCACAAGGCAATGAATTGCAGGGTTCATGATAGGAATAGATATGGCTTCACCAGGAGAAATCCCAAGATATTTGCACCTCCAAGGAATAACAATATTAAGTGTTACAAGTGCAATAATGATGGACATACAACAAAGTGGTGTAGAGCAAAAATTCTAGAGACAAGCAGGAACAAGAATAGTCAGAGGAATCAAAAGGATCAGATGAGAAGGAAAGTGGACAAAGGTAAATATCAGTGCATGCTGGGAGTAGAAATACTCCCACCCCAGAATTAACCACCTCAAGAGGAGGTGGGGGAGGGGCTAAGCTAAGAGACTCATTCTTAGCCCCGAGCCCCAAAGGTGACCCTTTGCCATTGATGTCAAAAGGGGAGAGATTTGAGTAAGGGGGAGAGATTTGATTTAAGGGGAGAGCATTGAGTCGGGGGAGCAGTTTCCTAGGGGGAGAAGAATAGAAAAAGGTTAAGGAAATTGGAAAAGATAATTGGGTTGCCATCAATGACAAAGGGGGAGATTGTTGGACATTTTGAGTAATTGAGTTGTCATTGATGTCAAAAGTCAGTTTTAGTGAGCAGTGCAAGAAGAAGCAGTTCCACAATCAGTGCAAAAGGAAAGTCCACCTCCAGTTGGTCAGATCTGGTTCCAGGTGGTCAGATGAGGTTCAAAGAGCAATGAAGAGGCCCAAGAAAAATAATATTATAATATTAAAAGGGGAGATTTAAATTAATTATAAATTAATTTAAATAATTTCATTATAAATTAATTTATTAATTAATTTAATTAACTTCTAAAGTTATTAAGTTAATTATAGATTAATTATAATTTAATTATAAAATTAATTTATGTTAATTAAAATAACCCTAAGGTTGGGTTATAAAGGTTATTATTTATTCGAATTCAAAATTTGAATAAAGCACCGACGTCTCTAAGACATTGGCCTTCATGTATAAAAGAGGGCAAGAACCTTAGTCAAAAACCCCATGCAATTATCGATTGAAAACTCCAAAATTCGTGCGCAAGGAAGAGGAAATATTTTTGCATGTTTTAAAAAGCTTTCAATGGTAGAGGATAAGACAAATAGGAGCAGGGATCCTTTGTCTTCACACAACGTTGTGTAGCATAGTTGGCAACAACGGGTGGTGCTAAGACTTTTGATAGGCTAGGAGAGAAGGGTTCAAAACCCATCGAGTTCATTTTGCAAGGGAGGAGTACGTTTTGTTTTGCACCACTGATCGAAAGGGATAAGAGGAAGGCTTGAGCCTTCCCCTTCATGTGGAGGCTCGTAGCCCACGTGGTGGGCTAGCACCTCGATAAGGCGCTCGGTTGGGAGTGGTCTCACGTTCGAAACCCATCGAGGCCTTTTGCTTGAGATAAAAGGTATGCATTAATATTTGCCAAGGTTGCATGAGGTATTTCAGATTTGCTAAGGTTGAATGAAAATTAAATATTTTGGAGGGTTATAAAGTTTATTTTTAAATTTGATTATTGAGTATTTGAGGGAGATAAAAGGATAGGCAACATTATTTTTGAGGGTTTGATTTTTGGAGGTTGTTAATTAAATATTGGAGATTATAAGGAGTAATTGAGTAATTATTTTTATGTATGCTTTGATGATTGCTAATTTCAAAGGAGTAATAAGGTGTATTTGAGTTTGATTATTTTTGTAATTGAGAAATATTTTGAGAGAGTGTTAGTGTGATATTTTGTCATCTAACCATTGAAATTGGCAAAGAAGAAAATTGTGTTTAAGACAGGTTTTTAAGGGCACTTCTTCATCAAACAAAAAGGTATGGGCACATCTTCCTAGTGAGTGATTGTTGGATGTTGTGAATGCTAAGTTGGAGTGAAAAGGGTTGTTTGATAAGCATTGTTGAGTTTGGTTTTTCTGGAATGAAAGTTGATTCTAGAAACCTTGTTTGATAAGCATTGTTGGAAATATTGAGTAAAGCTTTCATATGCTTGAACTAGGGTTTGTGCAAAGAACATGAGTATCATTGTTATGTGAAGTTGTGAACTATATTGAACTAGGGTTTGTGAAAGAACATGAGTATCATTGTTATGTGAGATTGTTTGATAAGCATTGATTGGAAATAATTGAGTGAGTGTTCATATGCTTGGACTAGGGTTTGTGAGCAAGGATTATTTCATTGAGTGATTGATTGAGTGGAGTTGGTTGAGCCTAGTCAAGTGGAAGTGTTGAAATGATAGTTCTAGTTCTATGAAATAAATTGTTCCATATTCTAAATTGATTTGAGAAAGAGGTTGAGTGTTTGTGAGTGTGAAACATATTGAGTCTCTAACAATTCTCTATATGTTTTTATGATAAAAAGAGAGATTGAAAGTGATTGAGCATTATTGTGAGTGTGAAGCATATTGAGTCTCTAAAAATTCTCTATATTTTTCTATGATATTGGACAAGTTCTAGTGAGGACTTGTTGAGCATATTTGAGGTAAGTCTTTAGAGAAGACTTATGGCAAATTGTGTGACTTTTGTTTTGGAAGCTTACAATACATTTTGAGGAATATTGTTGAGAGATTGGACAAGTTCTAGAGAGGACTTGTGGATAGATTAGTGTGAGCTTTGTGGAAGCTTACAAGGAATATTTGAGATAAGTCTTTGAGAAGACTTGTGAGCAGAGTTGGTTGATTGATTTGTTCAAACCTTGAGTTAAGGTTTGGGGTAGATCTAGCAGAGTTGATTTGTGATTAAGTCAAGCTTTGTGTTAAGGCTTGAGGACAAATATTGAGGATAGATTTGTGCTAGACCGAAGGACTATGTTTAGTGCAGATTTGAGGATAGAGTTTGGTGCAGATTTGAGGATAGGTTTATGCCAGACCAGAGACAGATATTGAGCAGATTTGTGCTAGACCGAAGGATTGTGTTTAGTACAGATTTGAGATAGAGATGAGAGTAAGCTTTGGAGGTGATAGAGTATAGAGGATGATAGTCTCTAGTGGATAGAGATCCATTAGCCAGGGTAGTGAGGATAGGTCTTCTGAGTGAGGATAGGAGTCTTCAGTGGATAGAGATCCATTAGCCAGTGTAGTGGAGGCAGCAGTTCTTCTAGAAGATCACCAACCAGAGCAGAGGAGAAAGGAGTTCTCCTATGGATAGAGATCCATGAACTTGATTAGGGGATTGGTGTCTCCTTTGGATAGAGGTCCATAAACATTGTAATAGGGAAAGGTTTCCCAAGAGATTTGTTGAGAAAATTTTAGTGAAATATTTTCTCCGTGGAGTAGCCCACATTGGGTGAACCACATTAAATTGGTGTCTCTATTGTGTGTGGTGATTTGTGCATTGCTTTGATTACTATTGTTGATATTGCTATTGATACATTGCATAATATTGATTGGGAAAGAAAAGTAAAAAGTGGTCTTATACTGTTCACCCCCTCTCAGTATAAGCTTATGTTTTTCAGATATACATATTAATGTTCTCATATTACTCTACCCTTATTATCTTTACATTGGACTTTATTATTGTAGCTATTTTATATTTGGGACGTGTGTAATATTTTGAGATAACCTATGATATTTTGTGGTAGTAAGAGGATTGAAAATCCAACATATGATTTTACATATATTTATGTTGAATGCTTTGCTTCAAAATGTTCTTATAAAGTAACCTAAAATTCAACATGGTATCAAAGCAAAAATGAAGCAACATCACTCAATCAAGAGAATTGTTTTGAGAAACAAAATAAAAGAAATTTTCCTTCTATTTTATGGAGGAAAATCCTCAAAACTTGAAACCAAGAACTTAAATTCTTGGTGCCAAGTTTTGAGTGCCAAAATTAGTATTCTTCTTGGTACCATGTTTTATGTGTCAAAATGAAGATAAGTTCAAGCTACATAAGTTGTGTCATAATACTCTATGTAAGGGTAACAATGATTGCGTCTATCCTCAATATCATAGGGTTAAATCCTAACTAACTCTATATTTTTTGTGTGCATAGGTTATTTTAGTCTTATTTATATGAAGAAATAAAATTTCTATAAGGTTCTATCATTGTGTTTCCATGTAGCTTCTAGATACCTTGGTCAATGTAAACAAAAAAATGAACAACACCAATACAAAGCAAAGGTACAAAAGCACAATAACACCACAAAATGCACAAAATGAATAATATTTATTAATATGGGTAGATCTCCAAGTTGTACAATGAATGTGCCCCAATATGGGGTTTACAAATGCTTTTGATACAGATATTACAAATAATAGGGTTTCAAAACCCTAGTTCAATGAACAGTTGGTGTCTTCTGGCTCGTCCTTGATCCAAACAAGAGTGTGGGTGGGCTTGTGTATCCCTATGGGACCACCCTAGCTACAACAACTTCCAAAAAGATGATTCTTGCACCTACAAACAACAAACAACATAAAAGGGGTTAAAAGCACCTATGAGGGCTCCATTGTGTGAGGCCCTCTGAAAGATAAAACCTATAAAACCCTAGATGCTACAATATGTAAACTATAAACAAAAGTGCAAGAATATAAAATGAAATGCAACAAATATTTTTACCTTGTCAATGCTGATATGTGTTCTTGTATCTATGTTCGAGAGTCGCACGAATGCCCAAAAGCATCCGAGGGCTTACAAACTACAAATCTACTGTGGGAAATACCTAGAGGCATTCGGTGATGGTTGTGAATGCCTAGAAGCATTCCAAAAATGCTCAGCAATGTTCTACAAACTTTGGGTGGCATTCGGGGGTGGATGGAGATGAGGCAGAACCAGATCTGGTTTGTGAGGGTTTGGTAGTGGTAAAAATAGGGATGGGTGATGGTGGCAACGAAGGAATAATATGATAGCGATAGGGCTAGGGAAAATGTGTGGATATATTTCTTTGTGAAACTTCCAAAACTTTCTTAGACCTTGATTCATCAAAATGAATCATATTTTATAATCTGCCCTTGAACATGTTAGGGTTTCGACGACACAAAATGGGCGGTCGAGATTAAAACATGAGGAAGGGTGGAGATTAAGCTTGGGCAAGTGACATGGATTGAGATGGATGGATGGTTGAGATTAAGTCATGGTGGATGGCTAGGATTTATTTATATAAATATATATATATTTATTAAATATATATAAATATAAATATAAAATATTAATATTTATGTATATATTAAATAAACAAATACATATATATAATGGATGGCTATTATTGGAGGACATGGATGGATGACAAGTGGCTAGATTTTGGTGTCTACAGATGCCCCTTTTTGTATCGCGTTGCGTGAAACACAATGCGGTGCAAAAATACGAGACACCTGGTTTGGCATGATGAAGCAACTTTCTTTCCTTGGAACGCAAAGATGATTTTGAAGACAAAGAATTTGTATGTGTAGCTTACCCCCTCAATTGGTGAATGAGTGAAAAATGAGTCTCACGAGCCAATTGATAGAATTGTGGGTAATAATGCAAGTGAATGGTGTAAGTGCAAGTGTATGATGTAAATGCGGATGATATGAATGATGTAAATTGATGTCATTTTTTCCCCAATAGATTAAAGGGGTTTTTGCCAAGTGTAGATGCCATGATCATGTAAGATGTATCCCACTATGGGAAATCAAAATCAAATTTATTTACCCCAAATTTGGGGTGATTCCATGTTATTGAAGAAAGTACCTTTTGGCATCATTGAAATGCAAAGATGAAAATGCAAAAAAAGAGAAAATAGTCTATCCTCGGGGCCACTCATGATTGTAGATAATTCCCAAATAGAATTCCTAAATGGTTGCTCAATCACTTTAATAAACCTGCATCCTAGGATATTGTTGTAATTGCAAAGGAAATGATGAAAGTTATCCATGTTGGGAACCCCATGGAAAAGGCCATCAATGACAATTGTTGAGCAAATTGATCTTGGCATAGTCTCACTCAAAATATGAGGGACCAAAAGTGATTTTTTTTTTGAAAAAGGAGATATTGGATGATGAATATGGCCAAGTATCCTTATGGTGATTTAACCATCTTACCGAATTGCATGGACAACCAATCATTGCAATCGCCAAGGAGATAGAATAGACCACTAGATACGAGGTTCACTTGAAATTGTATGTGAATTTGGAAAATATTTGATGCAAATGCAATTGTTGATGGATTTGATGATGTTGAAATGAATATGTGATGATGAAAAATGCATTGATGAATGGATTGCATGATTTTGTGAAATTTTGCATTGTTTTGGAGCATTTTTAGAGCAATTTTGGATAATTTTATGACTTTTTGGTCGCAAACAAAATTTAACTACCCAAATCAATCCATGTTATCACAAAAGGTGATGAAATGATGAGATGGATGATTAGAATGATGAATGTGGTCATTTTGTGAAAATTTAGACCATTTTGGTGCATTTTGAAGCTTGTAAGGCGATTTTGTGACTTTTGGTCGCAAGCAAAAATTAAGCACCCAAATCAATTTTTGGTTTCACAAAATATGATATGATGATGAAATGAATGTATGGATGCAATGTGGAGTGATTTTGTGGAGGTAAGCTATATTTTTGGAGCATTTTGATCTTTCTAAAAATTTTGAAGCCAAACATCGGCTAGCATCCGCATCATGCATAGATGTCGACAAGCGTTTGCCACTCTATAGATGTTGGTCAGCATTTCAATGCACCTGTGAATACCCATGGGCATTTTAGCATGCCAAAAATAGCTATAAATAGTATATAGAGGTAAAATCAGATTCATTCTTGCATTCACAAGTTCTAGAAGCTACATCTGAAGGAGAGTGAGTGAGTGAAGGAGTGAGGTGGAGTGGAAGGTCATGGCGATGGAGGGTGTGGATGTGGTAGTAGGAGTAGAGATGTAGGTGGTTGAGGTAAGTGCCCTTGGCACTCTTGTTTTGGACTTGTGCAAAATATATATTTTTTTAATTATGCAATGAATATGACATTAATGTGCTTGCATTATACATGTGTTGTGCTACAGTTGAGGATCTTGGAGGCTCAACATCGATTCTCACCTCTCATACTAGGGGTGAGAAAGGCACTATAAGATGAGCAGTGGAAGTGGTTGGAGGATATGGGGTTGGATGGAGCCACATGGATTGATGTGGTGAGGTAACGTGAGGGGTATCTCTTCACCTTAGCAGAGAGATGGGATCCAGATAGGGGGACCTTTTAGCTCCCTACTGGTGAGGTGATAGTGACACTCGAGGATGTATACCACATCCTTCGAGTACCAGTGGAGGGGTTACATGTCGAGGTTGGACATGATAAGGAGTATGAGATGAGATAGATATTTGGAGATCAATGGTAGAATGTGAGTGTGAAGGGTGGAGGGATCAGGTACTTGGTGATGTATGCCAAGAAGAAGTTGGAGGTATTTCCCACCTTGGTCATGTTCTTATTGGCCAACATAGTGGCACCTAACAATACTGGCTATCGATTTCCATGGAACATGATCAGGCTAGTGTATGATATGATCGATGAGCCTCGAGTGTATGCATGGGCACATACTCTATTAGCTCAGCTATACTAAGAGTTGTATGAGGTGAGGAGGTAAGGGTAAAATGGGAGAGGGTGTAGTGTACTACTATAGTGTTGGGGTTGGGAGCACTTCAGTGTGGCTCGACCTATGGGCTTGCCTAGTGAGGCATGGGATGGGGAGAAGCCCTATGCTTTGAGATGGTGAGTGGCTGAGGAGGTGCAATTAAGTCATCCTAGCTATACTAGCTAGGAGTACAAAGATCTATGGGTAGGGCTAACACCTGATTAGGTGCATTGGAGACCATGGTGAGGTGCCACTTGGACTAGTGATAAGGAGTAGCTACGAAGAGTTTGGTAGGCTAGATGGGTGGTTGGGAGACATAGGAGTGAGGTGGAGCTGATCTAGTTCTCATGGGTGCTATGATAGTTTGGGCTATGATAGGGGATTCCTAAGGCACCAATGCTATACAGGCATCATCGAGATGAGATGGGTCTACCTTGTGTGAAGGCATGGAGGGTGACCTATGAGGATGATGAGGAGATAGATCTCCTTGATATGGATGATGTAGGGACTACCATTGAGTATGATGTATGGTTCATTACACAACCACCATGGGTACCTATTCAAGTAGTGGATGAGGGTAATGGGGATGATGATGAGGTAGAGGTCAAGGTGGAGGAGGTAGATGAGGCTCCCAGACATTAGAGACATCATCGATCTAGAAATCGAGGGAGATGGGTGAGAGATGCAATAGAGCAGCCTCTAGATATTGGAGGTGATGGAGATGGTATGGATGATATGGAGGAGGTTCTAGAGAGACCTCTAGGTTAGAGTGAGGAGGAGTGGATGAGGCTCGAGCAGATGGTGGTGGATCGAGATGTAGAGATAGCGATATGAGATGCAGAGATAGCTTAACTATGGGTAGAGCTAGAGGTATAAATGGTTATAGGTGGAGGTGAGGATAGGATCATGAGGCTCTAGGTAGAGCTAGCATAGAGGGACCATCATTAGAGGTAGGATATACTACACCTTTGATCCCGAGATGGATACATCTAAGATTTGGAGGATCTATTGATGCAGCACAACATTGGGCTACCAGATCGACCCTCTTCCTCCATATCTAGGACTGTTAGGCATAGTGAGTCTAGGCATAGTGGCTCTAGGTCTAGGGCTCCTTCAGGATCACAGGGGTCCTCCTATAGGCGTTAGCTAGTGCTTAGATGCACTTTTTGTATATGAGCCTTGGTGCTCCATTGTATATAGCCTTTGAGTATTCATTGTACATGTGATATTTATATATATATACATGGCTTTTACTTTTATGTTATGCTTTTGTGTTTGAATGCATGTGTATATGTGTGATGGATGATAATGTAATGATAATGTGTATGAATGCAAATGAATTAATGCTCTAATGATCATTCATAGTTTAGATTTTACTTGACCATGTATAGCATTGTTGTTTAATCAGGGGCACCAAAATGGTGGTATGTGAAATGGAAGACTCATGTAATGATATGGATGTTGATATGGAAAATTGATATGGAAGAAGATATGGATGTTGATATGGAAAACTGATTATTTTGTAGAGACTCAGACATACTAGTGATATCAAACAAACTCACTAAATTTTATCTAATTTCTCTAAGACCAAATGTGTGTGCAGTGAATTCATTTACCGAATCATGAGTATGGTAATGACTCGAGGTAATCAAGAACCAATGTGTGTGCAAGTGAGTTCATTAACCCATCTTGAGTAAATTGAGATGAAACCTATCATGGAGGAGACCAAGAAGCTAGCTTGTCCTTATGTGTGGTCAGAGGTCTCTTCAAGAGAGACGTGTCACCATGCATGAGCATACTCCACTACTAGTCAAGCATCTATAGCCCTGGTGGAGATTAGCTCCATAGTCCAAGAATATGATCTCTAAGCTTTGGGGATTCGGACTACCTAACCATCTGACTGGAAATGTAGTTCTATCCTTACAACTTGAGGATCTGTGGTGTGTGATGTGTAAAATATTTAGAGCTTTGGGGAATCAGATTCTCAACCGAAGTGTGATGAGAATTTTACCCTATCCTTACTACTCTTTATTTTGTTTGGAAATGATTGTGATAGTGGTGAAAACCACTATTTTTTATTTTTGGACTATGTGCATAATGGGACAAGCAAGGATTACCCTTTTCACTTTGAGGTTCAACCCAATCATGGTGTTATCCCTCTTTGACACAAGATGTTTTTAAGATGTGTGATTGTGTTTGGTTCAAGAGTGTTAGAGTCAATTCCTAGAACTCAATATTTTCTTAGTGAAAATGTGTCTTGGTCCTAAAGAAAACTCGACATGTATTGGAGGTTGCTAGAAACACTAGGAGTGGTTGAGTGACCGAAAACACCTAGGGATTATGGAAATGTGGTTTGCAAATGGCAATTTGAGTTTATGGAATGGTGCAATGAAATGGATGATGATTTGAAGGTGCCCCTGATTAAGGCAACAAAACTTTATTGGACCAATTATTATCTAAAATGAATAAATGACCCCTAAAATGTGTGAAGATGGTTGTGAATGCAATGTATGAAATGCAATTTGTGAAATGAAATGTGTGCAATGCAATGTGTGAAATGCAATGTGTAAAATGTAATGTGTGAAATGCAATGTTGTTTTTGTGTATTAGCCATGTATATATACATATATATAAATCACATTAAGCATAGAATGCTCTCAAGTGGATGATGTTAAGTGGTTCAGGCTCTTCTACTCCCCCTAGTCTAGCAAGCCTATAAGAACCTTGGAAACTTGGATAGCAACAAGCAACACATATAAATGCAACAGGAAAAAAGCCATGCACATGCAATGCAATGATTTTTTTTTTGTTATGTACATATATTACAAAAAATGTTTGGTGAGGTGGATTAATGAAATGGAGGTGGTTCATCGATTGGTTCAGCTCGCTCTAGTGGAGAAGCAAGTAAAATATGGGTTGATGGATGGGGAACATTCTGAGGTAATACTCATCATGTTTAGTGAATGGAATTATGGGTGTTGATTCCTCATTAGATTCATCAGAAGCTATCGATATAACATCGTATTCTTCATAGATTTCATCTTCAAAGTCATCGGTGTGATGGGTTTCTTCTTCTAAATTCAAATGGAGATTTTGAAAAGCTTATTCAAAAGAAGAGGTGGAAGAATAAGGGTGATAGCCTAAACCTGAATGGTCATGCACTTCTCGATATGGAGTATCAATGAGCTCATGCATTCCTTGTTCATGTCATCCTAGGCCATATCCTTACCAATTGACTCGATGAAAGTATCAGGATGGAAAACCCGACATGTGTTGTATGTTGGCAAGTGTTGGTTGTTTGGGTTCATCTAGGGAAGATGGATTGGATGATGAATCAATCCCCCCATACACAAAATTGATGTTGTTGGGCATTGAACCCATGTTGTACACCACTCCTATGGATAAGGGTGGGTCACGTGGGTGACCATAATCCCTAGCAGTTTGGATGTTAAGCGGTGTGACAGTGATGTCTTGGACCATGTATTCACCAATACCAGGATTAGTGAGGTGGACCACAACTTGGGATGATGTGGAGGTGGATGTGGAAGTGGATGTGGAAGGCTCATGATTGGCTTGGGGCTCTGATAATGGGAGAGGTATGGACTGGAATGGCATCTCACAATCCATTAATTCGACTTGTGAGACATCAGCTGATGTGGATGAAGGTGGATTTGGCTGAGGTGTTTGATGAATGGGTGATGATGTGGAGGGAATAATGATGGAGGATGTTGATGATGATGATGTGGTTGATGTGGATTGGGTTTGACCACATGTACATGTAGTCAATGATGATGAAGATGGGGGTATGGAGGTGGAAGCTTGATGTGGGGTAGTGATGGGGAGCTCCTCAAGAATAGGAAATTTGGATGAAGAGGTGGATGGTGTGGTGGATGATGTGGTTGATGGGGTCAAGAAAATATGAGTGGATGAAAGGGTGGATTCATAGGGATTTGAAATGAAATTGCAATACTTAAATGGTTCGATGTCCATTGGTATGCAATGAATTTATCCCTCATGTACATATTTTAAGCATTGATGGAGTATAGAGGGGACACATCTCATTTCCCTAATCCAAGGATGTCCAAGGAGTACATTGTATGCCATGGACCCTTCCAAGATGTGGAACATTGTGTGCAATATTTTTACCCCCACTTCGATGGGTAAAACTATAGTGCCAACTATGGAACAGAGAGCATCATTAAATGCTTTCAAGGTGAAGGTGGATTTGGTGATGTGAGATGGTGGGAGATTAAGATGTTGAAGAGTGGATGTGGTGATGATATTTATGGAGGAGTCGATATCAATCAAAACTCATTTGAATGGCTTCCTATCAATTTGAGCCATGATATGTAATGGAGGGTCCACCGATTCTAATGATATTGGTTTGATTTCAAAATCATAGAATGTAATGGAAGGCTCCACACATGTTCGGATACTTCCCACAAAATTTCTAAAGGTATTAGCATCCTGAGATTGGAGTTCAATGGATTTTAGAATCTCCATTAATGCCTCACGATGTGGGGGAGATTGTTGAATTAGCTCATAAATAGATAGTTTTGTTGAAGCTATTTTAAGGCTAGTGGTTAGCCGACTACTCAGAGAGATGATTGGCCTTTATGGATGATTGGGAGGATGAGTGGGTGGAGATGGATGACTTGGAATATGAATTGGTTGGGAAGAATTGGTGGAGAACTGGATGGGTGATGATGAATTGGTAGGTTGAGGAGACACACTTGCCTGAGGTGCTATGGGAGATTGAACAGTCTATTATTGTGCATTTTGTTGATTTGTGTGTTGTTGACCTCGGGTGACTACATGAATAGCACCCACAAAACCTTGGTATTGTTGAACATGGTTAACTTGATTAGGAGGAGTCTTGGTGTTTGACCCTCCTATTGTTGGTTGTACTTCCTCATGATGAGGAAGTGGTGTTTGATAGATGCCAAGGTTTTGATTTTGTTGAGCTAAGGGACTATCAATCTTGATGGCCCCTAAGTCAATTAGGTCTTGCACTATATATTTAAATGTGTAGTAAATTATTAATATCATACCCATTTTATCGATGATAAGGGTAAAATAAATGTTCCCTATAGCTTTTGCTATGCTTGGTGGGATCATCTAGTTTGACCTCAGGTAAGGCAAGTTGATTTGTGTCATACAACCTATGAAATATGGAGGCATATGATTTGGATAAGGGGGTGTAGTGGTGATTTTGTCAAACAGATTATCGATGTTGGTGATTATCCATAGTTGGTATTGTGTTTTGAATTTTTGATGGTGGGGGAACCGCTTGATATGCAATTTGTTGTGATTGTTGTTGCATTGGTTGTTGTTGTTGAGCCATTACTAGCTGGCTCATGACCACTTGATTCACTTGATTTGCTTGATTGGCCTGATTTGGCTTGGATTGGCCAGAATAACTTCCTTTGGATTGGCCCTTGTTCTACCATTCTTTCTTTTTAGGATTTAGCACACCTTCTTGGATTTTTATTTCCTCAATTATGCTAGCCTGGGCAAGAGCTTCTTCAAATGAGCTATATTATTGTAATTGTAATAACCAAGAGATGGGTTTTAAGCAACTCTTGGTGAACAATCGAGTTAACTCTTCCATTGGTAGGGAGAATGGTAGTTTTGTGATAACAACCCTCCAATGGTTGCCAAAATCATAGACTGACTCATCATCAAATTGCTTAAGATTATATAAGTCAGACAATGTGATTTTTTTATGAACATTGAGGGAAAATCTTTCGAGAAATTGGTTTACCAACTATTCAAAAGTATAAATACTATGATGAGGTAGATGGTTATACCACTCCATGGCATCTCCCCCAATGTCTGAGGAAAAGTTTTGAGCATTAAAGCATCTTGATTTTGAATTCTGAAGCATGAGTGAATGAATGTGCTCACATGCTCTCTAGGGTCCTCAGTCCCTTTAAACTTATCAAATTTTAGCACTATAAAATCTATCGGATATGGTGGTGATGGTACCAAAAAGTGAATTGGTTGATTGATTAGTTATCTTAAAGTTGGCTTTTGGTTCATCATACCAGGAGTGTGTTGTATCAAGCTATCAATCTACTGTTGCAATGCTTGAATTCTAGGGTCTTCCCTAGGTATGTGGAAGCCCTGAATTACTTGATGATTGTGTGGAGATGAAGTGGTGAAATGTTGAGGTGTGATGAGATTTTGATGATTTGATGGATTGGATTGAATTTGATGATGTTGGGCTTGATGAGGGAATGATTGCGGATGATGAAATGGAGATGAGGTTTGAGGACTATGAATGTGTTGACTTGTGGGAATGGAATGGGTGTGGGTTGATGGAGGTGTGGGGATGGAAACCATAGAATATTGTGATACCCATGATGGATTTGAGGTGAAGAAGGTAGGTTGGATTGGAATGGATTGGGGCTTAAGATATACCACCTATATTTATTATTGGGAGTAAGAATGAGCATTTTATTGATCCATGAGCAATTTATTGAGGTGTTGCCATGCTTCTTGTATGGCAATATCTGAGGTAGATGGTGTGGATGTGGTGGGAATGGATGAAGTAGGTGGAGGATAAGTTGCAATAGGGATTGCAATTGAATGGGGGATATTGGATGTAGTGGAAGCTAGCATTTGTGAAGCAGCATTGACATGTGCTTCATACAATGGATTACCATAGGTGGTGGTATATGAAGATGGAATGGAAGTGCTTTGGACACATGATTATTGTGGGAGAGACAAGTGATGGGAAGGTGCAGATGATGCCTCAAAAAGAGGGTTGGTATACACTTGGGTGAAACTGGAAGGCTATGAATGGGCAAGTTCCTACTGAGAAGAAGGATCATGCCTAGGTGGGCTATTGATTTGCTCTAGAACATGGTTAGTGGATCTTAGAAAAGCTTCCACTTTAGCCATATCTATGTGGGTGATGTTATGATTGGTGGGAGATGATGGCTCAGTTTTTGGAATGGGGGTATTGATGGCTCTATGTAACACATCAATATTTGAGGTATACACAGTGTGTGAGGGTCCTACAGACAAACCAGAATAGCTTATCTATATCACACTGATAGGATTAACCATAGAAGTGGTAGGGGAAGATGTGGAACACTCCATGGATGAAGTGGTTTGGCTAATGGAGGTTTGACTCAAAATATTTTCTTGGCTTTGAGTTGAAACCATAAGCTAATGAGTCATATGGGGATGGTGAATGTGTGGAATGTGCAAAAATAAAATGCAAATGGAAATCACATAGAATCAAACAAGCAATTCAATCCTATGTTTTGCAATATTATATTTTTTTATGTGGGGTTTGTGTGTTGTAGATGTGCTAAACTAAACTATTATGCAAGGTGGAATCTAAGGCTGGATGGCAAATGAGATTCTTCCTGGTGATGAAATCCATAAATTTTTCTCATGGGTGACTATGGTTTCTATGGGTGAGATGATGGATGGAGATGAAGCCCACCATCACCAATCTCGAACAATGGTTGGTGATGAAATCCAACTCACTATTGTTTAATGTGTGACATGCAAAGTGTGTGATTCATTTTAAGATTTATGTTTTCTATAGTGTTCATTCAATGTTAAAAACACCCTATTTCACTTGTCTAAGCTAGAATCCAAGAACATGAACACTAAGCTCCTCAAAAGAACTTAGGGGTACACCACTTAAGACCCACCCTGAATCATCAAGTGATTCCAACAGTGGAGGGTTCACCCAGTTCTTCCACCTTGAATCATCAAGTGATTCCAATAGTAGGAGTATACTTAGGTATTATGACCTTGTTCCAAATTAGAAAAGTAAAAATGGAAGCTTTCAACCCTACTATGCAACTATTTATGCTTTTGTAATTTCAAATGCAAACAACATACAAAATAGTGAATGAATACACCATAAAGCAACATAAATCTAAATTAAATGTGATCTACAGTGAATGCATGAATGCAATTCTACTCTATATGCAATCTATATGAAGGATGTAAATGCCTAAAATGAATAAAAATGTAATTGCTTTAAATAGAAAATGAATGATTTTCTTTTGTTAATTTCACTATTAAAAAGCAGGAAAATGAAAATAAAAAAGAGTTAGGGTTTGAACCAGGCTTACCAGGAAGCCTACGTATTTCTTCCCCACTCTTCTAAACGTCACCCAGAGTCTCCTGAATGTTGTGAGGCATTTCTTGAACTCTAAAGGGCATCCCTCGAACGTTGTAGGGCATTCACACGACCTCTGATCGAACTCTGCAACTCCTAGAAACCCTAGTTTTCATGATTTTCATGTGATCAAACTTCTAGAAACCTGTAAGATAGAAACAGAAATATAAATTAGTGATAAGATAAATCAAAATGAAGAACCCTTTGGGGGTCCCACCATGATCACCATTTTGTAAACAAAAAATGAACAACACCAATACAAAGCAAAAGTACAAAAGCACAATAACACCACAAAATGCACAAAATGAATAATATTTATTAATATGGGTAGATCTTTGAGTTGTACAATGAATGTGCCCCAATATGGGGTTACAAATGCTTTTGATACAAATATTACAGATAATAGGGTTTTGAAACCCTAGTTCAATGAACAACTGGTGTCTTCTAGCTCATCCTTGATCCAAACAAGAGTGCGGGTGGGCTTGTGTATCCCTACGGGACCACCCTAGCTACAACAACTTCCAAAAATATGATTCCTGCACCTGCAAACAAAAAACAACATAAAAGGGGTTAAAAGCACCTATGAGGGCTCCACTGTGAGGCCCTCTAAAAGATAAAACCTATAAAACCCTAGATGCTGCAATATATGTACTAAAAATAAAATGCAAGAATATAAATAAATGCAATAAATATTTTACCTTGTCAATGCTGATCTATGCTCTTGTGTCTATGTTTGAGAGTCGCACGGATGCCCGAAAGCATCCGAGGGCTTACGAACTGCAAATATACTATGGGAAATACCCAGAGGTATTCGGTGATGGTTGTGAATGCCCAACAACATTCCAAAAATGCTCAATAGTGTTCTATGAACTTTGGGTGGTGTTCGAGGGTGGATGGGAGTGAGGCAAAGCCAGATCTGGTTCATGAGGGTTTGGTGGTAGTGGAAATGGGATGGGCAATGGTGGCATCAAAGGATGGATATGATAGCGAGAGGGCTAGGGCAAATGTGTGGACAAGTTTCTTCATGAACCTTCCAAAATTTTTGTGGACCTTGATTCATCAAAATGAATCATCTTTTATAATCTACCCTTGAACATGTTAGGGTTTCGATGACACAAAATGGGTGGTCAAGATTAAAACATGAGGAAGGGTGGAGATTAAGCTTGGGCAAGTGACATGGATTGAGATGGATGGATGGCTGAGATTAAGTCATGGTGGATGGCTAGGATTTATTTATATAAATACATATATATTTATTATATATATAAATATAAATATAAAATATTAATATTTATGTATATATTAAATATATATATATATATATATATATAATGGATGACTATGATTGGAGGATACGGATGGATGACAAGTGGCTAGATTTTGGTGTCTACAATCAGTGTAAGTTGTTCTAAGACTTTTGAAATAAGATGTATCAAGTTCAAATCCATTTGAAAAAATTATTATATGTCCTTTTATTAGAGCACTATAATCATTTCCATGACGTGTTTTTTTAACTCCAACATGCCCATTTGCATATTTTTTGGTAATCTCCTTTATGTCCAAGAGGTATTGGATTCTAATATACCTAGAATATTATTTTCTATTTGTAAAAGCATAGTTTTTTATCCCATGTCAATGACATGGTGAAATATTAAGCTCTAACATGCTCATTGGTACGGTGGTTGGTAATCTCCATTGCATCTATGAGATCCCATGTTTGAATATACACAATGGAATATTTTGTTGTATGCTTTTATTTTAGAGTACATCAGGTCAAGGGTTCAATATTTTCCCTAATTTTAAATGATGAAATGATTTTTTTGAAGCATTGTCCAAGTCTTCATACCTTAGAAAGGGATTAACATTTTTATCCTAGAATAGTATGTTGGTGTAGCGGCTATCATAGAGATGTTAAAGTCTTGATTACTATAGAAGATCATATGTTCAAGCTGAACCAATATTTTTCCCATGCCTTTCAAAGGGAAATGGACTTAGTTTACCTCATGTAGGCATGTGTCATTTTTATTCTAAATAAATTGTGAGGGCACTTGGTTAGTGTAATGATCCTAGAGCAATTTTTACATAAATATTTTGAGTTTGAATCCCCATCTATTTAGTATGACTTTGTTTTGATTTTATTTATGAGTTGTTAGTTGATGTGGCATGGATGTGGCTATATAATAACTTTATATTTATATGAGTATAACAACTAATCAAAATAATATATGTCTTAGCTATCCATTTTTTGAACCAATATAGTGGTAGACAAGTGATAGAGTACATTTAGTCAACACAAGATATGTGGAACCTATTAGCATGTGACACATGGTAGGATTTGATTGGCTCATTTACCTTCTAAGGTTTTAGATTTTTTTATCATTTTGAGTGATAATATGCCTAAATTTCTAGAGGCCATAAATCTTGCATATGAAAGCATTTTGGGTCCGTTTTTTAGATTGCATAGTTTTTCAAGCTCTACATATTGGTGAAATCAACTCAAGAAAATGTAACAATATTGGAGAATATTTTTGGCTATAAGAGGTATGTCTTGTTCCTAAGGGTCCCTTTAAAAATATGGGATTGATTATTTAGAAACCTATTCTTGTTGCTTGATGATTCAACTATTTGCTTTTAATATTGGAGGATAGATTTTGGTTATCATATTACATGTTTAATATCTCATATGAAGCTCAACATATTTGGTCCAAAATGTGGAGCCATAGCTTCATGTTAAAGGAAATATTAATTCAAACTATGTATTATTGTTAAGAGAAGATAATAGAATTCATGATGAAGATTCATTGGCCCATTTGAGCATTCATTATGAGAGGTATATTCTACCATATTTAATTTCTGCTCTCCATGGCCCCTTGGATTAGATTATGGAGGTGTTGGAGTATCAATAATTTGACCTTGTTGTCCAAGGATAATATTGTTTATGTAAGACTATGGGTGCTCTTTATGTAAGGCTATGGGCATATGAAATGTAAACCTATGGGTGTTCTATATGTAATCTTCAGCAATATAAGTTAAATAAATTATATGGTTAACATCAATTAAGGGTTTAACATATTTAATATATTATAATTTATATTTAAATCAAGTTATGTTATCTTAAGGTTTATGTTAGGACCCCATCCTAACATTATTATATAGTGATCTCAATTATAACATGGGGACCCCATCTTAATGATATTATATAATGTTTTGTAATGTGTATGTGGCACTTAAGACACCTAAAAAAGTGAAGCCATTTAATATAGTTGTTATAAAGAATATAATTACTTGTTTGGTAGAATATTCTAGCTTGGATGGCCACTTACATGTGAATTCGACCCTTGAGCATTATAGTTAGGGTTACAAAGAGTCTTTAAAAATGCAAGGGGACATAGATGAAGGTATCTCATGTTTTTTTATTGAAGATTTTATTCTAAGGAGTTTGCCCCCTCAAAGAGGCCTATGATTGTATAATGTGTTCTTACTTTCTATAATATAATCTGCTATATTTCCATTTTTTCTTGCAATATTGGTCTAAGCATTATCATTCATCGTTGCAATATAATAGGTTTTTATGGATAGTGCACACACCTTGACCTATATTTATCCTATTTTAGTCATATGTTAGATCCTAATACCTTAAAAAACCCTAACCATTCAATTGAGCATACTGAATAAACTACACCTATCATAGAATTTGCCATACTATAAAATTCTTGGATGATAAAGATAACTATTGGGGTCAGTAACAGTTGAGAATAGTGTCGAATAGAGTAGTTTTTAGTAATAGTCAAACAATATCTATTAGGGCAGTTATTAGTAACAATAAAAAATAGTGTCAAACAAGGTAATGTTAGTAACAATTAAAACAAAGTCTATTGGGATAATTATCAGTAACAATTAGTAACAAGGCAGTGTTGGAATTAGATAAGATAGTCTAACAAGGTAGTTGTTGATCACATATCAAATAGTAACTGATATGGCAGTTACCAAGGACTAGAGAAGAAATACTATTTTATAGTTGAAGAAAATATTTAAGAGAAAAACAGAAACACTTACAAAATAAAAAGTAAAAAATGTAAAAATTCTTAAGTTCAAGGCTATCAAAAAATTTCATTGTGGGATATAGCCCATTGCGATCATCTCATAAAGTTGATCATTTTGGTATATAACACCCATACACTTTTTTAGGGTTCCAAAAAATATCATTGTAATACCTATCTCATTATGATTATCTTTTCAAATTAATCGTTTGATATATAGCACCCAAACATGTTTTTTGACCATTACTAAAAAAGTAACCCCTAAAACAACACTACTATTTTTAGTAAGGTATTTAGTATGGTCTAGATCATAATTCTATGGTTGGAGGGACTAGAGGAGCAATGAGGGATATCGAGCAAATCCAAATGATGGATCAAATAGGTCTAATAAGTCAATAACCTACAAAACTAAGTTAGATAATTTAGACAAGAATTTAAATAGATGGAAGATCATATGTAGTTCTTGAAATCTAAACATATTGAAGTAAAATAAAAAAATTGAGAAAAAAATTTGAGGTTGAAGGGCACTTAAAGGGAGCCACACATTTACAACAATAGTTAACAATGAAGGAATGGTTGGAAATTTAAGCAATAGAGAAGAAGAAACATAACATGCTATTTTTTACACTCATACCCCTTTTAAAAATCCCAAATTAGACTTTGTCAAGTTTAATGAAAAGGACCCTAAAGGTTGGTTGTGCCAAGTAGATCAGTTTCTCAATCTCCATAATGTACCCCGATATTTATGGATTACAATAGAATCATTTAAATTTAAATATGAATACCTTTAATGGTATCAATGGGTGCAATAGGTGACTCCTAATATTTCTTGGGAAGAATTTTAATATCGATTACTCACTCACTTTGGCCCTATTAAGTATGATGATTTCATAGGAGCTTTAAACAGATTTAAATAGACCTTTAGTGGTCATGAGTATCATACTTAATTTGATAAATCGGCTAATAGGAAAAGACATTTAAGTGATAATTTTTTGGAGTTGTTTTGTAAGTGGAATAAAGGATAACATCAAGTTAAAGGTAAAAATGGTCAACCCATAGTCTATGATGCAATCCATAATATTGGCTAGACTAGCAAAGGAAAACTTTAATGCCTAGAGGTATTCATCTAAATCTTCATAGGCCAAATCTTCATTTCCATCCAAGTTCACATTGAATACTAGCCATAAATCTCCATCAATTAAATGATTTACTAGGGAGGAAATGGATGCCCATAGAGCACAAGGATTGTGTTATAATTATGATGAGAAATATTCTCTAAGGAATAAATGTGTACAATAGAAATTGTATCTGTTGGATGTGAATGAATCTATATTAAATAAAATACCTAAGGAGGAGGAAGATCCACAAGAGGAATATCATAAGGAAGAGATCCAAGCACAATAAGAACCAAAACCAAAGACTTTTGTTCATGCACATGTAGGAATATTGACCCCTCAAACCATGAAGGTAGTAGAATTATTCAAGGGGTAAAGAAACATATAATTTCATTAATCCTCAAGTAGCTAAAAAGGTAAACTACTACATCCATTCTTGCAACTCTTTTGAAGTCATGGAGGCAAATGGATGGACAATACCTTGTAAGGGTAAATTTTGAAATTTGAAGTTGAAGATAAGGGATTATGAACTCACAAATGATTTGTTTGCACTTCCATTTGGAGGACATGATTTTGTATTGGGGGTATAATGGTTTTATACTTTGGGAACAATAGCCTATAAATTTGCTAAAGTATGGATGCAATTCTCTTTGAACAGGAGATCATACAATCTATGTGGTTCACATGTAGGATCCTTGCAAGTTATCAGTTCAAGTTGGATAGAGAATTTATTTAAAAAACATCACATTTTGTAGTAGCTCAATTGTTTACAATTCATCCCTAGACTTCTAAAGTAGATGAACCCAAAGGGTATTCCCAACTCATTTTGACTAAAAATAAGGTAGTTTATTTTAACCAATAATATTACCTCCACACCATTCCCACGATCATAAAATACAATTGGTTCCAAGTATATTTCCACCTAACATCAAACCCTACATATACCCCTACACACTTAAATACAAAATGAGAAGTTGACCCAAGATTTACTAAAAATAAGGATAATTTTACCCACTAACAGTGCTTATTCTTCATCAGTACTATTGGCCAAAATGTAATATGAATCATGGTGACTATGTATATAATTTTGTGAGATCAATAAGCTTACCATTAAGGAGAAATTTCCTATTCCTATGATCGGTGATTTTTTGGATGAGTTACATGGTGTAAAGTTTTTCTCCAAGTTGGATCTCAGCTTTGGATATCACCATATAAATATCAAGGAGGAATACCTTCCAAATTCATGAGAGCCACTACGAATTTTTGGTCATGCCATTTTACCTAATTAATGCTCCTTCAATATTCTAAAGCCTCATGAATAATTTCTTCTACCTATTTCTTCATATATTTATTGTGATCTTCTTCAATGATATTCTCATATATAGTTTCACTTGGGCATAACACATACAAAATTTGGATCAAACCTTGCAAATATTACAAGACCATAAATTATTTGTTAAATGATCCAAATATTCCTTTGGAATGTAGGAGGTAGAATATTTTGGGCATAATGTTTCACAAGATGGGCTTAAGGTTGACCCAAATAAAATTAAAGTTGTAAAAAATTGACATAAGCCTCAAAATCTCAAGAAAATTCAACAAATTTTGGCCTCATAGGCTATTATTGATGATTTTTATAGGGTTACAAAAATTTAGTAGCTCCACTTACTTCCATGGAAAAATAAAACCTTTATGTGGTCAACTCCTATAGAAAATGCTTTTGTAGTTCTCAAGAAATCCATGACTTTGACACTAACATTAGCCACTCCTTATTACCTCAAACCCTTTATAATTTAAAGTGATGCTCTAGGACATGGAATCGATGTCATGTTAATGCAAGAAGGATGACCCGTAGATTTCATTAGTTAGGCATTATCGAGGAAAATTTTGGGAAATTCTACTTAGAAAAAGGAAATTATGACCATCCTCCATGTTGTCAATCATTGGTGACCATATATACTTAGGAGACATTTCCCTATTAAAATAGGCCACTAGAGTTTCAAATATTTCTTGGAAAAAAGGGTACCTACTCCAACATAGTAGAAATGGATTTTAGAATTATTGGGGTACGATTATGACATTGTGTATAAGAAAGAAAAGGAGAATATTGTGGTAAGTTCCCTCTCTCATCAATTTGAGTATCACATAACATTGTGTGACCTCTCATACCCACTTTCCTAATGGGTCTCCTAAATTCAGAAGAAGCAACCAAGGACCCATCCTTATAGACTTTGTAGGAACAAATCCAAATAGATCCCAATTCACATGTTGAGTATTCATGGGATGGACACCTATTAAGATATCAAATTCACATTATGATTCTAAAACTTCATTACTCTATGAGGACATCATGAAGTAAATGCATGCTTCACCTACTATAGGTCATTAAATAATTTTTAAGATATGTGAGCGAGCTAAATGGTCATCTATTGGAAGGAAATAAAAATATATATTCAAAATTTCGTGGCTAAATATGAAATTTTCCAACAAATGAAAGGATAGATATTTCATACTATAGGTACTCTACAACCATTTCTAATTCCAAACAATGTATGGACTAATATCTCCATGGATTTTATTGAAGCAATTCCTAAATTTGGAGGAAAACCAATAATTCTTATAATGGTGGACTATCTCTTGAAGTATACTCATTTATGTTCCTTCACCCATCCTTATCATACCTCTACTATATATCAGATATTCATGGATACCATTTTCAAACTCTACAATATGCCCAAATTCATTATGTCTAACTGTGACCCCACTTTTACCAGTTAATTTTGGCAAAAACTATATAAACTACAAGGAACACAATTGTGAATGAGCTTAGCCTACCATCCAAAAATGGATGGATAAAATAAAATGATCAATAAGTACTTGAAAACCTACCTTTGTTATTTTACCTCTAAACACCAAATACAGTGGGCTAATTGGTTTCCTTTTATTGAATGGTGGTACAACACTTCAATTCACGTAGATTTCAAAATTGCTCATTTTGAGGTAGTTTATAGGTACCCACCTTTGTCATGCTCTTCATATATTCTTAGAAACTCCAAAGTTTAGGTAGTGGATGCAACTCTTTAGAAACATACCCAACTTTTACAATAGTTGAAGGAGAACTTGGTGATGGCTCAAAACTAGATATGATAGCAAGTTGATCTACATTTTTATGAGCATAGCTTCAATGTAGGTGATATGATCTTTCTTTGAATCTAACCCTACAAGAAATATTTAATGCAACTCTATGTTCATCAAAAATTGGCAACACAATTATATGGACCCTACTAGGTATTGCAATATATTGGATAAGTGACCTATAATATTTGTAGATGATAACGGTGTAGTATTACTAATGGTAATGTAGTTTAGAATCTATGGAAATGATCAATAGGTTATCAAAATCCAAGTTGCACAAGTTGTACAACATGTATGGTCTTCCTTATACACTAGGTTAACTTGCCAAAACAACTTGTACAGTCACCAAATTGTATAGTTGTATGATCCAAATAATTTAAAACTACACCTGATATGATTTGGTACTCAACCAACTAACTGGGATAGGTTTTACAAGTGAAATTGGTTGGTTTTATAATCGATTTCCTCAAACTAGCAATATTTTCTTAGTTGGCAGATTTGGGTTGCAGATTTTATTACCAAATAGGGTAAGCGAATAGTTTGTACGATTTGGAATTGTGCTTATACGGTTTTTATGAACCCTTGATACAACTAATATGTAGATCTATCACTTTGCATTGCCAATCCTTCCAAGATATATTTTTGGAAGTTTCTATGTCTCAATGGCTCTAATTATCCTTAACATGCAAAACCCTAAACCCCTAAAAATGAATTATATTCTTCATGGATGGTTCCAAAAATTGTACACTATCCTAGAAATATCAAAGTATGATTGTAACTCCTCAAATGATCAATTCCATCCTTCACACCAAGTCTGTAGGTAACCAGGATCATTCACAATATAATTCCATACATTCTCATAGCAAAAAAAGTAGTAAACATTATCTAATCAACCTACAACATCTAGAACATACAATAGAATTCACAAGTATAATGAAATGAGGAAAATGACTATCATATTCATATTATCACTATCTTTGTACATATTTTCCCTTAGTCATTACAATCTCAAAAATGAACAGTAGTTCTACTCAACATTCACATAAATGAACCTTCCATAAATAACCACAATGAATTGCATATGAGTATGAATGAACATGAATGAACAACCAAAAAATTAATAATAGGGGCTATATAATGCATACCCAAAATTTTCCAAAGTAGTTTTTGAAGCATCACACTATTTACAACTACCATTCCCAACTAATTCCAGAACAAATATTTTTATAAGGCTTACTAAGGTCTAATTCAATTTTTACCAAATTAATCCCAAATGCACATTTCAACTTAATTTCATATTACATCATACATGTGCAACCTTGTACATTTTTTCTTTGCTTGTACATTTTGACACTTGTACACTTTAATAAAAATTGAGCAAAACTCAACAAAACTATGTAAATCCCTAGATCATTTCTTCTTTTGGGAGGTGTATTTGTTGCCTACATCTACCCTCCCCTTTAAATTAGGTAGTGTCCTCATCGTCTCAATCTTCTTTGTCTTGTTCGATGCCTATTTGTGATAATCAACAAGCAAAAATTCCAAGATAGTACACTCATCCTTCAAGCAAGTTGCGTACTGACTAACTTCTAGGGCTTTCAACCCGTACTCATTAGAATTCTCTTATACAAGAGTCAACAGTAATCCTAACTCCTTCTCACATTCAAATACTCCCTTGCATATATTTTTTTTCAACATGGCTTATATTCAGGATGCTATGGCTAACTCCTCATTCTTCTCAATAATAACCTTCAAATGCTGATGAATGTTGGCCTCATAAGCTGCCATAGTCTCATCCTTAGCTACCAATTTGTTCTTATGATCCATAATAGTTTCATTGTAGTGCATGGCATCCTTTACCATATCTTTGATCTTGGGGTTATTTTCCTACAATTGTTCTTCTGTTGCCTTCAACCGATTAGTCTAGTTGGCCAACTATTCATTTTGTGTTGCTAGTTGAGCTTCCAACTGCTTCATATGCTCTTCTACCTATTGGATCACAAGTTGTTTTTCTGCCTCATGTGAATGAATCTTATCCACGTAATCCTACTTCATGCTTGTTAACTTTGTTTCTACTTTATTTATTCCTTCCTAGACCATGGTTTTATTGTATGTTAATTATTCCTCCATTGCAACCATCTCCTATAAAGTAGCTTCTACCTCCTCACATTGTGTTTCTTTAGCCTGGTAAACCTATTCAAGACCCAATCTAAGCCACAATCTATTACTTTAGGAAATTTAATTTCCTCATGGTGAAGGTCAATTCCCAAGGTAGTATTTAAAATTTTGTACCTTCTATATTCAATGGATAGTTTTGACAGGTTGTCCTATAAAAATACACTCATTGAGTTGTGAAATAATTGGTCTTAACTCCCTCTAGTAATTCTTTTATTCCAAGCATCATGGTTACTTCTCCCCCAGGGAATAACCATAGATGTTGTGAATGGATGTGTGCTATCTACCTCTTATGATCCTCATTACACACCCACTCCATAGTATTTTCTAATTCAATGAAGGTTAGCTACCTCCACTATTTCAATTACCCAAAATCTCCAATACAAAATTACAATCTGGTACTGGAAAATATTTCACTAGCCTATCGAAATAATTGCTCCACCTACTCATCAGTATTTTCACCCACATCCTCCAATTTATCAAAGTGAGGTACTTCCACTAGGAATCTTGTATGAATCTCCTCAATATTATTTTGTAGTGGGATCTGTCCTTCTTCTTCTCCCTGTGGATGAGAACTTCCTTTGACTTCTTTAGTCATGATGTTTACCTTTCCCTCTATTATCATACTGTGTGCTACCACCTTACTCGTCTCTTATTTTATCGATGACTATGTCTCCTCAAAATTAATAATTTCTTTTTGATATTGTTTCTCTTCCACCGGTACTTGTACTTCCTCCTGCAACTCAAGCAAGTCCTCCTATTGCTTTTTTGTCAACCCTTCATCTTACAGTTTGAGGTGCACTTCCCTTAGATTTGCAACTATCTGGTCAGGAGTAGGCTCTTCCTATTGTACCTATGCATTTGCCTGCTCCTACTAGCTATTACTATTTCTCATCATAATTTTTATTTTCTTGGTCTCCTTTGGTTCTTCCAATTGAACCTCCAGCATGACTTTTGATTTTGAAATTGGTGGTACTACCACCATAATATTCAAATATCTGGATGAATCCAGAAGTTTAAAATCAAAGGTCTATAGTAACTTTTGGTATCCCATTGTTCTCATCCCTTCTAGACCTGGTTTCTTAAAATTCAGTAGGTCTAACCCCTCTAAATCAGATTAACCTTCCTCTGGTGCTAACTCGAGTTGTGTTTTATGTATGGACTTCACCTTTTTCTCCCTTTATCGTCATTGTGGAGACACATTTTCTAGAGTCTCCCTATATGGTTTCAATAAATTGGACTCAAAACTAGAATCATTACGATCATCATCTCTTTGTTTTGACCAATTCACTGGCAAGGTCATTAATATTTGAAGTCTTCACACTTCTCTCCTTTGTTGCCTCAACTGTCGATAGGCGATTGCGTAGGTCTCAGGATCAGGCTGCACATGAGGTGTCGGTAGTTCTAAGAAGTCATCATCACCACTATCAAAACTTTCTTCTCTTACTAGCCAAGGCAACTCCCCATCACTAGATTTGCTTGAATCCTCATGTATATTACCTTGTGGTCTAGGTGGTGTAATGTCTTCTTCAATGTCTCACCAAGCTATATCCTCATCTTCTTCTGCTATTGATGGGTCATTGGACATTCCATGAGGTGCTCTTTGTGAGTTTTCTCCCCTACTCATACTTGCACCATCATGGCATGAACTACTCACTTGTGGTGTCATCTCATGTTCTTTCCCCTTGCCTTCCAATTCCTATGACCTCACTATTCTTTGCTCCTCCATCATTTGCATCGTATCATCCAAGTCTTGGATAGTTCATTCTCAGAGTCTTGCAGTGTGACCTTGCAATATTTCATACTCCTCTTGCAACTACTGGATCTCGTGTCACATACTCTATTGCAATAGTCCTATCTGAGCTAATGGAGAGAATTCGGTGAGTTCATCTTCCATGGTGTCACCTCCTATCTCTTCTAGAGCTTCCATATCAAAGTTATCCATGTTATGTCCGCATATCGGACCATTAGTCTCATTCTTCTTCGATATTTTGATGGTTGGGGTAATTCTCTATACTCCAACTATAGATACACCATCCCTTGATTCTCTAGATTCCTTATTTCCCTTGGAGAAATCTCTCTTTCATATTCTTCCTCAAGCCTTCTAGTCCCATATGCAAACCTTACATGTACTCATGTCCTCCTTCTCTCACCAGGGTTGAGGTACCAACTCTTCTTGTTCAATAATTGGTCCTATCTCCTCCCCTTCTATGAATAGGCATGTGAGTCCCATGTCAAGGTCCTCCCATGGTGGGCCTTGAATTCTACTTTTTGGTCATAGAATTGGGCTTGTTGTCTTTGTTCAACTTCTTTTGTGGTGATAAACAAACATTGTACTTTGTATGGCTTTAACTTCAAACTATTTATAGTATCTGGAACTTCTATCCCATTCAAGTTTTGTAATTTAACTACTCCATTGTCCCTTACTTCTACAACTTGGAAGGGACCAAGCCACAAGGTTTTTAACTTACTCAACTTGATTTCTCATTTCCAATTAAAATTTAGAACTAAGTCACCTTGCTTGAGTTCTAATTTCTAAATATGCTTGTCATGCCACAAATTTCTTCTCTTCTGGGCCACTTCAATCACCCATTGTGCCATGACTCTTCTCTCATCCAGCTTAATCAATGTTGTTAGTCATTCTTCCATACTCTCTTGGTCCCCTAAGCGATGCTCCACCGCTATCCATAGGCTTGGTACCAAGAATTCTACTGGCACTACTGCCTCTTGACCATACATTAGCTGAAATGGCATATGGTCTATCATTGGCTTAAAGGTAGTTTGATATACCCAAAGAATAGATGGTAACCTTTCCTCCCAATCTGCTCCCTCTATTCCATAGGTTTTGTATAATATTGACACTAATACCTTGTTAGTCACTTCCGCCTACCCGTTAGCTCTTGGGTAATATGGACTAGACAAGGAGTGCCAAATTCTAAATTTAGTCGTCAGCATTTTGATGATCTCATTCACAAAGTGACCTCCGTGATCACTCATTATTTGTAGTGGAATGCTAAATCTTGTAATTACTTGCTCATACAAGAATTGTGCTGTACTTTTTGCTGAGTTATCTAGTAGTGCCCATGCCTCAACCCATTTTGTTAGGTATTCAGTGGCTACCACGATATACTGACACTTTCTCCTACGAGTTGTTCTCAGTGGTCCAACAAAGTCCAACCCCCACCTCTCAAATAGTTCTTGGGGTTGTGATGGGTGTAATGGCATAAAGTCTCTTCGCACTGGCTTCCCCACTCTCTAGCAAGTATCACATGCTCTTACGTATTCCTTTGCATCATTATACATTGTGGGCCACCATAGTCCTGCTAAGAGTACTTTTTGAGTAGTGGCATCGAGCCCCATGTGTCCTCCTGCCAATCCTTCATGAGCTTATTTCAATGTGACTTTAATTTCCTCGTCCATTACACATCTTCTCAGGATACCATCAATTCCTAATTTGTACAACAATCTCACTATTAACTGGAAAGGTGCTGACTTTATGATTACCTTCTTTTTCTCTTTTACCGTCAACTCTTGTGGCAACTCCCCTATGGATAGGTATTGTCCAATCAACTTGTACCATGATGGCACAACGTTAATTGTGAATAACTGGGCATCAAGGAATTCATCTAGAATCCCCACTCCTATAGGTTCTCTTGATCGTATTCGAGACAATTGGTCTGCAATCACATGCTTCTTGCTAGGTCACACCACTACTCGAAATATGAACTCCTGTAAGGTGATGAGCCACCTGCTGACTCATCCTTGTATAACTGGCTTATTTATCAAGTACAACAAAGCTTGATGGTCAACATAGAAGGAAAAAGGTTTACCAATAGGTAATGCCTAAAATTTTGTACTGCATATACCATCCCTAGAGCTTCTCGTTCTATTGTACTATAATTTCTCTCCACCCTTGACAATAGGTGGCTTGCAAAAAATATAGGCTGATCTAGCCTAAACTGTCCTTCCTATGCCAATGCACATTTGACTACAAAGTTTGAGGTATCAATATGGACATGGAATTCTTTATCCCAATTTGGGAACACCAAAATGGGACTACTGACTAGCTTAGCCTTTAACTCCTCAAAGGCTCCTTGGTGCTCCTCCATCCATCTGAAGGGAATATTCTTCTTGGTTAAAGAATCTAGTGGGTAGGACATGTGCGCATAATTCTTGATAAACCTTTGATAGTATCTTGTAGATCCTAGGAAGGTTTTTAAAGAGCTCACATCATATGGCTCCTCCATGTGTAGTATGACATGGATTTTGTCAAGATTGGTCTTCAACCCTTCGTTGCACACTATATGTCCCAATAGTTTTCCATATGGTACCATCAAAAAATACTTTGCTAGATTTAGGGAGATTTGTGCATTCCTACACCTACTCATGCACTCGTTGAGACCAGGTAAATGATATTTGATATTTTCGTAGATGGACCAATCATCCAAGAATACCTTAAAATTTCTTGTGGCTAGTTGATCAAATATGTACAAAATAATACGTTGAAATGTAGCAGGGGTATTACATAGCCCAAATGGCATTCGATTATATGCATAGATGCCATTCTCTATGATGAATGTGGTCTTCAACTTATCCTCCTTGATGATGCTTATTTGGTTATACCTAGAAAACCCATCTAGGAATGAATAGATTTCATGTCCTGTGACCTCTTCCAGAATTGAGTCTGTGAAGGGAATAGGGAAGGGATATTTGATTGTTACTACGTTCAAACTCCTGAAGTCTACGCATATTTAGATTTTATCCACTTCCTTCTTCAGAGTGACCACAATAGGTGAAACCCATTCACTGGTAATGACTCTAAAAATGATGCCTACCTCTAACATATTTTCAATTTTTATATTTACCAATGTGACATACTTAGGATTCATCCTATATGGTCTTCTTCTCACTGGTTGTGCCCTAGGCATTAGCATAATCTTGTGGACACATAGCTCAGGTGGTACCCCCTTCAGGTCCTTATATGTCCATGCAAAGACATCCTTGTACTCCAAGAATATCTTAAAAGTTGCTACTTTTAGTACTGGGTCCCAATCATCACCATAGTGGATCATCCTAGGCTCTCCTTCTGTTCCCAGGTTTACATCCACCATCCGAGGTCCTTCATACTTAATATTTGTAGGCTCCATCGTTGCCTTTTCCACATTCATAGGATGCACTGGTCTCACATCAATTTCAGCATCTCCTACTATGTATTCTACAAAGCTCTTAGGAAATGACCATTTCTCTGCTTCCTCTTTCTTAGGTTTCGAGTTGACCTTCGTCTCATCTTGTTTTTTTGTGGTCTCCTCTATGTTAATACAGAGGTAGGTGGGCTGAAAAACCTTGTACTCCTCCATTTTCCAATGGAGTAGTCCACTATCAGATCGAGTTTCATCTTCGCTATAGTCTTCTAGGTACAACATCCCTTCTTCATTAGGTTCATAACCTTCATCACCAGAAGAACTGCTCGACTCATCAGTCATGGCCATATCCTCACTAATCCTCTGGTTATTCAAATTGATCATATATTTATGTTGTCCTTTCTTAAAAGTGATATGATATTTTCCCTAGTTGTGATTAACTTTGGCTATTCTTAGTCATCCTCTCCCCAACAAAGCATCATATGCTATATTTTGTATTGTAATCACAATGAAATCCAAGACAAACTCTTGGTCAACTATTTTAACTTATTGTGTAGTTAAGACACCCTTTGTCTCTATTCCATACTAGTCAACACCATATAACCGGAAGCTAGGTGCCCATAAGGATGGAGTGCCAAGTTCTTGCCAAGTCTTCTCAGGTAGCACATTAATGCTAGATCCTCCATCTACTATGACTTGCATCAATCTGTGCCCTAAGATTTCCATATGGACCAATGCGAGTTTCTTCCCAACATCAATCATCAATATGGTGGGGTCCATAAAATAATTCTTTTGTTCCTCTTCTTTGATTGGTTGGCTTTCTACCTCCATCACCTTATGAGGTTTCAAATCTTCCACCATCACTTTATGCAATGATGGGATGGCTTCTAGCAAGCTTGCCATCTTAATTTCAACAGTCGTATTTAAAACTTGTGTTGCCAAATTTTGCACAACCACTATGTCTTCTAATGGTTTCTTTAACTCTTTTTCTTTCACTATTCTCAATTCTTTTGCCTTCTTTGCTTCTTCATCAAGTACCTTCTTTGCCACTTGCCATCACTTCTTTTCTTTGGTAGGTTCTAGATACTTGTCTTTCCTAGCCTGATTCCTTGTTACGGCTAGTACTTCTTCAGTCTCCTCACTAACTGGAGGTACCTCTATGTCCAAAAAATTCATGTTCTATGGGTTACTAGAACTCACCTACTTTGGACAATTTACTTCCTTGTGGTTCCCTAGACCACACCATCTACACATGTGTGTAGTGTTTATTTGTTGTATCTCCTATTTTTGGGGTAAAGGATAGTTCTTCACAAAGTGCCCCACTCCTAGAAATTGTGACATTGTATGATTGGTCTTCCCTATGAATCATACTGCAAGCGACTCTATCCTCCTTATTGGTTGCCTTGATATTGTCTACCCCCTCTATAGTTATTCCTATAACCACCATTGGTGGCTTGTTGGCCACTCGCTTGAGGTTTCAGTTTCTCCTCCTATTCTTGGATAGAGAGAACCTATGGATGCACCTTTGCGTTAAATGGATATTGTATCACTTCATGTCCAAGCACATTGTAAATATGGCAATAATCATTGTGAGGACAAGTCACATTCGTGTGACCTTCAGACTTGCAATCTGTACACCAAATGTCCTTTCGATCTTGCTTGACTTTCCCTTTTACCTCTTTAATTAATTTATCAAATTCCCTCTAAAATGATTGTACTATCTATTGGATTGTATCATCTTCCTCACTCTTTGAATCATCACATCTTACATGTGTTATCATCCCCACGATTGTTTGTTTGGCCTCACTTTCAAAATTCTTTGTATTTTCTAAGGCTTCTTCATATGTAGTTGATGGTACTACCTTCATATTCTTCTTGTATCTAGGTAGCAACCCATATACAAACCATCATTTTACTAGCACATCTGCTAGAGGTATTTGCATCTTGTCCACCAACTACTTCAATCAATGGTTGTATGACTTCACATCTTCATTAGTTTTTTGTTTAGTGGCACAAATTTTAGTGATGATATCTCCATCATCTTTCAAGGGGTGAAATTCCTCAATGAATTCATCTTTCATTGTATTCCATGCTTGGAATTTTGGTGTGTTTTATCTTTTTAGATACCAATCTATGGCAAGTCCTCGTAATATAGCAGGAAATAATCGTAACCATTCATCTGGTTGGTCTACACCATTTTCTCTCCATATGGTTATACATGTCTTGATGTGTCTTGTCGGGTCTTCCTTTCCTTCACCCATAAAGGGTGGGCATATTTTTTTTCTTGTATGATTGCCTACGTGGGCCATTGGTGGTGTTTCTTCTTCTTCACTTGATGAAGTATCACCTAGAATCCTTGACTGATTCCACCTTATAGGTGACTCACTTTGTTGGTCCTCATCGAAACCATCTACTCGAGGAATATTATATTCATCGAATAGTCATCTACTGATCTCATGTGCATCTTCACTCCATGATCTCCTTCATTGGTGTGTAGGTCATGGCCTTGGTCCTTCCTCCTAAGACCTCGTGTGTTGTTGCTCTAGTGCCTGACTCCCATCCACTACACTCCTTTGCAACCTATCTACCACTTTCTCAGGTGTTACCATCCACTCCCTTCGTTCTCACATAGTTTCCTCATTAATGCCTTCTCTTACATCAATGCTCATCTTGACTCTGGGTGCTTCTTGCTCCTCTTCTTCCGTTTCGATCAACAATGTATCCAACCTCTCAATCTCTGCTTCGTCATATGTCCATACTTGCTCTATCACTGGTTCATATGTATTGTGTTCAATACTGTTCACATTCCCCCTTTGAGAAATTCTCATGCTCCTTCTAACTAGGATTTCCTCTCCTTGATCCCATATCCTACATCTTTGTAGACTTGTGTCTATCATTCACCTCCAATTTTGTGTACTCAAGTTTGTCACTTGTATGATCTTCTTGACTGCAACACTTTTTGACCCGTTTTAACAAAAATGCCAAAGTTTGATAAGGCAATAATGCCAAATGTAGATGGTAGCGGTGTAGTATTCCCAATGGGGAGGTAGTTTAGAAGCTATGGAAATGATCAACAAGATATCAAAACCCAACTTGCACAAGTCGTACAACCTGTACGGTCTTCCTCGTACACTAGGTTAACTTGCCAAAATAGCTTGTACGGTCACCAAATCATATAGTTGTATGATCCAAATCATACAAAACTACACTTGGTATGATTTGGTACTCAACCAACTCACTGGAATAGGTTTTGTAAGTGAAATCGATCAGTTTTGTAATCGATTTCCTCAAACTAGCAATATTTCCTTATTTGGTAGATTTGGGTTGTAGCTTTTATTACCAAATCAGGTAATCAAACAGTTTGTATGATTTGGCACTATGCTTGTATGGTTTGTATGAACCCTTGCTAAAACTAATATTCAGATATATCACCTTGCATCACCAATCCTTCCAAGATATATTTTGGGAAGTTTCTATGTCTCAATTGCTCCAATTCTCCATAACATGCAAAACCCTAAACCACTAACAATGAATTATACTCTTCATGGATGATTCTAGAAATTGTACACTACCTGGAAACATAAAAGTACGGTTGTAACTCCTCATATAATCAATTCCATCCTTCACACCAAGTCTGTAGGTAACCAGGATCATTCACAATACAATTCCATACATTCTCATAGCAAAATAAGTAGTAAACATTATCTAATCAACCTGCAACATCCATAACATACAATGGAATTCACAAGGACAATGAAATGAGGAAAATGATTGTCATATTCATATTATCAGTATCCTTGTACATATCTTCCATCAATCATTACAATCTCAACAATGAACAATAATTCTACTCAACAATCACATAAATGAACCTTCAATCAATAACCAACAATGAACTGCATATGAGTATGAACAAACATGAATGAACAACCAAAAAATGAATAAGGGGGCTATATAATGCATGCCTAGACCATTCCAAAGTGGTTTCTGAAGCATCACACTATTTACAACTACCATTCCCAACTAATTCCAAAACAAATATTTTTACAAGGTTTACTAAGGTCTAATTCAATTTTTATCAAATTAACCCCAAATGCACATTTCAACTTAATTTCATTTCATTTCACATCGTACATGTGCAACCTTGTACATTTTGCTCTTTGCTTGTACGTTTTGACACTTGTACACTTTAGTCAAAATTGAGCAAAACTCAACAAAATTATGCAAATCCATGGATCACTTCTTCTTTTGGGAGGTGGATTTTCTGCCTACAAGCTTGTGTTACCACCTTCTTCCAAGATCCATCTAATCTTCTGTCTCTTATCTTAAGAAGTTACTTGGTAATCACATTCAAGTCTAATCGACACTCCCTAAGTTAGATGATGAAGGGTTAGTACTTAGTCATCTTAGAGCTTGATAGCATGTTGGGATAAATAACCTACACTATTTATAACCATACCATTAGTAAATTCTTGGTCCAATGGTAGGTTTACAACCAAAAAATGCCACATGGGAGCCTCTTCAGTAGCTACAACAGTAATTTCCTCATTTCTAACTTTGATTAAAAATATTTTTGAAGGGGAAGGGCATGTTAGGACTCCATTCTAAAATTACTATGTAGTGACCCCCTTTCTAACATGAATATCCCATCTTAATGATATTAAGTGATTTTTTATAATGTGTATATGGCACTTGAGGTACCTAAACAAGTGGGTCCATTTAATGTAACTATTAAATAATGTAACTACTTTTTTGGTAGAATATTCTAGCCTGGATGGCCACTTGCATGTAAATCTGACCCTTGAGCATTATAGTTAGTATTACAGAGAGTCTTAATAAGGTAAAGGGGCATGGATGAAGGCATATCATATTTTTTGTAATAAATATCTACTTCTAAGGAGGTTTTCCCCTTGAAGAGGCCTAATATTATACAACGCATTCTTTCTTTTTGCAATATAATATATTATATTTCCATTTCATCTTATAATATTTGTTAATTTTAAGCTCATTTTCTATTATTATTGTAATTGTGTGCATGTGCTTTTTATTTTACTACAAGGTTCCTAACAAGTTTTATAATAACCTGAGATTAGGTATATCTATAAATACCTCCCAATAATTTATCCATTGTATCAATTTATGTGATGTGATATCATGGGGGTGCATATGGTTATCCTCTCCTTATTTTTATCATCTATTAACTATTTCATATATACACTCTTTTACTTTTCTCTCTTACTCTTTTTAATATGATAATGGTAATGTTTTACTTCAAAATGATCTTGGAAAGTAATCTAAAATTCAATTGTCTTTGTCTTGAAAGAATAGGGTAGAGTAGAAATTTTTTAATGTCCACAAGGCCAAAAGTAACCTATGGTATAAAAATATTACAAATAATAATGCTTGCCAACCACACAATTTAACCCAATTATTTTTTCTTTCAAAAAAGTTAAATCTTTTTCTATGGATTTTTAAGATAAATTTTCCTACTTTATCTACTTTATCCTTTTCAAATAATTCTTGCAATTATTTCTTTGTTAGAGTATCAACATAGCTAGCTTTAATATCACTATACTTCACATTCTAAAATAAAATGTGCCTCTATCTCAATTGTTCTTGGTTTATAAAAGGTGCATATCCCCTTCTCATTTCTATTTTAGTCTCTTTCATATGCTCTTATGTGCCATGAGTGTCTTTGATCTTCAATTTATATTTACTTGTACATAGACCTTATGGTGATGATCATATACAAGGTTAAATTCAACAAGATAATATTCTCTCTTTCTTCCAAACTTCTTTTTCCATATAGTTGCTTGAAAATTTTCTTAACAAATATCTTTATTTCTTTGATATTATTTTGTGATTCATCTACGTTGATGTTCCATTTGTTCATCCACTTTTTTTTTTGCTTAATCCACGTTTTATTTCTTTTGTTTAGATAGTATTCTATACAACTTTAGGAAATTTGTTTACATTCATCTATTTGAAATTTTTAGATATCATAAAAGTAGGATTTGCCTCTATAGGGAAGGTGTCTATTTTTCCTAGAAGAAACACATGAAATTTATGCTTTTATTTTTATTTTTTTATAATCAAATGTCTTTGAATCCTATCTATGTGCCTCTATGTTCAATATGATGTGTTTCTATCCCACACTTCACACCCATACAACATCATTGGTACCACTAGTAGCGCAAATAAATCCCTTATAGTCTTTGAATCACATAATTTAACCTCTTTGCTTCTATTTTTAATGCAAAAAAAGTGCTCTCCATCCCCTTAATATTCTATTTATTATATAAATTTCTCAACTAAGCTTATTGTTGAAGTTTATCCCAAGAAAATTATACTTTGTTACTTCTTCCAAAAGAACCCCTTCAAAATAAAAATTTAACTAATTATTTTTATTTTTATTGGATAAGTTAAGATATTCATTTTTCTAGTATTTACTTGCATACCTACCTTCTTATAAATGTGCTCTAAGTATTTTAAGTGCTCTCTCAAACCCTATATTTATTTTACAAAAAAAATGAGATCATCTACATATAAAATAAGTCTCATCACATCTTTTTCCAAATGAACACTACCCCATCTTATAAAATTTAATAATTTTTCTAATTATCAATATATGAACCAAATAATATAAGGGATAGTGGGCATCATTTTTTAACCCCTATGTCACTTCTAAAACATTATGAAAAGTCTAATTGTATTTTGATTTTGGCTCAAACCTCCCCATAGATTATGTGAAATACTACTCTATAATTTTCTAGTATGCCTAAGTATTTCATTCTTCTCCGCACTTTACTTCTAGAAACTATGTAAAATTATTTCTTGAAGTCCATAGAATAATAATATACTTCTTTTTTATTTCATATTTTTGTAATTATATGTCTCAAAGTGATGCTAGTATCTATTTTTGAGTATTTTTGTCTAAAAAATGCTTGTCCTTTTTCTCTCTTTCCTTTTTCTTATACCCACTTGTTGATTTTACTCCCAACCATTCTTTTAAATAGGTTTACAAAGTCAAGATATTTAACTAGTTAAGATCATGTTGTTGAATCAATCTCCTAGTATTTTCTCAAGGCTGAATTTTATATAGAATTTTTATATTCACATAATATTTTCAAATTTTTTTATAGCTAATAATTTTTTAAAACTTTGTAAGGATTCAACTTGCATGAATTAATTGGAACCATAAATAAATGTGTATGAAAATATAGTTCTATGGAGTAAACTTATATTTCAATTATTTTATTAATCACATTGAACAATTTACAAAACATTGTAGGCTACTTCGAGCAGTAAACCTCCTTTGTGAGTAATGCTCAATACAATATAACTATTTAGGATATCTTCACCTCTCTTACAATGTAATATATAAAGATAAGTCTACCCAAAATAACTGACATGCATAAATATATTAAGCCCAAATTAACTATTTGAGCTATCTAACCCTAATTCTAATTATTGAAGGTCACCCTTACATTCAAAAATGGGTTTTCCACTCATTATTAAATAAAATTATATACTAAAATAAAAATATTTAGGATGTGAGGTCCTACAGTACTTCCCCCTTCAAAAAAAAATCTCAAAGTTGAATATGAGAAAACTATTGTGGGTCCCACATGGTAGTCTCAAAATGTAATTCATGTTATTGCACCAAAATATTTTTAATGATTTAGTTGCATAGCCATAATGATTTCCAATCCAAAATTGATCTAATTTGAGAATGATTGAGCTTTCAAAAACTTGTCACTGCTATTTTATCCACTGGAATTGCATGGTGCATACAAGATGATAGTTTGTGGTGGATACCATTTGATCCACTAGGTCTAATACTCCAAAGCAAAAAAATGTAAGGCTCCAATTGCTTGGTGAAAATTTTAGTTTATTCATTCATTTGGGAGTGGTATACCAAGCACACCTTCCATGGGATTCCTTACAACTTGAAGAGTTCCTTCCAAGCATTACTAGTGAGTGGAGGGTTATAGTCATAAACTATAGAGGATTTCACTTAATGGAATAAAAAATATGGTCAATGAATGGTTGGGAATTGGTGGAGGTTGGGTAGAGATATATAAGAGGATAAAAATGGGTATACTTTGAGAGATGATCCCTAACAAACAAAGTAACTAACTTGTATTTTGTCTTAGGTGATCCCTTAATGAAATTCATGGAAATATTGGCTCATACTATTGTTAGAATTAGTAATGGTTAGTGTGCTTGTATCTATAAGTGTCTTCTCTTGTAACACTAATAAATACCACTTTATTTTAAAACCTGGTTAATCACTCTTACTTTCAATATTTGTTGGATCAATTTTCAATTTCTAACTTTTATGCAAAAGGATATCACTAAGGACAAATGTTAGGTGATGAATTCATTGGAATTCTTAGTATGGTTTGATCAATCCCCTAAGATAATAGGTATTATTTAATTATTAATTAAAACTAGGTTTAAATGATATTAATTAATTATTTTTTAATAGTCTTAGATTTAATTTCACGTAGATTTTATTCTTCGAGCCTCTTGTTAGAATTTTTTTTTTTTGAAATATGATTACAACAAGTCATAAGACTTCAAGCTATTCCATAGGATGGCCGATAGGAAAGGCCCAAGGATGGACCTAAGGACAGGATCCAGGATCAAATTCAGGATCCAAGATAGGAAAAAGGATACATGATGCCCGATGTGGGAAAGCAGTAAAGTTTCATCCAGTTGTAAATGTGAAAAGCTCACCAAGTGGGAAAAGGAGGTAAAAATGAGTTTTAAAACTCCCATTCATACAAGAAAAATTAAAAACTCCCACCTAGGTGCAGAACCAAAAAGTGGGAAATACAAATATATGGCACTCTTGCCAAACCAAGAAAATTGAAACAATACCAGAAGCGAGAAAAAGAGAGACCCTTCCAAGGAAGGGGAAGAACAAGAACGTACAATCCCATGCAAGGGAGAAACTTTAAACCGGTAAGGAATCACCAAAAAACCAAAATCATTATAAAAAACCACCCTTAACAATAGGGTGGAGCAGAGAATCTTCCCAAGGGAGGATGGGAAACCATCAGGTATGCCAGGAGAAACAATAGAACTGAAATAGAACCACATCTCGCATAGGCCTAGAAAGTGGAATAATAAATTGAGGATCCCTACAGGACATGCAATCCTCTTTCAGCAAGGAAAACTACTTAGCAACCAGAGGAAATAAAGGAAGCAATAGATGCAGATCCACAACCATGGGAAAGATATGGGATGGTTCTTGAGAACCACAATACAAATATCCTTGAGGTACCAAACTGCAAGCATTAAGAATAGGTCCCCAAAAAAACAAAAAAAAATAGTTAGAATCCACATAAAACCTCCAACTCTGCCAGTAAAGAGCTTCAAGGATCTAGAAAAGGAAATACATCCGAATTTTAGTAGCATGAAAACTAGAGGCCCCTCACAAAGCCATAAAATAAATTGGAATCCCACCATGAATTCCACAACTAGAAACCCAAATAGTAGCACCATAGGAATACGCACATGGTCATCACCAAGCCATTAAGAAACTATGAAGAGCTACTCCCGAAGCCACACTCCCAAGCTGCAACAAACCACACCAGAAGAACCCCTAAACTCCAGCTCCAAGAAGAATCCTGTAAAAACCTAGGAAATAGCTAAGAGCTCTAAGGAAAATATCCCTAAAACAATCCAAAAATCCTAGGGAATTTCCTAGGGAGGATTCCAGGGATGCCCCATATTCAAGACACGCTAAGGGACCCTTCAAAAAGGTAAGGAAATGTGAAGACAAGAGGAAAAATGATCTCCTAGCCCAAGGAGATCATCTACAAAGCCATCCAACCCAGAAGGAAAGGTCAAGGAAGTTCCAGGGACCTAGGATAGGACCAGGGAGGGGGAAGCAGGGAAGTGGAGTAGGACTTCCTTGTGAAGGTGTAATTTAATTCATATCTTGTTAGAAACTTGTCAATATGTAGCCTTTTGGTTTATCAGAGTTGTAAGATTTTTGGAAGCCTTTTGTAAATTCATTTATGTTTTTTGGCATGGATTTTAATTTCGTGGTAGTTTTGTAAAGTCCTTCCATCCTATAAATTCATGATAAATCAATGGAAATATCAAACAAGTTTGGTTTTTATCTTGTCTCCTATGTGATCTTTTGGTGACCTATATCATATGGTATTAGAGCCTATTATGATCATAGGTTTAGGTTTCCTATTTTTAACCTTCAGTTTGGATATTTATACTCTATTTTGGGTTATCTCAAAGCTTGTTGGTAATGTTTTGTTTACAAATTTAAAAATTTATTTCGAAAGTCTTCTGAGTTGCTCCTTTATGAGAGTAGCCCAATATAATCCCATCAAAATTTTATAGATACATTTGCTTGACCTATGATAGGTCCATGTGGTTTTGAAAACCAACCAAAAAAGTTTAATATGAGAATGGTAGAGTAAAATTCTAAAGGAAATATGTCTTTTGACAAGAACTGACCTAATGTCTCATATGTGTGTTATTATTATTAATACTGATTTTCTTATACTTCCATGGATGCCCCATTCATTGGGTATTTTGTATGATGCTTTACCTTGACATTATAGATCATAATATATATCTCTATCCAATTTTAGTATTATATTTTCTAGGGACACCTCATCCTACTTGGCCCCTACATCCCCGTGCTCTCATTGCACAAAGATGCTAAGACTCATATAGATATGGCTTTTTTACTTTTTCACTTTATTTTCCAACTCTGCCTTGGTCCTTAACAACTTGCATTGAAGGATCCCATGGTGTTATTAGATCTCTTCTTATATTTCATAGCAGATGCACATAAATGGGCCTCAACTTCTCTTCTTCATTAAAGAAGAACTTTAGATTAAAATATAGGAAGAGAGAAACCCACATGCCATATCGATGCTAAAGCAATGCACATAAGGTATATCATCCAATGCCAAAATAATGTGCATAGGGTTTATCATACTAGTGCCAAGAAGGGTGCACAAGATGTGTCACATAATTCCAAGAAATACACACAACATGTGCCATCTAGTTCCAAAGTAGCATGCCCATGCATGCCACCCTGATGCCAAAAAACACATACTAGGCACACCACCCAACACCAAATTAGTACACATAATACATACCATATAGGTTCTATACCAACACACATAGAGCATGCCACCTCGACATTACACCCTTCCCCTAAACCTACAACATATACCTCATATCTTCATCCTTGATTTAGAGGATTCTACCCTCGAGCCAGTAATTTCATGAGTGTTTGAAGCATTTTTTATGGTACACTAATTTTTGTCAATTTGATGACCATTTATTAGCAGTTGCAAGAATGATTTTAAGCCATTGTGTCCATCCATCTTCCAGAATGCTCAATTTGTTCTTTTGATGCTAGATTCTATCAAGCAATCATAGGCCTCCAAGCGAAGCACCCAAGGTAGCTATGAAGCATTATTATGTCTAGAATTCTATCAATACATACTCCATGGTGAGTATTCTCTTTCATAAACATAGGGTATCTACAAATTTTATGTCAATAAGAGAGCACTGTCTAGCCTTGAGAAGACGCCTTCTTTGGATTTTAATCAATATTTTTCCACCTATGCCAACCCATGTATCCTAGAGGAGAGAACGTTGCTTACCATGAAAGCCTTCTCTAGACACATGGCCAAAATCTACTCATTTTGGACAACCTGATAAGCATCATTTAAAAAAAACTTTCTTATCCCATATTTGTAGTTGGGAGGGCACATATTTATTCCAATTGATTGTGCTTTCTCAATTATTAAACATATGATTCAACAACATGACCTATATAGATATTTTTAGAAAATCACATTTAAGATAATATTCCATTGGAATATTCTATGGTGAATATTCTCTCATTCTTGTATTTGAAGGGTAAAAGCAACTTCCACTTATATTTTATTATTGAAGGGACACTGTATTTTTTGTATTTTGAGGCACCTATTTCTTTGTGAGTATACCCTTATTTATACTCACTGGAAAGATCTTTTCGATATTGATACATTGGTGGTGATATTTTTCACTTTTGTAACTATTTGATATGCTTAATTATGTCTTTAAAATTATCTTATAAAATGGAGTGTATTTTTGATAGTGCCCTACTCTCCTAAATAAAAAGTAGTGATCTCCTTGCTCATTTGGTCACACTTCCTCCCTGGCATTCACTCCATGAGCTATGTCCCATTGGTAAACAAAACAAATACGAATATTAGCTAATATAGTAATTTAGTTGATAAAGTTAATAACATGTAAATTCAACCTCCATTAACTCAAATACACACTCCTGAAACTCGTTCTCATATCAAATGTGAGGTTAGGATATATAATGGGTGATGGCAAGCCGGGATTCACACAAACACATTCACAGTAATTTCATTAAAAAGAAAATAGCATCATACGGGTTACAGTATTCTCTCCAGGATACCACTTCTCCCCACAAATTCAAATTCTAATTTTTTTTTCCTCCCTCGGTCGAACTCCTCAAATTTTCTCACAATAAATGCCCCTGCCTTACCCACCATGAAACCCTCATTAAAGATCTTCTTTGACCTGCAAACGCCGCCTTGGTCAGATCGTCCTTCCGCGCCTCTGTTTCACCCATAACGTCCATGCTCTGTACTGTTGTGAAGACCATCCCCATATTTAATACACGCGGTCACGAAATTCAATTTCAATCTTCGTGGCAGCCCGCGCATTTAATTAATTTCCTTTTCTGCTTTGTCTTCGACTGACCGTGTCACTTTAATACACGTGGAGGACGCGTGTCTGCATTTAATTAACTTTCGTTTCTGCTTTGACGCGTGTCACAAGCTTGTCTTCAAACTTGTCATGATATCGCGACCCACGGTCCCTTCGCCTTCACCTTGGCGGAAATAGTCGCGATATCGCGACATGTCGCGATATCGCGACCCACTGTCCCTTTGCCTTCACCAAGGCAAAAAGGAGCCGCGATATCGCGACATGTCACGATATCGCGACTCAAACCAGCCATTGCCCTTCCGATGCCTTGGGGTCGCGATTTCGTGACCCCAACGCAACTTGAGCCCTTTACTCTAAAACTTCTCCTTATTTTTCTTTTCTTACGAAAACTCCCTCTTGGGCCAAGATTTGAAACAAACCCAACACAAATACTTAGAAATAAAAGCGAACAATTAAATGATTTGGAGGATGCAAGATTGCTCCTTGACCACCGGATGCTCCTGCATCAGACACCCGGGGTAGAATAAAAAAAGTGACCCTCACTTTTTTTCGGCTAAGGGGAGACCCAAGCGGTCAACCTCCGCCTTCGACAACCAAGTTGCATCTTCAGTTGGTCTGCCCCTCCACTTGATCAAGTACTCAGTATACTGCCTGCTTCGGGTGCTCCGGCCTTCACGGGTATCTAATATTTCCTCGGCCTCATCTGTGCTTGGAGTAGAGGCTGGAAATTGCCATGGTTCTGGACTTTGCATGTCTGTACTTTCTCCCTCATGATATTCCACGAGATCTAAAATATTAAAAATAGGTGAAATATCAAGCCAACTCGGCAATTTCACTTCATACGCATTTCCTGACTCCCGCTTTCCCAGTATTTTGCATGGCCCAAACTTTTTCATCTTCAATTTATTGTAAGTCTTGGCAGGAAATCTCTCCTTCCTGAGATACACCATAACCTCATCTCCAATCTCGAACTCCTTGAACCGCCACTTCTGGTCTGCCCTTGTCTTATATTGACTGTTCATTTTTGTAATCTATCTTTTTACTTCCTCATGCAGACTTTTTATATGCTCTGCAAATTCTTCTGCCTCGACACTACATTTTTCTCTTCTGTCCAACTTTCTTAGCTCAGACACATTCCTCGGGTTGTTTCCATATATTATCTGGAACGGTGATTTATTTGTGCTTTTATTAACCGAACCGTTATATGCAAACTCGCTCGTGGTAAGACTAAATCCCATCCCTTGGGTTGATCCACTATCAAACACCGCAAGTAAATTGCCCAGGTTTCTATTGACCACCTCCGTCTGTCCATCTGTCTGTGGATGGTATGTTGAACTGAATTTCAAGTCTGTCTTCAATTTCTTCCACAGAGTTCTCCAGAAATACCCAACAAACTTTGTATCTCTATCTAAAACTATACTTCTCGGCAAACCGTGAAGTCGTACCACTTCTTTGAAGAACAACCCAAAGAATGTGAACTGCATCACTTGTCTTTTGGCAGTGGAATAAAATGTGCCATTTTGGAGAACCGGTCAACCACCACAAATATTGAATCATTTCCTCTCTCGTGTTCTCGGCAATCCAAGGACAAAATCCATGCTTATGTCCTCCCATGGTCTCTCGAGCATGGTAATGGTCGGTACAGTCTCGTATTTTGTTTCACACCCTTTGCCATCTGGCATATTCTACAACTTTGCACAAACTTCCGTACATCTTGTCGAAGTTGTGGCCAGTAGTAATTTTCCTCAACCAAGGCAATGGTCTTATCCCTACCAAAATGCCCAGCCAATCCTTCGCTGTGATTTTCTTTGATTATATTCTCCCGCATGGAACTTCTGGGAATGCACAACTTACTGCCCTTGAACAGAATCCCGTCTTGGATTAAGAAATCCAACCATTTTGTTCTATCTATGGTAAGAGGTATTGAGCAAGCCTTCCAGGCTTCTGCAAAATCCGGATCTGTAGGGTATAGATCCTTCAGTTCTTCAAACCCCACTACTTCCACTGTCAACTGGTCAGCAGAGTCTACCTTCTGCTTAAGGCATCTGCAACCCTGTTTGACTTCCCACTTCTGTGCTTTAGTACAAAGGTATAACTTTGGAGGAACTCCACCCATTTCATGTGCCTTTGGTTCAGTTTTGTCTGACTGTTAATGTATTGCAAAGCCTGATGGTCAGTAAACAGCACAAACTCCTTTGGTAATAAATCATGTCTCCACTTTTTCGTGGCCTCGAACTATAGCATAAAATTCTTGATCATAGACAGAATACTTCTTCCGAGCATCATTTAAATTTTCACTGAAATAAGCAACTGGCTTGCTTCCTTGACTCAGTACCGCCCCTATTGCACTGCCACTGGCATCACAGTCCACCTAAAATACCTTGTTGAAGTCTAGAAGTGCCAAAACAGGCTGTTCTGTAACTTTTCTCTTCAATGTGTCAAAGCTCCTTTTAGCCCCTGATGTCCATTTGAACTCCTTTTTATCTCCCCTCATTGTCTCGATGAGAGGTGCACAAATACTCGCTGAAGTTCTTTATGAACTTCCTATAAAACGCGGCCGGACCATGGAATGACCTCACTTCGTTGTGCTCCTTGGAGTAGGCCATTCAATGATGGCTCTCACCTTTTCGGGGTCCATCTTCAGGCCTTCTACTGAGATTACAAACCCCAAGTATACCAATTCCTTCTTGACAAAATTACACTTTTTCAAATTTATTAATAATTGTTCTTCTTGCAGCTTTTTCAAAGACTCTCCTGATATGCATCAGGTGTTCCTCCAGGGTCCGGCTAAATATCAATATATCATCTAAATAAACAATAACAAACTTTCCCGGAAATTCTTTCGGTACTTCATTCATCAGCCGCATGAAGGTACTTGGTGCATTGGACAATCCAATGGGCATGACTAACCACTCAAACGGGCATTATCTTGTCTTGAAGGTTGTCTTCCATTCATCCCCCTCTCGGATACGGATCTGATGATACCCACTTTTTAGGTCAATCTTTGTGAAGTACTCAGCTCCACTTAAACATTCCATGATATCATCCATTCTTGGTAACGGGAATCTGTACTTAATAGTAATTTTGTTGATGGCCCGTGAATCTGTACACATCCTCCATTCTCCATCCTTCTTTGGTGCCAGCATTGCAGGTATTGCGCATGGACTCAAACTTTCCCGAATTAATCCCTTTTCTAATAATTCTTGGACCCGTCTATTTAACTCCTCAGTCTCTACAGGTGTCATCCCGTGTGCAGCCTTTATTTTGCAGGCTTGATCCTCGGTACTAAGTCTATATGGTGGCTAATTTTTCTCACGGGGGTAAGCCCTCGGGCACATTGTCGGACACAATGTCTGGAAATTCCTCCAAAAGATTTAGAACTTCTGTTGGGGTATCCCGGCATTCCTTCCCCCTAACTCTTGGAATTATTGCATAACATAAATGTTCATGCTTTAACCCATTCAAAAACTCTCTCCCCTCAACTAAACAGACTTTGGAAATATTACACACCTTTTCATCTGTATCCTTCAAGGGCTTTAGCTTATGGCGTACACCATTCTTTGTCAATGAGTAGGTGTTGGCATGGCCATCATGTACTGCACTCCGATAAAACTGCCAGGGTCTCCCCAGCAACATGTGGTAAACATCCATGGGTAAGATGTCACACAGGACCTCATCACAATACTTCCCAACGTTAAATTTAACAGAACACTGCTCATTGACCAAGGCTCTATGGTCCTTTTGTAACGATGCGACCCGGTATGGGTGTGGGTGTTTCTTCCTCTCTAACTGTAACTTTGTAACCATTTCCTCTGAAACCAGGTTATCCGTGCTACCATTATCAATAATGATATTGCAAACCTTGCTCGCACATTTACATCTAGTGTGGAATAAACTTTTCCTCTAGTCTGTGTCCTTCTCCTCGTTCAACAGGACTCTTCTTACAACCATTGTTTCTCCTCTCTCTGCTTCTTCGGAATGCTCAGATTCAGCATCCTCCTCTACCACAATAGCTCTGGTTGGGCCCTCAGGCCTCTTGTTTGTTCTTTCTCGGTGTTGTGGACATTCAAATGCCCTGTGTCCTTCACCACAGTGGAAACATGTTCCACGAAATACTCCCCTTCCAAACCCTCGTCCAGATCCACCCCGTCCTCTTGGGTAGCTGTTATGATCTCGAGGCTGATAAAAATATTTGTCTTTTTGGTCCTCGGTTACCACCGGCTTCCCCAGCCTTCTTCGGATCCTTGTACTTTTCTCCACCTGGTCCTCCCACCAGCTCCTTCCACCTCGGCCTCTTCCTCTTTGCTTGCCTTCAAACCGCCTCGTTTAACTTTTCTTCTACCTTCAAGGCAAATTGATAGGCATCCTCAATGGTGTTTACTCGAACCAGGCTCGCTTCTTCCCGGATACCAAGCCTCAACCCATTAATGTAACGGGCTACTTTCTCTTTATTTGCCTCTAAATGCCCTGTTCTAATAGAAATTTTGTAAAATTCTTTAGTGTACTCTTGGACAGTTTTGTTTGTCTATCTCAAGCTCTGCATTTTTCTTAGCAGATCCAACTCGTAATCTGTCGGGATGAACTGTCTTTTAAGCTTCTCCACCATTCTATCCCATCTTGTTATTCTTTCTTTCCCCCTTCTATTTCTCTCCAACTGCATTCCCCTCCACCAAATGCTGGCATGACCCTTTAACTTGGTCTTAGCAAATCTGACCCGGTTAGGGTCTTCAATCTCCTCATACTCAAAATATTCCTCTAAATCATTTATCCAGTCAATCACTTCTTCTGGATTTAGATTTCCCGAGTAGGTAGACACCTCCATTTTTGGCTGTTTTCCAATCTGATAAATGGCCTTATACAACCGGGCCTAAGCAGGATCCACTTCTGCTTCTTCCTCAGACTGTTCTTCCTCTTCAACTTCATCTTCGCTTTCCTCTTCCCCTCCGGGTTCGCGCCTTCTGTGTAACTCTGCTTGCAAGGCTTGAACTTGTCTTTGCAAGGCCCGGAAGTCTTCGGCCGGTACCACATTTCCTGCTCCACCACGGTTCCTTCGTGGAGGCATGATATATTTTGTTTTTTTTTTTCTCTGTATTATTTATTATTTATTTATTTTTATTTTTTTCAAGAATTCTTCCACAGATCCTGGTGCAACTGCCTCTCTCCGGCGATCTGTTACACGCTCAGGAGCTCCCGCTCTGATACCACTTGATGGCAAGCCGGGATTCACACAAACACATTCACGGTAATTTCATGGTAATTTCATTAAAAAGAAAATAGCATCATACGGGTTACAGTATTCTCTCCAGGATACCACTTCTCCCCCCCCAATCCCGAACTTCACCATCCCCATCCTTACAGCATTTCGGGTTTTTTAACGAGGCCCCCGATCCTCTCGGCCATCAATGCCCTGCCTAACAAATTCAAATTCTAATTTTTTTTTCCTCCCTCGGTCGAACTCCTCAAATTTTCTCGCAGTAAATGCCCCTGCCTTACCCACCATGAAACCCTCATTAAAGCTCTTCTCTGACCTGCAAACGCCGCCTTGGTCAGATCGTCCTTCCGCGCCTCTGTTTCGCCCATAACGTCCATGCTCTGTACTGTTGTGAAGACCATCCCCATATTTAATACACGCGGTCACGAAATTCAATTTCAATCTTCGTGGCAGCCCACGCGTTTAATTAATTTCCTTTTTTGCTTTGTCTTCGGCTGACCGTGTCACTTTAATACACGTGGAGGACGCGTGTCTGCATTTAATTAACTTCCATTTTTGCTTTGACGCGTGTCACAAGCTTGTCTTCAAACTTGTCACGATATCGCGACCCACGGTCCCTTCGCCTTCACCTTGGTGGAAACAGTCGCGATATCGCGACCCACTGTCCCTTTGCCTTCACCAAGGAAAAAAGGAGCCACGATATCGTGACATGTCACGATATCGCGACTCAAACCGGCCATTGCCATTCCGACGCCTTGGGGTCGCGATTTCGCGACATGTCGCGATTTCGTGACCCCAACGCAACTTGAGCCCTTTACTCTAAAACTTCTCCTTCTTTTTCTTTTCTTACGAAAACTCCCTCTTGGGCCAAGATTTGAAACAAACCCAACACAAATACTTAGAAATAAAAGTGAACAATTAAATGATTTGGAGGATGAAATATTGCTCCTTGACCACCAGATGCTCCTGCATCAATGGGTCTAGGAATCCTAAAGTTCTCAATAGTTAGGTTCTAAACATGGAAACTTAGTTTACATATAGCCAAATCCCTGATGATGATAAGGTTCATTTTACTAAATTAAAAGTTTTAGGATTTGCTAAAATTTTAATCATGGAGTGGTAAACTCAACAAAATTCCATCACCACTTGGGATCAATTAGTCACAGCCTTGAAGGCTACTTTTTATCCATATAATTATGATGATGATTTTCTAATTCAATGGCTTTGCTTGAGACAAGAAACCCACATGTTTGTCTAGGATTACATCTAACAGTTTAAAAATTTAATTGCTTGTGTATCTTACTTCATACATAGGACCCTACACCTACTCTTATTGATAAGTTTAAGAGTGGTATTCAAACACATTTATTTTGAAAGCTGAAATACACTCTGTTGGACACACTTGATGTAGCTATTAATCAATCTCATCTTGTACAGGATAATTTTTTGCTCGATCTTGTGCACCTTGATCTTCCTTTTCACTAGGTGCTCATCGCTTATATTTTTCAGAAACTCTTTGATCTTCTTCAACAACTCCTTAGTCTTCTTTTTTTATGGACACTTCTAGACCTCCACATCAATAACATTCTTCCTATACGAAGAAGTCCTTTTTTCATTCTTCTTCTCACTCTTCTCTCTTCTCCAGCTTCTTCTTCTAATGTATTTTGTCACTATTGTAAAAAAAGGACATATGAAACATGCTTGTCTAGAGAAAAAAAACAATTGCTTGTACAATCTTCAAAGGAGAAATGTTTTTAGAAAACTTTGCAAAATCCCATCAAGAATTTTCGAGAAAATTGTATTTATCCTGATTTAGAAGGTCGACTCAATAATATTACCTTACTTAGTCATCAATGTTTTGCAAGAGGACATGATAATCTATTTGTTACTTATGCTCATTTGACACGTATTTTTTTTGTGGATTGTATCATCGATAATGGCTCACAATTTTTTTTGAATAGTCCATTATTGATAAGTTGCACCTAGCTACACATCCCCATCCTCGACCATAATCACTTGGATGGAAGGATAATGATACTACTTCTATGATCATACACACTTGCACTTCATCTTTTGCTTTTGATCCAAACTACATAGACACTATCACTTGTGATGTCACTCCTATGGATTATTATGGTTTGTTGCTACTTAAATCTTACCAATATGACAAAAGGGCTTGGTATGATGTATATCAAAACATCTACACTTTTCAGCATGAGCAACAAAATTTTCTTATTCATAGCATTTAGCCCACTATAAATCAAGCACATACTAATTTACATTAGGCATGAAATATTACCTTGGTTTCCAGCACCCCACAACATGAGGACACACTAACAAAAGTACTTTTGACCACTCAACATGCTACACCACTTAAGCACCACATTCATTGAGCACCTGCTCATGTTCCTATTTTGGGTCCTATTGCACATGCTTCCATTGCTCCTATTCATTTATATTGCTCTTGCACCCATTCATGTTCTTAATCCTATTGCTCTAGCTCTAGTTCCATATATTATTCACACCATTCAACATCTTACCTCTTTCATCTTATAGGCTTTTCAGCTCCAAGCGATATATCCTTTCATTCTTTAGAAGTTATCATCCATGATTCAGCCTCCTATTCATATTAGAGGTAAATCTTGGTTCTACATGGACCCCATTGTTATCAAGATTCACCAGGCCCACCTAGATTCTTTCCAGCTTCCACATTCAACATCTTCCTCCCTTTTTGTATGCATTAGAGTCCAATTCTTTTATGGTTGGTAGGAATGGTAAGAATTAATTAATATTTGATTAAACTTTGGTTTAATTGATATTAATTAATCAAGTTTTAATTTTAAAATATCTCATAGGATTTTTCTTCCCTATAGTTGTTAATTTGTAAACTTTTTGGTTTGTTAGACTATAGGATTTTTTAGCCTTTGTAAATCCATATATAGTTTTTTTCCATGGCTTTTCATTTCTTGAGGGTTTTGTAAATGCCTCTTAGCCTATAAATTCATGATGGATCAATAGAAATCTTAGGCAAGTTCAATGATTTTCTTATCTCTTATTTGGGTCATTTGGTGACTCGTATCACATGATCCCTCCAACACATAGGTGGACTTATTAAGGAATATTTTTAATGTTGGGGATTTTATCAGTTTGATAAAATCTTACAAACTACATTATGAAGATTTGATCCATGACTCCCCAAGTACCCTTTTTTATGTAATTTTTGCATGTAGTGAGAAATGATGGCTATTGTTTGTCCAATTGTAATCCCCATGAGATTGTATTACTTATCATCTATTGTGAAATGTATCCATATTTTTTTAAGTACCATAAATTAAGATCCACTATGCAAATCCATTAAGAATCTAAGACTATATCACATCCTCATAATGGAAACAAACAAATCAGATTTTAGATTTTAGTCTCCAATAGTAGGCTTGACATTACGACATTTGTGTTTACAAGGAAGACTACCTCCATTGGCTATCACAACCTCAAAGCTATTGTATGGAACAAGTAGTAATTTGTAGGCTTTTTCATCTTGGGATCAATGAAGTTTTGAGTTATACCTATGTTAATAAGAATGGTTAGAGGATATTCATTGAAATACCCTTGCACCCTCATAGTCTATGGTGGTGTATAATCTACTAGGGCCTAAAAGGATATCTCAGGTGTGAGATCATATACAACATTGGTATCCTCATGTTATTCATCAAGTTATCATGAGATGCATTAGACCAGGAGGGGTAGTGGTTGACTGATCATCTAGTAAGTATAAATTTTATCTAATACACTTATGACATGGACTATATTTTTATCACAACGAGAATAGACAATTATCTCAATGAGCTTTCATATTTTCCTCATATAGTCATTTAATGGGAATGATTATGTGTCCTACATTTGGAGATATTAAAGGTTTTAGAAAATTGAGAATTGACCTAGCTTATGTGTAATGTTATGCTACTAGTTTCTCTTTAGCCAACCTTGCTAACCCAATGGTGCTCATCATGTTCTTTGGATTGAACATTCTTACCTCCATTTATGTTTCTTCCTTCAAGCAACTAATGATGCAACTGTTAGAGAATATTACATTATTTGGTACATGTTAATGTACCACCTTGGGTACATAACTAGATTAGGAGTTTACTTTATAGTAAGGTTTGAGTAGTTACTTCAAGCAAGCAATAAATGCACAGGTGTTATAATGTGCAATGATGTAAATGTACATGTTGTCCACATGTACATGAGTCCTTAGAATATGAAGACAAGTGTCCTTAATTAGATGTGCATGTGCATAAGTGTCTATCATGCAAAATGCACGTGTCCTTAGGGTAGGAAAGTGAAGAGTCACATACTAGTATATATTTGTGACTTAGCATTATAATTGGTAATGAAGCATGCATTTCTCATAGCATGCACTAGTAGAGAAGTAGAGAGATATCAATATATTTTATCAAGTTTTCATATTTTTGTGAGTTTACATTAATGGCTATTGCATGAGTTAATTCAAAAGTTATGTTATTTACTTGCTTATTATATTGCCATTGATATACTTATGACATTGGATTCTTATTTCAATACTTGTGGCTACATTTCCTTTAATTTTATAGATTCAAAATATAATAGTGGTATTAGATCACATGGTAGATCGATAGGAAATTGAGAGAGCCACAAGATAAAATATTGAAAAGGACTAGCAAAGGTTCTATTACAAATTTTAGTAGTAGAGGATTTAAGAGAAGCTACAGGATTGAAGGCCCAAGGAGAAGGCATCAAGCTACTTGGAATGAGAAAGAAATATAAGTCTAGGAAACCCTCGTTGGAGGATATTTTAAGAGAAGCTCCTGATAGTGAAGAATTTGGGACAATTATCACCATCCAAAAACAAGCCCAAGGGAGAAGGATTTGGCAAGAAGTTTTCGAAATATTGGAGGAGAAATTTATTGCTTTACAATCTAAAATTTTCACTTTTGAGCATAGTAAAAAAGCAGCAATTTGGGTAGCATTAATAGCTGCTAAGTTTCAGATTTTTAGGGTGCAACATGAAGAAGAGTTGAAGCCACCAAACTACATTTGTGAGAAACAAGCTAGAGGAGGTTCAAAACTACAAATTGGTGGGTTAAAGGGCTATAATTTGTACAACAAGGAAGTGTTAATATATTTTACTTATTACTTTATTTTAGTTACTTTATTTTGTTGGCTAGCATTGTCGGCCAATATCTTCTATGATATTTGTAAAGAGCATTGTCGGCCAATATTGTTTGGGATATTGCGCTAATAGGGGGGATATTATTTTTATTGTTATTTAGGCTATATTTAGCCTTTGCTCCTTGTATATAATCTATTAAATTATCAATATGAAGTCTAATTATTATTTTGCTCTTTTATAGTATCAAAGCTCTTAATTTTTTGGCTCAATGTTTTGTAGCCTTAGCTAGAGATATAGACCTGGGCATGTTTCTCGAGGTAGGGCTGGACCTACAACTCAGGAATGCATCCCTAGACACTAGACTAGGACAAAATCTAAGGAGAAATATGTAGACAACCATTGGACCTGATGTAGACTGGAGGACTTGTGATCGACCTAGACAACAAAGACCAGACTAACGGACAATATGGTGGACAACCACTAAGACCGAATGTAGAAAAGTTTATTAGACTCTTGGGGATGCCTCGATGGACTCAAAAAAAAGGGTGTGAAAAAGGTGACTACCCGAAGGTAGTCAATTTTTTAAGTGAGAATTACTCATTTTAAACAAGATAAACATCCCTAGATCCATGCATGTGGGATAATAGATCGTACAATGCAGACGATTTTTTTTTTTGGTGATTATTTTTTTTTTCTCGTGGGCAATCATATTTGATCCCAACACCGTCATAGTAAATAACAAGACACTGTGGATGACACCTTTAGTGATCGAAGTAGATTTTTTTTTAGTGCATTGTTGTTCATTCATCAATCAAAGCATATCTAGGGAGTGGAACTGAATGTTTGAAGCAACATATCTGATGTAGTGGGTTGGTTTTTTTTTTCACGCACCCTAGAACTGGTATATTGTATATGAGGAGATGTGATCAGGAGAAGACCAGATAAAAAGTGTTGTAGGTATTTGGCATTTGACATTTTTTTATGGCGAAGACATTGCACTTCACAAGACTTACCAATACTGCCACCAAGCTCATATAGTAGATGGTTGTAGGAGGCAACGTTCAAGCATATAAATAGATGGTCATGTCATGGAGCCCATCCAAGAGCATGAGGATTTTTGCTCAGTGGAGTCCCCAGTGACATTAATGTCACTCATCGAAACCCGCTGTTGTGAAAGCCATCACACCACTATGAAGGTGAGGTAGACCCACTGCCAACCCAAGCACCACTCGTTGGTCGCTCATTGTTGGTCATGCTGACACTGGGAGGGAGCAGCGCTGCCCAATGATGGTAGTGTTACCTTAGGTTTGGCTAAAGGGGGGTGATCTTACATCCCTCTCATCTCAGCCCACTAGCTTGACTGGTGTCGAGACCAACAGTAAGGCTTCCAAAAAGGAGGTCAAAGGTTCAAACCCTCCAAGGTATACATTTTTTTTATAAGTTTGATTAATTTTTTTTAATGTTTTAAAATTTAGTTTAATTAAATATTTATTTGCTTTTCTTAAATTATTTTTTAACAAAATATTTTTAAGAAAACCTTATATTTAATTATACTATAGTTTTGATTCATTAGAAATAAAATTTATTTTCAGACTTGAATTTAAAAAAATTACCTTTGAACTCCAAACACAAACATTCATCCTATTTTTGCAAAATCAAGGGGGGGCCTTTATTCATGCTATTTTATTGCAAAATTATCAAATAAGGATGAAAAGGGGGGAATAGTGAGTGAATTTTTCAAAATTTGAAAAACATTTTGGCATTGTAATTAGGTGCATTTTTGACAGTGACCGACACCTAAAATTTCATTTTTTTGTGGGCACTTTCTGTTGTATGTTGCATTTACATTTCCATTTTTATTTTTGCACTACAACATTAAGTAAAATCAAGCACAATTAAGTCCCCAAAAATTGAACCCATCCATGCAAATTTATTTGCACCATAGTGTTTGGTATTTATGATACCTCTGGCCCACACTTACAGGTAATGTTGTCGTGCTTTGGGCTACTGTATCTATCGCCTAACATAGCTGCAACAATGATGTCTGAGCTTGTTCTCTATCAATCATCAGGGAGATATAAGTTTGTCATTTTGTTATTTTTTTCACTCCATTCACTACCCTAATCGTTATTGTTGTTAGACATAAATCCTGACGAAGTGTTCTCTCCAAAGTGTTTAGGGGAAGTTACGCCCCATGCATGAGGAAAGACCTTCTATGGTAGGTGTCATAAACAAAATGATTCCCTTTCAGTACCGCCTATGTTCCACGTATCATTATGCTCTCATGTACTTATAGTCTCCCTCACGTAAGGGCGGGTATATAGAGAGGTTTGGTATAAAGGCCTAGAAAAGGTATAAAGAAAGGGGGACCATTTGGTGTTATAAGGAACCCTCATTATGGCCGCTATCCACAAGTACCTGATAAATTCTCAGTTATTGAAAGGTTCCAATTACACACCATGGAAAACAAATATGAAGGCTATTCTCCAAATGGAATATTTGTGGGATGTTGTTTCTGGCACAACAACAAGACCTTCTCCACTAGCTGGCTCAACAACACCAACTGTAGATCAGATTGCATTTGACAAGAAATACAATAAGGCAAGAGTGCTCATCTTGCTTGTTGTTTCATATGAAGTTCAACCTCACATAGCTAACACATAACATGGTAAAGAGGCATGGGATGCCCTTACAACCATCTATGAGGGTAAGAATGAGTCCACCATTCTTCACCTTCAATCTCAACTTCACAGTTTGAGTATGAAGCATGGAGAGACAGTTGAACTATTTCTTTGTAGAGTGGCTGAGTTGAAGTCAAAGTTGAATTCTTTGGGAGAGACTGTAGATGATAAGCTCCTTACTTTAGTAGTAATGAGAGCTTTACCTGATTCATATAGAATGTTGATAACTTCTCTTCAAGTGTCATAGAGAAAAGTTACCTTTGTTGAGTTGGTCAATATGCTTTAGGAAGAGGAGGCTCACCAACTTCAAAGAGATGAAGCTTCTAATATAGCCCTCTATTCCAACAAGAAGGGCTCCAAGAAGAAAGGTAATTTTTAGAAAGGAGGATCCTCTTCCAAGGATTCTAAGGGAAAACAACCTCAACAACAAAAGCGCTATTGCAAGATTTGTGATAAGGATACCCATGACACCAATCAGTGTTGGTACAAGAATAAACAACCTAAGAACAAGGGCCATAACAAACCCCAAAACAAAAACAAGCAACCCAAAGTGAATGTTGTTGTTGAAGAATCTAACTCAGATTCTGAGTGGGCACACAAGGTGCTCATGACTACCACAACCTCCAAGCCAAAGGATCCTCTGTGGTATGTTGATTCTGGCACCAGTAAGCACATGACTGGTGATAAGTCATGGTTTGTGACATATGAAGCCAAGGAAGGAAAACTCGTCACCATTGTTGATGATAAAACCTACAAGGTTTAGGGTGAGGGTACAGTTTTAGTCAACCTTCCAGATGGCAAGTGTCAGATTGAAAGAGTCCTTTATGTTCCAGGATTGGCGAACAATTTGTTGTCAGTCCCACAAATCCTGGACAAGAATATGGTTGTTGATTTTTATGTTGAGGATGGTCATAAGCATTGCTTTATCACTAAGAGGGGTAAAAACATTGCAACTACTTCATACAAGCATGGCTTTTTCGCATTGGTATGCTCTCTCCACACCCCTCATGTAGCCATGATAGTCTCTACAAAGGAGGCAACTTCACTTTGGCACAGGAGATACGAGCATCTCAATTCTAGATATTTACTTGAGCTAAGTAAATATGAGATGGTAAAGGGCCTTCCCTCCCTTTCCTCTACATTGCTAGTGTGCTCTGACTGCTTGGCAGGGAAGCAACATAGAGTACCATTTGAAAAGAGCTCTACACAAGAAAAGAAACCTCTGGAGTTAATTCACACCGATCTGTGCGGTCCTTTCACCCCAAATAGTTTTGGGGGCAAGAGGTACTTTCAATTGTTTGTAGATGACTACTCATGAAAAATGTGGGTGTTCTTTCTTCATCTGAAATCCGAAGCTTTCAGTTACTTCCAACAATTCAAGAAATTTTTTGAGGAGTCAGGGACTTCAATAAGGACCCTCCACTCAGATCGAGGGGGATTTCACCTCTAAATAATTTTCTACATATTTGACCGCACATGGGATCAAAATACAGCTCACTACTGCTTATACTCCTCAAAAAAATGGAGTTGTTGAGCGAAGGAACCGTTCCATCATGGAAATGGTTCATTGTATGCTAACAGGAGCCCATCTAGAGCAACATTTTTGGGTAGAAGCTATCACCATAGTAGTGTATCTATTGAATAGGGCACCCACAAAGGCCCTAAAGGGAATAACTCCATAGGAAGCATGGAGTGGTCGAAAACCCTCCATCTCTCATCTACATATTTTTGGATGTAAAGCTTTTATGCACATACCCAAAGAGAAAAGGAAGAAGCTAGATGAGAAGACCTTGCAATGTGTTCTTCTTGGATATGATGAGCATTCAAAGGGTTATCGGTTGATTGATCCTTTGACCAAGAAGATTCATACCAATAGAGATTTTTTTTTGATGAGGCTTTCACATCACAAAACACATCAGATATATACCTAGATTTTATGGAATCTAAGGATGAGAAGTCTCCTTCATCATAAAAGGGAGGATCTCCTTCTTCTCCATAGAAAAATATTCCTAAGTGGTATAAAAGTACTATTAGAGACTCAAAGATATCCACTCCACCAGATATGACTCTGAATAGACCTCGTACTCGTAGTATGACTCATCAAGAGAAAGCTACAACAAAGACTACTGAGGTTGATGAACTTTGTCAATATTTTGAGGAGCTTTCTGTAGATCTTAAAGATATGGATGTGGATGATGAAAGGGTTTTTATGTCTTCACTTGATGAGCATGAACCTGCAATAGTACAATATGCCCTTGGTAAGCCACAATGGAAGGCTGCTATGGACACAGAGTATAAGTCTCTGAAGAAAAATTAGACATGGAAGCTTGTTGATCTGCCACATGGAAAGAAGCCCATTGGCTGCAAATGGGTGTACAAAGTCAAGTACAAGGTATATGGAACAATTGATAAGCATAAGTCCCACCTTGTGGCAAAGGTCTATGCACAAAAGGAAGGCATTGACTATGAGGAAACTTTTGCACCTACTGCTCGGATGACAACCATTCGAGTTCTTTGTGCTATGGCAGCACAGTTTGGGTGGAAATTTCATCAGATGGACATCAAGAGTGCATTCCTAAATGGTGATATTAAATAGGAGGTCTATATGGCACAACCTAAAGGATTTGAAGTGGAAGGCCAAGAATAGAAAGTTTGTAAATTGGTCAAATCCTTGTATGGTTTGAAACAAGCTCCCAGAGCTTGGTATATTAATATGGATGATCACCTTATGCAACATGGATTTAAGAGAAGTTCGATAGATGCAAATCTCTATTTCAAGAAATAAGGTTATGAAATAGTGCTACTTGTACTATATGTGGATGATCTGATTATCACAGGTAGCTCCAAATCTTTGATAGTTGCTATCAAAAGTGACTTGTGCAAATATTTTGAGATGACAGATCTTAGACTTCTCCACTATTATCTTGGCTTGGAAGTGAACCAGAAGAAGCATCACATCAAGGTGACCCAACAAAAGTATGCCAAGACATTGTTAGAAAAATATTTTATGACTGATTGTAAACCAATGGCAACTTTGATGAATATAGGACTTCAGTTATCATGGTATGATGATTCACCTCAGATAGATGGTACTTTCTATCGATAGCTGATCGAGAGTCTCATATATCTGACAAACACTAGGCCATATATTGTGTTTGTTGTCAACTATCTTTCGAGGTTCATGTAGGAGCCTAAGACCACTCATTGGAAAGTAGAAAAATGTGTTCTTCACTATGTCCGTGGTACTATTGAGTATGGCCTAGAGTACAAGAAGAATGATAAATTCTTCTTGCAAGGATACATGGACTCCGACTATGCCGGATCATATGATGATCGCAAGTCAACTTCAGGATATATCTTTCATCTTGGATTCGGTCCTGTCTCTTGGCACAACAAGAAGCAACAGGTGGTTGCTATCTCATCTACAGAGGTAGAGTATCACACCACATGAGAAGCAGTGTGTGAGGTGATATGGTTACATCGCATCTTGACAAGTATGGGTCATCCATCCAAATCTCCAATTCACTTGTTTTGCGACAACCAAGGTGTTCTGAACCTAGTCAAGAATCCAGTGCATCATGAATGAACCAAACACATTGATACACAATGTCACTTCATTCGAGATGAGGTTCCAAGGCACATAATTCAGCTTCAATACATTCCCACCAGTGATCAAGTTGCGAACATTTTCACCAAGGCCCTTGCATGCATCAAGTTTGAGTTCTTTCGCAACTCACTTTGTATTGCAAAATAATGTAATAAGGGGGGATGTTAGTATATTTTACTTATTACTTTATTTTAGTTACTTTATTTTGTTGGCTAGCATTGTCAGCCAATATTGATTGAGATATTGCGCTAATAGGGGGATATTACTTTTATTGTTATTTAGGCTATATTTAGTCTTTGATACTTGTATATAATCAATTCAATTATCAATATGAAGTCTAATGATTATTCCACTCTTTCAAAAAGAGCTAGAATTTCATCTAGCACAAGGCAACAATTAGGTGATCCAATCACCAAGGACTCCATCGTCAAATCGAAGTGAAAATAATATATGTAGCATAGTGTGGCAAAGAGAAACCACCAAAAGGAGTGATATAACATCCAAATATTGGATAAGGAATCCACCATGTCAAGTCAGTAAAGGAATCTACAAAATAGACTAGAAAGTCTTAAAAACATAATATAACTAAAGGTATTTTAGTACAAATTTATTATAGGGTTTGATAGCTTTACATCAGTATTCTTCAAAGCATATAAGGAGATAAAACTTAGGTGTATTAAGACACAAATGTAGATAAATATAGAGTCCATAATCAGTAGCATTAAATGGTTATAGAACAAGCTACGAAGAAGCACCATCAAGGGTTTGAGCAACCAACAAACAAGGCCAAGGTAGAAAGCCATCATCTTCATCAAGGATCGATATCTTTTGTGCAAGCATCACTACAATTTTAAAGTCAAATGTCAGTACCATTAGCAACAAATTGGTATCATCAAAATATCAACACCATTGAGAAAAAGAAATTTTGGAAGCAACGTAGTCATTGAAAGGATCCAAAGAAAGTAGCTAGTCAAAAAAATTAGGTGATCATTATAGTGTTTGGTAGCATTGGTGATACTTCTATAAAACAATCCTGTAGGATATATTTTCATGTGGACATAGCAAACAAGTATGTAATGATGTAGCACCCTAAAATTGGTGCAGTAAAACCTTAATAATTATAATTACTCTAGTAAATATTCAAATTCAAATTTCAACCCCCAAAACCACTCCCAAACCGTCGTTTAACCCATTTCCTCCTTTCTTGTGCCATTTTTAGAGTTTGTTTTGACCATTTTATGACATCATCATCGATCAGACGATATCACCTCAGATCGGACGATTTCGTCTGGACTAGGATGTCCAGATGATCTTGTCCCAAAACTAATTTTTCTTAATTAGCTTATGTTCCAACGGTGTCTCTAATCTGGGCAGAAGCGTGTCTGCACCGTTAGATACCCTCCCCATTGGAGATATCCCAAATTGGGATGATCTCCAACCTCATAACCTCCCTCCTAAGCCTATTTAAACTTAGGCCCTCCCCTTAACCTACCCTGGCTGAATTTTCCTGTAAATCGACCTTCACACGCATTAGAATAATCTATATTACCATCTGCACTTGTCCTATCCAAATTTTGTTGTAGGAACCTTAGTATTTTTCAACTGGATCAAGCTCAGTTCGTCATGGATGATCCTGTTCAATTCGAGATGATTTCGTACCAATCCGAGATGATTTCGACTGCAGTCTGCATTGGGGGCAATCAGTGCCCAGAGTTTGCATTTTTCTCTTTTTAGCTCCTGTTCTATTCTGCATTTAGTTAGTTTATTTATTATTTTCTGCTATTCTGCATCTTGGAGTTCACCCATGTAGTTTAATTGCATAATGAAATCATGATTAATTATTAAAATATCGTAATTTACTTACATTTCTATTCAGGATTATCTGTTAACATATTTATTGCCATTTTACATCTTTATCCTCTATTAGCATTGCTATATTTTTTGTATTTTTTGTCTATTTCTCTGTTTGTAGGTATCTAACGAATTCGTCTGACGAATTCGTCAGATCTCAGACGATCCTACAGGTCGAAGACGATTCCATCAAATTCCAGACGATCTGGACTGCTTCAAAAATTAGAATCTCCATCAGACATCCGGATCAGGTATGGCTCTGTAATTTAGCTTTTTCCCTCTATTTTTTGTTTAAAATCTGTTATCTGTATTTCATTTAGCCTACATTTTCATAATAAGTACAACTTAGATTCATTTGGCCAAACCTAGGACTCGAATGTTTAAAGATAAAACTAAACACATTAAACACATTCCCAACCTAGGCGTGGAAACTGCCATTCAAACGTTTCCTGGTGAACCCACCATCCATTGAAAAATCACCATAATACACCTCCCCCGAGAGACGGGACCTTCGCAAGGCCTCTCAGTCTAAGGTACCGCACCATCCTTTTCACATCCCCCTTTCGGGCACGGATCCTATAGCCTGAAGGTAAGGGTGTGAAAATTTTGGAGCAATACATTTTTGTGAACCCGACGTGAATGCATTTAAAACCTTTTGAAAACAAAAACAAAAAATAAAACAACCAAAAACATATATACATTTCAAATCATTTAAAATTAATAAGTTGCATATCATGTTTAGATGGTAGCTCCTAAGAAAATATTAGCAGTTACTATAAATGTTGAAAACCAATTAGCAGCCATAGAAATCAATTATGTGCTTAGTGTGTTTGAAATAGATAGAAATCAACTTTTGTGGGACGAACTTGATAGAAGACTAAGTGTCATTTCATCTAGGTCAACAAAACTTAAACAAATCAAGAGGCTTGTCCCAGATAGAATCCTAGATCCTCATCAACTCATCTTTTATCATGAACTTCAGAGAGCCTGCCATAGATGGTTAGCTTATAGGAGAGCTCTTGTGTCTTCAAAATTTTTCACTTTTGAGGAATACCTCAAGAACACAGCTATGGTACGCCAATTTCTAGTTCATATAGAATCCCAAGAAATTGATCTTATGATTAGAAGAAGATGGAACAGAACTCCTAGAGCTATGTTGTATCGTGAATATTGTCGTGAGAATTATTATTATCAACCAGAATCTGAAATACATGGTATTTCTATAGCCCTTTTCATTAAATTTTTGAAAGAAAATTTTCAATTTGAAGAAGAACACTTCATGACTCCTGAAGAACTTGAGCCCATTAATGATATTTATAAATTGTTTATAGAAAACTAGATCATTACTTTCAATATTATTTCTTGCATTTATTGTGTTGTTTGTTATCTTTACAATATTATTACAAAAACAAGAAAAACTAAAAAACATAATAAAAACCAAAACATTTCATTTTAAATATTGTAGTAGGTATATAATTAATATATACCTCTTAAGCTTGTTGCATATATATATATATATATAGATATTTGCTTAAATCTAAATTAAGAACAATGCCTAAACTTAGGAATGGTAAACAAACTGAAGGAGAAGAAGAAGATTGGTTAGAAGATAAAACTAGAAACCCAAATGTCCTTCCTGAAGATCCAATTCCGAAAGGAGAAACTCTAGATCAACCAGAATATGACCTAGGTGAAGACAATGAACAAGAAGAAAATGTTAAAGAGGATGGATCCTCGTCCCCTAGAATAGCTCCAGATGGAATTATTGCTTTTGATAACTTAGATCATTTCTAGAAATTTTTCAATAATAACATAGGCGCTCTTAATATGGCAGTTCGTATTGATAAAGGGCAAATTAGTGACACTCAAGTAGCCATGGAACATATGTTTGATGTGCACACTAATCCCTTGTCTTTCATTGATCAAGAAAGTGATAAGGCTGGACCATCCAATAGAGATATGGTCACTATGATTCAAAACATGCCAAAACAACAGGTTAGCCAACCTCCTAAGGAACCTATTATTAAGCCTAAAATCATTCCCACACAAAATAAAAATTCCTTCACTGCTTTACTTCGTCAAACTATTGATCAATATGCTTCAAGTAAACAAAAACCTAAAATGAAGCCAAACACCAATTTTCAACAATCTGGAATACAGCATAATACAACTTCAAAATTTCTTCATAACACCTTTCCTACCAACAATTTACACAATAGCAATATAGCATCTAATCTCCATGTCCCTCCATCATATGCTCACAAATCCCATATCAATTCCCTACCGAACCAATATGGTGGGTAAACTAGTAATCTGGAAGCCATGGTAAAATAGTTAGCTTCGCGTATGGACCAGATAGATCCCTATCGTCCCTCGTACAATTATCGAGAGATATGTAGTCAACCTTTGGATCCCATAGTTGTAGCACAACCGTACCCTAAGCACTTTCCCATGCCCATCCTGCATATATATAAAGGAACCGAAGATCCCATAGAGCATCTTCACATGTTTAGGATAGCATGTCATGATATATCACATGATGACTTGCTATTACTAAAAATGTTCCCAAAAATTTTATGTGGAATGGCATTAGAGTGGTCCTATCAATTGCCCACTCATTCTTTGAGAAACCTTGAAGAAGCAGCTAAATATTTTGTCCATCAATTTAGTGCCTACATCGAGAGGCATGTAACCATTAAAGATTTATACAACTTAAAACAAGACAAGGATGAGTGTTTTGCCGATTTCTTAGCTAGATAGAGGCAGTTGACAGGAAAACTGCACTTTGTGCTACCTTATAGGGAAATTTTGGACATTTTTATTAATAATTTACAAGAACAAATATCTTATGAGCTATCAACTGCTACTTTAACTACCTTCGATCAGGCTATAGATTTAGCTCGAATGTTAAGATCCCGCTATAAAATAAACTCAAATAACACACTCTCACACAATTGCTTGGAAATAACTCACATAAACATCACATTAATATAACAGAAATTTGCATAAAGAACAATCTCACAATAGGACTGAATCACATGCCTCTTCGAGGGGGCAACCTCCTTCAATACTTCATTAATTTTGAAAAATATGGTTACATTGGTGCCCTTTCGGGTATTTAAGGAGTTTCCTTCCAAGGTTGGCTTACATGCAAAATGCCACCGGATTACATGCATAATGCCACCCGAATTACATGCATAGTGCCACTTTGAATTACATGCACAATGCCACTCGAATTACATGCACAAGGCCACTCGAATTACATGCATAATGCCACATGAATTACATGCACAATGCCACCTATCTACAATGTGTTACATAAAAAGGGTGCCATTTGTCATGGGCACTACCTAAGCTAAAACTTAGAACATTACAAAATATTAATCATGGGTACTACCCACGTTCACTAGGAATTATTACATCATGGAAGTTATTACATTAAGGTTAGGATGAGATCCTAACATCGAAGAGTAGAATATGCCCTCATTAGGAGAGGCCAATTTAGGAAGAAGGATGATGAGAAAACCTCCAAAAATCAATATAAAAACAAACAAGTCATAGGTGACGAAGTCACTGACAGTAAAAATGTTGCTAATATCAATGCGACGAAAACAACAAAAAAATTTATATTGAAACCTCCTGATAAACCTCCTCAAGAATTTACTAGATTGAATCAACCATTATCAACTATTTTACCTCAATTACTCAAAAGAGGTTTGATCCAATTACCAGCTATCCGGGAACCTGATCCAACCATACCTGGATACAGAGCTAATTTACACTATGATTTCCATAGAGGGCCTAGACACTCTACCAACGCTTGTAAAAGGTTGAAACATAAAATACAGGATCTGATTGATAATAATGAAATGGAGGTGCAAGCCTTCCAACCTAAACAAAATGCTCCTAATAATGCTCAAAAGACCATTCCCCAAAATCAAAATCAAAATGCTAATCAATCATTAGACATATTTCAACACCCTTTACCAAGACATGGTAAAGAGGTGGCCAATCAAATCGAACATCATAATGTGCCTCCTCCTACCCGATATGTAGGAACTATTAGCGGACATTTACCTAATCATGATTTACAAAAAATTGACACAACTTTATCCATGGTCACAACCAGGCCCCTACATAATATTCAAACTCCAGATCCTAGTGATATAGAATCAGATACTGAAAGTGACATGGACATCACTTCAAACCAATCGAATAGTTCTGAAAATGAATCGGATCCTATTCAACCCATCACGGATGCTATGGTTCCGGAAGAACCATTTCCTAGAAGAGTTACTACTCGACCCTCTTCTAATCAATTCCTCCCAAATGAACAAGCCATAAACGCTCAACCGAGACCAGTTCAACATCTTCAATATAACATTGTAGGTACCATTGGAGTCATTACCCGACAATAGGCTCAAAATTCTCAACAAGAACCAAACCAAAATGATGGATCGGTTCCATTTGTTTTGAAAAATCCTAATAAATGGAATCATGCTCCCAATGTTCAACCTAAACCCCCTTACAATATTAATGAGCAATTATCTAATACTATAGCCAGAATTTCCCTTTTGGATTTATTAAGATCTTCTCCTACCCATAGGGATGAGTTGATGCTTACATTAAGCCAAATGATGGTACCTCAAAACATTCAACCTGAAGCCATGGCCAATACTATCATCACTAGAGAAGTCGATTGTATTGACTTTCAGGATAAATATATCCCACAACACAGTTTACATAAGGATAACCCCTTATATATTACTGCTCTAATTGGATATGTAGTTGTTAAAAGAGTCCTGATTGATAATGGTCCATCTCTAAACATTTGCACTTTTGACTTCTACCAACGATTTGGCTTTATAAGTGATGAAATGAAGCAAACTGACATGATTATCAAAGCTTTCAATGACAAAACACAAGAAACGTGTGGAGTTATTACCATCCCATTGCAAGTTGGTCCTCGAACTCTAGATACCACCGTGTTTATTGTACATTGCCCCGCATTGTATAATATACTCTTGGGTTGTCCTTGTATCAATGCAATGCGGGTTGTCCCATCAACTTTACACCAATGTGTTAAATTCAAATTTAAAAATTAGTTGGTCACTATCCACGGTGATCCTAGACCCTTTGATATGTGTGCTTTGGCAGAGCCTGTTGGAGTGCAATTTTTCCCTGCTCTGTCATCCACACATCCTAATTCTTATTTTTCATATAAAACTGTGAAACACACACCCATAGCTTCACCTATTTCCCCTCCATTAATTTCATCCTCATATATAGATCAACAATCTTCTAAACAAACCACTCTAGAACCTCAAAAATATCTTCAATCCACGACCAATCCTTCATGTTCTATCCCTATAATTTCAAAACCTATAGGACCCATAAATTAACACTTCCACATTATCAACATCTATCATACCTTCCACATCTAAAGATATAGGGAATGATCCTTCTACATCTTATGCTCTTTCTGATGAACTTTTACCAGATTTATCCACAATCTTAATATCAAAAAAAATAAATGCTTTCATGCGAGATTCAATTCTTTTAAATAACTTATCGCCATATCCTCGTACCTTGGGCCTCCCACAACCTATGGGAAGTACTTACCAAGTCGGGAGTTGTGCCTTCATTTATAAAGGATATGACTGGGGAAGAATACCTCGAAATATCAAAACTCATCATGAGGGATATGCTCGATGTTATTTTACTAATGAGTATATTAAAGCTAAACCCATAATGCTTAAAATGGGATATAAATGGAAAGGCTTGGGACCTTTCCAAAATGGCATGAAAGAACCTTTTGAGGTAGAACCGTGGCCTGCCCGCTATGGTGTGGGCCTATTTCCTAGTAAGGGTCAACCCTTTCCTTTTGAAGATGATGATCAACTCATATGTTATCAAGATTATTTGGATGGGTGTGATGATTTGCCTCTAAAAAATCAGCCATTTACATGTAACATGCTATCCATAGCTTACCCTGAAATGATTGCTGACTCCGATGAGGAGTTGGAAGGAGATATCTTCCATGATGTCTCCGTTGAAGAGATGTTACACAATGGATTTTATTTTGATGGTTCTATACCAACTATAGCCCAACTTGAGACCACTAATCCTCAAGATGAATTATCCAACTTAACCTTAAAATAATTACAAGAATTGGGCGTCTCACCCGCCCCACCTAATTTTGAAAGAGATCTACACATGGAAGTAGAAAACGTCATTAAAGTTAACATTGGAACTGAGGACAATCCTCACATAATCAATATTGGGTCAGAATTAAGTCAAGAAAAACAAGAGCAATACATTGCATTCCTTAAAGAATATGAAGATGTCTTCGCTTGGACATACGAAGATATGCCAGGTCTGGACCCTTCTATAGTCATGCATCATCTAGTAGTCCATCCGGATGCTAAATCGGTTAAACAAAAACTTAGAAAAATGCATCCCAAAGTGGCTCTACTAGTCAAAGGGGAGTTAGAAAAACTCCTGAATGTTGTTTTTATACAAGCTATTGATTATGTTGACTAGATCTCAAATGTAGTTCTAGTCACCGAGAAAGAAGCCACCAAAGTTAGGGTTTGCATAGATTTTAGAGATATTAACGCTGCATGCCCTAAAGATGATTTTCCTCTTCTAAACATGGATCAAATCATTAATTTTACTGCTGGGAGTGGGATGATGTCCTTAATGGATGGATTCTCTGGTTATAATCAGATCAGGATAGCTCCTGAAGATCAAGCTAAAATAGCCTTTATTACCCCTTAGGGTACCTTTTGTTGGAAAGTGATGCCATTCGGCTTAAAGAACGCAGGCGCAACCTATCAACGAGCTCTGACTTATATTTTTCATGATATGATGCATGATATCGTACATGATTATGTAGATGATATTATAGCTCGCTCTATTAATGAAGATAATCATTTAGATGATTTGAGAAAATTTTTTAATCGGTTAAGAGAATATCTTATTCGATTAAATCCAGCCAAATGCATATTCAAAGTTAAGTCCGATAAACTATTAGGGGTTATAGTTTCTTTACATGGTATCGAAATTGACCCTCTTAAGATTGCGGCTATCATTGATATGCTCGCACCTACCAATATATCTAAGTTACAAAGTTTACAAGGTAAGCTTCAAGCTATCCGTCGCTTCATTGATAAGTTGGTAGAAAAAACCGGTCCCTTTCTTAAGCTCCTTAAGAAGGATGTCCCCTTTAATTGGGACGACAAATTTAAAGAAGCTTTTGAACTTTTCAAACAATACCTCCTTAACCCACCTATGCTTTCACCGCCTAGACCTGATCGCCCATTTCTCTTGTATATTTCAGCTTCAGATTCTGCCTTAGGAGTTATGTTAGCTCAGCTTGATGATGAAAAGAGAGAACGTGCTAATTATTATATTAGACGAACCTTCATCAGTTATGAAACCTGCTACATAGCATTGGAAAAATTATCTAGCAGTCATTTTTGCTATGCAAAAATTACGCCATTATATGCTTAGTTAGAAAAATTATGTCATTGCTAAATATTATCCCTTGAGGTATCTCATGAGTCGACCTTATTTATCGGGTCGCACAGCCAAGTGGGTTCTTGCTCTAAGCGAGTTTGACCTCACATTCATAGGAAAAAAGTCTTTTAAGGGTCAAATCATAGCAGATCAATTAGCTAATGCACCCTTAGAGTCTACCCATCACCTCATCATTGAGTTTCCGATGAATGCCTTCAATTAGAGGCGGACCATATTGAACAATGGTCCTTATACTTTGATGGAGCCCGATGCATGAGTGGGAGTCACGGTGCGGGTATTATTTTAATATCCCCGTAGAAACATCTTATTCCTATGTTCTTCAAATTAACATTTGCTTGCACCAACAATACTGCTGAATATGAAGCTCTAATCCTCAGATTATGAGCTACCTTGGCGCTAAAAATTAAACATCTGTTAGTTTTTGGTGATTCTCAACTTGTCATAAACCAAATTAATGAATTTTATTAGACCAGAGATGATAAACTATGCCCATATAAAGCCTATGTTTTACAATTAATGTCTCTATTTGATACAGTTTCCTTGGAAGCTATTCCTCAAACTTGCAACCGTGCAGCTGATGCTATGGTCGCAGCTACATCTCTCTTGCCCTTGGAGTTAGATGATGAATATGCCACTATCATTATTCGTCGACTCCAGGAACCCGCTTCAAATAAGTCATGCTTAGAACCTTTGGATGTGTTTCTAATCAATGAAACTACTCCGGAAACTTGGTATACAGATATATTTGATTTTCTTCAAAATGGGACTTTCCCTGCCAATTCTAATAGAAACCAACGTCGGTTATTACGTAGACGAGCAAGTCGATTTGTAATAATTGGCAATACTTTGTATAGGAGATATTTTTAAGGTATCCTATTAAGATGTTTGAATCTAGAAGAATCCAAATCAGCCTTGAGTGAAGCCCACGATGGCTCTTGTGGAGGACACTTCAGTGGTAGTGTCATTGCTAAAAAGCTCCTTCGGATAGGATACTTTTGGCCTACCATGGAGAATGATGAACATGAGTATGTGCACAATTACGAAAAGTGCCAAAAACATGCTAACCTTGTCCATGTGCCTGCACAAGAACTGCAGGCTATTTCATCTCCTTGGCCCTTTTCAATATGGGGCTTAGACATTATTGGCAAAATCAATCTTGTGTCATTTGATGGACACAAATTCATCATAACCGCTATCGAGTATTTCACGAAGTGGGTTGAAGCTATGCCTTTAGCTTCCCGCACCGGCACACAAGTCTCTAAATTTATTTTTAATCAAATCATTTGTAGGTTCAGAATTCCTGCAAATCTCATCTCATACAATGGAACTTGTTTCAAAAATAAAGATGTCAATAAATTATGCCAAAAATATAAGATTCAACATCGCTGGTCCACTCCCTATTATCCTCTAGGGTAATGGCCAAGCAGAAGAATCCAATAAAACCTTAATCAAAATTCTCAAAATATTGGTCAATAAAGCGGCCGCGATCGGCACATTCAGTTATATCCAGCCTTGTGGGCCTATCGAACTAGTGTTCGAACCCCCACTATAACTTCACCTTTTGTTTTGGTTTATGGTGCCAAAGCCATTTTTCCCTTTGAATTAGAAGTTCCTTATTTGGCTCTACTACTTCAAGATACCGAAGTAGGAGATGAATATCGAGCTGGCAGACTCAGTCAGCTGGAACTACTAGATGAAAAATGCATCAATGCTTTGGAGCATCTCTGTGCCTACCAAAACAAGCTTAAAAGATCATATGCTAAAAAAGTTCGTCATCGATCCTTTGAGATCGGCGACCTTGTTTTAAAAGAAAATAAAAAAAAATACTATTGCAACTAAGGTGTTGGTCACGAATCTGCCACAGGAAAGGATTTTTACAATTGCGCCCTAGACCCGGCCAACATTGAAAGGCTGGAAGCAAGAAATGGCTCCCAGACCAATCTCCAGAGTGGGCTGGTTCCCTCTACTATTCTAAAATTGGGTTTAAGATAAGGGTTGCTGGAAAGAGATCTAAAAGGTTGCAGAAAGAAATGGAAATATGGCCACAGGCCGAAGTGATGGGATCGAAAAATAACAGCAGGAAATTTAAAGTGCAGCAACAGCAAGCAATAAAAGTTATCAACCTAACTTTCGCACGATGTACGTAGAGAAACCCTCCAAAATCACATTCCAGGAATCATACTCTCACGGAAGTGCATAAATCCAATATGCAGAATTTAAATGCAACAGCCATGAAGACATACAAATGCTATTAGAAATGCAACATAAACAGAAAGGAAATCACTCATGCAAACGCTTGAAACATAGAAGCCAATCCTTTATTCCTGCAAATGCACTTCAGTTTCTAGCAGCAAGTTTTTCCAACCTTTGCAAATGAAAATTACATTGGTTTTTATAGAGGTCCGTCCTCTTTGCAGCATTAAATAATTAAAACCACTTCCTCGTGATCTACAATCATGTGAAGGAAACGAGGAACATGATCCCCTTAATCGCATTCTCGAAGAAATAAAAATTAAATTACATGAAACGCTTGCGGCCCTTCATTAAATTCGATTCTTTGAATATGTGCATGAAAAACCGTTGAACTAATCCACGAATGGCAACTTCGAACCAATAAACCCTTTAATTTTGGTGGCCTGGGCACTCTTTGACCTTAACCGCATCGGAAATCCGCAAAATATTTAATTCGGGTTAGCATTAAATCCTCGAAAATCGAAAAAAAACCCTTTCGGCCGTTCATATTGCACTTGGCGGGAAAACTGCGCAGGTCGCGAAAATGCGACGGGTCGCGAAATCGCGACGTCTTATCATTCAGTACGCTTTGACCACCGTTGACCCGCGAAAATGGAACATGTAGCGATTTCGCTACATGTTTCCGCCGTTGGCTCCTCCCTGCGCTCTGCCCCGCGAAATCGGAACATGTCGCGATTTCGCTACATGTTCCTTCTCTCCGCATCAATCGCCATTTTCGGTCGCGATTCGCTGACATGTCAGCGACGCGCTGCAAGTTTGCACTTTTTGCCTTCGACGCTCACCGGGTCGCGATTCGCTGACATGTCAGCGAATCGCTGCATGTTTTCAACTTAGTGCTTTTTCTGCCCGCCGACCCGCGATTTCGGAACACGTCGCGATATCGCGACGGTTCCGCCAACCTGCCTGCGTTGACTGCGTTGACCGCGATTCTGCAACATGTCAGTCGCTGTCATTGCAATTTTCAGACTTAGCCATTTTTTGCTCAATTTTTCTCCTTTTTTCGCCCAAGCTGCATCAATCAAAGGTCAGATCCCCAACGATACATTAATGCATTCATCAATGAGAATCAATGTGGCAAAAATGCCAACAGGACCTTAAAGGTAAATTTGAGCCCAACTGGCTTGGACCATACATTATCACTGCTAAATTTGAATCGGAAGCATACAAATTATCTACCTTAGATGGTAAAGATTTAAAAGAACCTATGAATATTATGCACCTTAGGCGATATTACGCATAAAATTTAGTCATTTCATCATTTGTACATATTTTGCATGTTGTCTTATTTTAAAAATATATCAAAATTTTACACAGAAACAAAAACAAACAAAAATAATAAAAATAAAAAAATAGCAATATTCTTGACTCTTTCGAAACCAAAACAACATAAAGAAGAAAGAGAGATTCAACATTCTCAAACTTATCAAATAGTATTTATATATATTTCTTCTTACAAATGTTGCAGTTATATGTTTCAAATTATTTTGGATAAATTAGCATTTATTTGGAATCCCTCACTTTCACAAACACAAAATAAATATCTTGATTTTATCTGGCATGATTACTAATCTCTCTTATATCAAAAGTTCACAAAATTCAATTAAATAAAGTTTGAGCACAGAGAATTGATCTTGTTATTTACTTAAACCAAGCACATCCTTTCACAATAAAATGATTATATTTGTAATGTCCATGCTATGCTACATAGTAGAAGTGGTTTCTTGAGCAAAAAGTTTCCCTGCTATCCTATCATGCACATGGTCTAGAATCTTTGAGAATTGGCAAAAGGACAAGCTCACCCCTACCTAGAATAAAAATCCCTTGCTCTACAGCTAATCCGAGCAAGTATCCCTAGCATAGGAAGAAAAGCAAAGTTCAATAAAAAGAGAAAAAAAAAGAAAAATGTTATTTTATATCATTACAGCATTATCAAGCAAAAATACAAAAAGAAAAGAAAAGAAACGAAAAGAAAGCAAAAGAAAAAGCAATAAAATCCCTTTCCTTACCCTTTGAAAAGAAAATAAGGGTTGATGAGCTTGAATCCCTAGAATTCTCAATTATTCGAAAACTGTGAGGTAAGCCCCATAACAGGTGGTTTGTGCCCAACCTGCTTGGCCTTGGGTAACTCCTAGCGTGGCGATATGTATGTCACATTAGCGACCTTATTTTGTATAGACCTATGTCTGATTATGGATTAGCTAGCTCTTGATAATCCGACTTACATAGTAGTCTAGTATGGTTATATGCATCTAAATCATGGTTAATGAACACTTATTTGGTTCATTCAAATCACTTGTATCAAATTATCTTGCTCAAAAATTGGCAAATGAACAATGCAATTGCACACACATTTTGTATTTAAGAGATTTTGTGTATCATTATGATAAATCAAGATTGGAAATGAACTCACATATGCACATGGGATTCCTTATAAATCTAACTTTTGTCTTTAAGATACTTTGAAATATTTTTTGCAAATTATTTGGAATAAATTCATTTTCTTCTTTAAAGTACAGTTGTTTAGTATAAATACAACTACATACATAATAGAAAAAATCAAAATTTCTTTCAAAACCATACAATCAAAACACATATATATATATTGTCGACTTTCGCGACGATGGTATAGTTCCAAAACCAAAATTGGAATTTTATGCCTAGCGCAAGTCCTCATCTTCATATTTTCAAAAATTAAAAATCAACCATGCAATAAAACAATCTATTTTCTTCTTTGATTTTCGTGATGATGGTATAAGTCTATACCTACATATTCTATGCCTAGCGCAAACCATTGTACCAATTTTTATTCTCCATTTATTTCAAATCAAATCATAAAAAACATATGACTTAAATCATTCTGTTATACAATTATGTTTTTAAACAAAAAGCATGCACATTATCACTATTTCATTGTCATTATGTCAACCTTCAATTTTGCAATGATGGTATAATTCCTAGGGAATTATCCAAAAATTTTATCACACTTAGGAATTTATGCCTCGCAAAAATCATTTTAACATTATTTCATGCATAATATTTTTATGGAAGTCTGAAAAACAAATCACCATCATCATCATCATTTGCACCATTGCACCAAAGTCTTAAGACAGTCTCTTAAGAACTCTTTACTTTTTAACAATATTTCTATACTGGGATTAGCTTGACGACCGAGTGAGCGGCGACTCCATGAAATGGTCTATAATAGCGACAATGTCCTTTGAAATTATTGTTAAAAGTCTTTTTATTTTTATCAAATCACCACATCACAAACAACCAATTTGTTCTATCAGATTATTTCATTTAAATTTTAAAGCATCTATTAAAAACCATACATACTTCCAAATGACATAATTACATGAATCATTAAATCAATCACACTTCAAACATTAAAGCATTATACAAACGCATAAGACAAGTCATATGATCAAAAAATATCTCATCTATATATATCAAATATATGTACATCTTCTCAAAAATAGATTGGTATGCCACAGTCTACATCTTGGCATACTCAATCCTCTCAAATCATATAATCAGTCGATACAGTGCAGTAGCCTAGCCTCGAGAACCCCTCGAGCTCTCAGCCTCATCTCCTCCCCCGCCCTGAGGTGGATGAGGTGGCCCCATCGTAGTATGTGTGGTACTACGAGTCCTAGTTGTCGATCGAGATGAAGTCATCGATGAGGTACCCTCTGACCCTCTGGCACCATCTGGAAGTAGATACCCTGGTAGAACGCGATCTGAGCAATCGACCACGCCAGCTCCTGAGTGCTCGCTCCTCCACCCCGTGCTCTAAGGCATGCAATCTCATATCTGAGCTGTGTAACCTTAGCTCGGTGGCATGCAGCCTCATCCTGCAATGTCTGCACCTATGCCTAAAGATAGACTATCTCCACTCGAAGAGTCACTGTCTCGCTGCTCTCCCTAGTGTCAACACCCTTGCCCTTATCGGGCGATGGTGGCCTCTCTCTCTGTGGAGAAGGGGGTCTCTCCTCCCTCCTCTCTCCTTTGTCGTGGCCTCTACTGCGCCTGTGGTCTCCTCTGCTCTCTCCCACTGTGACCCTGTGCCACCTCAATGGCCGCCTGGCGTCGCCTCCCCATTCGATGCACAACTACATGAATCGGACCTTGAGCCCTCATCATTCGAGGAGGGTGGATGCCTATGTACCAAGCATCATAGTCATCAGCTACCCTAGCATCGTCCCCATCCACTGGATGAATAGGGGCATCATCTATGTCTTGACTCCAGAATCACTGCATATCTGAAACCTTTCTAACTATAGTGTTATCCCAAACAGTCCGAGAAAACTCGTAGTCTCTCAAATATGGAATCCCCTGCTGTAGATTGAACTGTCTCAAAACTTGATCATATCGGTGGAGCTCCACCTCTCCCCTCTCTATCCGTAGCTATCAGACTCACCTGATACGATCCAACTCCTATCTATCCTTGGCCCACCCTAGATGATCTCTCCAAGGCCTCTAGGTGATCTGGTCAAAGACAAGGTCATCTAGTAGTCTCCGGGACACTGGTAGATCTATCCACCACTGTGCCCCTCTCTAGAGCCACTAGTAGAAAACTCGAGGCCTCTCCTCGTCAATCCCTGTTAGTGGGAGCCCTATCGGCCTCCACACCGCAATGTGCTCCCAGCACCAAACCTGTAGTAGCGATGTCATAACTAGACATCGGTCGCCCTTGTACACGACCCCATGCAAGATCCTGTACAACCAACAAAGTACAAAGCTCCCCTAAGAAAATCTGTATCCATGGTCTCTCATGTCGTAGACCACATTTGTCAGTACCCATGGTATCCTGCATCCGCTCTGGTGGCACAGCAGAAGTCCACCTACCACCCCAGCCAAAACCCATGTGAGTCTCGATGCCCCAAGAATCTGATGCAACGACCCGATGTTCACTTCGCCCTTCTCCAGGGCGAAGCTCGGATCGCCACACAGTCGCATCATCACGTGGCCCTGATTGGCCATGGGAGTGATCAGTCGTCCTTGTATGGGGATCCTAAAAATCCTCCATACATCCTCTAGTGTGGGAGTCATCTCCCCTGTCGATAACCGGAAACAGGAAGAACCCGGATACCACCTCTCTGCTAGGGTCGTCAATAGCCCCATATCTATAGAAACTTGTGGCATCTCTGCCACATGCTACAAGCCGACCTATGCCAGCTGATCTCGCTCTGCCTGAGATAGGGCGGCCAAGTCATCCCTCAACCCGCCATATTTCCATTCTCTGCTCTTTAGTAATCCTCTCTACAACATAAACAAAATCAACAATAAAAATCATTAATAAATCATTCATAAAAAAATTCAAGTTAAAATAAGTTCAATTTCATAAATGATGATATCGTCCACAATTGGACGATATCGTCCCCAATTTGAGCAAATTCATCTTCGATTTCGCTAGCCGAAATCATCCCCCCTTTGACGAAATCGTCCCCATTTCACCGATTTCACCTCTGGATGAAATCGACGTTATCGAGACGATTTCGGCAAAATCGAGACGATTTTGTCTCGACGACATCGACGGCCCAAAAATGGCCGCGATGCTCAAAAATCAAGCAAATCTAATCTAAAAAGCATTAAATTCTACAGTAAAGCATTCTAAACTAAGTTTAGACCCTTACCCGTAGCCCGCGTCGGACCTCTGTCGATCTGTGCATTGTCTCAACCATTTTTGTCTCCAGAGCTTTAAAAACCAAAAAAATGAACAGTAACAATGAATTAGGGTTTTACCCTATTTTTCTTAATTTTATTCAAAACACAATTAAAAACATTTTAAAATTTTGCTTTTCCGCGTTTTTACCTCAAACGTTCGATTTGGGTAAAAACACGGAGGGGGCACCATAGTAAGCTATCGTACGATTTGACCAAGAATCGTCGCCTAAAAATGGGAATAATTTTTGCTTTCTCATAGATCAAGAAGAACTCATATTTAACGCATTTTCTTTGGAAAATTCGCTAAAGAGGGGGCAAAATGTAGCACCCTAAAATTGGTGCAGTAAAACCTTAATAATTACAATTACTCTAGTAAATATTCAAATTCAAATTTCAACCCCCAAAACCGCTCCCAAACCACCGTTTAACCCGTTTCCTCCTTTCTCGTGCCATTTTTAGAGTTTTTTTTTACCGTTTGATGATATCGTCGCCGATCAAACGATATCGCCTCAGATCGGACGATTTCGTCTGGACTAGGACGTCCAGACGATCTTGTCCCAAAACTAATTTTTCTCAATTAGCTTTTGTTCCAACGACGTCTCTAATCCGGGCAGAAGCATGTCTGCGCCGTTAGAGACCCTCCCCGTTGGAGATCTCCCAAATTGGGATGATCTCCAACCTCCTAACCTCCCTCCTAAGCCTATTTAAACTTAGGCCCTCCCCTTAACCTACCCTGGCTGAATTTTCCTGTAAATTGACCTTCACATGCATTAGAATAATCTGTATTACCGTCTTCACTTATCCTATCCAAATTTTGTTGCAGGAACCTTAGTATTTTTCAGTCGGAGCAAGCTCAGTTCGTCATGGATGATCCTGTTCAATTCGAGACGATTTCGTACCAATCTGAGACGATTTCGACTGCAGTCTGCATTGGGGGCAATCAGTGCCCAGAGTTTGCATTTTTCTCTTTTTAGCTCCTGTTCTATTCTGCATTTAGTTAGTTTATTTATTATTTTCTGCTATTCTGCATCTTGGAGTTCACCCATGTAGTTTAATTGCATAATGAAATCATGATTAATTATTAAAACATCATAATTTACTTGCATTTCTATTCAAGATTATCTGTTAACATCTTTATTGTCATTTTACATCTTTATCCTCTATTAGCATTGTTGTATTTTTTGTATTTTGTGTCTATTTCTCTGTTTGCAGGTCTCTAACGAATTCGTCAGATCTCAAACGATCCTGCAGGTCGGAGACAATTCCATCAAATTCCAGACGATCTGGACTGCTTCAAAAATTAGAATCTCCATCAGAAATCTGGATCAGGTATGGCTCTGTAATTTAGCTTTTTCCCTCTGTTTTCTGTTTAAAATCTATTTTTTGTATTTCATTTAGCCTGCATTTTCATAATAAGTACAACTTAGATTCATTTGGCCAAACCTAGGACTCGAATGTTTAAAGATAAAACTGAACACATTAAACACATTCCCAACCTAGGTGTGGAAACTGCCATTCAAATGTTTCCTGGTGAACCCACCATCCGTCGAAAAATCACCATAATACACCTCCCCCGAGAGGCGAGACCTTCGCAAGGCCTCTCAGTCCAAGGTACCGTGCCATCCTTTTCACATCCCCCTTCCGGGCACGAATCCTATAGCCTGAAGGTAAGGGTGTCAAAAATTTGGAGCGATACAAATGACAACCTTCTTTCTCCATTTCTAAGATGAGTACAACATATAAATGTAACTATTGTATCACAACTGCAAGGGAGAGGTGCACACTCATCAATGAAATGTTCATCAATATGTGATATATTAAGGTAAAAATAGATATTCAATTGGAATCATTGATGCTAAATCATGAATTAGGGTTACTCTAATTCACATGTAGAGGAAATAAAAAGTCTTGTTTGATCCCAAATGTGGAGAAATAAGCCTATGAAAATTTCAAATATTATAGGAGAAGCATCGTGCAAAATAGCATAGAGTCCACATGGCTAAGCAACTACATGAGAAGGAGATACCAAGTCTAAAATACCAACATGCACCTTATTAATTGTTACAAACACCATCAAATCATTTTGGAAATTATTATATTTCTAGCACAATGTCTAATTGAAGAAGCATGCCATACATGGTAACATACTGTTTCAATATTACAGCACTCAAGGTTTGAAAGTGTATTCAAGTCCAATTCAAGTACGTAGCACACAATACCTAAAACTAATGACAAAAACTACGTGTTTAGAGGAAGATTCGTCAAATGATCTCCAATGATAGTTGTTACAAGATTGGATGAATAGACATATTTAGATCCAAGGTTAAATCCTACAGGTAGCAAGCAGTGCACATAGGATAGTTTGACTTGAATACCAAAGAGGAGAAAGAAATTCATCAAACCGATCAAAGTAAGGAGACTAATTTCTCGGATTTGGAGGTAATTTGAATTTTCAAATTGATTTATCCTATGCTAAAGTTTGGAGATTACAACCTTAGACAATTTGTTGATGGATTAGAATGCCAATTATAACTTTAAAGAGTTATTTCAAAATTACATTCAAATATTAAATTATTTACATATAAGGGAGATATAAGGAGTTCTACATCATTGAGAATTGAAGGATAAAAGAATCAAAACCATTAATTGCTTGAAAAGTTAGAAATTGCATTTTGCATTAGTCTCTTACACTAATTCATGAGACATTAGAAATCCAACTAAAAGGTCTTGAAGGAAAAGAACCTTATCAAAACTTGAAGGTGCATCATCATTTATATTTAGCTTTCTACTTACTAATTAATAGGGAGAAATAAGGCAATACATTAAATTTGAACATTAGGGAGACAAAAAGGATTCAACTCAAACTAAGAAAGCTAAGCATACTATCAAGTTCATAGTACATTAAAATACTTGCAAGATAGAAGTACAAATTTTATAAAATTGAAAATATCTTAGAAAGGTTAATCATACACCCTAAACAATGGGGAGTAATAAGGTAGTCTACATCAAAAGAACATGGCAAAGAAAAAGCAAATGAAAAATAAAACATGATGATCAAAAACTAGAAACAAAAATACATGAGTTGAAGATAATTGAAATGGAAAACTTATGTTCTCAAGAAGAATAAATATACATTCAAAAAGTCCAAGGAAAACAATTAGACATTCAAGAAATTTTAGAAATTTTGGAAAGATTAAAATTTCATTCACAACACCTGATAGAAGATACTAAAAAGGATTTCTCAATAAGATAAAAGAGTGTCTTATAAATCAAAAATGAAAATTTCTCAACACTTAGCAATTATCTGAATGGAAAGCTTGATGAGACATATAAATATTCTAAAAATAGTTTCATATTACCTAGTGCTATAGGATACTTGATATATATGGCATTAATTTCTAATGAATTTCTAAAAGACAAGAATAGAAGACAAGAGGACATGATAGAAGATTTGAAGAACAAATATATTGATGAAATAAATTCTTTGAACAATAGGCTTGTTGATATTACTAGTGAAGTAGAAAAAGGGGATTTTTTAATACTTCAAAAATGCATGCAAAGTGTTCTTAATAATGCTAATGATTGCAATGAATATTTTGTTACTATACCTATCAATCTATGGAGAATAATCTACAAAGGAATTGTCACTCTTAATGTTTCTAAGATGAGAAAACAAGAAAAGGTTGAAGAGGTAGAGAACAAATCAGTAATGAAAGATGCTTTTAGTGATACAAATGATTTAAAGACAATGATGGTATATTCATGTTGCAATATTATAGAATCAAGATCATTGATGATTGATGCATGCTACGATACTAGTGATCTTCCTAAAAAGGACAAATATGAAAACTATAAATTTAGTCAAAATTAAAGGACATATTGTAATGCCAATGACACTAGTGATTCAAATTGCATGAAAAATATAGAACCTATTGCAATTATTAATGCTATATGCAATAATTTAAATATAGATTATAATAGTGTAGAAAAATCCTATGCTATTAGAATTGATGATGCACAAAATCATATTGATACTAACAAAGATCATTCTAATGATTGCATTGATCGCTTTGAGAATCATACTAACAAATTTTGTTCAAATATGATAATATTTGAAGATATAGGTTTGGAAAAACATGAACAAGGAATGCAATAATCAATTACACTAGAAATCAAATCAAAGTATGAACGTCTTGAATATACAGGAAAAAATAGCAGCAATAAGCAAGGAACTGAGTTTATAACAAAAAATCCTAACATCAAATTAGTAACAAATACTGATAGAAATAGTTGCTATGAAGGACAGAATGGTCAAAGGGATTTGGTAATAGGAAACATATGTAGTCATTGTAGCAGATATGGACATAAGATAGAGATATTTTGGAATCTTCATAGTTGTAAAATTTGTGGAGGAACCAATCATTCTCAAAGACATTGTTGGTACAAAGAAAATCATTTCTTTGAATGGATATACACAATGACAAGAAACTTCATTAATGGATTTTCTCAAATATATTTCTCAAGGTATAGATATGGGCACAAGAAAGGTATGAATTTCTTCAACAATAGATTTAGAAGGGTAATAGTGCCAAAGTCTGAATACAAAGTCAAGCGATGGTGACTTCAAGTGAGTGAGTGGCTTTAGGTGAGCGAATATTTTTAGGCAGGAACACGAAATTTCAAATTTACTTGAAATGAATTGTTCCTCAGAGCACTTCAAAAATAGGTGAGGCATGTGGTGGAAAGCTAGTGGACCCCAAACCAGACCCTGATGGTCTTGACAAGATTTTTAGAAATGTGGAACCATTTTGGAAAAAATACCCTCCAGACAAATCCAATGTGCCTCCCAAATAGAGTGGGCCCCCCAAAGGTACCGTTTCCCCTCTATATTAATTTGCTGAGAAAGTGAAATGGCGGGAGCAATATTTTTTCTAAAAAATATAATACCTTACTCCCCAAAGGTGATGAGCTGGTAATCCCCAAAAACATCATGACTGATTACCTTTCTCTTGATTCCCATACTCTGATTGGGAAATTTATTGGAGGTAGACCTGATATGGAGTCCATACGACGGTGGGTATTTTCCAAGTGGAGAACCCTAGGTAACATGGAGCTTATTGCCCTATCACGAGGTTTTTTCTGATTCACCTTAACAACCAGGATGACTCCTCATAGATTCTTATAGGTGGCCCTTGGTTCTATGGTCGAAAGAGCCTTTTTTAATAAAGTGGGGAGAATATTTCAGCCCCAAAACTTAGAGTATAAACTATGCTCCAATCTGGATCTATCTACCAGATTTACCTAACCAGTTTTGGCATGAAGACATTTTGTAGGGCATTTCCAAGTCTATCGAAGAATTAGTAACAATCAACCCTTCTACTCATGCTTGAACTCATATGATTTATGCACAAATATGTGTTAATGCTAATCTAGATTCTCAACTCTCTACCCATATCAACCTAGTCTATGGATCCTATTGTAGATGCCATGTTATTGAATACGAAAATAAACCTACATTTTGCATTGAGTATCAAACTCAAGGTCACCTCAAATCTTAGTGCCCTTCAATAAAACCCTCTAAGAATATGGTGAATTCCAGGTTTTCCAATTCTCTTCAAAGTGGTCCTCTATTGGAAATTTTGAGTAAGTTGTGTTGTCATTGATGTCAAAAGGTTTGATGTCAAAAGGTTGATGTCAGAGAGCACTTTGTATGGCAGGAATATTCTTCTATGGTTGATATGGTTGAAATTGATCAAGGCAAAGTTCATCCCAAAAGCAAGCAAATTGGTTGGAAAGAAGAGGCCATGGTTTAAAAGGAAAGACAAATATTATTATAATATTTTTCAATATTATAATAATTGGGTCCAAGAAATCATTAAAAAAAAGATATCCTGGACAAGGTTTATTGAGCTTTTATAAAAGGTTGCAAAGGTTTCTTTTAAATTATTTAAATTAAAATATTTTAACAAAAGTTAAAATTTTAATTTAAAATAATTTATGGCGCCAAAGTTTCAAATCGAATTCGAATTCGAAAGCAAGAGAGGGCCGACGTTTTTTAAACCAAAGGAAAGAGTATTTAAAGGAAATGATTTTTCATTTCCAAAGGTTCATGATTCGAATGCCTAAGTGGAAGAGATAATTCGTGCACATCGATTTTCAAAGAGGAAGATGTTTGTGAGTTCTAAAGAAATTGGGAGGGAGTTGTGTTGAAATTCACTGGAGAGTGAAAAGATATATCCCATAGCATTGGGTAGCACAGGTGGTAGGAAGAATGTGGCTAAGGTGCTTGCGAAGGGAAGGTTTCAGTTTTGAATCCCATCGAGTTGTTTTGCAAGAGGGTAAAGCCTTTTCATTTTTCAGCAAAGGCGATTTCAAATACGAAATCATGGACATTTGATTCTCATGTGGGCATGTAGCCCAAGTGGTAGCCTAGCCTTGGGCTAGGGCATTGTGGTGGCTAAGGTCACGGGTTCGAGCTTGGGCATTGGTCATTGAGACTTGTGCAATATTTTTTATAGGTAAAATATTAAAGGTATGATTTTTAATTTATGTGCTTCTATGGTCTTGGAATACATGATTTGACTTTGAGGCTTCAAAATCATGAAAGGAAAATAAGTGAAATTGTTTAGGGAGTCATAAGGGGTGTTAATTAAATATTTTATTTTGGGTGCTTAGAAATTAAATCAAGTATTGGATATTATAAGGTGTAAACAAAGGGACTTTATTTTTTATATGTGTTGAATATTATTTTGAAAGAGAAGGAGATTATAAGGTGTAAACAAGGAACTTTATTTTTGATATGTGTTGAATATTATTTTGAAAGAGAAGGAGATTATAAGGTGTAAACAAGGAACTTTATTTTTTATATATGTTGAATATTATTTTGAAAGTGAAGGAGTGATAAGGTGTATTTGTGACTTGACATTTTATTGTATTTCTTGTATGGTGAAATATTTTTTGAGGTAAATATTCTTGTGGAGATTTTGAGATAGACTATTGTTATCTAACCTAGAATTGGAAAAAGGATTTGGTTGTGAGTAAAACAGGTTTTGAAGACATATCTCCATCAAAGCAAAGAGGTATGGGCACATCATATTTTGTTTGAAATGTTGGAATGAATGTTGTAAAATATAAGGTGGAGTGAAAAGGATTGTTTGATAAGGATTGTTGGAAATATTTGAGTGAATTCTTATATGCTTCATTGGTGAATGTTTAGAGAACATTTGAGATAGATATTGAGGATTATTTGAGTTAGGGTTTGAGACCCACATTGTGCACTTTGTTTGAAGAAGTATGAAAACACTTGTTTAGGGTTAGTGAGCAAGTTGTGTTTCATTGGTTGAATGATTGAGTGAAATTCTTGAGCATTGGATTTGAGTGATATTGAAAGTGAATGTGCAAACATTAGAAATCAGATTTGTGAAAGCGATAGACTTAATGATTGAGTAGAACATATTGAGTTTTTGATAGAGTACATCATTCTCTATATGTTCCAGAGGTTAAACGAATTTTGGATAGAATATGTCTAAACTACTTCAAGTTAAAGGAATTACTTTGAAGATTAGACAAAGCATTTGATAGCATTGTGTGCAAGATTTGAGATTGATTGAGCATATTTTGTGAGTTGTTTTGAGTATGTATTGAGCAGATTGAGCAAGTTCTTGAGAGGACTTGAAGGCAGATTTGAGGTAAGTCTTGGTGAAGACTTGAGAGCATATTGAGCAAGTTCTTGAGAGGACTTGAAGAGATTTGAGGTAAGTCTTGGTGAAGACTTGAGAGCATATTGAGCAAGTTCTTGAGAGGACTTGAAGGTAGATTTGAGGTAAGTCTTGGTGAAGACTTGAGAGCAGATTGAGAAAGTTCTTGAGAGGACTTGAAGGTAGATTTGAGGTAAGTCTTGGTGAAGACTTGAGAGCAGATTGAGCAAGTTCTTGAGAGGACTTGAAGGTAGATTTGAGCAAGTATTTGTGAAGACTTGAGAGAAAAATTGATTGATTGATTTGTTCAAGCTTTGTGTTAAGGCTTGGGGTAAATCTAAGTAGAGTTGATTTGTGATTGGATCAAGCTTTGTGTTAAGGCTTGAGGATATATTTGAGGATAGAGTTTGGTATAGATTTATGAGAAGATTTATGCTAGACCTAAGATAGAGTTAGAGCAGATTTGTACTACACTTGGGATAGATTTTGGTGTAGATATAAGATAGAGTTGAGAGCAATATTTGGAGGTGATAGAGTAGAGGATAAGAGTCTCTAGTGGATAGAGATCCATTAGCCAGGGTAGTGAGGATAGAGGTCTTATATGGAGAGATATCCACAAGCTAGAGTAGTGGGGGTAAAAGTCTTCTAGAAGATCATCAGCCAAAGTAAAGGAGAAATAGTTCTCCTATGGATAGAGATCCATGAACCAGAGCAAGGGGAAAGAGTTCTCCTATGGAGTGTGATCCATGAACCAGATAGGAAGATAGAGTTCTTCTATGGAGAGAGATCCATGAACTAGTTGAGGAGATAGAGGTCTCCTAGATCAAGTTCCATAAACCAGAGAAAAGGGGAAAGAGTTCTCCTATGGAGAGAGATCCACAAATCAGAGCATAGGGGATTGGTGTCTCCTTTGGATAGAGGTCCATAAACATTGTAATAGGGAATTGATTCCCAAGAATATTTGTTGAGAAAATTTAGTAGAAATATTTTCTCCGTGGAGTAGCCCACATTGGGTGAACCACATTAAATTGGTGTCTCTATTGTGTGTGATGATTTGTGCATTACTTTGATTACTACTATTGATATTGCCATTGATAATATTGGATAATATTGTTTGGGAAAGAAAAGTAAAATTTGATCTTATACTATTCACCCCCTCTCAGTATAAGCTTGTGTTCTTCAATTGGTATCAGAGTAGGTTCCTTCAAAAGAGTTTAACAACTTGAAGGAAAAGTATACAAGAACACAGATGGCATCTCAGAGTGGATCTTCAGAAAATAAGGCACCATTGTTCGATGGGAAAAATTATGCTTTCTGGAACATAAGAATGAAGACTTACTTGATGGCACAAGGATATGAGATATGGCAAGTAGTTGAGGATGGATACACACCTCCAGCTAGTCCTCCTATAGATAAATATGGTAAGCTCCTACATATGTATAATGCAAAGGCAATGAATGCAATATTAAGTGGTTTACATGAAGTAGAGTTTGTAAAAGTTATGCATTGCACATCAGCAAAAGAGATTTGGGAAAAGTTGAAGAAAACATATGAGGGAGACAAAAAGGTCAAGATGGCAAAATTGCAAAATCACAAGAAAATATTTGAAGACTTGAAGATGAAGGATGAGGAAGACATTGCTACATACTTACTTCATGTGGATGAGGTTGTTAACTCCATGCGAGGACTTGGGTTTAAAGTTGAAGAATCAGATGTTTGTCAAAAGGTTTTAAGGTCACTCCCTATGAGGTATAGTGAAAAGGTTTCAGCCATAGAAGAAACAAGAGATATTGAAACTTTGACTATGGATGAGTTGCATGGAACTCTCACAACTTATGAGATGAGAATAGGAAAGGATCCTATCCCCAAGAAAGAGGTAACCTTCAAAGTAGCAAAGAAGACAAAAGATAAGAAGCCAGATTCAAGTGATGAGTCATCCAGTGATGAAGAAGCAAACTATGGCAGAAGGAACAAGAAGGACTCAAGAAAGCACAAAGGTACTAAAATAGTTAAGTGTTTCAATTATGGTAAATATGGTCACTATGCATCTAACTATCCAAAATTTGGAAGTAGTAGTAGTGAAGAGAAACAAGATCATAAGAGAAAGGAAGCAAGAAAATCTAGGTATCAAAAGAAAAATAGGTATGGACAAAACAAGCATGAAAAGAAGTTTTTCCAGAGGCATAAGAAGATTTTCTATGCAGATAAGATAGGCAAGATTTCAAGTGATAGTGATGAAAGATCCTCAGATAGTGAAGAAGAAGAAATTATCTTCTTGGAAATAGAAGAAGAAGGAAGTGATCCTATTGAAGATAAATATGAAAGATATGAAGATGCTCTTGAAGACAAAGAAGAAGAAGAATCAAAAAATGAAGAGGAAGGAGTAGTAGATTTAGAAGCTGAACTTATTTTTACTCTAAAATAATTAAAAAATGTTAGAAAGCAGAACTCAAGATTCAAGGCTCAATTTCAAGAATATGATGAAGAGAAAGGAAAGCTTATACAAGATCTGACAAACTCAATAGCTAAGACAAGGAGATTTAAAGAAAATTTAGAAATAAAAGTCTTAGAATGTGAGATATTAGAACAAGAGGTAGTTTCTCTAAGGAAGGAAATGGAAGAGTCTAAAGACAAGCTACACAGGTTTTGGAAAAGTTTCAAAGACTATGGATAAGATTATCAATGCACAAAGATCTTCATCAAACAAGATAGGACTTGGTTTTGAAGAAAGACAAGAGAAACAAGGAGAGGAGTCAAGCTCAAGATCCAAAGAGGAAGAAGCTTCAGAAGAAGAGAGTAAAGGAGAAAGTGAGACTTATGTGAATAGAAGTTTCACCAAGGAAGGAAACAATGCACAAACAAGGAACAGGGAACATCATAGGGAAGAAAGGACTAAGAGACCAATGGGTCCAAGGAAATATTTCTTCAAAGGATATTGTTTCTCATGTAACAAGTTTGGTCACAAGGCTATGCATTGCAGGACTCATGAAAAGAAGGAGTATGGTATTACTAAGAGGAACTTCAAATATGGACATTTCTTTCAAGGGTATTGCTACTCTTGTAATCAATTTGGTCATAAAGCAATTCATTGTAGGGTTCATGATAGAAATAGGTATGGCTTCACCAAGAGGAACTTCAAGATATTTGCACCTTCTAGGAACCACAACATTAAGTGTTATAAGTGCAATAATGTTGGGCATATGGCCAAGTGGTGTAGAACAGAGTTTCCAGAGACAAGCAAGAACAAGGATACTCAAAGGAACCAAAAGGGTATGTTGAGAAAGAAGGTTGACAAAGGAAAAGAGCATTGTATGTTGGGAGTAGATTTACTCCCACCCCAAAATTAATCACCTCAAGGAGAGGAGGTGGGGAGGGGGCTGAGCTAAGAGTCTTATATTTAGCCCCAAAGGAGTCCCTTTGCCATTGATGTCAAAGGGGGAGATATTTGAGTTAGAGGGAGAGCATTCAGTAAGGGGAGTAGTTTCCTAGGGGGAGCAGAGTTGGAAAAAGGAAAAAGGAATGATTAAGGAAAAGGGTTGCCATCAATGACAAAGGGGGAGATTGTTGGAAATTTTGAGTAAGTTGTGTTGTCATTGATGTCAAAAGGTTTGATGTCAAAAGGTTGATGTCAGAGAGCACTTTGTATGGTAGGAATATTCTTCTATGGTTGATATGGTTGAAATTGATCAAGGCAAAGTTCATCCCAAAAGCAAGCAAATTGGTCGAAAAGAAGAGGCCATGGTTTAAAAGGAAAGACAAATATTATTATAATATTTTTCAATATTATAATAATTGGGTCCAAGAAATCATTAAAAAAAAGATATCCTAGACAAGGTTTATTGAGATTTTATAAAAGGTTGCAAAGGTTTCTTTTTAAATTATTTAAATTAAAATATTTTAACAAAAGTTAAAATTTTAATTTAAAATAATTTATGGCGCCAAAGTTTCAAATCGAATTCAAATTCAAAAGCAAGAGAGGGCCGATATTTTTAAACCAAAGGAAAGAGTATTTAAAGGAAATTATTTTTCATTTCCAAAGGTTCATTGATTCGAATGCCTAAGTGGAAGAGATAATTCGTGCACTCAATTTTTGAAGAGGAGAAGACGAATGATAAGTCTAAAGGAAATATGGGAGGAGAGTTTTATTGAATAATCATGGAGAGTGAAATATATATTCCAAAGCGTTAGCTAGCACAGATGGTAGGAAGAACATGGCTAAGGTGCTTGCGAAGGGAAGGTTTCAATTTTGAATCCCACTGAGTTGTTTTGCAAGAGGGTAAAGCCTTTTTCATTTTTAATGAAGGTGATTTCAAATACAAAATCATGGATGTTGGGTTTCGTGTGGATGTGTAGCCCAAGTGGTAGCCTAGCCTTGGGCTAGGGCATTATGGTGGCTAAGGTCATGAGTTCGAGCTTGGGTGTTGGTCATTGAGACTTGTGCAATATTTTTTATAGGTAAAATATTAAAGGTATGCTTTTTAATTTATGTGCTTCTATGGTCTTGGAATACATGATTTGACTTTGAGGCTTTAAAATCGTGAAAGGAAAATAAGTGAAATTGTTTAGGGAGTCATAAGGGGTGTTAATTAAATATTTTATTTTGGGTGCTTAGAAATTAAATCAAGTATTGGATATTATAAGGTGTAAACAAAGGGACTTTATTTTTTATATGTGTTGAATATTATTTTGAAAGAGAAGGAGATTATAAGGTGTAAACAAGGAACTTTATTTTTGATATGTGTTGAATATTATTTTGAAGAGAAGGAGATTATAAGGTGTAAACAAGGAACTTTATTTTTGATATATGTTGAATATTATTTTGAAAGTGAAGGAGTGATAAGGTGTATTTGTGACTTGACATTTTATTGTATTTCTTGTATGGTGAAATATTTGTTGAGGTAAATATTCTTGTGGAGATTTTGAGATAGACTATTGTTATCTAACCTAGAATTGGCAAAAGGATTTGGTTGTGAGTAAAACAGGTTTTGAAGATATATCTCCATCAAAGCAAAGAGGTATGGGCACATCATATTTTGTTTAAAATATTGGAATGAATGTTGTAAAATATAAGGTGGAGTGAAAAGGATTGTTTGATAAGGATTGTTGGAAATATTTGAGTGAATTCTTATATGCTTCATTGGTGAATGTTTAGAGAACATTTGAGATAGAGATTGAGGATTATTTGAGTTAGGGTTTGAGACCCACATTGTGCACTTTGTTTGAAGAAGTATGAAAACACTTGTTTAGGGTTAGTGAGCAAGTTGTGTTTCATTGGTTGAATGATTGAGTGAAATTCTTGAGCATTGGTTTTGAGTGATATTGAAAGTGAATGTGCAAACATTAGAAATCATATTTGTGAAAGTGATAGACTTAATGATTGAGTAGAACATATTGAGTTTTGATAGAGTACATCATTCTCTATATGTTCCAGAGGTTAAACGAATTCTGGATAAAATATGTCTAAACTGCTTCAAGTTAAAGGAATTACTTTGAAGATTAGACAAAGCATTTGATAGCATTGTGTGCAAGATTTGAGATTGATTGAGCATATTTTGTGAGTTGTTTTGAGTATGTATTAAGATATTTAGCAATTCTTGAGAGAAAGGTAGATTTGAGGCAAGTCTTGGTGAATACTTGAGAGCATATTGAGCAAGTTCTTGAGAGGACTTGAAGGTAGATTTGAGGTAAGTCTTGGTGAAGACTTGAGAGCAGATTGAGCAAGTTCTTGAGAGGACTTGAAGGTAGATTTGAGGTAAGTCTTGGTGAAGACTTGAGAGCAGATTGAGAAAGTTCTTGAGAGGACTTGAAGGTATATTTGAGGTAAGTCTTTGTGAAGACTTGAAGTGAAAGAGAATTAGCAAGTTCTTGAGAGGACTTGAAGGTAATTGAGCAAGTCTTGTGAAGACTTGAGAGCAAAATTTTTCAAGCTTTGTGTTAAGGCTTGGGGAAATCTAAGTAGAGTTGATTTGTGATTGGATCAAGCTTTGTGTTAAGGCTTGAGGATAGATTTGAGGATAGATTTTGGTACATATTTATGAGCAGATTTGTGCTAGACCTGAGATAGAGTTAGAGAAGATTTGTACTACACTTGGGATAGAGTTTGGTGTAGATCTGAGATAGAGTTAAGAGCAAGCTTTGGAGGTGATAGAGTAGAGGATAGGAGTCTCCAATGGATAGATATCCATTAGCTAGGGTAGTGAGGATAGAGGTCTTCTATGGAGAGAGATCCACAAGCTAGAGAAGTGGGGGAGAAGTCTTCTAGAAGATCATCAGCTAGAGCAGAGGGGAAAGAGTTCTCCTATGGATAGAGATCCATGAACTAGAGCAAGGGGAAAGAGTTCTCCTATGGAGTGTGATCCATGAACCAACTAGGAAGATAGAGTTCTTCTATGGAGAGAGATCCATGAACTAGTTGAGGAGATAGAGGTCTCCTAGATCAAGTTCCATGAACCAGAGAAAAGGGGAAAGAGTTCTCCTATGGAGAGAGATCCACAAATCAGAGCATAGGGGATTGGTGTCTCCTTTGGATAGAGGTCCATAAACATTGTAATAGGGAATTGATTCCCAAGAATATTTGTTGAGAAAATTTAGTAGAAATATTTTCTCCGTGGAGTAGCCCACATTGGGTGAACCACGTTAAATTGGTGTCTCTATTGTGTGTGATGATTTGTGCATTGCTTTGATTACTACTATTGATATTGCCATTGATAATATTGGATAATATTGTTTGGGAAAGAAAAGTAAAAGTTGATCTTATATTGTTCACCCCCCTCTCAGTATAAGCTTGTGTTCTTTAGCCTCATGTTGGGCATCTAGGTGATAGAGTTCAAGGGAAGCAGACTCACTTTGGTTATTACCCAAAAAAGAACCTGAGCTCTACTATGCTCAAAGAGAAGCAGGTTGCAATCTCAGACCCAGTGTATTACCAAACTAAGGTAAGCTCTATTTTTGCCTTCAGTAATCAATTTGGTTTTTTAGCTAAAAATCTCATTCCTTAGTCCGATCCTTATGATGTTAACCTTGTTCACGATTTTGCACCCCTCGGACCTATTTTTTCTTCCTGAGAGGAACACAAATTTGTAGCACAGGGGTGTAGTATTCCCAGTGGGGAGGTGATTCTCAGAGGCTTGGAATGATCAATTTACTATTCTTGTTCAAATACCCAAATCGTACAATCGTACAGTCTTCCCAACAATTGATATGTGACCGCAAAATAGCTTGTACGGACTCAAATCGTACAATTGTACGATCCCAAATCATACAGTGTTAGTGCTTGTATGATTTGACACTCATTCAATCCTTCATATTCAGTTTTTCAAGCTGTCGTACACAGTTTTGTAACTAATTTGTTCAATTTGCCAAAATTGCCAAATCGGGTAAGTTTTCTTCAATCGCCTAACTACCAAATCGGGTAAAGTTCTTTTGTACAATTTGTAACACATCTGGTGTATGATTTGTATGAAATGAAAGTTCAAAAAGGTGCCAAATTGGATGCTTTTATTTACCAATATCTCTCATACAAGTTTTGGGAAGTTCTAGAATGTCAATCACTCCATCTTTACCAACATGCAAGTTCTGTCTTTAGGGTTTGAGAAAGTTCTTCACAATGGTAATCTCCAAAAATCATACAATAGCTCCCAAGACATCTTTCTTGATGCAATATTCCTCATAGATCACTTCCAAGGCTCACACCAGTGGTGATTCAATTCCATTATTCATACTAGTGCATTAACATCATCCATAGACATAGAAAAGTAACATGCAACAATCAGATACTACAAAACACTAATCCATCATTCCAAAATCATACAATGATGTGAGATAATGCTATGCAATGTGATTCTTCATTCATTACTCTTCAATGGTACATTACAATCACTAAAAACTTCCACAAGGATACACAATAAACTAGTAATTCCACACAATGATCAGATAGATGCATTCAATAATCAACTAGACCTACGAAATTGAAAGGGGGCCTTATATAACATCTCCCAGGCTATTCCAAGTGGTTCCTAAGGAATTCATTATTTACAACTGTATAACAAAAATCTTAATTACACCCCTTTACTAAGTCTAATTACATTTATTATCAAATTCATTCACAAATACAACTCAAATTGCATTTCATCTGCATTTCATTGCATTACATTCTACCTTGTACATTTTAGCTTCTAGTTTGTATGTTTTGCTTCCTCCTTGTACGTTTTACTCCTACTTTGTACATTTTTCCAAAACTATCAAAATTGTCAAAACTAGGAAAATCCTCTTTATCACTTCTTCTTCTAGGAGGTGGATTTGCTGCCTACATCTGCCCTCCCCTTTACTTTGGTCGGTGTCCTCATCGACTCATCTTTCTATTTCAGTTGGGCCTCATATTCTTTGACCAAGGCTTCACTGTCTTCCAGTTGGGCACAAAGAATTGTGCATTGATTCTGCAACTTGGCTGCGTAGTTACCCATTTCTACTACTTTCATACCATGCTGGTTGGTTGTCTCCTCGGTAGTCTTCAGGAGTTCCCTTAATTGTTGTTCACACTCAGTAGCACTCCTCTTAAGCTTCTCCTATAAATGTGCTTCTATTTGAGCTGCTACTTCTAACTCTTCATTCTTATCTATAATGGTCTTCAGATGGTGATTAATATCAGCCTCCAAAGCATGAACAATCTCCTCCTTAACCTTCAATTGTGTTTGCTTCTCTAGGATCATATCATTATATCACTTATTGTCTTTTGTAAGCTCTTCTATCTTCTTATCCTTCACTACTAGTTGCTCATATTTCATAGCCAACTATGTTTTTAGTTGTTCATCCTTCACCTGCAATTGTTCTTCTTTTGTTATTAATTGAGCTTCCAACTCCTTGATCCTTTCTTCTACCATTTGTGAGACCTATCGCTTCTCCTCTTCTAGCGAACTAATTTTGGCCTCAAAACTAGCCCTGTTATTCAATAGTTCTTCTTCCAATTTCTTTAACTTTTCTTCTACCATAGCCTTACTCTTATTCAATTCTTCCTCCATTGCAACCATTTCCTTTTGAGTGGCCTCTATCTCTTCTTTCTAAGCTTCCTTGAGCTGATAGATCTGCTCCAATCCTATGCTCAGCCACTCTATCCAATGTGTTAGGAAGTTCAACTTCCTCAGAGTGATAGCCAAGCCTGAGTTTACCCTCTTATGTTCCAACTCCACTGTATTCAAGGGACAAGTCGGATAATTGGCTTTATCTAGGTACAACCTCGAATGCTGCCTGTAGTTGGTTCTCACTCCATCTGGTAAGTCATATCTTCCTAACATCATTGTTACCTCTTCCCTAGGTAACCTCCATGGGTGTTGTACATGGATATCAACAATTCTCCTTGTACGATCCTCACTACTCACCCATTCTATTATCTTTTCCAATTCGATAAACACTTGTTCCTCCCATAGCTTCAATTCTCCTATGCATCCAATACAAAATTATAGTTTGGTGCTGGCCATGGCATTGCCCATCTGAGAGAAGAAATGGTCCACCTGATCCTCTACCCTTTTTGCATCCTCTTTAGTTTCAATATTTGAGAACTATGGTATTTCCAGGAGGTAGCTTTTCTGCATCCTCCATAGTTCTTCCTATGTAGGAGTTTGTTCTTCCTCTTCTTCCAAGTGGTGACCAGAGCTTCCCCCAAGCTCCATTAGTGCTTTCTCCATGTTTATATTTTCCTACGGTGGAGTCTATCCCACAGGTCTCTCAACCTCCATATCATCTTCAATATCAACAACCTCAGGATGAGATTGTTGTTTCCCTATTGGTTCTTGGACTTCCTTTTGCTATTTAGGAAAGTCCACCTGTTGTTCTTCTATCACCTACTTTTCTTCCTGATTCTGTTGAACTTCCATCATTGTGACCTCTTCAACAACAATATTTTCTTATTCCTGTGATGCATTCATATCTTCTTGTGCATCACTCTATTTAGTTTGATTAGTGCCTCCTCCCATCATGAATCTGAAGTGGGGCTTCTTTTTCTCTCTTGAATCTTCTTCTGAGGCTTCCACTACCACCTTGGCTTTCTCCCTTACTTCCTATGTAGTGGATATCACTTCTTGTACTATTTGCCTCACTTTTGTATCATCCAAAATTTTAGAAGAGTCCAAAATTTTAAGATCGGTAGACTAGAAAATCTATGGGGACTCTACCATCTCCTCTACATCTGCCCAATCCCAATTGTGTAAATCTAGCTTCTCTGAGTCTGACTGTCCTTCCTCTTGTTGATTCTCCTATACAGGCTCAACTTGCTTTTTTAGAATGGGATTGTTTGCCATTCTCTCCCATTGTCTTCTTGTTCTTATCCATACTAGGTTGGATTGCCTCCCCATAATTTCCTCCCTTTCTTGAACTGATGACTACTCCTACTGCCATTTCTAAAGTGCTTGTTGTTCCAGTTTAGGTTGCAACTTCCTAGGTCTTTTCCTTCGATGGTGTACCTCCTCATCCGAAGGAGTATCCTCATGCACTGCAATGGCCTGCTGCTTAGGTGCTTTCTTTGCTCGAGACTTATCTAGAGTCTCCTTATGAATTGGCACTAACTTTGCCCATCATAGAATGGTTGGCTTACCTGCATCAATATTCCTAGGCTCTATCAAGCCTAGAAAATGAATTCCTATCTGTGTAACAACATTCAATAACAATCCAATAGCATGGAAAGTCATCCCAAAATTCCTTGACCTTTTTGTCAGTACATCATGCATTTTTCTCTCTAGATAGGTACCCCAATCGTACTGAATTCCTTTGGTAATACCTTCCATATATTGAGCCATCCATATTGGCATCTCTATGGCTTGTGTTTCTCTTGATAGTCGAGCCATTACAATATTCATGGTGCATGGCCAATCCTTTCCTATCAACTGGCTCTATTTAATCCCTCGAGTTCCTACACCTGAGATCTTTACTTCGATCGATGATTTCACATTGGTGAGTGAAGTGATGATGTGATGTGTCTCAATCAGATCAAGCAACTTCTTGACTATCTCAATGTCATTTTATGGTAATCCAAATGTTCTTCTGAATGCCTCTACTATGAACTCTACCTTCACCGACCATTTGCCCACATTAACATAGGCAAGTCTGCTTGCAGGATCGTATGCCTGAACAATCTGCAATAGATAGTTATAAAATAAGGTCTTCTGGTGTGGTGGCACCTGTGCTATCACAGCTACACCAACCTTCTCAAATTCTTTTCTCCATGGGTGGTTCTTATTTTCTTCTTTGTTCCACCACTTTTGACATGTATCTCCCCCATGTTGTATAAATGATATCCTCATTATATCAACTTGGTCCTCCTTGGATTCACTACTTAGATCCTCCTCTAGATCTATGTAATGGACTTCACTATGCAGTTCCCTCCTCAAGGCTCTTTCCTATGCCATTTCCTCCTCTCAAAACCTTGATGGTGTCCTTCTTCGATCAACCCTCCAATACCTCTGCTCTCTCCATGGCCTGCATCCTCCTCTCCTCCAAGGATGATTACCACACCAACCACAAGACTAAAACTATCACCCTTGGTGTTGCTACGAATGTGACTCCCTCTCATGCAGAGGTCCTGGTGACCATTCAACTCTATTGGCTACAATTCTTCTTAACTGATATCCAAACTCTTCGATCGAAATAATTTTCCTACCATTCCTCTAGTTATATTTTATTTTTAGACATCAACTGTCATGCAACCAAAAGTCCTCTAAAAACTATACAATGCTATTGTAAATTGTATAGTACACCCTCCAAACCATTCATGTACGTTTTCTATTCGTACAACAACCTCCAAATCGTACAATCCTTCAAACTGCTTCAAACCATTCAACAAACTACAAATCATACATTAGCTACACAAAAATATACAAGGGCCATACCAATCCATACAACATCCCTTTCCACCTATTCTCCTTTGTCGAATTCATACGATTCTGTATGATTTTCTCAAAAAGGCTTAAATCGGCCTCCAAACTGCTTGAAATCATACAAGTTCTCCCTAAAATCGTACAATCTATCCTCCAAATCATACAACACATCTTTTGAAACCCTTATTTACCTGAAACTTATGTTTTTCACTTCCTTTCCATGATTTATCACTGACCTAGTTGCTAAAATATCCCAATCTATCTTTCTAGTGCAATTCCAAAGCAAATCTGTAATTTTTCCTTTACTTGGTGCAATTTCTCCCAAAAACAAACTTTCCTGGCTATGTTGTAGGGTTGTACGGTCATCTCCCCTTTTGCTTATACCTTCTATAATTTTTTTTTACTACTTTTTCTCTGATTAGGGCTTGTAAGTTCTCCTTTTTCTTGCAATTTCTTCACTTTGGCTCCAATCTACAATTTCCTTGAACCCTAGGTGGACATTTTCAATAATCTATTTCTTTCTTTGATGCCTTCTACTGCAAACCCTCACTTCCCTTCAGCTACAATTCAAAATTTGCTTTTAATGGAGTCAAAACCCTCACTTTTCTCTTTTGGTTGATTTATTTGAATGCGAAAAGTCTCCCTAGTGCAAAATTAAAATGGGTCATGCAATCTTGTAGTTCTACTAGTGAATTTCCATGCCCATGCAGAAGATTTTATCTGGTTGCATGCTTTTCACCTTCGCTCTCCTCAAAATTTTGAATTTACCCTTGTATGGTTTGCAAAAATACTTCAAGCATCCTCTATTTAAATTGCTGTGAAACCCTAACTGTTCAATTCTTAAAATTGTGCCACTTTACCTTCTTTGCATGTATTTTTGTCTTCTTTTTCCCGGATGATCGAAAACTCACTACTTTTCGCATGTGATTTCATATTTTTCCTGCATTTCTCGACAACTCATCATTTCACACATGCAAACATTAATTGCGGTGGTTGCAAATCGTACATCTGTACGATCAAATCATACACTATACGATCTAAATCATACAATAGGCTCCCTTGTACAATTTCTACCTGTGCTTTTTCTATTTTTGCTTGTACAATTTCAAACTTGTGCTTTTTCCACCTTCAAACTGGTTTGTACGATCTATCACTTAGAGAAATTTTCCATTTTTCTCTTGAAGAGGTCGTCGTTTCTGGTTTTCAACCAACTTCCTTCTTAATTGCATCCCGAGGGATTTTCACAACTAAGGAATTTTATTTTTTTATTTTCTTTCTTTTTCTTTTTTCTAATACTATTTACACTTACCATCATGGGAATCACACAGTGACATTCACTTGCACTATACCATATTATTATTATCTTGGAGGTTCAACCATGACATTATGAGTAATTTTATCATCTAGTGTCACTTGCTCTCTAGGGTGATTCATCTTTACTTGTGATGTTACCGAATTCCCTGGCCTTCTAGTACCATGTGTGCAATTTGGAATTGTATAATTGCAAGCTAGAGTATCTTCTTCTAATGTCCCTTCCTATTGTCATATAGGTGATGGATTCCTTGGTGGTGGTGCTCTCAATATTTTTCTTTTATTTGAGTGACTTCTCTGCCTATCTCCTTGGATCAATTCTATCTCCATACTTGGTGATCGAATCCTTTGTTGTCCATGGTTTCTTTCATCTACAAAATACACTCTTCGTCTACCAACAAGGCCTCTACCTCACAAGTGCCTTCCACATCCTACTCCTATTGAAATCGAACCTCTCTAAACAATTGGTGGTTCCTCCCTTCCTTGGAGTAATCCTCTACCTCCTTCCACTCTTTGAGGTCCTTGTTGGATTAGTGGTGGTCGTCCCACTAGATACTGCCCTGTAGGGTTTGGTAAGATTCCTCTTATCCTTGGTATACCTTGCAGATTCCTTGTCCAATTCAAACATTCTAAAGGTGTGTCTCCCGACCATCTAGGAGTAGCCTAGCTTCAAAATTTCCCTTCTAGTTCCTATAGCCTAGCTTCTCTTTGCTCATCTAGCCTTTGTATTGTACCATTCAATTCCTAGATGATTTGATTCCTCAACCTTGCATTATGACCTTGCAACATCTGATATTCCTCCTATAGTTGTTGGGTCTATAGTCACATTATTTGTTGTAATAGCCCTATCTGAGCTAATGGAGTAAGTCCAACCAATTCTTCATCAATGGTCTCATTCCCATTCTCCTCTAGAACTTCCATTTCAAAAGTGTCCACTCTATATTCATATCGTACTGTTAATCGTATCCTTCTTCATCCTTCTACTTGTTGGGGTAGTTCTCTATGTTCCACCCGAGGATACATCATGTTTCAATTTACTTGGGGTGCTTCTTCTTGCCTTCCCCTATTTTTGGGTAACAATATTATCTCCTAATATCCTCTTTCATTTGGAGGAATCCACTCTTTATCTTCCTTTGTTACTCGTTCGGTCCCATCTACAAATCTGACATGCACCCACAATATTCTTTCTCCAGGTTGAGGTACCAACTCTTGTTGTTCTATAGTTGGTTGTGTCTCCTCCCCTTCTACAAATAAGCGTGTGAGTCCCATGTTAGGCTCTTCCTGAGATGAACCTTGCTCATCTTGAGTTCTCCATTGAGCTCCTGCTCGTCTTCTCCATTCAATCTCTTCTAAAGCAATGAATAAGCACTATACTTTGTAGGGCTTCAAATTTGAGCCATTTATAGTGTCAGGTACCTCAGTCCCATTCAAGTTTTGCAACTTTATTGCTCCATTATTCATTACTTCCACCACTTTGTAGGGACCAAGCCATAAATTCTTCAACTTACCAGGCTTGATTTCTCGCTTCCCATTAAACTTTAGAACTAAGTCACCCGGACTAAGTTCTAGCTTCCTCAAGTGTTTGTCATGCCATAGTTTCCTTCTTTTTGGGCTACCTCAATTGCCCATTGTGCCATGACTCTTCTTTCATCCAACTTAATTAGTGTTTTCAGTCGCTCCTCCAAAATTTCTTGATCACCCAAGCGATGCTCCACTGCAACTCTCAGACTTGGTATCAAGAATTCGACTGGCACCACTGCCTCTTGTCCATACATCAACTGGAAAGGTGTATGCTTTGTTTTTGGTTTAAAATTTGTTCTGTATACCCATAAAATAGATGGTAACATTTCCTCCCAATCCGCTCCTTCTATTCCATAGGTTTTGTACAAAGTAGATACCAAGACTTTATTTGTTGCTTCTGCCTACCCATTGGATCTGGGGTAATACGGACTAGACAATGAATGCAAAATCCTGAATTTGGTTGTCAGCATCTTAATGATATCATTTACAAAGTGTCCTCCTTGATCACTTGTTATTTGCAATGGAATATCAAATCTTGTAATTACCTGCTCGTACAAGAATCTTGTTGTACTTTTAGCTGAGTTGTCAGGTAGTGCTCTCGCTTCGACCCACTTTGTCAAGTACTCTGTTGCTACCACAATGTACCTGCACTTCCTTCTTCGAGAGGTTTTCAATGGTTTGACAAAGTCCAATCCCCATATTTCAAATAGTTCCTAGGGTTGTGATGGATGCAATGGCATAAAGTCTCTCTTTACTAGCTTCCCTATCCTTTGACAAGTATCGCATGCTTTTACATATTCTTTTGCATCATTATACAGTGTGGGCCACCATAATCCTACTAGTAATATTTTCCTAGCAGTGGCATCTGGTCCCATGTGCCCTCCTGCTAAGCCTTCATGAGCTTCTTTCAATGCCACTTTAACTTCTTCCTCCATCACGCATCTTCGTAAGATACCATCACTTCCCATATTATACAACAATCCTGCTATCAACTGGAAGGGTGTTGACTTCATAATTACTTTCTTCTTCTCGGTTGCTGTCATATCTTGTGGCAACTCTCCTATGGATAGATATTGGCCAATCAACTTGTACCATGATGGAACAACATTGATGGTGAATAACTATGCATCAGGGAATTCATCCAGAATCCTTATTCCTGTAGGCTCTCTTGATCATATCCGAGATAGTTGGTCTGCAATTACATGCTTCTTACCAGGTCTCACTACCACTCGAAATACAAACTCCTGTAGGGTGATGAGCCACCTACTGACCCATCCTTGTATCACCGATTTTTTTATCAAGTACAATAGAGCTTGGTGATCTACATAAAAAGTGAAGGGATTCACTAGTAAGTAATGCCTGAACTTCTGAACTGCATATACCATTCCCAAGGCTTCTCTTTCTATTGTACTGTAGTTTCTTTCTACCCTTGACAATAGATGACTAGAAAAGAAAATAGGTTGATCCAGCCTAAACTGTCCTTCTTGTGCTAAAGCACATCCAATTACAAAATTTGAAGCATCAATGTGGACATGGAATTCCTTATCCCAATTTGGAAACACCAAAATTGGGCTACTAACAAGCTTGGCCTTCAACTCCTCAAAGGCTCCTTGGTGCTCCTCTATCCATCTGAAAGGAACATTTTTCTTTGTCAATGAATCCAATGGATAAGACACATGTGCATAATTCCTGATAAACCTTTGATAATACCCCATCGATCCAAGGAAGGTTTTAAGTGAACTCACGTCATATGGTTCTTCCATGTGCAATATCACACGGATCTTATCAGGATCTATTTTTAATCCCTCACTACACACTATGTGCCCTAACAACTTTCCATATGGTACCATCAGGTAACACTTTCTAGGGTTTAATGAGATCTGTGCATTTTTGCACCTACTCATACATTCACTGAGGGTAGGAAGATGCTCCTTGATCTCCCCATAAATGGACCAGTCATCCAAAAATGCTTTGAACTTCCCCATCACCAACTGATCAAATATATATAGTATAATGCATTGAAATGTAGTTGGGGCATTACAGAGCTCGAATGGCATTCGATTATATGCATAGATGCCATTCTCCACAATAAATGTGGTCTTCAACTTATCTTCCTTGGCTATGCTTATTTGATTGTAACCCAAAAATCCATCCAAAAATGAATAGATCTCATGTCCTACGACTTCCTCCAGAATGGAATCTGTGAAGGGAATAGGGAAGGGATCCTTAATGGTTACTGCATTTAGACTTCTAAAGTCCACACATATTCTGATTTTGTCCACTTCCTTCTTCAAGGTGACCACTATAGGTGATACCCATTCACTGGTTGTAACCTTGAAGATGATTCCTGCATCCAACATCTTCTCTATCTCTGCATTCACTAATGCAACATATTTTGGATTCATCCTATATGGTCTTCTCCTTACTGGTTGTGCTCTAGGCATCAGCATGATCTTATGGACACATAACTCAGGTGGTACTCCCTTCAAGTCCTTGTATGTCCATGCAAAGACATCCTTATATTCTAAGAATATCTTAAAGGTTATCACTTTCAATACAAGGTTCCAATCATCACCATAGTGAATCATCCTAGGTTCCTCCTCCATCCCTAGATTGATGTCCACTATCTGGGGTCCTTCGTATTTGATATTTTTTGGCTCACTTGCTACTTTCTCCACATTCTTTGGGTGTGCCAGTCTTGCATCAATTTCTACATCTCCTACTGTATATTCTACAAAACTTTTTGGAAACGTCCATTTCTCTTTCGCTTCCTTTTTAGGTTCCTGGCTGACTTTGATTTCGTCTTGTTTTTCCTTGATCTCCTCTGAGTTAATACAGAGGTAGTTGGGCTGAAAAATTTTGTACTCCTCCATTTTCCAATGAAGAAGTCCGCTATCAGATCTAGCTTCATCTTCACTACATTCATCAAGGTACAACATTCCTTCTTCGTCAGGTTCATATCCTTCATCTCCTGAAGAGTTTTCTGATTCATCGGTCGTGGCTACATCCTCACTAACCCTTTGATTAGTCAAATTAATCATATACTTATGTTGTCCCTTTTTAAAAGTGATCTGATTCTTTCCCTAGTTGTGATTAACTTTGGCTACATGTAGCCATCCTCTTCCCAATAGAGCATCATATGCAGGCTTCTGCATAGTAATCACAATGAAATCCAAGATGAACTCTTGGTCAGCTATCACCACCCATTGTGTTGTCAAGACTCCCTTTGTCTCGATACCATACTGGTCAGCACCATATAGTCAGAAGCTCGATGCCCATAGATATGGAGCACCAAGTTCTAGCCAAGTCCTTTTAGGTAGCACATTGACACTGGATCCTCCATCTATGATAACTTGCATCAATTTGTGCCCTAAAATCTCCATATGAACTAATGCGAGTTTCTTTCCCACATCAATCATTAATATGGTGGGGTCCATAAATTGGTATTTTTGTTTCTTCTCCTAAATCAGTTGACTCTGAACTTCCATCACCTTGTGGGGTTGTATCTCTTCCACCATCACTTTTTGTAATGATGGGATAGCTTCCAACAAGTTAGCCATTTTGATTTCTACTATGGTGTTCAAAACCTGTGCTACCAGATTCTGCACAACTACCTTCTCTTCTGATGGTTTTTTTAGTTCCTTCTCTTCTACTAACCTTACTTGCTTAGATTTTTGTGCTTCATCTTCTAGTACTTTCTTTGCTACTTGCCAATGTTGCTTTTCTTTTGTTGGCTCAGGATACTTATCCTTTTTAGCCTAATTTCTTGTCATAGCTAAAACTTCCTGAGTTTCCTCTTTAACTTGAGGAACCTCAATATCCAAATAATTTACATTTTATGGGTTACTTGAACTCGCTTGCTTGGGGAAATTTACTTCCTTGTGGTTACCCGGACCACACCACCTACACATGTGTGTAGTGTTTGCTTGTTGCATTTCTTGTCTCTGAGGTGAAGGATAATTTTTTGCAAAATGCCCCCACTCCTGGAAATTATGATATTGTATGATCGGCCTCCCTTCCAAGTCATACTACAAATGACTCTATCCTCCTTACTGATTGCCCTGGTTCTACCTTCCACCTCATCAACTATTTCTATAACTACCACTTGTTGCTTGTTGCCCACTTCCTAGGGTCTTTGGTTTCTCTTCCTACTCCTGGATTGTTAGGACCTATGGATGCACTCTTGCATTATACGAACATAGCATCACCTCATGTCCCAACACATTACAGATATGATAGTAATAATTTTATGGACACTTTACATTTGTATGGCCTTCGATTTTACATTTTATGCACCAAATATCATTCTTATCAGGATTGCTTCTTTGTTCTTTTATGATCTTGTCAAATTCTTGATGGAATGATGCTATTGTCCTTTGTATAGTGTCATCTTCTCCACTATCTAAATCATTGGACTTGGGATGAGATAATATTCCTGTATACATCTACTTTGAGTCACTTTCAAAATTCTTTGCATGCTTTAAAGCTTCATCATACGTTTTTGATGGTATTGCCTTCATATTTTTCTTATATTTTGGTAGCAATCCATCTATGAACCACCACTTTACCAATACATCTACCAAAGGCATCTGCATCTTGTCTACTAACTGCTTTAATCTACGGTTATATGATTTTACATCTTCATCAAGATTTTTCTTAGTCATACAAAGTTCAGTGACAATGTCTCCATCATCCTTCAAGGGATGAAATTCTTCAATGAATTTCTCCTTCACTTGATTCCAAGTCCAGAAATCTACTGCATTTTCTCTTTTTAGATACCAATCCATCACCAATCCTCTCAAGGTAGTAGGAAATAAAGTCAACCAATCATCTAGATGATCTACACCATTTGCCCTCCAAATGGTTATGCAGGTTCTGATATGCCTTGTGGGGTCTTCCTTACCCTCACCTATAAAGGGTGGACATCTTTGCTTGGCTACCTTATTAGCCATATTTGGTGAATCATCCTCATCACTTGAGGTGTCCCATGGAATCTCTATCTGATTCCTCCTTGGGGGTGTTTCACTATGCTCATCATCAAAAGTTTCTATCCGAGGTATCTTGTACTCTCCCACCAGTCATTGACCAAACTCACATGCATCTTCACTCCATGACTTCCTTCACTGATGTGAGGGAGATGGTCTTGGTCTTTCTTCCTGAGACCCCACGCTCTGTTGCCTTGGTGCCTGACTCCCATCCTCTGCACTCCCTTGCAACCCTTCCATCACTTTCTCAAGTGTCACCATCCACTCTCCTTCCTTGTGCACTACTTCTATGTCAACTTGTTCCTCTACGTTAGGTGGTTCTGGTACCTCCTCTTCTATCTCTATCAATAGCACCTCAAAATCTCCTTCGTCAGATGTCCAAACTTGCTCTATTTTTGGTTCATGTGTACTATGGTCAGAATTACTTGCATTCCCTCTTTGAGAAATTCTTATGCTCCTTCTCACTAGAATGTTCTCTCATACTTCTCATCTCCTACATCTTTGCACACTGGTGTCTATCATTCACCTCCAAATTTGTAATATTCTTACTCTATCAGTTTGACCCATTTTAACAAAAATGCCAAGTTTGATAAGGCAACGATACCAAATGTAGCATAGGGGTGTAGTATTCCTGATGGGGAGGTGATTCTCAGAGGCTTGGAATGATCAATTTACTATTCTTGTTCAAATACCCAAATCGTACAATCGTACAATCTTCCCAACAATTGATATGCAACCACAAAATAGCTTGTACGAACTCAAATCGTACAACTGTATGATCCCAAATCATACAGTGTTAGTGCTTGTATGATTTGACACTCAATCAATCCTTCAGATTTAGTTTTGTAAGTTGTCATACATAGTTTTGTAACTAATTTGTTCAATTTACCAAAATTGCCAAATCGGGTAAGTTTTCTTCAATCACCTAACTACCAAATCAGGTAAAGTTCTTTTGTATGATTTGTAGCACGTCTGGTGTATGATTTGTATGAAATAAAAGTTCAAAAAGGTGCCAAATTGGATACTTTTATTTACCAATATTTCTCATACAAGTTTTGGGAAGTTCTGGAATGTCAATTACTCCATCTTTACCAACATGCAAGTTCTATCTTTAGGGTTTGAGAAAGTTCTTCACAATGGCAATCTCCAAAAATCATACAATAGCTCCCAATATGTCTTTCCTGATGCAATATTCCTCACATATCACTTCCAAGGCTCACACCAGTGGTGATTCAATTCCATTATTCATACTAGTGCATTAACATCATCCATAGACATAGAAAAGTAACATGCAACAATAAAATACTGCAAAACACTAATCCATCATTCCAAAATCATACAATGACATGAGATAATACTATGCAATGTGATTCTTCATTCATTACTCTTCAATGGTACATTACAATCACTAACAACTTCCACAAGGATACACAATAAACCAATAATTCCACACAATGATCAGATAGATGCATTCAATAACTAGACCTATAAAATTGAAAGGGGGGCCTTATATAACATCTTCCCAGGCCATTCCAAGTGGTTCCTGAGGCAATTCATTATTTACAACTATATAATGGAAATCTTAATTACACCCCTTTACTAAGTCTAATTACATTTATTATCAAATTCATTCACAAATACAACTCAAATTACATTTCATTTCATTGCATTACATTCTACCTTGTACATTTTAGCTTCTATTTTGTACATTTTGCTTCTTCCTTGTATGTTTTACTCCTGCTTTGTACGTTTTGCTAAAACTATCAAAATTGTCAAAACTAGGCAAATCCTCTTTGTCACTTCTTCTTCTTCTGGGAGGTGGATTTTCTGCCTACACAATCCATGTCTAGATATGGGCATTCTCATACTCTCTTTAAAAATTTGCAGTACCATTCCAAATAACATCGAGAACGAAGTCTATAACCCTAACTCAGCTAAATCTGACTTCAATCCTATAAATACCATAAGTTACAAGAAAGCCTTTGTGGACATGGGTAGTGATAAAAAAATAAGACCTTCCATAAATGATCAAAAGAAAAATAAATAGACAATAAAATTACCAATGGTACTCAAAAGACTCTATTCCAAGACTTATTCATTTAGGAGAAGGATGAATTAAAAAGACCCAATCCTCCCTTACAATAGTCAAAGGGAGACAAAAAAGACCTCCAAAATTTCTAAATGAGGATCCTCTCATGGAATGTGAGAGGCCTCAATAGTGCAGTCAAGGAAAGACTTGCAAGCACTTTGAGGAAATAGTACAAACCCACTATCATGATTATGCAAGAAATAAATATTGACCAAAATAAAATTTAGAAAGTTGCTAAATCTATTTGGAGGAATGGTGATTTCAACTTTAGTCCCACTCAAGGTACTTCAGGGGGTTTACTCTGTCTTTGAGATCCCAGTAATATTGAAGACAGAATGATTTATTTGTCTGACAAAGTACTCAACATGTTGTTCTACTACAAAGACAACAATTACTTCCAGGTCTTATCTAATGTCTACACCCCCAACAATCCAACTAGTATAAATACATTTTGGGATACTTTGAGTCACATGAGAAATACCTTCAAAAATATTTCGTGGATTCTTGCTAGAGATTTTAATTCTCCCATTTTTCCCTCAGATAAGAAAGGAGGAAATATCATTCCCTCCAAAAGAATTGAAGATTTCCATAATTTTGTTACTGATAGTGAACTAATTGATGTCCATATTAACGGGTCAAAATACATATGGAGCAATAAGAGAGTTGGGGATCAACATATCCAATTCAAGCTTGATAGATTTTTCCTTTACCAAGAGGTCATTCATGTTATGGGTGATGCTAATCTCATATGTCTCCCGAGAGTTGGTTTGGATCATTTCTCCATTTTTTTTGAAGTTGATAGGGGCCCCAATTTCAAGATTCATTTCATATTTTAAGCCATGTGGATGTAACACCCTGATATTTGTGATCGTATCTCTGATTGGTGGCAGCAGGATTCTCCTGGATCATTTATTTCTCAAGTTTCAAAAAAGCTCAAGGTTGTTAAGGAAAACCTCAAAATTTGAAATTGAGAAGTTTTTAGTAACATTTTCAAAAATAAAAATCATATTTTGGATAAGCTAAAAAGCATTGAATAGTAAATTCAGAATGGTCAATTGATTGATCAAATCAGAGCTGAAGAGAAGCAAATTCTAGTTGATTATCATAATATTTTGGCCAAAGAAGATATATTTTGGAGGTAAAAATCTAGAGCCCTTTGGCTCAAGGAAGGTGACTCAAATACAAAATTTTTTCATGCTTCCACCCTCAAGCACAAAAGTTCAAATAAAATTAGGGAATTGACCAGAGGTGACGACTCCATTACCAGGGATATTTTTGAAATTCAAGATGAAGCCTCTTCCTTTTTTTAAGATATTTTGGGAGAAAACCCCCATAATTATGACCAGGCCAAAGGACAATTGCTCAATCACATTCCTAACTTGGTCACTCCAAAAATGAATTCCTCATTCATTAAGCCACTTTCTTCTGATGAGATCAAACAAGATTTATTCACTATGCACCTTGATAAAGCCCTTGGGCCTGATGGATTATCCTCCCAGTTTTTTAATACATTTTAGGAAATTATTGGCCAAGATATATGCAAGGTCATCATAGAACTCCAGCATTCCAAATCCATTCCTAGAGGTATCAACTCTGCTTTCATAGCGCTTGTTCCCAAAGGTCCTGTGTGCAAATATATAGAAGATTTTAGACCCATCAGTCTGTGTAATGCGATTTATAAAATACTAAAAAAATCTATGGCATAAAGAGTAAAATAAATTCTTCCCATATCATAGATCCTTGCCAAGGAAGTTCTATTAAAGAAATATCCATAACTAATGGTATCATAACTTTACATGAAGTCCTCCACTCTATATCCAACAATAAAAAATATGACTTGGTCCTTAAGATTGATATGAATAAAGATTTTGATAGGGTTAATAGATATTTCCTTGTTTTTGTTCTTCTCAAATTTGGTTTCCACAAAGAATGGGTCGAAGTAATCTAAGGCTGCATTTCTAGCCCCTGGTTTTTAGTTTTGGTCAATGGGTTTGCAACAGGTTATTTCCCAAAAATAGAGGTCTTAGGTAAGGGGATACCCTATTCCCTATTCTCTTTATCATTCTTGCATAATCCCTTTGAATAGCTCTCAAATTTTTTTGCTCGAATGGCACGATCTCAGGTATTCAAGATGCTTCCAACATGAGATCCTTTTATCACCAGCAGTTTCTAGATGACACTATCTTAGCCACACATACTTTATTTTGGGAAGCAAAGTCAATCAAAGGCATTTTAGATCTATATGAGGATGTTGTGGGGCAAAATATTAACTATACAAAAAGTAAAATTTCCTTTCTTAATACCCCTATCCTTCAGTGTGTCATATATGAGTTTCCCACTATCTATTTGGGTCTTCCCCTTTTCACCACTATCCCAAAGATTCTATATGGAGCAATGTTATTGAAATAATTAATAAAAAACTTGTAATATAGAAAGGGACCCTCCTATATCAAGCATCCAAAGCCACCCTTACAATGGCCTATCTTCAAAGTATATCAGTTTATTTTATTTCAATCTTCAAGTTTATGGTTGTCATCTATAACAAAATTGAATAGATTTAGAAGAGATTCCTTTTAGTAGGATCAGAAGATAGGAAAAATTTCCATTTGGTAAGTTGTTAAAAGGTTTTTCTATAAAAATTTAGGGGGGCCTAGGACTTCGAAGAGTTAGCAATATGAACATGGCATTATTGGCCAAACAAGCCTGGAAGGTGTTTACAAATTGTAACCTTGAATGGGTTTCAATCATAAATAAGAAATACATTCAAAACTAGAATTTCATGGATGAAAATATTCCTAAATATGGGTCCACTTTCTGGAAATAAATCCTCCAAACCAGATTTCTTATCCAAAATCGTACCATATGGCAGCTTCGAATAGGAAAAATTATTAATTTTTGGACATAAATTTGGATCTTTAATCAACCACTTAGTAAAGACAATGTGGTCTCAGTGTTGCAGCCCTCATTGGATATTCTAATAGGCAGAAAGGTGGTGGATTTCATAGACTCTTCATTTCAACCCAGAATATGGAAAGAGCTTCACATTACAAATATTGATGCTCAATTTTCAAATGTCAAAATAGAATTATCAAATTTGCTGAGGGTAATTGTAGTCCCATCTAGCATATCTAATGATACCCCTATTTGAAAAGAAACTAACTCTGGTATTTTCTCTATCAAATCTACTCATAATTTGAATTTCAAACCCCAAACTGTCCACATTCCTTTCAATCTGGTTTGGCATAAACACCTTATTCCAAAAATCGCTATATTTTCTTGGTTGGCCATCCAAAATAAAATCCTCACAACTAATAATCTCATGAAGAGAGATATGGTTATTCCTAATATGTCATCTTTGTATGGCAGCCTGGAAATATTTCAACCATATATTTATGAAATGTTCTTTCTTCCACACTACCATGGATCATCTCATGTCCACTTTCCACATCTCCTAAGTCCAGCCAAATTCCCTAGTTCATATCTTCACTTAGTGGCCCATGTCTTTCAAAAATTCTAGGTTGTATTCTTTATGGAAAGTTTATCTCCATCACCTCTTGTGGTAGACCTGGCCCAAAATAAATAGTATAGTATTTTCAAATACCTTAAGGGAATATATATCTGTTGCCAATAAATCCATCACCTTTGCTATCAAAAATTCTAAGATTTTCCCTTGTGTCAAGCCCCATGAATCTATACTTGAGTCTACTCTTTTCCTATCCCTCAAAATTCCCCATAACCCTAGCTTCATTCCTTCAAATCCTATTCTAGAGTTGGTGCTCACTGGATACCTCCTCCTATTAGATGGCTTAATCTTAACTATGATGGTACTTCTAAAGGAAATATAGGTACAATTGGATCTAGAGGATTGGTCAGGGATCACATTGGACAAATCATTGTGGCCTATGCTGAGTATTTAGGCCTTCAAACTAACCACTATGCTAAAGATCATGCCTTTTGGAGAGTTTTAGACACACTCATATATTACAAGGGCAACTTACAAATTGAAGGAGATTCTATGAATATAACTAACACTATCAGTAGTGATAGAATTCCTTCATGGAACGTGAGAATTGTTATCGAAGAAGCTAAGATTTTCATGAAAAATTTTAGTAGTACTACAATCAGTCACATGTTTCAAGAAGCTAACAAGTCTGCTGATTTGTTCACCAATATTGGGGTTAGTCACAAAAATCTGATCATTTGGCACCAAAATTTCCCTCAAAATATTCTCAATGTTATTGTTGATGACTTGGAACTGCATAACCAGTCTTAAAAGGTATGTTTCGGTTTTATAGTGGGGGATTTTTCACCTCAATAGGATTGGGATCCCTTGTTTCTCATGTGACCATTGGTACCCTTTCCCTCTGTGTCTCCTTTTTGTCAATGTTTTTTTCTTAACTATGCAAAATTTGCTAAGTCCCAAAACTGTTTATTTGGGAATTCACCAAATCTTATGAGTTTCGCTTCATTTCAAAATCCATAATTACTGGATCAAATAGGAAATTTTCCCAGATTTGATGCATGGTTTTCTTGTGTTGTGTCAATCTTTTCTGTTACCCCTTCCTGATGTCCTACCATTCAATACCCTATTTTCACTAGTTTCTCTTTTGATATTTTTGTTTCACCCTCATTTTGTGAAAATGAGCCTTTTAAATTTAATCACTATCTAAGTATCTTCATTATCTGGTGATTTTTGCCCTTGAGTATCCTTGGAGGCAGTGATAGTTTAGTCTAGATTTGATGGTTTCTCTAGATCTTTAATCCTATCCCTATGGCATTTATTGAACCTTCCAGTTTGCAACCTGACCCTCTATCTCAGTCCTTCTTGGAAGCCCAAGGTCTTATTCCTTTCCTCAACAAGTTTAAGGGAGCCGAGTAGGACATAACGAATGCTTTTGTTAATACTTGGAACAATGGCTATGTCATTATCCATAACCACCGGTTTTGATTTACTATTAATATTATGGCCAAAGTTACGGAGCTATCTGCATCTAGGCATGTGGTGCATAGGGACCGCCACAATTGGGATCCAAAGCTCAAAGGTTTTTTGAACTATTCCAAGACTTTCAAATGGAATGGAATTGTAGTCGAGCATGAGTCTCTCTATTTTCCATGACCCACGATAATTATCCCTATCCTCCAATACCTCACTATTGATGATCCTTCCAAATCATTGTTTAGTTTTCATGTTTCCCTTGTAAATAACCTGAGAGGTTTCAATCTAGTCAATATCCCAAATCAGTTATTCCATCCATAATGCCAAAAAGAGAAAATCCCAAACCCTGCCAACCCATTAAGGAATTTTTTCCATCATTTACTATCATGACGAAGCCACCCTTCCACCTACTTTCTTCTCCTTTCTGCTCCACTCGAACATGCCCCCTTCTCCATCTACCCTTAGTCCCTCCCAGTCCCTTCCTGAAGAGATCAGTGGAGAAGTTGCCTTTGGAACCTAGTCCCCTACCTCTAAGGTGACAGCATCCCCTAATCTTGGTCCCTCTATGCATCCTAAATGGAAATCCAATATATAATAGGAGGTTTGCCTACCTCAAATATATATTTTTTTAAATAGGTTAGAGTTCTCTTTAGCGTATCTCAGATGATGGAAATGACAGATCCGAACGTCCAACAACTATTCTTAGCACGATCAACAACACCATCCTCAACAACATCATCAATGCCATGGACAACATTAGAAAATCCCTAAAGCTGCTGATCAAGAACCATGGCAAAAAAGGTCCTAAAAATGAAGAGATCGTCAATGTTTAGTCCCTGTGCAGGTGGTTTGTTTTGTCTCTTGTGATCTGACCCCCTGCATGGGATTTTTTATTTATTTTTCCCTTGTGTAGTCCCTATATTGGTCTTGTTTTTTTCTTCCATAGCCCCTGCATGGATATTTCTCAAATCTAGTGTTTTCTTTTTAGCATCCCCTATGCGAGTATTGCTTGTTTCTAGTATGTTTTGTAGATTTGCCCAGGTTTGGGCACTCTAGTTGTGCTTTCTCTACATATTTTATTTCTTCGTTTATGTTATTGGTTTTGGAAACTAGTTAAAACCCATCTAATATAATTTTTACCACCTACCAAAAAAAGAATACAAAGTCAATCAAAAGGATAAAGCTCAAGCTGAAGATCAATTCCAAAGTCACTCAAAGAATGAAGACAAATACAAAGATTCATATTGAAGACTAAAGTCTTCAATAACCAAATAATATAATATAGGGGGATGTTAGAGAATATTATATTATTTGGTACATGTCAATGTACCACCTTGGGTACATAACTAGAGTAGGAGTTTACTTTAGAGTAAGTTTTGAGTAGTTACTTCAAGCAAGTAATAAATACACAAGTGTTAGAATATGCAATTATGTAAATGTGCATGTTGTCCACATGTACATGAGTCCTTAGAATAGGAAGAACAAGTGTCTTTAGTTAGGTGTGCATGTGCACAAGTGTCTATCATGCAAAATGCACATGTGTCCTTAGGGTAGGAAAGTGAAGAGTCACATACTAGTATATATTTGTGACTTAGCATTGTAATTGGTAATGAAGCATGCATTGCTCATAGCATGCACTAGTAGAGTAGTAGAGAGATCTCCATATATTGTATCAAGTTTCATATTTTTGTGAGTTTACATTAATGGCTATTGCATGAGTTATTTCAAAAGTTTCTCATGCTATTTACTTGCTTATTAGATTGCCATTAACATAGTTATAACATTGGATGCTTATTTCATTACTTGTGACTGCATTTCCTTTAATTTTATAGCTTCAAAAGCTAACAACAACTTGTAAAAAATACCTCAATTAGTCTTTTGTCCTACTTATTAAATTTTCAAGATCCTTCTTGAGGTCTCAAACTATGATTTTGTTTAATCTTAGTCAAAGCTCCTATAAAATCCTCACATACAGTTTAACCAAATCAAATGAGTAAGTTTTCATAGAATTCATCCCATAAAGATGTTGTTCCCTTAGATTTATGAACCCATCTATACCATTTTATTGCTTCCTTCTCAAGGTTTAAAGAGGTTATAGGTACTTTAAGAATATCTTGAGTTTTATGTAGACCAAAATATTGATTTGCATGGTATATCCATCTTAGTATGATCTTCACAATCAAACATGGGAAATCCAATTTTATAGTATGACATGTAATGAGTAAGGTATGTTGTGATCCCATAATATTTTGTGGTTTTATTAGAAGTCTAATGGTTGTACACTTTTTTTTCACCTTGCTATAATGCTTCTTAGACTTCTTAGACAATATTGAAGAGATCAATGGTGAACGCCTAGATGTTTTGTGTATTTTTTGCATTTAATCCATCATGTCTAGATTTTCATCCCATTAATGAAGGAGTCTGAGTCAAAAATTTGAAATTGATCCTTGGTTTCTTGTAGTTCATTTACCTCTTCACTAACATTTTCTAAATAACTATCCCATGACCACCACCTTATAACCATTTTACAAAAAATCAAGTGGTCAAAATGTGTTATAGGTGCTATATTCCAAAATGGTCAACACAAAAAGGAATTTGTAATGCATGTAGCCAAATTTGACCTTTTTAGTGACCAAAAATTAATTGTCAGATCTATATACCAAAATGATTGTTGAAACAAGATAATCACAATGGGACTAGTCTCAAAATGATGATTCCATATGCACATTTGACCCTCAATTACTACCACCTTTAAGGTGGTCCATTTCATAAAAATTATAAAATTCCTTATGGTATGTAAGACATTGCACCCAAAAATTTCTGCCTACTACTTAGTGCCCTACTCGAAACCCCTATAATCCTTAAACATGCACTCTACTTAGGTCAATATTATGGTATCTTTTGAATTGCTCTTAGTATGCTCGAAAGTCCTTACATTTTTTGGGTATTTTAGATTGGACTTTGTTTAGTTTTTGGGCTTATAAATATACTTATCTTGATCATAGACAATGTCTAGCCTAATATTTTATGGCACTAACTATGAAGTATTCCATTGTTCTTGTAGCTACACCAATTATCTTTGAGGTACGATACAGGTACCTTTCTAGGGCTAACCACTTATGCATCAAGAAACTCAAATGGTTGAAATATTCGTATGGATAAAATCTTCTCCTATTTATAAGGGGTCTCGTTATATATATAACAATACATGAGAGTTTGTAGTCATGTATGAGTTTTTTCTAAAGCTTGGGTATTGGAGTTAGATCATCCTTCACATCACTAGATTCTTTATGGATAGTATAGCTTGGTCCATAACAATAACTACTCGATAATATCTTAAAATCCCTAGCATAGGATTTCTATCTTAATGACTTTAGGGGACAAAAATCTTAGGGCTTTGAATGGTTACAAGGTAATTGAAAATTTGAAAAGGCTAAATATTGAAGGAAAATTACCGAGATGGATGTGTTGTGGCCATGGAAGTTTTTTTGGAATACAAGTCTTGTTGCTAGAACAAAGTTATATCTAAATTGACCTTTAATAGTAGATATAAATATTTTACTTGCATGAATTAATTGGAACCTGAAATAAATTTGCACAAAAATAATATTCTTTAAATTGAACACAAAAAGAAATTATTTTATTAATCATACTAAATTTTTTATAAAGTATCGTAGGCCCCCGCTTTGAGAGGACAATATTGTTTTTTGTAAGCAACACTCATGCAATATACAATTTTAAAGTGTTTTCACCTCTCTAATAATACAATATATAAATGTAACTATGTTAAAATTAGATTACAACACAAAAATATATTAAGGCCAAAATAAGTATCTATGTTATCTAACCCTCACCCTCATGATCTAGAGCCACCCTTACATTCAAAAAGGAGTGCCCACTCATTAGCAACTAAACTATTATAATAAAATAAAAGGGTTAGGTTAAGAGGTCGTAATAAATTTTAATTAAAATTTTTACGCAAAATATCTAACAATAAAACCTAACTAAGTCCTTGATAAATGTATCTAAAGAAGTTCTAAGGCTTTCAAATTTAGATTTTGGCTATTCCTCTAATATTATTTGTTGCTTAAATATTATTTTTTGTCAAGGTTATATTGAGTGTGTAGGTACATACAATGCAGATATGAGGTACTCTTTGTAGATTTCCAAATATACAAGGATCCATGGGTGTGAGGTGTATGTTAAAAATATCTATGTATTGAATGTACATATATCTAATTAATGTGCTTAATGTATATATGATGTATGATACATGGGTACTTAATGTATATATGATGTATGATACATGGGTGTGAGGTGTATGTTAAAAATATCTATGCATTGAATGTACTTATGTCTCGTTAGTGTGCGTAATGTATATAGGATGTATGGATGAAATGTGGTAATGATTTTATAGTGCAGGCCTAAAATCATAAATACCCCTCTTTGAGAGGTACATAATTTTTTCTTTTAAAGTTTCAAGCTTAGTGTAATGGTCCAAGGTTCAAACCCCATTTAGTGCGAGGAGAGTAAAATCCTTTATTAAAACGTGTGAACTCACTAAAAAAAATATTCTTTTCTATAAATTTTTAATTCACGCCTTAAAAAAAAGTTATGACTGAGAAAAGACTGCTATGCTTTAGTAGTGAGGGTTTATCACACTACCCACTAGAACCCAAAAAAAAAAAAAACTTTCAATAAAATTCTAAAACATTATTAAAAATAACAAAATATTTTCTTGCCAAAGCAAATTTCAGATGACATAATGTTTGTCCTCTCTAAGTCATTTTAGCCCTAAACGATAGCTATGTAGCTAACCCATATGAATCGTTAGATTCTCACAAGGATTTAAACTCTTTTTGAATTCGACAGTAAGCAATCTAATGTAGGCGTAACAAGAGGGAAAGGAGGAGGGAAGCTTCAGAGGTCACTCCAAAGGAACGTTTCCTGAGCAGGCTCGCTCTCCTGCTCCACATAATTATTATGATGATAATAAAAATAGTCGTAATCAATGTCACCGAAGAAGCAGAGAGGTGGCGTGAGAACGAGAGCTTCCGCCGCATCGACCGAGAGTCGATCCTCACACAAATCGGAATGAATCTGCTCGCAATGGATAACATTCCTACGACGATCTCCATTCTGATGTACGACGTCTGGAGGCGGAGACGGGTGGAAGTCGGCAGCGGCGCGAGCGGCGGCGATCTGGATGTCTTTGGGTTGGGTGGAGGAAGGGCGGGGGAGTGTGTCGACAAGGTGGGGGAAATTGGGGAGGGCGGAGGAGCCCTTCAGAGTAAGGGCGGCCACGTCGTAGGCTCGAGCCGCCATCTCGGGCGTTTCGAAGGAGCCCAGCCATATTCTCTTCCTCTTCCCGGGCTCCCGAATCTCAGACACCCATTTTCCCCATCTGCGCCGCCGAACGCCTCTGTATATTGGATACCCGCCCTCTCCCTCTCGATTTCGTTTGCCACTAGTAAAATTGGCTCCCCTATTCATTTCCATGGCTTAACTAGCAATCTGTTGTCTCTCATCGAATCCCAAGGAGTGCCTTCCTATTATATGCTATGGAGTATGGAGCTCCGAGTAATAATGTATTTTTCATGGACTCTACGCGTTTTCTGCAACGCCGAATGCATTGTGCACAGCTGGAAGGCAAGTGCGATCTGCACAGGGGAGACGGGAAAGACAGATAGAGTTTCTCGCCATTGATTGTCATTGTGAAAGCGAGTGGTTTCCAGAAAAAAAAAATACAGAATTTGTTCGTCAACTGCATCGGGTTTTCGGCGTTTAACACGTATGTGGAGAGTTTATGAATGAGAGGGAATTATGATTTTACCGCGCTGGATTGCAATGCTGTGGTGCCCATAACGGGAAAGTGCTCTAGTGTGACACAGGCCTTTAATGGGTATTGTTTTGTTTGCACGGATCTTTCCAGCCGCCTGAATTGGACGGTTCCTGCCATGATGGCAATTTTTTATATGCTCCTGCTTTACCCAAGTCAAACTACCTGTTCACACTTAGTGATCGCCCCACCACCCCACGGCAGTCTATGGAGAGAGCTAAGGAAAAATAAAAAATAATCATGATTTTAATGATGGCGTAACCCCATTGGGCTTTGATTAAAATATGTATATTTTTAAAAGTTAAAGCACTAAATTGCAATTGCACTCCTCCACATCTTCAAAGGAATGATTTCTACGAACTCGAGCTTAATTTTTTTTACACAAAAGAATTCATAACTACCTTTCCTTTTAAAACAATTTGTCACATTTATCATTATAACCCATATCTCGCCTTTGTAAACATGATATGGAGTGAAGGAGACCCCGGTGGCTCAAGGTTGGTGTTGTCGTCATCAAGTTGAGTGTAATCATGAAGTCAAATCATGGTCTTACCACTATATAATGGGCAACTACCTTTCCTTTTTGAACAACTCGTCACATGGTCAAGTCGTATTGCCTCCGATTATAAAGTTAAATCATGGTGCTACCACTATAACTTGTATCTCACCTCGGTAAATGTGACTCGGAGTGAAGGAGATCCTAGTGGCTTAGGTTAGTACCAACGTCATCAAGTTGAGTGTGATCATAGAGTCAAATTATGGTGCTACCAATTATGGTGCTACCACTATAACCCGTCTCGTATTGCCTCCCATCATAGAGTTAAATCATGGTGCTATCACTATAACCCACATCTCCTCGGTAAACATGATTCAGAGTGAAGGAGACACCCTTCTCTTCGAGTGAAGGAGATCCCTTCTCGGTAAACATGACTCAGAGTGAAAGAGACTCCTTTCTCAGAGTGAAAGAGACTCCTTTCTCGGTAAACATGACTCAAAGTGAAGGAGACCTCGATAGAGTGTGATCATAGAGTCAAATCATGGTGCTACCACTATAACTCATATCTCTTCTCGGTAAACATGACTTGGAGTTAAGGAGACCTAGATGGGTCGGAGTTGGTACCACCTCGATGGAGTGTGATTATAGAGTCAAATCATGGTGCTACCACTATAACCCATATATTTTCTCGGTAAACATGAATAAGAGTGAAGGAGACCCAGATGGCTCGGAGTTGGTCCCATCGTCATCAGGATGAGTGTGATCATAGAGTTAAATCATGGTGCTACCACTATAACTCATATCTCACTATAACTCGTATCTTACCTTGGTAAATACGGTTTGGAGTGAAGGAGACCCCGACGGCTCAAGATTGGTACCATCGCCATTAAACCAGTGCACACTCAACAAACTTAGGTCAGACTACTACCTTTATCTAAATTGGACATATCCTCGAAGTTTGAACCTAGGTCTCCTCTTGGTAAATGCCCAACGTCTTACCAATCCACCTACCCTAACCTCAACTCAAGTTTTAGTCAATGTACAATTTACAATTTTGCTCGCGTGTCATTTCTTCCTTTATAGTTTATTTATTATCATTTAATAACATTGAGTTATATAATTTACTTAATGTCTTACCAATCCACCTACCCAACCTCAACTCAAGTTTTAGTCAGTGTACAATTTTACTCGCATGTCCTTTCTTCCTTTCCATTATAGTTTATTTGTTATCATTTAATAACATTGAATTATATAATTTACTTGGTATTGTTGAATTTGAATCTTTTTTTTTTTTTTGTGGAAAACATCCCAAAAGGGATGCCATTTTCGGGTAAGACCCAAGGAGGCAGGGGTATCCATTCCATCAAAAATGCCCAGGACTCGGACCTGGCCTACCACCTTTGACATACTCAAGGAGCAAACAAACACACAAAACCAATTTAAAAATAAGTAAATAACAACAAAAATAATAAAATAAAATAAAAAGCATGCTCCTTGAGTGTGTCAAAAACAAAAACACAACCAAACACGTACAATAAGATAAAAGAAACCACAACACAAACCACATAGAAAAACACAAGAACCACATAACAAAACACAAACAAGACAAAAACAACAGAACACTACAAAGACATAACCCAAAAAAAAACATGAAAAATAAACACAACCAAAACCTAAAAAATTTAAAAAAAATAAAAACAAAAAACAACCAACAACAAACAATAAACAAAAACAAAAAACATAGAAAACACTCACACATAAAAACACGAAATAACACAAAAAAAGAGAAACCCAAGAACAAGAACGAAAAAAGCACAAGAACAATAACAAAAAACATAAATTAAAAAAAAACAAAACAAAACAACAAAAACACAAGAACAACAAAAAACAACACAAAGAATACAAAAACAAAACAAAACAAAAGAACCCACCCACCTTAAAAAACTAAACAAAAAAAAAAAAAAATAAAAAAAAATTGAACAAAACAATGACCTATCTAGACCAGAAGACTATTAAGCCAAGAATCAACAGAGGAAACAAAATAAATAATAGAATGAGCTAGGGAACTAAAAAAAAATGAATGAACCAAAGAGAAGCAAAAAAAAAAAAAGAAACTAGGTACCTTCGTAACTGGAGCCATCCAAAGAAATGATAGAAAGAAGAGCTTCCCTAATTTGAGAAGCCCACCATATAGGAGGGTGGCCATAACAAGTAAGATCACCTTTGTCCAAAGCCCAATTAGCTAAAGCATCAACACTCTTGTTTTGATCTCTGACCACATGATTGTAATCAACTTTCAAAAATCTCATCTAGATTAACCGAATCTTCTCAATAATTCTTTTTATTCTCCAATCCACCTTATGATTCTTAGAAGGAGTCTTCAAGAGATTAATCATAAGTTGAGAGTCGGACTCAACTAACACATTTTCCCATCCAACCTTAGTAGCCTCCTCGAAGGCCTCTCGAGGATACCATATCCCTCAGCAAGGTTATTGGAAAGAATACCCAAATTCTCAAAAAAGTAAAAACCAGGGAGCCATCTGAAAGTCTACCAATTCCTCCCACACTAGCTTTTCCAGGGTTCCCTCTAGAGGCTCCATCAGTATTGACTTTTCCAAAATCCTTAGGAGGAGGTTGTCAATTTCTAGTCCTATCCATCTTACTAATACTCACATTCCCTTTAAGTTGGTTGCCCTTAGAAGATTTAATATTCAATCTGTTCATCACTTGATCCCATATTTGGTGGGAGTTTTGGGGGTGATTAAGGAGTTGATGGACTGATTCAACTAAGTTGGCTATGGTATTTTGCCAAATATAGTGAATATCCTTCCTATCTTGATTAAAAATTTGGTTGTTCCTTTCATTCCAAATATTCCAAAGAAGAATGGTAGAACCCATCCAAACTAATCGCCTAATAAAATGATCAACACCCTCTTGATTAGGCCAATCCCTCCAAAGTTGTTCAAAAGTAAAAAAATTGGACCACTGTAAGCCAAGTAAAGTGGTCATTCTCCTCCATAGCTCAGAGGCTAAAGTACACTCAATAAAAATATGGTTGATATTTTCTACATTCTCTTCACACATTTCACATCTAAAAGGGCCATGAAAACCACGCTTCATAAGTTGCTCACTAGTAAGCACCCTACGATGCAATAAAAGCCAATTAAAGAACCTCACCTTAGGCCGCAGCTTTTGAGCCCACAATCGAGAAAATATGTCAGAATGGTTGGGATTATTATGGCATAAGGTCAAATAACCTTGAGCAACTGAATACTCACCCTTAGTAGTGTTGTTCCATCCAAAACAATCTTTTTCATGGGACCAAGAGAGGGATCTCATATGAAGGATGCCTTGGATATCTTGTCTTTGCATTTTTGGGATTTGAATAGGCCAATCCTCAATAGGGATCCAATATCTACCAACCTTTGAATTACCAGTATGGTACCGATAGTAATTAGCCACCTTTATCCAATTAGCTCGGTGAAGCTCCTCCATCCAAGGCCCCCAATCGGGAAACTAAGTTATCAAAGGCTTGTGACCATCCCAAGAATCTATCCAAAAATTTGCATGTTGACCATTATGAATGATCCAAAATAATTTTTTCTTTATCAAATCCTCACCAGCCTTAAGAACTGCTAAAATGGGAGAACCTTTGGTAGGAATTTGATAGCGAACAATGTCTTCAAGACTTTTGTTCTCAGCATATTTAATACGGAGATTATTGGCCCAAAGAGCATTGGGGTTATGCAACATCCTCCAATATAATTTAGCAGCTAAAACTTTGTTGTTATTAATTGAAGACCGTAATCCTAACCCCCCTTCACTCTTAGGAAGACATAAAGTATCCCATTTCACCAAGGCCCATTTTCTTTTCTCCTTAGTACCACTCCAAAGGAAACGATGACTGATTTGATCCAATTATTGAAGAACAGCCTTTGGGATATTCAAAACGAAAGAAACATAAATAGGAATAGCTTGAAGGACTAATTTTACCAAGGTGATTCTACCCCCAGAAGAAAGCCACTTGTTGGTCCACTTTCCAATTTTCTTCTTGACTTTGTCCAACAACCAATTCCAATATTTATTTTTCTGCCTTTGAATTTTTATGGGAATACCTAAATAAGTGATTGGAAGAGAGGTCTTCTTATATCTTAATTTATCCAAGACCATGGATTCCTCGTCTAGCGAGCAATGAAAGAAAATAACTTTAGATTTGTCTTCATTGATCAACCGCCCAGAGCCTTAGAAAAATAGCTAATGATTTGCTTAATATTAGAAGCTTCCTTAACTGTAGCTTTACCTAAAAGAGTAGAGTCATCCACAAATTTAAGATGAGAGATAGGTCTAGCTCCATGAGTAATGGTAACTCCCTCAAGGGTTTTTTTTCCCTCTTTTTGGTTATATTCCTACCCAAGCATTCAGCAAGAATGATGAATAAATAAGGGGATAGCGGGTCACCTTGCCTAATACCTCTGGAAGCTGGGAAATACTGAGAAGGCCTGCCATTGATAAGAACTAAGTAGGAAACTCGAAGAGATACATCCCATAATCCAATCCATCCAATCCTTAGAGAAACCAAATTGCCTCAAAACTTTGATAAGGAAGTGCCAATCCACTCTGTCATAAGCTTTGGATAAGTCTAACCGAATGAACATGGAAGGAGAATTTTGCATATCCATGGAATGGATGGCTTCCTGAGCAAGAACTATCTCATCTACTATTTGACGTCCTTCCACATAACCCCCTTGCTCTAGGGAAATAATCTTATGCAAAAGAGGCTTCAACCTTTCTGCCATGATTTTAGTAATGATTTTGAGAAGAACATTACATAAAGTAATAGGTCTAAAAGTTGAGATATGATCAACCTCTTGAGCTTTTGGAACAAGAGTAATATAAGTTTTATTGATAACCTTCAAAATTTATTTGGCTTTCCTGGCTTCTTCCACCACCTCTAATAAATCAACATGAAGGATATCCCATAAATCTTGGTAGAACTCAATGGAAAAACCATCAGGACCTGGGGTTTTCCCTTTTTGCATTTTAAAAACTACTTGTTGAAGCTCATTGATAGTAATGAAGCAGTCAAAATAGAGTTCTCCTAAGAAGTGATAAGAGAAGGGATTGCTTGAAGAACATTTTGTTGTGAAGCTGAGTCAAGAGGAGTAGCAACAAAAATATTGGAAAAGTAATCAACAACAATAGAGTTCATGCCATCCCAAGTATAAACAACATCTCTAGAATCTGATTTTAAGGAAGAAATAAAGTTGTGAGATCTTTGAGCTAGAAGAGATTTGTGGAAGAAATTTGTGTTTCGATCTCCTTCTTTGAGCCATTGAATTCTAGATTTTTGCTTCCATAAGATTTCTTCTCTTTTTTCCCATTCCTCTAACTGAGTTGTGAGTTTAATTTCATCTGCACTTCTCTTCTATGTGAGGCCATCTAAACGGATTTTCTTATTCAAATTTTCAATATGAGCAATAACTTCATGCTTTTTTATGAACATCCCCAAACTCTTTCCAATTCCAAGTCTTGATTTTGGATTTAATGTATTGTATTCTTTTGGAAAAACAAAACATCTTAGTCCCATGCCTAGGTTTACCTTCCTTCCACCATTGTTGCACACGAGGTCTGAAGGAAATGTCTCTAAGCCACATTAATTGAAAAATAAAAGGAGAGAAACTCACATTGGTTTTCCACATTTCCACCATGATTGGCCAATTATCCGAACCAGCATTATTAAGAGTCTTCACTTTAGGAATGTGACCATGGATTAAGAAATTTTCAGAGAGCAAAAACCTATCCAATATCTCCATTATACAAGCTAAGCCTTGCCTTCTATTAGACCAAGTCATAAGGCCATTATCTGGTTGGATATCCACAAGATGGAGGTTTGCAATATATTTGCTCATGAGGTCAGTTCTTTTGTCCAAATTTCTATTTCCCCCCCTTTTCTCATCTAGAGAGAGGATGGTATTGAAATCTCCTCCGATCAAGATCCAAGCTTTAGGAAAATGAGAGATAATATGAGTAATATCCTTCCATTGTCTTCTTTTTTCCTCCAAAGAAGTCGGAGCATAAACAATAATGCAGAGCATAATCTGGTTGGAATGTCTACTTTGAATAACTATAGCCAACAAACCCCAAATGCCAACCATATGGTGAATAACTACCTCTTTTGGGTCCCAAATACAAGCAATGCCACCCGAAGTCCCTTGGGAACTAAGGGAAACCACTTTTCCAACTAGCCAAATTTTATTGGCAATTAAGTCCATATCCTCCATTGACATCTTTGTTTCTTGAAGGAAAACAAGATGTGGATGATTTATCTGAATCATTCTTCTAATTTCATTTTATTTTGAAAGACTCCCTTTGAGTCCTCTAATATTCCAAGTGATTATCTTCATTAATACCAGGGCTAAAAAAGTTGGGAAGGGCATTAATCTTACCTTCCTCTACAAGCTTTTCACCTTCTTTTACCATATGATATTGATTGGTCTTGCGACCTACTTTTTGATTAGAATCTATCTTCAATTTTTTTTCCCTATTTCTTGACTTATTCCAATTGAATCTGAGATGGCTTCTAACCTTGAATAATGCTCGTACACAACCAAAATTTTACTATATGGTTCAACGGAGTCTATATTGGGACCTGCATTATTTGAAGTTTTGACATTTGAAATATTGTTTTTCTTGTGTAAATTTTCTCCTTTTTTTTTGTTGAAAACCTTTGATTTGTTGGTTTGTCTCTGAGTTCTTCCCTTCATATTTAAATTGTGTTTCTAAGATTTCAGTTTCCATTATTTCCTCTTCCTCACTTGGGACATCATTTGTGGAAAATATTTCAAACATATTAGCAGATGACTTTGATTGATCCTTCATAACTGGTTTTTTCTAAGTGTTCTTCTTATTAGGTATTTGGAAACCTGCTGAGTTTATATCTTCTTTCTTTTGATCAGGAATTTTATCTGGGCAAGCACTGGCCAAATGACCATATTCGTGGCAAATTCTACAACGAAAAGGAATGTTCTCATAGTCCACTACTTGCTCCCAAGTGTCTTCCCCAAATTGTAATGTGATATTTTTAGGTAGGGGTTTGTCAAAATCCATTAAAACACAAATCCGAGCATAAATAATATGTTCAAAATTTTGAGTACAATCAACAATCATCATAAAAGTTCCTAAAGAGTTTCCAATTGAAGAAAAAACAGTAGGATTCCAAAATTCAATAGGGAGGCCAAAGAGTCTAACCCACACGGGAGCTATAGAAGGCATCTCTTCTTCGGCTTTAAATTTAGTATGCCAGGGCTTCATGAAAAGCCCCGCCCTTCCAAAAAACCAAGGACCCCCTTGAAAAGTTTTCTCTCTATATTCATTATTAGAAAATAAAACAAGAAAATAACCATTTGGATAAATAGAGATTTGTAACTCACCTTTAGTTTTCCATCTTTTTGCAGCCCAAACTTTGAAAGCAGATAGACTCGAACAAAAACCCATGAACCGAAAAATTAGTCCTCTTTTTTCCAAATATTCAATGCCAGTCTGAATGTTACCCATATCAAGCCTAACAATAGGAGTTCCATCAGTTTCTTTAAGACATCCTGACTCCATTTTCCTGGGATCAATCTTAGGTATTCTTAGAGTTTTATGAGAAGCCCTAATATTGATATTAGCATTGGTCTGAGGCTGTCCACCACGAAGGGCATCCCTAAAATTCATTTTTGGGATCGAGTCTTCGAAATTCTTATCCTTGATAGGGGTTTTCACAAGAGAATTATTTTGTGGGTGCACCTTAGCACCAGATTCACTTGAGATATGAATCATTTTTTGATCAACCGCTTGAAACTTGTTTTGTGATCTCTTTAATCCTTGCCCTAGACGTCGTGGAAAGGTATGGTTTTCACTTTTTTTTATGCAACAAATTGGAAGCCGTTGTCACTCAAGTTCACAGTATGATCTATTGAAAGATAAATTTCTAACCCATATTGTATCCCCTGCAACATTTCCTGCTAAAATATTGAGCATAAACCACAAAAATATTGGTCGCTAGGACTCGAAGGCCTTAAAAACCAACCTCTGGAGCTGCTTGCACTCAACCTAGATGAAACCCTCGCATAGCCGCTTGCCAAATATCTTGTTCACACATAGGGATGTGCTAGGATCTGTGTTGCTCCAAATGATATGAAAATTGGTGGAGACATTCTAGGGTTTTTCAGGAATCTACCCTCAAAATTTTAGCTCAATCCGATTTCGGATGAGTGAGATATGGCCGAAATGAGTTCAGCAGTTTGGGCAGTCCTGCGAAAAACGTCTAATTCTTTGAATCTTAGTATGAATTATATTATCTATATGTCCTTACCATTAAATCAAGATTTTGTTGATCGAGTTAAAAATATCAGTTTTATAGGTCTGAGGTGTAGACCAATTAGTTCATCCAAACCCCATAAGGGGGGTGGAGGTCCAAGGTTCAAATCTCGGACCTCGTCGGATTGAACGCTTGTCCCTTTCTTGGTGCTTTCAGCGACGTAAAAGGTTTAAAATGATTGTGGCATGGCGGTTATAAGGGTGGCTTGCGTGAAGATCTGTGTGGCAACTTTCAAGACGGACAACACAGAATAATGTGGCAGCCATAAAAGCTGGATAGCCTACCTGGAATCATTAAATAAAAATTCAAAAACTTATCACTATAATAAAATTTAATATAAATTATTATTATTAAGTACTCTATCACAATTTTTAATTTTTAAGTATATGAAAGCTTACATTGAGGTTAAGATATATTTAGTAGTGCCTCTGTGGATTACATAAGTAATAGAGATATGGTGCATCCTTCAACTAATAATATAGATTATTTTTTAGATGTTAAATGTATTTGTTGAAAGGTTTATAGATTAAACTTAAGTTTAAATTATGTTATTAAAAAAATATTATAAGTTAAAAAATGTTTAATTAACTTCTTAAAATTTTAGTTAATAGTGTTTGGATCATTATTAAAATTTAATAAATTGAATTATGTTTATTTAAAATAATAATTTATACAAAATAATTGAAAAAAGAAAATGTTATGTATTTCTTTAACAATTGTTAGGATATTATTACATTATTTAATATAGTCTAGATAAAACATAAGTGACACTTGCCACCTCTGTATTCTTTTAGGATTTAATATGCCCTTATTTCCTTAGGTATTGCACATGGTTTTTAGCATATGGTATTAGAAATATCCTAATAATTTTATGCATTATGGTATTTATTTGGGTATTGTACATGGTTTTTAGCCTACGATATCAGAAATAACCTATGGTTTTTATGCATTATTTATAAATAAAATATAATCTGGATTTTTCAACATTGGTATTAAAAATATACTAACAATTTTCTTCTCTAAAATATTTATTTATACAAAATAATTTAGAGAAGAAAATATCATGTATTTCTCTAGCAATTGTTAGGATATTATCACATTATTTAGTATATTCTAGATAAAACATAAGTGGCATTTGTCATCTCTAGATTATTCTAGGATTTAATATGCTCTTATCTCCTTAGCTATTGCTCATGGTTTTTAGCCAATGGTTTTGACTAACCATGGTTTGTAATAAACCTAGAAATATGAATTTCTCTTGTGGAATTTTCTCCCTCCCCCTTTCTTCTTTCAACCTTTCGTTTAGATGCAAACAATTCCAAGTATGCTCTTAACTTACGGTAATACGTTGATCTGGTTTATAAAAAAGAAATCTTTGTTTTGGATGAGAGAACGAAAAAAAAGGATTTGCCAAGGAATTTTTCAGATCTATATCCTCTAAGTCTTACTATTGAGAAATAATTGGCTAAAGGCTAGTGATGAATTTTATGAATGCAAAGATGCATTCCTGCAATTTCCAAGCCATTCAATAGGCTTGTACCAAATTTTTAATAATGGGTATTGTGTATGCAAAATTTGCACAAATAAGTGTGGGGGTTAAATTATGTGAGCAAGACCACATAAACTAGTAAGTTCCAAAAATCCATGAGCAAGACTACATAAATAAGCAAGTTCCAAAAATTTGTGAATAGGACCATGTAAACCAACAATTTCCTTTAAGCATGTTAGCTAGAGGAGCACCCAATGGAACCCTATGCTAAGGCATCACCATTGATGTCAAAAATGCCCTAATTTTCTCTATAGGCAAGCTACTTCTAATTCTATGCAATGTAAACATTTGAGAGACCCTAGATATGATGAGAGCCAATCAAATCACAATCAATTCTCTTTTCCAATTGGTTTGAGCAATGGGGTAACTACCACAAAAGAGTGGAAGATGCCAACAAGACACTATATGTGGACCCCTCTAAAGTTGAGCATGCACGACCATGGCCATCGACTCCTACAAGTGACTAGACATTATTGATAATGTTATCATGAGATAAGTGGAAAATAAGGATAGAAATACCATTAAATTCATCCTCTTGCATCAACCACATAATAACATAGAAGATCACCCAATTGAAATGCTTCATTGCCTATGTAGAGTGGTGTAGAAATGTGTATGAGGATAAATAATTGTATGCCTACAATATGGCATGCATGGTATATTTTAGAGGGTGATATCCCTCTACCTACGTTGAACTACTGAATTGCACCTTAACATGCTTAGTAGAAGCAATTCCAAAACCAAAAGCATGTGAGTCCAAAATTAGGCCACCTATTTGGAAGGCTTTCAAGAAACTACATCAACTGACACATGGTATGCATCTCCACATCAAGCATGGATACACAACACAAACATGTTATAGGGGAAGGGGTATTCATCATCAACATGGAATGCGGTGGAGACATGAACACATAGATAAGGTGTGTGGCGCCTACCAAGAAAGTGCCTAATTATTAAAAATAATTGCCTATTTATTTAAAAAGGACACATGTTTATTTATTAAAAAAAAAAGGTGACCATGTAATATTTTAAACCCACAAAATATTCTTAGGAATATTCCACTAGAGGAAAAATCATTCCCCTATAATATTCCACAAAATATTCCCTCACAATTTCACTTGGAGGAAAAATTCTCTCCATCTATATTTTGCTTGAATGAGACATTGTTTTCTCATAAATTGAGGCATTGCATGCTTCCTGAGTATAGGCTTGTCAATACTTGTTGGAAAGAATTTTCAAAGCCCAATATGCTAGAATTTTTTTCCTAGTTTTGTGAAATTTTTCACACAACTAATGATGCTCCAAAATACTAGTCAAAGACTACAAGAATTTTGACACTCTGGATTGAGGAAAAATTGTTCTAGGGACTGCAAAGAACATGACATCCTAGAATCAAGAACAAAATTACTCTGAAGACTATAAAACATTCAACACTTTGGAGTTTGATCATCCACTTCTAAAGACTATAGAGATATAGACACTTAGAAGATGAATCAAATATTCCTTTCAAATCCTCCAATTTAGGTTTTTAAGACTAATATTTTTACATTTATTGTAATATGGAGTGCATTCTTGGTAGTACCCGACACTCCTAAAAAAAATACAAGTGAACCTCATAAGGACACTTGTAGATGCTCCATAAAGGCTCTAAAATTCTTGTACAAAGGTGCATTTTTGGCAGAGACCAACACCTTCATAATATAAAATATGATTTCACCCTAAGGGGGGTATACTCATGAAACTAATAGAGTGAATATCATAAGTAGTGATCTAATATATTACACCTATCAGTTGCAATGACTAGTTATCCATGCAATCTGGTAGGATGAGAAAATTACTATAATGACACTCATAGTTTAAGGAGCAAAGTGAGGCTAGATCTATTTTTGCTTAACTGCACTAATTGCACTTAGCTTGCTTAGACCTAGAGGTAAACCTAGAGGTATTTACCTAAGTAAGATCTAGAGCATCCAAAGCTAAGAACTAAGATCTAAGACCCAAAGCATACACTTATCACAAATAATGTAATAAGGAGGAATGTTAGGATATTATTACATTATTTATTATATTCTAGATAAAACATAAATGGCATCTTCTACCTCTAGATTCTTCTAGGATTTAATATGCTCTTTATCTTATTAGCTATTGCACATGGTTTTTAGCCAATGATTTTGGATAACCATGGTTTGTAATATTCCTATCAATATGCATTACTAATAAATAAAATACAGTATGGATTTCCCAATAGTAATTATCATCCATGACATGCCTAGTGTAATGGCCCACCCTGATAGAACTTTTCCTTGATGCTTGATTTATGTATTAATGTGTGGATATCAAATGCATAATCTTATTTTATTGTTGATAGTTACACTTTCTCTAAGTTAGACTATGCTACTTTTAAAATATGGTATTGCTTATGAATTTTGTGGTTGCATTACCAAGTACTCTCACAGGTGGATTGATATGGGACAACCACCAAAGTTGAGATAATGAATAAAATTATCACCTACAACTCAAGGGTAAAAGAAAACCCTCATATAGATGCATTTGTATATGTTGATTAAAAATACATCTTCAAGCAAGGAGGTTGCTATTTAAGTAAAAGAGGTATCCTTATTAGGCATGTGATAACATTTCAGTTATCGTAAAATTTCATGCTTAAGGAAAAATATTATTTGTGCATCTTAGACATGTAGTTTAGCATTGGGATGCATTTATGCATGTGTTTTGATGCATGGAAATTATTTGGTAAATAATTTTATCAAGTTGGTATTAATAATAATATTGGTATTATTAATACTTAAAATATTAAATATTGATGTTAATGGTTAATATTAACATTCAGTATTAATTAAATTAATTAGGTGAGTAATTAATTTAATTATTATTATATTATGATAATGTTAACACTAGAATTAGAAAGTAATAATATTGTTAAATAATCTTTTGAGTGAATGCTTTGGATATTAATACTTTGCTTTAAAAAGTATTAATAGGTTTAATAAGTTAAAAACCTTATAAGGGTGCTCTTTTATTAAATAAATATTATGTGAATAAATTCATAATGTTGGAAGGGAAATATTGGAAATCTTTTTGGATTTTTGAGATGTTGGAAAAGTTGGTAGTTTGGAATTCCTTCCAATGTAAAATAACGAAAAGCATTACTTTTTGTGTAACAAGATGGAACACCACGGTGGAAGAAAATGGATGGCAAACTTGCATGGAAATAAATGAATAAAACCTCCTAACTTTTGATCTTCTTCCTTTGGAAGTTCTATGTGGTTTCTCTGGACTACCATGTTTTGGTATCGCTAGTGGGAAGAATATTGGAAAAAAGAAATCTTGGAAAGGAAATAAAATATTATTGAAGACGTTGTTGTAGAGATATTCCTTTGATTGTATGGTTGCTTTGTTCTCTAAATTGGTTACTACATTTTCTCTCATGTTTTTCAACTATTTCCTGCATTTGGTTGAATACATATGCTCTAAAATAAGCATAGGCTATCCTTGTGCTAGACTTAGCTACTGGCCTCTTAAGATATTTGTGTTGGGTGATTAGCTTTGAAAGCATCTAGCACTAGTTCTATTCACAACATTGTGTGAAGAGAAGTAAATCTCTGTTGTGTTTTGCATGTGAGCATATTTTTTATACAAGTCTTAGTTGAGTTAGTGTGGAGCCCTTCTCGGTAGCACTAGAATCTATTGGATATAATGCAACAACCTTTGCTTTTATTCTTTATATCTATCATATTAGAGACATATGTCCAGAACATAGAAAATATTTATTATTTCACCTGCTTTAAAGCTTTTGTTTTTGGAATCATTTTCTTTTTAGTTTGTAGAACCTTTAAGTTCATTATCATCAACATTGCCTTTAGGAATATAGTTCCTTTTGAGCACTGAACATGTAGATATATTAAATATTCTTTGGAGACGTAAGCATAGATGTTTTTATGGAATTTTATTTTATGGATGTTGGAATATTTATTCCAAATCCATATTAAAACCAGATTTAAAATCATAGCTGAGTTAGCTTTGTTTAAAGCTCATAATAGTTGGTTGTGAGGCATTTCCATTGGAATAGACACCCTTTTCAGGAAGCACGGGTAGGTAAGAAAACTAGGACCACACACGTTTTCTAGCAGAGTATTAAATTTTTTTAATTAGAATGTTTATGGTGGGCTTTTGTTTTAACATTTTGAGATATGTATACATTCTTACCTTAGCTTAGGGTAAATTAACAAGAGTTGAGTATTCTATCTCCAATAGTCAAATGTAAATGAAAGACCTAATACATTGAGTTTGTGTTGAGTTGGTTATGCATAAATACTATGTTTTAAATCATGAGATTTAATCTTATAGATTAACAATTAAGAGTTAAGTTTTTCTTTAAAATAATGGACTTGTTCTTTTGTAGTATTGTTGTCTTTATTTAGTATCTTGATAAAGAAATTATAAATTAATTTAAAATTTTGTTTTTCCTAATGTTGATTAAAAAATATGAAGATTATTAGTCAATAATAAAGATGAAGCTTTGAATTGAGTTAGATAAAGAAGTAATATTTGTATTATATGAAATTTAATTTTCTTTAAGTTAGAACAAGTTTTTTAAATATTTATTGAGGAATAGAAATAATGTTTTAAAATAAATGGATAATGCTTGTGTAACTAAGGAATCCATGATGGAGAGAAATATTGGATTCTCTCTTTATTTTGGCATGACATTGATCTACATGATGCATTGCTCTTGTATTGTTGTATATATTTTTGCATAGTGCATTTTAGGCTTGCATATGCATTTAAGAGTTATCTTGGTCCCTAAAATTACTTCAAGTTCATGGGTGAATATTTATCAAGTGGAAGACCTTGATGAAGAGATTAGAATCCATATATTTAAATGTTGAAATGTAATTATGTTTATAGAGCAAGCATATCATGAGTATCCTATGAAGAAATTTTATTATGTAATGGTTATGATGAAGAAATAGATGTCTTGTATACATTATTGTCATTACCTTGAAAATTATTCAAAGAATGAAAATGGATTAATGTTTTCTTTGAGTTATACTTTTGGAAAGTAGTTAATTGTTGCAAAATGGAATAGGTCTATTATTGAAAATATTGATAGGATTTATTGATGGAATGTGGTTATAATTCTTTAGATGTTGATTTCATCATTTCATTGCAAATAAATAAAATGCTAAATTCTAGTGTTAATGATTGAATAAGTTTTAAAAATTCTTGATATTAATATGTTAACATTTAATTATGAAATTAGAGCCATATTCATACTCTTGGGTTTGGGAAGGGGTTTTTGGGCATGAAACTAGAGCCATATTAGTAAACCCTTGAGTCAAGATGTACCCAATTCCTAGTTGAGTTGTGGTGAGGCAATAACTAGGTATTTGTGAATGATACACCCTGAATGGTGAGGCTTTGGGTAGTCCTAGAAGTGAGGCTTGGACAAGTCCTAAGTGGTGAGGCTTGGACGTATTCCTAGTGGTGAGGCTTAGGAATCTTAATGGTGGATTGGTATGGGATAATCCACCGGATCATTCACAAGATAGTATAGTGGTGGAGGTAAGAGTGACCATGATCATTACTAGGTGAGTGGTAATGGTCTTAGTTAGCCCATAGTGAGGTGAAGCTAACTAAGCACTAAGGCATCACACCAAAATAATCCTACATAGATAGACTTATGTAGGGTTAGGGAATAGATATCCCCTTTAAGTGTTATGGGCCTTAAAGGATAATCCCTACATCATGGTCAAGTTGTCCTATACCGATGAGGGTATAGGAAAAGTGGGGGGACCATTGATGGTATCTTTTCTAAATGGTGAGGTTTAGAAAAGTGAACCCCAAAAGTATAAGAAGTTGGCCACTCCTATCCACTTGAGTGTCATCTATAGTGACAATGAACTCAAAATGTGGTTATGCCTTATACTAATGAAAAATATTGGGTCTTCTTTATGAGTTAATCCTTGTAAAAAAATATCTCTCCCTTGGGTCGAGTTGGTGGGTTGTTATAGTTGGTATCAGAGCCTAGGTCATAGGACACAAAGCTTCCATGGAGAGAACCTAGGTTGAACCTTGACTTGATGTGCTACTTTGAGGAGGCTTACTCTTCTAGGGACCTTAAGTTGATTTGGGACAAGGTAGGTATTGCATGTCATCTTGATCGGTCAGACCAAGGAGTAAAAATCCTAGAAAGTACAACTTCTTATTGGGGATGGCACCTTGTGGAGAGGTAAGTGTGACCATGATCATTATAGGAGTGATAATAGTAAATGATTATAAGATATGGAACCTTGGTAGGCAAGTGTGACCATGATCATTATCAGGTGAGTGATAATGGTCTAAGTTAGTTCATGGGGAGATGAAACTAACTAATCTTAGAAAGTACAATTTTGGAGAAATTATAACTTATCCAACTCCTTTTTATGGATAGGAGATGGCACCTATTTTGAGAGGAGGATCTTCCAAGAAGTCGAGGTCAGCTACGTAGGAGGAAGTTGCAGCTCATCCCTAGAAGAAATATGGAAGAACAATGGACTCCAATAAGAGGGTGGAAAACCTTACTTCAATGGTTAAGTTGCTTCAAGAGTAGATGGAGCAACAACAAAAAATGTTGGAAACACTTGTTAATCGAGAACCCAGTAACAAGAATTTAGAGGGTAGACAGGAAGAGAATCTTGCTAGAGGAATCCATGAGGGTAAAGCTCAGATTGAGGCTGAGCTTGCCAAGGACCTAAAGAATGTCAAGGTACCTAAATTTAATGGAAGAGAAGGGGGTGATGCAGTAGAATCTTGGTTGAATGAGTTGGAAACTTATTTTTCCATGAAGAATTACTCACCAGAAACCCAAACTATTTGGGCAACCCTTCATCTCCAAGATGTAGCCTTGGAATGGTGGAATACATTCAAGGTAGGTAGAGGAATCCAAGTGGTGGACCTCAAATGGGATAATTTTGTAAGGGCATTTAAGAAAATATTCCTATCAGATCAATTTTACATAGAGAAATTTGAGGAATTCTCTATGCTCCAACAAGGAACATTGACTATGGAGGTTTATTATCAAAAATTCATCAAGATTTTGAAATATATTCTTGAGTATGAGACCAATGAATAATTGAAGGTGCAAAATTTCATCTTGGGAGTGGATCCTAAGATTTGAATAATGATTAATTTGCTTAAGCCCAAAAACCTATAGAAGGCATATGATTTGGCTCGACAGGAGGAGATAAATCAACACACCAAGAAGACCTTATTCAACTATGGAGTGTTGATAGAAGGAGAGAGATAAGAACTCAAGAAGAGGAAGAGTGTTGGGTTTATAAAATGGGACAAAGAGAAAAATAAGAAAAGCAAAGGAAACCCAAAGTTTAAAAATAGGAACAATGGGAACAAGGAAAATTATAAGAAGAATTTCTAGAGGAAGGATAATCCAAAACCCTGACCTCAAAAGTAGAATGATTCAACTTAGAAGGAGGATACAAGGGATAAAATATAGGAAAGGTCTCAGGCACCCAAGATAGGTTGTTTCATTTGTGGAGGTCCTCATTATGCAAATAAGTATCCCCAATGGCTAGAGTCGAGTAGCAGAGTCGAGGAGCAACCTCATAAAATCTATGCAACCATAGGAAGTCAGAACCTAGATGGTCAAGAAACTCCCATGTTATTAAATGGTAAGTTGTTCAATAGAAATGTAAAGGTTTTAATTGATTATGGAGCCACAAATAGTTTTATTTCCACTAGTATTATTGGGGATATGCCAAAAAAACCTAGATTTTTGGCACAAGGGTGGAAAGTTGAGTATGGGTCTGGATAGACTTACTTAATGAATCAATGCTTTCCTACTACTAAGATTTCCTTACCCAATGGATCAACTATTTGGCACTTATATGTAGCACCGCTACATGCCTTTGATATTATCTTAGGGATGGATTGGCTAAAATCTCATGGAGCCCTAATCAATTTCCAAGAAATATGGATGGATTATATTGATAAGGATAAGAAAATATTAAGGGTTCAAAGTAGGCAAGGGTCTTTTTGACCATATTTATTGTTAGCTATGCAACTTAAGAAGGCAATCAAAAGAGGTGGAATGTTGTATGTAGTTAAGATAAATGGAAAGGAAGGAAGTAATGGAGATGCAAAAATATTTAAGAAACATCCAATTCTGCATGAATTTAGGGATGTGTTTTTGGAAGATCTCCTAGGCCTTCCACCTTGGTATGAATTTGATTTCACTATTGAATTAATGCCTAGAGCTGAACCTATTGCTAGGACACCTTATAGAATGACTCCTATCGAGTTGCAAGAGCTAAAGGTGCAACTCCAAGATTTATTGGAGAAAGGTTTGATTAAACCTAGTGTGTCACCCTAGGGTGCTCCAGTGTTATTTGTTAAGAAGAAGGATGGTTCCTTAAGATTATGTATTGACTATAGAATGTTGAATAAGGTGACCATCAAGAATAGGTATCCATTACCAAGGATTGATGATCTCTTTGATCAACTAAAGGATGCCACTATCTTCTCAAATATTGACTTGAGATCAGGATATCATCAGTTAAGAATTCATGAGGAGGATACTCATAAAACAACCTTCAAGACTAGATATGGACACTATGAGTTCACAGTGCTACCATTTGGGTTGACAAATGCACCAATGACCTTTATGAATCTGATGAACAATGTGTTCAAGAAATATCTAGATCATTTTGTTTTGATATTTTTGGATGATATCTTGATATATTCCCACACCAGAGAAGAACATGACCAACATTTGAGGTTGGTGTTAGAGGTGTTGAGGAAGAATCAACTTTATGGAAAGTTGTCAAAATGTGAATTCTATGCTTCACAAGTTTAGTATTTGGGGCATATTATATCTGTAGAAGGGATTGTTGTGGATCCCAAGAAAATTGAAGCCATATTAAGTTGGCCTGCACCCACTAATGTGTCTAAAGTTAGAAGCTTCATGGGAATAACTGGTTATTATAGGCGATTTGTGAAAGACTACTCAAGAATTGCCTACTCTATTACCAACCTTCAAAGAAAAGGAAAAGAGTTCAAATGGATGGATAAGTGTGAGGTCACCTTTGAAACTCTAAAGAATAAGCTGACTACAACACCAATTCTCAAAATACCTAATCCTTTTGGGAATTTTATAGTATGTACAGATGCTTCCTTAGAAGGTTTGGGAGGGGTGTTATCCCAAAATGAAGCTACAATAGCATATGAATCTAGGAAACTCAAGAAGCATGAGTTGAATTATGCTACACATGACCTAGAGTTAGCAGTGGTTGTCCATGCTCTTAAGGTCTAGAGGCACTATTTGTTGGGAAAACCTTTTGAGCTAAGGATAGATCACCAAAGCCTAAGGTATATCTTTACCCAACCAATGTTGAATGCAAGGCAAAGAAGGTGGATAGAGTTCCTAGCCGAATATGACTTTGGTATAGAGTATATCAAAGGAAAGGAAAACAAGGTTGTTGATGCCTTGAGTAGGAGAAGGTATATAGCAACATTAACCCAAAGTCATGTTGACTTGATTGATAAAGTTAAGGAAATGTAGTTACAAGATCAATATTGCATTGAAATCTAGGCTAAAATTGAGGAAAATCCTGAGGAAAATGGGGATTTTAACATAAAATATGGATTTTTATGTTTCAAAGATAGGGTTGTCATACCCAAGACTGGTGATTTAAGGAGAATTATTATGTAGGAGGTGCATAGTTCTCCATATTCTGCTCATCCAAGAGGTGCAAATATGAGAGAAAATATGAAAAAGACCTTTTATTGGCCTAGAATGAAATAGGATATTAATAGTTTCATTGCTAGATGTTTGGAATGCCAGAAGGTAAAGGTAGAACATCAACATCCAATAGGAAAATTATACCCACATGATATACCTACTCAGAAGTGGTAGGTCATATCCATGGATTTTATTGTGGGTTTACCTAAAACAAGGTACCAACATGATGCAATACTTGTGGTGGTAGACAAGTTGACTAAGGTTGCACATTTTATATCGAGGAACATCAAGGATGATGCATCGATTGTGGAAAATAAGTTTTCCAAGGAAATAATTAGGTTACATGGTTTTCCTGAGGTGATCATATCAGATAGAGATTCTAGATTTATGTTAAAATTTTGGTAGGCTCTTCATCGTGCATTGGGCACTAAATTGAATATCAATTCTGCTTACCATCCAAAAATAGATGGGAAAATGGAGAGGGTTAACCAAGTTCTTGAAGATATGCTTCGCATGTATTGCATGGATCAAAAGTCTAAGTGGGAAGACTATTTGCATCTGGTTGAGTTTGCATATAATAATGGATACCATGCATCCTTGGGAATGGCTCTATTTGAGGCCTTGTATGGAAGAAGGTGCAGAACACCTCTATCTTGGGATAATCTAGAATATCGGGTGGTGATCAGACCAGACACTATCAAAGAGATGGAGGAGCAACTCAGGGTAATTTGATAGAGGCTCAAGGAAGCAATCGATCACCAGAAGAGCTATGCTGATCTAAAAATATCACCAAGAGAATTCTCTATGGGAGATAGAGTCTTCTTGAGGGTGAGACCCATGAAAAGTGCCATCAAGTCAACTAAGTTGGATCCTCATTTTGTTGGGCCTTTTGAGATCATTGATAAGATTAGTCTAGTAGCCTATAGGCTCGCCTTACCACCCAACCTATCAAATATCCATGATACTTTCCACATATCCCTGCTTAGGAAGTATGTTGTTGATCCTTCTCATGTTTGGAATGTGTCAAAATTATAGATGGTAGATCCCTCAACCATTGAGGTGCGACCTGATAAGGATTCTAGGGTTTCATTCTAAGAACTTGAGAAAATGAACCCTAGATCAATGTAAGGTCCAGTGGGACCATTATTCTAAAAATTGTGCAACTTGGGAAGATGTTGAGGAAATGAGGAAGCAATTCCTATTTTTGTTTGAATAAAATATATGCTTTATTTTCAAAAAACACAAGGGACTGTGTTTAGTCTTGGTACAAAAATCAACTTCAAATGAGTAGGTGACATGCACAGTATTCTTTGATCAACATTGAACGATCGCCTAGCCTAAAAGAGGTGGGGGAGTCGATATTTGGAGGAGAACGACTCCTTAAGTTCTAGCTACCTACATTGCAAAGGATAAAGGGGAAAAAGGAAATGAGAGAAAAATCAAAGGGAGGCTATAGTCAGAACTCACAAGGATGGGTTATGGTCGTATAAAGACACATTCATTCAACATCACCAACTAAATTACAAGCATACCACCTAATAGATCAACTCATATCACCCTCACTTATTATTCTAGAAATGGTGGGAGGGTGCATGAAATACAAAATGTAGAAATAGAGCACTCCCACCCAACCAGCCTTAGAAAAAATAAATCCCAACATCCAAATGTGAATGCAAATTCTAGAATCACCCAACAAGACCCATGAAATCTAGATTGCATAATTAAATGATTAAAATTATATGGACATCACAAAAATAAGCACCCAATTTCAATCACAAGGAAATGAAGACAGAATGAGATACCAAAAAATGATATACTTATATTTACAATGCAAGAAGAATTATATATAAATTGTGATGACCATAGAGCTGCCCTTTGGAATGGCTAACATTCCACTATTTATAGATAATTGTACAGTAAATTCAAATTCAGACATTAATGGTGCTCGACGAGAAAATTATGATAAAATGAATGGAAGATCTCTTCCATGGAAGAATGATGGTTGTCCAAAATAATTTAGGTTCTTCTACATCAATCCGGGCCTTCGATCGCTCTAAATTTTTTGTTGGATCATAAATTTTGATACACTTTACCCCTTTGTGTTGTAGGAAGCCCTAGAATTGATTACCTCTAAAGTTGTGCATTTCAAATTGCCCTCTTCGCACTCACTGACCATTCGTATGAAGGTAGTCGAGATCATTAATACCCTTTCTTAGGAATTTCTAGTGCTTCCTTCTTAATGATAAATGAATTCAACCTTGGATGGGTATGTGGGCACATTGATATAGAAATGAACACTCGAGATAAGCCACATGAATTACACAATGAAAACTTAGTTTTGCATTCACACCAAAAACAATTTTATAGGCATGTCTACCTTTACAAAAGTGGCATTTAATGCATCCAATCTATGTGAGCATTAAATGTTGTACAATGTGATCCATGTGAATAGGGATAATATTAAGAATTAAATATTAATCCCTATCATTCCTCCCCACCATAGAAGCATTGGACTCCAATGTGTTCCAAAGGGAAGAAAAGTTTGGTTTTGACATGCATTAAATGATAGTTATGGCGGTTATTGATTAAATTAAATTAAATAAAAATTTAATTTAATTTAATAAATGCATTAATGAATGCAGTTTAATGATGGAAAAATTAAATTAAATTAAAATTTTAATTTAATTTAATTTAATAAATGCATTAATGAATGCAGTTTAATGATAGAAAAATTAAATTAAATTAAAAATTTAATTTAATTTAATTTATGGAAATGTGTCCAGAAGTATGTGCAACACCCACCGAGATCAAATGGTCATCGCCATGGTTTTGAGGTGGAAGCTGGCAAAAAATATTCTCATAGCTCGTTGCCTAGAAACAAAGCAAACCTGCTGAAAATGTGATTAGTTACGCCAGATAGAAGGTTACGACCAAGAGGAAAAAAATGTGTGCAGCGACGGAATGAATGTAGCGAAGAACTGAGCAGTTACTTCAGATTGAAAATATATATTGTTGATGAAATATGGTAGATCAATGCTAAAAAATAATGGATTAGGATTGAATGAGCAATAAAATATTGAAAATCCATAGAGACACTGCGGAGCCACACCCAAAAATATGATATCATCATCATAAAATGGTGAATCGCCAGCATCATGGTTTTGTGGATTTGCCATCCAATTTTTTTTGTAAAAACTAGTTGTAAGTGGGTTGGAAGGTGGATCAAGACCAGAAAACATGGAGGCGGCACCAGAAAGTGGTAGATCGATGAAGACCATGATCAAAAAAGGTGGACAAAAATGAGATGCAGGTACGATGACAATGACAACAGTGGCTTCTAGAGAGCTTGGATCTGTAGAATTTGGAGGGGCTAGATTTGCATCAGGGGCTTCAACAAAGCTTAGATCTACATCAGGAGTAACAAAATCCATATTATCTAATGGAAAGATGCTGGGAATATTACCCAAAGATCCTGGTTCAAATTTAGGTGTGGTTGTAACTTTTTCAACTTCTAGATCAGGGGAAAAACCTTGATCTTCTTCAATGAGATCTCCGACAGGAATGAGACCATCAATAATATATGCTTCAATAATAGCAGCAAGGATTTCAATTGTAAACTACTAAAAAATGGTAGCCATTACTGCATGGATTTGTTGAATTGTAGCCATTGTTGCACGAAGTTGTTGAACTTGTGTGGCGTAGTCAGCAAGCAAAAATGTCGACATTGTAAATGAAGATCATGAGTTGAATTTCGAAGTTAGAGAGACCGAGCTTGCTGAGAGTTTGTAGGATTGCATCAAGTTATCAAGAGATGAAAAATCCAAGTATGGGAACTTGGATCAAGAGCTAAGGGTTGGGATTAGAGGAACCCTGGCTGGTTGAATGTCGGTGGCTAGATGGACCTCAGCAAGATTTTTTTAATGAGGAGTGCTCAAAAGTGTATGCAAGAAAAAAAGTGCTCCTTCCAAGCCAATATTTGCTGGTCGTTTTCTTGTTCCCCCTATGAACCAACCTGGCCTAGGGGAAGAGGATACTTGCCAATCCAACACTCAACTCTAATACCGCTAATATGGAAATGAACATTCGAGATAAATCACATGAATTGCACGATGAAAACTTTGTTTTGCATTCACACCAGAAATATTTTTATAGGCATGTTAGCCTTTATAAAAGCAAAATTTAATACACCCAATCTATGTGATCATTAAATGTTGTACAATGTGATCCATGTGAATAAGGATAATATTAAGAATTAAATATAAATCCCTATCACACATTCCTCTGTCCACCAATATCCTAATATTTTTCCTTACAAATGGGTTATTAGGCTTGGACTTTTGCTATTGCTTTTACAAAGTTTTGCTCATTTTAGGGATACACCTCAGGACTAATAACCATTATATTATGATCTGATTCTTCCATTATTCTATTGTATGGGAACTTGGGATCCCATTTTCTATCCAAAGTCAGGGTCAAGATTTGGGATGCACCTTGAATATTCATATACCTAATTATCTTCTTGATACTGTCCTTAGAAAATTTTGATGCACTTAGGTGACTGGGGTGCTTTGCCATCTTCCACATTTTGCAACTTTGGTATGGGGTGGTATTTTGGAACTATTTCTTGCTTCATGGTAGCCCGTTCCTCCATCCGTCCACTTTGAATCTGAGATCCACCTCAACCATCAATACCTTAACTCTGATTAGCCATTTCTCTTAGGCCATCATCATGCAAAAAATGGAGAGTGGGTGAAAGGATGTAAAATTTCATCCACAATTTTGGTGACTCATAGGGTATTTTCTCTTATGGAAAATAAGAACCTAGAAAGTTACATTCTGAAACACGTGAAAGAGAAAATATGGAGACTATGAGGGCACAAACAAAAGCAACCAACCAAGCTTACAAGACAAAGGAGGAAGGCAGAATGGAATTCGAGGCGAGAGAAGGTGAAGAGAAGAAAATAAAGGGTCCACTAGTAAAGACAACAAACAAAAATAAGAAAAATAACAAGAGGGAAGGAAGGGAGGGAGGGCAACAAAGGAAAAAATAGAATTAAGAAGATAAATATCACTAACCTCTTGAGCTAGTGGTAACAAGGAATTGAGGAAAGAGAAGGAAGAGAAGAATGTAAAAACATAAAAGAAAAAAAGGAAAGGCGATCTAAGGGATACACCCCACAATTCGTACTTCTGTCAACATACCCCACCTAGGACCAAATCTTCTTCAAGAATAGATGGAATACCAGGAGCATTTGTCAATCCTGATGCAACGATTCTTCTTGATGCAACCATGAAAAAAATTATTAGCTAATTACAACTCTTGCAGGTAATGTCTAGTTGCAGCCTCACTTTCATCTCCACTTTGTATAACATATGTTGCTTCCTCCCTTTAGGATACTATTTATAGATGAATTTTTCTATTTGATTGAGGAGTGGGTACTGCTCTCAAAAAAGTAGCGGATATCCTTTTGGAGATGTTAGAACCCCGAAGGTTCTAATAAAAATTTAATAAATAAATTAATAAAAAATCATTTGAATCGCTTGCCACTTATAGGGGGCTCCCTCCTTAAATTTAATTAATAAAAAATTAATTTTCTTCTTTGATGATTTACAATATTGCTCGTACACATATTTATACTACCCTAACCCTAACTCTACGTTGGTTCATAATAATAATTAATTATACTATTAATAATTAATAATATAATAATGAATTATACTATTAATAATTAATAATATAATTTAATAATATAATCAATTATACTATTAATAATTAATAATTAAATTTTTAGGATGTGGGATCCTAACATGCCACCCATCTTGGAAAAAAACTTTGTCCTCAAAGTTGAAACTGAGGAAATCGTTGCGAAAATTGATGAAGTACGTCCATCAATTATTTGATCTCAAGACTCTTGATTTTGCTTCTAGTGGGGATAGTAACTGACAAAACAATGTAATCACCATAATTCCTATGTCTCATGCTTCTATCATCTCCCACTTCTACATACAATTCTTGTGTGGCCAAGATAGTTCTGAAGATTGGAGATTATGGCCATCATGTTTGCGATTATAAAGTTGTACACATAAACCTTGTCATGTGCTCTCTCGTAAAGCCACAATCGTATCACTGCATCCTGCCCAGATTCCACTCCAAGAAGTATAATATAGTTGGACCTTTTTGTTGTAAACACAGTGACTGAGAGGGGGGGTGAATCAGTGTGATCTTTTAAATTTCAAGTATAAAGTTTAAAAACCAGCAGCAGATTAAAACTTATAAAAGATATATCAATTACAGCAAGAAAGCATCACACACAACACAACAATTTTAACGAGGTTCACCAATGTGGCTACTCCTCAAAAATGGCTGCTTGGACTACCATCCAAATCCAGCTCAAGCAAAGCAACAACTTTACAACTTATTTACCAGCACCAACTGGAAGGAGCACCAACCCCTCAATTTTTTTGCACCAACAGAATGGAGCACCAACTCCTAATTTACCAGCACCTACTGGAAAGAGGCACCAACCCCTTATGCCAAGCTGCAACTTGGAAGTCAATCAAGATAATGAAAAATACAGAATAATACTTTCACCTTATTTCTCACAGTCTGTTGTTCCTAGGGTTTCTGCTGCTTCTGCGCAAAACACTTCGCACTATCTGACTACTTCTGTGAACTTCTTCGCACTCTCTGCTGCAACCTGATGATCGATCACTTCTGCTGTCTGCGCGCTATCACTTCGCACTTAGAACTCAACCTCTGCACCCCGCGCTCTTCATTCACGCAATCACGATACGCACTCTTCGCTTCAACTCGACCTACGACTTCGCACTCAGCTCGAATCGATATGACTCGCTCTCTGCTCGACGCGGACTTCACTTGCACAAACATGATACTCACTTCTCTTCAAACTCGAAATAGCCCTCCTTTTATAGATGAAATTTCATGATCAAATATTAAACAATAGTCGGCTGTAACCCTAAGAACGTCGACTGCAAAACCCTAGAAATTATCGACTGCAAAACCCTAAAATCCATCAGCTGTAACCCTAAGAACGTCGACTACAAAACCCTAGAAATTGTCCGCTACAGAACCCTAAAATCTATCAACCCAGATTCAACTTTGTCGGCCTTAACTACTACTGCCACCTTTGTCACCTTTCTGTAACTATTGCCATGAAATAATAACATGTCACGATATCGCGACACTTTTTGTAGCCGTACGCCTTCTTGTCCTTACTGTCATAAAATCGTGACCCTTTTGGCCTTTGAAAGCTTTGCCACCGTTCTTGTCACGAAATCATGACACTTCAAACTTTTGCTGACGTCATCCTCATTCTTGTCACGAAATCGTGACGCTTTCGGCTTCTAGAGGCTTTTCTTGCAACCTGTCATGAAATCGTGACACTTTCAGCTTTCGCTGATGTCATCCTCATTCTTGTCATGAAATCGTGATGCTTTCGGCTTCCAGAGGCTTTTCTTGCAACCTGTCATGAAATCGTGACACTTTCAACTTTCGCTGACGTCATCCTCATTCTTGTCACGAAATCATGACGCTTTCAGCTTTCGTACATTTCTCGCTTCATGCACTAGCGAAATCAAGACATGTAGCGAAATCGCTACAACTTTTCCACTTAACACTTTCTCCTTGCTTCGGCCAAGGAAAATCCAACATGTAGCGAAATCGCTACAATTTCTCGACTTAGCTTCTTGGCCTCCAACATGTCACGAAATCGTGACAGTTTGCCTTGCGCCTTCTCTCTCCTCATTTTTGTCATGAAATCATGACATTTTTGGCTGTGCCTTCTCTCTCCTCATTTTTGTCGTGAAATCATGACATTTTCGGCTGTGCCTTCTCTCTCCTCATTTTTGTCATGAAATCATGACATTTTTGGCTGCGCCTTCTCTCTCCTCCGACCTGTCGTGAAATCATGATAGAAAACATGTCGCGATATCGCGACAGTTTTCTAACTTGTCTTTTTCTTCGAATTTTTGAAACTGGGTCACTTCTGTTTTCCTGGAATTGCACTTTACATAAGTTGACTATCCTTTGAACTTCTGTCCTCTTGCATCTGAATGACTCCTGAACTCGTCCGTCCACCGCATCATTAGATCTAACCGCCTGTGTTGACAACAATGACAAACCTCTTGCAACACCTTACTCAACAATCTCCCCCTTTGGAATTGTTGGCAACACCTGTGTACATTCCTCGTAACTCTTCTCCCCCTTTGTCAATAATACCAAAGGGCTGCCGCAGACTCCCCCGAGTCCATCCTCACAATTCTCGGGCACAATTTGTTGCATCTAGCACAAATTATGATCATGAGCAAAAGAGTAGTCAAATACTCAAATGCTCCCCCCGAGAAAGTGATCCCTGTAGCTAGTCACTTCTTGGGAAATGTGACTACTCCCAATTTGTCTCGAAGGTACTCAAACACTTCCTTGGGCAATGGTTTTGTAAAAATATCTACTACTTGTTCTGTGGTTGGGACAAAATCCAACTTGACTTCTCCTTCTGCAACTTTCTCCTTCAAGAAATGATACCTTATAGCAATGTGTTTTGTCCGTGAGTGCATAACTCGGATTCTTGGAGATGTTAATTGCACTGGTGTTATCACACTTAACTGATATTGGTTCACTGAAATTAATTCCAAGATCTTTCAAAGTTTGTTTCATCCATAAAACTTGAGTACAACAAGTTGTTGCTGCAATATATTCAGCCTCAGCTGTTGATAAAGAAACTGACTCTTGTTTCTTGCTGTGCCAAGCAACCAACCTGTCACCGAGATAAAAAGCACCTCCACTTGTGCTCTTTCTGTCATCAACACATCCAGCCCAATCTGCATCTGAATATGATATAAGAGTGAAGTCTTTGCCTTTTGGATACCACAACCCATACTCCATGGTCCCCTTGAGATACCGAAAAATCCTTTTAACTGTTGTCACATGAGTCTCTTTGGGATCGGCTCGAAATCTAGCTACCATGCAAACTGCCTGTAGAATATCAGGTCTGGTAGCTATTAAATATAGTAAACTTCCAATCATAGATCTGTACATGGTTTGGTCTACAGGTGGAGATTTGTCTTCTTTACTTAATTTGCAGCTCGTTGTCATGGGAGTGCTAACTGGCTTACAGTCCTCCATAGTGAACCTCTTTAGCATTTCTTTCACATATTTGATTTGGGAAATGAATATGCCTTTCTCATTTTGATTAACTTGTAGCCCAAGAAAGTAAGACAGTTCACCAATCATAGACATTTCAAATTCATTCTCGCATCTTATTTGCTAAGTCTTTACAAGATTCATCTTTGTTGCCGCAAAATATGATATCATCTACATAGACAACAAGAACAATGAGATGCCCACCTTCTGTTTTCACATACAGATTATCGTCCACTAAACCTTTCTTGAATCCCCATTGAGAGAGATAGTTGTCTAGCCTTGCATACCATGCCCGTGGTGCTTGTTTTAATCCATATAATGCTTTCTTTAATTTGCATACAAGGTTAGGATCCTCACTAATTTGAAAGCCATCTCGGTTGTTCAATATAGACCTCTTCTTCAAGTTTCCCATTTAAAAAGGCAGATTTTACATCCATCTCGATAAACTCTGAAGTTCTTGTGGACTCGCTAAGGCCGTAAACATTCTAATTGCTTCTAATCTGGCCACCGGTGCAAAAGTCTCTTCAAAATCAATGCCTTCGACATGTGCATATCCTTTACAAACCAGTCTTGCTTTGTTCCTAATGACCTGTCCGTCTTCATTTAATTTGTTTCGAAATATCCATTTGGTGTCGATTACATTCTTATTCGCAGGTCTAGGTACTAATTCCCAAGTTCTGTTCTTTTCAATCTGATCTAACTCTTCATTTATTGCCTTCATCCAGCTATCATCTTTGCTTGCTTCATCTATGTTTTTGGGCTCAATGCTGGATAAAAGAGAGTAATTACTTATTACTTTCCTTCTTGTCCGAATACCAGCTGTGGGATCTCCAATTATTTGGTCTCTTGGATGATTTTTCTGCCAATCACTGTTTTGAATTTCTTGTTTTCTTGCACCTCCGAGTCATCGATTAATTCATCCAAATCAAACGTAGATTTATTTTCTGTTTCATTCACCTCATCTCCTTCGAAGACTTCTTCATAGATTGGGTAGTTTTCCTCAAAGTCAGCTAGTCGTTTCCCACCTTCATCGAATTTAACATCTGCACTGTCCACAATTTTCTTGAGTCTCTTGTTATAGCATTTGTAAGCTTTGCTTTTTGGTGAATACCCAACAAAAACACCTTCATCTGCTCTATTTTCAAACTTCCCAAGATTGTCATCAGTTTTTCTGATGTAACACTTACAGCCAAACACTTTGAGATGTTTTGCTGTTGCTTTTCTACCAAACCACAACTCATAAGGTGTTTTGCTTTCATGAGTTCTTAACATATATCTGTTTTGGATGTATACTGCTGTGTGAACTGCTTCTTTCTAGAATATGTCTGCTATTTTGTTTTCTGCCAGCATAGTGCGTGCCATTTCCTGTACAGTTCTGTTCTTTCTTTCTACTACACCATTCTACTGGGGAGTTCTAGCTGCTGAATATTGTCTCCTGATTCCATGTTTTTCACAGTATTCTAAAAATTCATTCGAAATGAATTCTCCTCCTCTATCTGATCGTAAACATTTTATCCTTTTTCCTGTTTCATTCTCAACTAGTTGTTTGAAAGATCTGAACATTTCAAAAGCTTCTGTTTTATCTTTTAAGAAAAATATCCATGTCATTCTGGAATAATCATCAATACACAACATAAAGTATTTGTCTCCATTTATGCTTTGTGTTCTCATGGGTCCACATAAGTCTGTATGTATAAGTTCCAAAGGCTTGCTAGTGTGGTACTCTTTTGTTTTGAATGAGACTCTGGTTTGCTTTCCCTTCTGACATGAAGCACAGATATTATTTGAAGGTTTTCTAATGGTTGGAATATCTCTCACTGCTTGTTTCGAGCTGATTTTCACCAAGTTATCGAAACTTATGTGTCCAAGCCTCTTGTGCCACAACCAGTTCTCTTCTTCTTGTCCAATAAAACACATACCTTCTGAAGATTCTGAGAGTGTGTACAGGTTGCCAGACGTCCTTGAGCCAGTTGCTATTAATTTCCCACTGTTTATCTTTCTGACTTCACAACCCTGCTTCTTGAAGACCACTTCATGTCCTTTATCACAGATTTGACTGACACTCAACAGGTTGTGTTTCAGACCATCCACAAACAGAACTTCTGACTTGATTTTCCCATCACTAATTTTGACAGATCCTTTTTCGATTATCTTGGCTCCATCATTATTTCTGAACTTTACAGAGCCACCCTCATATTTTTGTAGTTTTTCAAACTTCTGTTTATCACCTGTCATGTGACTTGAGCAGCCACTGTCAAGAATCCATGGAACACATTTATTCTGAGCCTTGAAAGTTGTCTGTACTATTAGAGATTCCTTTTCTTCCCTGAGCTGTTCTTTCTGTTTCCACTCTGTTTTGACTATGGTATTGGGCTCTAGCTTGGATTTCCCCTTTTCAGTATCTTGCACATATCTTTCAGAAAGATTTCTATTTTGTTTTGCCCTATATGGTTGAACTCTTCTTTTCTCAAATTGATTTGAAACAGAGGTACTACGACAATTTCTAGCAATATGCCCAAAGTTGTGACAATTAAAGCATTCTACTGCATAACTTGTTAGAGGAGCAAAAGTATTTCTGCTGGTGAAACTTCGTGGTCCTACATTATACTTGCAGTCAGCAATTTTATGTCCATAACCATTACATTTGAAACAGAAACCATAAAAGTAATGATTGAACCTGAAAGATGGTCTTTGCCAGGTTGTTGCAGGAGCCATAGACCTTCTTTTCTTTTGATGTGTGACCTTGGTAAAGCCATCATTGTCAGTTCTTCTTTCAGGCCCGGTATTACTGCTTTCTTTTGCATGCTTTGTTTTTCTTTCATCAGCCTGTTTCTCATCTTCACTCCTTATAGTTTCAATATTGCTGGCTTTTGGTCCGTTTGATGATTCTCCTTCAATGAAGCCCAGACCAAATTTAATGCCTGCAGGTCGTTGATCACTTAAGATTTTATCCAGCTTCTTCGAACTTTCTTCACGTTTGTGATGGCAGCTAATTTTTCGATCCAGCTCTTGTATCTGCATTCGTAGGCCAAGATTTTCTTCTTCTAGTTTACAGCAGTAATCTATCTTCACGGTTATCTGAACTTCAAGATCTTCGGATATTTTCTTGTATTCTTCTGCCTATATTTTTAAACTGGTTATAATGTCATTTGCATCCTCGAGCTTTCTTGACAGTTTATAATTCTTTCTTTTCTCATATTTCCATTCTTCAAGAGCAGAGACCAGTTCACCTTCTAGATCCACTTCTGCCTCAGGTTTTTCAACACATGCTTTAGAGTTCATTCCTTCTCTCTTCTCTGATTTTTCTACCTCTTCTAATTTTTCTACTTCAAAAGCCATGAATAGAGCTTCACCTGTTCCTTCTTCAGACTCCTCACTAGAGCTGTCCTCTGAAGAATTTGCATTTCTGGAGATGAAACTTTTCTTTTTGAAATTTCCCTTTCTGAAGTTTGTTTTCTTTCTCCATTCACTTCTTTCTTGATGAGATGCTTCCTCACCTTTGTTCTTATCATTGAGAGGACATTTGGTAGCAAAGTGTCCAATCCCCCCATAGTTGAAACATTTGAAAGGAAGCTTTCCTCTGTATTTTCCTTTTCCCTTTCTCAGCTTTCTAACAAAATTTGCTTCCATTTCATCCGAATTTTCTTCTTCTTCAGACTCTTGTTTTGTGTCTTTACCTTTTAGGGCTTTAAAGGCTGCTTCTCTGTCTGTGGGATCAGATCTTCCTATTCTCATTTCATAAGCAGTCAGGGAACCATGCATCTCATCCATACTGAAGTGATTTAGATCTTTAGCTTCTTCTATGGCTGAGACTTTAGAATTAAATCTTTGGGGAAGCGATCTTAATACCTTTTTCACGATAGTTGCATCATCCAAATCTTCGCCAAGACCTCTCATTGAGTTAGTGATTCCATTAACTCTCTGCATAAAGGCTTCTATGTTCTCATCGTTGGTCATCTTTAATGATTCGAATTGAGCTCGATGTGTTTGAAGCTTGGCTTCCTTGATCTTGTCATCTCCCTCATAAATATTTTCTAGTTTGTCCCACACATCTTTTGCTGATTCGCAATTTATGATCTTGACCAACTCACTGTCAACCAATCCACACATGATGGCATTTTTTGCTTTAGAGTCATTTTCAAATGCCTTTTTCCCAGTGTTGTCGGTTGGAGCAGTGTCGGGAGCTGTGTAACCATTAACTACTGCACTCCAGATATCAAATCCCAAAGCACGGAGATATGTTTGCATTCTGATCTTCCAGAACGCATAATTCATTCCGTCAAACAATGGTGCTTTGTTTGAGGAGAATCCTTCACCACCTGCCATTTCGTCACTTCCAAGATCACCCTAGCTGATTTAGCCTATTCAAGAACCTTGCTCTGATACCAATTGTTGTAATCACAGTGACACTGAGAGGGGGGGTGAATCAGTGTGATCTTTTAAATTTCAAGTATACAGTTTAAAAACCAGCAGCAGATTAAAACTTATAAAAGATATATCAATTACAGCAAGAAAGCATCACACACAACACAACAATTTTAACGAGGTTCACCAATGTGGCTACTCCTCAAAAATGGCTGCTTGGACTACCATCCAAATCCAGCTCAAGCAAAGCAACAACTTTACAACTTATTTACCAGCACCAACTGGAAGGAGCACCAACCCCTCAATTTTTTTGCACCAACAGAATGGAGCACCAACTCCTAATTTACCAGCACCTACTGGAAAGAGGCACCAACCCCTTATGCCAAGCTGCAACTTGGAAGTCAATCAAGATAATGAAAAATATAGAATAATACTTTCACCTTATTTCTCACAGTCTATTGTTCCTAGGGTTTCTGCTGCTTCTGCGCAAAACACTTCGCACTATCCGACTACTTCTGTGAACTTCTTCGCACTCTCTGCTGCAACCTGATGATCGATCACTTCTGTTGTCTACGCGCTATCACTTCGCACTTAGAACTCAACCTCTGCACCCCACGCTCTTCATTCACGCAATCACGATACGCACTCTTCGCTTCAACTCGACCTACGACTTCGCACTCAACTCGAATCGATATGACTCGCTCTCTGCTCGACGCGGACTTCACTTGCACAAACACGATACTTCTTCACTTCAAACTCGAAATAGCCCTCCTTTTATAGATGAAATTTCATGATCAAATATTAAACAATAGTCGGCTGTAACCCTAAGAACGTCAGCTACAAAACCCTAGAAATTATCGATTGCAAAACCCTAAAATCCGTCGACTGTAACCCTAAGAACGTCGGCTGCAAAACCCTAGAAATTGTCGGCTACAGAACCCTAAAATCTATCAGCCTAGATTCAACTTTGTCGGCCTTAACTACTACTGCCACCTTTGTCACCTTTCTGTAACTATTGCCATGAAATAATAACATGTCGCGATATCGCGACACTTTTTGTAGCCGTACGCCTTCTTGTCCTTGCTGTCACGAAATCGTGACCCTTTTGGCCTTTGAAAGCTTTGCCACCGTTCTTGTCATGAAATCGTGACACTTCAAACTTTTGCTGACGTCATCCTCATTCTTGTCGTGAAATCGTGACGCTTTTGGCTTCTAGAGGCTTTTCTTGCAACCTGTCGTGAAATCGTGACACTTTCAGCTTTCGCTGACGTCATCCTCATTCTTGTCATGAAATCGTGACGCTTTCGGCTTCCAGAGGCTTTTCTTGCAACCTGTCATGAAATCGTGACACTTTCAGCTTTCACTGACGTCATCCTCATTCTTGTCACGAAATCGTGACGCTTTTGGCTTCCGTACATTTCTCGCTTCATGCACTAGCGAAATCAAGACATGTAGCGAAATCGCTACAACTTTGTGCCTTATGCTTCCAACTTTGCTTCGACCCACAAAACTTCAACACGTAGCGAAATCGCTACAACTTTTCCACTTAACGCTTTCTCCTTGCTTCGGCCAGCGAAAAATCAACATGTAGCGAAATCGCTACAGTTTCTCGACTTAGCTTCTTGGCCTCCAACATGTCGCGAAATCGTGATAGTTTGCCTTGCGCCTTCTCTCTCCTCATTTTTGTCATGAAATCGTGACATTTTTGGTTGTGCCTTCTCTCTCCTCATTTTTGTCGTGAAATCATGACATTTTTGGCTGTGCCTTCTCTCTCCTCATTTTTGTCATGAAATCGTGACATTTTCGGCTGTGCCTTCTCTCTCCTCCGACTTGTCGTGAAATCGTGACAGAAAACATGTCGCGATATCGCGACAGTTTTCTAACTTGTCTTTTTCTTCGAATTTTTGAAACTGGGTCACTTTTGTTTTCCTGGAATTGCACTTTACATAAGTTGACTATCCTTTGAACTTCTGTCCTCTCGCATCCGAATGACTCCTGAACTATCTGTCCACTGCATCATTAGATCTAATTGCCTGTGTTGACAACAATGACAAACCTCTTGCAACACCTTACTCAACACTTTTAAAACAAAATGTTTGACAGGTTTTACATCATTATTTAAATTTTTAGAACCTTGAAGGTTCTAAATAAAAATTTAATAAATAAACTAATAAAAAATCATTTGAATCTTTTGCCACTTATATGGGAATCCCTCAAATTTAATTAATAAAATATAATTTTTCTTCTTTGATGATTTACAATATTGCTCGTACACATATTTATACTACACTAACCCTAACCCTATGTTGGTTCATATATGACGGTTCATAATAATAATTAATTATATTATTAATAATTAATAATATAATAATTAATTATACTATTAATAATTAATAATATAATTAATTATACTATTAATAATTAATAATTAAATGTTAGGATGTGGGATCCTAACAGAAGATTGAGTGAAGTGATGCATGAATTTGAAGCCTAGATCCATTGGGCACAGGATCACAACAAGAAAAGACAAGACTTGAAAGATGGGGGGAGTGATTCAAAACCAATGCACTTTTTGGAAGTCCCTTCATGAGTCATTGAGGTACATGATGATGTCACTTGGCCATGTGCTTATTGCACCTTTATTTAGCTATCAACCTATTTACACAAAATTATTGTACAGTTGGCACACCACAACCACTGATTCATCCTAGAGATCATCTAGTGAATCTACAATGATCAAACCATATTGTACTAAACTTGAGACACTTCTTGTAATCTAGATGGTCTTACCCAAAATTCTTCCAAGTTGTAAAACATTTACAACTTGGGATATCATCATGCATACCAATACTTATGTAATCGATGATCAATGTGATAGTGATTCATCACCTAGGAGCCTTCCTTAGGTACTGGTTCATCTAGAAATAGGATCTTAGTGTTGTCAGTCCTTGGGATCCACCTGCTATGGGATCCTTGCCATGCACGCATCCAATGTATCCACACAAGTTTGACAATAAGGCACATTAATTGGTCCCCCTACTACCAGGATGTGCTTCAGACCTTCCTCTTGATCGATTGAGCTCTTTTATTCAAATTTCTATTAGATACAAAAGGATGCAAAACTATATCCTTTTTTGAGGTGGGATCCTTCATTTGGTATAGGTCCACTGTTTTTTGGGATAAGTTACAAGAAATAAAATTGTTCATTGCAGGAATGACACTTGCATCTCCTTTGTATAAGCTCGAGAAGAGATCCACCTCTTGTGTTTCGCATAACTATAGCCCTGGTTCCTACACAGCTTTAGATGACATCCATGTTGGATAATGTGCAGTTTGCAGTGTAATGGCATCAAATAAAAAGGGGGATGGAAGGGCGATATCTCTTGAAGATACATTTCTTGCTTGTAGCAAGAAATGCTCAACCTGTAAAGCCTCCTGAAAGACTTGAGGGAATCTTCTTTATCTATATTGATACAAGATGAGGCTTATATCTGAACTAAAAGCTTGAATATAGTACAGGTGAGCCTATGTGGGGACTACTAGTGCTCAAATGGGATCCTCTTCTAGCTCCCCTTAAATCATATTTTGAATTTTGTGATGGATTCAAAAGGGGTCCTCTTGATGAATGAGAGATGCATCAAGAGTTGGAAGGGATCCATGAAGTCAAATGTATCAATAAGATCTCCCAACAAGTTTGTCCATGAGAAGATGGTTTTCCATCCAAGGGTACCCTTCCTTGAAGAGATAATACCAGGAGTCTAATCATGACATCTTCATATAATATGCCATGGAGGGGTGCTCGTACAGCAACATCTTCAATGTGCTTTCAAGCGATTCCTAGAGTACTATCATATTTTATAAGGGCTTTCAGAGAAATTTTAGGAATCTCATGCCAACATTGGAGGTTAAGTTGACCAAGATCATCCTATCAAAAATAACTTTGCTAAGCCATTAAACCATCGATCCCTCAGAGACTTTGGATTATACCACTAGGTTGGAGTTGCCAAATGAGCATGCTTTCTCTGCTAACAAGGTTAGGAATGCTCATCAAACCTCGAGTCCTTCAAAAAATTTGAATATTTCAGCATATAGGAGGCAACTAATCTCTATGATTTGGATCTTTTGCACAAAGGAGTTGCTAGGTAATTGAATAAAATCCATGCAAACTAGAGTATCATCGAACTTTATTTTCTTATAAAAATGGAGATCGTATGGGTCCCCAAAAGAGTCACCAAGAAATTTTGATGCAAAAACCGACATCGAACAAGTGAGTGGCATGCCCAGGGGTCTTCGAACAACATTGAATGACCACTTGTCTTGGGATAGGTGGGGCGGTTGATCTTCAGAGGAGGTCATATTTTTAAGTTCCAACTACCTATGCCACAAAGGATAAATGAGAAAAGAGAAATAAGAGAGAAAGAAAAGGGAGGGCATAGTCAAAACTCACAAGGATGGGTTATTGACACATCAAGACACATGAATTCAACATCGCTAGTGGAAGTACGAGCATACCACATAACAGATCAACTCATCTCATCTTCACTTATCATTCAATGCAACAGGTCAGAGTAAGTTCTAAAAATGTCAAGGGAGTGCATGAAATCTAGAATGCAGAATTAGAGTGTTCCCACATGACCAGCCTTAGCAAAAATAAATCCCAACACCCAAAGTTAGATGCACATTCTAGAACCATCCAACAAGACCCATGAAATCTAGATTGTAGAATTAAATAAGCAAACTTAGATGGCCATAATAGAAATAAGCACCCATGTTCAATCACAAGGAAATGAAGACAAAATGATAGACCAAAAAGTGATATACTTATATTTACAAGGTGATAAGAATCACATATGAATTGTAATGGCCACAGAGACACCTTTTGGAATATTTAGCATTCCACTATTAATAGATAATTTTACAGGAAATTCAAATTTAGACATTAATGGTGTTGAGTAGGAAAATTATGCTAAAAAAAATGTATCTCCAATGGAAGAATGATAGTTGTATGTATGGAAGAAGTTAGGTTCTTCTGCATCAATCCGGGCCTTCGATCGCTCTGAAATTTTTATTGGATCATAAATTTTGATCTACTTTAGCCCTTCATATTTTAGGAAGGCCTAGAATTGATTACCTCTAAATTCGTACAATTCAAATTGCCCTCTTCGCACCCATTGACCATTTGTATGAAGGTAGTTGAGATCATTAATGCCCATTCCTAGGAATTTCCAGCACTTTCTTCTTAATGATCGATAACTTCAGCCTTGAACATGTATTTTGAAACATTTCTTTGTCCACCAATCTCCCAATATTCTACCTTATGAATGGGTGATTGGGCTCAAAATTTTATTGTTGCTTTTCTAAAGTTTCACCCATTTTGGAAATAGCAACTCAGGACTAATAACCATTATGTTGTTTGATTATTTCATTCTTCTATTGGACGGGGACTTGGGATCCCATTTTTCTATCCAAGGTTGGGGCAAGGATTTGGTATGCACCTTGAATATTCATCCACCTATTTATCCGCCTGGCATTATCCTTAGCCAAATTTGATGCACTTTGGTGACCGAGGTGCTTTTCCATATTCCACCTTTTACAGCTTATGTATGGGATGGACTTTTGGAACTATTTCTTGCTTCATGGTAGCCCATTTTTCCATCCGACCGCTTTGACTCTGAGATCTGCCTCAACCATCAATGCCTTGGATCTTCTTATCCATTTATCTCAAGCCATTATCATGCAAAAATATATAGTGGGTGAAAGGATGCAAAATTTCACCCACAAGTCCTAGGGGGAGTATGTAATGGCCCATCCTAACAATACTTTTCTTTTATGCTTGATATGTGTATTCATGTATGGATATCAAATGCATAATCTTATTTTATTATTGATAGTTGTACTTTATGCTTTCTAAGTTGGATTATGTTACTTTTAGAATATGATACTGTTGATGAATTTTATGGTTTTAGGACTAGGTACTCTCATGGGTGGATTGGTATGGGACAACCACTAGAGTTGAGAGAAAAAGGGAAATGATGGATGAAATTCTCATCAACAACTCAAGGGTAAAAGAAAACCCGTAAATAGATGCATTTGCATACGTTGATTACAAATACATCTTTAAGCAAGGAGGTTGCTATTTAATAAAAAGAGTCATTCTTAGTAGGCAAGAGATAATATTTTAGTTATTGTAAAGCCTCCTACTTAAGGGAAAAAAAAGTTAGTGCATATTGGTAATCTGCATCTTAGATATGTAGTTTAGCATTGGGATGCACTTATGCATGTGTTTTGATGCATAGAAAGTGTTTGGTAAATAATTTTACCAAGTTTGTGTTAATAATAATGGTGGTATTATTAATTTTAAAATATTAAATATCACTGTTAATGGTTAATATTAACATTCAGTAGACCTTCAAGTCCTCCAACATAAACTTTTGAAGGAAATGGGAGGAAAAGTAGGGGATTTTATTGCTGTAGCACAGGAAACTTCTTCTTGGAAGAAAATCACAGTTCATAATCTATCGAGCAAGAGAAGGTGGCCCTAACCAAACTCAATGATGCTTTAAGGGTGTTCCCGATCATTCCATGGGGAGGAAGAGACAAGGTGATTTGGGGAAAAACTACAAGTGGGATCTATTCAGTAAAAGCTGCCTATAAGTTAATCCACTCGGGATTCAATGGTTGGACTCAGACTACGTTATTTGGTTAAATAATTTAACCCCAAAAATAGCTTTCTTCTTTTGGTTGGCAGTTCAAAATAAGATCCCGACAATAGATAATTTGCAAAGGAGAGGTTTCCAATTCATCAATCGATGTATCTTGTGTGAGAAAGCAATAGAATCTGTAAGTCATATATTTCTAACTTGTGATTTTTCTTGTACGAGTCTTCCAAATGATCCTGTCCAAATTTCATATAGATTGGGTCTGTCCAAATAGCATGTCGACTTCTACATACGGTGGGCTTCCCCCTTCGGGCAAAGCTTTTGACTTGGCTCTGGAAGCTCGGCTTACCCCATTTTTTATGGGGGATATGGAATGAGAGAAATAAGAGAGTATTTAAAGGACGTAAGAAAGATCCCGAGGTTATGTGGCAATAAAATAATCGAGCTTTGAAAGAAAAGCTGGAAAACTTTCTTCTTCAAAAATGAGACCATGTCTCTAAGGGAAAGGAGGATTTTGCGGAGCCGGGGAGAGGAACTTCCAGGACCTAGACATTACAACCAACCCACGGGATGGTGTCAAGTGGATACCCCCACACAAAAGTGGGTTAAGTTTAATTTTGACGGGGCGGCTAAAAGGAAATCCGGGAGGCTGCGGGAGCGAGGAGGAGTTTTAAGAAATGAGGAAGGAAAAGTGGTCCTTGCCTTTGCAGAGCCTTTGGGAACTCAAACAAATCATTTTGCGAAGCCCGAGCTCGCATGCGAGCAATGAGAATTGCCGGACTTGAGGGTTATAAGGAAGTTATCTTTGAAGGGGATTAGCTTAATATAATCAAGGCAATTAAGGAGGATAAAGACCCCAAGTGGACCATATTGGAGCTTATCCTAGAAGCAAAGATTCATAAATCTCATTTGGTTAATGCCCGAATCCAACACACCTTCGGGAGAATGGAACCGAGCGGCGGATCTAATGGCAAATATTGCGGTTTCTGTTGGGGAGATGCAAATTTGGAAGGATAACTTCCCTCAAGAACTATTGGTGTTGGTTGCTAGAGAAGAGCTAAGATCAAACCCGTTAGAGCATCGGGAGATCGGAGAGGGCTGATGATGAGTAATCCGACGAGATGGAATTAGGCGAGAAAAGGCATCCCATTTGCTTGGGGCTTGGGAGGTGACAAGTGTACAGTACAACAACCTAGTGTTAGTAAGTGCTAGGTGTTGTTTGGTTTTTGTTTTATCCTGAATAGTCAAGCGACAAGTATAGGATTGTGGACTCTAAGTATGGCTTAATGTGAGTCTTAGAAAGATCCATTTTGTATTTTGATTATATGGGCTTGATGCTAGAACCAGCCCATTTTGACTTTGTAAAAGGTTTGTGGACCTTATAACCACCTCTACCTTATACCAAAAAAAAAATATTAACATTCAGTATTAATTAAATTAATTAGGTGAATAATTAATTTAATTATTATTATATTATGCTAATGTTAGACTAGCATTAGAAAGTAATAATATTATTAAATAATGTTTTGAGTGAATGCTTTGGATATTAATACTTTATTATAAATAGTATTAATATATTTAATAAGTTAAAAACCTTATAAAGGTGCTTTTTTATAAAGTAAATATTATGTGAATAGAGTCATAACATTGGAAGGGAAATTTTGAAAATATTTTTGGATTTTTGAGACGTTGGAAAAGTTGAAAATTTAGAATTCTTTCCAACGTAAAATAATGGAAAGTGTTACTTATGTAACGGGCTAGAAGGCCATGGTGGAAGAGAATGGGTGGCAAGCTTACATGGAAAGAAATGAAGAAAACCTCCCAACCTTTGATATTCTTCCTCCAAAAGTTCTATATGGTTTCTCTAGGTTACCAAATTTTGGTATCACTAGTGTGGAGAAGACTAGGAAAAATAAATCTTGGAAAGGGAAGAAAATATTGTTAAAAAATTTATTGTCGATATATTCCTTTGATTGTATGGTTGCTTTATTTTCTAGATTGGTTACTATTTTTTTATCTTGTGTTTTTTAACTATTTTTTGCCTTTGGTTGAATTTTGATGCTCTAAAATAAACACAACCTCTCCTTGTGCTAGACTTAGCTAGTGGCCTTTTGAGATCGCTATGTTGGGTGGTTAGATTTGAAAGCATCAAACACTGGTTCTGTTAGCAATTTTATGTGAATAGAAGTCAATATTTGTTGTGTTTCACATGTGAGCATGTTTTTTGTACTGCAAAGCTTAGTTGTGTTAGTGTGGAGCCCTTCTCGGTAGTGTTGGAATATGTTGAATATAATGGAACAACCTTTATTTTTATTCTTTATATCTGTCAGATTAGATATGTATGTCCAAAACATATAAAAGATTTAGCATTTCACCTTCCTTAAAGCTTTTATTTTTGAAATCATTTTCTTTCCAATTTGTATAACCTCTAAGTTTATTATCATCAAAATTGCCTTCAGGGATATAGTTTTTTTTAGCTTTGAAAATATAGATATATTAAATATTCTTTGGAGATGTAATAGTAGATGTTTTTATGGAATTTTATTTTATGGATGTTGGAGTATCTATTCCAAATCCATGTAAAAACTAACTTTAAAACCATAGCCAATTCAGATATATTTAAAATATTAAGCTCATAGCAGTTGGTTGTGAGATGCTTCCATTGGACTAGATGCCCTTGTCAGGAAGCACAAGCAGGTAAGAAAATAAGAACCAAAAATATTTTGTAGAAGAGTATTATTTTGGGATTTTTTTTAACATTTTGAGATATGTATAAGTTATTACCTTACCTTAGGGTAAATTAATGGGAGTTGAGTATTCTCTCTCTTCTAGGAAGCAATTGACAAACATAAATGAAACACCTAATTTATTGAGTTAGTGTTGAGCTAGTTATGCATAAATACTAAATTTTAGATCATGAGATTTAAGATTCTATATTAATAATGAAGAGTTAGGTTTTCTTAAAAATAATGAGTTTGAATAAATCGAGATATTTGAGAGATATCAATGGGGTGATGAATGATGTCTTGAGTGACATTTTCCATGGTGGATGAATCTATAATTGATCAAGACAGATCAAGAGTATGAGTTGTCAAGATTGACAAGGTGATGGTGCCAAATTCTATAGAAGTGACATATAACCAGCTAAAGAGGGAGTTTTCATACCAATTCTATACAAGTTGTGGAGAATATTTTCAAAAGGAGGATCAATATGAAGATCAATTGTAAGAAACAAATTGGTAGGGTGTAAGGAAGTAGGTAATATAAAGAAAATAGAATAAGGAAAATGTTGTGGAGGTGTGTTAAAGAAGAAATTAGGATTTATTAGTATAAATGAAAGAGGAGTTTGAGTATGTTGTTGCAATAAGCAGGTATGTTTGAGGAAGATGCCCCTTGAGTATTAGGGGGGAGTTGTGGTGGTGAAGACCATGGTGATAGTTTGGATGGTATCCCTAACATCTTGTTAAGTATCAGTGAAATTATCATTGCCCACCAAAATGTGTTGCAATTGGTATTGGAGAAAATGATGTGTGGAATTAGAGGAAATTGGTGAAGCATCATCCTCATAAGTGAAATTAGGTTGGAAGACACTTGGTAGAAAGTAGACGATACCCAAGAAGGAAGTTGATTCATGGATTGATTCATCCAAATACTAAGAGGATGAATTATCAGTGGGGTGATGAATGATGTCTTGAGTGACATTTTCCATGGTGGATGAATCTACAATTGATCAATACAGATCAAGAGTATGAGTTGTCAAGATTGACAAGGTGATGGTGCCAACTTCCATAGAAGTAACATATAAAGTAGGGGTTGCACGAGAAACCTCCATCACAATTTAAGCTTGGTCATGAGCTTGGCTACATGTAACAACCATTTTTATGTGTGAAATGAAGCTTTCAAAGTAGCTCAATTGAGAATTTGATATTTTTTGTGTACTCTATGAAGGTTCTTAAACCTTCATGTGGCCTAAAATTTAGATTTTTAGGGTGGTGTACGAATTTGATTTGCACCTCACTATGTAAATGTGATTCACATAGTACTATGTTAATATATATGAAACAGATAGCCAAGGTAGGGTTTTGCAAAAAATAAACTATTAAAAACTAGCAAGTGTATTATGAGACTGTTTGTGATGGTTTTGTATAAACAAGTTTTGTACCAAAAATCTGTTAAATACAACAAAAAAGGTATGAAAAATAGTAAGCATTTTTTTTGTATTTTCATGTCTTTTTTATGACGTTGACCAACCTAAAACCAATAGAATAGGTGGGAAATGAATACTATGAAGGTATGTTACAACATGTGTCCTTACAACACCCAAAATGTGCATAAGGGAAAAGTGTGACACAACAGGTAAAGGGTGGTTATTGAAAGGCACAAGGAAAGTTAACCAAAAGAAGGTACTCTAAATGACCTCTTATGAAATATTTGGTACTGTCTAGGACCTGCTACTGGTCTAGCTAGGAATTTCCTTCACCCTCAAACCATTTTAGTCAAAAATTATAGTTACCAACTCACAAATTATATTAAGCCCTATGAGCAGGGATGTATAAACCTAACCTACTTCAAGGATCTCTTAAGAGTAGGGGATATTCTGGTGATGAAGTCTATAAAATAGCTTGTGGGGGCTACTATGATACCTAGGGGTGAGCTATTGAAAAGAGATGAATTCCAATGTCATTGGTCTCGATTGGGGGTTGGTGATGAAATCCAACCTTACCAATGTATATGAAATATGCAAGTGTGTGTATCCTAATTAATAAAAATGAAAATATTGGAAAACAGACTAATTGAAGCAAAAGCAGGGCACTTGTCTCTTCTGATTTTTAATTTTTAGAAAGCTAAATGCCTTTTTGGAAGTAAAATAATGCAAGAGAAACTTAATGTATTATGTTTTGTAAAAGGAAAGAAACCTTATACTAAGGAGTAATGAAGGAAGTCACTTGATTTCAGTGAGCTATTCTAAGATTTTCTTAGGTGCAAATCTGTTTACACTAGCCAAGATATGCCTATTAAGGTTATGGCTAGATGTCTCTTAGAGCTTTATGTATGAGGTAAAGATCAGAATCTTGCTCTCAGCTCATGGAGATGAAGAGATTATAAGGCCTCTTCATGCCTTATGCAAATTATTTAACTCTAAATGATGCAACTATTCAATTAACTAACATGTATAGAAGCAAAGGAAAGATATTTTAAAAGTTTGACCAAAGCAATTTTTGGGGCCTTTCTAAGCTATTAAAAAGTGAAATAAAATGTGACCAAATAAATTTGGAGTATTTTTTTAAATCAAGGAAGCAAATGAAAAGAGATTTGTAAAGTGCCCAAAGCAATTTTTGGTCTTACCTACTGCTACATGTTCCAGGAGTTTCTATCTAGGTTGTATAAAGCAAAATGTTTCTATTTTTTAGGATTCACACACCAATATGTAAATTTGACTATGCCTCAGAATTCACACACCTCTATGCAAATCTAAATTTGATGGTTTTTTGAAGCAGCTTTGGTGTCTATGATTTGTATTCTAGAATTTTACTTGGTTCTAAGAAATGTTCCTACAACTGAGAGGGGCAAACGTTAGTTCAAGTACTTAAAGCAAGTGTGAAGCACAAAAAAAAGAATTTGAAAATGAAATTTGGAAAAGAAAGCCCAAAACCAATAAAATATTGACAAGAAGATATTAAAGGAATTATTTTACCTTGGGTATGTCATTTTGGAGGGTGGAGAGGTACATGAGATAGCAATCTCAATGGGTGATATTATCCCTCAACTTACCTAATTTTTTTTGTGGGAGGCTTAGAGACTGATACCTTGCTTTCAAGGATCAATTTCCAATGTTGTTTGAAGGATTCACATATCACTATGTGAATTTGCATATAACATTTGCACACTTCTATGTGAATCTACCTTTGACATTTGCACACTACTATGTGAATATGGCTCATAGGTCATAAAAGTGACAAAGGAATACCTGAAGTGTATGTTAGGGTTTTGGGTGATATTTTTATATTTTTGTAGCACCTGGAGCATATAAAACTGATCAAAAATAATAGTAAGCTAGCAAAATATACTAATCAAGCTAACAAAATATGGTGGGAGTCCCATCGAGCATGCCAAAATGAATGATAATAAAATTAGTTGTTTTGTAATTGATATTGAAAAGGAGAGTTACAGAGTAATCCTTTTACAAAAGTACCCCTAAGAAAAATAAAATGAGATATTCCATAAGGGAAGCCCTCTTTCAGTGTGAATAGTAAACAACCACCAATTGTCTCCTTGTCTTCCTCAATGTAAGTGGTCTTCTTGCCTATGGACCACTGTTGGTAAGACCTATCCTTAAGACTTTTGAGACCTACAAAAAGTGTTAGATTTTTGGGGCCTATCTTGATCAGGCCCCTCATGTTTATAGATGAAATACCTCTAAAATAAGCTCAAAATATTATTAAATTGCATAAAATAATTATGGATAGACATAGCAAGAATGTCTACCTAGTTTTGAGAGCTATAGAAGAATTAAAATGGGGTTCACACACTAGTGTTTGAATCTAATTGTGCCTTGAGATCCATAATTTTCTATGTGAATCTGACTATGTTTTCCAAAATTGATAGTTTTTAATGTAAAATTTTTCTCTAGTGCAAATGTCACTTTTATTGTCTGTTGAGTCACCTTTAGAAATCTACAATATTTGTTAGCAACCTTCCAAGCAACATAAAATGGTGATGGATTCATGTGAATATCCATGTAAGGATGGATAGTGAGTTATGTTGAATGATTTTGAATGATGTTGGTGGTTTAGCCTAATTTTAGTAGAGTTTGGGTATGTAGATGAGTGTTGTCTCTGAAATGGAGAAGAAGGTATTCTATTTATATAATTTTCCAAGGTTAGGGGAGAATATGATGTGTCCCATGAGGTGTCCTTTGTGAGGTATCCCCTGTGAGGTGTCCTAAAAGGTATCCCTTGAGTTGGCATGGATACCATACCTCATAAGTGCATCTTGGTTAGATAATCCCTCACCCATCTACATGTAATAAATGGGTATGGATGAGTCATCCCACATAAATGCATGGGTGGAGGAAAGTATCCAAATGTCATTTATAACATGTTGAGGTGGAATACCTTTTATTTTAAAAATGCTTTTGTGTGTGCAAAAGTCTTCAATTGTCATTGAATACATAGGGGGATGTGAAGTGGAGAAAATATCAGGGTAGTGAGGTGGAAGTCTAGGCTAGTCAGAAGGGTAGACAAGGTGAGGTGGAAATTCTAGGCTATTCAAAAGGTAGACTAGGTGAGGTGGAAGAATTAGGCTAATCATGATTGATTTGACTAACCATGTGCTTAACCATAAAGTGAAATTTTACCACAAAGTGACTTTTGACCAAGGTAGGGATTAACCAAAGGAAGGGGCTTAAGTAGCCCAAGGGGACTTATGGATATGAATAGTGATTTTAATAAATTAATAGTGTTTTGAGGCCAATTTATTCAAATTTCATGGGCTTTGCAATTTTATCAGCCTTGATGATGGAAGAAGTGGCAATGTGCAAATTTTGGGTGTCTATTGGTTCAATGAGGGGGGTTGTTTCCTTTAGCTATGCTAATAATTTTCAAAGCATCACATTCAATCACAACTTATTTAGAGCTCAATTTTTATAATAGCAAGAACCTTTGATAAAGTACCCTTGATTTAGCAAAATAACTAGATTGAACTCCTAAACAATTAGAGAAGACCAACAAAATGGATCCTCTATCATCCCTGATGATCCCTTTGGCCCCACACCCCATCAAAATTCAACTTGATATAACTTTGAGGTAGTATATTCCATTTGAAATAAGCTAGAGAATTGGGAGGAGTGGGTTTTTAAGGATCTCCAATTTTAAGAAAACATAATTGAGTAACAATCTTAGCTCCACTAGAAAACCATAATTCATCTTGGATGGAAAGCATTAACACATTTTTCTTTATAGAATTGGAAAATTATACATTCAACATGTTGAGGGTTCTTTTTAACACTTTTGAAAGCTCTATTATTTCTTTCATTCCAAATACTCCAAAGGTAGTGAGGCAAACAAAAATACCAATAGGTTCTAAGCAAGAGGTTATGAAAATGGGTATACCACTACAGACATAAATCCAAGAAATTATTAGACAAAACCTAAACTAAATTAAATTTTTTGAAATAAGATGAAATACTTACAAAGAAAATGAATATCAAGGAACAAGTGGTTGATATTTTCCTAGGTAGTTTCACATAGATAACACCAATTTAGAATTGGTAGACTTATTTTAAGAAGGTTATCAATGATGAGAATATTTATTTTGGGCAGCCAACCAAAGGAAGAAGTTAATTTTGGGTATGAGGTTTTAAATCTAGATCTTGTTGGTTGTGAACCAGTCTTCTTCCCCATCAAACTAAAGGAAATAGGCATATTTAACAAATAATAGACCCTTATTTTCCACTTTCCAAAAAAGGAAATCAACTAATGGGATTGGATTTAAGAAATGGAGTCCGAGAATATTGAAAAGAGAGCAAAGAGCAAGATTTTTTTTGGGATTTGGATTGGTAAGATGCAAGGACTTCCAAAACCTTCTTCCATATTTAATTTCAATAAAATATATAACTTTAGCACCCCAAAACTAAGCAGTGAAGGGCTATAAGAAATTTAGGGTTTGGTCTTTAATCAAAGGTATGTTTTGGATCCAACTATCTCTCCAAAAGTCAATATTCCTGCCATCTCCAAGTCTCCATATTAGACCTTTTTGAATAGTAAAATTGGATTCCATAAGATGTTTCCAAATGGAAAAGCCCTTTGGATTAATCTGAATATCAGATAAATTTCTAGTTCTACCTAGATATTTAGCTTTTAAAATATCCACCCAACCAACTTCTTCCTCTTTGATAAACTTCCATCCCTATTTGGAAATGAGTGTCAAATTCATTTGTTCTAGTTTTTTGAAACCCAGCCCACCTTTGCTCTTTCTGGACTTTCTTCGAGGCTACTAGAGGAAGTCTTTTTTTTCTTCCATGCCCATCCAAAGAAAGTAATTTTGAATACTATAAATCTTGAGATAATTATTTTAAGGCATTTTGAACAAAGACATGAAGAAGACCAAGATGCTTTGAAGTGTGGATTTAACAAGCTAGGATTTACTAGCTTAGTTGAGGAGAGTACCTTTCCAACTTGTTAGCTTCTTCCTCACCCTCTCCACCATTAAAAACCAAGAAGATTCTTGAATCTTACCACTAAAGAGCGATAAACCTAGATAGACAAAAGGGAGCAACCCAATGGAACATCCAAATATTTTGGAAATTTTCATCGGCCTTTGGAGAGGAGTATTAAGGAAGAATACCTTGCTCTTATTGAAGTTAATATTTTGACCAGAAGAATCCTCATGAGAAGACATAATGTGCTTGATCTCTTTTGATTTTGAGACAAAGGATCTAGATGCTAGTAGGGTATTAACAACAAATGTTTTATGTGATAAAGGAGAGCAAGAGGAGGTTAGCTTGATCCCTAAAATTAAATCTGTGGAATAGGCTACATGGATAGATCTACCTAAAGATTTAGCCAAAAGAAGAAATAAATATGGATAAAGGGGATCCCCTTGTTTTAGGCCTCTAAGGCTCCTGAAGTAACTAGTAGGAGATTTATTTATGAGAACATAATATATAACTAAAGACAAGCAACCTTTTATGAGGGATATCTAGTCAGGATTAAAACCAAATTTTCCCAAGAATTTAATAAAATAATCTAGGAAACTCTATCATAGGCCTTGTTCATATATAGTTTCAAAAAAAAACCCTCTCTACTACTCTTGTCTATTGAATGAAGAACTTCATGAATGGTGATAACGCCATCCAAAATTTGTCTTCCCTTAACAAAAGCACCTTGACAAGGATCAATGATCTATGAGAGAAAATCCTTCAACGTATTTTCCAAAATTTTAGCCAAAATTTTATAAAAGGTGTTACAAAGGCTAATGGACCTAAAATTATTGAAATAATTGGCTCCTTCCATCTTAGGCATAAGATTCAAAAATGTAGAATTAACATGATTGGAAATATATAAATATTTTTGCATTTCATGCATAGCACTAAAAATATCCTTCCAAATGATTCCTCAAAATATTTGGAAAACATTTATTGGGAATTCATCAGGCCCTAGTGCCTTCTCACCATGGAATAAACTGCCTCTTTGAATTTAGGTTCCTTGAAATGAGAAGTGAGACTAAAGTTCATTTGATTGAAAATGAGGCAAGGAATAAAATTTAAGAAAGAGTTGGAAGCCTATTCATTAATAGGAATATCCATGCCTAAGATATTTTTAAAGAACCAAATGATTTCCTCCTAGATTTCTATAATATTATCAATTTTAGTTCCATCTTCCTTTACAAATTTTTTAATCCTATTGAAACTCTTGTGTCTTAAGGTTGTGGCATGAAAAAATATGGTATTTCAATCACCATATTTTAATAAAAAGGTCCTATGCTTCTACCTCCATAAATATTCCTCACAAGCCAAGACATTATGGAAATCCACCAATATATGCCTTTCAATTTCTCTATCAACTACTAAGGAGGTGGCACTTCTGTTGCAGCTTCAATGACTGAAAGTTACAATTTCAAAGAATCATTCCTCCAAAAAATATTGTCAAACACAATCCTATTCCAATCTCTTAAATTACTTTTAATGAGCCTTAACTTGTTGGAAACCTAGGAGATTAGGGAACCTATAAATTCCTTCCTCCACCATTCAACAAATTAAGGGCTCTATATTATCATGTCTTAATCACATAGCCTCAAAATAGAAGGGATACTTGAAAAAATTTCCCCTCAAGGAATTTTCCAACACCAATGGATTATGATCAGAGTCATTCCTTACAAGGGAAGAGAAGACAAAGTCACCAAACTACTGAAGACCTTCTTTGAATATAAAGAACCTATCTATTTTGGATCGGATTATATGATCTCCCAACCTCCTATCATTCCAAGTAAATTTTATTCCTTTCAACTTGAAGTCCATTAACTCATCAAAATTGACAAAGTGTTCAAAATCCTTCATATCATAAGAAGGGGATTGGCTTCCACCATTATTGTCCAAAGGAAAAAGAGGGGAATTAAAATCCCCAACCAACAACCAAGAAAGATCAAGGGAAGCCTTTTTATTTATACTCAACTCCTCCCAAATGTGACCTCTATCTGTGACAGAGTTTGGAGCATAAACATTGGTTAAAATCCAAGAAAATTTTCATTATCTATAGAAAAAAAATACATTAATAAATCTATCAAAGGAAGAAAGCACTTGACCCTCAATTTTAGAATTGTCCCAAATGCACATCAATCTCCAGATGATTCTAAAGCATGGATAAAAAAAAGCATATTTTCAAACGTCATTCTTCACCTTGTCAAAATTACTCTCTCTAACTTTAGTTTCTTGAGTTAGAAATATTTGGGGCTTTAGATATTTTGTCAAAGATACAACCAAATATTTCTTAGAAGGGGCATTCAAGCTCTTTATATTCCATGATAATATTTTTATTTGTGGGGCTTTGTAGGGTGCTTCTTCCCCCTCCCATAAAAAGTTTTAATTGGGTTCCATTAGCAATGTCTTTAAATTTTTCCCTTAATCTTCAATATTTATGTGAAGGTCACCCCAGCTTAGAGTCAAACCCAACATTCACTAATCATTTTTTGCTACTCCTAGCATTACGATTAAGGCTTCAATGATCTTTTTTATAATTTTCCCTTTAGGAGAGGAATCTGAACCTCTGTCTTGGAAAACCAACAAACTCTATATAATTAAGATAATAGAGTCTAAAACAAGGAGGATCTTTAGATTCTTAGACTAAGAAGGCTCCACATACATGGATTCAACCAGTGATACATTCTCCAAGCCAAAGAGAGAATGGGGTTAGGTATTAGCATCTAAATCATTCTCCTAACCTTGGACACAAGAAAACATATTTACAACTAGAACTTCTTCTTCGCAAAGGGATCAAAATTAGGGGGAGGACTTTCCTCTATATTTCCAAAGATAATCTCTTCATATTCAACATACAATAGCTCTTGCATCAAGTTCAAGGAAATAGGCTTAGCCAATTCTACCTTTGTTGATTGGTTAACTTCCACAAATTTCTTAGCATATTATTTCTTGGAATAGTTCTAGGTTTTTCTTGGGACAACATTTTTTCAAATGTCCTAGGGCGTTGTAGATCCCACACTTAATTGGTAATTCTATGGGCTAGGAATGAGTACTGAACATGGAAATCAACTCAATTAATTTTGGTAAAGGAGCCTCCATATTAATATTGATACAAAAATAGGCTTAAATAAGTCTTGAACGAGTTGAATTTGTTGGGTCGATGGTAAGGAGCTGACCTAGATGCCTAGCTATACCCATAAAAATATCTTCATGCTAGAGAAAGAGTGGAAGACCCGAGAGCCACACCCACACTATAATTTCTTGAAGGCTTTGAGAATGAGGCTCAAAATAAATCGACCATAGTTTTATAAACAACACTCTTCTGTTAAAAAACATGGCCTTTAATATAGGACTTTCTATAGATCTTCATAGATGAATCTCATAATAAATAAGTCCTTGGGAAAGAAAGCAATATTTGTGCGACCTCGAGGCCTTAATTTTTCATGCACCCACTTACAAATAGTGTTTAACTTAGGCCTCATCCCTAGTAATTTCTTGATTAATCACAACTCCCCTTGTGAGGTCGCCATCTTTGCAAGATTGTTAAGAATTTCAATCCAATCATCAATAGGATATAAATGACATAAGGAACCAAAACCCTTTCTTTATCCCACCATTACTCGCATCCAAGGCCTTTCACCTAGTTTGAAGGCCTTGGCTTGGAAATCCATAGGATTTGCATGAAAAAAATTTGAAAATTTTCCTATATAGGATCCTGCACGACCACCTTCCACAACATGCACCACCCCACCTTTTTTGCCACTTTCATTACTACTCATTTTCACTTCTCTTAGGGGTGTCTTAAAGTTGTTGAATATCAAAGGCATTTTTCCCTTTTTCAATATTCTAATTAGATAGCTAGCTATTTAATAAAATTAAGTAACTCAAACATATATAGTACATCTATCTATTAAATTCCTAGAGATATCAAACTCAAAGCACTTATTTCAATATAGGTGCCTAAGTATGATATCATTGGGTATTGAATATATATTGAAGAACACAAGCTTACTGAGAGGGGGGTGAATAGTATAAAATAAAACTTTTACTTTTCTTACCAAATAGTATCCAATATTATCAATTGCAATAACTTTCCAAAGCAGTATTATCTAATATCATCAATTGCAATAATGATACAATGCACAAAACATCACACACATGAGAGACACAGATTTAACATGGTTCACCCAATGTGGGCTACGTCCATGGAGAAAATTTTTCTTATAAATTTTCTCAACCAATCTCTTGGGAATCAATTCTCTATTACAATATTTATGGGTACCAATCCAAAGAAGACACCAATCCCCTATGATCTTAGGAGACACCAATATCCTCTGCTCTTGTTTGTGGACCTATATCCATAGGAGACATCAATCCTCTCTGCTCTGGTTTTTGGACCTCTATCCATAGGAGACACCAATTCCCTTAGCTCAAATCTGCTCTTAAGCCTTTCCACAAGACTTGCTCAACTTTACTCAAAACTACTCTCAACTCTACCCAAATATGTACCAAGCCTATTCACAAGGCTTGCTCAACTCTACTAAAAAACTGCTCAAATCACTACTCAAACCTATCCAAAACTCTACTCAAAACTTCCCAAAACTCTTCTCATAGAACCTTCTCAAATCTGCTCATAATATTTTCTAATTCTTGCATACACACAATGCTCATGTATACCCAAAACCAATATGAACAATATAAAAATTTATTTCCACAAATTTGATCTACAAGACTTGCTCCTTTATTTACAAATTTACTAAAAGTAATATGCACTTATGTTCTCAAATACTTACACTTTTAATTCCAAACTCATTCAAAACATGTGCACAACTTATTTTCAATCCCTAGCTCTAATGCATATTTACTCAATCTTAATTTCTTCAATCATATAAAAACAAATTATTTCTTAAACAAACACCTTGTGAATGAGATCATAACACCATACCTCTAAAAATTTCCTTGATGATGATGTGCCTCTAAAACCTGTCTCAAAATAATTTTATTTTTGATCCTTCAAGAAATTTGGTTAGTGATTTTCAATTCTAGCATAGATAAAAACATCATCCACTCAAATATTTCCAAAAGATGTCCATAATAAATCTAGAAAATCAATGCTTTATTTCTCCTCTTTAATATTTCAAGAATAAGCTTCTAAAACCCTAGGATTCATTTTTTCTTTAATGCACAAATTACACTTGGAAATAAATCAATTTACACCTTATAACTTCAAGCTTAAGCTAGTAAAAATTACACACAAAAATAACCACAAAGACACTTTATTTATCCTCTCAAAATACATGATATACGACCTTTTAAAAAAAGCTCAAATCACCTTCTAAGTATTTAATTTATACACGCATTATAATAAAAAATATTCCTTTATACACCTTATGTCTCCACTACTTAATTAATACCAAACTTTCTACCTGTAACAATGCCAAATGAACCAGTGAATAATTTTTCTCAAATATGCATTGATAAATCAAAAATTTAGTGCATACATCAACAACATAGGCTAGTGAACGTATGACAAAATATTTGGTGTAAAATTCCAACAACACAAGCCAGCGAACCACACGAGAATTGAACTCACAACCTCTACCAACACAATGCCCTAGCAACATCTAGGTATCCATCTTGGCTACCCCAACGAGTGGTAACAACAATAACCATGCACCATCCAAGGTCCATGTTCCAATCAAAACTGTTTTCAATGCTACCAAGCAAAACGTATACCCCTTAATTCGACCTTGCAACCTCTCTATCCCCAGTACCTTATCACTATCCTAGCGACTAGTTGGGCTAGCCATCCACTTGAGAATCAAACGTAGCAATGTAATATTTTTTCCTCTTTTTGATTCACGAAATATTTTCCTTATTTTTATTTTTGTTTCACTATACAAAATATATTCGAATTTTTGCATGCACACCAAACATTAGCCAAAAGCATCATTCCACAAATGTATTAAATCTACCTTTATTTATATGCACTTTGAAGCTTTGGGGAAGACATCGACACTTTCAAAAATAATCACGTCAGGCTCTTATAAATGTTTAAAGTGTTCCCTCCAAGTCTTTTTAGCACCTCAACCAATTCAAACATTTATATTATAATATTTAAAAAATATTATAATATTATTCTTTAAGCCTTTGATCTTTGCAAAATAAACCTTTCCATATTTTTATTTTTCTTTTAAAAAATAAATCCTTTTAGCCCAAGTATTATAATATCAAAAATATTATAATATTATTTCTTCTCTTTTAAACCATGCCCTTAACCTTTTAGGACTCCTTATGTAATATTTAAACCTTGTTTTAAAACATTGTCCCAAGCACTCTTAACCTCTTGATCCTTATTTATAATATTAAAAATAAATATTATAAACCTTTTATTTACAATAAACCCTTGCTTGAGGTATATTTGTCTAACATTAGAAGAATATTTCTACCTTGAATACCATGCAATATTTTGACATCAATGACAATTCTTGACATCAATCCTTTGATATCAAATGATAACTCACTATGCTCAATATTTCCAACAATATTCCCCTTTGTCGTTAATGGTAACCCTTACAAAAATATTCCTTTTACTATAACTGGATTTCCAAAATTTTCCCCCTAAGAAGCTGCTCCCCCTTACTGGAATCTCTCCTCCTTACTGAAATCTCTCCCCCTTTGACATCAATGGCAAAGGGCTCAATGGAGCTAAAAATAAGATATTTTACCATAGCCCCCTCACCACCTCTTCTTCTTGAGGTGATTAATTTTGGGATGAGAGTAAGATTACTCCAAAATTTCCTCTGAGATATTCAAAGGAAACCTTTGGAAGTGGCTTGGTAAATATGTCAGCAATTTGTTCCTTTGTAGTAAAGTATTCCAATTTAACTTATTAATCTATCATATGCTCTCTAAAAAAATGGTATTTGATCAAAATGTGCTTGGTCCTTGAATGCATTACCGGATTCTTTGAAATATTTATGGCACTTGTATTGTCACAAAGTATGGATATTGGATGAGCATGATTTATTTTGAAATCTTGTAATGTTTACTTCATCCATAAAACCTGTGGACAACAAGCAACTGTTGTAATGAACTCTATCTTTGCTATGGATAGGGATACTAAAGTCTGTTTCTTGCTTAGACAAGAGACTAAACAATATCCAATAAAGAATGCTCCTCCACTTGTACTCTTTCTATCATCAACATTGCCTACCCAATCTACATTTGTATATGCTATGAGAGTGAAATTGTTACCCTTGGGATCTATGTTAGTCTAAAAAGACTACCTTGATAGATAGCAGTTTTTTGCAGAGAAAGACCAGTATTTTCATTTTTGAGACATGAGGCAAAGAATTTACTAAGGCACAAAGAAGGTCACGATTTCACGACATGTTAGCTTTTCGCTGATATATAGCTCAGAAAGACCAAGAAGTAGGAGAACGTTGTGATTCTGTGACATGTTAGGTTTTCACCCGTGAAGAAGCCTGAAGAAGAAAAAGAGAGAGAGTCATGATTTTGTGCCATAACAAATTTTTTCTAGTATGCCACTCACCAAAGCTAAAGTACAAAAGATGCCACGATTTTGCGACATGGCGAGTTTCTGCTAGCATGTTGCTCACCAAAACTAAAGTACACAAGATGTCAAGTTTTCTCCTGTGATGTAGCCTAAAAGAGCTAGAAGGGAAAAAGTATCATGATTTCACAATGTGTCGGGTTTTCACCAGTGATACTACCTGAAAGAGCCATAAGGGAAAAAGTATCGTGATTTCATAACGTGATGAGTTTTGCCGACATAGATATATTTAGTAATGAATAAGATGCCTCCAAGATCTTGTGCCAGTAACTAAAAGTAGACGGTAGAAAATATCAATCCCTAGATTCCTGCTATTAGATTTTATTTGTTAGAAGCCATGCAAAATATATGGAAGCATGATTGTAGTCTGATTTCTTGTAATTGATTCTATATCAAAATGTACTAATTTTAATAAGATACTCACCATAGGGTATATATAAGGGTAAACGTACTTGGAAAAGAGGTCGGCTCTTGGATGTTTACAAGACTGGATGTATGTACTTTGAATACAAGCAATAAAATTACACTTCTATTGGCTTCTAGTTCATAGTGTGCAAGTGTATGTATTAACATTTCTCACTTCTATTCATATTATTGAAATATAGATTGTATTTGTTCTAAGATCTGGACTTATGCAAAATATAAATCATATTGCTGGAGTTGAAATTTGATATATACATGTGTTAGATGGAGATCTAAATCACATTGAGAAATTCATGATTTTTGCATGGAGATAATATTAAATGCTTTGACAAGTAAATTATATATGTTCATCTTGTTTGTTGTTTAATCTGTACCACAAACAAGCTTTAGCCTCGGCTATATTTCCCTCTCTTTCAGTAATGCTCTTTTCCCTTTTCCATAAAAACATTAAGGAACCAGCCTCCTCTGGAGATTATATGAAAGATCTCAAAGATCAGTCTCGTCTATTCAATGTTGAAAAAATCAAGGCGTAAATAACAACCATAGGCAACTTTTGTTCCAACAGATACCATAGTCCAAATTCCATAGTTCCTTTTAGATACCTAAGGATTATCTTTACTTCCTGTACATGTGTTTCCTTTGGTGTTGCTTGAAATCTTACCACTAATCCCATTGCTTGCATTATATTTGGTCTTGTAGTTGTGACATATAGTAAACTTCCAATCATGGATCTATATAATGTCTGATTTACCTTAGGAGATTCATCATATTTACTCAACTTGCATCCTGTAACCATGGGGGTACTTACAGGTTTGCAATCCTCCAGTTTAAATTTCCTCAACATTTCTTTGATATACTTGGTCTGAGAGAGAAATATGCCTTTGTCTAACTATAAAATTTGCAAACCAAGAAAGAAAGACAACTCACCAAGCATTGACATCTCAAACTCATTTTGCATGCATTTTGTAAATTTCTGACACATCTTATCATTACTGCCTCCAAAAATGATATCGTCCACATAGACCACTATAATCAACAAGTCATCTCCTTCATTTTTGATGTATATATTGCTATCGGCTATACCTTTCCTGAAACCCTACTCTTGGAGATACTTATCCAACCTTGAGTACCAAGCCCTAGGGGCTTGCTTAAGTCCATAGAGAGCTTTCTTTAATTTGCATACATAGTCTGGCTTATCTGTTAGGCTGAAACCATCTGGTTGCTCAATGTAGACTTCTTCTTCTAAGTAACCATTTAGAAAAGCTGACTTTACATCCATCTGATATACCTTGAAATTTCTGAAACTTGAGAATGCCAAAAATATTCTTATAGCCTCAAGATGTGCAACAGGAGAAAAATTTTCTTCAAAATCAATCCCTTCAACTTGTGCATATCCTTTGCATACCAATCTTGCTTTGTTTCTGACAACCTGACCATCTTCATTTAACTTATTTCTGTAGACCCATTTGGTGCCAATTACATTCTTACCTTTTGGACATGGGACAAGTTCCCAAGTCTCACTCTTTTCTATTTGGTCTAACTCTTCATCCATTGCCTTGACCCAATGTTTATCTTCTCTTGCTTCACTAAAATTCTTGGGCTCAATTTTAGATAGTAGAGAAATATTTGCATGTTCATTTGTTCCTATTATCTTCCTCCTTGTTTGTCTCTCATCTGGATTCCCAATAATCAATTCTCTTGGATGATTCTTTTGCACATATCTGGAAGGTGTCTTTGGTACTCTTGGTGTCTCTTCTTCTTCTATTTCTTCACCTTCTTCTTCTCTGCAACTTTCTCCTTCTTGATATACAATCTCTTGAGCTGATTCTCTTGGCTCTATCTCTTCATCAACTCTTACATTTGCACTTTCCACAATTGTATGTGATATTTTATTATAGCATTTGTAGGCTTTGCTCTTTGTGGAATACCCAAGGAAGATACCCTCATCACACCTGGAATCAAACTTACCCAAATTTTTCTCTTCTCATCTAATATAGCATTTGCTTCCAAAAATTTTGAAATATTTTACAGTAGTTGGTCTTCCCTTCCAAAGCTCATATGGGGTTTTGTGGTGATTTACTCTTACTTGAGCTCTATTGATAATATAAACTATTGTATGAACTACTTCTTTCCAAAAACCATCTAAAATATTAGACTCATTTAACATAGCTCTGGCCATACCCTGAATAGTTCTATTTTTCCTTTCAACTACTCCATTCTGTTGTGGAGTTCTTGCTACTGAAAATTATCTCTTGATTCCATGTTGCTCACAGAATTCTATAAATTCACCTGAAATGAATTCTCCTCCTCTATATGATCTTAAACATTTGATCCTTTTGCCTATTTCATTTTCTACTAGTGCCTTGAATGCCTTGAATTTTTCAAATGCTTATGATTTTTCCTTTAAGAATGTTACCCAAGTCATTCTAGAGAAATCATCAATAAATAGCATGAAGTAACTTTCACCTTGTAAACTTTTTATCCTTGTAGGACCACATAGATCAGTGTGAACTAGTTCCAAAGGTTTGGATGAAGTAAATTCTTTTGATCTGAAACTTGTTCTTACTTTCTTGCCATGCTGACATTGTGCACAAACTGTGTTTGGTGGTTTTGTTATTTTGGGCAAATCTCTGACTGCTTTTTTGTTGCTTATTTTCACTATGTTGTCAAAATTCAAGTGACCCATCCTTCTATGCCATAACCAACTCTCATCCTCTTGTGACAAAAAGCATTTTTCCCCTTTGATGTCACTCAACATGTAGAGATTGTTTGTAGTTCTACTGGCATCTACAATAAGCTTTCCTATTTTGGATTTCCTGATCTCACATCCATTTGGGTGAAAAGTAAGTGTGTGTCCTTGATCACATAGTTGACTTACACTTAGTAAGTTGTGCTTCAATCCCTCAACATATAACACATTTTCTATTTTTGATCTTCCATTATCCAAACTCAAAGTCCCTTTTCCAACAATTTTAGCTGAAGCATTATCACCAAATTTTACCGTTCCTCCATTTATTTTCTTGAGAGAAAGAAATTTACTTTTATCACCTGTCATATGGCTTGAGAAACCACTATCAATATACCATTGATTTCCTTCATTTTGCACATGGAGAGTTGTTTGAACTAACATGGATTTTTCTTTTTCTTGTTCCTTATTTTTCCATATTTTTGAAGATATCTCTTTCTGAACTTGTTAACTTTCCTCTTTCTTGCTTGACTTAGAAAGTTTAGGAAACACTGTTTTGCACCATTTAGCTTTGTGCCCAAAATTTTCACATTTATAACACATGACATTGTTGAGAGGTGCAAAATAATTTTTACTAGTGATGACAAAATCATTTTTTACACGGACCCTGCATTGTGCAACTTTGTGACCATATTTGTTACATGAAAAACAATAACCATGAAAGAAGTATTGAAACCTGTTTGATTACCTATGATTGAATTTTGTCCATGATGATTCTTTGCTTTCTTCCTCCCTGATGCTTTTATTTTTTAACACATCTGCATAAGTCATGGGCTCTTTATCACTTACTTTCTTTGATGTCCCTTTTGAGCTTGATTCCTCCTTTTGTAACCTTGTATTTTTTTGTGTCCTATTCTTAGATTTTTCAACTTCTTTTCTGAGAGATTCAACCTCATATTCCAATATTTCACATTCCAATTCTTTTACCTTTAATTTCTCAATCATTACTTCTTCAATTATTTTTGCCTCTTCAACCTTTACTTTTAAATCTGTGAGATCTTGTAGAAACCTTACCTTAGTTTCCTCATCATCTTGAACTTGAGCTTTCAATCTTGAATTCTTCTTTCTCATCCTTTTTAATTCTGCAAGTGTGGTGGTAAGTTCCTCTTCTATGTGAACCAATCCTTCCTTTTCATTTTTTGAATCTCTTTTGTTGATTTCAACCATAGGAGCAATTTCTATTACATTAGTAGCCATGAGTGTTCTTATAAGATCTTCCTTCAAGCTATTAGGCTTCCCTAAAGGAACCCGCTCTGATACCAATTGAAGAACACAAGCTTATACTGAGAGGGGGGTGAACAGTATAAGATAAAACTTTTACTTTTCTTTCCAAATATTATCCAATATTATCAATTGCAATAACTTTCCAAAGTAGTATTATCCAATATCATCAATTGCAATAATGAGACAATGCACAAATCATCACACACATGAGAGACACAAATTTAACGTGGTTCACCCAATGTGGGCTACGTCCATGGAGAAAATATTTCTTATAAATTTTCTCAACAAATCTCTTGGGAACCAATTCCCTATTACAATGTTTATGGGCACCAACCCAAAGGAGACACCAATCCCCTATGCTCAAGTTCGTGGACCTCTATCCATAGGAGACACCAATACCCTCTAATTGTGGGACCTCTCTCCATAAGAGATGCCAATCCCCTCTGCTATGGTTTTTGGACCTCTATCCATAGGAGACACTCAATCCCCTTAGCTCAAATATGCTCTAAGCCTTCTCACAAGGCTTGCTCAACTCTACTCAAAGACCCTGCTCAAAACTGCTCTCAACTCTACCCAAATATGCACCAAGCCTACTCACAAGGCTTGCTCAACTCTACTCAAAAATTACTCAAATCACTGCTCAAACCTATCCAAAACTCTGCTAAAAACTCTTCTCATAGAACCTGCTCAAATCTGCTCATAATATTTTCTAATTCTTGCATACACACAATGCTCATGTATACCCAAAACCAATATGAACAATTTACAAATTTACTTCCACAAATTTTATCTATAGGACTTGCTCATTTATTTACAATATCACTCAAAGTAATATACACTTATGTTCTCAAACACTTGCACTTTTAATTCCAAACTCATTCAAAACATGTGCACAACTTACTTTCAAGCCCTAGCACTAATGCACACTTACTCAATCTTTATTTCTCCAATCATATAACAACAAAATATTTCTTAACAAAACACCTTGAGAAGGAACTCAAATCACCATACCTCTAAAGTTTTCTTGATGAAGATGTACCTCTAAAACCTATCTCAAAACAATTTTCCTTTTTGATCCTTTAAGAAATCTAGTTAGTGATTTTCAAATTCTAGCATAGATAAAAACATCATCCACTCAAATCTTTCCAAAAGGTGTCCACAATAAATCTAGAAAATTAATGCCTTATTTCTCCTCTTTAATATTTCAAGAATAAGCTTCTAAAACCCTAGGATCCCTTTTTCTATAATGCAAAAATTACACTTGGAAATAAATCAATTTACACCTTATAACTCCAAGCTTAAGCTAGTAAAAATTACACACAACAATAACCACAAAGACACTTTATTTCTCCTCTCAAAATACAAGATATATGACCTTTTAAATAATGCTCAAATCACCTTCTAAGTATTTTATTTATACACATATTACAATAAAAAATATTCCTTTATACACCTTATGTCTCCACTACTTAATTAATACCAAAATTTCTGCCTGTAACAATACCAAATGAATAAGTGAATAATTTTCCTCAAACACGCATTGATAAATCAAAAATTTGGTGCATACCTCAACAACATAGGCCAGCGAATGTATGACAAAATATTTGGCGTAAACTTCCAACAACACAAGCCAGCGAACCGCACGGGAATCAAACTCACAACCTTTGCCAATGCAATGCCCTAGCAAAAGCTAGGTAGCCAGCTTGGCTACCCCAACGGGTGACAACATAATCATCGTGCATCGTCCAAGGTCCTTCATGGGCCAATCAAAAATATTTCTAATGCTGCCAGGCAAAACGTATGCCTCCAAATTCGACCCTGCAACCTCTCTGTCCGCAATGCCTTATCGCTAGCCTAGTGACCAGCTAGGCTAGCCATCCACTTGAGAATCAAATGCAGCAATGTAATCTTTGTTCCTCATTTTGATTCATCAAATATTTTTCTTCTTTTTATTTTTGTTTCACTATACAAAAGATATTTGAAATTTTGCATGCACATCAAACATTAGCCAAAAGCATCGTTCAACGAATGTATTAAATCTACCTTTATTTATATGCACTTTGAAGCTTTTGGGAAGACATTGATGCTTTCAAAAATAATCACGTTGGGCTCTTAGAAATGTTTAAAGTGTTCCCTCCAAGTATTTTTAGTGCCTCAACCAATTCAAACGTTTATATTATAATATTTAAAAAATATTATAATATTATTCTTTAAGCCTTTGACCTTTGCAAAATAAACCTTTCCATATTTTTCTTTTTCTTTTAAAAAATAAATCCTTTTGGCCCAAGTATTATAATATTAAAAATATTATAATATTGTCTCTTCTCTTTTAAACCATGACCTTAACCTTTTAGGCCTCCTTATGTAATATTTAAACCTTGTTCCAAAACATTGTCCCAAGCACTCTTAACCTCTTGATCCTTATTTATAATATTAAAAATAAATATTATAAACCTTTTCTTTACAATAAACCCTTGCTTGAGGTATATCTGTCCAACCTTAGAAGAATATTTTTGCCTTGAATACCATGCAACCTTTTGACATCAATGACAACTCTTGACATCAATCCTTTGCTATCAATGACAACTCACTATGCTCAATATTTCCTATATATATATATAATGATACCTAAGCTAGTTATGAAATAAAAACATGATCTTTTTCTTCAACTTTATTTATTTTAGTAGGATTTTTTTAATTTATTAAAACTTATCCAACATATATGGAGAGAAAAAATAAATTTTCAATATTTGTATCCAATTATGTACCAATTATTATAGATTTAAAATTTTGACATTAATCATTTGTTTATATATATATATATATATATATATATATATATATATATATATATATATATATATATATATATATATATATATATATATATATATATATATATAATGATACCTAAGCTAGTTATGAAATAAAAACATGATCTTTTTCTTCAACTTTATTTCTTTTAGTAGGATTTTTTTAATTTATTAAAATTTATCCAACATATATGGAGAGAAAAAAATAAATTTTCAATATTTGTATCCAATTATGTACCAATTATTATAGATTTAAAATTTTGGCATTAATCATTTGTTTTCAAATAAATTGTAGCTACACTAATAAGCATGAATTTTTTTAATTTTGAAAATTTATTAAAAATCATTCTTATGATTATGAGATAAGAATTAGATATGGTTATTAAAAATCATTCTTATGGGTTTGAAGAGATCCTTTAATGAGAGGCCAGATAATGGATTACATAATTTATTTGATGCTTTGAATGACTTGGATCAGCTTTATGGGGTTAATCTGCAAGGACATATATCTGTTGCTTATATGGGCACTAATCAGGCTTTGGGTAATTTGATTGTTCAATTTTTGGTGAATAGTGCAACACAAACTATTGAGGGGAACCAGATTTTAATTCCTTATGAGGAAAATATGGTTGTTCAGGAGGATGGTGTGGTGGCAGATGATCCGCTACTGGTTGATTTTGTAGGTTCTGGTCGTGGAAAAGGTTCTAAGGTGAGTTCTATGCTTGGATTGCATCAAAATAATTTTAAAAAGGGGTACCTAAAAAGTCTTCTAAGGTGGGCAGGAAGAAATATGTGGAGAAAATTAAACTTGAGGGGGAGTCCTTGGTTGAGTCAAGGTTGGTTAGGCCCCTTGACTCTCACTTTTCCACTCCTCATAAATGATTGTTTTATCTTGGAATGTGAGGGTATTGAATATCACCCCTCGACAAAAAGCTATTCGTAAGTTTATTAAGTTGCATAAGCCTAATATTATTTTTCTGTAGGAGTCAAAATTATTAGTTAATGGTTTGTTTAGTATTGCTCTCAAATTTTAGCCTCATGGGTAATGTCAGTGTATTGGTGCCCAGGGCAGTGTTGGTGGTATTGTTAACTTTTGGAATCCTTAGAAGCTCTCTCCTATATGATGAGTTTTTGATAAAAAAATTTCTCTATGGTTGCTTCTTGTAAGGAGTCTGGTGAAGTGGTATTATTAACTAATGTTTATGCTCCCTTTGATCTTGCTGGGAAAATTTGTCTTTGGAATCATATTTGGGTGGTGTGGTTAATGGCTCCTCACTATCCTTGGATTTTTTTTTGGAGACTTTAATGCTATCACCAGTTTGGAGGAGAAAAGAGGTGGTGTGCGTTCTCTTAGATAGACATCTTTGGCTCTTAATGATAATATCCTTTTCCCAAACCTTGTGTATTTTTAAACCTGGTAATGGTATGTTTACTTGAAGCAATAGAAGATGTGCTACTGACGCTATTTCTGAGAGATTGAATTATTTTATGATTTCTCCTTACTAGATCAGTAATAATTGGCAAATCAACTTAGAAATTTTGGATTGGAGAGGTTCTGATCATTGGTGTATTAAGCTAAACACCATTCATAAGGGAGTTTATAGAAAACCCTACTTTAAATTCTAGTTAATGTGGATTTGGGATCCTTCTCTACATGATTTAATGAGATTATGGTGGTTACATGGTATGCCAGCTCATGGAACTACTATGTTCTCCTTTGTTAAGAGGCTCCAGTATGTGAGATATCAGCTTAAGAAGTGGAATGGGTAGAGTTTTGGTAATATTTTTGGGGTTAAGTAGGTTGCTCAAGAGAAGTTAGATGTTATTACAAGACAAATTAGGGATTATGGCCTCACAGAAAGGAATATTAAAGAAAAATCTTATGCTCTTAAGGAGGTAGTTGAGTGGGAATTGAGGGAGGAAATTTATTGTAAATAGAAGGTTCAGATTGATTGGTTGTAGGAAGGAGATAGAAATACTGCTTTCTTTTTTAATTTAGTTAAAGCTAGAAGGTATGGTAATGTGATTCCTTATCTTATTTCTTCTCTTGGGCTCTAGTTGATTGTTGCTTAGGATATTTCAAGGGAGGTTGTAAGGTTTTTTCCCTATTTATATTATGAGGATTCTCCCTTGGTATTTTTTGAATAAAATAGTATTTTGGATTGTATTCCTTCATTTATCACTGTGGATATGAATGAGTTACTCATGAGACCAGTTTCAATCGAAGATTTGGAGGGTATTGTTTTCCAGATGAAGAAAGGGAAAGCCTTGGGACCTAATGGTTTTCTTGTGGAATTTTCCAAGAATTTTAGAAGATTGTCAAACTGGATATTTTTTATGTTGTGCAGGAGTCTTTCAGAACTAAATAGATGTTGAGAGCTATGAATTCTACCTTCTTGGTGTTGATTCCTAAGCAAGAAGAAATCAATTCTTTGGATCTTTTTAGACCTATTGCACTATGTAATGTGGTGTACAAAATTATCTCCAATTTGATTGCTAAGAGACTTAATCCTTGGTTCAGTAAGGTTATTTCTGATGAACAAGGTGGTTTTGTGGTGGATACACAAATCCTTGATGGTGTGGCTATTGCTACTGAGGCCATTCATTCTATAGGAATTTCTAAATAAAAAGCTATGTTTATAAAATTGGATATGGCTAAGGCGTATGATAGGGTTAAATGGTCTTTCCTAAGTAAAATTCTCCTTGCTTTTGATTTTGACTCCAACTAGGTTAGTTGGGTAATGAATTGTATTACGTCTCCATCATATTATGTCCTTATCAATGGTGAGCCTTCTAATTTGTTTCAGGATTCGATAGGTCTTCATCATGGGGATCCTTTGTCTCCTTATTTTTTTATTATAATCATTAAGGACTTGGGTAGACTTCTCAAATCACATGTCAGTCAGGGGTTGATTCATGGTTAGAGGTGGGTAATAGTTTACCCGCATCTTCTCATATTCAATTTGTGGATGATACTGATCTGATGGGTATTGCATCTATTAGAAAAGCAAATAATTTTAGAAGATATCTAGATATTTATTTGACTGGTTTGGGGTAGAAGATAAATTAAGGGAAATCCTCCATATTATTTTTTAATATTGATCCCCTTATACAAGCCATAATTTCTCAGATTATTCGATTTTAGATTTAAGCTCTCCCTTTAACTTATATGGGAATTCCTATTTATGTGAAACCTCTACCTCGAGGTATCTAGAATAATATTTTGGATAAATTCAATACTAAAGTCTCTCATTGGACTATTAAGTGGCTTTATTTTTATAGCGGAGTGTTGTTTCTTAAGTCGGTGATTCAAGCTTCATATATTTATCGATGCATGATTTAGGTTACTCCTGGTAGTTTTATTCATGATCTTGAATCTATGTCAAGAAGATTTTTATGGGCTATAAATTTGGAGTCTTTAAAATGGAGTCTGGTTAAGTGGGATACTATTTGTAACCGAAATAGGATGGTGGTTTGGGTCTTCGTTTGACTTCTCTTTCTTGTCAGGCATTGGTGGTCAAGATTTATTGGAGATGGTGTATTTCTCAAGATCATTCTTGGACTAAAATTATTTCCTTTAAGTATATTAATGGGGTTGCGGACTCTGAGATACCTAGATACAATTTTTTTGGTAAAGGTTCTTTGATATAGAACACCCTTAATAAGGGGGCATCTCTTGTTAAACAAGGTTTTCTTTGGATTTATCTCAAAGGCTCGAAGGCTCTTTTCTAGCATGATTCTTGGGATGGTTTCCCTATAATTTTATCTATGTTTCCTCATATTTAGGAGCTATGTAATTGTTTCTTGGTTGTTGGTTGGTACAGGGTGATGTATTATAAAGTTACCAAAAGAGTTGAGTAGGTAGAGGTAGTTCAATGGAAATATCCTAGAGATTGACCAACAGGTGGTTCTGTTAAGGATAGAGAAGATTTGGCTCATATTTTAGCTAATAGGGAGTTTTATTCTTTACAGGATGATGATGTCTTGGCTTGGGGTTTGAATCCTAGAGGGGTTTTCTCGATGGCTTCTAGTTACCATATTTTAGATAGGCAGTATTTTTGGGATGAGGAGGTTCCTTGGTGGAAACAAGTTTGGAATAAGGATTCCTGGCCCAAATGCAATTTCTATTTGTGTCTGGCTACTCAAAACATATGCTTTACCTAGGCTAATATCCAAAATAGAGGTTTTCAGGGCCCTTAATTTTGTTTTCTTTATGAGAATGGTGACGAATTTGTAGGGCATTTGATCTTACAGTGTTCGTCTACACAATAAATTTGGCATATTTTATGGAGGTTGTGGAAATAGTCTTGTTCTCATACCTCTTCTCTTATTGATTTTTTGAGGAGTTTAGGAAGACCTACTGCAAAGGCTTTCTTTCTTCAAGTTACGTGGAGTATTGGACCCTCATGTATTAAATGACATATTTGGTTTGAAATAAATCGAAGAATTTTTTAAGGTAGGAAGCTAACTGTTTATCAGACTTGGTAGAGGATTATTGGTATAATCCAAGAAACTGTTTCTTCTAGATGTTAGATCAGTCTTCCTTTGGAGTAGTCTAATATTTTGATGATGCAGGACCTGGGTTTAGTGGAGAATGACCCTCGTCCTTATTTATTGATCATAAGGAGAGGCCTCAATAAAAAATTACAGAGAGATAGAAGATGACATCCTCTGCCTCGAGATGTGTTTAATATTAATACTAATGGCTCTTCCAGAGGGAATCCTGGGCATGCGAGTATTGGTGGTGTTGGGAGAGATAGTAGTGGTGCAGCTCTTTTTATTTTTTCCTATTATAAGGGGAAGCAGACTAATAATTATATGGAGGTCCTTGCTATTTTTTTTTCTTTGAAAAAAGGTTATGCTCTAGGATGGTGAAAGATAATTTGTGAGTTGGAATCTCATATTATTATTAATTTATTGAAGACTCATAATATTTCTAATGTTCATTGGTAGCTAGCATTAGTGGCTCGGTAGATCTTTCTAATTTGTCAATATCTAGAGCTTATTTCCTTTGCTCATATTCCCAGAGAATAGAATGGTGTGGTTGATTGCTTGGCAAAATGGGCTTCTAAGTTTCAAGAAGACTGGAATGTTAGGTAATGGGATCAACTTCCACTAGATTGTTATCATCATCTTGCTAATTTGCTTGTTGTGGATATGCTTGATTGAGGTTGTTGTTTGTTGGGTGTCTTTTAGTCGGGTGCTCAGTGGTATTAGGGATCTCTTTATTCTGGCCCTTGTAAGGGTTATTGTTATGATATTCTCCGTTTCTTGTAAGATTTATTGATTCAATAATTTTTACCAACAAAAAAAATGAATTAGATAGGTTTCTATGTCTCACATCTAATTTTTGATGTTGTCATTTTCTTTTTATTATGCTCAAAATAAAATAAAAATAAAAATAATTATTAAATTTTGAGATCACTAAATGTTTACAATGTATATATATATATAATTCAATAGTTTGGATATCATCCATGTATCACTTAACAAGATTCAAACTTGGTCTTTTTCTTAAATTTTTAGGAATCTAATTGGTTGAGCTAATGCCATTTGATGCTTACAATATTTCTATTGAAAATTTCTAGCTTTAATTAAACTTTGGCCAAGTATGGGTGGAGAGAAAAGAGATCTATTATAATTTGTATCTCACTAATCATCATGTTGATCTATATTCTAAATCGATCCAAGGTATATTTTATTGTTGATTACCTTATTTTTGTTATATTATTTTCAATTTCATGCAAATATCTAGGGGACCTTTCAACCCCCTCAATGTTGTATTTTCAATATTCTTTGTTAAATAAAAATAGGCACAAACCTCATTTTTAAAGATGAATTTACGACACAAATGAAGTTGTAGATAACAATTAATCTACTTTACAAGAACAATATATGCATGGTCATGGTTGAGGGTAACTCATTTTTTAAACTAGATAGAAATAAATTTATAAAAAATCGTTAGAATATTGTAAAAATCATCTTCCATCTATTGATTCCTAGGCATACAACTCTTGGTCAAAGATCTATATGACTAGGTTACAAATGAAAGGGTTACAAGGGGGGTTTATGAAATAACAATCTTCCCAAAAGTATACTTTTATTGTAATTTTTTGAATGAGATTAACAAAGATGCAATTTTCAAGGTGTTCCATACTTTTATTGAAGCACAATCCTCTTAATTAAAATTAAGGTATATATAGTTTGACCTACATATGATTTTCACACCCAAGCCTTAGTATGGTTTTGATCATATGAACTACCATAAAAATTTTGGACTACATATGTGTTTGAAACCATTGGTAATTTTATCAAATATTATATTGACATGGATATGATTACACATGCAAGGTCACTATTGAACTTTACCTAAAATTATATCAATTTGAAACTAGACAAGCCCTATGTAAATTATTTGCTCTTGATATAGATGACTTAATCTAGTAGTAAAAAGTGGATTACAAAAATATCTCATTTAAATGTTGATTATGTTATGAATATGATTAAACAGATTATCTAAAGTCTCCAAAAAATAAGAAGTCTCAAGTTGGAGACCTAATTAGCAATAGAGAATATTTTAAGTTTTTAACTACCAAGAAGAAAAAATTTCAATAAAGAATAGGGGAAATTCTTCACCGATTTAACCCAAAAAATTAAATAGTTATTAAGAAATTTTCCAAGGAGAAGGATGGAGTACTAGAAACACGTAATACAAAGATACTGAATATGAGTCAGAGACCTTAGTGTTAGATGAATGTGTGCACAAATAAAATATAGAAGGTGATTCAAAATATAATTAGGCAAATGAAGACTTGGAAATGACTAAATAATAGAAGGGGCTACATATGATAAATAATTGGTGCTAAAATTAGGATAATGTGAATCCACTTCTTATATTAGAAAAGAATGTTCATATAAAAAACTAAATATAAGGACATATTTCCTATCCAATATTAAAAAATATAGGTTATATGGGATGAAGAAAGAGAGGAATAATTTCAAAACATAATCAATTATAAAAGGAGGCAATGATAAGGTCACAACCCCAACTTGATGGAAAAGTGACCAAGCAAAAAAAAAAGGATGCCCATTATAATAAAGATCTATTTTCACTTCAATGTTTGAAATTATTTGTATAATTCATACATATGCATCATGATAGGAAACATATGCATGCAATGTAAAGAAAAAGAATATGCAATAGAGGAATATTTAGGAAGTCTGCATTTTAGAAAAGCTGAAGATTTTAGAATATTTTCTTTGTAGAAAAAAGAAAGTATGTAAAAGAGGGAAAGTAGATAAGCAAAGTGATTTAGAAAAATTTTCTATTAAAAAATAAAGTATGTAAAACTTAAAAAAAATTATAATCTATTTAAAATATATTCAAGACAGTCTATTCATTAAATTTAATAGGATTTTGAAGATTATATCCAAATATATATTAAAACTTACAAATTTACATTTCAACCACTACTTGCCTCTCTTTAAATCTCTTTACAAAATGTATGTTTTAAGTTTTAACTAATAAATGGAAAACCTAAGTTTGCAGGTTCAATTTTTACAAAAAGTTGTAATAATCCAAGATAAACTAAAATCAATAGAAGTTAAGTTAAAAAGAGAACTAGATAGGATTTTTTTAGCTTGAAATTTTTTTTACATATTTAAATATTTTTAAAGATATAATTTACTTGAAATTTTTATTAAAATATCATCATTAGCAAAAATCAAGCAAGTTTATATCTCTAAGGTAATACTTTTCAATGCTAACAAAACATCCTCTAAGTATTTTGATTAGAGTTCAATAAGGAAAACACAATGGTTAGGGTTTTGGCTTCTCTTTTGGGAGTTCCAAGGTTCAAACCATGGTGTACTCAGAAGGTTAGTAGCCAAGTGTTTGTTGGTTAGCTACCTCACTTCAATGCTTTGGAGGGTCAACAATTTTTTTTATAAGTGGATGAGTTGGTTGATCACTGTAGGAACTTAACAAAGGGTGTTGATTGTGGTTGACCCAAGTACGATTCCTACTCCATCTTGTGCATACACAAAAAAATCATACCTCATTGATTGTGTTTGGGGGTCTAAGGGTTTTTTTTGGTACCCATCCTAAACCAGAGTTTTGGTTCCCAAGGGCTAGGTGGATTGGTAATTGTCTGTATGGCCTAGAAGAGACCTAGGTTCAAACCTTGAAGGCATACCTATTTGCAAAAGGTAGTAGTCTACTCCAAATCCTTTAAGTGTCTGACCAACTACGGTACAAATCCTAACGGATCCATGGTCCTCTTCATGTCTGGTTATAAAATAATGAAGTGGTAGGTTAGAATTTGTAACCTATAATTTGAAAAAAACAATAATGTCCCTTATGTATCCAAAAAAATAACTTATTTTGAAAAAAATATAGAGATTAATTTAATTAATAATATACAAGTTAACATAACAATATCATCAATAAAAACTAACAGGTAAATAAATTATTTAGAAAATAAATAAGAATAACATATGAAAATGATTGTTAAAATCAATCTTCTTGTCCGGCACACTTTGTAGGTACCTATTAACATAGTAAAATACTCTTTCTAGATACTCTTAACATAGTAAAATTATTCAGATAACATAATTTGTTTTGATTTCCACTCCCTCTCGACTTTCTACTACGTATAACTAAGCTTAGAGTAAATAAATTTAATATTAAAATAAACGAACGGCCTATTCATCAATCCAATATTATATTCAGACTTCAAAATTCAAATATATATTTCACAACCCCCTTGACTTTGGCTGGGTGCTCTCTTTTCCTTTATTGTCTTTCGCTTACATTGATGACCATGTCTTTGTTTTATGCTTTAAATGGATACAATTGATGTATTAAATACATAATATAGGAAAGAGAAATATAATATACAAGGTCTTTACGAGAGTGAGAAGTGAAAGTTTGAATTGTCTTGATAATATTTTTTTTTTTATAGTTTTAACGTCAGGCATAACACTTCTAATAATATAACATCTAAAAACCGGAAATACACTGCAAAATTTCATACGTTGTTGCAAAACTGCCAGCCTCAAGAAACGGAAAGTAAGAGAAGATTGAAAGTCATTCGTTGCTGGTCTCTTGGGTTTCTTCCCTTCAATCATCCCACTTTAAATATGAAATTCCACACACCCCTAAATGCAGTCACATAGGGCACAGTGATTTGAGAATAGCCTGGAACAACATTGAATACTTAATTCTCTCACTCTCTGTGTGTTTTCTGTGCTCTTCACTCTTTTGTTTGGCAGGTATTGAGCATTAGTAAATATGAGCAAAGAGCAAACGGAAATAGAAGAGTTGAAGAACCAGATAAACAACTTAATCAAGAAGTCCAAAAATCAAATAGAGCTCACTCGGGAAATCGAACGCTTGAATAAGAGAAAAGTGATCTCGCTCAACAAGTTAAGGCAGCGAAGAAGGAGAAACGAACTTGTTAGAAATAATAATCCTGATTTCACGCCTCCGCCAAACTGCGCTCTGAACTTGGGCGAAGCCGGACTGCGCTCGCGTAGTCGGGGATCCCGGCAAAATTTTTGACTTGACGTCGCACGTGCCTTCTGACAGATGTGACGTCTGACAGATCCGATCGCCATAGAAGTTAATGCCAATTCGACGATTGGTCAGAAACCCTAGTTCAGGGTCTGTCAGAACCTGTCAGAGGATAACCTCTATCTTCCTCTGCCCGCGGCTATATAAGGCAGTTCGGGTCTTCGGACAAAGAGGAGAGAGTGTGGAGAGTGGAGGAAGGCAAGAGAAAAGCAGTCATTCACAGAGTAGTAGACGAGATCGTTTCAGTGAGCAATGTAGCTCATATGTTTAATGTCCGAGCAACAGACTCGACATTTGTTTTCCCTTTCAGTTTATCCTGCAGCTTTAGTCTGTAGATGTTAGTATTTTCCTCAGTTGAGGACTTTTGTAACCCTCGTCTTATAAGAATAAAATTTGTTGTTGTTTAAGGCATCTGTAGGGTTTGTGGTTATCTTTGTCTACATAAATCTGTTGTTGTCTGTACAATCATCTCGGAGCGTTTTTCGTAAGTTTGAACTTGGATCTGAAATATTGCATTAAGTTTCGGTGTTTCCCTCCTCCCCGTACAGTCCTTGCCAAGCCAAGGAAACCAACGTGGTAGCCACGCAAGCCTCCGGACAGCAAAAGTTCGCAAAGGCAAAAATTTGCCTAAGTTTGAAGCTGTCCACCCGACTGCACAGTGAAGTCGGACTTCACTGCCTTTGACCAACGCAGTCAGGCATTGACCAACCGCTTCCCGAAAATTTGCCTAAGTCTAGAGCTGTCCACCCGACTGCGCAACGAAGTCAGACTTCGCTGCCTTTGACCAACGCAGTCGGGCGTTGACCAACCGCTCCTCGACTTAGCACTTTCTTTCGTGCGTAGCCCGATTGCGCACATTTTTCATGTGCAACCCAATTGCGCACATTACTCTGTGCGCAACCCGACTGCGCAAGTTTTACTTGCGCAACCCGATTGCACAATAGTCAAGAGTGCAACCCAAGTTCGGTTGCGCAGCCCGACTTCGGGCCCTCCCTTCGCCTTGCGCTCCCGCTCTCGACGATAAAAATAAAAATTAAAACTTCAAATTGGTATCAGAGCCACTGATCCCTTGACGCGGAGACCGAAGCAGAATGGCTTCTAGTAGCAACAACTTGTAGTTGCAGATCCCGCGCTTCAATGGGAAGAATTACGATTATTGGAGCATCTAGATGAAGATCCTGTTCGGATCTCAGGAGCTGTGGGAGTTAGTCGAGAACGGCTACCCAGAATCGGCAGATGCAGCAGCATTGGCCGCCCTCTCTCAAGCAGACAAGGACCTGTTGAAAGAGAACACGAAGAAGGACCAGAAGGCCCTCTTCTACATCATGCAAGCGATCGAGGAGTCCATCTTCCCGCGGATCGCATCAACCACCAAGGCGAAGCAGGCCTAGGAGATTTTGGCCAGCTCGTACCAGGGCACCAATAAGGTAAAGTTGGTGAAGTTGCAGATGCTCAGGAGGGAGTTTGAAAATCTGCAGATGAGTGAGTCCGAGTCCATGAGTGATTTCTTCACCCGAACGATGGACATTATCAACCAGATGCGGTTGAACGGAGAAATTGTGTAGAGCCAGAGAATCGTGGAGAAAATTCTCAGAAGTCTACCTACCAAGTTTGACTCGGTTGTGATAGCAATCGAAGAGTCAAGGGATCTGACAACCCTCTCGACAGACGAGCTCATGGGTTCATTGCAGACACATGAACAAAGGTTGAGTCGTTCATCTCAGACCTCTCTAGAGCAAGCATTCAAGGCTCAGGTCTCATTTCGAGACAACGGCAGACAAGATTCCCACCATGGTGCCTCTAGTTCTCACAGAGCAAGAGGCAGAGGCAAGCGTGGGAAAGGCAACAAGCAAGGAGGACGGTCAAACCCTAGCGAAGGAGAGACCAACTATAATTTCCATCAGCAAGGTGGAAGAGGCAGTTCGAAAAATTAGCAAGCTGGATCTGGTCAGAAGGACATGTCAAAGGTCCAATGCTATTTCTGCAAGAAGTTCGGCCATTACATCTCATAGTGCAGAAAACGGATGGCCAAGGAGAACCAACAACAAGCCCATTACACGGATGAAACAAGAAATGCGATAGGAGGAAACGTGTTGTTGACTTGCAACATTGAGGAGGAGTGCCAGAAGAATGTCTGGTATTTAGACAACGGGTGCAACAACCACATGATGGGGAACAAGGAGATGTTCTCCCAACTGGATGAAACAGTCCAGTCTGAGGTGAAGATGGGGAACAACAACAAGGTTCCCGTAATGGGGAAAGGAAAGATCCTCATCCGCACTAGGCACGACGAACGAAAGCAGATCTGTGACGTCTACTATGTGCCTGGCTTGAAGCACAACCTGTTGAGCATTGGACAACTCGTGCAGAAGGGACATACGATCCAGTTCAAATACGAAGCTTGCACCATCAGAGACAAGTCACATGGGAAGATTGCTACAATGTCCATGATGAAGAATAAAATATTTCCACTGTAGATTCAGAACGAATCATTGATGTCTCTGAGTGCAGTTGTGAAAGATGCTACCTGGTTGTGGCATCTCAGATTTGGTCACCTAAACTTCAGTGGCCTGAATCAACTGCACAAGAAGTAGATGGTGAAGGGTTTACCCCTAATAGAGCAACAAAATCAAGTTTGTGAGGGCTGCTTAGTCGGCAAACAACATAGGGATTCGTTCCCTTTCGGTCAGTCTTGGAGAGCATCACAACCACTGGAGCTGGTGCACTCAGACATTTGTGGTCCGATGCAGACCAACACGTTTGCCGGTAACAAATACTTCTTAACGTTCATAGATGACTTCAACCGAAAGACTTGGATCTATGCCATCAAGCTGAAGTCAGAAGAATTTGCCAGATTCAAGGAGTTCAAGGCTCTGGTGGAGAAACAGAGCGGATATCAGATCAAGACTCTCAGGACAAATGGCGGAGGTGAATACATCTCCAACGAATTCCATAACTACTGCAAGCAACACGGAATTCAAAGGCAGTTCACTGCCAGATACACGCCACAACAGAACGACGTAGCTGAGAGGAAGAACCGGACCATCATGGAGATGGCACGAAGCATGATGAAGGCGAAGGGATTGTCGCATGAATTTTGGGTAGAGGCTGTAACATGTGCAGTCTACCTGCTGAACAGATGTCCCACCAAAAGCGTGAAGGACAAAATCCCTCAGGAGGCCTGGAGCGGTGTGAAGCCAAGTGTGGCTCACTTGCGTGTGTTCGGGTGCATTGCATATGCACATGTTCCAGAAGAGAAGCGGCAGAAGTTGGATGATAGAGCTGAGAAGTGCATTTTCACAGGGTACAGTGAGCAGGCGAAGGCATATAGGCTGTACAACCCTGTGATGAAGAAGCTCATCATCAGTCGTGATGTGAAGTTTCTTGAAGATGAAGCCTGGAACTGGAAGTCGAAGACTGGCCAATCAGAGCCAGCAGTAGTAGAGTTTGTTGACTTGGAAGAAGGAAGTGTGCAGCCACCTGCAACCTCCAGCAGCAGCAGCGGTGCCAGCAGTAGCACAACCACTCCATCTCGGTCGCCTCCACGTGCAAGTAGAATCTAGAACCTCGTGACACCAGCAAAGACAAGGAGCTTGCAAGAAATCTACGAGGCAACCCAAACCCATGTAGATGAAGAGTACTCTGACTTTGCATTCTTTACTGAAGTTGATCCAAGTAGAGTTCGAAGATGCAAGTCAGAATCAAAAGTGGGTGCGAGGCTATGGACGAGGAGATTGAAGCCATTGAAAAGAATGATACATGGCAACTGACAGATCTTCCAGTAGGGAAGAAGACCATTGGGGTCAAGTGGGTGTATAAGACAAAGTTCAACGCCCAAGGAGACGTTGACAAGCATAAAGCCAGACTGGTGGTGAAGGGTTACAAGCAAAATTCAGGCATCGATTACCATGAGGTTTATGTGCCTGTAGCCCGACTTGACATAGTCAGGATGATCCTGGCATTGGCAGCCCAACAGGGTTGGAAGATGTACCAGATGGATGTCAAGTCAGCCTTCCTCAATGGAGTGTTGGAGGAAGAGGTCTACATAGACCAGCCACCAGGTTACAAAATTGAAGGCCAGGAGGGCAAAGTCCTGAAGCTGAAGAAGGCCCTGTATGGTTTGAAGCAGGCACCCCGGGCTTGGTACAACCGGATTGATAGTTATTTTTAGGAAAATGGGTTTGTAAAATGCCCATATGAGCACACCCTATACATGAAGACAAATGATGTAGGTGAGCTCATAATCGTCTGCCTGTATGTGGACGATTTAATTTACACTGGCAACAACACAACACTGTTTGCCCAGTTCAGAATAGCCATGAAGAAGGAGTTCGAGATGACGGACTTAGGGCTGATGAAGTATTTTCTTGGCATTGAAGTTGACCAATCGGCAGATGGCATCTTCATTTCTCAAGGCAAGTATGCGAAGGATGTCCTGAAGCGGTTCAAGATGGAGGACAACAAACCTGCCATCACACCTGTAGCCACAGGTTTGAAGTTGAGCAAGCTGGATTCAGGGAGGAATGTAGATCCAACGTTGTTCAAGAGGCTAGTTGGCAGTCTGATGTATTTGACTGCAACTCGGCCAGATACGATGTTCGGAGTCGGTCTGATCAGCCATTTTATGGAGACTCCGAAGGACACGCACTGGCAAGCAGGCAAGAGGATCTTGCGCTATGTCAACGGGACGCGAAACAATGGCCTATTTTACGCTAGACAGGACCAGTTGAAACTGGTGGGCTTCATAGACAGTGACTGGGCTGGCAACACCGACGATCGAAAGAGCACCTCCGGGTATGCTTTCCATCTCGGATCAAGGGCAGTCTCATGGGCGTCCAAGAAGCAACCCATCATTGTGTTGTCCACAGCTGAAGCAGAATATGTCGTTGCCACATCAGCCGCATGCCAGGCAGTTTGGCTGCGAAGAGTTCTGAGTGAACTGAACTATCCTTCGAAAGGCACGACAATAATTTTTTGTGATAACAATTCGGCAATTGCACTATCAAAGGATCCCGTGTTCCATGGCCGGACGAAGCACATCGATATTCATTATCACTTCATCAGAGAGTTGGTGAAGTCCGGAGAAATTCAACTACAGTTTTGCAGATCCAAGGAGCAGTTGGCGGATATTTTCACGAAGCCTTTGAAGGAGGAAGACTTCAACAGATTGTGACAGCAGCTTGGAGTCAAAGCGCTCGTGAAATCAGGCTTAAAGGAGGGTGTTAGAAATATTAATCTTGATTTCACGCCTGCTAACTCGCGCTCGAACTTGGGTGAAGTCGGTGCTCCGAACTTGGGTGAAGCGGACTGCGCTCGAACTTGGGTGAAGTCGGACTCGCTCGGCGTTGGGGATCCCATAAAAAATTTTGACTTGACGTCGCACGTGCCTTCTGACAGATGTGATGTCCGACAGATCCGATCGTCGCAGAAGTTAATGCAAATTTGACGATTGGTCAAAAACCCTAGTTCAGGGTCCGTCAGAACCTGTCAGAGGATAACCTCTATCTTCCTCTCCCCACGGCTATATAAGGCAGTTCGGGTCTTCAAAAAAAGAGGAGAGAGTGTGGAGAGTGGAGGAAGGCAAGAGAAAAGTAGTCATTCGCAGAGTAGCAGACGAGATCGTTTCAGTGAGCAGTGTAGCTCATTTGTTTAATGTCCGAGCAGTAGAATTGACATTTGTTTGCCCTTTCAATTTATCCTTTAGCTTTAGTCTGTAGATGTTAGTATTTTCCTCAGTTGAGGACTTTTGTAACCCTCGTCTTATAAGAATAAAATTCGTTGTTGTTTAAGGCATCTATAGGGTTTACGGTTATCTTTGTCTGCATAAATCTGTTGTTGTCTATACAATCGTCTCGGAGCATTTTTTGTAAGTTTGAACTTGGATCTGAAATATTGCATTAAGTTTCGATGTTTCTCTCCTCCCCGTACAGTCCTTGCCAAGCCAAGGAAACCAACGCGATAGCCGCGCAAGCCTCCAGATAGCAAAAGTTTGCAGAGGCAAAAATTTTCCTAAGTCTGAAGCTGTCCACCCAACTGCGCAATGAAGTCGGACTTCGTTGCCTTTGACCAACGCAGTCGGGTGTTGACCGGTCGCTCCCCAAAAATTTGCCTAAGTTTGGAGCTGGCCACCCGACTACGCAGCGAAGTCGAACTTCGCTGCCTTTGACCAGCACAGTCGAGCGTTGACTAGCCGCTCCCCGACTTAGCAATTTCTTCCATGCGTAGCCTGATTGCGCATATTTTTCGTGCGCAACCTGACTGGACACATTACTCCATCCGCAACCCGACCGTGCAAGTTTTACTTGTGCAACCCGATTGCACAAAACTCGGGAGCGCAACCCGAGTTCGACTGTGCAACCCGACTTCGGGCCCTCCCTTCGCCTTGCGCTCCCGCTCCCGAAGATAAAAATAAAAATTAAAACTTCAGAACTTACGGTGAAAGTTAACAGCCTGAGGAAAGAGGAAAATGAAGTTACTAGACAAGTTAATGCAAAGAAAAGAGAAAGAGACAATATTATTCATGAAGCGAGACAAAGGGATAAGCAAAAGAGTGCAGAAGATGAAAGGATAAAAGAACTGACTCAACGAGTTAGTACAATGGAGACAGCAATATCCACTTTGAATGGAACTCTGGAAGGCTTGAATGCTCAAAATAAATTACTTTTTGATTAGTTGCAAGTTTCGAGAATGGAATTGATGGAACTTCAGCAAGAAATGGCGAGGAAAGAAGATCAAATCAGTTCAGAAATGCAAGCAAGGAAACTCTGGAAGACTTGAATGCTAAAAATAAATCACTTTCTGATTAGTTGCAAGTTTCCAGAATGGAATTGATGGAACTTCAGCAAGAAATGGCGAGGAAAGAAGATCAGATCAGTTCATTAAAGCAAGCAAGCGCAAGGAAAGCAGATGAAGAGAGTTTGTGTAGGTTTGAAATACCAGTTGAATGGATGGAAGAATTGAGTGATGAAAATACAATCCAGATTGAGTGGAATGAAAGCATAATGGAAGACACATTGTGAATAGATGTCAGTGTGGTGGAAAGAGAGGTAGTTGATAGAGATGTTGGAGTGGAGCATGTGACCGTTGAAAATGGTGGACTTTGGAACGAGAATGAGACTGAGACATCTTACAATCTTATGGATATGTTGATTGAAGGAAGAATGGATATTTGGATCTGGATGTTATAGGTTATGCTTAGTGTTATTGCAAATACGTTATTTCAAGAGAGTAGACGTCCTACAACTATCTTGTCTTTTGTGTTCACAATCCTTGCATATAATATTTTTTAAATTAAATAATAAAATAAAAAGAAATTAAGGAGAGGAAAAAATTTGGAGGAAATAATTTATCAGGGTGGGATTTCATGAGTGTGATTGTGCTTATTGCTTCTAATTATAAATGAGAATCATTTAAGTAATTTTAAATTGGAGCAAGAGTTTAATATTTGCTTAATCTTTTATTTTTTTATTTTTTATTTTTTTTTGGGGGGGGGTTGAGGGAGGATGCGAATTATTATGGAATATAATGGGAGTCATTTTTCAAATGATTCTAACTTGGATTTTTTTAATGAAAGTTTTAAAATATATTAATATTTAATTATTATTTATTAATAAATGAAAATAATTTTAAAATTAAAATAGTGGTTTTAGTTTTTTAATATTTATTTATTTTATTGTTATTATTTATTTATTTATTAATTAATGATATAATTTTGTAATATTTTATTATTTATAATTTAATTAATTTTATATTAAATTATTTAAAAAAATTGGTTGCATGGGATAAAAGCAATCTTATTTGAACTGCAATGTGAATATTTTAGTAGTACAACAATATTTATTTTGGTAATTATGGTGATAAGATATTGGGATTCGAACAAAGGCAAATATTGAAGTATATTGAGTGACCATGGAAATATGTATGTCAACAAAAACTTTAGAGATTTACAACTATAGTATGTGGGTTTGACACAATTTGGGTATGAGAAAGTCATAGCAATTGTATGACATAATAGAAGACCACAACAAGTGCAGAGGCTGGCTCACTATGGGAGACAACATCATTGACCCAAATTTTAATAGAGACAAGGGAGATTGTAAGAGAACAAAATGATCATAGAGTCACATTTATGCAGATTGAATAGTTCATGCAATGCAACCCCTCTTGGAGCAAGAGGTCAATTAACCCTCACTTTTTCTTTATCGTTAAATTTATAAAACTCTAGATATTTTGAGGGGGATTCCATATTTGGATTTGTATGTCTCTTAGTTTATTTATTTTTGGACCTATGATTGATCTCCCAAATGTTGGAAAGTTTAAGTAGTTGTGTTGTCATTGATGTCAAGAGTCAAGTGTTAGTAGTGATCAGTGTAAGCATTAGGCAAAAGAAGGGTTAAAATATTTATATTTTAAGCCCAAGAGATTTGGTTTAAAAGCCTTGCATGATTTGTTAAAAGGATGGCTAAAGTCCTTGAAAGAAGTAAAATACCTAAGCCCAAAAGGAAATAATATTATAATATTTATTATTATAATATTAAAGGTTTAAAAATAAAGCAGGCCTAAAGGAAATAATATTATAATATTTTTTATTATAATATTAAAGGTGGTCAGATTGAAAAAGAAAAATACCTAGGCTCAAAGGAAATAATATTATAATATTAAAGGTTTAAAGATAAAGCCTAAGGTTGTCAATAAATTATTTATAATATTTATATTATAAATTAATTTATAAAATAAAATTATTAAACCCAAAGTAGGGTTGGGCGCAAATTCGATTTAATTTTTCTTCCCCCGTTGACGTTCGAAGGAAAGTGGCATATGGTATAAATACCATAAGACTTGCCTCATAAAAGCAAGTCTCCGAATATTAATGCATGTGCGATTATTGAGAGTGGAATGTGAAAGTTCATGAGCACATAAGACAAGAGGATATTATTTTTTTAATGCAACCGAAAAACGTGAAGGACAAATTGACCAAGGCATAAAGCCTTGTCATCAACCAATCGGTTGGGCTAGTGGCAAGTTGTCAGTGTGTAAGGCGCAGGGTAAGCGGAGGTTCCATGTTCAAGTCTCGATGGCTGCGAAGGGACAAAGCCTTTTGTTTTGGCTTTGGTGTTGGTCGAAGAAACAAAGCACTTTTACCTCCCATGTGAGCGCCTAGCTCACACGGTAGCTAGGCCGCGGCTAGGGCGCAAGCGGCAGCTTGACATGGGATCGAATCCCATCGAGGAGTGTGTAAAGGTACTTTAAAATTTTTTTGTAATGTGCATGTGGTCTAAGGTTGTATAGTGAGAACCTTGGGAGATATAATGTGATTAAAGAAAATTTTATTTTAGTTAAATTTTGTGAAGGATTTAATAGTGGTTTAAAAGTGAATTGCATTATTTCTGGATAAGTGATGTTGATTATTTTGAAATATAATTTTTAAATTGGGAGATATAAGTGATTAAGATATATTTTATTTTTGTCTTAGTTGAATATTGAGGAAGATTTAATTTTGGCTTAAAAGTGAATTGAATTCTTTTTGGAAAGGTGTATTGATTATTTGATAATTCATTTTTGAGTAGGGAGATATAAGGGAGTTATTTTGATTATTTTATGCATTAAAATTTTGAAGTGAATTATTGTGAAAGTGAGTTAATTGAACCTTTGCTAGTTATATTTTGAAAATTTTGGAGATTATAAGGTGTACTTGAGACTTGTTATTTTTGTATGGTGAAATAAATATTGAGGAGAATTTTGAGTGGATATTTTGAGATAGATTGTTGCTACCTAACCTTGAAATTGGCAAAGAGGTTTTGATTGTGATTAAGACAGGTTTTGAAGACATATCTCCATAAAAATAAAAGGTATGGGCACATCTTCCTTATGAGTGAAAAATTATGAAATGCAAAGTTGGAGTGAAAATGATTGTTTGATAAGCATTGTTGGAAATGTTTGAGTGAGTTTTCATATGCATGATTTGTGGTTTGTGAAAGATCATGAGTATCATTGTTATGTGAGTTAGGGTTTGTTGAAATATCATGAGTATCATTGTTATGTGAAATTGAGAACTATCTTGAACTAGGGTTTGTGAAATATCATGAGTATCATTGTTATGTGAAATTGAGAACTATCTTGAACTAGGGTTTGTGAAAGAACATGAGTATCATTGTTATGTGAAAACTGAAATCATCTTGAGTCAAGGTTTGAGTTCCATAGTGTGAGTTGTTGGAAGTTTAGTGAAACACTTGGTTAGGGTTTGTAAGCAAGTTGTGTTTCATTGAGTGAATGGTTGAATGAAGTTGATTGAGCATTAGTGATTGAAAGCATTGGAGTGATAGTTCAATATTTGTGAAACAAATTATTCTTTATTTTGAATTGATTTGAAAGAGAGTTTGAAAGTGATAGAGTGAGTTGTGAGTGTGAAACATATTGAGTCTCTTACCATTCTCTATATGTTTCTCTAGTTAAACAAGATTCTAAGTGAAACTTGTTTGTGTGATTGAAGAGGTTTTTTGAAAGAGATTAAGTTGAGTTTTGTATGCAAGTTTAGAAATTGATTTGAATAAGCTTTTATGAAAGCTTGGTAGACATATTTGAGTAAGTCATAGAGGGTACTTAAGGATAGAACTAAACAAGATTTTATGAAAACTTGTAAACAGATTTGAGTAAGTCCTAGAGGGGACTTAAGGACAGATTTAAGCAAGCTTTTATAAAATCTTGTGAGCAGATTTGAGTAAGTCCTAGAGGGGACTTAAGGAAATATATGTGTGAGCTTTTATAGAAGCATACAAGAAGATTTAAGGAAAGTCTTAGATAATACTTGTTGAGTATATTGGGAAAGTTCTAGAGAGAACTTGTTGAATAGATTTGAGATAAGTCTTGGTGAAGACTTGTTGAGCAGATTGGACAAGTTCTAGAGAGAACTTGTTGAGCAGATTGGATAAGTTCTAGAGAGAACTTGTTGAGCATATTGGACAAGGTCTAGAGAGAATTTGTTGAGCAGATTTGAGGTAAGTCCTGGTGAAGACTTGTCGACAGATTTGAGGCAGGTCTTTGAGAAGACTTGAGAGCAGAGTTGATTGATTGATTTGTTCAAACCTTGAGTTAAGTTTTGGGATAGATCTAGCAGAGTTGATTTGTGATTGGATCAAGCTTGGTGTTAAGACTTGATAATATATTTGAGGATAGATTATGGTGCAAATTTTAGGATATATTTATTCCATAACAAAGACAAATGTTGGTGCATATTTGAGGGCAGATTTGTGCTAGACCAGAGATAGACTTGTGAGCATATTTGTGCTAGACCAAAGGGCAATGTTTAGTGCAGATTTGAGATAGAGATTGAGCAAAGTTGAGAGTAATATTTGGAGGTGATAAAGTAGAGGACAATAGTCTCCAATGGATAGAGATCCATTAGCCAATACATTGAGGACAAAAGTCTTTTGAGTGAGTACATAGGTCTTTTGTGGAGAGATATCCACAAGCCAGTGCAATGGAGATAGTAGTATTCTAGAAGATCACCAGCAAGAGCAAAGGAGAAAGAGTTCTCCTATGGATAGATATCCATGAACTTGATTAAGGGATTGGTATCTCCTTTAGACAGAGGTTCATAAACATTGTAATAGGAAAGGATTCCCAAGAGATTTGCTAAGAAAATATTGGTGAAATATTTTCTCCGTGGAGTAGCCCACATTGGGTGAACCATGTTAAATTGATGTCTCTATTGTGTGCGACGATTTATGCATTACTTTAATTACTACTATTGATTTTTCCATTGATTATATTGAATAATACTATTTTGAAAAGAAAGTAAAAAATGGTCTTATACTGTTCACCCCCCCTCTCAATATAAGCTTGTGTTCTTCACCAAAGTGGACATTCTAGTTCTATAGTGGATTATTTTTTGTTGGTATGAAGAAATACATTATTTTTTTGTGATGTCAGTGATCATATTCAATGGGATTCTAACCTTGGTTGCCTAGTTCTAAAGCTTTGAGAATCCTTAAACCTGTTTCAAGGTTTTCTAAATAATTAGGGGTTTAGATCTTTTTTCCTATTGGATATGTTTTTTTTTCATTATATTTTTTAGTCTATTTATGTGCAATAGTTTGTGCTTGTTGTGATTTAGATTGGCTCAAGTATTGGCTACGACTAAATTATTTTGGTTTGATTTAAGTTTGGAATTCAACAAGGTTAGCAATGTATTTGCTAGAAAGTGGTATGAGTAAGTGTGATGATGGTGAAGCATTTAATATAGATCAGTTTTATTTTATGTATGAAGTTTAAATAGGGTTAGAATTTAGTCGAAGGTGGAATTATTAAGAGCTTTCTATTAAATGTGATGGGGTAAAGTAAATCCTTTTATAAGGATATTGGATTGTCGGGTTGAAGGTGCATCGACTAGAGGTGATGTGATTCACTTTTTGTTTTATGTAAATATGGAACAAGATTTGAGTGTTGTTCCTTTTGGAAGAATTCAATTTGCAAAAATTCTTTTTCAATTTAAAGGCTAGGCAAAATGTTTTGATTGAAATTGAAAAAGTGTTAAATTGTAAGGAGGATTTGAAGGAGTTTATAATGAGGGGACAAAGGTATTAGAAGGAAGTGATAGGTGGAAGAGAGATAGGAAGAAACCAGAGGTAATGAGATTTTTAGAGGAGAATAGCAGTAGAGAGATTGAACAAATTAGGGAGTTAAAGGATAGATCAATAGTTTGGAAGAAGAAAACATAACAACAACTAAAAGATAACAATACAACAAATAATGGCAATAAGGAGCCACGACATGAAGAAAGGACATGCAATAAATATGGTGGCTAGAAGAAAAATAAAGGATACAAGATTGGGTTCAATAATAAAAAACTTACAAAACCATCAGATTTTTTTTAAAAGTCCATAGTAGAACTCCTAAACAAGGGTAGAGCAGAGGAAATATATAAATACATGTTTATGAAACAATATGGAATGAATAATTAGAATAAATAGATTATACAAAGGGACCATATGACCATTTAAAGGAACCAATATTTTATTCCCAAGAGGATATTATGGAAATTTGGAATAAATAGATAAATAATTCCACAAACTAGACCCCCAAAGAAGTAAAGGAAAGCAAAATAGAAGTAGAGATAAAAGTAAATATCCCAAACTTAACACTGACCCAGGACCAAGAGCTTCTAAATCAAAACATCTCTTTTCTATATAAGGGAAGAGGTAAGAGAAAATGTTGCATCAAAAAATGAAAGAAGATAGTTAAAATGGTTAGGGAGGGATCTAATGCTCGATCAAGTTTTTCCACTAAAAGATAAATCTTTGGTGGGAAGGTTCATGGGACACTCAATGAAAACAAAAAATCTTTATGATTAGATAAATTCAACATGGTTTGAGTTGTTGGGATATCTCCCAACATACCATGTAATGAAAAAAGGTTGGATAATTTTTGTATTCCAAAACACAAATGCCAAATCTATAAAAAAGGGAATATAGAGATGGGATTATAGTATCCTTACTATAAAATATTGAACACCTAGGTTTGATCCTCACTGAAATATGATAACCACCTAGTATATTTGTATCAAGTTATCTACACTACCACTATAACATTGGAATGAGAAGATGTTGAAGAAGATAGGGAACTCTTTGGGAGTTTTTCTTGAATTGGACTCAAAAATTTTAAATGGCATTCAAAAATTGATTGTTCGAATCTTAGTGGAGATTCGAACAAGACCTAAGTCTAGGATTACCTAAGAATATGGAGTTAGTAATAGGAAATTTGTCTTACACATAAAGTTTAGAATATATTAGAGTTTCATTTCAATGTAGTTTTTGCCATCAGTATGAACATCTCAAAGTAGAATGTAGAGGAAGAAGAAGAATTAGACACAAAAAGGAGTAGATCTAAGTTGAAACTCTAATTGGTACAAGTAATAGAGAGAAGATAATAGTAACAGAAGTTCAAATAGATAAGGGATAAGCAATAATTCTAGGAGATATAGAAGAATAGTCATATGCATCACTCAATCAATAAAATGAAAAGGACCAAGTAACTAGACAAATATTCATGGGTGCTACAAAAGAGAAGAGGGAGGCTTTGCAATTTTTTGACAAAGAGCCTAGAGGACTAAATTCAGGTGGAAGTAAGAAGATAATGGAGGATATATAAGCAAAGGGATCAAGTAGGGATTTAGTTTGGTATAGAAGAAGGAAGTATCTCTTTGAAATCATGGAGAAAATTTAAAAAAAAAAAAGGAAAAAGAAGTAAACTAAGGAAATCCCCATCAACAAGATCTCCTCTCCCTCTAGTCCCTCATATCAACATAAAATTTTGCCTCTTATGGGAAATATGCTTTAAGATCTTAGAAAAAAAGAAAAGCAGATAAGAGCTTTGGGTAAATTCATAAGGGACTGAGCTTTGAAGCTATTCAAAATTAAGGTTCCTTAGTAGGAAGGATTTTCTATCTAAAATTAGTCCAAAAAAAGTTGAGAAACAAATTCTCTGGTAAACAAAGGTCTATTTATAGGGTACTTAGAGCAGGAAAACCCTCTGAGTTAGGTAATCCACGATAACAATATCTCTAAATATTAGAGGATTTGGGGATCCTCCAAAAATATAACCCTTAAAATACTTATTAAACTTTATAAGCCTGATATTATCTTGATCCAAGAAACCACATTAAAGGTAGAAAATGCAACATTTATTCTTAATTCACTCATACCAAGCTAGAAGTATATTGGTATGAACTAAAATAGAAAATTAGAGGGAATTATCTTAGTATGGAAATATTATTTTCAATTTATTACTAGTTTTAGATAAAAAAAATTGACCCACTTTTCATTATTTTCATCAATTCACCCTCATGCATCAACCTTCTAACCCACCAAGCCAAATTCACCTTTTAAAGACCTAAAATTGAGCATTTATTGCTTCAAAAAGTAAGGTCATATTTGAGCCAATTTTTTTCCTATAAAATATTCTCCATTATTCTCAAAACCACTTCCATTGGACCGGACTCGAAAAGATCTTCCCAATGGTATAAAATTTTCCAAATTTTGACATCGTTTGGTCCTTCAAAATGTAAAAAAAAACACATGGATCTAGTTGTTGCGATTGCACAATTTTCAAAAGTTCTAGGTTGTTTTGGGTCCCAAAACCCTAGTGGCCACCTTATCCCTAAAATCTATTTTTTTTAATTTTCATTTTCCCACCTAATTCTCTTTTAAACCTCCTATAAATAGAAGGATTGGATTTATTTTTTTTAAATCAATCAATCCATCTTGATCTTGATCTATGTTATCTCATGTTTTGGATGCTCTTAATATTTGATGCTCTTGGAATGTTCTGGTGCTTTGCTTTTGGTGTGTTTTGAGATTTCACTATTGAAGATAAGCAAGTGGAGAAACCTTGATGACAATTTATTTTCTTGAGGAGGAGAGGTCTTCTACCTTTGCTCTTGCTTCCCTCACAGGCTTATCAGGTTGTTTCTTTGCATTTGTTTTTCCATAGATCATTAAATTTTAGTGGTAATTGCATTTTTAACTCTCTAATAAAGCTCTTAGTATTCTTGTATGAACTCATGCCCCACTGTTATGGGGTACGAATTTGGTGAAACCCTTGGTTTCACCAATTTTTCTTTATTTCAAAATTTATACCTACTTCTTACGGGGCAGAAATTCAGTCACAGTTAGCTTTGTAGTAAGTTTTTATCCTCAAATCCTAGGTTTTGATTTGCATTTCTATTTTTCACTACATTCTTCTTAACATTCTATTTTAGTTGTCTTTATGTTGTTATTATCTTATTTTTCTTATATTTGATCATATATGATAAAGTAGAAACAAGATTATATTTGATTTTTTTATTGTCTATCGATGGAAACAAGATGCCAACAGGGAGAGGACAAGATGAATTGGCGTATTGTGAGGACTAGATATAATCAATGGCAAGAGCAGCAGTTGGAGACACCTCGAAGTCGAGGAAACCATCACAATAGACAACGAATGGAATTAATCTATAATGATGAGGACTTAGCAAGTGAGGAAAACCGTAGTCATCGATAGGAGACGTTGGAGGTTCGCATAGGCATTGCTATGTGCTTCACATGATGCCGGTGACACGTGGGAAAAGGAAAAGTAAAAAAATAAAAAAATTAAAAATAAGGAAAAAGACAAAATTAGAAGAGGATGACAATTGCATGCAAGGTAGCAAGGTGGCGCACATGCGACAATTTGAACATGTAGTGGCAGTTGCTAGACGGTTGCATGGGCGACAACGACAACAGGCGCAGGTTATAAATAAGGTGTCCAAGGGAAGGAATGCTCGTTGTTTGTAGAGCAGATTGACGTATTTGCATGAGTACGAAACCATAGCTAGAGATTCGCTAGCAAAAAATTACCTGTGCATCAATAATTTTCACACAAAACAAAGGATGCCATAAGCCGCATACAATCAATAGACAATAAGGCTTCGTGGAGATTTTCAATAGTTAACCATGCCTTTGAAGAGTATTTCTGCTAACATATTCGTAGTCGAATGCACCTAGGAATGATTGTAGCCAGAAACAAGGAGATAAAGACGAAGGAGGAATAGGCCAGTGAAAACTAATTGTCCGTGATTGCAAGGAATCACCAGTTATCATATTTTTTTTGGTCGCCAGGCCAGTTGACTAGAAGTAGTCGTTAGGGAAGTTAGGTTAGAAGCTGCCATTAGGCACGTCGGCTGGAAGTCGCCATCATGTTGGAAGTTGTCAAGAATGTGGCTAAGAGGCTGCTGTCAAGCAAGTCGACTGGGAGGCTATCGTCAGATAGGTCGGCAAGTTGTAGTGTCATCATATGTTGGAAGCAACAACAAAGGAGGAAGTCGTCATAGGACGACAATAGTTGTGCAGTCAACCATCAGAGGGAAGGTAGCTATCGTAAGATAAAAGTGCCACCACCATCACGAAATAGAAGAGAATTATCGTCATAGTAAGCCGAAGTTGATAAAGGATGAGTCAAAGTCACCAAAGTCTAGATCAAAGTGATTGATTCAAAACAATCTAGAGGTGAAAGAGCATATGAAATCCCGCAATAGGAAGCACCACCAGAATCGGTATCTGTAAAATGACTATGACACCGCTAAGAACACTCCCGCACTGGAGGGAAGGCACGCGGACAAGTACAAAATCCTGAGCAAGGGCAAACTCTAGGGAAGCAAATGCGCTCACAGATAGTGATGCCAGAACCAAAAGAAGAGATACAACCTGAGAAAGACCAGATACCCCTTTAGGATATTACTTGGATTCATGCCACTGGGGAGTTTTGTAGGCAATGGTGAGAGCAAACACCACCAAAGGATGCACTCAAGCAAAATATCAAGGAGGTTGGTGTACATTTCATCCTGCAAGTCCCTAATTTTGATAAGGAATTTTATAAGTACCTATTGCAGATCTTAACATATGATCCGACCAAGCATACTAGTACAGTGAATGTGGGAGACAGTGAGACTCAAGTGGTATTTTCAGCCGAAGTATTCAAAAGAACATTCAAATTGCCAAAGGGGGAACAACTAGTAGTAAATGAACGAGTCAAACCCAAGGAAAGTCAACAATTGATTCAGAGTATCATGGCTCTGAAGGAGGAGATTGATGCTCTAATGTCACATGGAAGTTGTGGGGTCAAATCGACTCAACTGTTGGATAAGGGACTCCAGTGCATTACGAATGTATTGATGGCTAGGTTGTCTAGGGAGCAATGAGCTTTTGAACTACCTATCTGGTTGATACCCTAGTTACAAGGCATTGAGAAGGGAGTAGCTTATGACTGGGCAGCCTACTTGGAGACACGTATCCAAAATTTTCTAATGCTTACCACCAAGAACTTCTCAATGATCTTCCATGCGATTGGCTTATTTTTAGATGCAGTGTATAGGGCAGGTGTGCAGATTCTAGGATTGGACCCTCCCAAGGACTTACCAGAATTAGCACCATCAACTTTGAGGTGGATGGATGCTAAACCACAATTGAAGAAGAATACTCCAAATAAAAAACAAAGAGTGAAACAACAGTTTAACAAAGCCTCACTCGAAGAAGGGCCAATCGAGGAATCAAGAGAGGAAGTTGCCCCACCAGTAAAGGAAGTGGCACCACCAGTAAAGGAAGTTGCACCACCAACAAGGAAGAGGAGGAAGTTTGTGCCACCAGTACCATCGCCATCACAGTCTCCAAAATCTGTTCAAAGGGTGACAATGGAGAAAATCACCAAAAGTCAAGCTATGGTGCGCAAGATTGAGCAAACATTGCAGCAAGCACAAACCATACCACTGCAAAAGGTGATGGGGATACAAGAGGAAGATTTTGAGATCCCAAAACCTCTTAAGGCAGTACCACCAAAAGGAACAAGTAGTGTTGTTCATTTTGGGCCTATAGAATTTTTGGCAGAAGCACAAGTTCTTGAATCCTTGGCGTCACCTATTGTACACCTGGAATTCTGGTATGAGAGGACCTCAATCACGGAGACATTACAAGCTCATTCATTTGAAGAAATGCTCGTAGTTGAAGAAGCGAAGGAGATGGGATGAACTGTAGACCCAAGCACGACAAAGGAGGTAGAACAAGAGGGAGTGAAGAATCAACACCACTCAAAAAGATAGAAGTAGGTCAGTTGGTGGGAACGCAGTTGATTCCTATTACAGTGGAGGAAGGACTAAGCGATGAGCAGCAGGAAGTGATGACAAAACAAGAAGAGAATCCACAACAGAGAATACCTCAAAGGGAATCGGTACCAGCTATGGGATAAAGTAGTCAATCGGTTTCCCCGGGGGCCCAAACCCCGGCCCCCCCCGGGGGGAAAAAAAAAAAAAAAAAAAAAAAAAAAAAATATTTACCTTTGGATCAGTAGATGATCATAGAAGGGAAAGCGGCTAAGAAGCCAATTGACCTTTCAGGAAAAGGGAAAGAGCCAGAGGTAATTTCAGAAGAAGACAAATTTGAAATGGAAGATGAGGACTTGTCTGACCATATAATGTTAGAAATGCCCAACTTTCAAGATCCACCGAAATTGGGAGCACGCATTAATCAACAAGTGGTTGCTTGTTTCTCCAAGCTAACCCAAGTTATGGATAGAATGTGGCTAGAGTTTGAAGTAGGTTGTGTTGGATAGTGGAAACAGTGGCAATTGATGGCAAAAGAAGAATTGGACAAATTGGTACAATGGGCTGGGAAAGGAAAATGGTGGTCGGATATTTCTAGCATATACCAAGAACAACCATGGGAATTGCCTACCAAAAGTCTCAAGACTATGGAAGGAATGGAGAAGCTATCAGACGGGACATTGATACTTTACTTAGAACCTGCTCAAGTATATATAGTAGGACACGATACTCATACATCTTCTTGGAGCATGACAGGAAGAAGGTCATAGGTGGAATTGGTACCCAAGTTATTCCCAATGTATAGCCAGATCAACTTTATGGCATACATGATATATTGGCTCACAGAGGGGATTAATCAACTCCACTTGGCTAAACAGAGCCTCATGTAAAAGCTGTAGGGAACAAAAAATACACTGTAGGGAACCGAGGAAAAGCTACATGAAACAAAAGAGAAGTTGTGGACTGATCTGGTAGAACTGAATGCAACCATGGTACGAATTCAGGCAACACAGAAAGAACTGAAATATTTGCATGAACAACTCAAGGACAGGGAGCGGATCATTGTGGAAATGGAAGAGAAAATATTGCAACAGCAATCGGCGAAGACATTGTTGTTGCAATAGAATGCAGAGTTAGTGGCTCAAAAAAACCAGCGTGAAAATGCCTTGTTGAAGGAGCTGGAATAGGCCAAACAGAAAGAGGAGGCATTGCTCAGAGAGTTGGCTCAAACGCAACAATGTGAAGGAGCTCTCAAGACTGAATTGGAACAAAGGAAACTGACATTCTCTACTTTGACACAACAGATAATGAAGAACTTCTTTGTAGATATGAAGAACTTTTGAAACATTTGCAGGCAATGGAGGATAAGGCCAATGCATATGGAGTAGAATGGGTTAAGTATTACAATTATGCAAAGAAGCTTCGTGATGAACGAGAAGCTTTCAAACTTCGTGTTCAGGAATTGGAAGGACTTCAAGCATCAAAGCCAAAGGAGGTTGAGACCCCAACAGAACAACGTAGGAAGTCGTTGAGGACATCGACCAATGTAAAGGGGAGGATAGATGTAGACAACAATTATAAGAAGAAATAAAGTGTTTGTCAAAATGTCTACGCATTAAAGTATTGTAAATTGTTTTTACGTATACATGGCATGCAATATAGTCAAAGATGTGTAATTCGGTCAAATGTAATGTCATGTTACAAATTAATGTACTTAGCAATACAATGTAATTACATTAGCCATCATTGCAAGTGGTTAACGGTTGTGTTAATCACATTGTTAAGCCTGTGTTTAGAAAATAGTTTTGGTAGTTGGGCCTGGTTGGTTACAGTAAATACCAGAGCCACACTATATATAGACCCCCCTTTCAATTCAATGGAAATTCATTGCATGAGGAGAGCAACCATTGTAAGGAAGAGACTTCAAACTGGAAATGTTGGATGTAAGATTGTTGCAGTCATACAACTAGATTGTATTCATCTCCATGATAATACAAGGATACTCTTTTGTGCCAATTATGTCTTCATGTATGTGTGTAGTGTGTTAGATTTCTATGTTGTGTTATAGTGTTGCAGGAAGGAGTGCTCAGACGGAATGCAAGGAGCTAGCAGTTACATGAATCAACATCATCTAGTGACCAGGGGGAGCCGACATAGGACTTGTCGTCATGCCTAGAGCCGACACAAGACTAGCCATCACACCTGGTGCCAACATGGAACATGTTGTCATGCCATCTTGTTGAGGTGCCGACATACCGTCTTGTCATCATGCCAGTGTCGTCATAAGAAGCTGACATGCCATCATAAGCCATCCGACATCAGCAATTGTCATCATGACTAGTGCCATCTTGGAGCAAGCCATCATAAGCTAGCCGTCAGATACTTGTCGTCTAAGTGATACTAGCATAAGGAGTATTGAGACAACAATGATACGTTCATTATGTATTACCAATTCCCCTCCTAAACTATCTTTCCCTCGTCTTAGGAAGTCCTCACTGTTGTCTACATTGGGGGAGGTTGTGTTGGAGGTTGGGGAGGAGAATGTTGTCCAAATCATCAAGGACAACGCAACAACATATAAGGCAGTCGGTAAGATTTTAGAGCAGAGATTCCCCACTATTTTTTGGACCCCATGTGCAACCCATTGTCTCGATTTGCTCCTTGAGGACATTGGGAACTTGGGTGGTAGAGGTTGTACAAAAGGCTAGGGCTATCACAAAATTCATCTACAACCATGCATGGGTCCTTAGCCTCATGAGGCCATATATAATGTTCATCTATTGGTGCCTATCAAGGTGTTTGATGTGTGGTAGTTGGAGGTGTTTTTACATACACATGGATGCAGATCAGGTTCTAAAGTCCAATAACAAGGCAAATAGAGAAGTAGCATGGGATTCTTAAGAATTGGATGGAAAGTAAGGCCCATTAAATGTGTTTTGGGAGATCCTCAACTAGGGTTGCATGGATGTGTAGCCATGTGGTATATCGGGGGAACATAAGAAGTGCATCATGTGTTTGTGACAAAGACCCGATTGCAAGTTGAATATGGATGATGGGCCCATAAGCGAAAGGTAGTTTGGAGGTCACAATCTAGCTATAGTAAATATTGTAAATGCACTAAGATTTGAGGATCCACAATAGAAGAACCCGATAGGAGTGTTGAGCTAGTGATGAACATAGTGGACATGGGTTTTCTATCAAGGGAAAGCAACATTATTGTTGTTGTAGAGGAGAAAGCACAACAATGGAGGTGCAAGGATGATGGATCACAAGCAACAAGCTCAAGAATTACTCTAGGAAAATAACATGTGATGGTTATGGTTGCATCATCTCCTCAAGATATCAGCATGACGAGGATTGCAAAAAATGTGCTAAATGGAACAAAGAAAGGACCTAATGCCACAGTGAAAAATATTGTTGGCCATGTGTACAATGGAGAAAAAGGCATCTAGATGCCAAACAAGGACCGTGTCAGGTGTAATAGTGGTTGATATCAGATCAAGATTCAATGAATCCAAAGCATCATATGGGTGTCGTGTGTGATGAACAATGTAGCCACCAAAGATGGTGGGGCCAAGTGGCACCATTAGGGAGGGAAATCAGGTATGCATGGGAGAAATGTAGGGTTGCATGTGGAGTGGTCACATAGGGGTCTCTATAGGACATGGATTTTCCCCAAAGAATCCACCATAGATGAGATAATGAGAAAAGACTCCAAAATGATCAACTTGGTGTTCTTGCTTTAATGTTTGAAAGATGCAGGGAATTTGTGATGGCTAGTCCGCAATGTGCAGGGAAGGAGGCCACCACATGTAGGAAGGGAGGCCATTATTTGGCTCAAAGGTAGATGACTCTACATAGGGAGGAGTATGCAAGAGCATGTAGGTGCACAAAAGTAGAGCCCATGCTAAAGATAATTGGGATTGTGTGGCTCTAGTAGGACCGCATCAAACAAAAGAGGTGGCATCATCATTTGTACACCATAGTAAATGGGTAGGAAATTATAATCACAACATGCGATAGGAGTGAGAAAGGTAAGAAGATTGTAAAAATCATGAAGTTTCATCGGTAACTATTGAGTGAAACAACAAATCAAATAGGAACATGATGATGACAACAACAATAGCATAATTATTGGAGGTGCAAAAAGGCAATAGTGAATGCTTCTCAAGCACAATAGCCAAAGATAGGCATGTGCTATGGGCTAGAGTCAAATGGGTTCAATAGTTTGGGTGAGCACGTGGGTTGCACGATAAGGCCACAAAAACGACATGTGGGATAATGGAAGTTGTGAGAAAGCACCGCTAGAAAGGCACTTGGTCCAAAGCAATCATAGGACCAAAAGTAGACAAAAACACAGAGACCAAATGGGCTATCAGAAGCACATTTGAAACCCAACCTAACAATGATCAACACAACTACCAAAATAGAATGCCAAAATGCAAATACAAATGGAGGAGAATCAAAGGAAGGGGGAGGGAAATTCCCCCTCATAGGGTAAGATCTACTGCTCTGATACCGAACTAATGAGGAAACACCAAAAGATACAAGGAATTGCAAAAATGAAAGATGTTCATTGCCATATGGAAGGGGACTATTTATAGCCCAATACATTGCCTCGGAAGGAACCTTCTAGGAAACAAAGCATTAAATGCTTAAGGAGGAACCTTCCAAAAAATGCTTACATTATAATGGTGGCCACCTACTAACAAATATTAGATATTACATTATTAATAAGCATTATTAATCAAAAGAGGTGACCATAGGAACTATTAATCCCTATCAATTGGTGCCACTACTAGTGGAATCTTCTTGTACTCCACCTAAGTTGTGTCTACTGGGAAACGTTGCAAGGTACCTACATCTATGTACACTCTCCTTGGTACCCTATAATTAGTTGGCATGCCCTCTGGTAGCTCCTTCATTCCAATCATATTTGTCACTTCAGCTTGTAACTCCCATGGTTCTTTTTCATGGATTTTAGTGAGCTTGTCTTCACGTCCTCTTGGACCCATTGTACTACTTTCTCCATTTCATTGTAAACCATGGATTTCCACTTCCTTAGTTGTCCTACACAACCCATTCTAAACTGTAGTCTTGTAGAGTCAAAAACCTGCATCATCTTTTCAAAAAAGTCATCCACTTGATCATCAGTTTGGATTCCTTCTTCCTTAGACCATAAAAAATTGGGCACTTCAATAATGAAATGCCTCTCTAGTACTTGGAATATCTCTTCTTTCTCTTGCTACATATTTAATTCTTCCCAATTTTATTTTGATTGTATTCCTCTATTTTGGTTGTACTCCTCTATTCTTAACTAACCAATGAATGGTCCTTGCATCCCATTATGTTGATCCTATAGCCTAGGGGTAGTAGGAGGGAAATTTCTCCTACTCAAGCTATCGGGATGGATACCAATCAAACTCTTCCCTTGTATATGTTATCGTAGGCCCCTATAAAGACTTGATTGTCTCTCTAATATGCCTAAGTTACCCTCTTGTTCATGTTCCTACAACCTACTATATTATTCAAAGTTATTACTTGAATTATTCCCCTCACCTTCTCTCTCTCCTTGGATCCTTTCAACCGCTTCCTCCAAGTGTCTACTTTGCTTTCTAACTTCATTCATTTGTCTTCTTAGTTATCTATTTGCATCTAAGTACTATTGTACCTTGAGATGGATTTGTGGTTCTTGATATCTTCCTAAGAGGTCAGAACTACTACTTGAATTGTTGCTTCCTATATGAATTGGGGGAATACCATCACTACTTGAGTCTATCACCTTGTTCCTCTATATTTTGCTGATGTTGGTGCTTCCTCAATATCTTGACAACTTCTTCCCTACTTAGCCGATATTGTGTCAGATCCTTAGGTTCCTCTTGTGGTTACCTTTGTTGTCTTGCACTCTCTTTAGCTATTCTTTGTTGTTTAAGTTCTACCTTTTGTTCTTGTCATCTTCTAGTTGTCCATTTATCTATTCTTTGTATAGTGTCATCCATCCAACTCCTAGATGATTTACATTCTCATTATTGTATTATTCCTACATAAAGTCCCATACTCTTCTTACAACTATTGCATATGTTCCTGTATTCTTTGTTGTATGAGTTCAATTTGAGCAAAGATTTTATACTCTACCAATTCTTTGGTCCTAACTTCTCCTTCCTTGAGAGTTGATATTTCCTGCTCATATACCTTTTTTCTATCTAGGAATCATATGTGCACCCATATTCTTCTTCATTCATTTGGGTGAGGTATTAATTCCTATTATTCTATTATAGGTTGTGCTTCCTCCTACATTTTTTGTACAAATCCCACTTGAGCTAACTGACTTAATGTTGTCAATTCCTCATTCTAGACTCATCTTGTATCTTCAGGAACAAGCATATCCTACTCATATTCTTCCATTCTATCCAAAATTGTACATACACCTATACTCTTCTTCTTTCTCTAGGATGAGGTGCTAACTCTTGTTGTTCTATAACTGGTTGTGCTTCCTCTCCTACAAATAGCCTTCTCAATACCATATCTTATTTTTCCTCTTGAAGACCTTGATTGCTTTACCTTGATTCTCCTCATTCATGGAGCACTTCTTGTTGCCTCCTCTCTACCTTCAAAAGAAACAAATAGGCATTGATTTTTTACTCTATAAGGATTTAATTTTGATCCATTAATGGTTTTAGGAATCACTATCTTGTCTAGTTTATATAACTTTACTACAACATTTTCCATTATTTCAACTACTTGGAAGGGACCAAGACACAATATTTTTAGCTTACATGGCTTGATCTCTCTCTTGCCATTATACTTCAAGATCAAGTCACTCAATTTCAAGTTTAGCTTCCTAAGGTCCTTGTCATGCCACAACTTCCTTTTTTGCTAGGCTACTTCTATCACCCACTATGCCATAACTATTTTCTCATCTAGTTGAATCAATATCCCAAGCATCTCCTCTAGGTTATCTTGGTATCCTAACCAGTTTTCCACTGCTAACCTTAAATTGGTTCTAAGAAATCTATTGGCACTACTGCCTCTTGGTCATACATCAATTGGAATGGCATATGATTCATTGTTGACTTAAAATTTGTCCTATACACCCATAGGACTAATGGAAATTTCTCCTCCCAATCTACTTCTATTCCACTGGTTTTGTAGAGTGTAGATACCAAGATCTTATTCATCACCTTTGCTTACTCATTTGCTCTAGGGTAATACAGACTTGACAACAAATGTAAAATCTTGAACTTTGTTGTCAACTTCTTAATAACTTCATTCACAAAGTGACATCCTCTATCACTTGTCAATTGCAATAGAATCCCAAACCTAGTGATTACTTGCTCATACAAGAATCAAGTTGTACTCTTGGCTAAATTATCTGGAAGTGCTCTTATCTCTATCCACTTTGTTAGGTATTTAGTCACCACTATGATGTATCAATACTTCCTTTTCTAACTTGTCCTAAAAGGAGCCATAAAGTGTAAGCCCCATCTCTCAAATAGTTCTTGTGGTTGGGACAAGTGTAATGGCATAAAATCTCCATGCAATGACTTCCCATGTCATTGGCACCTATCACATGCTTGAACATACTCCTTGGAATTGTGATAGAGGGTGGGCCACCATAGCCCTGCTAGAAGTACCTTCCTCATAGTTGCATCTAGTACCATATGCCCTCTAGCCAGTCCTTTGTGAGATTTCTTTAGTGTTACCCTTACTTCTTCCTTTATACATCTTTTTAGTATTCTATCTAGTCCCACCTTGTATGGTAATTTTGCTATCAGTTGGAAAAGTGTTGACTTTATAATCACCTTTCTCCTTTTTTCTGTTGAAATCTACTTTAGCAGATCCCCTGTGGATAGGTACTCTTATAATTATTTATACCATTATGGTATATCACTTATGGTAAATAAATGAGCATCAGGGAACTCATTTGACACTCCTCCAAAAATATCTTAAGCAAATCTTTGATAGTTGATCCACTATCACATGCTTCTTTTTGGGTTTGACCACTACCCAAAACATGAAATCTTATAACGTGATGAGCCACCTGCTAACTCGTTCATGTATGGTTGGTTTATTATCAAGCAGAGGTTGATGGTCAACATAGAAGGCAAATGGATTGGCCAACATGTAGTGCCTAAACTTTTGCATTGCATACACCATTCCCAAAGACTTGTTTCATCATGCTATAATTCCTTTCTACTCAAGACAACAATCAACTTGCAAAATAAATAAGCTAGTCTAGCCTAAATTGTCCTTTTTGGGCCAAATCACATCCAATCATGAAATTAGAACATGAAATTCCTCATCCCAATCTAGAAAAACTAGAATGGGACTGCATACAAGCTTTTCCTTCAACTCCTCAAAGGCTCCTTGATGTTCCTTTGTCCACCTGAAGGAACATTCTTCTTTGTCAGTGAATCCAATGGGTAGGACACATGGGAAAATTCTTGATAAACCTTCTATAATATCCTATGGATCCTAGGAAGATCTTCAATGAAATCACATCATGTGGTTCTTCCATGTTTAGAATGACATGAATCTTATTAGGATCTATCTTCAACACTTCCTTACATACTATGTCCTAATAGCTTGTCATATGGCATCATCAAGAAAAATATTATTGGATTCAAAGATAAATGTGCATTCATGCATAACCTCTTGCATTCTTCCAATGTTGGCAAGTGCTCCTTTACCTTCCCATATATCGACCAATCATCCAAGAAATATTTGAAATTTCTTGTCAACATCTAATAAAATATATACAGAATAATTCTTTGAAATGTGGTTAGGGAATTACACAACCCGATGGCATCCTATTATAAGCATAAATGCCATTCTCTACAATAAGAGTTGTCTTTAACTTATCTTCCTCTGCAATGCTAACCTAGTTGTACCCAAAAAATCCATCTAGAAATGAGTAAATATCATGTTCAACTACCTCCTCCAAATGGAATCAGTGAAGGAAATTGGGAAGGGATCTTCTATTGTTATTGCATTGAAACTCCTAAAGTCCATGCATATGTGGATTCTATTGGCTTATTTTTCAAAGTGATCATGATCGATGACACCCACTTGCTCATCATTACTTTGAATATTATGCCAACATCCAATATATTTTCAATTTCCACATTCACTAGGGTTGCATACTTTGGGTTCATTCGATATGGCCTTCTTCTTACTGGTAAGGCACCTAGGATCAACTAGATCCTATGAACACATAGCTCTGGAGGTATCCCTTTCAAATATTTGTACGTCCATGTGAAGACTTCCTTATATTGCAGAATTTTTTTTAAAATTGTTGCTTTCAACACTAGATCCCAATCATCTCCACAATGAATTATCTTAAGCTCTTTCTATTCCAAAATTTACTTCCACTGTCTTTGGTCCTTCATACTTGATGTTCTTTGGCTCATCCATTGCTCTTGCCATATTTTTTAGGTGTGCTAGTTTTCATCAATTTTAGCATTATCGACTGTGTATTTTGCAAAATTCTTGGAAAATATCCATTTTTCTTCATCCTCTTCTTGTACGCAATCTTCTTGATGCTTTTAAATTTCTCATCATTGGTTTTTTTAGAATATGGTTAGGGCATTAAATAACCTGATGATATCCTATTATAAGCATAAATGCCATTCTTTACAATAAGAGTTGTAATTAACTTATCTTCCTCTATAATGCTGACCTAGTTGTACCCAAAAAACCCATCTAGAAATGATTAAATATCATGTTCAGGCACCTCCAAATGGAATCAATGAAGGAAATTAGTAAGAGATCTATTATTATTGCATTGAAACTCCTAAATTCCATACATATGTGGATTTTATTGGCTTATTTTTCAAAGTGATCACGCGGTGACACCCACTTGCTCATCATTACTTTGAATATTATGTCAACATCCAATATCTTTTCAATTTCCACATTCACCAAGGTTGCATACTTTGGATTCATTCGATATGGCCTTCTCCTTACTGGTAAGGCACCTAGGATCAACTAGATCCTATGAAAACATAGCTCTGGAGGTATCCCTTTCAAATATTTGTATGTCCATGAAGACTTCCTTTTATTGTAGAATATTTTTTAAATTTGTTGCTTTCAACACTAGATCCCAATCATCTCCACAATGAATTATCTTAAGCTCTTTCTATTCCAAAATTTACTTCCACTGTCTTTGGTCCTTCATACTTGATGTTCTTTGACTCATCCATTGCTCTTGCCATATTTTTTAGGTGTGCTAGTTTTCATCAATTTTAGCATCATCGACTGTGTATTTTACAAAATTCTTGGAAAATATCCATTTTTCTTCATCCTCTTCCTTGTACGCAATCTTCTTGATGCTTTTAACTTTCTCATCATTGGTTTTTTTAGAAATTAAATTTAACTTGTTCACACACAATTCCATTTCTACTCATATAATTCTACATATTAGCAGTCATTGTAGTATAATATACAGGAAACAACAACAACAATGGCAATAACAACAATAGAAATGATAGATAAATATATATAGTTTTATATTTACAATGACATTTATAGTATATCATTATAGTTTCAACATTACAATCTACAGTCTACAAACCCTATGCAGAATGCCCTTCATGGTTGTATACAAGATTGGACTGCATCAATCCATCAACCTGCATGACTAAACTACTACTGAATGAATGAGGGGAGGGCTTATTTATAGGTAGCCTTGGTGGTTACTGAAACTAACTAGGCTCCAACTTCCCCAACTACCTGCCAGTTACAACTTGAGCACCATCTAACTAATAAATCATTAGCCAGACACCATTAACTAGTTTGGGATGCTAACTAATCATTTGAAGCATGTAACTAATCAGTCTTGATGTCTAACACTTTGTCCAAACATATAATACATAGTCTAGATGTCTAACACATAGCTTAGATGTCTAACTTACATAGTCTAGACATCTAATACATAGTTTATACGTCTAATACACAATATAAATGCTTAACACACAGCTTAGATATCTAATACACACTCTATATGTCTAGCACAACTTAGACATCTAATACACAGTCTAGACATCTACTACACAATCTAGACATCTAACACACAACTTAGACGTCTAACTTACACATCTAGCTTATTACAATCTTTCAGTCCGCATTTATCTCATGACGACTGAATACATATACCAAAAATTGGGATATTATTACAAAATTGTGTGATACAATGTAGACATCTTGCCGATATTATTTCTTCTTGGAACCACTTGTCTACAGTTTCCTTTGTATTATATGTCACTATACAGAGGCAAGTGGGCTGAAATATTTTATACTCTTCCATTTGCCAATGGAGAAGTCCACTATGTGATCGGTTTTCATCTTCACTGCACTCCTCAAGGTTTAGCACTCCTTCATTTGGCTCGTACTGGCTATCTTCATCTAAAGAACTTCTCGACTCATAAATCATCATCAAATCCTTGCTAACAGTTTGATTCTTCAAATTAATCATATATTTGTGTTGTCCTCTCTTAAATGTTAACCAATCCTTTTCCCAATTATGATTAACCTTGGCCATCCTTAGCCATCCTCTTCCCAACAATGCATCATATGCTAGTTTTTGTATTGTAATCACAACAAAATCCATGATGAATTCCTATTCCACAATTTTCACCTTTTGAGTCATTAAGACTCCCTTCATTTCAATACCATATTGATCTGCACCATATAGCTTGAAATTTGGTGACCATAAAAATGGAGCCCCAATCTCCTTCCATGTCTTCTCTAGGAGCATATTCACACTTGACCCACCATAAATGACTTGCATCAACTTATAGTCTAGTATTTTGATATGAATCAATGCTATATTTTTTCCAACATTGATCATCAATACTATTGGATCAATAAACTAATTCTTCATATTTACTTCTTCTTTTGGTTGACCCTTTGTAACAATAAGCACATCATTTTTCATTGGATTCTTTTCTGTAGTAGGTTATTCTATGTCAAGAAAAATTATATTATACGAATTACTTGTACTCGTCTTCTTCAAACAATTTACCTCCTTATGATTTCCTAGTCCACACCATCTACACATTTGTGGAATGTTATTCCCTGCTGCTCCTACTACTTGAGTGGAACAATTCTTCACAAAGTACCCACATTCTTGGCAATTGTGACATTGTATAATTGGTCTTCCATCCAAATCATACTACAATCGATTATGGCCTCCTTGTCAATTACCTTGTTGGTACTACTTGCCTTAACGGTTATTCTTGTAAATCCTGCTAGTTGCACCTTATCCATTCCTCAACATATTAGGTTTCTCTTCTTCCTCTTGCACCACCATGGTTTGGTGCCTTCTTTAAAATTGAATGGACAATTGTTGATTGCATATCCTAGTACCTCACATATGTTGCAATATACACTCTCAGGCCAATTCACATTAGTGTGTCCTTTAGACTTACAAAATGTTACTCACATTGGTGTGTTCTAGGCCATCATGGGATACATGTGGGATAATTGATCAAGAATCTCACAATGTTATTCACAATGTATTTACATTTTATGCAAGAAATTATGAGAACTAGGTAGTACAAAAGGAGCAAAGAACAAAACCTAGAGCTCACATGGGGATATTTTATTTGTAGATAATTGACCCTAGAGTTAACAACGGATTAGTTTTTATAAAGAATGGACCTCAGTGTTAACATGGATTCCACAAGGGAAATCAACCAATAGAAACCATATATGGGGAGAACTCCACACTCACCACCATCAAGCGATGCTCCCACAAGAGAGGATGGAGCATATCATTGGGTCATGATTCACCCATTTGAGGTATTGGGTGATGGTTCACCAACTACCACTAGGGAATTTCACCCACAAACCTACTTCCTAATTTGCAAATCTCTAGGTATTTGTTGTGCTTTATATACCACCATGAGGGCCATCATGGGATACATGTGGGATAATCTATCAAGACTCTCATAACGCTACTCACAAGGTGTTTAGGGTTTATGTGAGAGAGTACAAGAACTAGGTAATACAAGAGGAGCAAAGAACGAACCCAAAGCTAACATGGGGCTATTCTTTTTGGAAAGAAATTTCCTTAGAGTTAAAATGGGGTTGTTTATTACAGAGAGTGGACCCTAGAGTTAGCATGGGGGCCACAAGGGAAATCAACCAATAGAAACCACACATGGGGAGAACTCTGCACTCACCATCATCAAGTGTTGCTTTCTTACGAGAGGATGGAGCATATGTGTGGGTCATAATTTAATGATTTGAGGAGTTGGATCATGGCTAACTAACTACCACTAGGGCATTTCACCTAAAATCCTACTTCTTTATTTGTGATGCTCTAGGTATAATCGATTAAGACTCTCATAGTGATACTCACAAGGTGTTTAGGGTTTTTGTAAGAAATTACAAGAACTAGGAAGTATGAGAGTAAAAAATGAACCCCTAAGCTAACATGGGACTATTATTTTTGTAGAGAACTATCCCCAAAGTTAACATGGGGCCCATAAATAAAATTGACCAATGGAAACCACACATGGAGAGAACTCCACACTCACCACCATCGAGCAATGCTCCCACAAGATAATATGGATTATATGGTTGGGTCATGGTTCAGCAACTACCACTAGGGCATTTCATCTAGAAGCATGCTTCCTAATTTTCAAAGCTCTAGGTATGTATTGTGCTTTATATACCATCATGAGGGCCATCATAGGATACATATGGAAAAATGGCTCAAGACTCTCACAACATTGTTCATAAGGTGTTTAGGGTTTATACTAAAAAGTATGAGTACTAGATAATACAAGAGGAGCAGAGAATAAATGGTAAAGCTAACATGTGTTGTTATTTATAGAGAAATTACCCTAAAATTAACATGGGGCTATTTTTTGTAGAGAATGGGCCCCAAAGTTAACATGGGGTCCACGAGGGAAATCAACCAATGGATACCACACATGGAAATAATGCCACACTCAACATCATAGAGAAATTATCTTACAAGAGAGGATGGAGCATATTGTTTGACCATGATTCACCCATTTGAGGGGTTGGGTCATGGTTTACCAGCTACCACTAGGGCATCTCACCCAAAAACCTACTTCTCTATTTATAAAGCTCTAAGTGTCTAGTGTACTTTATATACCACTATGAGGGCCATCATGGGATACATGTGGGATAATGTCTTAAGACACTCATAGTTTTGCTTACTTTCTTTAGATTTCTTTGATTTGAATCCCTTTTATCTCCCTAATTTTCAACTACTATGTTCACCTTATTTCTCCCTATTTGTCATTGCATTTTTTATTTTGATAATATTCTATATTTTCAAGACACTATATTTGGATTCCTTTTGTCCCTTCAATTTATATAGGAGACTAGTATCAACAATAATTTTTCAACTTTCAAGAAATTTTATGTTTTGCTAACCAATGCCCTGATAAAATTCATGAATCTGATGAACAATGTGTTCAAGGAGCATCTAGATCAATTTATCTTAGTATTTGTGGATGATATTTTGATATATTCTAAAATAAAGAATACAATAAGAATTTAAGGATTGTGCTTAGGTTGTTGAGAGAACCAACTCTATGGGAATCTTTCTAATTGTGACTTTTATGTTCCAAAGGTGTAGCATCTTGAACATATCATATCTGTAGAAGGGATAGCAATTGATCCAAAGAATATAGAGGCCATTTTGAGTTGGCCATAACCTACTAATGTACCTAAAGTGTGGATTGTGAGTACCATAGCTAAGTATAGCTAAAATCCATCATTTTTTTAAAATTCACAATTGATTTGATTAGATTTCGAGTGGGTGAATCTAAACTACACATTTTTATAGTCAGTCATATTTGAGTGCTACAACTAGGGTGATTAAATCTCAATCGTTAATTTTCTGACAGATAACATTGAGGTGCCAAACTTAGGTGACTAGATCTAGGTCATCTGTGCACCCTTAGGTGGAGCCAATAGGGTTGTCCATCTCTATACCAATCAGATCTCAGCACCTAACCTCTAATGGGTGAATTTGAGTTGTCTACTCTACTTTTAGTGATACAATCAAAGCCATTAATTTTTTGGTCAATCGAATGTGAGCACCTGATCTTAGGTTGATGAATTTGAGGCATCCACTATGATTTTTCTTTCATCAATTTATGGTTTTTGTGTAATAGTTGAGTGTATTGTTTGCATCTCCTTATTTTTAGAAGATATTGTGAATTCTAACGTTGTATTAGAGTGGGTATCAAGCTACCTCACTTGGTCATGTAAAAATACTATTTAGAGCTTCTGATATTTCTTTCAAATCCTTGGATAAACCTATCCTCGATATCCTATAGCCATGCTATTACAAGAGGAAAAAATAATTTTTTGTCTTTTTTGTATCCAACTTTCCAAAAGAATTGGAGGAAATTGCTTTAAATTTTTAGTTTATAAATACTATGGTTTTGTGTTGCCAACAACATTAAAAATGAAAGGTAAAAAAAATTATGACTCATAAATAAAACACACATTTTTTATTTTTTAAAAATATTCTTTTCATCATGCATGTACCATCATGTCACCTTGAAGTGTCGACATCCATCATAGCCCATCCGACAACAATCATTCTGTCAAGAACAATTTCATCTTGAAGCAATCCATCACAAGTTGATTCGTCATCAAGAGTTTTTCGTCTAAACAACATTAACACAAGGAATATCAAACCGATATTGACATGCTCCTTAGCATGTATTGCCAATTTTCCTCCCACTAAAACTATCATTTCCTCATCTCAGGAAGTCCTCATTGTTGTCTACATTTGGCATCGTTGCCTAGATCAAGTTTGGGTCGAGAGAAGAAGTGAGCATGATAAGACGAGGTGAATGATAGAATTCAAGGTTGCAAGGTCGATGACAGAGGAATCAAATACAAACTATGGAGAAACCAACTAGGAAAATTACGATATTGGTGAACCAAGGAGCACAAAGTAGAGATGAAGTTATGCAACTAGAAGTGGAGAGGGTGTGGAAACCTTAGGATGATGAAAGTCCAAGAGTTGAGAGAGAAAGGTGGCAAACATCATTATTGACAATAGAGAATGAGATGTAAAATTAAATAGTCAAATATACTAGTGTAGCAACAAAATCTAACATAGCAGGCGAAGAGTGGATGGTAACATCAAAGCCAATAGAGAGGAGTTTCCCAATGGGTATGGAAGATAAGAGCTTGGCACCAGAGCAAACACATAGGTATTCTTGGGGAGGAAGACTAGAACCACATATTATTTACTCACAAAGGAGGTCATGAAGTAGTGATGCAAGGGAGTTTGGACGAAGACTATTTGAACAAAAAGCACTTGAACAAGAAATTGAGCCACCCACAATCAAAAGAAAGTGGAATAGAACCCCACATGCATTATCATCAAGTGATGAGGAGGTCAAGAGAGATCCAATGTCACACATTGCTAATAGAGCGGGTAAACAAAAATGCCCATCATTCACTAGAGAAGGGAAAGAAGACCCAACATGCCACATTGGTACTTATACCACAATTTGAAATGCAAATGGAGTCACACAACTTTCTGAATGGTTGCAATTGTTTCATGCTACCCTGTGATGCATGGTAATTGATTGATACTTGAAGAGGAAAAGTACATAACCATTCAGGCAATGGGAGACAATGCAGGATGAATTCATCAATGAATTACGACCACTTTGTGATGAAACTGAAATTATAATAGGGATTTATGCCATGAAATAAAAGTCGAAAGAAGATGTTAAGAATTATAATAGGAGACTAAAGCAATTGGTCGATAAAATACAGATGCCACTTGTAGATGGACTAGTAAAATGTTGGTTCATAGATGAACTTCTACCTAAATACAAGAAGAAGATGAAGGTTGTGTCGTCCTCCACATATGTTGAAGCTCTAGAAAAAAGTAAAGAATTTTGAGAGCCAAGCAAAAAAAATGATAGTTGGAATCATGGGGCATTCAAGGAATATCGATTCAGATAGCGATGCAGAGGACAAGGTGCAAAGTGCTATCTACTCTTTTAGAAAAGAGTTTGACAAGAACATGAAAGAAGTCAAAGGAGAAGTACAAAAGGAACGAAAAGACATTTGGTGTTTGGATTGCAAATAAGGTCACATGAATATCAATTGTCCTAAGAATGCGTATTACAATATATACGATGTGGTAGGCCATCCAATCTCCAATTATCCATTCAATTTGAAGGGAGTAAGGCACCAAACCATGATGGTGCAATAGGTGGAACAAACAAATACCTCAAGAAATGGATAAGGTGCAACTAGTGGTGAATATAGGAACAACCATCGAGGTGGAAGGTAGGGGGCAATCCCACAATCCTAATTATCGAAGCCAAAAATATGCCAACCTTGGTTCAAATGGAGATATTGAACCACAAGCTAACTCAAGTTATCGTATATGGAGGATCAACTATGAACATGATGCCAAAGAAGACATGGAAAAGCATTGTACAACCCACATTTTGATCTTCAAATTTTAGATTGTATGGAGTAGACCAGTATAGAAGAGAGATAATAGGTGTACTAATTAATAAAATATTAAAAATAGTGGAGCAAGATTTCACCTTGGATTTTGTAGTGATGGCCATGCAAAAACCTGCTTATGATGCATTGCTTGGACGTGGATGGCTAAGAATGGTGAAAGTAAACCATAACTAGGAGAAAGAACATCTCACTTTTAAGAAAGGCTAGCATAAGTACATGATTAACTTAAGGAATTAGTCTCTCATCCAAGACCTCGTAACCTCATACGAATCAAGAAGTTCATCATCAGATGGTGAAATAAGAGATGAACCTAATGAAGAAGTGTTGCAATTGGAGTACATAAAATGTGAGAGGGATTAGGGTAGAGGTCTACTTCATTGGAAAATGGAAGACTATGAGTATGAGGTATTCACACCTCAATGCTTATGCATCCACATAGAAGACAAAATCCAAGAGGAAGAAAAAGAGCCAAAAAATGTTAGAGTAGCAAAAAGAGAACAATAATGTAGGACTAAGAAAATGAAAAGTGAACATTTCAAAAAAAATTGTAGAATATACTATGGGTGATGTGGTAAATTAAGAAAAACCAACTCATCCAAGACCTTGCAACGTGAGACAAATTAGGAATTTCATCATCAGATGGTGAAACAATATATGAACTTGATGAAGGAGTGTTGCAATTGGAGTACAAGAAATATGAGAGGGATGACGATAGAGGTCTGCTACATTGGAAAATGGAATAATATGAGTATAATGTATTCACACCTCAATGCTTATTCATCCACATAGAAGACAAAATCCAAGAGTAAGAGAAGAAGCCAAAAAAATGTCAAAGTAGCAAAAATATATCAGCAATAGAGGACTAGGAAAATAAAAAGTGGACATTTCTAAAATACTTTGTAGAATATACTATGGGTGATGTGATAATTTAAGATAAACCAACTCATCCCATTGATATTCTAAATGTGGTAAAATATCTTGAATCTATCCAATACGAAGGACCATGAATGGTGCAGATAACCTTGGCGAGGAAGATGAGGAGAAGATGATCAAGTATGGAGATGATTGGGATCCTATGCTCAAAGCAACAATATTTAAGATCTTTATGGAGTATAAATACGTGGTTGCATGTACCTAAAAATATTTGAAGGAAATACCACCAAAACTATGTGTACACAAAATTACTTTGATCAAAGGTACACAGATCGTACGAAGAAGACCATACAAAATGAATCCAAAGTATGCAACTTTGGTGAATGCTGAGATAGAGAAGATGCTAGACTTATGCATTATCTTTAAAGTTATGACAATTGAATTAGCATCACCTATAGTGATTACCTTGAGAAGAGAAACAAACAAGATTTGGATTTGTATGGATTTTTGGAGTTTGAATTTCATAACTATAAAATATCCCTTATCGGTTTCTTTCACAAACTTCATATTGGAGGAAGTAGCCGAGCATGAGATCTATTCATTGTTTGATGGATTTTTGAACTATAACCAAATCAAAATTGCAGAAGAAGATAAATTGAAGACCACTTTCATAGTGGAAAATGGCATATATGCATATAATTGTATACCTTTTGGATTATGTGATGCATCGACTACCTTTCAAAGAATCATCTTGTATATTTTTGATAAAATATTCATAGGAAATTTCAAAGCCTTTTGGATGATTGGTCCTTGTATGGCCGAGGACTGGAACACTTGAAGGTATTGGAAGAATGCATGAGTTTGTGCAGGAGAGCACAGATCACACTGAATCCAGGAAAATGTGTCTTGATGGTGCCATATGAGAAACTATTGGGACATATTGTATGTCAAGAAGGCTTGAAGCTAGACCCAGATAAGACTCGAATAATATTGTTGATGGAAGAACCATATGACGTAAGTTCCATAAAACCTTATTAAGAATGATGGGCTATTACTGGAAGTTTATCAAGAACTATGCACAAATTTTCCATCCACTAGATGCTCGCATGCGTAAGAGTGTTTCTTTCAAGTGGGCGAAGGAGCACCAAGAGGATTTTGAAGGATTGAAAGTACATTTGGTGAAAGCACCTATCCTAGTTTATCCAAATTAGAAGAAGGAGTTCCATGTTCATGTAGATACCTCAAACTTTTTGATCGATTTTACCTTGGGAGAAGGGCAATTCGGATTGGACCAACGCATTTATTTTGCAAGTCGATTGTTGTCAATAGTGAACAAGAATTATAGACAGGAACAAGAAGCATTGGGGATGGTTTATGCAATACAAAATTTTAGCCATTACTTGATAGCCATTTGCTTTTTATATATACCATTGGGTGTTGTTATACTTGATTAACAAGCTGATGATATATGGACGAGTGGGCAAGTGGCTCCTCACACTATAGGAGTTCAAATTTTGAGTGGTAATAATACTAGTAAAGAGGCACATAATAGCAGACTAGTTGTTGAGTACTTGCTCGAGAGAACATGCAAAAGGAGGAATACAATATGAATTCCATGGCACACAACTATTTATGATAAGTGTGATACCAACAAGGTATAAACATATCAAGGAATATCTATCAACAAGAGAGCTGCCAAAGAAAATGATAATAGTAGAGCAAAGAAAGATCATTGTAAAATCAGCACCATTTATGTTGATTATAGGCTTGTTATATAAGATGGGCAAAGACCACATATTGAGAAGGTGCATGATAGAGGATGGAGTACAACAAATATTAAAGGAGGCACATGAGGGATTGGTTGGAGACCATATGGGGCCAGATGCAACAACAAGGGAAGTGTTTTTGGCAGGATTGTTGTGGCACACCCTTTATCATGATGCCAAAGAGTATGTGAAGGCATGTGATATGTGTTAGAGAATGGGGAAGGTAGTACAATATATAATCCTTCTTTAAGTGCAAAGCTTTGATTTAAGATTCAAGATTCCTCCCACTTGGGAAGGTAGTACAATATATAATCCTACTCTGATTAGTACTAACTATTAACATCAACATATGACATCATTACAAATTAATAGGATGTTAGGATAAAGGTTCTACCAGATACATGTATAGTAGCATTGGAATAAGAAGCATTCCATTTGCTTTTTACATAGACCATCAAGTATTGTTATACTTGATTAACAAGTCGATGATATATGGATGAGTGAGAAGGTGGCTCCTCACACTATAGGAATTCATGTTTTGAGTGGTAATAAGACAAAGAAAGAAGCATGTAATAGCAAACCAGTTGTTGAGGACTCGTTCGAGAGAACATGCAAAAAGAGGAATACAAGATAAATTCTCTAGCACACAATTATTTATGATAAGTGCAATACCAACATGGTATAAACATATCGAAGAATGTCTATCAACATGACAGTTTCCAAAGGAGATGACGATAGTAGAACAAAGAAATATCATCATAAAATCAACACCATTTACATTTATTGTAAGCTTGTTATATAATATGGGAAAAGACCATATCTTGAGAAGATGCATGATGGAGGATGAGGTACGACAAATATTAAAGGAGCTACATGAGGGATTGGTTGGAGGTCATATGGGGTCAGATGCAACAGCAAGGGAAGTGTTGTTGGTAGGATTATGGTGGTCTACCCTTTATCACGATGTAAAATAGTATGTGAAAGCATGTGATACATGCCAGAGAATGGGGAAGGTAGTACAATATATAATCCTACTCTAATTAGTACTAACTATTAACATCAACATATGACATCATTACAAATTAATAGGATGTTAGGATAAAGGTTCTACCAGATACATGTATAGCAGCCAAGTTGTAATATCACTATGTGGTTATAAGATAATACAATTGGGGTCCATATCAATCCCACATAACAAATTTTAAAAAATAATTAATGTCATAATACAATAAATACTTAATATTAAACACTACAAATTTTTTTAAATAATTTAATAATAATAATAATACTTGATTTGTTCATCTAGTGGCCTTACCCCTTTTCAAGCCAAAGACTTATATACATGTGGAAAATTTGTCTCAATCACTATCTTTGGAAGGTGTGGTTGGAAAGGAACCATAGAGTCTTTAATGAGTCTATCCATGGTCATCAAACTATCATTGCCAGGATCCTATCCTTTGCCAAAGAGAATGTGAACCTTATCCCTTTTGATAGTTGTAAACCTCATCTACAGGAGACCAAGATTGCTCAATATTTAAGCTTAACCTTTTTAAATGAGTCTACGCCTAGGGTAGTCAACCCCAGAGCCAATGTTAAGTGGTCTCCACATCCTACGGGTTATTTTAAGCTTAATTTTGATGGAGCAGCTAAGGACAATCCGGGAAGAGCAGGCGCTGGTGGCATTGTGCGAGATCATAATGGGAATATGATACTTGCATTTTTTGAATATTTGGGAACAAGGAAGAACAACGAAGTTGGAGCTAGAGCTATGTGGAGAGGCCTTCAAATGACTCAAGACTTAGAAGGCAATTTGATCGTAGAAGGAGACTCTATGCATGTTATAAATCTCTTCAATAATTGGAAAACACCTCCTTGGAGGATTAAAACAATTGTTGAAGAGGCTAGGACCCTTTTCCAGGGAAGACAAACCCAACATGTCTTTTGGGAAGCTAACAAAATTGCTGATAAGTTGGCCAATTTGGGTGTCGATGGTGACAAAATTTTCAAATGGGAATGCGGTGTCCCGAGTGAAGTAGAGGAGATTATTCAACAAGAATGCCAAGAATGATAGTCGAATTTACCAACAGAGAAGGTACTGTAAGTTCGAATGCTAGGATTATTCTCGTCTCTTTTTTGAATTGGACTCACAATAAAAATTATTTGAGCTGTCAGTCTTCATGGATGTTGTTTGGAAATACCACAAAGACTAATGGGGACAGTCACATGTCAAATAACATGGCTCCTAGTCATCTTAGTAATTTGAGGTTGGTTGATAATCACAGGGAAGGAAAGAAACGACAATATAAGACTTCGAACCAAAGCCACGTGGACCACCAGATAGCCACCACCATAAATCTAGCCAGCAGGTTCACTTCTCCAAGGCTTATTGACCAAGATAGTATGTGGTACCAAAGCATGTCATATACGGAAGAAAGCAATTACCAAAGAATTATTAAGAGTAACTATCAATACAGAGCTTGTGGGAGTTTTTTTCAGTACTCTGCTATGTGTGTCTTCAGCTTTTTGTTTCTCCATTGTCTCAAGGAAGGGATTCGTATCTGTTTTTTTTTTGTAATTATGATGCATGTGTGTTTTCTCGGGGTATACCCAAAATGTTGTATGGGAAGTTTCTTTTTGATAACAGGCTATGTGCCTTACCGGATACAATGGATTTGACGACATGTAGATTTTACATATATAGGATCCTTAGTAAGGATATGTTCATCAACAGCCCTGGGTTGATTTTTGTAAAAGATTTTGGGTCAACCTGTAAAACCCGGTATTAATGCTATAGTATCTTATCTACCAAAAATAAAAAATAAAAATAAATGAAGATTTAAAAAAGAAAAAAATCCTAGGGTACTTCTCACAATGAGTTTTAGGGCAAGATGTTGGCCCATGTACTTCCCCTAGTTTAGTGGTCTAGACTTACACCTGATCTTGCAAAAGGTTATTAGCCTAATGCAAGCACTTATTAAGCACCGAAAATAGGATCCTACAAAACAAAAAATAAAAGAAATTTTATTTATTTTATTTTTAATACCCTAACACAAAAATAACCTTAAATGATTCACCACTTTTTCATCACCAAAATATTTTAAAAATTGAACATAATAGACATCCTTGTAAGATTCCATCTTTTGACAAAAATATGTATGAAAGAAAATCATTTAAACAGTTAACTTTAGTTTAGTATTGTTTATTTATGGTTTTACTAACGAGAACAAAATAGTTTAAGAGAATTTAAATGGTAAACAAGTCATTCATGTTGCATGTTTTAAATTAGGATTTTAAAATTTTAAATAGTCTGGTATACTATATACTAGATGACCATATCCTTCTATATATAAATTTTTAAACTCAAAAAATATTTTGCTTTTAAAATGAAGACTTTAAAACTGTGAATAAAGTTTTAAAAAATAGATTATACAATGGAAATAACTATATATTAAATAAACTATTTTACTCTAATCCATCTTACATAACCTATTACTCATAAATGTTAAAAAATGGGTGGAGGTAGTAGACGGAGTATCACTCATAAATGTTAAAAAATGGGTGGAGGTAGTAGACGGAGTATCACTCATAAATGTTAAAAATTGGGTGGAGATGAGTGTTTGCCAACTTGAGGTTAGTGGTTCTAATCCTAAGTTGTTTTCATTGTGTTTGAGGTTAGTGGTTCTAACCCTGAGTTGTTTTCGCTATGTGTTTGCCTACCAACTTGAGGTTAGTGGGACCTAGTATAATGGTAACTTTTCAAATTTGAAACCATGCCAACAAAATAAAATAATGGAGATTTAAAAAAAAAATCTTTAAAATATATATATATATAAACTATTTACCTTTTACCTTTTTAAATTAAAAACATGGTACAAACATTTTCATCCAACAAAAGCAATTTTACGACTAACAATTCATCATAAATAATATCATTATGGTGGCGCAATTTGTCAGTGAACGTGACCATGTTTAAATGGTCAATGGAACTTAAGGGATTTAAATCGAACTTCTCTATTTTTATTTTTTTTATGAAAAATAGCGAACAAATTTATGAATGAATAATTAGGTCTTTTTACATCAAAAAAATGGGTGGAAAAGATCACACCCCAGTATGGTTCCAAACTAACCACCATGGTTAGGATACGTAAAAAATACCAAAACATCATAAAGTCCAGATACAACGAGCCCACGGCTAACAAAATATCATAACTATGCTTTAACTAAACATAACTACAGAGAGTCAGACTTTGGGAGAAGTGTGGGGCGACGCATCTGCCTCATCCATTTCCATGTAATGCCAACCTGCATTGGAAGGTACGAGAATGATCCAACCATCATCATTGGGCCCCTTATCATTACCACCAACAGAAGGCCCATTGTCACATCCATTTGTGCAAGCATTAACCACAGTGCCTGCAGTATCCACTGGAATCGAAGCATTCATTATTGTATCTCCTGGCATCGATGCATTCATTACAGTATCATTGTGAACAATATCCCCCCAACCTGTAATAAGAGTGGGTACTGGAGTAGGAGGACGAACATCCCAGCCACTATGCTGTCTGGAAGAACCTGCATCTAACACTCCACATTTGAAAACTGGAGGTTGAGACCAATGTCTCCCTCTCTGTGGAGGAGACCCTCCTCTGTGACAAGAAGGATCCCTTCGGGAACGAGAGCAAGATCCTGACCGACCATGGGATGACTGATCCTTAGGAATTCGACTAACAGTGCAAGGTGCATTACCCCAGTAGTCAATAAGGCTACGGAGATGTTGAATCTCCACATTAACCTTCTCCACTTGTACATAAATCTATAGCCAAGAATCATAAAACACTGCATACTGGTCAGCCAGGGAAAAAATCCTTGAACTAATATCATTAGAAAAAGCAATCTTGTTTCTTGATTTCCAAATATGATAAAGAATGCTAATTCTAAATATGTTCCAAACTTCCAACAAAGGTTCTAAAAATTCAGGAGGGTCTCCAAGAAGGATTTGCTGCCATGAAAAGGGATATTTTATGAAGGGGCGAAAGAAGGACTCAATCCAGGTCCAAGCTGAATGAGCCTTGGAGCAAGACCAGAATACATGCATACAATCCTCTAGCTCTCCATAGAAATAACATGTAGGGTTATCAATGCCAATATATTTAAGTCTTTGCCCCATTGGTAGGCCTTGCATCAGTAAACTCCATGCAAAAAAGGATTGCTTAGGTTCAATATATTTCACCCAAACCATTTTGAACCTACTTCTCCATTTAGAAGGAAGAGAAATCAGATCCCAATGAGCATTTAAAACAACAGCCATAGGAATATGGGGAGATAACCAAGAATAACCCAGATGGACTTTATATCGAGTCATGGATTTATTCTTAGGCCAACCCTAATCAGCCCACCAGGGCTTCTGAAAGTGCTTGAAAATTCGGGGCCATAGAGAAAAAGGAGTATTAAATACCACAACATCATAAGTGACTTTATCTTCTTGCTTTAGCTGATAAAAAATTTTAAAATCATCCCAAGGAATCCAGTCTTTGGTGTAAAAGGAGAAAAAATTAGTGATAGAGTTAATTCCTTTTCTGTAAAACCGTTGAGCATGAATCCACTATACTTGGGCCAAAGGCAAGGACTGAATTTTAATAACAGGAGACCACCAAACACTAATGGAGAAAATAGAAACACCATTCTTTTTTCCTTCTCCTTTCCAATTGAGCTAGGGTTAAAGAGATTCGCGGGTCTTCCCTATACTTTTAACAACAAATGAACCTTTGATTTTAATAGGAACGCAGATTGTGATAAAAGTAGACAAATTCAATCCTCGTCAAACCTTTTTTCTCAAGGGGAGACCAGTCAAAATGCAATATCACAGAAGAATTTTCGAGACTTCATTGCCATCAAGAGCTTTCACAACCCATTTTGCACACAAGGTAATTATGTGACGGTTACAATCTAAAAGACCCATGCCACCAGAAAGTTTGGGAAGACAACAAAAAGCAACTTTGTGAACCCTTTTTTTAAGATGCATTTGTCCATAAAAAATCCCTCAACAATCTTTAAAATTTATTATATTTTTTTATTATTTTAATTTAAAATATATTAATTATAATTATTTTTAAATTTAATATATTTATTTAAATAATAGTATAACTTATTTTAACATATTGTTTTCCTTCTAATTTTATAATGATTAAAAATATTTATGATAATATTTTTCATTGAAGTTACTTGTGAAGATGGAAAATATGATAAAGTTAGCCAATGATGTTAGGAATGGAGTCTAATTATGAGGAGGCTAAACAGAGAAAGTTTCTGGATTTACTGCAGGACGGGCAGGGAAAGTTTCCAGATTTACAACTGTTAGTCTACCAGAGAAAGTTTCCGGATTTACAACAGGACAACCAGGGAAAGTTTTTTTGTTTTTATCCCAAAATTAGATGTTGGGAACTCAATGTTAATCTTGGAATGTATTAAGAAAAGCAGCTTTGTTTTTTCTGTTTTTTTCTTATATATAGTTGTGAGGAAAACAAAGAAGACTATGACAAAGAAAATTACCGTGTTGATTCCTTGGAAATATAGAGAGGAAATTACAGCAGATGTTTGCTGTAGGTTGTAACCCTCTATTGCTTGGATTGAGAAAATGAAGGACTGAAAATTCTCGATGGATGTAACCCACATTGGGTGAACCACGTTAAAATCGTTGTCTCTTCTTCTCGTGTGTGTTTGTCTAATTTTTCTTTAATTCTGTCGTTAAAGTTTGAAACACTATAATTGCTTTTCTATATAAATATATTTTATATAGTGATTTACTCTAACAAGTGGTATCGTAGCGGTTGTTTTGTTGGGTGCACTTGACAGAAGGAGAATTTCTCGGATCAAGTGGGAGCAATGGCGGAAGAAGGGAGGTTTAGAGTTCAAAAATTCAATGGCCATAACTTTCAATTCTGGAAGATGCAGATGGAGGATTACTTGTACCATAAGGATCTTTACTTACCTCTTGAGGGGGAAACAGAGAGACCTTCATCTATGTCTCGATGAGGAGTGGAGTCTCCTTGATAGAAAGGCATTGGGTACCGTGGAGGTCGTGCTTGGGAGCCACCGTAGCCTTCAACATCTCTCGATGAAAAGACTACCAAGGGAGTCATGGATAAGTTGGCCAAGATGTATGAGAAACCATCAAGATCAAATAAGGTATTCTTAATGAAAAGGTTATTTAACATGAAAATGAGTGAAGGAGGATCTTGCATGATCATTTAAATGAATTTAATATCTGTCACTAATCAATTGCATTCAGAGGATTGGATTTTGATGATGAGCTTAGGGCCTTATTAATCTTATGCTCTCTTCCGAAAAGTTGGAACAGTTTGGTAATGGCGGTAAGTAACTCTGCTTCGAGTTCAAATAAATTAGAATTTGATGATGTGGTTGGTGTGATACTCAGTGAGGACATGAGAAGAAAAACCACAGGAGAATCATCTAGCACCGCCTTAACTATTGAGAATAGAGGAAGAGGAAGAGAAAGAGGCAAGAGTTCACATCGTGGAAAATCCAAAGGCAGATCCAAATCACGTGGAAAAGGAAAGCTACAGTGTTGGCACTGTGGCAAAAAGGGTCATCTCAAGAAGGACTGTTGGCAAAGAAAGGGTGATGGAAATGAAGGTAATGATAATAATGGTAACACTTCATAAGCCAATATTACTGGACAAATTCTACAAGATGCTTTAATCTTATCTCTTGATAGAAATAGTGATTATTGGGTAATTGATAGTGGTGCTTCATTCCATGCTACCTCACATAAGGAATACTTCATAGATTATGTTTCTGGAGATTATGGACAGTTCTCTTGGGAAATGACCAACCATGTAAAATCGTGGGTATTGGAAAGATTTTGATTAAATCCCCAAATGGATGTCAATGGGCTCTTAAAGAGGTGAGACACATACCGGATTTAAAGAGAAATCTTATATCGGCAAGTAAGCTTGATGGTGAAGGATACACGGTTGCATTCGGAGAAAATGCTTGGAAAGTTACTAAAGGTTCATTGATAGTAGCTAGAGGTAAATTGGTGGGTACTCTTTATTTACTTACCGATTTTTCTCACCGCTCCATGAATTTAGTTTCTACAGTGAGAGTGCATCTTTGTGGCACCAAAGACTTGGCCATATGAGTGGAAAAGGTATGGAAATTTTACATTCAAGAAAGTTATTGCCTAAGTTAAAAGAGATTGATTTGGAATTCTGTGAGGATTGTGTTTATGGTAAAGCAAAGAGAGTTAGATTTCTCAAGGATGGCAAGGAAAGGAAGAAAGAGAAATTGGAGCTTGTGCACTCGGATGTTTGGGGCCCAATCTGTAACTTCTCTTGGAGGTTCCTCTTACTATGTACTTTTTATTGATGATGCAACAAGGAAAACATGGATATATTGCATTAAGAATAAAAGTGATGTTTTTAATACCTTTAAGAATTGGAAAGCATTAGTTGAAAATGAAACTGGAAAAGGTTAAAGTGTCTAAAGTCGGATAATGGTGGAGAATATTGCAAGAGAGAATTTGATGTGTTTTGTTCTAAAAATGGAATTAGAAGAATCAAGGTAGTTCCAAGAACACCTCAAGAAAATGGGGTTGCAGAAAGAATGAATAGAACCATCATGGAGCGTGCTAGGAGCATGAGAATACATGCAGGCTTACCATTATTTTTATGGGCTCATGCTGTTGATACTGCAGTATATCTGATTAATAGAGGACCGTCTAGTGCCTTGGATGGAGGAATTTCAGAAGAGCTTTGGACAGGTAAACCAATAAATTATTCTTTCCTTAAGGTATTTGGATGTGAGGCTTTTATGCATATAGACAAAGAGAACATAAATAAGTTAGATGCTAAGGCCCAAAAGTGCTATTTTATTGGTTACGGTATTGATGGCTTGGGTTACAGATTATGGGATTGTGATAACCGAAAAGTCATTAGAAGTAGGGATGTCATATTTAATGAAAAAACTTGTATAAAGATCGGGTAGTGGAAAGAAACAAAAGAGGAAAATGCTGAATACATAGACCTTGATGGACACATAGAAAAGGTAACTCCAAAAGTGGTAGAAGATCAAAATGTACAGAAGAACAACAAGCACCTCAATCTCCGTAAAGTGTTGTTAGACGATCTACCAGGATAAGTAAAATTCCTCAACGTTTCTCCGATTATGTTTTGTATACCGATGTCGGTGAGCCTAATGTTTTCGAGGAAGCATTACAAATGGATACCAGGAATAAGTGGGAGCTTGCAATGAATGAAGAAATGGACTCTTTATTTCACAACCAAACTTGGGATTTGGTTGAGCTACCCAAAGGTAAAAGAGCTTTGACCAATAAATGGGTGTACAGGATTAAAGAGGAGAATGAAGGGCATAAGAGATACAAAGCAAGACTAGTGGTCAAGGGATTTGCTCAGAAAAAAGGTATTGATTTTGATGAGATTTTTTCTCCAGCTGTAAAAATGACCTCTATTAGAGCTATTTTGAGTCTTGTAGCTATAGAAAATTTGTTTCTGGAGCAATTGGATGTGAAGACAACATTTCTTCATGGTGATTTGGAGGAGGAAATTTATATGCACCAACCGTAAGGCTTTCAGTGAAAGGTAAAGAGGATTGGGTATGTAAACCGAAAAAGAGCTTGTATGGGTTAAAACAAGCTCCTAGACAATGGTATTTAAAATTTGATAAGTTCATGGCTAATCAAAGGTTTGAAAGATGTCAAAGTGATCACTGTGTATATTTTAAGCAAACCGGAAATGGTAACTATGTTATTTTGCTATTGTATGTGGATGACATGTTAGTTGCAGGAACAAATATGCAAGATATAAACATGCTCAAGAAGAAGTTGGCTAAATCCTTTGCCATGAAGGATTTGGGAGAAGCCAAACAAATCCTTGGTATGAGAATAACAAGAGACAAGGAGAGTCACACTCGAAATTATCACAAGCAAAATACATTGAAAAAGTGCTTAAGAGATTCAACATGAACAATGCAAAGTCTGTTGCTACTCCATTGGCAAAGCATTTCAAACTCACCAAAGATTTGTGTCCCAAGACACAAAAGGAACAAGAGCATATGGCTAAGGTTCCCTATGCATCAGCAGTTGGAAGTTTGATGTATGCAATGGTTTGTACAAGACCAGATATTGCCCATGCAGTGGGAGTAGTGAGTAGATTTATGAGTAATCCAGGAAAAGGACATTGGCAAGCGGTAAAATGGATACTCGGGTACTTGAGAGGAACTTCAAATTATTCTTTGAATTTTGGAGGCTCTAATATATGCTTGAAAGGTTTTGTAGATTCTCATATGGCAGGTGATCTTGATGGTGGAAGGAGCACTACCGGCTACATCTTTACTATAGGAGGAGGAGCGGTTAGTTGGATTTCTAAACTCCAACACGTAGTTGCCCTTTCAACCACCGAAGTTGAATATGTTGCTGCTACATAAGCAAGCAAAGAGATGGTTTGGTTGCAAAGACTAATGGAAGAACTTGGGAAGAAGCAAGAGGATAATAGGTTGTGGAGTGATAGCCAGAGTGCTATACACCTTGCAAAGAATTCAACATTCCATTCAAAAACTAAACACATCAAACTCGGGTATCATTTCATTAGATCAGGAGTGGAAGATGGATCTTTGAAATTAGGGAAGGTTCACACATCACAAAATCCCGCTGACATGCTTACAAAAGTGGTGTCAAGAGAAAAGTTGAGCTTTTGCTCAACTTCGGTTGGCCTTAAGGAATAAGAGGCCATGATGAGAATTTTTCAGTCCTTGGTTGCAAGTATGGTGCAATGGAATTAGTCTCCAAGTGGGAGATTGTTAGGAATGGAGCCTAATTATGAGGAGGCTAAACAGAGAAAGTTTCTGGATTTACTGCAGGACGGGCAGGGAAAGTTTCCAGATTTACAGTCTGTTAGTCTACCAGAGAAAGTTTTCGGATTTACAACAGACAACCAGGGAAAGTTTTTTTGTTTTTATCCCAAAATTAGATGTTGGGAACTCAATGTTAATCTTGGAATGTATTAAGAAAAGCAGCTTTGTTTTTTCTATTTTTTTCTTATATATAGTTGTGAGGAAAAACAAAGAAGACTATGACAAAGAAAATTACCGTGTTGATTCCTTGGAAAAATAGAGAGGAAATTACAGCAGATGTTTGCCGTAGGTTGTAACCCTCTATTGCTTGGATTGAGAAAATGAAGGACTGAAAATTCTCGGTGGATGTAACCCACATTGGGTGAACCACGTTAAAATCGTTGTCTCTTCTTCTGTGTGTGTTTGTCTAATTTTTCTTTAATTCTGCCGTTAAAGTTTGAAACACTATAATTGCTTTTCTATATAAATATATTTTATATAGTGATTTACTCTAACAAATGAAAGAATTGAAATCATCCTTTCCGTACACGTTGCAAACGTTATTTTATTTTTACACTCTTTTGATGCCCCACACCTTAAGTATTAGAACACTCGAAGCATAATTTATTTTTACACTCTTTTGATGCCGCACACCTTCAGTATTAGAACACTCGAAGCATAAAGATTTGTCAATGTTTAACTATGTATAATTGTGGTAATTTTAAAAAATATATTATAAAATTTAGATGGAATAATGGGTGGTCTTTGATCCCTAATGTGTAAATCTCTTCCTAAGATGGTTGTCCTAACCAAAATTATTGAACTTTTATTATCCAACATGAAAGAATGCTTGAGCGGTTTGGGGTTTATTTATTAACGTTTTTTGTAATTATATTTTTAATTTATAATTAAAATATATAAAAAATAAAAAATAAATGATAGAAATTTTAATAATAAGAAAAGCATAAAAGGAACTTATCTTTGCAATAGTGTTTTAAACCCTATTTATTTGCAGTGGTGTTCTAAACCGTGTTTATTCAAATCTTAGAAAAAATGGAAATTAAAATATATATTGTTATTTAATTTGCATTCATTTTAAAACTACAAAATCAAAAAAATACAAATCTTATAAAAATAAAAAATAAAAGTATTAAGAGATTTTCAGACAACTTACAAAATAAATGAAAAAATAAAAAATATATATATAATGATGCAGGAGAAAATAAATGAAAGAATAAAAAATAGAAAAATAAAAAAAACACGATGCAGGAGCCTGTCAAACAATGGAAAATATATGTTTAAAATATGTCTAAATAGGGAAATATGGTTAAATTTGGCATCAATTCTTCCATATTTTGTTCAAAGGACTTACAGGCAGAGAAATATGGTCAAGTTTGTCATCAATTCTCCAATATTTTGTTCAAAGGACCTCAAAATTATTAGCAGGTAGAGAAACATGGTTAAATTTGCCACTAATTTTTCAATATTTTGTTCAATTGTCTTCTCGTAAGGGTTGGAAGATGGATTTAACGTGGAAGGTTGGTTTTGCGGGATGTCTTTCAGGTGTATAGAGGGAATAACGTCTGCTGCGTGTAAAGGGCAGAATTCGGCGGGGCTTTCCCGTCTGCAATATAGCGAATCAGCACACATGGAGGGCATGGAGGGTTGCATTGCATCGCAGCCACAACCACAGGTTAAGACGCCGGATTCATGGTGGGGAAAGGAGTTGGCTATTCTGAACAAAATATTCTACACCTTCGAAAATTACAGAAGGATTCTGTTTGCATTTGCAGACAGAAGGAAGCAGTTCACTTCTGTTTGCAGCCGGCAAGGCAGAAACACAAGGAAATGGACGAACCATTCAATCTTGAATTGCCCCTGTTATTTATTCAATCGAGTGAGAGCTTTCCCGCCTCACCCCGATAGGGGGATCAAGCGCATGGGGCGAAAAGGAACCAGACACCCGTTTCCATTACGAATATCTTCAAACAAAAGAGGACGATTTAAAAGCACCACGGTCTATGGTTTATGGACAAGGACGTCACTTGCATTATCGGTGATGTAACCCGGGTTCAATCCTTATGTATAAACAGTATTTACTCAATTAAATTGAATTTATGCCGAAATCAAATATTCCCACTGAAACAAAAGTTTTTTATGTTTTTAAGTTAGAAAAACTTTATTACGTAGATTAATTACTAAAACTGTTCAATAGACTAAAAAAATGTTTTTATAGTTTAAAAATATAAAAATATAAAGATTAATATCCACCCATATATATCCATAAAGTACTAAATTTTTGAAATTATAAATAAAAATATATTTTTAATTTGAGAATTGAATATTTTTATATAGATTTACTATTGATTATATATATATATATATATATATAATTTTAATCTTGAACTCACTAAAATGGTTTATAGCGGCCAAAACCGATGATGTTCTTCCACCACATGTTGTGCAAGCATGTCTACTAAAGTCCATGTGACGCCACATGCAAACATGACGTTGAAAAATTAATCTCCAAGAAACATATACATCCTGATCTATTAAAGTCCACCTCAGGGTTTTGGTTTAAGGTTTCTTGATCTATTAAAGTCCACCTCAAATGGACTTTTACTGTAGTTAGGGTTTTGGTTTAAGGTTTAAATTATATTCAATAATAATGGTAGGATGTTTGTCGGGTAACTATTCCAATTTGCAGGTCCGAGGTGTAGACCAATTGGTTCATCCAAACCCCATAAGGGGGCGGAGGTCCAAGGTTCAAATCTCGGGCCTTGTCGGACTGAACACTTGTCCTTTTCCCTGGTGCTTTCAGCGGCGTAAAAGGTTTAAAATGATTGTGGCATGGCGGTTATAGGGGCGGACTACGCGAAGATCTGTGTGGCGACTTCTGGGGCGGACAACGCAGAATACTGTGGCGGCCATAAAAGTTGGACAGCCTGCTCAGATATTCGTGGCGGCTATCGATTCCACCATGTTAAAAAAAAAAACTATTCCAATTTGCTAATTAAAAGATCAAATATTTTGATTAATTTAACGAACTAAAGTTTATAATTACAACATCCAATAATTTTCAAATCCTTTGACTAATCTAATGAACTAAAGTTTATAATTACAACATCCAATAATTTTATTATATATTAATAACCATTACATTACATTTAAATCGTTGCAAATATTGTTAGCATAGGCTTTCTTGCAGTCCTTTGACTAATCTAATGAACTAAAGTTTATAATTACAACATTCAATAATTTTCTTATATATTAATAACCATTACATTTATATCGTTGCAAATATTGTTAGCATTGGCTTTCTTGCGAGAGAGCAGAATGAACATCTGGGGAATTGAATTTTATTATAATTAGAGTTACCCAATGGATCCAAAGCACTTTATATTTTCAGTGAGGTCCAAATTTGATGTTTAAGGACGTGGGAGTTTATAGGTATGTACCTGTATCATGTATGTATGTGTATCCATCTTACATACGCTCACACTCCTACAAACATCAATTATCTATGTAATCCAAATGGTTAAGTTTTTAAGTTTTTGAAATTTTTACTTTCCTTTATAATTATTAAAAAAAACAAGCAATTGATCTTCTTTTTATAATTAAAAAAAAAAATGTTATGTCCTCACATAAAATAATTATTAATTGGATTAGAAAAAATTCAGATTCAAAAATAACTTTTTAAAAAACTTACTGATTCAAATAAAATGAAGTAATTTTTTAATGAAAAATATGAATTTATCTTTATATAATTTATTAAAAAAATTGATGACTCAAATAAAGTAAACTAATTTTTTAATTAAATGGTATTAATTGAACTTGTAAAATTTTTAAATTTTAAAAAAGGAGGTCCAAATTTGAATCTTCTCAAATAACACATATATGTATCACCTTGCCTAGTACAACCTTATCTAGTATATTTTCAAAGTTTCTTATGTTAGGCCCACTCAAATTATAAAGGATTTTATTATATGTGTTTATCCAAGCTCTAGAATATTGTGTACAACCCTACTCTCTTAGTCTAATTTAAATCTTGGACCTCTTATTTAGTCTTATCATTAGGCCCATTCAAACAAGCAATAAAAGGTTTTATTTAATTTTTTAAATTTAATTAAGATATTTTCTTTATATTGGGATAACCTTATGAAAAGGGGTTTTCATGGCCCCTCACAATGTATGCTTTGTAAAAAGGAGGAGGAGATCATAGACCATCTCTTGGGACACTGCTAAATAGTATGGAATTTATGACAATGGATTTTTTATATGTGTGGTAAATGCATAGTGATGAACGATAGAATTGAAGAATGGTTAAAGCAATGACATAACACTTTTAAAAGTGAGGCTTTATAGACAATTTGGGATATATCAAAAGATACAATACTTTGGATTGTATGGCTAGAAAGGAATAAAAGAATATTTAAAGGAAAGGAAAGTAGTTTAGAAGTAATTAAAAGAAAGATTTGTTTAGCTATAGAGGAGTCTAAACCAACCCTATCAACTCATCCAATCCCTAATCTAGAAGCAAATATCCTTGATAGATGGAGAATTTCAAATGTTTTTCATGCTTATAAATTGAAAGCTCAGTGGGTTAATCTATCTATATCACAAGTAATTAAGCATGAAGCCAAGTTATCCCAAGAAAAATCACATAATTCTTTCTTGTCACAATTTTCATCATTTAAATGCTAAGTCACTCCTACTCAGTCACTCCTATTCAGTTAAAAGCCACAAAATATGAAATGATAAAGTGTTGTGTGAAGCACCCACTTGAAAAGTGGAATGTAGATACCCTAAAGCTAAAATACCTACCTTACACCAATTACCAATTAAATGTAAGAAAATTATGCTCAATAAAGAGGATGACTTAGAAGCAAGAAAAAAAATTGATGAATTATGCAAAAAATGATTTATTAGGCCATCATATTTAGCCTATGCTTTTTCATGCTTCATTGTTAGAAAAATTTCAAAAATAAAAAAAGGGAAAAAACCTAGAATGGTTGTCAATTACATACCTTTAAAATCTATGACATATTCAATCAATTACCCTTTACCAAATAAGGCTCAAATCATTCAAAGGTGTTTTTGAGGGAAAATATCTTCAAAATTTTATTGCATATTTGGTTATCACAAAATATAAAAGCTACAAACATTCAGAAAACAACATTTAATTCACTAGTTGGATTGTTTGAATGATTTGTTATGCCATTTGGTCTCAAAAATGCTCATGCCCAATTCCAAATGAGAATGGACCAAATATTTAAATCCTATTATGATGTTGTAGCTAATTATATAGATGATTTTTTTGTCTATTCCAATTTATTACAAGAACATTTGGAACATTTAAAAATATTTCATAAAATTATTACAGATCATGGCATATGACTTTTTGTAGATTCCAAAATCTTTGTGTTTGTTGTAAATGAAGTTGACTTTCTAGGAGTAACTCTAAAAAATGATCAATTCAGCATACAACCACATGTAACGGAAAATAATTGTAAGTTTCTTGATAAGTTACAATTGATTAAACACATTGAGAGATTTTTGGGGTGCACTAATTATATTCATTAGTTTATTGCTAATGTAGTAACAAAAATAAAACTGATTAGACAAGTTATGGTTACAAAACCTTTCAAATAGACATCATAGGCCACAAAAGCTATTTTAAATTTTAAAACATGATTTTTCTCAATTACCACCATTGGATCCATGTTTTTCAAGGGCATATATTTGATAGATTGATGCATCATCACAAAATTGGGTTGTAGTGTTGTTGGTGAAAAGAGATTATAGTGAACAAGTGTCATTGTACAAAAGTGGGTCATTTCAAAAGAATGAATTAAATTATTGGCTTATTGTAAAGGAAATTTTGGCTATTATTAAAGGAATAAAAAAATTTAAAACTTTGTTACTATGAGAATAAAGACTTCAAATGGTTTATGGGAAAAAAATCTTTGCTCAACTTTGTAGGGGAAGATATGCATGTTGGCAGGCCATCTTATTTCAATACCATTTTTTTGTAAATTATATAGCAAGAAAAAAAATTCCCTTCTAGATGCTCTCATGAGGGAAATGACACATGTTAATATATTTTCTCAACAAAACCATTGGTCCACTTATCCTTTGATTATTGTTTTAATTTTTGTAGAAGGATCCAAAGTTTCTTTCCTACCTAATCAAAAATTACAACTCAATACTATCCTATCATCGATTTCATGTCCAACTTTGTAGGGTAAATAAATGTATTGGTAACAAATGTCAGTGGACAACTAAGGTGGTGCACATGGCGTAGTATGTTTTGGATGTTGAAAATTTGGATGACATCACTATACCATTGAAGGCACTCTATGGAACCATTTTCTTTGATTTTTTTGAACAAAAATGGTCAAATGAGCAATTGAATTTGATTCTATTACCAAATATTATTGTTTTGCTTATGGATTGGGTTGTTGCACTATATCATTTTCTTTTGAAATAGTTGTTTTTTCTTTGTTAAATGTATGAAAATAGTCATTTGAAGCAATTTCAACACTATAAAAGAAATCATTGACGTAGTTTTGTTTCATTGTTGTACCAAAATTCTATCTTTTCTTTTAAATTAACAATGGACTAGTTGATTCAGGAATAATTGAATACAATTTTGAATAAAACCCTTGTATTGTTGTTTGTGACATTTATGTTTGTGATTTTATTGTTTTGAGTGGAGTTTTCTCTCTTATCTTATTTATACAAGGATTTGGATATTACAACTGCAGCACCTTTCCTTAGTATCTAAGTTTTCTTATGAGTTTGTACAAAGTACAATTCTTTATTTTATTTTTTCTAAATATAAAAAATATGTATATTATAGTCTTAGTCCTAAGACAGTTAGATTGTATGGTGGGCCTATTAATCATTAATTTATCTTTAGCTCTAAAATTTAGTACAAACTTCAAAGTGATATGCTAGAAAGGATAAGATTTTGTGATCATAATCTCATCGATTATCTTGTGAGATTTTTCTTATTAGGGGGTTCTCATAAGATAGGGTAGATACCGAATGAACATCAACAATGATGTTTAGACGACCATTGACTATTTTACGCATACCTCTTAGTTTGCAAAATGTCATAGGGAAAACCTCCATATTTAGCATACCACTACCATTCGCATTGCCCTTTGCAAATAATTGTATTTTTGTTAGAATATTATAATGTGCACTATACCTTCATTTTGACACTTATCTTATGCCTTTCAGTTGGAGTTATCTACTTTGAGTTCTTTGTATTTTGCATGACACTTGGAATGGAGATTATGACACTTGTCAAATATCACTTATAGGCTTGATGCCTAAATATTTTAACATATTTCATCAATACAATTTGTGCCTTTTATTCAGTCTCAAAAATTTTCAACACAACCAATAAGTTGCTAAAGGGTGTTCACTAGGATTTTCGATCATTCAGTCATTCCTAGTTTTCCTTTCATATTGTGTAGAAATCTATCATGATTTTTGAAGGTAAGGTCTTGCTTTAATATTACCTTGCATATATCAAAATCCCAAACAAAAACTCACATATTAAAATCCAATTTTGAACAAGGATGACACTATAACGTAGTCCTTGCCACCCTAAGTGAAAGGTTTTTCTGGCTCATCCTATTATGCGAATGGTCTAGAATGCTGAAAATTGACAAAAGGACAAGCTCCTCCCTACCCAAGCAATTACCTATAGGTAAAAATGACTACAACGAGGGGAAAGAGGAGATTTTCCAAATTTTTCAAAGTATGAAGAATAGTCGTGATCTCGCGATCGACCTTTTTTTCGTCGTTCGATAACCATATGAAGCTAGAAGTCAGAGAATCATCGTAATTTTGTGACCAGCCCTGTTCTTGTGGGTCAAAAGCCAGAAGAAGATGGAAGTCAGAGAATCATCGTGATTTCATGATCGACCCTATTCTCACAGTCCAAAAGCAAGAGGAAGCTAGAAATCAAAGAATCATTATGATTTCGCAACCGACCCTGTTCTCATGAGCCAAAAGCCAAAGGAAGTTGGAAGTCAGAGAATAATCACGATTTCACGATCGACTCTGTTCTCACAGGCCAAAAGCTAGAGGAAGCTGAAAGTTAGAGAAACATCATGATTTCATAACTGTCCCTGTTCTCGTAAGCCAAAATCCAAAGGAATCTAGAAGTCAGAGAATCATCGTGATTTCATGACCGACCCTATTCTTGCAAGTCGAAAGCTAGAGGAAGCTGGAAGTCAGAGAATCATCATAATTTCACAACTAGCCCTATTCTCGTGGGTTGTTAGCTTGATATATGGAGTGGAAGATAGTTGGGTGATCACATCTCCAAGAATATTGATGTGAACATGCGGTAATCAAAGAATCATATCCTAACTGCTTGCTATTGAAGACTCCACTACATCATTTCTCCTTGGTCCAATAGGTGTTGTTTAGCATCTCACCAAAATAGGCTAGTTGGCATATTATTGTAACAAGACTTTAATATTTCTATTGTAAGGGAGTGTATATATATAGGATGAGTGACTCTAAGAAAGGGTCGACTCTTGGACATTTACAAGACTAAGTGTATGCAAAATTTTGAAAGCAATAAAGATAAACTCCCTATTTGGCTTCTGGTTCAACAATGTGCAGTCATGTATGTATGAATGAGTTAATACTTCTATACAAGCTATATGGAATGTGAATCACATTAATTCTATCTTTGGATTTTTGTATTTTAATTTTGATAGTTCTAGAGTTAATGATTCTAGTGGGTTAGCGATTGATTTAATCTGCACTATAGAACTGGTTGTTTTTGTTTAGAGGTTTAAAGAATGCTTATCTATTAAATATGTATGCATTTCCTTGCTATTGTTCAATATGTACCATTCCACACAATCTAGCAATAGCTATATTTCCCTCTCTTTAAGCACTTTACTCTTTCCCTTTTCCCATAACTAAGAAAGGAACCAACCTTCTCTAGAGATTGAACCGAGTAGTCTCTATTTTTAACCCGATATTTCAATGTTGGCAAAGTCTTGGGCGCAAATATAACCAGAGGTAGATTTTGTACCAACAGTTTTTGGCACACTCGATGGGACCCAATCCCACTATCTTTACAGTTCAAAGTTATGGTGTTTATCTTTGTCCTGTTCAAATTTTAAAATCACCTGGCGACTCCGTTCGAAGGATCAAACCTAAGAAAATCCTTTATCCATTTGTTGGTTAAATACTAAGTTTTATGAAAACCAGATCTAAAACAAAAAATTTTGAAGAACCCATTGAGTTCTTTGAGTTACATCTCGGTAGCCTTAGAGCTAATCATGTACTTGTTGCTCGATCAACCTCTTCTTCTACCATTACCACTAGACCAATAAATCCTTCCCCTATAGCTCTCCCTAGTACTGCTACTAGTGGATCTTCAAGCACAACTACCCATACTACTGCAATACCAACCGATATAGTAGCTATAATGGCCATAAATCAACCCAATCTGCCCTACCCCACATGGAATCATTTAGGCCCTTTGAATCTAGTTGTCCAACATTAGATCCCTATAGTAACTTTGAAAGCATTGCCTACATATGATGGTACAGGAAAAATGACTTATGAACATTGCCAAGATGTAGCCTCGTTAGCAGCTATCCATAATATTACAGAAGAAGATGTGATGATAAGGTTGTTAGTCATCTCTCTAAAGGGAAAAATGCTCTACTAGTATAGAGCTCTTCCTAATCAGACTATAGCCACATGGGCCCAACTCACTGGTAAATTGGTAGAAGAATTCAACCAATAGGTTGATCCATTCTCTCTACTCAATCAGTTCACTATCATTCAAAAACACCCTCAAGAAGAGATAGTAGATTTCAACATCAAATTTAGTCATACTTGGTAGAGGGTACCTGATGGGTTGAGGTCAACAAGTGAACAAGCAATGTATTATTACATGAGAGCATTCAATTCAGATATAAGCATGCTTATAAGACAGTCTCAGGTGTTCACCTTCCCAAAAAATTTTCAAGAAGCTATGAAAGCAGAAAAGGACCTCATCGCTATTGGAAGGCTCCCCTAAAAAATGATAATGCCTATTTTTCCAGATCTCCAACAAGCATCCAATGCTAATTTTCTATATCCTACTTCTATTTCAAATGTGGATCTCCCTAAGTGGATTGGGCAACCTTCTATCCCTATAATACAAGCACCTCTTGCCCCTCCAACCTTACCCATTATTCCTACAATCCTCGTATCATCCATTGTACCAACTCATGATCCTCAACTTGCAGTCTTGTTGGACATATAATCATTCATGAAGAATATGGCTAATGAGATGACCTCAATGAAAAGAAGAGAAGTTGAAAGAAATTTCCAGCCAAGGAGATTTCCACAGGTGACAAGAGATCAAGCTTCCACAAGTGGTAGAAATTAGGAGAGATCAAACGTGGTTTATGCTAACAATGATAATGAACCTGCCAACCCCTCAACAAAATCTGATTTCTAGTGCTCTACATGCAATGATCCACATGGTGAAAATTTGTGTATGATCCATCAATATTATATCTAGAAAATAGCGGTTGAGAAAGTAGAAAAGGCTAATAAGGGGTAAGTAAACATGATTAGAGAAGAAAACCATAATCTTATGATGCCTTCAGTAGAGCAAGTTGTCGTTCTAACTATATCAGGGAAGAAACCCCTACAGGTAGATCCCCAAGAGCTCAACCCCCTGAAAGTACCTTCACCTATGAGAAATCAGGTTGAAAAAAGAGTCCCTCATGAAAAGGTACCCCAAAATCCAAGTCGAAAAGAAGCAAAAATGTGCAAAGAAGCCACCCCACAGAAGGAGGTTGAAACCCAAGAATAGGCAAGAGATAAGTTAAGATATCCCTCTTTGACTAAATGTTAGAGAATAGATGCAACTCAAGGGTATAGGAACAAGTATGACACCTTTGCAAAAGAAAAGGAGAAGAATGTTGATCCACTTCCTTTCAACATAGTGGAAGAAATGAAGAAGACCCCTTCTAAAGCAAGTATGTATGATGCATTGCAATTCCTAGGATAAATTGACTTATTACAGGAATCCCTGAGGTCCATAAAAAACAAAAGTAAAACCCCATCTCAGTTGAATTCAGCTCAAGCCAGTTTGACATCTACTACCAAAAAAAATAGACCTCCTCCTTTCTATTTATCTCTTCAGATGGAAGGATGGGTTGTGCATAATTGTATGATAGACTCAGGAGCTGCAACTACTATAATACCAAAAGTTGTGTGTGACATCATGGGAATGGAATACACCAGAAGTAGCCCAGGTGTTTTGCAATTGGATGGTACCCTAGTGAAGACCGTGGGAGTGATCAAAGATATTCCTATAGTTCTGCACAGAATGCCTCAACTTATAGTTATACAAGAGGTTGTTGTAGTGGATTTGGAACCTTATTTTGGTATGTGTCTATCCAGAGAATTCATAGCTAAAATAGGAGGATATTTATCCATGGATTACTCACACTTAGAAATCCCATTCAAAGGCAAAAGAGTCAAGATATTCAATGAAAAACCATCTACCTTCCATATTGAAAAAATTGAAGAGGAAGGAAGATAGGCCACTACAGTGAACATAATGACTAAGGAGATGGAAGATTTGAACTTGATGGAGGAAGCCCTAGATGTACTACAAGCAGAAGACCAGTTTTCCCTCCAAGACTTCAATGCTATGATTGAAACAGAACTTGGAAGTTATTCAATCATGAAGCCTGAGAAAAATAATTCCATTCCTTCACACGAGGTAGATCAACCTACCAACCAAATTTGGAAACTTTTCTTTGATGGTGCTAGATGTAAGAATGGATTTGGGGCTGGTATAGTCCTAATTTCTCCAATAGGTGATGAAAAGGTCTTCTCCTATTGATTAACTTGGAGTTGTACCAACAATGCAACTGAATATGAGGCACTTTGTTTGGGCCTAAAGAAAGTTGAGAGACTAGGGATTAAACAACTATAGATTTATGGAGATTCTGAACTAATAGTAAACCAAGTCACAGAGAGATGTGTTAGTAAGCAACATTACCTCAAAGCTTACAAAAATAAGGTATGGGATCTATTAAAAGCTTTTGAAGCTCTGAACATTAAAGCAATCCCTAGAGAAAAGAATACCCATGTTGATTTGTTAGCATCAGTAGGTGCCAATTTCTATCCCATAAGTAATGTCATCCAAAATTCTAAGATAGTTAGACTTATATATAGGCCTTCAGTGCCAAACAAAGATACCTTTTGGCAGGTATTTGAAAGTGATGACCAGATATTGGACTTCCTGATCCATGAGATGAATTGTTCAAGTGACAGGGTGTTAAAATATGAGGAAGATGAAGGTATGATCCAACTAAAAAACAATCATATCCCTAAAGGGTTGATTACTCTTGAGAGCTTGTTCAACAATAATGATAGATCAATAGGTCACAAGATGAAGGTTGATAAACATAGATACAAAGAAGTTCAACTAGAACCTAAAAAGTTTATCAAAGTTGGGGTAAATTGTATAGAAGAAGAATTAAATCAAATTCAAGAACTATGCAAAGAATTCCCTGATATCATAGCTTGGGCTTATGGTGATCTCAAAGTATACTCAAAGGAAACCATACAACATACTATTGAGCTCAAAAAAGATGCAAAACCCTTTAGGAAAAAATAGAGGCCAGTAAATCCAAAAATTGAAGCTTTGATGAAACAAGAATTGTTGAAGCTACTTGAAGCTAAGATTGTCTATCCTATTAAACATTCTACTTGGGTGGCCAACTTGGTACCAGTTAGGAAGAAAAATGGAGACATCATACTATGTGTAGACTTCAAAAACTTGAACAAAGCTTCATTGAAAGATCACTACCCCCTCCCACAAATAGATCAGATTATGCATACGGTGGTAGGGGTAAAAAGATTCATATTATTGAATAGATTTTTGGTTAAAACTAGGTATGGGTCAAGGATGAAGACCAATATAAAACCACATTCACTACCAAGTGGGGAACGTTTGCTTACCAAAGGATACCTTTTGGATTGTCCAATGCAGGAGCAACGTTTCAGAGGGCAATGGATGTAGCTTTTGGGGAACTCATCAACAAGATCATAGTTATTTACTTAGATGATATGATGGTGTTCTCTCACCACAAGGAAGATCATGTTGAACATCTCAAGAAAGTTTTCAAAAAATGTAGAGAGTTCGGCATATCTTTAAATCCAAAGAAGTCTATATTTGTTGTGCAAGAGGGAATCCTGTTGGGTCATGTTATTTCTGAAGCTGGGTTGGCCATAGATCCTGATAGGGTAAAAGAATTATTAGAGCTCCCCTTACCCCCAAACAAGAAAGGCCTGCAATCCTTCTTTGGGTAGATCAATTTCATGCGTAAATTCATAGTAGATTTCACATAAATTATAAAACCTATGACTGAGTTATTAAAGAAATATGTTGAGTTCAAATGGATAGACTTGCAAAAGAAATATTTCAAAAGAATAAAAGAATAGATAGCTCAAGCACCTATCCTTGTTAACCTAGACTATTCCAGAGGTTTCATACTATATGTTGTAGGTGAACAAGAAAGTTATGCAGTGGTCCTGACTCAAAAGGGAAGAGATAATGAAGAAAGGCCCATCACTTTCCTAAGTCAAACAATGCAGGATCATGAAGAAAAATACAACTTCATTGAAAAATATGTGTACGCAATCATGAAATCATTAAAAAAATTTAGGCATTTTCTTTCACAAAGCAAAACCATTGTGTACGTAGTTCATCCCAATGTCAGGAATTTTATTAGACAAGGAGAGCTTGGTGAGAAAAGGGTTGGTTGGGTGTCTAAGATACAAGAATATGATGTGGAAATTCATCCAACCAAGCTGGTGAGAGGTAGATCCTTATGTCAAGAACTGGCCAAGCAAGCCTCAACAGAGTATATAGCCTGTCAGGTGCAAGAATCAATCCCAGGGGATGATCAACCCTTGAAAATCATTGATTGGGCTGATGAAATGGTTAGATATTTTTAGACTAGAAAGTGCCCAATAAGCTTAAATGCTTCACAAAGGAGAAGATACAGGATCCAGGCTTTGAAGTATACCTTACTACTAGAGGGGTTGTACAAAAAAATTTGGATGGTGTATTGCTGAGGTGTATAAAAGATGACCAAAAATAGAAGGTTTTGGAAGAATTCCATGGAGGTCTATCAGGTGGACACTATTCAGGGAGAACTACAACTTTGAAGATAATCAAGACCGGTTGCTCTTGGCCATCCATTTTCTCCAATGCATTCAATATAACTAGAAATTGTGAGGAATGCCAGAGATATGTTGGGAGGAACAAAAATGCTTCTATGCCCTTAAAACCTATTCAAGTTGAAGAACCCTTCCAGCAATGGGGCTTGGATTTCATTGGGGTAATAGAACCTAACTCATCTGTTGGGCATAAATATATTCTAACTGCCACTGACTACTTCACCAAGTGGGTTGAAGTAGTACCTACTAAGAAAGCTGACCAAGAAGTTGTGATAGAATTCATGGAAAGCTTGATAACAAGATTTGGTATACCTGATGCTTTGGTTACTGATAATGGTTCATCCTTCATAGGTGCTAAGATGATTGATTTCTCTAGTAAATATGGGATCTATTTGAATACTTCTTTGAATTACTATCCACAAGGAAACGGGTTAGCAAAATCAACGAATAAGAACCTGCTTAGGATTCTAAAGCGAACTCTAAAAGACAACAAGAGGAGTTGGCACTCATTGATAAATCAGGTGTTATGGGTTGATAGGATCACAATAAAGAAATCCATCAACACATCACCTTACTCATTGGTTTATGGTAAGGAAGTCATCCTCCCTATACACATAGAGATACCCACCTTGAAGTTGCTAAATCAAACTGGTGTTGAAGAAGCAGAACCAATGGAAAATAGGCTAATACAACTCTTGCAGCTAGAAGAGCAGAAAGAACAAGCCTATAATCATTATCAAAAACATACAAGAGAGACAAAGAAATGGTTTGACAAAAAGGCTACCCTCAAAAATTTCAAAGTTGGAGACTTGGTTTTGAGGTGGAATGAGAAAAAAGCAAAACCTGGAAATCATCAAAAATTTGATGCTTTCTGGGAAGGACCTTTCGAAATAATCGCTGAAAAACAACAAAACTCCTTCCAGCTAAAATATGAACAGGGCCAGACACAACCTATCCCTGTCAATGGCTTCCACTTGAAGCTATATTTCAAGTAAGCTAAAGACTCTTCCCCACCCCCTTGTATTATATGTATATAATGTATTTCTAGGTCACATCTTGTAAAAAATATCGTGATCTCACGACTAGCCTTGTTATCATGGGCCAAAACCCAGAAGTGATCAAGGAAATGAAAAGGGATGTGATTTTGTGACATAAAGGTATTCCAATGCTACTTCTTGAAAGAAGGTCATGATTTCTCGAACGATCTGATTTTTATTGATCGATAGCAAAAGTATTGCTAGAAGACCAAAAGGATCACGATTTCGTGATATTATGGTGCTCCAAGGCCACTTATTGTAAAACGATCACGATTTCATGACTGGCCTTGTTCTCACAGGATAAAAGTAGGAAACAAGTCAAAAAGTAAAAAGGATCACAATTTTGCAACACAATGGCACCTCCAAGTCACTTCTTATGAAAGAGTCATGATTTTGTGACATAAGGGCATCTCCCAGTCAAAGTCAAACGGTGACACTTTTTGCATTTGGTAGGAAAATCATTTTTTGAAAATTTAAACATGCTTCATTCAAAGTACCACCATGCAAAGTTATTGGTCCGATGAAAGGTGACACGAAGTTATTGGCCTAAAGAAAGGTGACACATAATGGTTGGCTTTAAGAAGGTGGCACACATAACAAGACCAAAGCAATGTTTAAAATTATTCATAGAATGTGTGCCACCTACCACAATTACTACATGATGCTCTAACTCATGCATGCACTCCTTATTTACATCATGGAAGCCCCTTTTCTTGCACCCCTACTATTTCAAAGAGTTTCTCTACAAAAAATTTCTCCAATTACACTCAGAGCTTCAGCTTTGCACAAATGGTTTTAGAAAGTCTCCTGCATAAATTCCACAACAAGCAACCACTACCATGGTAGGGTCCTCTTCAGCTACTATAGAAACTCATCAGGCAGAAGAAAAGAATGTCAAGTTTATAGACAGGGATGCCAAAATTATAGATACAATCATCACCTGGAAAAATCCAGAGAAAATTTGAAAAGATGTGGAGGCAAGAGTAGCTAAAGGTGTGACTCCATCATCCCCAAGCACTTTCCCTTTCCATTATTTACTTTCCTGGTATGTTTGCACTCCCGTCCACCCTTACCCTGAGCTAATTAGAGTTATTACAAAATTTTATGATGCCAAGCAAAGAATTGTTAGAAATTCTAAAGGGGAGGTTATTTTTACTCTGGATCCCGATGTTATCATGTGTGCCTTCACCACAAACAGAAATCCTACCTTGAAACCCAAACCATTTGACCCATTTGGATAGGCTAAATTCTATACCCCCACCAATAACATCAAGAATTTCTTGCAATCGCAATTACTGGAACCTCCTACTGGAGGGACTCTACTAGAAGCACCTATTCCCCTATCAAATTTCAAGAACAAAGAGTTATTTTCTATGTTAGCTATGGTGGCAGGACTAAAATCAGATGTGGAAGTGTATGGGTGGTAGATTGCAGTAGCTCAATGCCTCTCAAACCCTAAGTTCTATGACATCTCTATCATGGATGAGAGCACCATACCAATTTTCTTTGATTGGCCATCTTACCTATTCCAACAAATACATGAAGGCTTATCCAAGATACAAAAATGCTCTCAGGTGTCTTTCAAGTTTTCATCATATCTGGTATGGATCTTCTTCTTTTTTTTGTCAAAGTGACTTCCTTTCATATCTACAATTCATATAGATGAAAAGGGAAAAACTTTACTAGTATACGAATGGACAATGGTACTCTCAAAGGTCGAGTCATATTACCACTTTAATAGGGAATTTCTAGGGCCAACTTTGAAAATTATGTACATAGAAATACACAGACTCCCCCAAATGATGCGGGATGTTTTGCAACACCCCCATATAGAAGAAGGTGATTGGTTTATTTTGACTCAAGGGGTGGTCATTAGACTCTATGGATTTATAAGGAAACCCTTCTTGCTCCCCCACTATGTTATCGATCGATTGTTTGCCTTGGAGTATGTGAGGCATATAGAGTACATTAATTGCAAGTTTGGCATAGGGATGGGTAGAATTGGCACATGCCCTATACCATTTCAATTTGAAGGTATAGTTGTGTCCAAGAAAGGGCATCATGAGCAGATCACTCAAGCCCTAAAAGACCTAAAGTTGGTAGAATTACCATAGAGGTGGAAATATGATCCTCTTAACAGGTTTGCAAAAAGGCAATCTACCTTGAACAAAACTCCTCTCAAGAAGCATCATATGTCTGATAGAGAAATAATTGAACAACACAGGAACAATGAAGAGAATGCAGCGTTGGAATGGCATGTAGAAAAGATGTAGCCTTTGCCCCCATGGCATGACTTCTATGAACATGTGACTGATTATGACCCTAAGAATAATCCAAATCATGTTTTAAAATATAAGGATATACGGAGGATGCAGAAAAGGGGACCATAATGGACAACAACGAAAATCTTGGCCTGGTGGATGATGAGAGTGCAAATCGACATGACCCCTTCCAAGTGTGGATTGAAGAACGACCATGATTTTTCCCTCTGATACGACCAACACCAAGCTATGTGGTTAGAAAATCTTGCAGATAAGGTGGCACCAAGTTTCTATGGCACTCTAGAAAATAGTCATCCTGAGAAAGAAAAGTAGAAAATAAGCCAAAATAAATGGAAATAAATCACCATCGAGCAACAAGAAGTCCCAGTGAAGGTAAATCCTAAATCCATTCCTTATTTGGTCTTTGAAACAAAGTCTAATGACAACCAACCCCTTGTCTTTAGGAAAAGGAAATTGGAGCTTGTTATAGGAAATAAACAAAATAAGAGCAGGCATGAAGAAATCAACAAAGATCCTGAAATAAGAGATGTAGAAAAGGATGCAGAGCAACCCCCTAAACATCATGACATCAGTGACTGAAGGACCAATTCCTATTGAAAAAATAGTTCCTACTGAGGTACCACCATGTGCTGGAGACACCAATCAACAAAATTCATTAGAAGTGCTAGGTATGATCTCTATCCCATCTACTTCATCTTATTCTCAATCCCAAAGAGAATCCCCTTCCCATTCTACTCCAGAAGGTGATGTTTCATCTCTTTTCAACCAACAACCTCCACCTTCACCATCACCACCTACATCACAAGAACCATCTGATCCTATAACATCTTTGGAATTCATCACAACTTCTCTTATAGGACCATTGAATGTGGATGCCACTTTGGTCACCATTCCTTTCCCTCCTTGCTTACCCACTTCCTGAATTTACAATCCATTCCTACTTTCTCTTATGAGAATCACCCTACCGTTTCTAAACTCAAGAAGCTAAATAAATCTAACTAGAATGCCTCAGACTGGTGGAAGTCTCGTTGCACTCAAGCCTCTAAGAAAATATCCCATACTCAAGAAGTAGTGGCTCTAGATACCCTTAGTATGCAACTCTCAAGGATGAAGATGACACCATTGGTAAAAAATCCTAAAGGAGAAATGACATTGGATGATTATCAAGTTGAGATAGTAACTAAAGACATTACTCAACTACCGATGCAAGATGAATGGGAAATGGCCCAGGCTCACTTAGGGACCATATACTTGAATGCAGAGTATTACAAAGAAAAATATATCAGAGCTGAAGAGGCCAGGAAATATTTGGAATCAGCCCTGAATGAGCAAAAGACTATTGAAAAAGCTTTGAAGAATGAAGCCAAGAAGTGGGAGGAAAGGTTCAATGAAGCAGCTAAGTATAAAGAAGAAGCAAAAAATACTACCAAACAGATTCAAATTTTGAATAAGCAGGTGGAATATCTCAAGAAGCATATCCAAGAAGAGAAGGGCAAAACTGTTGGTTTATCTAAGGAAAAGGCCAGAGTAGTTAGAAGAGAGATGTTTCACGATATACAAAAAATGGGCTTGAAGGCACAACCTATATTACTATACTTAGCCAAGATCAAGGAGACACTAAGTCGAGTGGAGGATGAGTTCACAATGTCCATAACCTTCCTACATGTAAGGTTAACTGCCACAACCAAGATACAAGTTTTGGTTGAAAGTAGGCAAGAAAGGGTTTCGAACAGAGCCCAAAATGAAGCATGGTCCCAAGCCAAAATAGTCGCCAAAATTTTCTTCAGAAGACACAAGCTTGTGACACAAAGTGTTAGAATAATTCAAGAACTTAAGGCAGAGGCTAAAGGAATATTGAAACATTTAAGTCTAGTAGAGAATTGTGGTCTTCCAAGTTTTTGGGATGAAGATTCAAACATCTTAGAAGAAGATGGGCTTAAAGCTTCCTGGAAGGCTTTTATGGAGGATGAATCCAAGATAGATAGTTGGGAAGAACCCATTCAGGAAGATCAAGTATTTAGAATGGCTCAAGATCTTACACAGATCAACTCTTTCTTGCATGAGTTATTTTTGAGATCAAAGGTTTTGTCTTATGACAAGGTCAAAGAACTAGAATATTTATACCAAATATTCATGGAAATATTTGATCCAGATAAAGAGACTTGGAAGCAGGTATGTATTGCCTACAATGAGATTGTCCAAAAGGTGAAAAAAAATAAGGAGGTTTGAAGAGTTGAAACAAGCAGTCAGGAATGAAGAAAAAAGGGGAACTCAAATGAGGAAGATACCCCTGAAGAATAGTTTCATAATGTCAAATTTTGCTATATATCCTTACTATCAAATTTTGATCTATATCCCTCCTCCTTTCTTTTTGTTCTTTTTACTCTGATGTCCAATGGATGAAGGCTTTAGATTATGATATCCTGCTAGCAGAATTCCCTAGGAGGCACCAATAATGTAGGTCAAAATGACTACACCGAGGGGAATGAAGAGATTTTCCAAAAAAATTCTAAGTAAGAAGAAGAGTCATGATCTCACGAACAACCTTGTTTTCATGGGCCGATAACTAGATGAAGCTGGAAGTCAGAGAATCATTGTAATTTCATGATCAACCTTGTTCTCATAGGCCGAAAGCTAGAGGAAGTCGAGAGTTAGAGAATTGTCATAATTTTACGACCAGTCTTGTTCTTGTGGGTCGAAAGCTAGAGGAAGTTGGAATTCAGAGAATCATTGTGATTTCATGATCTTCCCTATATTCACGGGTTGAAAGCCAAAGGAAGCTAGAAGTCAAATAATCGTCAAAATTTTGCAATCGATCATGTTCTCGAGGGTCAAAATCTAGAGAAATTTGGAAGTCAAAGAATCATCATGATTTCATAATTAACCCTGTTCTCGTGGGTTGAAAGCTAGAAGTCATAGAATCATCATGATTTCATAATCGACCTTGTTCTCGTGGGTCAAAAGCTAGAGAAAGCTAGAAGCCAAAGAATCATCATGATTTTACAATTGACCCTATTCTCACAAGTTATTAGCTCGAGATACGAAGGAGTGGAAGACAGTTGGGTGACCACATATCTAATAATATTGATGCAAACATGCGATAACCGAAGAATCATATTCTAACCACTTATTTTTGAAGACTCCACTATGTCGTTTCTCCTTGATCTAATAGGTGTTGTTTAGCATCTCACCAAGAAAAGGCCAGTTGGTATATTGTTGTAACAAGACTTTAATATTTTTGTTGCAAGGGAGTGTATATAGAATGAGTGACTCTAAGAAAGGGTTGGCTCTTGGACGTTTACAAGACTAAGTGTATGCAAAATTTTGAAAATAATAAAGATAAACTCCCTATTTGGCTTCTGGTTCAAAAGTGTGCAGTCATGTATATATGAATGAGTTAATACTTCTATACAAGCTATATGGAATGTGAATCACATTAATTCTATTTCTAGATTTTTGTTTTTTTTTATTTTAATAGTTCTGGAGTTAATGATTCTAGTGGGTTAGTGACTGATTTAATCTGCACCATAGAACTAGTTGTTTCTATTTAGAGGTTTAAATAATTCTTATATGTTAAATATGTATGCATTTCCTTGTTGTTCAATCTACACTATTCTACACAATCTACTTTAAGCACTTTACTTTTTCCCCTTTTCACATAACCAAGAAAGGAACCATATTTCAATGTTGGCAAAGTCTTAGATGCAAATATAACTAGTGGTATATTTTGGACCAACATTCCCTTGCTCCACAAAAATGAGCAAGTATCCCTTAAAAAAAGTGGGTTTCACCACTAAAGCAAATAAATCCCCTTGTTCATCATAAAAAAAAAGAGCAACAATCAAAGAAATCAAAAGAAAAGGAGGTAATGAGCTTGAATCCATAGAATCCTCAATTATTCGAAAACCATGGGATAATCTCCATTACAACAATGGGTTGAATGAAACATGCATGGCAATGGAGTAGTCTCAAGCATGATGATATTTCTATCATATTAGTGAATTTATTTTGTATAGACCAATGCCAACTTGCAGATAAGCTAGCTTTTGGTGGCTTGTATTACCTAGTAGTCAAGTCAAACTACATCTAAAATCAGGATAAGAATGACCATAAGGTTATCCTCATTACATCAGTAGGTTGAATGAAACTCGCATGGCAATAGGGTAGTATTATGTGTCATTAATAAACAACACATGCACACATAGGGATATTGAATATCTGGGTCTTCCTAGCAAACTTGTATCTTTCAGAGTCTTGTATAGTCAGTATACAACTTTTGATTAGTCAACTAAGGTGTCTAAGTCTCATGAAAACCCTTAGAATCCCTCATAGCACCTAATGGTTTCACATCCATAAATTCCTCACAAATGTATGGCTTTTGTGAAAAAGGTTAAACTTTCTAATTGATGACTTTTATACATTTTATGGTGCTTACATGTAGGTTATCGAGCATCTTAGATTCATTCATTATGTTTTAACATATAAATATAAAAATAAAAAATTTGCATCATCATATCATTAGTACACCATATACATGTATATATCTAGGCATACATCTATGCATATATACTACAATGTCTATTTATACATCCATCATCCATAATTGCATCCATAAAGTGCATCCATACATCAAATAAAATAAAACATGACATAAACACATGATGGGCCATAATAAAATATATATCATATATATGTGAGAGTCTAATACATCATGATACAAAATACCCATAGGCTACAATAAGAGTGGGTCCTTGGACCTCACACCCAAAAATAGTAGTACAATATATGAATCTAAATCAAACAAGGCTTGCACCCCTAGAATCACCTCTACCCTCAGCCTCATCCCGATGAGGCTGAGAAAATCCACTGGCCTCTGATTCTTGCAGAACATCTTGAAACTTGGGTACTAACTACCTCACTAAAGGCTCCCCTACCCTGCTACATCGACTTTGATGAGATACCTCTGACTCACTATATTGGATCTATTGAGATCCTCCTATTGATGAGTGCTCGAGTAGGTGACTACCAAGTACTCCTATACAATCCTCTAGATCCTAGATATAGGATTTGTTAGATCGATGTTGATCTTGATAATCACTCAGCAGTAACTATAGTCTACCCACATCGACCTGTATCTCTATTGCATCCCCTATCCCTACTTTCCCTTAAGTCACGATCAAAGCCACCACCCGTGTCCATAGAGCATCTCGCTCTACTATCATCCTACCCACCTCTTATTGGGAAATTTGTAGTTGTGCATTCAAAACAACCTTCTCATCAGAGAATTTCCTCCTCCTCTGTCTCTCCCTAGTCAACTAGCTTTGTAGTACTATAATTATCGTATCCCACTCTACCAATTGTGCATGTAGAGACTACATTTGTCTTCTAAGTTGAGCATCCTCATCATGGGGATCCTCATCATCCCTGCCATCATATATGGCTCCTCCACTCCATTTGATATTTGGCTCCACTCCCCCTCCATTTTATGATGCACTCGTCGCTTAGCCTCAACATCCATAGTGCCCCCATCCCCTACCTCTTCAGCCTATACACCCATATGACCACCACCCTTTCATAATTTAGTGATCCACCAGGTGTCATACTTTGTAGGTATACCAAGGTTCTCCACATCTAGACCTACCACTAGTAGATATGAATCATCTTCCACTAGCCCAATACGTGGTCACTCCAACTACATCTCATCTCCTCGATGATCGTAGATGGCAGGCTCACCAGGGAAATCTTGATGAACCTTGAACTATCAAGTGATACAAGAGTACTAAAAGTAATCTTGTTCTATGCTATGGTGCCCAATCACCCATCATCCGTGCCTCATACGCCTCAACTGGTCTGCTGCCTATGTTTATGGGGGGTAGTCCCTATAAGGTCGCCAGATCACCTATATTACCCTCAATCCCTCTAGAGACTCTGTATAGTGAGCAATCCTACCTGAGTGAGGTTGAATTTTACCTAGCTCCTGCTCCTAATCCCATCAAGCTACTTATCCAATCTCTTGATCTACCATATACGCTTGTGTCACCCATAAAAGCCCCTATAATCTATCCACTCAGATATGATCCTACCCCAGACCTAAATTAGGAAGCTATAGCCCAATCTGCACCTACCTCACTGATGGATCTCATAAAACTCATCATATAAATGAGCTAGTAGGGTACTCTCCCATGCCATGATCAAAGGGTCCTCAGTACAACTATCAACCAACTCCTGGACCATCCTGAAGAATCCAATAGTAGTATGTTGGACATGAATGACATAATCACCACATATATCTTGGTAAAAACATCAACTTCATACCACTCCTCAACAAGAACCTCACCACTATCCAAGCTGCCCCTAAAAACCTTCCAATCCTCATTGAATATCCTTTGGAGCACTTTTCTCTACTGGTTAGTGTGTGTCAAGGTGATAGCACGTCCCTCAATCAAAACGTGAATAATCTGGTAGACATCTTCCAACTACATCGTCATCTCACCAGTCGAAAGATGAAATGTGTTGGTTTGGTTATCAAAGCCCTATGGATCATAATACCACTATAAACAACCATTATGATTGATAGTAGATCATCATCCCTTGCAAAATAATCAACAATAATAAGGTGATCTATATAAAATAAATTGGTAGCCCCTTCTTTATAAATGTCTAGCTCTAATTTGGGTTACCAAAGATCATAATGTTAAATAGGAACATTGGATTTTAGAGCACCTTCTCATTGACCCTATATCCGTGATAGACATGGAGCTCACCAAGTCTATTGCTTTCCATCTATAGATTCATGGTCAGATAGAAGTAGTAAACCAAATTATTATGCACATTCTATGGATGTATAATTCTATACATTTGTGCATATGGGATGAAATCCTTTTATTTATCCAACACAACTATAATGAATTTATCCATAGCTCCACTAGACACAATTTATTTCATATGTGCCTTGGATTTCAACCATTGGCCCCACTAATGTATCTCTACCATCTATGTTAAAGGAGGAAACTCCATATGCTTAGAAGGAGTAATATAGAGTCTCACAATTCATGGTTTGGAAATGGTAGATACAATAATAGGTTTATGATATTTTACAATGTAGTGGTAAAAATTATAAATAGCAGTATGACTAGCATAAAATACCCCATTAATTTATGTCAGTGATCATGTTTGGTTTTATTTAGAGAAAGAAGTATCTTACTTGTAATTGCAAATTTTGAACCCTTTACTATGGTCCTTACACCATAACCAAGAAGATGGGGGTCGATTCTTTTGATTTCAACTAACGTCCATATCTTAGGCTACACTATTTTTAATGTAGAATTGCACCAAATATATTTCCCTCCACTCTTCGACATATTTTTCATAGTAAAATATATATAGAGAATTAAGTACAATCCTAACCATATCACACCTTTATTATATATCATATCATTAATATAAAAGTGAAGTCGATAAGGCAACAATAAAATTTTCTATTTTGTATGATCGACGAAGACCAGTTATTGCACAAGGAAAAGTGGTTAACCAAGAACCAAGTTCAACAAAAGTTTTATCATTTACTTTTATAATTAGATGTAATGATATCCATTGCCTCTTAAGGGGAGGAAAGGTTTGATTAGATGATTTAATCAAGGTTGGATGAATTAAATTTTATTGGCATGTTAAATTTGACAAGGAAATTTTAATGTTTTAATAAAATCAATATTAATGATTTATATTGATAAAAATGAATATTTTGATTAAATTAACATTAATTATTTTATCCATAAAATCAAATATTTTGATAATGATTTTTTTCTCTTGTACACATTTGTATTTGCTAAAAAAAAATTTGTACCTTCCAATTGTGATAATTGACACTCATTCATATAGTAATCTTTCACATTCTAAAGCAACTCTTCATCTTCCACTTGCAAATTATATAAATATGCGAGTTCAATTGTAATTAGACAAATTTTAAAATAAAAACATCTATCTCACAAAGATAACAATCATATACACTTTCATTCTTGTAATAAATTTTTTATTTATTATTGCAAATTTAAATTATCTTTGTTTCACTTCTACTTTTCTTTTATATCACATAAAATTTTATATTTATATGTTACCCCTTTAAATTACCTAATAAAATTCATATCATCATGAGAATATAAAGAAGAATAGTGTACTTGATTAAGAATGAAAAACACACAAGGGCTAGGTGGATTGGTAAGACGTCGGGCACTTACCAAGAGGAGACCTAGGTTCAAACCTTGCGGACATGCCCACTCTAGGGCAAAGGTAGTAGTTTGACTAGAATCCGTTCAGTGTGCGGCAGCTTGATGACGACGGTACCAATCCATGCTACCGGGGTCTCCCTCACTCTATGTCGTGTTTATCGAGGTGAGGTAGGGGTTATAGTGGTAACTCAATGATTTGACACTACGACCGTGATTTGACCCTGTGACCAATTGTTTAAAAAGGAAAGGCAATTACCAATTCCCCTATGTATTATTAAAAAGAAAACACATTCCTAAATGAGTGGATACATGTTTATTATACATAAAATAGTGAGTAAAAATACACCATAAAACCATACGTAATTGTATGAATCAAATGACCTATTATAGGAAACCCTACAAAAGAGCTAAGTTTTTAAAAAATACACGTTTTATTAATAACAATGAATACAAAACATCCATTTAATTGTTACAAGATTTACGTCACCTATTACTTAATCATTTGAACATAAAATTACTCGTATAGTTTAAAAACAAAATAGTATGAATGATAGATATTCGCGAAAAATTAAAGTGTAAATGTCTGGGTGGTGTAGTTGGTTATCACGTTAGTCTCACACACTAAAGGTCCCCAGTTCGAACCTGGGCTCAGACAGCTTCTTTTTTAAACCCTTTTTTCGTTCTTCGTCGTATTTTCGGGCGGAACTTGTATAAATAAGGAATATAATGTGTACTTATGCTTATTTCATACCATCAAAGTGGCGCAGCGGAAGGGTGGTGGGCCCATAACCCACCGGTCCCAGGAATCGAAACCTGGCTCTGATAATGTTCAGTTGAGTTTTCCATTCTCTGTAGTTGTATTTTATTTAGTTCTTCTCAACAATTTGTTAAATATTCCTTTCCTCAAAATTAATTTCAGTCAATCAGAGTGGCGCAGCGGAAGCGTGGTGGGCCCATAACCCACAGGTCCCAGGATCGAAACCTGGCTCTGATAATGTTCAGTTGTGGCTTCCATCCTCTGTAGTTGTATTTTATTTTGTTCTTCTCAACACTTTGTTAAATCTCCCCCTTCCTCAAAATAAATTTCATTCATCAGCGGAAGCGTGGTGGGCCCATAACCCACAGGTCCCAGGATCGAAACCTGGCTCTGATAATGTTCAGTTGTTGCTTCCATTCTCTGTAGTCGTATTTTATTTAGTTCTTCTCAACAATTTGTTAAATGTTCCTTTCCTCAAAATAAATTTCAGTTAATCAGAGTGGCGCAGCGGAAGCGTGGTGGGCCCATAACCCACAGGTCCCAGGATCGAAACCTGGCTCTGATAATGTTCAGTTGTGGCTTCCATCCTCTGTAGTTGTATTTTATTTTGTTCTTCTCAACACTTTGTTAAATCTCCCCCTTCGTCAAAATAAATTTTAAGTATAGCGGTTGTGGTTAGGGTTTTGTCAAAATAAATTGTTATTGGACTATTATGTCAAGCCTTATATAAAACATAAAAAATAATTACGGTTATTTTTCACATATTTAACATTGTCTAAGATATTATAATTATTGTTTGATGTGTCTCATGTGATGTTTTTGTGAAAAGGTTATATTAATATGTTAGAATATAACTATAATTGCATCATAATCTTGTGGTACCTTTTCCACCTAAGAAAAATACTATTACAACTACTAAAAATAATTTAACTAAAATTTCCTCATAATAGATACTAACAAAAGTTTATTTCAGAACAACACTTAACTGCGAAATCATTTTAAGGTAAGGTTAGATAAAACACTTAACAACAAAAGAAACAAAATGTTAGAGCAATGATAAAGAAACTAAATGTTAGAGCAATGATATTGTAAAGCTTTGATGATATGTTTTATTGATTTGAGAGTATTTAAATACAAAAGTCTTGTCTAATATGGCATACCAACCTTCAAATAAGGACACCTAATTTTAACTAATAAAAACACATGGAACTTGTGTAGAGTGGTTGCAATTACTTTTATTATCATGTTAATTCAACTACGATGGTAATAATTCCTAACAGTCCTCGCTTATTACATCATAGTTTAGAGTTTTTTTGGAGAGAAAATCTTAAAATACCTCAAACTTAACATGTGCAAGTGATTTGGTGAAGAACTCTACATGTTCCTGAGTAGGGGAAAATTTGAGTTGAATATTGTGTCTGTCATGACCCACCTTCGGCAGACCTCGAACTTGATAGATTTTGCTTAGCTAAGATGTTTTGCTTCAAGGAACAAGTGATATGCTATGTTTTAATTCTGCAAGTATGGATGGTTTGTAGGAAATAAAATATTTAAATGAAGAAATGCTTGGCAATAAATGGATCATTGTTTCAAGTAAGTGTTTTTCATGAAAGAATATGATGTTGCTAATAGATTGTGTTTGTGCAGAAAAATAGGGTTCTTGTGGGTGGAGAAAGAATAAGCCACCGAGAATAGGAATGCTTGGGGGAAATGATGTGATGGGTTATTTGTCAGAATAATTGGGAAGCAACATGAATGAATGCTTCACCCTTGATGATGATGCTTTTCATTAAAATTTGCACATGATAAAGAAATTTCAGTCTTGTGATTGCTTGCGTGATTTGTTGATATTGCATTATGATTGGATTGATAGGGATATGATCTGGATATACGTATTATATGCATGATTTCGTTGTCTTCCCTAAAAGGAACAAATAGTTATAAAGATCTATTTGTATGTGGTAACATCACCATGGAATGAATTATGTGTAAGTGGAATCTGATAGCTAGCCTTAACTGAGCAAATTGCATTGGAGGTAATGGCTTGCACTTTGGACTCGAATGTTAAAGGAATTCACCGTAGAAGGACGTGGGATTTATTAAAAATGTCAGTTGAGGACCACTTGGAAAAAGGAGGCTTCGAAATACCGGCAAGAAGGTTGAAAGACGTGCAGAGGAAAAAAACTTGTGGTTGGGAAAAGAAAGAACACGAACGAAAAGACACTGTGTGGAGTTGTTAATCGGAACATGACTGATAGGTAAGTGGATATGAGATCTTGTCTTACCATTCGTTATGTGGAAACACTCTTGTTTTATGTGATTTCTTCCAAGAATAATTCTCTGTGTTTATTTTTAAGAGTGTGAAACCATAGTGTAGTTGACTACCGTAGGAATTATTGAAGTATATATTACTTGGTGTTGAGTTAATCACGATTGGCTAGAAGTAGACGTAGACGGTCTAGGAGTGCCTTGGTTGAACGTATCATCTTCTTTGGATGAGTTTGATGGCCATACTTCTGACAGATTGATAACTAGCAATGCAAGTTAATTTTATGACTACGTGATTTATGAATAAACTCATTGATAGCCATCCAAAACATATAGAACGTTGATAGAATTGGACATGAAAGATAAAAAATGTATTTGCCAGATCTTCTGTTCTTTTTCATTAATATAGTGTTTCACTGCATATGGACTGGTTGTGATGCTTGGTTAAAGTGTGTGTTTACATTTTATATAGAATGTTTGATCTATAGATAGATGAATGAAGAATAACCTGATTTCTCTATGAAAACCTATGGATTAATGGTAAAGGATTGATGGTGTTTCATAATTTGTTTGGTTGTGTGTAGCTATTGTAGAAATCGTAGTTTTTGATATCCCAAGATTATGGGTGGAAATGATGAATGTAATTGTGTAAATGGATAGCATGTTGTGGATTAGATGAGCTTTAAAGAATTTTTGAAATATTTTTTTTATTGAAAATGCATGGGTAGATAGAACATAAAGGAACTTGTTGAAAACCCTGTGTGTGAATTGAATTTCAATTATGCAATTGTCTGCTATCTGGAATGCAATTGTGTGCAAATGGAAAGCATCAAAGAGGGAATGGTGCAAGTTGAAATTGATGCAAATAAGTTTTGTTGGAGCCGTCTCTGATCCCCAATATATGGCAATCACTATTCTCAATTGGTTTATTACAGAAATCGAGGAATATGTGCATGAGGAGCACTGTACCGGGATGTTGACAATTAAAAAAATCCATGCTACGATAGATGTAACGCTGAAGAAACTGGGTATGTCCAAGTTGATTGGATATCCTATGCTACAGAATAATGTAATTCAAAGATATTGTAATATACTTATAGATATCTACTCCTCTATATTGATGTGATGGAGAAGTGAGACTGCGGTTGAGATTCAAATTATTAATGGTGAATGTATGTAATCTACTCAATTAAATGAATCTATTGAGAGTTTTTTATTGACAACTATGTTTATCTAGTTCTCCACCATGGTATTGATTAATCTGAATGTGTTATGTTTTAATGAATGCATGTTCCATTGAAGTAATGAGTGGGTCTATATGGTTTAATATCACCAGGGAATTTGCATATCTATTTGTTGCCTCATTTTTTAATCGTAGTGCTGTGAATGGAGGACCTCCAGATGGACTTGGGGAGTCGTGTAAGCATGGGTTTACCATTAGGAGTCAATCTGAATTCATATTACTTCCAAGGTAATGTTGATTAAGCTAGTTTTTGGTAGAAAGTCATGGCTTCTATTGTCATGACAGTCGAGCATTTCATAATAATGAGTGAGTTGTTTTTGTCTAGAGCACCTTGGGTATGACGTACATTTACCTCCTTAAATAAATGGAAGCGCTACCTTCCTGAATTAAAGCGTAGTGAGCATGTCTAGGGTATCATATTTATATGGTGATGTCTTCGCCGAAGAACGAGTGAATGGTGAATGTTTAAATATGATAGAATGCTAAATGCACCATGTAGATGGACTTGCATGCATGTGCGGGGATTGGCATATTACTTTTCGACAAAATGAAAAGTGAAAGCCTTTACGATGGACTGTAAAGGAGTGCCCTTTCGAAAGGAATAAAGGGGAAACCTCTCTATGGACTAAAGAGGGACAATCCTTTCGATAGACTGAAAGGAATAGAAGTCGCTAAGTGGAAGTAGTTGAGTGAAGTACTTCTTAAGGCTAGTGTCTAGGAAGTCACCTTATAGATTATGGGTTGGATCTTAGCGATGTGTTACCTTGTTTGTTATAGATAGTGAGGATGATGCCTTCTTGTGTTGAAGGAGTTTCCTTAAATTTACTATATTTTAAGTTGAAGGGATTACCTTATCTTGGCTTGCTTAGAATTAATTAAGTATATAAAAAAATATCTCTCAACTTCATTCAAGGTTAGTAGAAGCTTGACGGGTCATCATAGTGTCGTTGAACATGTTTGTGTATGAAGTGGCACTGAAATCCAACATGTTTGGTGCACTCATGGAACAAGTTTCAAAACACCTTTATTGTCATAGTACATGATTGTTGGTCTAGTTTGTGGTACACCCATATTTGATAGCATATGTTTCAACCATATTGCCTCATAGACAACTCCTACAACACAATATTTTGTTTTTGTGGAAGATCGAGCAATTGTTTATTGTTTCTTACTTCTTCATGATATAGGTCCATATCCCAAAAAGAATACATATCTAGAAGTGGATTTTCAATCATCAATGCATCTTGCATAGTCTGCATCTGTGTAGCCAATTAAGAACTTATCACTCTTCTTAAATTCCAGATCATACTCAATGGTAGCATGGACATACCCTAATACCCTTTTTGTTACCTTCTAATAAGATATTTTTGGTTCTCGCATGAATCATGAGAGATGACTTACTCCAAAGTTGATACTTGGTCTAATGTATGTTAAGTAAATTAGACTTTCAACCAACTATCCATAGAGATGTTGGCTTTTTATCCAGATTTATCATAGGTTCCAATATTTAGGATCATATAAAATTTAATATTTGAGCATTCAATATAAATGGTCAATATCAATGAACATAACATTCATGAAAATAATAACAACAATATGAAATAAATGGCCAATATCATTCATAAAATAACATGAAGAAACTTACAATAATATTGCTCAAATTGTATACAAGCTTGAATCTTATTTCAATATTTAATATTCGATATAATACATCGAAATTTACCTCCATAATATAACCTTAGAAATGTGACTCTTAATACTTTGAGTGTTGCTCTCCTCACATATCAAAGATGCATCCTTTAATAGTCAAAATAGTAACAATTTTTATGTATGATGATTCGTAGATATAAATAGAAAGGCAGGGTTGGTATTAGTCCTTGCTCAAAAATATCAAAGGAAGTATGCAATTTTTTAAATACCAGGTGCTTTGCAATTGCCACCATTAACATAAATCACTTATATGATTGATTTAAATATTTAGGAAAATTGAAATTTTGAGATGTTTACTCCACCAATGGAATGATGGGACTGGGTTATTCAAAGCAAGGCAAGTGATTTTTTAAACATCAAATTAATCTTCACAACTTCAAAGAAATAAGCTATAGGAGCTTTCACCCATTAAAACTAAAAAAAATTAATTTATTTTTATTTTAAACTATATACAAAAAATTGATATATAAATAAACTATTTTGAATATTATGATTTTATTTTATTTTATTTTTAAATTAGTTTTTATTTATTTTTAATAATCTATGTGTGGATTCTATTGGGGGACACTTCCATTACAAAAACAAAATATTACATTGCTTTCATTACATTTCTAACAAGTTAATTAAAGCATGATTATCTTTGCCTTTTTATCAGAGATATTCTCCATCTTCCTCAAACTAATAAGTTTCCATAATCAACCTTTTTTTTAAAGGAACTAACAACAAGAACAACCCTTACATGACACATAACTCCAATAGATAGAAGGAAAACAAACATAATAATCATCCATCAAAGAGGAAATCAATTTGATTATTTTTCTTCTATAGCAGAGGTTCTTCCTCCTTTAGAGTGGAAAGATATGAGAATGCATTTTTGCACTTCAAGCTCGTGAGGTAATATCTAGTTGTAACACATTTTGTAGGATATTCATTTTCAAAAAATTGATCGTCATCAATTAATTCATAATTAGCTTCAAGAATACCATCTAAGGTGCTAATCTTTTCCATGGAACCATTTGGATGGTCTTTAGTAACCATTTGGATTTTATCAATGATCTGATTTAAATTCTCCTTTTGGGATTGAGTCTTCTATTGCTTGCATGATTCCTGTTGGATAATTGGTGCATTTGAAGGATGAACTTATTTATTTTAAATTTATTTTAAAATGGGATATTTGAAGGTTTTTAATTATTCATATGCAAGGCCTTCTCCTTCACTAAGGAGTAATCAGAGCATGACCGGATGACTGAGCATCTCTTCTTCAAGTGGCCATATTTTTGACAAATATAGCATCTTAGGGAGAAGTTTTCATATTCAGTATTTTGAATTCATTCTCCTTTGCTTGAGGAGATAGTAATGGATTCAGACCTAGAAACTAAAACATCCATCCAAATAGCCAATCTTGCTTTACTCATATTAATTTTATTGGATATTTTTTCCTCTGTTTTGGCATCCATATACTAGAATGCACCAATGACATTTCTGATTTTGGTGAATATCTTCTCTCCCTAAAACTTCACATGGAGAGCATAAATATTCACCTAGAATGGGAAGCCATTAACTTCTTCTGTAAAGGAGTTGAAACTAGGAGTCCATGGTCTTATATAGACACCCCTTTGTCCAAAAAAATAATTATATCTATGGGAGTCAAGTCATCAATTGGAATTATAATGTTGGGTATAGGAGAAATAAATAGAAGGCTAAAAATATAAACTGGAAACCACCGGATGCAGAGTTGGTAAAATTAAATTTTTATGGAATATCTAAAGGAAATCTAGGACCAACATGAGGAGGAATAATTAGAAATAATAGAGGAGAGATTTTATCTCATTATGCTTTAAATAGTGGATTTAATATAAATAATGAAGTTGAAGCTTGGGAAACTTTGGAAGGGTTAAAAATATGCAAACAAATGAAATGGAACAAAGTATGGATGAAAGGTGATTCACTCATAGTAATAGATACAATTTTGAGGAAAGCAAAGGCTTTATGGAACATACAAGAGATAATTATAGAAATTTAAGACCTTGCTATAGAGTTTGAAGAAATCAAGTTTACACATACGTTAAGGGAAGGAAACAAATGTTCATATAGGCTAACCAATAGAAGGGTTTTAATTGAGGATTGTGAAGTTAAATTCTCTTATCCATGGTTAGAGGAAGTAGTAAGTTTAGTTGAAGCTGACAAGAAAATGTTGACTACTTGAATCAAATAATGATTAAAATTTATTTTAATGTTTTTCATTGGTAATATTTACTTTATTTTATAACATTAATGTGTTTTCATATAAATTATTTATTATAATTTTTATGGTTGCACTTATGCTTGAGGAAGGAAACTAGCAATCCAAATATGATAAAGCAGTCTATGATAGTGCATTTTTTTAGAAATATTACTCTACTAAGATGCAATGCATAGATAGTTGAGGTGGAGTTTTGGTATTGTGAAGGCCACTATAGAAAAATATCAAGAAGGATGTTGAATTCTAAAATTTTGTATTTATACAAAAAATTGAAGAATATCTAGAAAATGAAAATCAAGATTTTAGACATTTTATGAAAATGATGTAGGTATCTAGCTATAACATCTCAATTGAGATGAGAATTGAATTTGTTTGTAAACTCTCAAGCTCTAAAGGAGAGAGTTGAGTTGTGAATTTTCAAGGGTGGGGGATCCAAGTACAACCCCTTGTTCTCTAGCAAAAAAAAATATATTTTTTATATGATTTTTTTCAATTGGTTATATGACATTTATATGGGTCTCACTTTTAGTACATTGTGATCATATGGTAGTATTATAATAATATGATAATTATGTGTGTATGGCTTGCTTGAAAATATTTGAACTTGGGTTTCTTCCTTGAATGTTAAAGAATTTGACCATTGAAAGTCAAAAAATTGATCGATTGAGCTCTTTCCATATAAAATTATAAACATACATATGTTTTTTAAAATAATTTTATTAAAAAATATATTAATTTTTAATCAATAAAATAAAATAAAAGTAAAATAAATATTATATCAAAATACTATATTATATTTCATCATAACAACCATGTAAATAAAATTATTAAACTCCTCTTAAAAAATTCCCTCTACTTATGATTTTCTTATCTTATTATTTGGTTAGTGTGAGAAACCCCTAGGGACCAATGCTCATGACTAGGCATCCCCATCCCACCATGACCTCTCATAAGGGGGGAGAGATGAGATTATCAATAGGTAATTTAACACACAACCACACACACGCCACGGTTTGAACCTTGGACCTCCCGAAGAAGATCCAAAGCCCGAATCGTTACGTTGTCCCCCGAGACATTTTCTTATCTTATTATAACAACTAAACAAATAAAACTCTATAAAATATTTTATTTTTAATAAGTTATATGTGGCTTCTATTAGGGGTCATTCCCATAAAAATACCAAAATATTATATTTGTTGTTACATAGATTAAACTATATGCAGTATGTCTTTTTATCACAAATATTTTTCATTTCTTTTTCTATCAAGTATATTCTTTAACTTGTTTGAAGTGCTATGTTTTCGTAATCAACTCCTTGACATCATTTTGATTAAGAGATAAAGTCTCACTTGGCTAGTTGCCTTCTAAAGTTTAAATTTCACCAAGACAAAAAATACCATGTTTGGTTAAATTATTTGCTACCTAATTTCCTTCTTTATAAATATGGTCACATTTCCAAGATATTGCCTCCAACAATAAATGATGGATATTAGCAATAACCTTATTTTTATCCAATCTTCACATCTATTGTTGTTGATAGTATTAATGATAATTTATGAATTTCCCTTAGTTGAAACATATTTCTATCCATTATTCCTTGCAATTTTAATCCCTATAAGAAGTGCCCAAGCCTATGCATAGTTATTAGTTATAGTTCCATATGATTATGAGTAAGTGAGGAGAATTTTACCTTCATTATCTTGAAAAACACCACCTCCACTAGTTTTTCTTGGATTTCCTTTAAAAGCACCATGAAAATTAATTTTGATAAACCTAATTTTCAAACATTTTCACTTTACCCTAGATCAAAGTAGATCCTTTGTTTTAATGTCATTATCACATATGAATCTTCCATGTATGTTCAAATCCTATAACCAAATTGTTACCACCTCTTTTTCTACACTTGAAACTTCCCATGATGAGCACCATATCTATAAGCATTCTACAATAAAGGTAATAATATAGTTTCAAACTTGAGCATTGAGATTTATTTTTAAAAATTCTATTATTTCTTTCAAGCCATAGATTCTTACAAATAATGATAAGGCTAATTCTAATTCTCCACATAATACTTAATGCTTTAGCTTTGAAATAATTAATCCAACATTTCATCAACTCTTTCGATGTTGATGGAGCTATCTAATATATTTTCATATTTTTTAAAATAATCCCAAATGGTGTGAGGATACTTAATGCTTTAGCTTTGAAATAATTAATCCAACATTTCAACTCTTTCAATGTTGATGGAGCTATCTAATATATTTTCATATTTTTAAAAATAATTCCAAACGGTGTGAGCAAAGGGACAATGAAGAAGTAAATGATCTAATGTTTCTAAATTCTTCTCACACAAGGCACATCTAAAAGGTTCATGATACCTCTTCTTTGCAAACTCTCTCCTGTAAGAATCTTGCTTTGAACTATTAACCAAAGGAATGTTGAGGCCTTAGGGAGAGTTTCTAGTGACCAATTATTCTTCCAAGGAAAATCTTTGATAGTAAGAAATTTTGATTGCTCTAAATCCTCATATCCCAACTTTACTGAGCATCCAACATATTTTGATAGATTCCAAGCCAACTCATCCTTTCTTGTAAAAATCAGTAAATAAAACTCTTGAAGCATACTTTGAAGTTCATCTATAATTTGTTTAAGTTCCTCTCCTTCAACAAGGTTACTAATAGAAATCCATTATTTGGATTTGTTGCTCATATTAATATAGTCTTTGACCTTTGGATATTTACAAACCACACATACCTATGCTAATGGTCAGGGTTATGCATAGCGGCTATTTATCACCAAATTGGCTAAAATTAGGATTTTCAAAATTTGAAATTGGCTAATATTTGGGACCCTTGACCAAGGCCCATTAGCCAAAAAAATTTGGGTGCAATTTTTTTTTGGTCGATTCGCCCCAATTTTATAATAATTTGACCATTTTAAGTTTAAATTTCCAACATTACCCCTAATAATAGTGAACCTTCTACATGTGTTTGGAAACTATTTGCTTGGATTTCGAAACTGATTTGCCAAATTTTTATAAATACATTTTGGGGCTGACCCCTTATGCATAACCCTGCCAATGGTTGTCATTTTGAGTCAAAGTTAAGAAGATAAGGCTTTAGCCAAGCATCGAACCAAATATTTGCATATGAAGTTCCATATTGATGATCCTTTGGGTAGGGTTATTTTCCTTGATAACTTCATTACATCAATAGAACCTATATATTTTTGAAATAATTATTTTGCCCAATTCTTTCCTTTATCTCTAAATAGTCTCCACCCAAGCTTTGCCCCTAATGCCAAACTCATAAGTCTATAATTCGACAAGCCTGTTCCTCCAACATTCTTTCCTTTACAGAACCTATCCCACTTACAAAGAGGAAACCAAATGTTTTTCCTTGCATCCTTTCCAAAGAGAGTCTCTTTAAATTTTATCAATATTTGATGTTATACCTGCTGGTAATCTTGAAAGTGGCATCATATAAATAGGAATGGATTGTAATGTAGTCTATATGAGTTGTAGCCTTCCTACCATGTTTAAGAACTTACCTTTCCAACCTACCAAACAAGATTTCATTCTATCCAAACAAGAGACCTAAAGCTCATTTTTATTTCCTTTATGAGACAAAGGAATACTCAAGTAGGTTAATATAATTTTTTCAATTTTAAACCTTAAAATATTCACAATAATTCATTGTAAAAATAGGGTACTTTTAATGAAAAAATCTAGGGTTTTGTAGTACTAACCAATTGTCCACTAGCCTTCTCATAGAATAATAGTATTGATTTAAACTCCATGACCTTGATAGAAATTGACAACCCACTTCATTCAATTTATAATATTATTCATTCTAACAAGCTGACCCTCAACGTCTAATGCAACTATTCTTTGTAATGGAAGTGGAAATTTGTTATCCCAAATTTTATTTTGACTACTATCCACCCCCATATTGGCCATAACATCAGCAACTTGATTACCTTCTCTATAGATATGATCAATTACAACATCACTCATATCATTTAGGATCCTTGAAGTGTTCTTTATAATGTAAAGTACAAACCTATTCTATGTTTCTCCTAATTTTAAATCTCTAATATTGTTTAGAGTCCCCTTGGACCATAACATTTCTATAACCTCTATCATATAACTATTTAACTCCTTAAAAAAGAGCTTTGGCTTCTACCATATGATTGGTCTGAACTCCTTAATCCTCTGCATAAGCCCATAAAATTTAACCTTTATTATTTCTAATCACTTTGCCCCCTCATGCTCTTCCTGGATTTTCTTTGGTTGCCCCATCAAAGTTAAGTATTATCCAACCTTGTATTGGTTTCATCCATATTGTGTTCATTATTTTTTGGGTTGATTTCATTATGCATGGTTTGGATTGTTTTACCTTCCACCCTTCAACAATAATTATTTATTGTCTTTTGTCATACCCTTTAACATCTGAGAGAATGGATAAATTTTCTTCAATATCAGCATTGATTATTTTGAATATATACTTCATCCTTCATATTATTCCTAAATATTCATTTATTCCTTTCCCACCATATGCCCCATATATAGTGAGGGAGAATTAGGCTCCATAATCTCGTTAGACTCTCACTTACAAAGGGATATCTCCATTGGTTAAACAAATCTCTAAAGGTTTGTGGCATGCTCCACTTGACTAAAAGAGAGTTCATTATAGCATATAAAACTTTATTTGAACCCTCACAATGATTGAATAAGTGGTCTAATGACTCAACATCCTTTTGGCATAAAGAACATATATTTTTCATTTGGAACCCTCTTTTGTATAAATAAAATTTAGTTAAAATCTTATTCTAAAGGCATTTCGAAAGAAAGAAAGCAGTATTCAGTACAAAATCAAGGGATCAAACCTTTTTCACTGGATAAGCTCCTCCTGTAGGGGGAATATAAGCTTCATAGGCTGATTTGATAGAGAAGATTCCTTTCAAAGAATGGTTCCATAGAAAATAATCTTCCTTGTTGATTTGGGATATGTGGAAGCTCCTAATCAAATTATTTAAATTCAACAAACCCTGCTAAATATGAACTTCATATGAATCTAAAGAAAGGTGTTTCCATTTATTTCTAACATGAAGACATTTTATGTAATCCTTGACTTTTTTTCCATATTTAGCTACTAGTGGAACCCACAAATCCTAAAAATCTTATTTATTTATTAGAGGTTCGTGAAGGATCCAAGAATATTCCAAAAAAAAAACTTCCTTCCCTTATCCCACCTACCATCTTATATTGCTCCTTACAAAAATTATCAGTTTTAGCACTACATTCCATATGGCTGATCCTCTAGGAGAAATTGCACTTCTAAAAAATGGAATGTGATTTTATAAGTACTTCACTTTCATAATATTTTGCCACAACAAACTTCCTTCTATGTAAAGTCTCCATGTAGTTTTTAAGATTGTAACATCCCTATTCCAGGACCAACCAACCTTAGGAATTTTTTTGTTTAGTCTTTATCATTGTTACTAGTTCATGAGTGAATTAAAAGTATCTTCATGTGGTGTGCTTATAGATAAGTTTCCAAGTAAGTTCAAGGCTGCACTTCATAGGAATCCAACATGGTCAGTGTCTATCCCGTGTATGGGAGTGGCTAACCCCTATAATGACCTGCAGGTAAGGTTTCTTTATATTGCAATTAGAAATTATCCTATCTCAAATAGGAACACCCTCTTTCCCTACTAGTTTAAATAAAATATTAAACTAGCTTCTATGTTAGGTCTCTTTCAACTCGTACATTAGGTGTATACCTTGAGTATTAGTTGCTTATTCCTTAAGGATAGAGCAACAACCATTGCAATGCTTAAAATCTCCCATATCAACCATAGGAAGTTAAGGGGGTTATCACACAAACCAACATATACTTATGAATGTCTACCATTTTACCTTACTTGTTTTTAACCCACTATAATCTCCATGATATATATATAACTTTAAATGTTTTCCTCTATAATCACTCTCATGTTTAATCTCTAAGTGACATGTTTGTTTCATACATTCCTTCTAGTTTTAAGGTTACTCTATGTTAAATAGACACAATATTTAATTCACATTTAAATATTAAAACCTTATCATAAGATAACCTCATGCTATGATATAACTCTATATTTTCTTCTATGATTTCTTGAAGTTAAATATTACATTGTATACAAATCCTCCCAAGGAGTAATAAAATCAAATTACAATTGATCTCAATAAATACATTTTATAATAATGGAGGCCCTTTCATTAAAGAGGCCTTGTTACAACATGTATACACGATCAATAGAAGTCGAGTAGTTCCAATATTTGTTTGACTCTATTCGAGCCACCAGTACTAGATTGTAGGTATTTCGAGATTAGGACAACCCATTACATGTATATGAATATACATTCTAGGAAAACAATAGCATGCAATAATTTTTATTTGAATGCAACTAAATACAATACATTCTCCACAATGTAATTGTCTAAAGCATTCTACCATTCAAAAGAAGGAAATCCCATACTTTCCTAAGACTGAAAATCATGTTTTCATCTCATATCCTTCTCCACAAGGATATGCCTTTGAAATAATTATTATTACAATAAATAATTGCTAGTCCTTTTCAAGATAATGCCATTCATTCATAAATGACATCCCTTTCATGCATATAACATTTAAACATATCATACTTTCACAAATATCTCATATTTCTTCAAATAGAAATATCACTTAAACAAATCATACTTTCACAAGTATCTCATATTTCTTCAAACAAAAATAGCATTTAAAAAAATCATACTTTAGAAAGTAACTCACATTTCCTCAAACAAAAATAACATTTAACAAATCATACTTTCACAAGTATCTCATATTTCTTCAAACATAAATAGCATTTAAACAAATCATACTTTCCCAAGTATCTCATATTTTCTTAAACAGAAATAGCATTTAAACAAATCATACTTTCCCAAGTATATCATATTTCCTTAAATAGAAATAGCATTTAAAAAAATCAGACTTTCACAAGATCTCGTATTTCTTCAATCAAAAATAGTATTTAATCAAATGGATTAATTGTAGATCTACAAATCCTACCAAGGGTTTACTCATAATCTACTACGAGATTATAAACCCGATTTGTTCTACAATCCATAATTATGTTCATACTATAGTTCGTTTACAAATATGTTTGTTAATTTATTTGAAGTCTATAGTCTTCCCATAAATATGGCTATCAAATTATTTCAAGATCAATCAACATGATCGTACTATAGTTCCATGAGTTTGGCTACAATCTCTCTTGCAATCTATCAACAAGATTACTCAAGTTTAACCACAACTCCATTCATAATCTATCACACAAGATTACACTATAGTTTTACCCACTTGGTCCTTAATTTATTTCGGAAATCACTATAGGTACACAATATTAGCAAATGAGATTTATCATTAAATCTCTTGTCAAGGATGAACTATAGTCTTTAATAGGTATTGTTTAGTCTATCAGCAAGACTAATACCTATTTTATACAACTCTTTCTAAATTTTTCTTAAAAATCCATAACAAGACTTTTAAAATTGACACCAAGTTTATTTTGAGTTTGAATCACACTTTTGTTTCAAAAGGTTTCCTTAAAATAACCCTTGTAAATTTACACCAATTGTTTGAGTACACCATTTAACCTCAAATCCACAATTATCTATAGAATACACCAATTAATCCAAAATTCACAATTCATCGAAAGTCAATTTGAAGCGAATTTCAACATATTTTAAATTTGGTTTTGGGGTGAATGAATTTTCTCCCAACATTCTTGATGGGTCATATACATGGTCTTAGTTCAGTTTTGTAAAAGAGGTTTTTCTTAAATTTGATGCATGCAACCAATCGGTCAACCAATCAAACTCCCACAGAGCAACACAACCACGTTAACCAAGAAATTTCAATAACATAATCATGTTAGTCAAAAGTCTAAATAACTAGAGGCCAACGACTAGCACCCTAGCCTTCATGGCTAGGCGGATAGCTTAATATAGCCTCAACCACACCAACCGTGGTCGAGAACAACATATTTTCTAGATAAAGATCTCCCTATGCTCCCATAGAGTGTATGTGGGATGAGACTTCCCATGAAACACAATTAGGAGACATTCACTCTCGACCATTCATGGATATCGAGCAGCTACACCGTGATTTGACAGAGGCTCAACTCTGGTTCATCTAAGGTTTGGAGAATAATTTTTCCCTTTTTTTATAACAATACCTTCTACGATAGGGTCTTGTGCAATACTTTACAAAAAGGGTCTCGACGGATGCCATAATAGCCATAGGTGGGATTCACAAGCAGGGTGTGATAAAAATCCCATCATTTCATATGATTTAAAACAATATTTGAATGCAACACAAGATCATAGTACAATGTTATCTTAAGGTATAAACTGACTGGATTAAGTCTATTCACCGATGACTGCTACTATCCTAGGTTCAATTATTATAAGCAGTTTTCATATTGGTGTCACAGTTACTCAAGAAGTAATTTATTTTCTGGTTTAAATCCAAAATAGTTCACCATTTTGTAAATACATTATTCCATCTCGGACATCATCGTGGGTTTTATCGGGTACAACTCTGACAGACAGAGATGGTGGATTATAGATATAGAATGACGAGTTATACATCCCTTGTCTTCGATGGTCTAGGAGGTGCGCCATGACTATCCATTCTATAGGTATTCACAATCGTCCAATGCAACTTTCCTAAAAACCCCATATTAATATATTGTGGTTAAGGAACATGATTCCCATATGTATAGTGTTATGGGAATCGAGGGTAATAAAGGCTCTCATGTGCTTACAGAGGGTAACCACCTGATGGTGAGGGTGATGTTTGAATGGATGGTAGAGAGGGGGCCGCTTGGCCTATAGTGTTTTACCTTGAAATCAACAATCCAATCAAATTGACCAATGCTGACCTAGGTTTACTATGGTTGTCTACGACTGCTTAAGAAAACATTGATTACAATGAATTCTAGGATTATTTCTAGAATTAAATTTACCAACGAGATCCACGGATAGTTTCAGGTTACAAAATTATATAAATATTATAATACTCCAAACACATTTAAGGAAGTTGCCCATTAAAACATGGCATTGAATACGTATCAAGCTATGGAGTAAAAAATATTACATAATGTAGATAAATGCAAGAAATCCTCCCGACCTAAAAACTTTGTAAGCTTTCAAAGTCTTCTCTCTTGTCTTCTAAGCCCACCAACACTTCCTTCTTGCATGTTCTCTATTTTTTTATGAATATTTTGACCAAAGATCTCTAAAAATTAAGGGTTGTTTGCTTTCTAACTTACCAAAGTATAAAGAGCATAATCTGTAAGCCCAAGTTTTCCTATCAATATTTCTTCTGGATTCCTCCTCTCATGACCCCTTTTGGTTTCTCAAGGTTACCTTTTATAGACTTTTGAGGGTGCCTCTTCAAATGGTAAAGGGTATTCTAGGTAATGACCTATTGGAGAGGTCATTTTGGTAGTTAGACCCACTAAGGTGGTGAGGTATGCAAATTAGTGGCATAGTGTTTTTGAGGACTTGAGGACATGATGCAAGCAAGGGTAACAATAGTTTTTTTGAGGACTTAGAGTGACAAAAATAATTTTAAATTCTTTCTAAAGCATGGAGGGTAAAAATTGTTTTCCTCATAACTCTTAATGGAATTTTAGAACCAAATACTTCTCTCAAAGTATTTTAACACTATACTAGTTGCAAAGCATACTAATAATTAAATTCACAAGATTAAAATATATGTTGTTTCTTTTCTAGGGTGCATTCTCAAAAATATTAAATAAATCACCACTATTTTTAAAACCTTACAAGTTTCAAATATTTTCTATGCCTTCACATACTAAGCATTAATTTTATTTTTCTTTGCCAAGCACAAGGGTTCGGTCGAGGTGGGATGTGACATACCCCCCCTTAGACTAAACATAGTCCCTTGAGTTGCCATAGTTAGTAAGCAATAAAAAATTAATGCATAACCAAATCATAGAAAAGGAAACAATAACCATAATGCTTTTACCAAATTGCAATCATAGGCAACTATGCAATCTCAATATTCCACACCATTGTTTTATCCTAGGGTGGCCTTTTTAAGATAGACTCGCTATAACCATTAGATCCAGGAGGCTAGTCTTAGAATCATTGCCCAATGGTGCAGTCACGAGTATACCTATATACGGACCCATGGGTTGTCTTAATCATAATTTCCCTTTTTCTAGTATCTCGTTCATGGTGGTCGAACAAATCCTTCCTACGAGAAGGCTAGCTTCTTCCACCCATGAGAGCTCCCGGACTTGTGATACAAAAAATCAGTAATACCATATTCTTAAAGAAATAAAATATCTATACTTCATGAAATCATCCATAAATAATTGCTTTGCATGGTAATATCAAAGCATAAAATATAATTATCATCATAATATAATGAGATATAGATTAGTGCACACATACAAACATTAATGCATAAATATCTCTATTTGAGTATCTATCTATGCATAAAACACAGTTTATCTAAAACAATATTATATAATGTTCTCAAATAAATAAGGTAAGTGATTCCTCATGTCCTCCACCCTTTTCTAGGTGGCATTTTTTTTTTGAATATAGGTCCCACTAGACCTTGCACTGCTCTATGTTTTGATTCCTCATGGTCTTAGAGCAAAACTCGAGGATTCTTACTGGTTTCACATCAATGTATATTGGATCCATCATCTACAGCTTTGAGACATTCAAAACATGATTAGGATCATCAATATACTTTCTAAGAAGGGACACATGGAAATAATCGTGGATATTTGCCAAATTAGGTGGCAATTCGAGTTTGTAGGTAATAAGGCTAATCCTTTCTAGGATGGTGAATGGTCCAACATATCTAGGATCTAGTTTTATCAACTTGATAGTAATTTTCATAGGATTTACCCTCAATAATATCTTATCTCCCACAAAGAATTTTGGAAGAGTCCTCTTCAAGTCAACATAACTCTTATGGTTATTCGAAGCTTCCTTAAGCCTTTGTCAGATTACCTTCATATGTTCCTCCATTTCCCTTAGTGTATCTGGCCTAATGATGATCTGATCCTCTAGATTTTCCCATGACAATGGTGTTCTACATATTTGGCCATACTGTTGGCAATTTTGGGTACTTTGGGTACATTGCAATTTGCTCAAGTGAATAAGTTGTCATTGATGTCAAGAAGCTTTCGAAGGAATTTGAATTGATGTCAAAATTATTTGTTTTGATGAAGGTTACGACATGACAGTTTCAATGGTCTTCTGCAAACCCCAAGCTGACAGGTTCGAAAGAAAGTAAGTTGGAAAAGTGTCACGATATCGCGACATGTCGCATTTTCATGACTTAAGCAGGAGAGAGAAAGCTTTTTAGAAAAGTGTCGCGATATCACGACATGTCACATTTTCATGACTTAAGCAGGAGAAAGAAAGCAAGTTAGAAAAGTGTCGCAATATCGCGACATGTCGCAGTTTCGCGACTCAAAGAGGAGAGAGAATGTACGAAGTCAGAAATGTCGTGATTTCGTGACATATTGCAAGGAAGGTTGTTCGGATGAAAAAGTGTCACGATTTCATGACATGTTGCAGGAGAGAGAGTCCAAAAGAAAAAGTGTCGTGATTTCGTGACATAATGCAGAAGAGAGAGTCCATAGTGTGAATTGTCGTGATTTCGTGACAAGTTCGAAGAGAGAGAAAGTAGCAAGATAAAGTGTCACGATTTCGTGACATGCTACAAAAGTCGAAGTGAGAACTATCACAATTTTGTGACATGCTGCAGAACTCGAAGTGAGAACTGTCATGATTTCATGACATGCAGCAAAGGGAAGAGTCTGAAATGAGAACTGTCACAATTTCGCGACAGGTTGCAAAGAAGATGTACGAAAGCTGAAAGCGTCACGATTTCACGACAGGCTACAAAAAAATCATACAGATGTAGAAAGTGTCACGATTTCACGACAGGTTGAAGAGAAAGGTTATGGATGCAGAAAGTGTCACGATTTCACGACAGATTGAGATGGCAGGTCTTCAACAGTTGAAGAGTCACGATTTCGTGACAAAAACAAAACGAAAGAGCATGGAAGAAGAAGCATTGCGATTTTGCGACAAATTCAAGAAGAGCTCAAAGTCGAAAGCATCACTATTTCGTGACATGTTCCAGTTTCACGGGCGTAAGGCAGAGAAAAGCACGAGGCAGTGAAAGTGTCGCGATTTCGTGACATGTTGCATTTTTGCGGGCGTAAAGGAGAGAAAAGCACAAGGCAGCAAAAGTGTCACGATTTCGCGACATGTTCCATTTTTGCTAGTGCAAGCAGAGAAAAGTGCAAGGAAGCGAAAGTGTCACGATTTCGCGACATGTTCTGCTTTCGCGAGTGCAAGCCGAGAAGAGGTTAAGAAAGCGAAAAGTGTTGCGATATCGCGACATGTTGTATTTTTGCGATAGAAAGTCAGAAGGGTTATAGAGGCAGTGAAGCCGACATAGGCAAATTTTAACCGACAAAGATTAGGGCTTGCAGTCGACGGAGATTAGGGTTTGCATTTGCTTAACAGCCGACTAAGATCAAAGTTTTTAATCATGAAAAATTTGTTATAAAAGGAGGGCTGTTTGGAGAGTTGGGTGCAGATCGAATGTGTGGTTGAAGTGCGACGTTCATAGAAATAATGCAAAGAGAAGAAGTTTGATCACCGAGAGTAGAGTGCGAAAGTTGATAGCAGTGTACAGAGTGCATTTTGTCGAATCATCTAAGTGAGAGAGATCGCAAGGAATCAGAGTGCATGAAGATGGTGCTGCTGTGTTTGTGCAGAGAGAGCAGAGGGCATAGAGCACAATAGGTAAAGATGAATGAGGACATTTGTGCTAGACTGAAGGACTGTGTTTAGTGCAAATTCGAGGACTAGCTTTGGAGGTGATAGAGTTGAGAACAGAGGTCTTAAACCAGAGCAGGGAGGACAGGTGTATTCTGTGGATAGAGTTCCATTTGCTAAGAGCAGCGAAGGCAGAGGTCTTCTAGAGGATCACCAGCCAGAGCAGAGCTAGGGGATTGGTGTCTCCTGTGGGTTGGTGCCCATGAACTCGAGATTAGGGGATTGGTGTCTCCTTTGGGTTGGTGCCCATAAACATTGTAATCGGGAAAGGTATTCCCAAAATTTGGATTGATAAAATTTAGTGAAAGATTTTATCCGTGGATGTAGCCCAACCATTTTGTGTGAACCACGTTAAAATGGGTCTTCAATGTGTGATGCTTTCTGTCTTGATTAATGTTGTATTGATGCCACTGCTATCTAAAGTTAAAATTATTAATTGGTTAAGTCTTATACTGTTCACCCCCCCTCTCAGTATAAGCTTGTGTTCTTCACATACAAAGCCTCAAAAGGAGCCATCTTTAAAGAAGCATGGTATCCATTGTTGTAGGTAAATTCTACTAAGGGTAGGAAGTCTTTCCATCAAGAATTCTGATCCATGCAATACATGTGAAACATATATTCTAGTACTTGATTGACTCCTTTTGTTTGCCTATCTATCTCTGTGTGATAACAAAAACTCATATTTAGTGTAGTTCCAATTGCACGATGGAGGGCTTACCAAAAATTGTATGTGAACCTAAAATATTGATCAGATGTGATGACTTTAGGAAATCCGTGCAACCTAAATATCTCTTTGGCAAATCTATTGGTGACTACTACCACATCATCCTTAGTGCTACCTAGTATGAAGTGTGCTACCTTGGTCAGATTATCAACCACAACAAGTATCACATCATGTTGATACCTAGTTTTAGGTAACCTAACTATGAAATCCATTTATATCACTTGCCACTTTTGCATAGGCACATCATGTGGATATAACCGACCTGTTGGGTCTTTATTCTCTGCCTTCACTTTCTAGCATTCCAAACATCGAGCAACAAATTTAGTGACATCCTTCTTCATACCAAACTAGTAGAAGGTCTTCTTCATGTTTTCACTATGGGGATCTATGAGCTTCCCTCATGATCATCCTTCTTATATTATCAGTTTTGGGGATGACTACCCTATCCTTGAAACACAAAATTCTATCCTTGAGACTGTAATATTTAGAAACCTTAGGATCTTGTGCCATCTTGTCTTGGATTTTAGTACAAAAATGGTCCTAAATTTGAGCTTGTCTAACTTGATCCATAAGATCTATATGAATTCAAGTTAGTGCAATAATGTGCCTTCTCCTACTCAAAGCATTGATGACCTTTATTTCCTTACCCTTGATATGCTCTATGCTAAAGTAATATTCGGCCAAGAAATATATCCACCTTCTCTGCATTACATTTAGCAAAGGTTGAGTAAAAATATAATTTAAATTCTAGTGATCAGTTTTCAACTCAAAGGATTTACCTACAAGGTAGTGCCACCAGATCTTCAAGGCATGTACCACTGCAACTAGTTCAAGGTCATGTGTAGCATAGTTAGCCTCATATTTCTTGAGCTTTCTTCACTCATATGCTACTACTACTTTATATTGGGATACAAATCCTCCCAATCCTTCCAGAGAAACATCTGTACACATTAAAAAATCACCTTGGGGGTCTAGGATTTTCAGTATAGGGGTGGAAGTGAGCTTTTTCTTAAGCAACTAGAAGGTGACTTCACATTTGTTTGTCCATACAAAAACATTTCCTTTCCTTTAAATATTCATTATTGGAGAGGTTATCTTAGAATAGTCCTTCACAAATCTTCGATAATACTCTACCAATCCCATGAAGCTTCTCACTTTTGTTACATTAGTGGGATGTGGCCAATTCAAAATGGCCTCAATTTTTTGAGGATCTACCGTAATCCCATTTGTAGATATTATATGTCCCAAGTAATGTACTTGTGGCACATAATTATCACATTTGGAGATATTCTCATAGAATTGATTTTTCTTCAATAATACTAGCATTATTTTCAAGTGGCTATCATGCTCTTCTTTATTGCAGGAATAGATTAGAATATCATCTAAAAATACCAATATAAACTGATCCAACTGGTTTCTAAAAACACTGTTCATTAGATTCATGAAAGCAGTTGGTGCATTGGTCAACTCGAATGGTAGGACATTGAACTCATAATGTCCATACCAAGTTTTAAAACCAGTTTTGTGAGTATCCTTATCTCAAATTCTCAACTGATGATACCCTGATTTCAAATCAATTTTGGAAAAGATGGTTGCTTTCTTGAGTTGATCAAATAGATCTTCTATCCTTGTCAAAGGATATCTATTCTTGAAGATGGATTTTTTCAACATCTTGTAGTCTATGCAAAGCCTTAGCAAACCATCCTTATTCTTCACAAATAGTACCAGTGCACCCCATGGAGATATACTTGGTTTTATCAATCCTTTGTCAAGCAATTCTTGAAGTTGCACCTTCAGTTCTTGCATTTCTATAGGATTCATACTATAAGGAGACCTATGGATGGGTTTGGTGTCTAGTACTAAATCAATGGTGAAGTTGAATTATCACTTGGGAGGCATTCCAAGAAGTTCTGAGGTAAATACTTCCCTATATTCTTGCAAAATTGGAAATTTTTAAAATGCTTCCTCCTTATTGTCATATTCCACTTTTTTCTGTTTGACTACATAGACCATACCTCATTTCATTATGGCCTTCTTTAGTTGCATTGTGGAAAATAGCATAGGCTCAAAGGATCCTTGTTCACTAACCATTATTATCCTTTCCTCCTTATCATTGGTGAACTCAATCCATTGATATTGGAAATTGATCAAGGCTTTGTGAGATTTTAACCAATCCATGCCCAAGATGATATCAAAGACATGTAGCAGTGATACATATAGGTGCCAAAAGGTAGATCTAGTGGGTAGGGAGATTTTAGCTATGGGCAAACATTGATCCATAGATTAGGTCTATCCTGACCCATACTCCACTTTCCACCCTTGTGCCAAATATCTAGGTCTCTCTAGCACGTCCCTTATTATGCTACTAGAAATAAAGCTATCTGTAGCTCCACTATCTATCAAATTTTTAACATCTCTACAAAATATTTTACTATTTATGAGTAAAGGAGTGGCTTGTCCTTTTAGGTTCTGGTTCCTAATGGCTACATATATCTTATGGTCCTTCCCATTTGCCTTTTTGCTATACTCTACACGAAGGGGGCAATTCCTTGCATAATGTGGACCACTATAGTCGTAACATCCTAATTTATGGTTATGACCTGTTCCTTGAACCAAATTTTACTTTTCATTGGTAGGAGGTGGTCCTTCCTATTTCAAAGATTGAGGTAATTTAGCATTATTTTTTTCTTATTGTTCTTCTGGAAATTCTTCTTAAAGGGCCCTAATTTCTCATTGTTCTTATTTGCAAACTTGGAATTTTCCTTCCCTTTTTGACTTGGTTCAAGTTCCCATTTCCTATTTTGTTGGTGATGATGCTCCTTCTTTGAACAATTTGAGGAGTTGTCAAATTTATTACTAGGATGTAGATTGTATTATACCTGGAAATCCAACTTGTAAGCCATCTCTAAATCACCAAGTTTATGCATATATACGAAATTCCTGATATGATATTCAAATCCTGAGAGGATTTAATGCACATTCATCTTATTATACTTCTCAAAAAATGGGACATACTTGAGCAGTTTCAAGAATTGTCTATACTATCCTTCTATGGACTGGGTTCATTGATGAAGTTGAACGAACTCATCAAGTTTCTTCATATAAAATTGTTTCGTGAGGAACTTTTTTCTGAAGGCTTTTACGAAGTCCTCCCATTTGAAGTGAATCACCTTGATATTTTGTTCTTTACAATAGGTCTCCCACCATTCCATACTTGTTTCAGTCAAAATTGCTATGGTCCAAACCGTCTTGGTTGTTGAGGAATAGTTTCTCATGGAGAAGTAGACCTCAAACTCATTAAATCAAGATTCTGTCGAATCTCCCCTTCTTTTCCAAAGAATTTTTTAACCTTGACATGCTTCAAGTCCCTTTCCAGTTCTCCATTAATGCGGGCCTTAGTTACATGATCCACTTCATCTATGTCTTTTATTTTTCCTACGGTAGGGTTTCCTGGCTCAGGATTCCTATTCTCAGGTTTTAGTATTTCAGCCCTAATGGTTTCCAAATGGTTGCTTTATTGGGCCAGTTTATCTCTATACAGAGTCATTTCCCCTTGCATTTTTTGTACAACAGCCATGATATTTTCTACTCTGTTTGAATTTTTTGTGCTATCCCCTACAAGTTTGTTCTCAACACTGTCAGTGCTAATCAGTTTCTCCTTTTGAGAAACCCTCTGCCCCCCACTTCTCAATTTAGGTGTCATGTTTTCCTGAATTTAAGAGTGGCGTTAGATTTGTAATTATGCCTGTATTCTACTTTATACAAATTTTAAAGACCATATGCGTTCTGCAAAAAGGTATCTCAATGTATAAATAGTATGCAAAACTTTAACATAGTTGACTACCATTTGGTGGTCATGCAATGGTGTTTCAACCATGGTACAGGTTTGGTTTGCTACTACTAGTGGGATATGTTCAGGGTTATGCACAGTAGCTATTTTTGCAAAATTGGCTAAAATTAAGATTTTCAAAATTTGGAATTGGCTAATATTTGGGACCCTTGACTAGGGTCCATTAGCCAAAAATTTTTGGGTGCAATTTTTTTTTGGTTGATTCGCCCAAATTTTATAATAATTTGACCATTTTAATTTTAAATTTTCAACATTGCCCCTAATAATAGTGAACCTTCTACATGTGTTTCGAAACTATTCACCTGGATTTTGAAACCGATTCGCCAAATTTTTATAAATATATTTTGGGGCCAACCCCTTACGCATAACCCTGGATATGTTTCATCATATCCTAACTAAGTTTCATATGAATTCCATTTCCAGCTAAAAGGTCATGTTGTAACATTAGAAAAATTAAAAGAAAAACATTTTGATATTTTCTTCTAATGTCAAGCCCCCATTAAGAAATTTTCTGATTATTAGGATCTTTAGATAACTCTTGTTTATTTACAATACAGTGTATGTGCAAGTATGAGGCTTAGATTGGAGCTATGAATGTCAAGTACAATTTCTCAAAAGACTCTCAGGTACACCGCTTAAGACCCACTATTGTGGAGGGATCACTTAACTCTTCCAAAATGATTCACTAGTGGTTCAGTCTTGGAAGAAAGTACTTATCTATTGGTAACTTCCAACCAATTTTTCTTTCCTTACCAAACATGTATTCATTCAAATTTCTTCTAAAATTTTCATGGAAGCTTTCTGCTTAATCGGCCTAGGCTCTGATACCAACTGTAACATCCCTATTCCAGGACCAAATAACCTTAGAAAATGTTTTTTTTTTGTTTAGTATTTATAATTATCACTATTTCATGAGTGAATTAAAAGTATCTTCATGTGGTTTTCTTATATATAAGTTTCCAAGTAAGTTCAAGGCTGCACTTCACAGGAATCCAACATGGTCAGTGTCTATCCTATGGATAGGAGTGGCCAACCCCTATAATGACCTGTAGGTAAGGTTTATTTACCTTGCAATTAGAAATTATCCTATCTCAAATAGGAATGACCTCTTTCCATACTAGTTTAAATCAAACATTAAACTAGCTTCTATGTTAGGTCTCTTTCAACCCGTACATTAGGTGTATGCCTTGAGGATTAGTTGCTTCTTCCTTAAGGATAGAGCAACAATAATTTCAATTCTTAAAATCTCCCATATCAACCATAGGAAGTTAAGGGGGTTATCACACAAACCCGCATAGACTTGTGAAAGTCTACCATTTTACCTTACTTGTTTTTAACCCACTATAATCTCCATGATATAGATAACTTTCAAGGTTTCCCTCTATAATCACTCTCATGTTTAATCTCTAAGTGACATGTATGTTTCATACAGTCCTAGTTTTAAGGTTACTCTATGTTAAATAGACACAATATTTAATTCACATTTAAAGATTCAAACCTTATCATAAGATAACCTCATGTTATGATATAACTCTACATTTTCTTCTATGATTTCTTGAAGTCAAATATTACATTGTATACAAATCCTCCCAAGGAGTAATAAATCAAATTACAATTGATCTCAACAAATACATTTTACAATAATGGAGGCCCTTTCATTAAAGAGGCCTTGTTACAACATGTATACATGAACAATAGAATTTGAGTAGTTCCAATCTTCGTTTGACTCCATTCAAGCCACTAGGACTAGACTGTACGTATTTCGGGATCAAGACAACCCATTACATGTATATAAAAAATGCATTCTAGGCAAAAAATAGCATGTAATAATTTTTATTTGAATGCAACTAAACACAACATATTCTCCACAATGTAATTATCTAAATTATTCCACCATTCAAAGGAAGGAAATACCATACTTTCCTAACATTGAAAATCACGTTTTCATGTCATATACTTCTACACAAGGATATGCCTTTGAAGCAATTATTATTACAATCAACTATTGCTAGTCCTTTTCAAGAGAATGCCATTCACTCATAAATGAGATCCCTTTCAAGCATATAGCATTTACACATCATACTTTCGCAAGTATCTCATATTTCTTCAAACATAAATAGCATTTAAACAAATCATACTTGCACAAGTATCTCATATTTCTTTAGATAAAAATAGCATTTAAACAAATCATACTTTAGCAAGTAACTCATATTTTCTCAAATAGAAATAGCATTTAACAAATCATACTTTCACAAGTATCTCATATTTCTTCAAATAGAAATAACATTTAATAAAATCATACTTTAGCAAGTAACTCATATTTCCTCAAACAGAAATAGCATTTAAAAAAATCATACTTTCACAAGCATTTTGTATTTACTCAAATAGAAATAGCATTTAAACAAATAATACTTTCCCGAGTATCTCATATTTCCTTAAACAAAAATAGCATTTAAGCAAATCATACTTTCGCAAGTATCTCATATTTCCTTAAATAGAAATAACATTTAAACAAATCATACTTTCACAAGTATCTCATATTTCTTCAACCAGAAATAGTATTTAATCAAATGGATTAATTGTATATCCAAAAATTCTCCCAAGGATTTACTCATAATCTACTATGAGGTTATAAATCCGATTTGTTCTACAATCCATCATTATGTTCATACTATAGTTCTTTTACAAATGTGTTTGTTAATATGTTTGGATTCTATAGTCTTCCCACAAATCTAGCTATCAAGTTGTTTCAAGATCAATCAACATGATCATACTATAGTTCCATGAGTTTGGTTGTAATTCTTCTTGCAATATATCAACAAGATTACTCAAGTTTAACCACAACTCCATTCGTAATCTATCACACAATATTACACTATAGGTTTACTCACTTGGTCCTTAATTTGTTTTGGAAACCACTATAGGTACACAATATTAGAAAATGAGATTTATCAGTCAATATCTTGTCAAGTATGAACAATAGTCTTTAATAGGTATTGTCTAGTCTATCAACAAGACTACTACCTATTTTATACAACTCTTTCCAAACTTTTCTTAAAAATCCATAACAAGACTTTTAAAATTGACACCAAGTTTATTTCGAGTTTGAATCACATTTTTGTTTCAAAATGTTTCGTTAAAATAACCCTTGTAAATTTACACCAATTGTTTGAGTACACCATTTAACCTAAAATCCACAATTCTCTAAAGAATACACCAATTAACCCTAAATTCAAAATTCACCAAAAGTCAATTTGAAGCGAATTCCAACATGTTTTAAATTCAGTTTTGGGGTGAATGAATTTTCTTCCAACATTCTTGATGGGTCATATACATGGTCTTGGTTCAGTTTTGTAAAAGAGGTTTTTTTTTAAATTTGATGCATGCGACCAACCGGTTAGCCAATCAAACTCCCACAGAGCAACACAACCATGTTAACCGAGAAATTTCAACAACATAATCATGTTAACCAAAAGTCTAAACAACTAGTGGCCAATGGCTAGCACCCTAGCCTTCATGCCTAGGCAGATAGCTTAAGCTAGCATTGACCACACCAACCATGGTTGAGAACTACATGATGATATTTTCAACATAAATATCCCCCTACACTCCCACAAAGTGTATGTGGGATGAGACTTCTTGTGAAACACAGTTAGGAGATATTCACTCTCGACCATTCATTGAGATAAGACAACTACACCGTGCATTAGCAGAGGCTCAACTCTAGTTTGTCCAAAGTTTTGATATTAATTTTTCCCTTTGTTTATATAATAGTACCTTCTAGAATAGGGTCTCATGCAATAATTTACAAAAAGGATCTTGACGGATGCCATAATAGGTAGAGGTAGGATTCACAAGCAGGGTGTGATCAAAAGCCCATCATTTCATATGATTTAAAATAACCTCTGAACGTAGCATAATATTGTAGTACAAAGTTCTAATAAGGTATAAACTAACTGGATTAAGTAATCACTGACGATCGCTACTATTTTGGGCTCAATGATTGTAAGAAGCTGTCATATCGGTATCACAATTACTCAAGAAGTAATTCATTTTTTGGTTTAGATTCATAATAGTTCACCAATTTTGTAAAGGCATTATTCCACCTCGAATGTCATCATGGGTTTTATACATCCTAGGTCTTCGATGGTCTAGGAGGTGCTCCATGAATATTTATTCTACAGGTATTCATAGGCATCCAATGCAACTTTCCTTAAAACCCCATATTATTATATTGTGGTTAAGGAACATGAGTCCCATATGTATAGTGCTATGGGAATCGAGGATAATAAATGCACTCTTGTGCTTATAGAGGGTAACCACCCGGTGGTGAGAGTGATGATTGAATGGATGGCAAAGAGGGGGCCGCTTTGCCTATTGTGTTTTACCTCGAAATCAATAATACAATCAAATTGTCCAGGGCTGACCTAGGTTTACTATGGTTGTATATGGATGCTTAAGAAGACATATCGATTGCAATAAATTCTAGCATTATTTCTAGAATTAAACTTACCAATGAGCTCCACGAGTAGTTTTAGGTTACAACATTATATAAATATTATAATACTCCAAACACATTTAAGCAAGCTTCTCATTAAAACATGGCATTGAATACATATCAAGCTATGGAGTAAAAAAATTACATAATGCAGACAAATGCAAGAAATCCTCCTGACCTAAAAATTTTGTAAGCTTCCAAAGTCTTATCTCTTGTCTTCTAAGCCCAACAACACTTCCTTCTTGCATGTTCTCTCTTTTTTTATGAATATTTTGATGAAAGGTCTCTAAAAATTAAGGGTTGTTTGGTTTTTGATTTACCAAAGGGTAAAGAGCATAATATCTCATCCCAAGTTTTTCTATCAATATTTCTTCAAGATTCCTCCTCTCATGACCCCTTTTGGTTTCTCAAGGTGGCCTTTTATAGCCTTTAGGGAGTGCCTCTTCAAATGGTAAAGGGCATTCTAGGTAATGACCTGCTGGAGAGGTCATTTTGGTAGTTAGACCCACTAAGGTGGTGAGGTAGAGTGGGATAGTGTTTTTGAGGACTTGAGGACATGATGCAAGCAAGGGCAAAAATAGTGTTTTTGAGGACTTAGAGTGATTAAAATAATTTTAAATTCTTTCTAGAGCATGGAGGGTGATTAAAATAATTTTAAATTCTTTCTAGAGCATGGAGGGTACAAATTATTTTCCTCATATCTTGTGATGACATTTTAGAACCAAAATACTTCTCTCAGAGTATTTTAACACTATACTAGTTGAAAAGCATACTAATAATTAAATTCACAAGAAAACTCCTCTTTTTCTATTAAAATATATGTTGTTTCTTTTCTAGGGTGCATTCTCAAAAATATTAAATAAATCACCACTATTTTTAAAACCTTACAAGTTTCAAATATTTTTTATGCCTTCACATACTAAGCATTAATTTCATTTTTCTTTGTCAAGCACAAGGGGTCGGTTGAGGCGGGATGTGACAGAGATTAAGGCTTTGTTAAAGATCTATAAATTTTTTAGGCCTAAACCACCAAGTTTCTTCAAAGTGTAAACTCTATCCCAAGCCACTAAAGGAAGTATTTTCTTGTATTTAGCCCCAATCCATAGGAATCTGTTAAATATCCTGTCCATACTCCTAACCTTGAAGGGCAATCTAAATAGAGACATATAATAAATTGGTATGCTCTATAAGGTTGCTTAAAGTAGCTATATATTTTTTGTTTGGCTAAGGAGGTTGCCTTTCCATCCAGCCAACTTCTTTTGAATCCTATCCAACACCAGAGACCATATTTCCTCCTTCATGTATCCAAAAAAAAGGTGGTATGCCAAGGTAAATGGATGGAAAATTAACAATATTACAACCAATTTTTTATGCAATCCTCAATTGTAACTGTCTGTTTGTGTTCACAAAATAAATATTGCTTTTGATGAATTTTATCAATTGGTTTGATTCCCTTAATATTTATGGATAATCTCTTTGATTTCCCTTGCCTCTCCACATGTAGCTTCTCCCACAATGAAAGTATCATACACACATTATTGATATGAAACTAGTTTCGAACTCCTTGTTGGTTTGATTCCTTTGATTCTACCTATAGTTGTGGCTACTTGTATTTATCTTCCTAATGCTTCAACAATTAAAATAAAAAGGTAAGGGGATAGAGGATCCCATTGTCTATAACTCTTTGAATCCCAAAGAAACTACAAGGTTTTCCATTTATAATGACTAATAATTTGGCTAAAGAAATATAGATATTAACCCATTTACTCCATTGGCTACTAAAATCAAACTTATGCCTAACCTTATCAAGGAAATTCCATGAGAATCTATCATAGGCTATTTCTATATAATGCATAACCTTCTTCCTCAATATTTCTTCCAACTAGAGTTAAAATATTTTGATGTAATAAAAAAAAATATTTTTATTGTAACATGCTTTTTTTTTGTATTTCTATCTCCTTTCTTGAGCCACTTCTCCTTACATTTTTGGAACCAATACGATTCCTTTTTCAATGCAATATGATAATTGAAAAGTACTTGTTTTCCTCTCATATAAGAATCATAATACATTCCATTGGTTTCTACTACCTTTTGTAAATTTTTGAGCTTGGATTCAATTTCTAGAGTTTCCCCAATGCATCTATTATCCCATTCATATTGAAAACTTGAAGCACTTGCATACTAAAGTCTATTTGAATTGAAAAATGAAGCAAAATATGACATTGATTTAGACCATCCTAGAATACCACCCTTCATTCCCAAAGGAGATAAAACAATGTTGAAATCACCCCCAAGAATCCATATATTACAATGAATCATTCATTGTGTTTGATAAAAGTATGTTGAGGTCCTTCTAACATCTTTCACAAGTAAATATAGTTGGATCATATACATTTATAAACCTAACTATGATGTTTTTCTCTTTCCTACAAAATAGTCTAGCAACCCATTTACTTTTTTCTTCTAACAATTACCCATCCCATTTGCATTTGTCCTATATTGTTGCAATATTGCATGAGGCTCCTATAGAAGAAACTACTAGACAATCACTCATATTCCAAATCTTTTTAAAATCATCTTTACATTCTTCACTACTTAATTTTGTTTATTTTATTAAATAACCTTAGGACTATAACAACCTATTAATTCCTTAGCAACTCTTTTTTATGGATTTTATTCATACCCCTAATATTCAATGGTATCATTTTCATCATCATCACTTTTTTATTTTAGTGGGCTTAACCCCACTTCTTGTTAACACCTATGATATTTCTATTTGGCTTCATAAATCAATATCCCTTTGAGTTTCTATTTCTCTTTGTTCATGCTTTGATGGTCTTCCTCTCCTTTTCATGTTTCCACTAACACTCTCATCTTCATCAATATCTTCTACTTTTTCATATTTTCCATAATGAGACTTATCTTATAAAGATTTATGTTGCCATAAAGAATGTGAAATGCAAGGAATAGCCTCATAAACACTTTCTTATTTATGTTGTCCTAAAAACCTTAAAAGTGAATGGATGATCCTCCATAGTCATTACTTTCTTATGCTTCATTGGAAATCCTAAATTTTCTTGGATGTCCTACATATGCTTTTCTTTATTGTGTTGCTCTTGAAACCCTATATTAACCTTGACCTCATTGACCTTATTTTCTTTAAAATTTGTCTCCCCATATTCCTTTGATTTAAAATTGCCTTTCCATATTCCTTCACACCTTTGAATCCATCTATATTTAAACTTGCACATTGTACTTCCTCATACCTTGTGTCATTTTTTCTTCTAATGGTTTATTTGAGTGAACTATAATAGCCTTTGTCATTTAATGACACACAAGGATTTTTCTTACCACTTTCTTAGGAGTGGAAAATCCTTGCATTGATCCACTTGTCCTATGATACAAGCTCCTTGTTATACATTAAAGTTTGCCTCATGCCCAAAATTTACATCTCTTTCTCCATCAATTTCAATTTACATTCTCTTGACATGTGTTTGATTTCATGATATTTATGATATTAGAATGTAATATTTTCATAATCATTCTTTTACCTCATATTAAATCCTAATGGATTGTGGTAAATATTTTAAAATATCCATGGCAACACATATTCAAGTGTATCCAACATGCCTTCTCTCCTTAGTATTTGGTCCCTCTTGGATGAACTCGCTTAGAGTATTAACAATATTCTTTAAAACATCCTTATGATGAGTTGACAAGAAAGTCCAAAAAGCCTAATCCACACCATAAGCCTTTTAATAGTCTTTGTCTCTATATAAAAATTCTCACTTCATGTTATTAAATATAATGCATCTTTTTCCCTAAACCAAGGGACACCATCCATTATTTTATCCCTTATTTCTAAACTAGAGAAGATAATGAGGAAAAATCCTTTCGAAAGAAAACTCATGGAGTAGTTTGAATTCAATCCCCACTTTCACTTGATCCAATTTTGAATCTAAAAAAAACTTGGCCAATATGTATGGAATTTACATATTAACCATTTAGTTTTAAGAACCATTATATCATGATTAATCATCTCATCCCTAATAATCACCTCTGAAGTAGTATCTGCTACTTAGGATTTTTCATAGACTTACTCTTTTTCTTATCGCTAACTAGGGCATCCATACTTCCACCTAAGGCATCCTTACTTCCAACTAGGGCATCCTTACTTCTAGTAAGGACTTTCAAAAATGACTTTGTTACCATGTTATCTAGATTTTCTTCATATAAATCCTGTACTTTTTTAATTTCTCCTAATATCTAGAACAAGAGAAGTGGTACTTGCTCCTTGATAACACTTTGCTTCCTACTTCCTACTCATGCTTTCTGCTTCTTACTAACACTTCCACCTTGCTCCTAGCTTGCATTCACTTTCTCCACTTACTATAGAGTCCTTTTTATATTACTTATGATATTCATATATTTTAAAAATTATTATTATTAAGTTATGTGTGGTTGCTATTGGGGGCCACTCCCGTTAAACTAACCAAAAAATATTATTCTCATTATATTACTATCAAGTTAATCAAACCATATTGAACTTGTTTTTCAATCAAAGATATTCTTCATTTGCCTTTCTATCAAAGATATTTCATCTTCCTCAAACTATTATGTTTCCACAATCAACTCCCTGATATTAAGAGATAAAATCTCACTCATCCAATTGCTTTCTAAAATTTACATTTTGTCAAGATGTAAATCAACACTGCAAATGGCTAAAATATTTGCAACTCAGTTTCCATTTCTATAAATATTTTTTCTATGACAAGTTGTCAATTCTCTAATACTTAATTTTGTATGGGTCTTATTCATGCCCCTAGTATTCCAAGATATCATTTTTATCATCACTTTTTATTTGTGGTTTTGACCCACTTCTTGTTACCACTTGTGGTATTTGCTTTTGTTTTCCTATATCAATATCCCTATGAGTTTCTTTTTCTCTTTGTTTTTACTTCTTTGGTCTTCTTGTGTTTTTTTATTCCCACCAAAAATTTCATCTTCATTAATCCCTTTAATTTTTGTATGTTGCTCATAGTGAGACTTATCATCTATGGGTTTGTTTTGCTTTGAAGGATTTAAAGGGCAAGGGGTAGCCTCAAAAACACTTTATTATTTATGTTGCACTAGAAACCCTAAAGTGTAAGGACACTCCTTTATCACAATTACATTCTTCATCCTTATTTTCTTATTGTGTTGCTCTTAAAACCCTAAAGTGCAAGGGATAACCTCTACACTACTTCCATTTCTATTGAGAAGAGAGGAATCTATACTAGAAAAAAATTAAGACAATTTACCTGGAATAAACTTGATCTCTTTTATCATCTTTACTTTAAAAAATTTCCTCCACATATTCCTTTGCACCTTTAATTCCTTCTAAAGTTGAACTTGCACAATGTACTTTCTCACCCCTTTATATCTTTCTTTGTTTCTTCTTTCTTTGCCTATTCATTTGGAGTGGAATCTCCTTGATCTAGTCCAACTATTACAATATGATTCCCTTGATTTATCTCATGTATTTTTTTCATTGTTTTCACTTTGCAATCTCTTGCCTTGTGTCCAATATCATAGTAATTTGACATCAAAATATAATATTTTTATAATCCACTTCATCTTATTCTCTTCATTTAGATTTGATCCTAATGGATTGTGGTAAAGGATTTGAAATATCCATAACACAAAATATGAATATATATAGCATGCTTTCACTCCTTAGTAGTTGGCCCCTCCTTGATGAATTTTCCTAGGGTATTTCTAATATTCTTCAAAACACCCTTATTGATAAATTGATATATAAGTCCAAAAATCCTAACCCACACTGGAAGATTTTTAATAGTTTCTATCTTGACAAAAAAATTCTCACTCCATGGTCTTGAATAAAGGGCATCTCTCCCCCTAAACCATGGTCCACCACCCATTATTTTATCTCTAATTTCTGAATTGGAAAATATGATGAGGCAAAAATCCTTTAGGAAGAAAAGTCATAACGTAATGTGAATACAATCCCCACTTCCACTTGATCCAATTTTGAATCTCCAAAAACCTTGACTAGTATCCATGGAACTTACATATTAAACCTCTACTTTTAAGAACCAGTATATCATGCTCGATCATCTCATGGTGTAACATTTGTTCCCTTGATCAAACTTGGCATATATTTGCTCCTCTTCCTATCTCCAACTTGGGCATCCATACTTCTAGGTAGTTAATCCTAACTTCCCATTAGGGATTTCAAATATCACTTTCCTTCCATGTTACCTAGTGGGGCTCGCTCTTGGTTCACTTTTAACTCACACTCGATCTTTTAAAATTATTTTTGTTAATTATATAAAAGTAAAATAAATATATATCAAAATATTACATCATAATATTTATATCTTATTATAACAACCATGTAAATAAAATTATTGGACTCTTTTAAGTAAAAAATTATGCTATACCTATGATACACATTTCTTATCATGACACCTAAACAAATAAAACTTACTAGACCTTTTTTTCAATATTTATGATATTCATACTTTGTTATAATACCCAAACAAATAAAATTTATTAGGGCCTAAAATTTTTAACTTAAATTTTATGATATTTATATCTCACCCACATAAATAAAACTTATTGGACTCCTTTTAAGCCAAAAATTCTCAATACTCAAATTGTATGATATCCATATCTCATAATGTTACACATACAAGTAAGATCCATTAGACTCCTTTTAAGTCAAAATTTCTTAACACTCAAACTTTAATTACATGAATTAATAAGTTTTTTTTTGCATATACTAGAGGAATCAGTAACTTGTTACATTTTTCATCGCCTCTTCGTGGGTTCAAATCCTGCTCCTTGCTACCACTAAATTAATAATATTAAATTTTTACTTATAATAGTAAAATTTATATTAAAGTTTCATTTCCAAGCGAGGCTATGGAGCCACTAATCTTTCAAGAGTCCCTCTCTCTGGTTGGGAAATTTGTTGGTGCCCGACCCGATATGGAAACTATCCGCGAATGGGCCCTTTCCAAATGGCGGCTGTCTGGAAGCATGGAGCTCGTGGCCTTTCCTAGGGGGTTCTTTATGATAAGGCTAAACAATGCCCTCGACACCCAACGCATTCTCACTGGTGGACCTTGGTTTTTTGGTCGTCGAAGCTTGTTCCTACGGAGATGGGGGGAAGATTTTGACCCTGAAACTCAGTCTATCAACATCGCCCCGATTTGGATCAAACTCCATGGGCTTCCCCCATAGTTTTTCTATAATGATGCTCTCAAAGGCATCACTCAACCGATTGGAGATTTAGTTGCCATCGACCCTGCTACTAGAGCAAGAACCAGAATGACCTATGCTCGTGTCTGTGTCATGGCTAATCTGGATTCGGTTCTGCCTACCTGCATCGGCATCAACGTCGAAAGCTTTAGAAGGCGTCAAGGAGTTGAGTACGAGAACAAGCCCACTTTTTGTTTGGAGTGCAACACTCAGGGTCACTTGGCTTCTCAATGCCCTTCCCAAAAAAAAGATATTCCCAGTGATTCTGGCAGGAAGAAGGATTCCCAGATTCCCAACGTTCAGAAAAAGGCTCCTGGCAGGGGCCGTGGCCATTCTGTAGGCCCCCCTAAATCATCTGCTCCCAACAACGTAAGTGCTCTGCCTTCTCGTACCAATCATTTTGCTCCTCTAAATAATCTTCCAACTAATGAGGACATCTCCAATGACCTTCCCATAGATCCAATCATCTCATCCACACCCACTGCGTTTCAGTCTCCCTTGTCCAAGGGTAAGGCTGCAATGACCTCCCCGAACTCACCCTCAGATTCTGGTCCCTCTCACCTTCCTCTTCCCTTCCCACCCCTTCCCCCGACTCAAAACCGTCCTCTTACCCTCTCCCCTGAGTCTGTTGCCCTGCGCCAGTCTCCCCGCTCTCCATCCCCCCATAGGCCTGTTCCTGGGACCAACTCCATCGTCATTCTTCAATCTTCCAGCCCTCTGAAATCTCCCATTTTTGCCCCCAAAGCTGATGTCAACAAAGAGCAGAGAAGGGGAAGACCGTCCAATGCAGAAAAGCTTGCCAAAGCAGCTGAGCTTGAAGCGGCTGATGGATCTGTGCCTACCTCCTTGGGCCCTACTTCCGAACAACCCATTCATCAAGATTTGGATGAGGTTAGACCTAAACTTACTCCGTCTCAAGGGAGAGGCAGAGGTCGCAAAGCAAATCCCAAGTCAAATCGATGAAGTTTGTCTCCTGGAATGTCAGAGGCCTCAACGGAACTGCCAAACAGAGGACTGTCAAGTCGGTGAGAAAAAACCTAAAACCAAATATCATGTTTCTTCAAGAATCTAAACTGGATGAGAACAGCAGCAATCAAGTTTGCAAGCTAATCTGGGAAAATAGCAATTTCGCCTCTTGCCCCTCCTCAGGGGCCTTCGGGGGTCTCCTTTGTTTGTGGGATCCATCAACTATTAAGGGGAGAGTCCTTTCAGTCTCTGACAGAACCATCAACATTTTGTTCACTAACAAAGTCACCAAACTTCAATGGATTGCCACCAATGTCTATGGACCAAACAGTCCTGTCAACAGAAGATTGTTGTGGGATAACATCACCGCAATGCGCAACAACTTTCCTGACTTTCCTTGGATGCTCTGTGGTGACTTCAATACTCCCCTTCACCTGTTTGACAAGCAAGGAGGCAATCCGATCACTAGCCGCTGCATTGAAGATTTCAACGATTTTGTCAACCTTAATGAGCTCATGGACTTACCGCTCCAAGGATCCAACTATACATGGAGCAACAGACGGGTGGGCATTCATCACATCCAAATTTGGCTTGACAGATTTCTCTTGTCCAAAGAACTCATTCCTATTTTTGGCGATGCCAGGCTGCATAGCCACCCAAAAATTGGATCTGATCACAACCCTATAATTATGGATTGTTCTCGACCCCAGAAAACCTTTAAAACCCCTTTCAGGTTTGAAAATATGTGGCTCACTCATCCAGATTTAGGTCGGTGTATTCGACAATGGTGGCAGCAAAACCTTTGTCCAAACCCTCTCTTGAATCTGTTCCTCAAACTCAAAGCAGTCAAACTCAAGCTGAAATGCTGGAACAGGGAGGTTTTCGGCAACCTTTTTAGTGAAAAAAAGCTTCTGCTGGATGAGCTCAAAAGGGTGGAAAATCTGATTCAGGAAGGGGATCAGAGGGTTGAAACTTTCATGGAAGAAAAATGCCTCCTTTCAAACCTTCACAATGTTTTGGCTAAGGAAGAGTCCTACTGGAGACAAAAATCTAGAAGCCTCTGGCTCAAAGAAGGAGACACCAACACGAAGTTTTTCCATGCTTCCACCCTGTGCCACAGAGGTTCAAATAAAATCTCAGAGTTGACCAAGGCTGATGGTACCATTGTCTCTGATATCCATGCCATCAGACAGGAAGCTGTGCACCACTTTCAGGAAATCTTAGGTCCAAGTGTTGACTGCCACCCCCGCACAACAAGTTCTCTGCTTCAGAACATTCCAATGTTGGTGTCTAACGATGATAATGAGAAACTGCTCCAATCCTACACTGAAGAGGAGATCAAAGATGCTCTGTTTGCAATGGAACCTGACAAGGCTCCTGGTCCTGATGGCTTTCCACCCCGGTTTTTTCAACACTTTTGGGATATCGTGGGCCCTGATGTTGTTGTTGCGGTTAAATTCTTCCAGAGAGCCAAAAATATGCCGAGAGAAGCCAATTCCACCTTCATTGTTTTAATTCCCAAGTCTAATGAGCGTGCTTCCCTCTCCGACTTCAGACCTATAAGTCTCTGTAGTGTCATCTACAAACTTATCACCAAAGTTATGGCAAACAAGCTGAAAGACATCCTTCCCTCCATCATCGACCGGTGCCAAGGCAGCTCGGTCAAAGGCAGATTCATTGCTGATGGAGTGATAACCGTCCACGAGTTGGCTCATTCGGCATATAAAAACAAAAAACCCAATATGTTCCTTAAGCTTGACATGAACAAGGCTTTTGATCGGGTTTCATGGAAATTCCTGTTCGAGGTCCTTGAGAAGTTTGGGTTTCACAAAGAATGGGTTAAGATGGTTCGAGAATGTATCTCTACTGCTTGGTTCTCTGTTCTTATCAATGGTTCACCTGCTGGCTTCTTTCCAAGTTTTAAAGGCATTCGCCAAGGGGACCCCCTGTCACCCTTCCTCTTCATCATTTTGGCCGAAACTCTTGGAAGAACCCTTACTGCTGCCTGCAACAGTGGACTCGTCTCTGGGATCAAACCTGCCTCAACTACCAAGGCCATTTCCCATCAACAGTTTGTGGATGATACTATTCTTTCCTCTCATGCTTCTGTCCCCGAAGCAAAAATCATTAAGAGCATCCTTGACTCTTATGAAGAGGCGGCTGGCCAGAAAGTCAATTACCGCAAAAGCAAGCTATACTTCCTCAATACTCCCATCCACAGGCAAAACAGGATTGCTGAGATCCTTGGGTGTATCATTGGGAGCCTTCCAACTACTTATCTCGGATTACCACTTTTCCATGGCAAATCGGTCTCGGCTATGTGGAACCCTGTTCTAGATCGTCTCAACAAGAAACTTGCAGGCTGGAAAAGTTCAATGCTCAGTCAGGCAGCCAAAGCCACTCTGGTCCAGGCTTGCCTGCAAAGTATTCCTATTTTTTTCTTATCTATCTTCAAAGCTCCAGCTTCCATTTGCCAAAGAATTGAGCAAATTCAACGTAGATTCCTTTGGGCGGGAAACGAAAACAAGAACAAATTTTCCCTTGTTGCCTGGGACAAGGTTTGTTCCAAGAAAAAGGATGGAGGTCTCGGCTTCAGGGACATCAAGCGGATGAACATGGCTCTCATTGCCAAGCAGTCCTGGAGACTTACCATCAACGAAAAAGCCACCTGGATTGACATCATCAAAGCTAAGTACCTTCATCAGGTTCCCTTTCTTGGAGAGCACAACCTTCCTGGCGGATCTCATTTCTGGAATGGTGTCACTAAAACAAGGAAGATCATCATGGAAGGTTTAAGGTGGTGTCTTGGAAATGGATTGACCATTCATTTTTGGGATGACCCTTGGATCCGTGACAAACCTCTCAGTCAAGATCCTCATCTTGCTATGCTCAAGACGGTGACCGAAGCTACCTTTGGAGATAAGGTGTGTCATTTCATTAACCCAGGTACTACAAGACCCGAATGGAAACAACTGGCTCTGAATGGGCCTAGACATATCACCGAGGCGCTTAGGCGGCTTCAAAACTTACTGAGGAGCTGCATAATTCCCAGCTCTCACAAAGAAGACTCCATGGTTTGGAACCTTGAAGATTCTGGGCAGTTCACTGTTAAATCTGCCTACTACAGCCAAGAAGCTCCCAGTGATGGCCGTGACTCCTCTAATCTGGTCTGGGTTCCCAAGATCATTCCCAAGGTTAAATTCTTCTGCTGGTTGGCCATCCAAAATAGAATCCTCACCACTGACAATCTGATAAACAGAGGGCTTCTCATCCCCAATTGGTGCATCCTGTGTAAAAATGCTTGTGAGTCTACTGAGCATGTTTTTCTGGAATGTCCCTTCTCCCTTGCAGTGCTCAACCAGGTTTTCAACACTTTTGCCATCTCCGTAGCCCTCCCTCATTCCATTCCCCTCCTTTTTCAACAGTGGCCCCGGCCTTTCAAAAGCAGTCAACTCAAATTCATGTGGCAAGCTTGCCTTCACATTTTCCTGTGGCAGATTTGGCTTGAGAGAAATGCCAAAATTTTTCAAAACCTTGTCAAGGATAAGAAGATTGTTGTTGCCAAAATCTTGGCCCTTGCTGCGGAGAATGCCTCTCTCGTCTCATCGTCCAAACCCCCCCTCCTGGACTTGAATTGGATCTAGCAAATCATTTCAATCTTCTCAATTTTTTTGCAACACCCCGCACTTTTGTTGACAGGTCTGTTATCAAGTGGGTCTTACCTCCTTATGGGTGGCACAAGCTTAACTTCGATGGCGCTGCCAAAGGCAACCCTGGAGCGGCTGGCGGAGGTGGAATTCTCAGAAATCACAGAGGAGAAATAATTTTGGCCTTTGCTCAGAACTTAGGAATTCAGTCTAACAATATGGCCGAGGCTCGGGCCTTGTTCCAAAGCTTGATTCTCTTGGAAGGCTTGACTATCAATAAACTCATCATAGAAGGAGACTCATTGCATTGCATCAACTGGCTCAAAGGAACCTCTGTGCCTCCCTGGGCCCTTGTTTCCATCTTCGATGAATGCAAGACACTAATTGGTGTTTATCCAGAATTAATCATTCAACATCAATACCGGGAAGGAAACAAAGCTGGTGGACTGGCTTGCTAATAAGGGAGTTGACGCAATAGACATTCAGGTTTGGAGAGATTCCTTCCCAATCGGCCTAAGGGACGTTTCTTCAAGTTCCAATGTTTGCACAATGTGAGTGGGTTACTGGTCTTCGGGTTTTTCGGCTGCGTTTTGGCATCTTGGAGCGTTTTCGCGTCATTTTTCTAAGTTGGTTGCAAAATCTCAGCTTGCCGCATTATCACAAAATTTCCTTTTTGCTCAGGCCGCGAGGTTGCTTCTTGTCGCGATATCGCGACACCTTTCTCTCCCTCTGGTGCGGTCTTCCAACTTGTCGCGATATCGCGACACTTTTTCTCTCCGGGTGCTTTTTTGCAAACTTGTCGCGATATCGCGACACTTTTTCCCTTCGGGTGCTTTTTCGCAAACTTGTCGCGATATCGCGACACTTTTGGCCTTCAGGCGCTTTTTCGCAAACTTGTCGCGATATCGCGACACTTTTGGCCTTCAGGCGCGGTCTTGCTTTTTGTCACGATTTCGCGACACCTTTTCTCTCTCCAACGGCGGTCTTCCATTCGGTCGCGATATCGCGACAAGTTTTCTCTCCAACGGCGGTCTTCCATTCTGTCGTGATATCGCGACACTTTTTCTCTCCGGGTGCCTTTGCGCAAACTTGTCGCGATATCGCGACATTTTTTCCTCTCCAAAGGCGGTCTTCATTTTTGTCGCGATATCGCGACGCTTTTTCTCTCTCCAACGGCGGTCTTCCAGGCTGTCGCGATATCGCGACCTTTTTTCTCTCCAACGGCGGACTTCCATTTTTGTCGCGATATCGCGACACTTTTTCTCTCCAACGGCGGTCTTCCTTTTTGTCGCGATTTCGTGACACTTTTTCTTCTTGGCAGCAGGCTTCCACTTTCGTCGCGATTTCGGGGCTCATTTCCTATTTCGGCTGCGGTCTTCATTCTTGTCGCGATTTCGTGACACCTTTTCTCTTCGGCAGCGTTCTCACTTCTTGTAGCGATTTCGTGACTCCTTTTTCTTGTCGCGATTTCGTGACTCTTCTTCTCGACCGGCTCCAACCCTGCAATTTGTCGCGATATCGCGACACTTTGCAACATGTCGCGATATCGCGACTTCTTCCCTTCTTCGGCTTCGATGGCGATTCTTGTCACGATTTCGTGACTTCTTTTCTTCCTTTGGCTTCAACGGCGCATCTTGTCGCGATTTCACGACATCACCATTTTGGTCGCGATTTCGCGACACCTTCCCTAGTGTGGAGGTTTGCCAGCATTCTTTTCCTCTCTTCTTGGACCACCTCGGTCGACATGGATTTATTGTAATCTCTCTTGTACAAGGTTCAGGGACCTTTCAAAACCCTTTCTACCAATAAAAAAAAAATTATATTAAAATATAATAATTTAAATAAATATATTTCATAAACTTTTAAAAATTATGGCTAATTATTTTATTATAACAATAATGATGATTTTAAGTCATATACACAAATTAGAAACTAACTTATGAAATCAACATGCATCTAATATTACCATAAAAACTTTAAAATCAAAGGGGTTTTGTAATAATTTCCAATACTATAGACACATAAAACATGTCATGTTTAGGAGACTACTCACATGGGCACCTTTTTAGACCATATGAATGATCTTGGATCTTTCCAAGACCCAACAGTGATTCTAATCACTCATTTAGGGTATTCTAGGCCTATGCAACCTTAGCCGCTGAAATCATTAGAAACTAAGATCCTAATAATTGACGATCAGGATGGTTAAGTGCTAGTTGTGACTATCTATAGTGGCTAAGGGCAGCCTACTCCTAGCCACACTGAGTGAGAGTGGCTAGCCCTATAACCAACTCAGACTCCTCGAGCCAAGCAAAATCATTTGCAACTAATCAATTTACAATGATTCTTGGGTGGTTTTGGTTGCGAAGATTCCAAAGGTTTCCTCCTAACTTCTCAAACCAACTTATTCTTGATCTTGGCTTCCTTGAGAAGCCAAGATGAGGATTTGAGAAAGTCTATTTAAAGGCCTCCCAAAGAGACATATGGATCCTGAATTCACTGCAGTGAAGCCTTGATAGATTGGAGAGCCATTTTGCAACCCTTGAGAAGTAATGAAATATTGTCCAAGTGGAGAATGAAAACTGTGCATACTTTCATGGAGCTTCCACAGTCTTGAAGAAAAAATCTGCTTTCTCCCACCAATTCACCATGAGTTTACAACAATCTGCTACCAAATTCATGTTTGAGACAAAGGTGACCCTTGACCATCAATCTGTCAAGTAAATTGAACATCATGGAGCCAAATTCAAGAGGTAGAACACCTTCCTTGCTGTCACTATTTTCAATAGCAGCCTGTAGGCTTAGCTATTGAAGTCGATAATGGCTAGCAGAGCCAGCTACTATGAGTGATAGCGTCCAGGGTTTGACATGCAATTTTCCTTGCTATTAGCCATAGATTTCTTATTTTAGCATTTATCCAACTTTTTTTTAGCTTGGATTATATATTTTTATCGTATTGCTATGGTTCATTATTAGTTTCATAGGCGTGTTTGCTTTCCTTTACATGCTTTCATACATTAGGTTCTTTATGCTTCATTTGCAAGTTTATATGCATCTTTAGGTTCCTTGGTATGTTTCAAGCATTTATTCATGATTTATTATCAATATTTAGGACATATTTATGTATATTTACACACATTTATGCTTGGATTTACAATTTACACTAACAAAGATACAAGCCTCATTTCGAGAAGCCTCATATGTTGCTAATATTTCTTGAAGTTCTTTGTGTGTAGATCTCAGGGTATCATAAAGTAAAGGATCATCAAGATCTAGTTTCTTAATCAAAAGATATGGAGGTGGCTAAGTAATCCCTCATATAAAAAAAGTGGTAAAGACATGAATACCTTGTGAAGCACATCTTCCCCCATTTTTGGGTCATTTGCATTTGTAACATTGTATCAAGATTTGGTATCCCTAAGAGGGACTAATTGTAATTGAATATTCATTTGATTAATAAAAGAGAGCATTCCTTCTTGTTATTTCATTTTATCAAATGATTATATAGATTATATGATTTCAATTCCTTATCATGTTACAATAGCTTTAGATGTGTGGTTTTCATAGCTTTACAAGTGATAATCACGATCGTACCAACCTATTTTATCAGCTATTTACTTATTTTTATCTATTATTTTCTTACTGCAGGTATAACCGCTCTAAGTGATAGTAGCTAGTAGTCCCAGTCACCAACAGTGTCAGTGGCTAGCATCGTAGCCACCCTGATTGATAGCAACTACGAGAAAAATCAACAAAAATAGTCTTCAACCTGTTTCTTCATTAGATGAGGATTCCATGGTAAGTGCTCTTCTCTATATATTTTTATTTTTCTATTGATATTTTGTCTGTGTGAATACAAATTATAGATTTAAGTAGAAAACATAGAAAAAATTAAGGGTTAATTCATAAAAATACCATGTTTGCTGCTAGCTACTTCTAGGAACAACGATCTATGATGTTAGTCACCCTAGAATCCAATGGCTAGGACTTATGACTGGTACTCTGTATAACGGTCGAGTCTGTTACCTGCTATATACAACATCAGCCCCCATTTAATTTATGTGTTTAGATATGCTTTCTTGAGGTCTGATCAAAGGCTATTTGTATGATTAAATTTGCATTTGCATTCTCTGAAATTAAATAGCATTTAATGGCACATTATCTAAAAATAAAACATACTTTCTAGGCATATAGAGAAAATCATTTGAATGCTTCTTTATGCATATTTCTTTCATGTAAATTAAAAAGAACACACATACCGCGATCCAAAGTAAACATCAACAGTGTTGGGTTTTCACATCCAACCCATTGATCAAGACCAACGATGGAAGTCATTACCACTCGGTTGGCTTGTATAATATTGTATCATCGGGATCCATATGTGACCATGGCTGATTCAAGAACTATCCTATTTGTATAAAATAGCACATACTCTTATTTAGAAGGTATATCGCTGCCTACGATGTGCTGGGTGAGAATCGGTAGTATCTATGCTCCCTAACTGAATATGGATTTCATCTCCATAGTTCGATGGGTAGACAACCTGAATGTCATTATCGGGTTTGTCGCTACGAGTGTATAGGTGAAAACCTTAAACAATATTAGAGTTACATAAACCATTACAAATATGATAAGAGTTAGATTATGTTCAAAACAAATCAAAATGCACCAAAAAAGTTTTAGGAAACATAAATAAAACTTAAATGAGATAATCACCCTGTTTACTTTGTTTATCTTAAAACTTACATAAGAGATAATTCACAAGTTATGGTCAAAACATGGGGCCACCACCCTTAGTCCACAACTGAGGCAGAAGTTGATGCTCCACTAAATACACAAAACTATGAAGTTGAAAATCCCACACAAAATGCTAGTAAATGGCTTTTAGTTAGTATTAGAGGTGACAACACAACTCATGAGGGTTCTCATCAAGAAACCCCAATTAGAGGATAAAATACAAGATCCTCTCGTGATATGAATGAGGGTGGTTCAAGACCCCCACCATCACAAAATAGAAATAGGCAAGATCTACCCAATGAGGGGTAAGATGAAAGGGGTGCATCAAATCGTAGACCCATAAGAGTTTCAAACCCCATTGAGCAGGGGAGGTATGTGCTAGATCTCAATACTATTGGGATAAATGGTACACCTCTTGATCAACCTTGGAGGACTAGTTAGCTCAATCAATTAGATCAAGCTCTTGTAAGATCAAAGTGTAGGACTTCTACTGCCCACTCTCACTCTGAGAGTACATGTAGTGAAGACATAGAGAGGCATACCTATGCCCAAGGGGATTCTCAAAATACCCCTACAACACAAACACCCCATCCATACATGAAAGCACAAAATAGGACCTCAATAGAATATCAATGCATATTATGCTGATAGAGGAAAGAGCATAGCGGATCAATCCATTAGAACTCATACCACTAGAGCTCCGCGTACAGAGCTAAGAAGCCAAAGAACCTACACAAATGATCACGTAGATCAAACATGTAGGCTTTATTCAAGACAAATATAGCTAATAATCCAATATCAATTGGAGGATTTATGCATAGAGCATGTGTGGCTTGAAAAAGAGGACACATAATGATAAATGTTGCTTCAACAATATTTGTATGAGCATCGATTGCAGAAGAAATGCAACCTCGATCAAAAGGAGTGGGAAGAGAGAGAGGACAAGTTGGATCGAGCTAACCTACCTTCCATTAGTGAATACATAGAGCAACGTAATACTAGATGTGTTGTATCACACCTAGAGCTATGCCCTAGGTAATTCGAGCACCATGCTCATCATACTTTCCAACGCAGTTCAAGGTAACAATAGCATCAAATGCTAAATTAGCTTGGGCAGAGTCAATATGAGGAATCAAAGAGATATGGCCAGGATTAGCAGTATCCTAAATCATCTTCTGTAGATGTAGATGATGAGCACAATTGTCCATCTTTATCTTAAAGAAATTTACCTCTACTTCCACCCTAGAGGTCACTAAGAGAAGAAGAAATTATATCTTCTCAAGCGTACAAAGTCCTTGTTGAGAAAATTAAATCTCTTAAGAAATAGGGGATGAATTTTCAAAAGCCTATCCTAAGTAATATTCATAATTAACCTTTGTATTCCTCGGTCCCCAGTCTGGCATATCCCAATTATTTTGAGATGCCAAAGCTGGATAAATTTCATAGTGATGATGATGCAAAAGAACATGTGACCAGTTTCATGAGTTTGTGCTGTCAGATTTAGAAAAATGATGCCCTGCTACTAAGGACTTTTGTGATCACCCTTTCAAGCCTAGTCCTAGAATGCTATAACCAATTACTAAGGCACAATATTACCAACTTTGAAAAATTGGCAAATGCCTTTCTTAAATGCTTCTCATTTGGCATCAAAAAAAGACCAATCTGATTGATTTGGCTGCTTTACGACAATACGATGACAAGCCAATCACTGATTATGGAAAAATATTGAGAAAATTAATGGCCAAAATTCTATTCTCCATTCCAACCACAGAACTAACCTAAATGTTTACAAAAATTTGTGTGAAACACATTTTTCTATTGCTTCAACTATAGCAATATACAACATTCGAAGAGGCTTTGGTGCAAGCCGAAGTCATTGAGATATTAAGTTACAAGAAGGAGACTTAAAACTTCAAACTAAGAAATATTGGAATAATAAGAACATGAGAAATCAACATCATCAGGCCAAACCTATGCCTGTTAATCAAGTTGTGTTGAATCTTCCAAAGGGGGATAAAAGCCAACAATAGAAAAATTATCAGGTACAACCATCCCTTATGTAGTACAATAAACGTACTAATAATCAGGGCAAATATAAGTAATGTTGCCCACCTCACCAATTTACACCATTTTTGAAGACTTTGGTATCAATTTTTAATCAATTATGTGAGGCTAAGGCACTTTGATTGCCCAAAGTGCAGCTGCTAGATCCTAACCATCCTAAGCCCAAGGGGTTTAGAGAAGATCACTATTGCTTGTATCATCGATAAAAGATCCATGATATTGAATTCTGCCATGGTTTTAAATGCGTGGTGCAAAATATGATTGATAAGGATTAGCTAAAAATAGACAACCCCTTGGTTCCCAACAACCAAAACATGGAAATTTTCAAATATCCCTTACCAAATAATGAGCCACCAAGGAACCATGCTAGACAAGTCAACCAAGTGTGGATAGATCCACCTATGCAAGGATTTGTAGGTATGGTTAATGTGGTTACTAGGAATAGGAGGTATAATCAATCGGAGCCACCTGCAACTCCCATTCATATCCAAGTTGCACCTCAACAGAGGCTAGTGCAAAACCCAATGCTAGGCCCACCAACAAGATCAATGGTAACAATTAGAAATAGACTCACCCATAGTCTACAATCAGCCTCTATAAAGTTATCAATATATGAGCTCATATAGCAATCTCCTAGGCACATGTAGACATTAATGGAAATATTGAGAGCCATAGAAATTCAACCCCAGAATCCTTAAGCTTTCACTAACTTCATGGGGCATGTGTAGCAGTTTCAGAATCCCGTGATCAAATTTTATGATCACAAAATCAAAATGGTATCCACTACTATAGTGAACCCAATGCTACATATCATTGCGTGTGTTAACCACACTCCCTTCAAGTAGGTATTGATTGATATAGGATCATAAATCAATATAATAACCACTAAATCCTTAGAAAACCTAAAACTCTCTAAGTTGCATATTGTAGCCTCAACTTTCATGCTATGAGCATTAAATGATGTGTTGTGCTCGATAGTAGGCACAATAGTCCTTTCTATTTAGTTTGAGCTAAAAATAATCCCGATGATGTACCATGTTCTATAATGTGCTATGCAATATAACATCCTCCTAGGTCACCCATGGATAAGGGAAATGCATTGCATCCCCTCGATTTTGCATCAATGCATCAAGTATGTGCATGAGGGACAAGTACATGTGGTCCCATCAGATGAAGAACCATTTAAATATGTAAATCAGATTGACTTGTTGGGAGACTTCATCCTCCCATCTACTCACTTGGATATTTGACCTACATCTCCCATTAGGCATCCAGTGGATAAATTAAAGTCAGTGTAAGTCGATCCTTCTACGTTAGCACCACAATTAGCCCCTAGTACAATAGTTACTTCTAAAAAGCCTACAACATCATCAAAACTAAAGGATGATCATAAGCTAAAGGTAATTTTAGGTGAAAAGGAACCTAGGGTGATCCCAAATATAGCAATTACAAAAATTCCAAATCCTATGGAAGAGGAAAATTTGCACAATGTAGTCGAGGAGGTAGCTCAACCTACCTCACTTGTATCATCAACCATATCATCTGTACCACATGTGATGATTCATTTAGTTAACCTTGGGTTAGCTGAATATCTAGTGCATAATGTAACTTTCACACCCATAATAAAGTCTATGCAAGACATGGGGAGACCTCAAGCCCCCAATTTTCCTATTGGAATGGTAGTACCACTAGGGGTGCCATCCAATCCGACTAATTTCATTTATGGAGGCTTGGATCATGTCACATATCACTTGCCCATTGAGGATGACATCGATGAACCATTCGCTGCTAACATTATCTATCCAACTTGGAGTTCACCCATAGGTATTTTGAACGTTACCATTACCATGGTTACGAGCTAGGTTTATTTGAACAAGTATGTAGAACTTTGTATCAGCCACAATACCAACTATCGACTAATAGGTTTGGCTTTGGATATCACATTTGAGGGCAAGAAAAATTGTTAACAGCATCCTTGGATCATCTAAATCTAGGCTTGGGGGAGGACATTGACTGGAGTCCCTATCACCCCAACTCTTCGCACTCGTGAAGGGGTAACTGGCCTGTAACCATGGTTACCATAGAGCCACCCTTGGTCTTGTTGGAAATTTTAGCAAGTTTTGTTGTCATTGATGTCAAGAGATTGATGTTCAAGTTTAGTCATTATTAATGTCATCAGGTGGTTTTTCCAAAAGGCAAGGAAGTGTTTAAAAGGAATAGGATATAATATTTATTTTTAATATTATATGCCTAAAGAGGCCTAAAAGGTTGAAGACCCAAGGAAGGAGAAGTAGGTTTAAATTAAAATAATAATATTATAATATTTGATATTATAATATTTTGGGCAAAAGGATGAGGTGAAGAAAACAAGGTCCAAGGAATCATTAAAAATATTTTATCCTTGAAAAAACCCATTGAGCAGTTTGCAAAGGAGTAAATTTAATTTATTTAAATTAAAATATTTTAACCTATAGGTTAAAATATTTTAATTTAAATAGGTTAAAATTTTAATTTAAATAACTATGGGCGCCAAATTTAAAATGTTAAAAATTAAATTTATAATTCGAATTTGGTCGACGTCAAGCACAAAAGGTAAGGTGTATTTAAAGAGGAAACATCTTTTATTTTCCCCCATCCATGATTCAAACACTAAGGTTATGCTAACAATTTGTGTGCTACTTTAATGTGTTAAGAAGAGGTTTTCGTGAATTTTAAAAGGCATTTGAGGGTGTATGTTGATTAAAGTGAATGTGGCATGGCCAAAGCATTTCATAATTCTGGGTAACGCAATCAGTGGCCAAGGTTTTGTTAAGTCTTTCGCAGAGCAGAGGTTGGGGTTTCGAATCCCCACGCGATCATTTTGTGAAGGAGGAGGCTTTGTTTTTTGTTTGCTAAATCCTATGGAAGCTTAATAAGGGGTGCACGAGTTTAGGTGATTGTGTGGGTGTGTGGTCCAATGGTTGCCTAGCCTTTGGCTAGAGTATCGCAGTGGTAGTTGGTCAGGGGTTCGAAGCACAGCCAAGGCGTGCAATATTATTTTGGAACGTGGGCCAAAGGTGTATGAGGTAAGCACATTATTTTTTGTTATTGAGCCAAGGTTTGGGAAGCACATGCGTTATTGAGGCCACATGATATTTCAAATAGCACCTTGGATGAAATATAGAGAGTCATAAGGTTATTTGGAATATTTTATATTTTTGTGCTTAGAAAAAAATAAAGGCTGGAGTAATAAGGGTTAGATAAGGAATTGGTTGTTATAGGTTGAATATTAATTTTTGGGGTTGTTATTAAGGAATTTGGTCTTTTATGAATTGAATTGTTTGAATATAATAAAGGAAATTGATTTTATGTTTTGAATGATATTTTGAAAGGTTTGGATATAATAAGGTATACTTGATATTTAATATTTTTTGTATGGTGAATTAAACATTGGGAAGAATAATTTGTGGAGATTTTTGATATAGGTTGTTGCTATCTAACCTTGAAATTGGCAAAGAAGATTTGATTGTGATTAAGATAGGTTTTGAAGACATATCTCCATCAAAACAAAATATATGGGCACATATTCCTTATGAGTGAAATATTGTTGGATTGAATGTTGTGAAATGCAAAGGTGGAGTAAAAAGGATTGTTTGATAAGCATTGTTGGAAATGTTTGAGTGAGTTTTCATGTGCATGATTTATGGATGTTGAAAGATCATGAGTATCATTGTTATGTGAAATTGAGAACTATCTTAAACTAGGGTTTGTGAAAGATCATGAGTATCATTGTTATGTGATATTGAGAACTATCTTGAACTAGGGTTTGTGAAAGATCATGAGTATCATTGTTATGTGAGATTGAGAACTTTATTGAGCTAGGTTATGTGAAAGAACATGAGTATCATTGTTATGTGACATTAGAATTATCTTGATTCAAGTTTTAAGTTTCATAGTGTGATTTGTTGTAAGTATAGTGAAACACTTGGTTAGGGTTTGTAAGTAAGTTGTGTTTCATTGAGTGGATGTTTGAGTGAAGTTGGTTGAGCATTATTGATTTAAAGCATTGGAGTGATAGTTCAATTTTTGTGAAATAAATTATACCTTATTTCTGAATTGATTTGAAAGTGAGTTTGAAAGTGATAGAGTGATTTGTGAGTGTGAAACATATTGAGTCTCTTACCATTCTCTATATGTTTCTATGGTTAAACAAGATTATGAGTGAAACTTGTTTGTGTGATTGAAGAGGTTTTTTGAAAATATTAAGTTGAGTTTTGTATGCAAGTTTTGCAATTATTTGAGTAAGTCCTAGAGGGGACTTAAGGATAGAATTGAGTAAGCTTTTGTGAAAGCTTAAGGACAAATTTGAGTAAGCTTTTGTGAAATATTAAGGACATATTTGTGTGAGCTTTTGTGAAATATTACAAGAAGATTGGACAAGTTCTAGAGAGAACTTTTTGAGCAGGTTTGAGGTAGGTCTTTGTGAAGAATTGTTGAGCAGATTGGACAAGTTCTAGAGAGGACTTGTTGAGAAGATTTGAGGTAAGTATTGGTGAAGATTTGTTGAGAATATTAGATAAGTTCTAGAGAGGACTTGTTGAGCAGATTTGAGGTAAGTCTTGGTGAAGACTTGTTGAGTAGATTGTACAAGTTTTAAAGAGGACTTCTTGAGTAGATTTGAGGCAAGTATTGGTGAAGACTTGTTGACCAGATTTGAGGTAAGTATTGGTGAAGAATTGTTGAGCAGATTGAACAAGTTCTAGAGAGGACTTGTTGAGCAGATTGAACAAGTTCTAGAGAGGACTTATTGATCAAATTTGATGTAAGTCTTGGGGAAGACTTTTTGAGCATATTGAGAAAGTTCTTCAGAGGACTTCTGTATATATTTGAGGTAAGTATTTGAGAAGACTTGTGATTTGTTCAAGATTTGAGTTAAGAATTTTATCAGATCTAAGCAGAGTTGATTTGTGATTGGATCAAGATTTGTGTTAAGGCTTGAGGAAATATTTGAAGAAAAAGTTTGGTGTAGATTTGAGGGCATATTTATTCCAGACCAGAGATAGAATTATGAGCAAATTTGTGCTAGATCAAGGATAGTGTTTAGTGCAGATTTAAAATAGAGATTGAGTAGAGCTGAGAGTAAGCTTTGGAGGTGATAAAGCAGAGGATAATAGTCTCCAGTGGATAGATATCCATTAGCTAAGATAGTGAGTACAAAGGTCTTTTGAGTGAGGATAGAGGTCTTATAAGTGAGGACATAGGTCTTTGGTGGAGAGAGATCCACAAGCCATGCAGTGGAGGCAGTATTTTTCTAGAAGGTCATCAACCAGAGCAGAGAATAAGGAGTTCTCCTATGGATAGAGATCCATGAAATAGCAAAGGGGAAATAGTTCTCCTATGGATAGAGATCCACGAAATTGATTAGGGTATGGGTGTCTCCTTTGGACAAAGGTCCATAAACATTGTAATAGGGAAGGATTACCAAGAGATTTGTTGAGAAAAATTTAGTGAAATATTTTCTCCATGGAGTAGCCCATATTGGGTGAACCACATTAAATTGGTGTCTCTATTGTGTGTGATGATTTATGCATTGCTTTGATTACTATTGTTGATATTGCCATTGATATATTGGATAATATTATTTGGGAAAGAAAAGTTAAAAGTGGTATTATACTTTTCACCCCCATCTCAATATAATATTATGTTCTTCAGGTCTATCATGAGAACATTTCCATGGAGACTACCTCATAGAGCATCCCAATGATCAACTAGATTATTAGAAATAATGAGTATGTTATGACGTTGGCATTGAATCTCATATACCTAGCATAAACGAAGAGTCCAATTTAGAATCCATTTTTGAAGAAGATGAATCAGGGCATAATTTTGAAGAAGATGATGGTGAATACTTCTCAGATGATGAGGAATATGAAGATGAAATAGAGATGGCCTACCTAGGGCCTCGACATCTACGTCATCTTAGGGAGCCTGTGGACATGGAGGAAATTTATCATGCAGTCTTCCTAGGTCCTCCCATCCAAAGGAGACCAATGAATTTAGAGGAGATATATCACATAGCTTTCCCTGGTCCTTCAAACTTAAGGTAATTGCTTCCTCCGGAAGATCCAATTGTTTTGTCTATTCCTAGAGTAGACCCGGTTATCCCCATACCACCTGAGCCACATCTAGAGCATGGGGAGAACCCAAAAATAGTGAATTTCATCCATGTGGTCCTGGAGATTTCCTTCCATCCATTAACATGATCTCCATTGATCTGACCACTCCACTCCATAATCCATCAGACCCTTCAAAACCTTTGCACCTCAATCATGAGGCCATTGATTTTGATCGCATCAATTCACCCCTAGAGCCTGAAGATTTCTTCCCTAACGAAGAAATGTTGCAACCGTTCCATTTTGTGCTAGGTTGTGCACATGATGTCTATCATGTTGAGGTTGATCCTGATTTGGTGGAACCTTTAAACCTAGAATATGACATCCATTTGATCCCTATGCCTCATCAGCTTGAGGAGGGATCACATATGTCAATAGAGGAAACTTTTGAAGTGGATATCAATGAAGATCCCACCAATCCAAAGAAAGTTAAATTTAGAGAAAGCTTATCTCCTGAGGAACGTGCCATCCTCATTCCTCTATTGAAAGAGAGACCTGATCTCTTTGCTTGGACTTATAAGGACATGCCGGGTCTGGATCCAAAATTGGTTGTCCACAACCTTTCGCTAGACCCTACCAAGAAACCAGTCAAGCAAAAACTTAGGAAGATGCATCCAACCATCACCTTGATGGTTAAATATGAACTACAAAAGTTGTTGGATGTAGAGTTCATAATTCCCATTGACTATCCAGAATGGGTATCAAACATGGTACCCATAGGAAAACCTGATGGAAGAATCCGCATATGCACGGATTTTAGGGACCTCAATAAGGCAACACCCAAGGATTCATTTTTATTGCCTAATATCGATGCTCTTGTAGACGCAACTGTAGGTCATGAAATGCTCTCACTCATGGATGGTTTTTTTGGTTACAACCAGATTTGGATTAAACTCGAATATCAGCACAAAATCACTTTCACCACTCCATGGGGAACATTTTGCTATAAAGTTATGCCATTTGGCCTCAAAAATGTTGGTGCCACATATCAACGGGCTATGACATACATCTTTCATGACTATATGCATAAAATATTAGAGGATTATATTGATGACTTACTGGCCAAGTCATTACTGCGTGAAGAGCACGTCGAGGTCCTTAGGAAAGTCTTCGATCGCCTGATTGAGCACAATGTCAGGTTGAATCCCAAGAAATGCGTCTTTGGTGTAACTTCAGGTAAACTCTTGGGATTCATCATTTCTAAATGAGGGATCGAAGTAGACCCAATGAAGGTCAAGGCTATATTAGAAATGTGTCCCCCCACAAACATCAAAGAATTAAGAAGCCTACAGGGCAAGGTAGCATCCATAAAGTGCTTCATCGCATAGTTATCGGATAAATATTGACCCATGAATCGACTGCTACACAAGGGGGTCCCATTTAACTAGGATGAAGACTACCAAAAAGCCTTCACTAAGATCAAGAAATACCTAGCATCACCACTAGTATTAGCTCCACCTAGACCAGATGTGCCATTTTTTTTGTATATATCTACCATAGACTTTGCACTGGGAACCATGCTAGCCTAGAAGAACATGCAAGACAAAGAGTAGGTGATATACTACATCAGTCGAACCCTGGTTAGTTACGAGCTACGATATGCATACGTAGAAAAGTTATGCTTAGCAGTGGTCTTTGCAACTAAGAAGTTGCACCACTATATGTTGAGTCATACGACGTATGTTATATCAAAACAAAATCCTTTGTAGTACATGATGAGCAAGACATATCATAACACACGTACTACAAAGTGGATCATGCTATTGATAGAATTCAACCTAGAATTCATCAATCAAAATTCAATCAAAGGGTAAGTCATAGTTGATCAATTGGTAGAGGCACCTCTTCAGGATCATAGGCCTCTTGTCATAGAACTTCCTGATGATGCAGTATTTGCATTGTCGAAGTCACCCAAACTCGAAGAACCGGATAATAAAGTCGATATGTCTTTGTTCTTCGATGGTTCAAAATGTGAGCAAGGGGGTGGCATAGGGATTGTGTTTTTCATGCCATAAGGTGCTCCAATGCCCTTGTCATTTAAACTCAACTTCCCTTGCACCAATAACAATGCTGAATACGAGGCCCTAATCTTGGGTCTCCAAACAATGCTCACCATGAAGATCAAAAAGTTGAATATCTTTGGTGACTCCCTTCTCATAGTTAATCAAGTTAAGGGAATTTATCAGTGTAGGTGTCCCATATTGAAAGCATACAAGGAACTTGTGGACACTTACTTAGCCCAACTAGAGTGGTATGACATCGAGGCAATCCCTCGAACATCCAACAGATTTGCAGACACTATGGCATCTTTGGGATCCTTAATCCCTCAGAATCCATCTGCTGACTTCACTACCATCCAGGTAAAAATGCTATCACAATCCATGATACGATGTGAGGCTCAAGAAAATCATGAATCAGTCCACATGATTCATATAGAACCAAACCATGAGTGGTTCTATAGAGCTAGAGACTTTCTGAAGAAGGCGCCTTGGGGGTCTTTGATCTCGTAGGGTCCTGCAGAGAATGGTACCACTATTCTCCATAAGGTTGTTTCCTAATCTGCATTTGTACAAGTCAAATTACAATGGGAACACATCATCCAGTCAATCAAAGTCATTGCTTATCAAGATTGGTTATCACAATTACATGATTTCCTTAAGCTTGGAGTAATCCCATAAGGATTATCACATGTCGCAAAAAGAGCATTTAAACAAAAAGTGACTAGATATGTCTTGTTAGGAGACATCCTGTATCATCATAGCTATGATGGAATTCTCCTTCATTACCTTGAGCTCCAAGAATCAGCTTGGGTGATTTCACAAGCTCATGATGGTACATGTGGTGGCCATTTTAATGGCATGGCCATCATCAAGTGCATCCTTCAAATGGGTTACTATTGGCCCACCATGGAGAAGGATTGCATAATGTATGTTAAGAAATGCATTAAATTCTAGCATCATGCTAATCTTATGCACCTACCATCATAGGCCTTACAACCCATCCAAGTGGCTTGGCCATTTTCTCAATGGGGTTTGGATCTAATTGGTAAGATCTCTCCCCCATATTCAAGCTGACACACATTTATCATAATGGCCACTAAGTATTTCACCAAGTGGGTGGAGGCAATCCCTTTAACTACAATGATAGGAGCACGTATTGTAGAGTTCATACTCCATAATATAATATGTCATTTTGGGATACCATCCAAAATAATATTGGATAATGGAACTTCATTTAAAAATAAAATTGTAAGGGCTTTAACGTCCAAATATAATATTCAACATAGTTTTGCAACTCCATATTATCCACAAGCTAATGGGCAAGCAGAGGCCTCGAATAAAATAGTGGTAGCCATCTTAAAGAAGATTGTTCAAGAAAATCATAAATATTGGCACATTCAGCTACCTCTTGCATTATGGGCTTACAGGACTAGTATACGGATGCCCACTAGGGCAACACCATTCTCACTAGTATATGGCATTGAGGCCATCATGCCCTTGGAATTGGAAATTCCAACATTGCGCATCGCATTGAAAGAGTTCATCGATGATGACACTGCATGACAAGCTCACCTAGATCAATTGATGCTTCTTGATGAACATCGAGTGAATGCTCTTGAGCATCTTCGAGTTTACCAAGATCGACTAAAATGAGCTTACAATAATAAAGTCCACCTGAGAGACTTTAAAGTTGGGGATCTTGTGCTAAAAGAAAACCAACAGAACTCAAACCTACCACCGCATCTGTGAGACAAATTTACGGCCAACTGGTTAGGTCCATTTATCATTTTAGAAAAGATTGGACCTGGTACCTATCACCTAACATCGCTAGAAGGTGTTGAAGAGCCTGAACCTCTCAACATCCTTCACCTAAAGGCATTTCATACATAAAATCAAAAATTCAAAAACATTTGAAAAGCACTCAAAATAACAAAAATAATTTAAAACATCAAAAATCCAAACAAATCAAAAAGCAATAAATCAAAAACATTGCAAAACATCAAAAATACAAAAACATTTACATTTGGTATTGCATTTTCATTTTACATATGCATTCATTTAATTGCATTGCATTAGGCATTTTCATCCATTGCACTTGCATTAGGATAGGTTGTGTTTACAATCTTACAAATGACACCATGTTTGTATCTTAATCATGCATCTTTACATCATCATCATCCATCATCCCTTGTGAGTAATTGTGTTTTTCAACACAACCCCTTCTATTGCTATAAGGTATATACTAGGGTTTTTTGGTCATTCAGCCATACCTAGTGATCTTCTCAGATTTTGTAGAAAGCTATCTTTGCTTTTGGAGATGAGGTCTAGTTTTGATAGTACCTTGCATATATCAAAATCCTATCACAATTTAAACATTAATAATCCTAGTTTGAACAAGGAAATATGAACACTACAAAGTGGTCCTAGTTACCTTAAGTGAAAGGTTTTTACTTGCTCATATTGTGATGTGCATGGTCTAGGATGTTGATCATTGGCAAAAGGACAAGCTCCCCCCTACCCAAAGAAATCCCTTGCTTTCATACAAAATAAGCAAAATCCCAAAAATCAAAGCAAATCCCTTGCTAAAAAAAACAAAATGCAAAATAAACAGTGATTTTCATCACTAAGCATGAGCAAGTATCCCAATAAATGAAAAGAAAATAAGGGGGTGAAGAGCTTGAATCCCTAGAATGGTCAGTATTCAAAGCCATTGAGTGATCCCCATTACAACAATGGGCTGAATGAATCCCACCTGGAAATGGGGTAGTTCTAAGCAATTTACAAATGAGCTAGCTTTAGGTGGCTTGTATTACCTAGTAGTCTAGTCCAACTACATCCAAACTTAGGATCATGATGAGCATATGGTGATCCTCATTACAACAATGGGCTGAATGAATCCCACCTGGCAATGAGGTAGTCTTATGTCTCATCTAATATATTCATTTGCACACATAGGGATAATGAATATCTTGGTCTTCATAACAAAAGCTTTTATCTTTCAAGAGTCTTGTGTAGTCATTATACAACTTTTGATTAATCAACTAGGGTGTTTGAGTCTCATGGAAAACCTCAAAAATCCCTTATAGCAACAAATCATCTCATCAATCAATCACCATTTTCCTTATGAGGTTTTGTTTATTAAGGGGTGTTCATGAAATAGGATAGATACCAGATGGATATCAACAATGATATTTAGATGACCACTGACTATTTTGTGCATATCTTTTAATTTACAGAAGCTTATAAGGGAAAACCATACATCTCACATCATCTCATCTCACATATGGATGCTTAAATGATTAATTCTTATGATAAGAGTTACCATTTTCATTCATGATTTTTATACATTCAGTGGTGTCATCCATTAGTTTGTAACACATATTAGATTCATTCCTTATGTTTTAAGTGATTAAAGCATACAAGTTCATTTACATTAGATCATTCTCATGTAATTAATGCATTACATTACATATCATCTATCATATCATATCACATAGATTAAATGCATAAACAATTGAAACAAATTAAACATGCATTTAATATACATCATTGCATCCATATATGCATACATAGTAGTGCATCTATACATCTAGATCATAGCATCTATCATCTATCTAGTGCATGTCATCAATACATTGCATCCATATAGCATAATCAAAACATCATATAAGCATTGCATCCACATTTGCATCACATGAACATAAAGCAACAACATAATACACATAATGAGAAATAAAAGAGTATCATATATATATATATATATTTTTTTTTTTTTTTTTTTTGTGTGAAGTGTCAATAAGTACATGAGGTACAAAATGCCCATAGGCTACAATAGTGTAGGTCCTCAGACCTTACACTCAAAAATGATACAAGCCAAATCATGGCATATCAAATAGGGCCTACACCCCTAGAGTCACCTCCACCCTCAGCTCCCTCTCTATGAGGTTGTCTAGAGCTAGTACCCACTGATCTCTCAGATCATGCCCCTGACCTATGACTAGGGTGCACTGAGGACTACCCAGACTCACTCCATCCTACTCCGTGAGATCCCCTATTGTAGATCACTCTAGGAAGATTTCCACCTAGTATCCTAATCCAACCCTCTAGAGAGACCATATGCACCATCGACTACCATCATATTTCTACTCTAGAAACCCACAACTAGTCACCTAATCTCTATATTTGCATCTACGTCTGATAGTCCTTGAGTGATTAGAGTGGATGGTGTAGCTTGAGAAGTAGTAGGAGCCCCTAGATGTATCCTGAGAGCATCTCTCTCAATAGTCCTAGCATCTAATTATACCTATAGAATATCCCTCTATGTAGTGACCTTATCTATAATGGTCTGAGCTGAATCCACCTACACCTATAGAGTAGTCCTCTCCTCTGCATATCCTCACCACTACCTCTACCCTACACTCAGTTGTCTATATAGTAGTGAGAGATATATCTCGCTCTAATATATGCCTTTATACTATCTAATTGTGCCTATAAGTTATGTACCTAAGCTCATAGTTGGGATACCTCATCATCTAGGGCATCCTCCTCCTCCTCCTCATCTCCTCCTCCTACTCTGTAGCCTACCCCCATGCCTCATCTATCCTATGATGCACTCATCACCCATCATCTTCCTCCCTCTACTATGCTGTGGCCTCAACCATCTCTAGCCCTACCTAGGCTACCACCACCCTACCATAGCTAAGTAGTCCACCAAGTGTCATACTCACCTATGGTCCTATCTACTATCTACATAGGATCATCATCCTCCTCTATAAGAGCTATAACCTAAGGCCATGCAAGTTATATCTCTACCTTCAGGTGATGGTAGAGGACTAGCTCCTCTAGCACATCCTACCTAATCCAAACTACCTAGTCACTCAAGAGAAATGGAAGAACTCCCTCACCCTAGCCTTGCACCCAATGACCCATCTATCATACCTCATCTAGGCCAAGTACCTATCTACCTCCTCCCAAGCTAGACAATCCAAGTAGGGTCTCCATATAATCTAGCTAGCCTGTAGCCCTATCAATGATCTCATATAATGATCAAGATCCCCAGCATGAGATCTTCCTATGTGTCTCTAAATCTCATGGCCATCGAGCACCATAGCACTATGCCACCACCACTACTATTATAATCCCTATGGGTAATCCACCAAGCCTATCTATCCAGATGTGCTCCCATCCCCAAACCTAGAGTAGTAGGCTGCACCCAACTCCAACTCACCCATCTTTTGTAATCATGTATAGCTCATCATAGATATGGGCTAGCAATGCACTCCCCCACACCATAATCAATGGTGTAGTGCTATCCAATAAGTCTTGAACCATCGCCAAGAGGTTCCAAGGGAACCTCACACCTGAAGTGTCTGGTAAGAGCACATTATAGATAATGTGCATAAGAATGGCCTAGCACCATGAGAAGACATCCTCCCTAAACCAATAGGTCACTGGCACCCCACCATGCTCAATATTGCCTAGTGCCTCAATATCTCTATCTCCAAAAACCCTTTGAAAGACTACCACCCTAGTTATATTCACTGAAGAGGTGATAGCCCAACCATCGATCAGGATCCTAAAAATATGGTAGACATCCTCCAACGTCACCATCATCTCACTAGTCGGGATATGGAAAGTGTTAGTCCTAGAATCCCATCGATGGACTAAAGCTGTTAGGAAGGCCTGATCCAACATAATCATCGACAATTAATGACATAACTGAGGCCAATCACCCCAAACCAATCCCAGTCTACCCGATCCATCTAGGGTAGTAGCTCAAGTAACAAATTAGGCTCTCGTGCCCATGCTATCAAGGTCTAAATGTGCAATTCAAGAAGCATAATCAACTTCAACTTTAAAAAAATAATTAAATTTTGCTAAGGTTTCTTAGCCGCTCATGTTGACAGCAACCACCATGGTCACCACTGACGTCGATAGTGGCTAGCACCAATGGTCAATTTTTTGACCATTGGGGTTTGAACCTAGCCACCCACAATGACAATGACCCCCATTTGGTAGATTGGGAGCCACCATTGCTGATAGCAACTACTGGAAAGACCCCACAAAATGTCATTTCCCATATCATAAATGCCCTAAAATTAAAATCCCACCCATCTAAGCTAGCCTAATGCTAAATCTAACTAAGGTGAGGTTCATTACCTATAGTTTAGTGAAGTTCATTTAAACTCATTACTTAGTGAGGTTCATTTTATTAATGCATAAATTCACTAAAGAGAGATGGAGAGTCTACCTTAGGAGCTCTGGCTCCACCACTAGTAGAGGCCTCAGGCTGATCCGCCATAGTGGTCAAGGGTAAGTTTGCAAGCATTCTGTATCAATTTTCTCCTTCTCTCCCTCAGAGCTCACTATTCACTCAAGCCAACTAGAAATAATGAAGAATAAAAACCCTAATTTTTCTTTTATATTTTCCATGTTTCCCCCATTGCTGACATCGACAATGAGCATAGATTAGGGCAACCCCGACCATTGATGTCGATAATGGCTAAGGAAATTACAAAAACCAATCATGGCTTTTGATAGTGGCTAAGAAGCAGTAATAAATGCTCCTAATTTCTCACCATGAGGAGCCTCAAAATGGACATTAATGCATATCTACCGGTCCAAAATCTTCAAAAATCATCAAAATAACAAAAAAATCAAATAAACAAAATTTCAAATATACCTCGTATCTAGTTATTTACCCTATACACTTGGCGGTTGTAGCGACTTGCGCTCCATGCAATCTGAAAAGATGAGTAAATTACCATAAGGCCATTTGAACCAAATTATTCATCATTGAATTGAAATGTCTTCACTTCAATCCCAAAGAAGGCCATGGAGGTCGGACTACTCCATGGGAATGAGGTATTCATTTCATTTCTCCTATGAAGTTTCATCAGATCATCGAACATAGTGATTCACCACAAGCTTAAATGGAATTGCTATCATCTTGATTCCCTAAGAAGGCCATTATGGTTGGACTACTCCATAGGATAGAGATGTACAATTACTATTAATGGTTGAAATCATAGTTATAATAGGACCTACCTAATAACAAATGCAATCATCTTGAATTATCCAAATCAATCATCTTGGTCAAGTGACTCATCGCTTTCATCACTTATCCTTTCCTCATCGACTCGTCACTTGAGGGGGTAGTCATAATAACAACATTCATAATCAAAATCAATAATTGAACACTCGATCATGTAAATTATGTTCATCTTATGAATCATTGCTAACAACTATCACAAGCTTACCCTTATACTGGGGAAAAAGCATACATAATGAACTAAATATTTGGCAATCTATTTTTTGGTCATTATCGTTCAAACAATCCATACCGATTTCATGCAGATCACATCCAAATCTTTACTCAAAGCTAAGCCTTTCATCCCATTGGAAGCAATGATTCTGAGATGCATGCCCTTTCTATGATTGGGGCATCTAACATTGACCAGATCAATGAACATCAATTAACCTATAATATGGCTTTAGGTGGTCTATTTTTTCTCAACATCATGTTTTCCACACAATGCATCCCAAAAGGGGCATCTGTAGACACCTAAAACACGTCATGTTTAGGAGACTACTCATATGGGCACCTTTGCAGACCATATGAATGAGCTTGGACCTTTCCAAGACCCAGCAGTGATTCTAATCACTCATTTAGGGTATTCTAGGCCTATGCAACCTTAGTCGCTGATGTCAATAGTAGCTAAGATCCCAGCCATTGATGATCAGAGTGGCTAAGCGCTAGCCACGACTGTCGATAGCGGCTAAGGGTAGCCATACCCCTAGCCACACTGAGTGAGAGCGGCTAGCCCTGTAACCAACTCGAGCTCCCCGAGCTGAGCAAAATTAGTTGCAACTAACAAATTTGCAATGGTTCTTGAGTGGTTTTGGGTTGCGAAGCTTCCAGAGGTTTCCTCCTAACTGCTCAGGCCAACTGATTCTTGATCTTGGCTTCCTTGAGAAGCCAAGATGAGGACTTGGAAAAGTCTATTTAAAGGCCTCCCAAAGAGACATATGGATCCCGAATTGACTACAGTGAAGCCCTACCATATTGGAGAGCCATTTTGCAACCCTTGAGGAGTAGTGAAATGTTGTCCAATTGGAGAATGACAATTGTGCATACTTTCATGGAGCTTCCACAGTCTTGAGGAGCAAATATGCTTTCTTCCACCAATTCACTATGAATTCACAACAATCCACCACCAAATCCATGTTTGAGACACAAGCAACCCTTGACCATCAATTTATCAAGGAAATTGAGCATCATCAAGCCAAATTCAAGAGGTAGAACACCTTCCTCATGATCGTTATTTTCAATAGTGGCCCATAGGCTTAGCTACTGACGTCGACAGTGGCTAGCAGAGCCAATTGCTATGAGCGATAGTGGCCAGGGTTTGACATGCAATTTTCCTTGCTTTAGCCATAGATTTCCTATTTTTAGCATGTATTTAGCTTTATCTAGCATAGATTAGTCATATTTATTGCATTTCCATGGTTCATTATTAGTTTCATAGGCATCTTTGCTTTCCTTTACATGCTTTCATACATTAGGTTCTTTATGCTTCATTTGCAAGTTTACATGCATCTTTAGGCTCCTTTGTATGTTTCAAGCATTATTTCATGCTTTCTTATCAATATTTTAGGCATCTTTATGCATCTTTACACACATTTATGCTTGGCTTTACAATTTGCATTAACAAAGACACAAGCCTCATTTCGAGAGGCCTCATATGTTGCTAATATTTCTTGAAGTTCTTTGTGTGTAGATCTCAGGGCATCATAGAGCAAAGGATCATCAAGATCTGGTTTCTTAATCTAAAGAGATGGAGGTGGCTAAGTAATCCCTCATATAAACAAAGTGGTGGAGACATGAAGACCTTGTGAAGCACATCTTCCCCTATTTTGGGGTCATTTGCATTTGTAACATTGTATCAAGATTTGGTATCCCTTAGAGGGACGAATTGTAATCGAATATTCATTTGATCAATAAAAGAGAGCATTCCTTCTTGTTATTTCCTTTTTTCAAATGATTACATAGATTATATGCTTTCAATTCCTTATCATGTTGCAATAGCTTTAGATGTGTGGTTTTTAGAGCTTTACAATACCAATTTTATCTCTAAATTATTATCAATGATAATATCTAACATTTTGATTTTTTTCAATTAGTTATATGGGATTGAAATGGCCCCACCCATATTACATCATCACCACATAGTGGTATTACAACAAAGCTTGGATATTATCCATATATCATTTTTGGCAAGACTCAAACTTGGGTCTTCTCCTTAAACATTGAGAAATCTAACCGGTTGAGCTAATGCCACTTGATTAACATTTTGATTTTTTTCGTCAAAACAATTATTTAATATTTAAATATAATGCATTTTAAAAACAAATAACTAATACAAATATATATTTGATTGATAGTTTATTTTATTATTTTTAATTATCTCTATAAGTTGATATAATTTTTTAAAATGGTTGAGGGTTTAATTGATTAAATTCATCAACTTTCAAAACTTACACTAGGTTCAAATCTTACCAAATAATATATGCATAATTGTTAAGATGATGTAATATTGTTGTAATACAATCATAATATAATACAAGTGGAGCCCATTTCAATACCACATAACTAATCTTATAGATAGGTAATGGCATGAGATCAAGTGGTTAAAAACTTGCATAGAGTAGGTTTGAATCTTGTCAAGTAATACATGTGTAATTGTCAAAATGTTGTAATACTATGGTAATATGATCATAATGTAATACACATTAGCCCATTTCAATATCACATAAAAACAAGTGGTTAAAAACTTGGGATCCTACAGTGTAAATCAAAGTTTCAAAATGGTTTATTGTAAGACAACCATGTGCTCCCTTTGAATGATATGTTAATACAAAGGGTTATCTTATCACAATGTCTATCGTAAGGAAAGTATTTGAACTCAATTTATTTGATATAAAGTTTTGAACTTGGGTTTGTGATAATATATGATTATATTTTATTTATAAAGAATCCCAATGACTTAGGATCAAACATTGGGGAATGAATACTTTCACACTATAATCCAAGGTTTTAATCCCTTTGATGACCTTTAAATAAAAAAAAAGAGTTTGAAGAAATTGATTAAGAACAATGAGTTTCACATCACATATCAAGGTTCTAATATCATGGATGAACTTTAAAATTATAAGTCAAAGGGCATGAGCTCAAGTGGTTAAAATATGGACTTTTAAGACAAAGACCCAAATTCAAATCTCACTAGCACAACTTCCACATACAACTATGTGGTTTATTAAAATATTGTAGTAATGCAATCATGATGTAATTATTAAAATCATGATTTTTGGATGGGGTTCATTGTTGGATTTTTAAGCCTTATACTACCACAAAATATCACAGGCTATCTCAAAATATCATAGAGGTCCCAATATAAAATAGCCACAATAATAAAGGTCAAGATAATAATATGATGAGTAGAATAATATGAGAAAATTAATATGTATATCAAGAATTATATAATAAATAAAATAACATTCATTTTTATACTAAAATATGAATGTAAATAGCCTGAACCATTCATGTACTATGCATGAAGAACAACTTACAATATTAATTGCTCAAAATGTATACAAGATTTATTACTTCTTTTCCTCTTACATCACCCTTCTCCTTTGTATACTTTCCCTTGCCTCCATATTTCCCATTATGATTCTTGTTTCCAATAATTTCCAATGTCATCCCTTCACATGGCCCATAAAGCAGGTTTGGCCTTCTGATCGCAAGCCTCCCCATGCATCTTTTTCCATTTGGCATGGGAATCCTTTCATCGGTATTTGCATTTCCCAAATATTCTAGATGCTTTTCCCTTCCAAGAAGGCAATTTTCCTAATCCCAATAGGAGTCTTCACCCGGTTTTACTTTATAGCAAACCCATTTCTTATCATTCCTTAAAAATCCTCCCCTGTTCCAGTTTGAAGAACATCTTGTGCCTTGTAATCATGAGCCTCGTTGAGCCTACCTCTGCTGTTATGGAACCTGTCACTGAAGCTATGCTCATGGAGAGAGGCTTCATGCCTTTTTTCAAAAGCTTCTCTTGAGATTATTTTGAAATAACCATGGCTTTCCTGGATTCCTGTAATAACAATAGAGTTACAATCCATGGCAAAACTTTTAAAGTTGACATTAAGTTGCTTGTTGAACTTACTGGTCAACCGATGAGAGGGAGGTCCATTCAGTGTGAGAAGCACAATTGGGAGGCAAATCTGAAGGAAGTCAAGGACAAGGATCTCTACAAGAAAGTAAATATGGGGATGAAAAGATATAAGATTCCAACCCCTTGGAATAGCGTAATAAAACCCATCATGGAATTCATCACTGTTTATGATCTTGAAAAGGTTTTGTGTAGCTTTCACTTTTATTTCTATAATCATTTTAGAGTCATAAAACCTATGAATATACCTTAGTTCATTTTCAATTCCATCAGTTACTCTATTGAGAACATTCGCAAAAAGAAGAGCGATGACCTTCCCTCTCATCAGGGCCTTTTCAATGTCCTATATAATCACTGGCTTACCCACTGCCCTCAAGGCATTGCCATTCCCTCTGGTCATCCCTCCAAAGGTAAACCTAGCCCCATCCTTGCTAAGACTAGTCAGCTTCAAGCTAGTCCATCCTCATCCCACTCCCCAACCATGTCTACCAAGAAACGTGCTATTATGGAGGTGGTCAGGGCCTTGAGAAACCAATCTACCAAGAAAATAAATTTCAAGGCTCCTGAGAATCCTGAGAAACCTGTAAGATCCTCATATTATTTGCAACAACTTGCTTAGAAAAGGAAAAATTTGGTTTTAAATTTCGACGAGGACAAGGATGCTCCTGATCAATGTCTAAAGGATTTTATCATCAATTCGATTTCAAATTGCATCGCTCACATTGTGGACCTTCACAACTTGCTATTTTTTAAGAAGAAATTCTTATAGGATGGAAGCAAAGAAATTACTATGGATGATGTTAAGGATGATGACAATAAATTTATTTCTTTTGGCATTGCTGAGGATGAAAGTGAGAATGATATCAAGGAAGAACCTAAAGATACCAACTTTGAAGTCAAATATGAGGCTTGGTGGTTTTTTGGTTCATGGATGATTTTTGTTCCAGGTCATCCTCATGTTCTGGCCTTCCTCTTCTCCTCCTATTCTTTTTTTTGGGACTGCATCTCCCCTTTCTTATCCTTCTCATTCTATTCTCAGCTTCCTACTGCCGATGTAATCAGGTTTTGGGATCCTATCAAAACCTGATTTAATTAGAATTTTAAATTATAAAAATAAGATAATAAGATATATGAATTGTATTCTATATGTCTTCTTATGGAGCATTATCTCCATAATATAGCCATAGTAGTGTGACTCTTTAGATACTTGACTATTTCTCTCCATATGCCAAGTCTCATGACTCTTGGCTTATCTACTTGCTACTTGCATCCTTGATGAACACTTGACTCTATAACATTTGCACATCTTTACATGACTCTTACACTTCTACTTGCACACCTAATCTAAGACACTTGTGCACACCTTTACATTACATATTTACACTCTTACATACAAGATACTTGTGCACATTTACTCAACTTACACTTGCACTCTAACTTGCATGACACTTGTGCATTTCCTACACATTACAACTTTACATGACACTTGTGCATTTTCTACACATTTACACTTATATAAAGAGGGAAATATAACTCACACTCTAACTATAGACTCAACCCTAATTTATTATTTACAAATGTACCATGAAGGCACCATAGGGGTACATTAGCATGTACCAAATAATGTAATATACCTCAACATCCCCTTGTATTACATTATTTGGTTATTGAAGACTTTAGTCTTTCAATTTTGTTTTTTTTTTTTTTTTCTTTTTTTTTTTTTTTTTTTTTTTTTTTTTTTTTTTTTTTTTTTCATAAAATTTATCAAAAATGTTTTTCCTATTGGAGTATATTACATTATTTGGTACATGCTAATGTACCCCTATGGTACCTTCATGGTACATATGTAAATTATATATTAGGGTTGAGTCATAGTTTAGAGTGTGAGTTATATTTCCCTTTTATGTAAGTGTGAATGTGCAAGAAATGCACAAGTGTCATGTAAAGTTGTAATATGCAAGAAATGCACAAGTGTCATGTGAGTTAGAGTGCAAGTGTAAGTTGAGTCTATATGCACAAGTGTCTTGTATGTATGAGAATAATATGTAATGTAAATATGTGCACAAGTGTCTTAGATTAGAGTGTGTAAGTTATAGAAGTGCAAGAGTCATATATAGGTGTGCATACATTATAGAGTCAAGTGTTCATCAAATATGCAAGTGTCAAGTAGATAAGCCAAGAGTCATGAGACTTGGCATATGGAAAGGAATAGTCAAGTATCCAAAGAGTCATATTACTATGGCTATATTATGGAGATAATACTCCATAAGAAAATATCAATTACAATATGAAGAAAAAAGAAAGTCACTATCATATTTGTAAGAGAAAGAGGAGTAATAAATATTGCATACATTTTGAGCAATTAATATTGTAAGTTGTATTACATGCTTTGTACATGTTGATTAAGGATATTTATATTCATATTGTTGCATATTATTGAATGTTATTTGGTATATTATAAGCCTTCTATTACATATTAATTTGCTCATATTATTCTACTCTTACCATTATCTTGACCTTATTATATTGTGGCTATATTATATTTGATCCTATGATATTTAACCTATGATATTTGTGGTAGTATTAAGGCTTAAAAAGCCATCAGTGGTATCAGAGCTACCACTAGACTTTGTCCAGATTGACAAGAGTTCATTTTAGCCACTTTTGCAAAATCAATTTTATCTAGTTTGATAAAGTTGATTAAGAGTCTATCCACTTTGAAGACAATGAGACTCAGACTCTATTATAAGGTCATATTGAGTAGAAAAGCTAGAGTCTTTCCATGGTTGAAGAATAACCAGTGAAGACTAGGACTCAACTATATTAATTGGTGATTCAACTTTGAGATAGTTGATCATTTAGGGCCATAGCCAACCCTTGATATTGATAGAGGATATAGGGACATTCAATGTCACCTTGACATTGATAGATATTTTAGGGATATTCAACATCACCTTGACATTGATAGAAGATACAGGGACATTCAATGTCACCTTAACATTGATAGATATTTTAGGGACATTCAAAGTCACCTTGATAATATTAAAGTTTTGATATTAATATATTAAGCAACAAAAAGAAGATTTAGATCACAAAGAGATTGACCTTGACATTGGTCCAAGAAGCCAATATAGAAAAGATAGTAGTAATAAAATGAGAAGCATTCAAAGCTTTCTAAGAAAAGATAGCAACATATTGAGAAGCATTCAGAGCTTCCTAAGAGAAGATACTTGTAGTGGATTGAGAAGCATTCAAAGCTTCCTAAGATAAAGAGAGCAGAACAAAAGATATTAGAAGTCAAGAATATCATTCTTGAAGAAGGATAAAGAAGCACATAGATTACTTTATATTGCTTCAAATATTAGATTGAGAATATCATTGTTGAAGAAGGATAAAGAAGCACCTAGCTTACTTTATATTGCTTCAAGCATTGGATATACAGTGGATAAGAGCTACAAGTTTTTAAGAAGATTCAAATATTGACATAGAGGAAAAAATTGAAGAATAGAGACCCTTCAAAGAAAGAGGTCCATATAGAGAATTGAGGCCCTTATAAGTGGAAATAAAAGAGGCCCTTATACATAAAAAGAGAAGCCCTTTATAGAGTAGAAAAAGAGGCTTGAATACAAAGAAGAATTTAAGAGGCTTGAGGTCTAATAGATAGAGGTCTGTAAGCAAACATACAGTGAAAAGAAAGGGCCAAGACATATTCAGAGAATAACAAAAAAGAGGCCCAAGATATATTTAGTATATAGGAGAGCTTGAGACATATTCAGAGAAAAGAAGAGGTATGAGATATATTCAGAGAATAGAGTACATAGAGGCTAAAGATAGAAGACCTTTTAAGGGTCATGTTGAAAGAATAAGGTAGCCTATATTGATTAAAAGGATAATAAAAATGTTTACTATAGAAGAGATATTTATAGGTCTTAGAGAAAAACCAAGGAGTAAGAGATAAAGTCTTAGAGCAAAGCAACAATGTTACATGCAAAGCAACAAGATGTTAAGCTAAGCAAAGAGAATAAGTTTTATAGAGTTGTCAAACATTGATTATCTCCAAGACCTACAATAAAAAACATCAATCACAAGCATTCACTAGAAGCATTGAAGAGCCAAAATTGAAACATTGTTGCAAAGCCAAAGTTGAAGCATTGAAGAGCCAAAGTAGGAACATTGTTGTAGAGTTGAAGCCAAAGTGCTAAAGCCAGAATGTTGATGTAGAGGGAAGCCAAAGTGCTGAAGAGCCAAAGCTAGAATGTTGATGCAAAGAGAAACTGAAGCATTGAATAGAAGTCATAACATTGAAGCCAAGGAAAATTAATATGTTGGAGCACTACATTGGAAGGCTACAGGTAGAGTGTTACAAATGCACCTAGTTGGTAGGTGAGCAAACATTGACCAATAAAGTTGATATAATGCCTAAGCATTAACATTGCATTTTAGAATCTAAGTAGTAACATGGAAGGAAAGCAAAGTTTAGACAATGCCATTTGAGGGGAGGTTACATGCCTGAGGAAGAAGTGTTATAACATAGGTGTAACAATAGACCTTCACTTGCATGTTTACTTACAAGTGTAAGTTTGTGAACAACATTTGAGAAGTTTGAAAGGAGGTGAGAACAAGTTAGAAGCAAGCACATAAGACACTCGAAGTGGAGTGACCAATTCATACATGCACAACAACAACAAGAAGGTTGGTTGGAATAATTTAGGGTTTTATTATATTTGAAGTTTAATTTTGGAAACTAGGAGAGATAAGGTTAATTTTGAAAAGTAGAAGAGATAAAGTTAATTTAAAGTTTAAATTTGAAAAGTAAGAGAGAAGTTTTTATTTGAAGTTTTAAAGTTTTTTATAGTTGTTATTTGTAGTGATAAGTAGGGTTAATTAAGTTTCTTTGTACTTTATTAGGTTGGAGTGATAAGGACTTCAACTAGTTTATTTGATTGTTAAAAGTTTTTAAGTTTGAAGTTTTGAAGAATATTTAATTTATTTTTTGAGAAATTTATAAATTGAAAAGTTTTTTGAGTTTTGTGCAAATATAAATATTTTGGAGATAAAAGGTTTTCAACACCAAAATATAGGAAAACATAAATTTGTAAAATTACATATTAGTTTCTAAAACTAGGGAGACATAAGGTTTACTACTTCATAGGAATTAAATTAGAAACTTTGAATCATTTAAACCTAGGGAGATATAAGGTTGTCTACTTCAAAAGTTTGCATATCATGGAAGAAATTATTAAAATTGCATTCAAGGAGGATAGTGAAGAAATAATGAACAAGTTAAAGTTTTATTTTCAAAAGATGATAGATGATCTTGATAAAAAAGAAGAATCATTAAATATTTTTGAGGATCCAACATTAAGTCTTGTTACTACAAAATCAGAAACTATTAAAACCATTGAAGATTATCATCATCTTCAACTTATCTACATGGAAAATAAGAAGAGTAGCTTTGGAAGTACATAAATGGTTATGTTATTTTACCAAGAAGACATATGAACTTGAAACTCTAGAAAGGATGAATAAAGCAATAAAAATATGTTCAAGATGCATTTATTGTAATAGAATTGGTCATGAAAAAGCAAATTGTTGGAGTCTTCATCCATGTAAATATTGTGGAAGAAAATCTCATTCTTCTATTTTTTGTTGGTACAAGGACAAATATTGTAGAAGATTTGAAAGAGCATTATTGTTTAGATTAGACTATTTTTTTCATATACTTGTTTTTTAAGCATCTTCTAACAATGGATCCAAGTGCACAATTTCTAAAATACAAGAAGAGAAAACATTCAAAAAACAAGGAAAAGAAAAATGGATCAAATATGGTCCAAACTTGTCTTACAAAGAAGGTAGATTTCATAGTCAATCTAAGTGTAAAGGCAAAGGAAATATTCTTATGCGAGAATCTGATGACAATGAGAGAGTTCAAGAAGTTTATAATCTTGAACCTACAAATATTGAAGAACATGAAGTTGAATCCAAAGAAACTAAAGATGAACCTGATGGAGCTCAAGTAGAAGATCACATGCATTGCAAGGTCACTTGATGAATGAACATGAAGATGAAGACCATGATTGAAGACTAAAGTCTTCAATAACCAAATAATGTAATACAGAGGGGGTGTTGGAGTATATTACATTATTTGGTACATACTAATGTATCCCCATGGTACCTTCATGGTACATATGTAAATAATAGATTAGGGTTGAGTCATAGTTTAGAGTGTGAGTTATATTTCCCCTTTATGTAAGTGTGAATGTGCAGGAAATGCACAAGTGTCATGTAAAGTTGTAATGTGCAAGAAATGCAAAAGTGTCATGTGAGTTAGAGTGCAAGTGTAAGTTGAGTCTATGTGCACAAGTGTCTTGTATGTATGAGAACAATATGTAATGTAAAAATGTGCACAAGTGTCTTAGATTAGAGTGTGCAAGTTATAGAAGTGCAAGAGTCATGTATAGGTGTGCATATATTATAGAGTCAAGTGTTCATCAAGTATGCAAGTGTCAAGTAGATAAGCCAAGAGTCATGAGACTTGGCATATGGAAAGGAACAATCAAGTATCTAAAGAGTCACTCTACTATAGCTATATTATGGAGAAAATACTCCATAAGGAAATGATAATTACAATACAAAGAAAAGAGAAAGTCACTATCATATTTGTAAGAGAAAGAGGAGTAATAAATATTGCATACATTTTGAGCAATTAATATTGTAAGTTGTATTACATGCTTAGTACTTGTTGATTAAGGCTATTTACATTCATATTGTTGCATATTATTGAATGTTATTTGGTATATTATAAGCCTTCTATTACATATTAATTTGCTCATATTATTCTACTCTTACCATTATCTTGACCTTATTATATTGTGGCTATATTATATTTGATCCTATGATATTAACCTATTGTCACATCCCACCCCTGACAAAAGCTTTTTGGTTTGATAAATTAGGGACTAATGTTTGGTTTTGTAAAGTTTTGTGATTTATTTAATGCTTGTCAAAAAATATATTTTAAGGAAATATATTTGAAAAGATAAATTACTTGTGACAAAATTAATAACATATTAGTTTAATAAATTTAAGCTAAATTTTAGGGGAAGAAAAAGTAGGCCATGTTCTAGAGAAGAAGAACTGTGACCTAAGTTCTAGAAGAGGAGGAATAAAATGAAAACCAGGGTTTATTAGCCTTGGTATGGTAAAAACTATCACCTCTTGGATACTTCCATTACATGTCCTTAGCTTGAATTTTTGAGTAAATGGTATGGAACCATGACCATTATAATATTCTTGTGGGTAGGCCTGTCCTTACTTAGAACCTTCATACTTTGAATTTAAATTTTAGAGAAGTCTATAAATAGCTTCTTTTGAAAACAAAAGAAGGCATGGGATGCAAGCCCAAGGAATTAAAGAAGTTTAAGAATAGAAGAAGGTAATCAAGCTCGACGAAGAATAGAAGCTCAAGGAATTAGGTCAGAGAAACTTTTACTTACTTTATGGATATGAATTAAGCTTTACTATGATTTGTATCGATAAATTCTCTTCTCTTAAACGCCTTTGAATTATTCATAGAGATTGTGTAACTACAATAAATGAAATTATGTTGTTTCAATTAAATATTTTTGTAATCTAAAATGTATAAGCCATAGGTATGGACGTAACCTTGAATTTAATCGACCATCTTGAATGATATTATATGCTAGTTTTGGTTATTCAATGGTGATTTCATATGCTAGATAATCTTGTTGAATCCCCCTGTGAGTTTGAAAATTAACAAGTTTAATTCCCTTGGCTTTCTAAAGCATTCAATTAACCTTTTTGATAGTTATTTCATTTGCAATCATATGATTCTAGCAAATGAACCAAGTCGAACGTTGGATCTTCCCTGTTATGCACCCTAGTAGACAAGTTAGAACTGCTTCTCGATAGAAGGTCCAACATATCTAGCCCTAGGTCCACTAAGGAGGTTTTAAGGAGGTATGCATAGGTAGTTTTGGGTTTCACATGAGATATCACGCTTTTGTGAGATGATCCCTGAACCACCATGGCACAAGTAATACACCTGGTGAGTTCAGTGTAATGTCCCCTTTCTGAGAAGTCAATTAGATGTAATGGTTTAGCCTACTCACGGGTTCACTTAGGCTAGGGCAGATTGCAAGGGAGCCTAACTAGAGTTTTGGGAGTGGATAATTGAGTGAAATGGGTATTCGAATCCACTCTCAAATGTTGAATCGGATGGATAGAGCCTTTACTTACTATTTTTAGTAAGTTAGTTTTTAGGGTTTCGGGAAAAACGGACGGTGCAATGATATTCTTCACCGAAATGGGTGTCCGTATCTATCCTTAATTTGCGAATCAGATAATCAGAAGGCCAAGTTTTTAATGTGCGAAGGTTTAATTATATAAAGTAAAATTATTTAAATACTTTATATAGTTTAAAACCTTATTTAATTAAAAGGGGACATGGGACTTAAAAAAGAGTTATGTTTCATGATTTATCCCACACTGATCGTGCAAATGGAGTTGTGGTGGAGTTTATGTATTCAGTGGCTTGGTCTCATTTAATGTCATTATGGATTTTGGTTATTTTCTCTAGATTTTGAGGCCAGTGGTTGAGACTTCTTCTCCGAACGGATGAAAATCCCAACGGTGTGGCTGAGGAAGAAACCCCTTAGATTTTTAAAGCTAGACGAAACCCCAGTTCTCTATTGGTGAATTCACACAGGATTCATGCTTTGGTGCTTCAACGATTTTAGAGGTACTTTGGTGTTTGCTGATAAAGTATTTCAAGGGTTTTAAAAATCAGATTGCATAAGGATTTGTGGAAAGATTGTTGATCTTGAAAACATTGTAATTTGTGCCCTAGAATAAAATTTGAAATAAAATTGTAAGTTATTTCTCAATCAATGCATTTTGTATATTTTGCAATTTGGGTTATATTGTTGGAATTTGTTTCTGTTCTTCAAGTTTTATATCCGCAATAAGATTTAGATCAGAAATTTTAATAGTCCCAACCAAGGGGGACATTACAGTGGTATCAGAGCTGGTTTTTCCTGCTAGCTTGTTCAGGGTTTGCTGAAAATTTCAAAAATGATTTCAGTATTGTGTGAAAAAAAAATTCAGCAACCATGAGTATTTTTTAGACTTGGAAGTTAGGGTTTGGTTGTTGTTTTCAAATTTAGGGTTTCCATAGTTCTGGGTATTATTAATTCAGAGCTTAGCTTATTCTTCCAGCCTGTGGAAGCCTAATTAAATTTTAGATTCATGGAGTCTTATAATGATTGGTCTAGAGACATTGTGATTAGGATAGGACTCAGAGTGAGATAAAAAAATCCATCAGTCAATTAACTGCAATGATGCAAATTTCTCTACATTTAGGTTTTCCTTAGGATAAGGTTGATTTTTCATTCATAAAGTTGCCAAAGAAATAAGTTGAAAAAATACTTTACAAGATCCTAAAACTACAACTAATATTATGGCTAATAAATTTGAGTTTGTTATCCCAAAGAAGATTGACAAGGGTAAACAACAGTTAACAGGAAAGGAAAGGAAACCAAGTGATCTACAGGTTACAAGACTTCTTCACGGAAGCAACAATTAGTTGAGGAGAGAAGGGCGATGTTTCACTTGCAAAAAGGAATGGTCACTTGGTCACAATTGCAAATACGATAAAGAGAATGACTTAAGGCAGCCAAGTGCTAAAGAGGATAGCAGTAAAGTTGAAATATTAGAGTTTGGAAAAGATGCTTCATATCAGGAATCATGCATAACAAGGAACCAAAATGATTTTGGTGATGATGAGGAAGACAACACAACAGTTTTGGATATCCACTTAGAACAATCTAGTGTGTATTGTGAAATATTTAATAAAAGGTATGATGAATCTTATGATTTTCCTATCATCAATTCATTAATGCATGATGGCATCTTTCATAATGAAGTATCCGTAGATTCCATATTTTATGAGGAAATGATTACGAATGAAGAGGACTCTTCACTGAAAACTGAAATGGAAAGAATTAATAGACTGTTGGATGGTGATTTCTCTGAGGAGTTGGAGACTATGGCAGATTTAGAAGAATATACGACTATTGATGAATTTCCACTTGAGCATGAGACTCACCTAGTCGATGAGATGAGTAAAAATCAGATTATGATCATGCCTTCTAGTCAAGAAACTTGCATGGAAGAACAGAAGGACAAAATAATGAAGATGAAGTTAATTCATCCTGTGCTTCGACGAATGGAGAATTATTCATTGGTCATAAAAAATATGGTGAGCATGCTGATTTTGATATTTTCAAATAAAAAATAAATGATAGTATTCATGCAATTGTTGATTCTGAGGATGAGGACATGTCTGTCACAACTTGAGAGCATGTAATTGGGGAGTGTAGTATTGTGAAGGAGGCTGATTTTGATCGTTGTGCGTGGGATAGCAAATCTAAAAGTTTGTTGTGTGATGCTAATTACAATCCATTGTAAGGTTGGAAGGACCAGTTATAGGTCACAAAGGAGCAGATTGTTTAGACATTAACTCACTTGGATAGGACACAAGTTTTTCGAGTGCCTCTTTCAGGCAACCCAGTTTGTGGAGAGATAAAAGTTAATAGTTGGAGCTACTATTATCGATTTGTAGGATATCAATCAGGCATTAGAGGTGATAAAATCTAATTATTTGAGGTTGTTATCTGACCAGGATCAAGCCTTACATTTTACAGATAAGACCTTCCAAGAACTCAAAGAGAAAGATGAGGTAATTGATGAACGTAACCTCAAATTAAGTTTAGCTCATCTCTCCCTACATAAATAAAAAAATAAAGTTAATATTCAATCGACAGGTAATCCTCTTTTTGGATGGGATGTGGAGTCCACTTTTGATAACCCACTCTTTGAATTGGGTAATGAAGCACTTCCTGATTTTAGTGATATGATTCCACAATCATTCAGGTAGAGCAGTATGAGTATGATCAGGGTGAAGAGCCTACTTTTGCAAATGCTCATTTATCATTTGGTGATGTAGATGATGATACACCTCTTGATTCTTTTCCTGATAATAAGAGTCATAATTCAGAGGATTTTTTAGAGCTTCACAGGGTTTTAGTTGTTGAATTTCATATGGACGGTATTGTGAGGTATTTACATCCTTTTGATTTCAGCCCTCTTATAGATGAGTGGACCATGTTTTTTATAATGCATAGTAGTGAGCCGAAAGACTATTTTGATAGACTTCATACTTCACTTGGCTATGGGTTACCCCCTTCGTCAAAAGAAAATTTGGATTTTTGCAGAGATAGCAGTGGATTTTATGTAGGAAAGGAAATCTGGTCGAACAATATTCCACCTATGTGCAGGTTAGCCCAGCGGTATTCTTCAAGTAGTGGGAATGTTAGATTCTCTATTGGTCCTGGTTATCTAGGAGTGTCTATGAGGGAGTGGAAGACACTCATTGGCCCAAGGAGTAGTACTGGTGATAGAATATGGATATGAGATCCATGAGAGATTACAAATATCGACTGTATAGTGGTGCCATGGTAGGGGATTTTCATATTTTAGATTTTGGTACTCACAGGTATTGCAGCTCGGATGGTTATGATGGATTCATTATCGAGTTATTCATGAGGCTAGTTCAACTGGGGCATATATACTCTACAGTTATGATCAGAGTGATGTAGCGTTAGCATGGTGATGCTGACATGCTACTAGTTTGGGACCTTGATAATCTACTTGATTTCAATGATGAATCATTTTCAGTTTAGTGATGGAGTTTGAGAGAGTTTTCAGCTTTGGTAGATTCAGATGGATGACAGGGTTACCATCTTTGTCAGTTATTATGGTGGTAGTTGGTGGTTGTGTCACTGTCATGGGACATTCATCCAGTTTGTTTAGAATCTTGGTATTTCATTGACGACAACCAAGAATTTTCAATTGATTGGGATATTCATGAGCATTGCTTGAGGACACACAATCTTTGAGAAGGGCAGACTGTAATGTCCCCTTTCTGAGTAGTTAGTTAGATGTAGTGGTTTAGCCTACTCACGGGTTCCCATAGGCTAGGGCAGATTATAGGGGAGCCTAACTGGAGTTTTGGGAGCGGATAATTGAGCAAAATGGGTATTCGAATCCACTCTTAGATGTTGAATCAGATGGACAGAGCCTTGAATTACTATTTTTAGTAAGTTAGTTTTTAGGGTTTTGGGCAAAACGGATGGTGCAGTGATATTCTTCACTAAAATGGGTGTTCGTATCTATCCTTAGTTTGCGGATCGGATAATCAGAAGGTCAAGTTTTTAATGTGAAGTTTAATTATATAAAGTAAAATTATTTAAATACTTTATATAGTTTAAAACCTTATTTTATTAAAAGGGGATGTGGGACTTAAAATAAGTTATGTTTTATGTTTTATCCCACATTGCGTGTGCAAAAGGAGTTTGTGGTGGAGGAGTCTATTTATTCGGTGGCTTGGTCTCATTTCATGTCATTCTGAATTTTGGTTATTTTCTCTAGAGTTTGAGGCCAGTGGCTGAGACTTCTCCGAAGGGACGAAAACCCCAACGGTGTGGCTGAGGATGAAACCCCTTAGATTTTTGGAGTTGGACGAAACCCTAGTTCTCTTTTGGTGAATTCACACAGGATTCACACTTTGGTGCTTCAACGATTTTAGAGGTACTTTGGTATTTGCTGATAAAGTATTTCAAGGGTTTTAAAAATCAGATTGCATAAGGATTTGTGGAAAGATTGTTGATCTTGAAAACATTGTAATTTGTGCCCTAGAATAAAATCTAAAATAAAATTGCAAGTTATTTCTAAATCAATGCATTTTGTATATTTTGCAATTTGGGTTATATTTTGGGAATTTGTTTCAGTTCTTCAAGTTTTATATCCGCAATAAGATTTAGATCAAAAATTTTAACAGTCCCAACCAAGGGGGACATTACATTTAGGTAGTCTAATATTTGTTAAAAGTTAAACGATTTTGTCCCACATGCATGGTGTGATGGGGAAAAGGCTATATTTAATGTGCATCATGCATAATAACTTATAGATAAGAACCTAGGTTCTTTGCTAAGCTTCATTACACCTTTACCTTCCTTAAATCATCTATGATGTGACTAATTGTGTATTCGTGGGTTGACTATTCTTGGGTTGACTCGTTGTTATATCCTAGGTTGTATTTGTAAACCTTTTTTATATTCATAGGGTTATATTGTCCCACATGCTCCATGCAGAGCATGTGAAAATATTTTTAAGAAGGAATTTGCTCCTATTAAAGTGACCACAAGTGGTGGTTGAGGCTAGTACGAGCTAGCCACCTAGTCATGGAGACTAGGGTGCTAGTTGATAAATACTAACCTAGTTGGCTCAATAATTTGATTGATGAATATTCAATGGTTTGATCGATGAATGCCTTGCTTGGGAAGTTAGACTGAATGTTTTGCTTGGGAAATTAGACCATGAGACCACCTTTTTAAATGCATATCTTTCATATTTGAAACAATTAAACCACCCTTTAAAATACACATCTTTCAACTCAGGTGTTTTAGGTGAGTTGGATAGGAGAGGGCAAACCTCCAAGGGATGTCCCAGGTTCAAATCTCCACCCTACCAAATATCTGAATTGGGTATCCAAAATCCAATTGATAATGTTGGTGCGGGCAGGGTCGGGTGCGACTCCCGGGTGACTTTGATGGTGTAGAACCCCCTGTTCATGGTCTCCCAGACCAAGGCAGACCCGCAAGGGGTTTTTTGCTTAAAAAAAAATACACATCTTTCATATTTTAAAGGGAATAGCTTAAGAATTACCTTTCTTTTACCCAACCTTTGTCTTGAAGGATTTAAATCCTTGGATTTAGTTAATAAGAAAGGAATTAAGTTGTTATGGCATTACAGTGCAATAGTGTTCTTGTGGAAATATTATTAAAGGACTATAGTTGCAAATTGTGGAAATTTGTAGAAAACTATAGTAGGAATCTTGTGGAAATATTATTAGAGGACTGTAGTTGCAAAATGTGGATTTTTATAGAAAACTATAGTAGGAATCTTGTGGAAATATTATTAAAAACTATAGTTGCAAATTGTGTAAATTTGTAGAAAACTATAGTAGGAATCTTGTGGAAAGATTATTAAAAGACTATAGTTGCAAATTGTGGAAATTTGTAGAAAAATATAGTAGGCATCTTGTGGAAATATTATTAGAGGATTTTAGTTGCAAATTGTGGAAATTTATAGAAAACTATAGTAGGAATCTTGTGGAAAGATTATTAGATGATTGTAGTTGCAAATTGTGGAAATTTATTAAAAACTATAGTAGGAATCTTGTGGAAATATTATTAAAAACTATAGTTGCAAATTATGGAAATTTGTAGAAAATCTGTAGTAGAAATATTGAGGAAAGATTATTAAAATATTGTAGTTGCAAATTGTGGAAACTTGTGGAAAACTATATTAATAATTTTGTGGAAGGAACTATAGTGCAACTTGCAGAAATTTGTGGAAAACTATAGAAGATCTTGTGGAAATATTAAGGAACTATAGTGTGAATTTGTGACCGAATTTGTAGGAACTATAGTGTAATCTTGTGGAAATATTATAGTACAAATTTATGGAAAATTTGTAGGAACTATAGTGTAATCTTGTGGAAATATTATAGTGCAAATTTGTGGCCAATTCGTTGGAGTGTAATCTTGTGAAAATATCTTGCAAAAAAATTATAGCAAACCATAAAAAAATATTGTGAAAACTTATAATGCTTCTTTGTTCACATGCTATTTTTATGAAAATGAAAAATAGTAGAATGCATATTTAATATTGTGAATAAGAAATTTCGAACACGAGGTCTATTCTTTGAAAGAGTTATGTTATTATATTTTGATTAGTATATAATATTAATATTTCAAAGGAATATATTTTTATGGAAAAAATATAGAAATAGGTGTGGAATTTATTCCTAGAAATTTATGGGGTTTCCTTCTTTTGAAATCTTGAATGAAAATTTTTACATTATGGTGAATGTATTTTTCATGGTTTGATTCAAATGGAAATTGGCATACCGATGTATGATTAGAATGCATTATCATATATATGTTATGAGTTGTCCTGATACCTTACTACCATCAACCATGCGATGAAATCACAAGATGGATCGGGAGGAGATATGTGTTGTGCAATTATTAATATTATTATTTGTTGTACTAATACCTTTATGAAGAAAAGACCTTTAATGTAAATAAGTCTCTATTTAAGAGCAAGTTGTAAACTAAAACGTGATATATATTTGTTTACTATTTGAAAGATGTATAGATAATGTAACTTCTTTACAACATGAAAGAAATTAGTAAAGATATATATTCGGACTTATGTTGTGAAGCAAATATTGATTATTGCTATGATTGGGATTTATATTTCAATTGATGTTTATTAATTGACACACAATAAGATAGTAAGAGAGAAATTCATGAGAATTTATAATATCAAAGGCTATACTTTGAAAATGAAAAATTCTAATTGAACCTAAAGAAGAGAAACTTTAAGAAGGATCAAAGGAAAAAATGGGTCATATTTACTATTGTGATGATGGGAAGTGAATTTTATAAGTAAATCTTGTGATAATTACTCATCGTGGAGATGAGGAAAATTATGCACTGCAATTGATTGATATTATGTCTTCATGGAAGAGTTATTAATCATCAAAGCATACACCTAAACTTTGATCAGTTAGACTTAAGTTGAGACTGGCTTAAGGTGTACTTAAGATAGTAGGGGAAATAACATTTCCTATTCTTAGGGGGAACTAAGATGGGATAAATACCAAATGCTTGCAGCCAATAGAGAGAGATAGACACCTATGCCATTTCAACTTGTAGTTGAGATGAGACCATTTTCTCAATGGGACCTAGATTTCGTAGGGGTCATAAACCCAAATTCTTTAGCTTCTCACAAGTTCATTCTTACTCCTTATGATTATTTTACTAGATGGATGAAAGATATCTCCACCAAAAATTGTACTATTGAGGTTGTTATTCAATTTTTGGAAGAACACATTGTCACAAGGTTTGGAATGCCATATTCAATTGTTTGTGATAGTGGCCCTGCTTTTATCTCACTTTGTTTTGCAGAATGGAAATACAATAACAAGGTGAGCATAAAATATTCTTCTAATTATTTTTTTTAAGGTAATGGCTTAGGTGAATCTTCTAATAAAAACTTGTTGTCAATTACCAAGAAATTTCTCGAACTTAATCCTCAGGATTTGCATAATAAATTGAAGTTTGCATTGATAGAATAAGAATTAAGGAATCCATAGGAACATCACCTTATCATTTAGTGTATGGTCAAGATCCAATTTTTCTCACTAATATTAAATTGTAAACTTTACAATTCATGAAAGAATATCTCGAAACGAATGATAAAATTGAAGCTCATATCACTCACCCATGCATCTAGATGAAAAATGAGAGGATGTCTTGCTTTCACTTTAGTAAACATCCAGATATTGTTAAAATATGGTTTGATAAATGAGCTAAAATTAAATATTTTAGGGTTTTTTATTTGGTTTTGATTTGGATAAGGCACATGAGAAAGGTGAACATGATAAATCTGATTATCTCTGGCTTGGTCCTTACCAAATTTTTTAAATTCTAGGTGAAAACACTTTTTGACTGAAAACATTGAGTGGGGATGATATTCATTTACCTGTTAATGGGTAGTTTCTCAAGCACTACTTTCACCCATGAAGCAACCAAGTTCTTGTATCATTTGTACCATGCTTGTATATTATTGTATATAGCTTTTGGGTTTTCATGCTTTTGCTTTTAGCTTTTTTTGGGTCTAGCATTTTGTGCATAATGTCTTTTTTGCAAGTTGTTGCTTTTTATTTTCTTTCTTGATAGTTTTCTTTAGGTTGAGGTTTTAGTTTCGAGTGTTGCTTTTCATTTTTGCACTTTTGGGTTTGTCCCTCTAATTGAGGTTGTGTTTTGTGATGGATACTAACTCTTGGTTCCTTTGTTGATAATTGGTCCTTTGTCATGTATGATGGATGGTCTAGTTTGGAATCAAGTGAAATTAAGGAAAAGGGAGATGAAGTTGTTTAGTAATCATTCTTAGATTTTGGACTAAGATGGTGGAAGGTGGAACAATGAAACATTTCACTAAAGCTCCACATGTAACTCACATATTAAAGGGTATTCCTTAAAATATTGAAGGATTAAGTCATTTTGGTTTGTAAATTAAGGCACAAATCTAATACATTACATATTTAGCCTTAAGTGGTTTCTAACCTAGGAGGCAGGTAAATTTTGCAAAGCAATACAATTCTTGATAAAAAAAAGAAGGAAATAAAATCCAAATCAATAAAAAGGTTTAGGTCATATCCACCGGGGCTATGGACACCTAACTGGTAGTGGAGAAATATCTAGACAAAATAAAAGAAAAAAATTAAATGCAAAATTAACCTAATACCTGGGTGATTCAGATAATCTCTACCAAGGCTATAGATGTCTGGCTGGCAGTAGAGCAAGGTCTAGAAGATATCAAGGTCATCTCCACTGGGGATATAGATGTTTGGATGGTAGTGGAGCAATGCAGAGGCACATTTTAATGAGTGATATTCTATAGCCTAAATGTAAAACAGATGATGGAATCCATATTGTTTCAAGGATGCAAAACAAATCACATTCCATACATTGATTAGAGGTAAATGATTCATTTGGAGCTATTTGATCCATTTTCGCTGGATATTGCTAGATGATGTATATTTCTATAATATTTGGTTTTCTTGGTTTCAAATTGGGTTCTTCATCCAAAACACTCAAGAGCATTTCCCACCAGAGTCACCATTTGTTGTGGCCATTGCACAACATGCCCCAAACTTGGGGACCCACCTTAAATTTTAATTTTTTGGGAGTTTCAGTCTTTATTGAGTGATAATTTTTGTAGGGCCCTACCCATGAGGTTGTAGTGTAGGTTGTTTGTGGGTTAGAGTCTCCCTTTTGGTTTATTTTAATGTTTAGTGTGTAGGTGAGGCTTATAAAGTTTTGGTTAATTTTAACATTTTGAAATTATAATTCAAATGTTTGAATTAAACCACATGTTAATAAAAGAAAACTAATAAGAAAATACATATTAAAAAATATATATTTATATATATAATACAATACGAGGTGATCACCATATGACATAAGATGTTAATTTTATATCATATAAGTCACTTTATAAAGTAGTTTTAATATGTTACTGTGTAAAGTAAGTTTTCATGAGTGTATGGTTATTGGAATTAGTAGATCCTTGATTATGTTGCAGGTGATAGTGTTGGAAAATGTGCACGATGAGAGTTTATTGCTAGGATGTGGGATGTTTAGATCAGGTTGTCCAATGGAGCCGCTACATGAAGCATGAGGTCATTACTTGTATCATAGTTGGTAGGGTGAAGGTGCTCCATTTTGTCCATGTTAGTCGTCAGCACTGGTATTCAAAGTCAAATTGGTGATCATGTACCAGATGGCCATGTCATAAAAACTTAAAATTAACATTGTGTGCATGGTGAAGGAGAGATATAATACCTCATGGACCTACTACTTGTAGAGGAGAATATCCACTATGCAATGGTGGTTATTAGTCCCAAGTGGATGACATGCTTCCACCCTCAATACTCATCGAATGATGTCTTAGTCATCCATTTCTGCTACAGGCTACCTCAAATGATGTCTTAGTCATCCTTTTCTGCAATAGTCTACCTCAAACGATTATCTCAGTCATTTTTTCTGCTATAGGCTACCCAAATTTTGGTGTCCATTTCTTCTGACATGACATTGAAAACCAAGATGTATTAAAGATAGTAATGAGACCTAGAGATAATGAATGCACTGCTTGAGGTTTCAATTACATGGATGAAATCAGAGTAAGATACTTAAGTGTAATGCAAATATGAGAAGTACAGATCAAGGTTGTAGTCAGGTAACACCTGAACCTCTTCGCACTCCATGTATTCTACCAAGATGATTGCACAATGCTCATTAGAGGAGAGAACCTTTAGTAAATCAATGTTTCACCAGTTAGTATAGGTTGGTTCAGTGGTAGGTATAACTTAGATAAGGATATGTAGCATTGATGTCCTTTAGCACAAATTACTAAAGAGAGATGTTTCCAAGGGCAAAGAGCATTATATGGTATATCTTCTCAATATTCAAAATGGTGATAGATAAGTATTGATAAATTCCACTTCTAATAATGCAGATGATAAGGATGCATCGTCCAACATCTTACTATGCACCTCTCCCATTATCAATGGCACCAAGTCCTATGATCAAGGCTATTCATGGTGTGGGGATGTTTGTAGCTTGAAAAATCATCAACACGATAGAATTTATGAGTCTAAAAGTGAGTGGAATCTATTAGTAGGGTTTATGATGGAGTTTAATGAAGTGGAACCTATGTGAAGGAGGCCAAATACTATTACATCAATGTGGTATCTCCCAGGCGGAGGAGATAGGCAAACCAGATGGTTAGTTCTTTGGATTCTATATGCACAAGTAGTTAAATATTATGATACAAAATGGCTTCTACTTTAGCATCTCTAAATTTCCAAAGGTTTGAATCACAAGTGATGGTTTCTCTACCAATTCAAGAATCATTAGCTTGGTCATGTTAGCATATATATATTTTGATGGGGAGAGGATTTACTATCTCAAAATATCTTGTAACACATTGACGTTCAAGTGTTGTAAATGGTGAAAATAACATTTGTATCCTCAAGTAAGAGGAACATATACACTACCATTTCGCTTTATCAGGTTGCTTTCCTGGCATTTCATGTGCCACCTAAGAAAGTACATGTATCAAAGAAGTTATTTGATTCGAATTGCCAATGCTAGGTGAGTGCGTCAGAGTGAAAAGAATCTTAGAGGCATGTGCATGTGGGAATACGTCATGGCACATGAAAATAATAAGATTTTATATGGTGTCTTTCATGTGGGGAAGATGTTGGTTAATGTACCAACTAGAACTATGCTGCAATATGTTATATAAGCCAATGGTTTCATTGAAAATGCATTACTCAGCGAGTTTAAAATGAATATTTGGAATCCGAATGAAGGAGGGAAAAGATAATGAAGAGTTTTGTTCGAAAAAGTTAAAATATCCATGCAAACTCAAAAGTAGGGGTTGGAATTTTTTGAAACAGGGAAGCATGAAGGAGGATTGGAAGGCTCTTAAGCTATTGCAACTATTTTTTCCACCTTGTATGCAGCAAAAAGAAGTTTCTGAATATAAAGTTTTCATTGCACATATTTCTCATGCATGTGTTGAAGTGATTTAATGGTATATTATGCATGGATATGGTATCATCATTTAATTTTTTTTATACATGTTTTTTTTGGTAAGTAGTGTTTGTATTTACAGTGGGTTTTAACAAGGATCCCAAAACCTGATTACATAAGCAATGGGCCTAGGGCATCAATCCCTTGAAACTGAACACCAAAATAGAAATCCCGCCCAGCGGTAATAGTAAGCATGAAACAATCCCTCTCAGCGGGAAACAAACAAAAAAGAAAGAAAGTAGTTTTGGAGATCCCGCCCAGCGGAGAGTAGCCAAAAACCACCATCGAGAAGATCCCGCCTAGCAGGAAGCAAAGAAAAACCGTTACAATAAAATCCCGCCTCGCGAAAAGTAGTAAAAACCACCACAAACAGTCCCACCTAGCGGAAAGCAACAGGGAAATCCCGCCATCCGGGAAACCAGCAGAAAAGAAGGATCCCGCCTCGCGAGAAAACCGGCAAATTTTGTGGATCCTGCCCTGTGGAGAAACCATCCCGCCCACCAGGAAAACATTCCGTTCAGCGAGAGCCATCCTGCAGGAAGCCGACAGCACAGAGAGGATCCAGCCCATCAGGAAGTGACTAGAGAGTTGCACCACAAGGAACCCGCCCTGGGAAAATAAGAGAGGATCCCAGCAGCAGGGACCAAGAATCTCATCCAAGCACAGAGCCCGTCGAGGATTCACAAGAAAAAGGGGGAAGCTGTCCAAACCCTAAACCGTCACCTCCACCGCACCGAGAAACGCAGGGGACCAGATCCACGCGAATAACCTACAAAAAACCCCAGGGGGAAGCCTGAGGGAAAAGGGAAGGGATCCCCAACCAAACGAGGGATCCCCGGGAAGCACCGATCCGAAAAAAAAAACCAAGGAAACCCTAGCCGGTCGGGAGGGGCACAGATAGTGGATAAGGATCTCCCCCCAGGAGATCATCTGCAAACAACCACTCCCCGGGAGGGATGACCTGGGTTGAGCCAGGGACTGGGCAGGAACCAGGAGCCATGGGAGGGGGAGCAGGGGAGGGACCAGAGCCCTCCCCTCTCTACTTTCTTCCCTCTCCCATTTTTTATACATGTTTTTGTTCCTCAGACTCTTGCACTTAATCATATTTAGATTGTGTGGATGCAGGTCTAACCCAATTTTTTTTATTTATTATAATATTCCTTTTCTATAGAATAGGAGAATTAGTTTACAGTAGCTCTCTTTGGTTGTTTTTCTGCACCTTGTTTTGATATTTATTTTAGATATATATATTTTCTCTAACCCTAGATTTTTTCATTTATTTTCTTTAATTTCTATCAAGCACTCAAATCCCTAAAGGTTACATTATTTTGCACATTAAAAAATAAATAAAAATCATTAATGGGGGTTTTGAAGTAATTAAAACATCCAAATAATTTTGTTGCTCAAGGCTAACTTATTAAATTATTTGGACTCATTTTAAGGCATTTTATTTTAAGGTTCCAAAATAGTTTTTGCACTCCACAGGTTATATCATTTTCAAATAAGCTTAAAAAAGTTCATCTTTTAAAAGGAATTTTGCAATTTTCAAGTTTTCACACAAGTTCACATTTTTAAAGGAAATTTGCAAATTTAAGTTTTGCACAAATTCACTTTTAAAAGGGAATACTGAATTCAAACTTTGCACTATTAAAGACAAGAAAATTAATTTCATTTAATGTGAAAGATGGAAATTTTAATAACTTCCAAAATTTCATTAAAATGAATCATTAAGGTGTTATTCCAAAGCTACTACATTGCAAAGTTAGATTTTAGTTATTTTTCTTTTATACTCAAACAAAGCTTAACAAAGCAAGATAAAATCCATTCACAAAGCAAGATAAAATGAATTCAATCACCATTCAAGATTCACATTTCAAAGATAGATTTTAGTCTTTTCTTTTATGCTCAAAGCAAAGTTTAACAAAGAAAGATAAAATTTGTTAAAATCTTCTTAACAAAAGAAGATAAAATCTACCTAAAACACTTCAAGATAAAATGAATTAAATCACCGTTCCAAGATGGTCATATGAGGGCCAATCACATCACATTTTATTTTCTTTTAAATTTCATGAACAATAAAGAGCATGGCAAAATCAAAGTAATACCAACACAGGCCCCTTGTTAATAGTTACTTGCACCTCTAAGGTATTTTAGCACTTATTTGGCACATTTTCACAAGCATACAAGCACACATTAAGTAAATAAGAACCTTGGAGAAATTTGAATTTATTTGCAAGAGAGGGTTTTCCTAACAAAATCCTGATTATGAGTATGATTTTACAATAGGATAAAATTATCACTCAACACCAGTCATACCGCTACAGTAAGTCATAGTCTAAGGTGCATGTAAAACATTATTTTCTGGATGTCAACAGACATGGTGAAAACTTAATATCATTTGGTGATGGATAGATGCTCCCTTATGGTCAAATATCATTTCTAGTTTCTCACTATACATTCTATCAGAGAACAACTAATGCTGGCTAGAACTTACATTAGCATACACCAAAGTTAACCCATAATCATGGCTCTAAGGTTGGTTTATCAAAGGATAAGGGTTTCCAAGAGAATCTTCCACCATTCGACAATATTGGTCTCAGTAAAACACTACCAGTTACCTATAATTATACACATCAAAACCATACTACAATTATCCTAAAAACAAAGAGGAGATTTCATGTCTATATAAACCTGACTTATAAAACAATTTCCAGATTTTATTCTTTAAAGAAAAATTTCATTGAAATTGAGTAAACACAATTATGACTACAATTCATCAGTCATAGTGCAACGTTATAATAATTCTACTTAGTTTTCAATTGGCAAAGACACAAGTTTAATCAACCATAGAACATTACTCAAGATATGGTAATAATAAGGTAATAATGAGCAAATATTCTTCCAAATATTAATTACCAGTAATAAAAAAAGTTCACACAGTCAAGTTTTTCAAACTACTTGGTTCACGCTTGCAACTATTTCCAAGACAATTTCTCCAAAACTTCTATCCCTTTTTCCTCTCCTCCCTCATTTTTCTCTTCCTTTATCTCTTTGCTCCTCAAAGAAATATGGATATTTCCTCCATTCCCTATTTTTCAGTGAGCCTTCTGTATTGTGTGCTCTCTTCCAACAACCACTACATACTCCACTTCTCAATTGGAGTAAGTTAGAGATATTCTTGCCAATCGCACGATGTTGGATAACAAATATTCATGAAGAGTTAATAATCATTCACTCCCTCTAATGGTTTGATTATTCTAAAATCCTGCTGAATGAAAACTAATACCTTTGGTTTTATTAACTCAAGGTTATCAAATTCTCGCTCCCAAGAGTCTTTGGAATGGATAGAAAACAAAACACACCAATCAAAATAATAATGAAGAATCATATTTAAATTTTTTCTCTAAAACAACTTCGTAATCATTCCATGCAAGTAAAGTAATCTATTATCAATTAAACTAAGTTCCTTTATTTATTTTGAACTATAAAATAAACACTCATTCCTTCCACCATAATTATTCTATATGAAATGGAGTTCATCACTCAAAATATTACTATGCATCAAACAATTTTCAACTAAGCCGATATTTCTTTTTCTAAGATATGCAACTTCGTGGGAGGAGTATTCATCCATGTCACTTCCTCAATAATTTATTGATGAATACCCTATCACATCACTTCCCTTAAGGCAATCCCAATATTAGTGGTTAGTTCTTTCTACCACCATGGAGAATCTTGTTCTTGCAAAAGTGTATTTTCATTAGCTGCATCATATTCTCACATAAAATTTCTATTACACAAAACCAATCATGGAATTATCCTATATCCCATAATAAGGTCCACCTTTCATATTTTCAATAGGAAGAAGTAGTTTGTATAAAACATATGAAATATTCCATCATTTCATCCAAAAAACACCATAGCAAAGTCTACCAAGGGTGGATCATGACATCATCCCCCCTTAGGCTTAACACAATCCTCTATGTTTAAAATATTACAAACATAAAATAATATTTACACAACATTTTCAAACAAAAATGGAAAGTGTTTTTGCATATTCGTTACTTTTTCCCAAGTAGTGTTCCTTTCAGTATAACGGTCCCACTAAACCTTACACTGATCCAAGGTTCCCTTCCTCATTGATTTGGATTGGAACTCAAGGATATTTACTGGTCAAACCTCTATAGCCTCAATATTTTCCATCTACAAATTACAAAAGTCCCACACATGCTTAGAATTAGCAACATACTTTTTAAGCAAAGATATGTGAAAAGTGTTGTGAATCTTGGACATATTGGGTGGTAAGGCCAATCAATATGCCACATGACTAATCTTCTTTATGATTTCAAAGGGTCCAACAAAGTGAGGATCTAGCTTTGTGGACTTAATTGCACTCTTTCTTGACTTTACCCTCAAAAACACACTGTCTCCCACAACAAACTCTTTTTGTGATCTCTTAAGATCGACATAGCTTTTTTGATGGTTTGCAGCTTCCTTCAACCTCTCTCTGATCACTCTCAATTGTTGCTCCATTTATTTGACTATGTTTGGTCCAAGTACAATTTTTTCTTCTAAATTATACCATGTCAATGGTGTTCTTCACCTTCTACCATACAAAGCTTTGAACAAAGCCCGACCTATGGTCGAATGGTGACTGTAATTGTAGGAAAATTCTACCAAATGTAGGTAATCCTCTCAACAAGTTTTTTAATCCATACAATACATGCGAAGCATGTATTCTAGCACCTGATTTACTCTTTCAATTTTCCCATCAGTTTCTAGACTATAATTTGAACTGATGTTCAATCTAGTACCAATGGCACGATGAAAGGATTGCCAAAAGTCAGATGTGAATTTTGGATCCCTATCTGATATTATTACCTTTGGAAACCCATGAAGCCAAAATATTTCTTTGTAAAATCTATTAGCCATAGCCATGGCGTCATCCTTGGTGTTCTTGGGTATAAAGTGCACAACCTTGGTCATTTTGTCAACCACTACTAGAATTATGTCATGATGAAACCTATTTTTAGGCAGCCCTACAATGAAATCCATCAAAATCACTTGCCATTTTTGCATAGGTACATCATGCAAATACAATAGTCCAATAGCATGTATTTTTTCTACTTTCACCTTCTGATACTTGAGGTATTGAGCAACAAAATCAGTTATCTCTCTCTTCATTCCTAGCCATAATAATATCGTTTTATATCCTCCCTCATTTTTTCCCTTCCTAGATGATCAGAATACGAATACCTATGAGCTTCATTCATAATCACCTTATTTATATTTTTCGTCTTAGGAATTATTACCCTATCCTTAAAACATAAGAAACCATACTTGATGCTAAAATCCTTGTTTTCATCTGGTTTCCTCTTCATCCTTTCCCAAATTTGATTAGAGTATGCACTCTGAATTTGCATTACTTTGACTTGTTCCATCAAGTTGACATGGATGTAAGATAAAAAAACTATGTGTCTCCTCCTACTCAGTCAATCATCAACTTTATTCTCCTTTCCCTTAATATACTCAATGCCAAAACCATATTCAACAAGGAATTCCATTCATATCCTCTTCCTAGCATTGAGAAAAGGTTGAGTAAATATGTATTGTAGACTCTGATGATCTTTCCTTAGCTCAAATGGTCTACCAACTAGATAATTTTACCAACCCTTGAGAGCAAACACTTCAACTACCAACTCTAAATCATGGATTGCATAATTAACCTCATGTATTTTAAGTTTTCTAGATCCATAGGCTACCACTACTTCTTCCTGTGAGAGCACTCCTCCCAAACCTTCTAATGATGCATCTATACAAACAGAGAAACTTCCCTAAGGATTGGGTATCTTTAGTATAGGAGGTATAGTAAGCTTTTGTTTAAGCAGTTCAAAATCTACCTCACATTTATCTGTCCATCTAAAATCTTTTCCTTTCCTCTAAAGGTTAGTTATTGGGGAGGTAATCTTGGCGTAATCCTTCACATATCACCTATAGTATTTGGTTAAGCCCAAAAAACTTCAAACCTCTATCACATTGGTAGGTGGTAGCCAATTCAAAATGGCTTTTATTTTCTTAGGATGCATATCGATCCTTTAAACCAACACAATATACCCTAAATATTACACTTCCAACACATAAAATTCACACTTGGATAAATTCCTAGACAACTAATTTTTCCCTAATAGCTCTAGAACAATCCTAGGGTGCTCTTCATGCTCTATCTTGTTTCTAGAATATATCAAATTATCATCTAGAAATACCAGAATAAATCTATCCAAGTACTTCTTGAAGATGGTATTCATCAAATTCATAAATATCACTGGAGCATTTTTTAAACCACAAGGTAAGACAACAAAATCATAATGTCCATAATGAGTTTTAAAGTTTTTCTTGTGAGTATCCTCCTCACATATTTTTAATTGGTGATATCTTGATTTCAAATCAATATTTTAAAATACTGTGGCATCCTTGAGTTGATCAAAGAGATCATCGGTTCTTGGTAGAGGATATATGTTCTTGATAGTTGCCTTGTTCAACATTCTATAATCTATGCATAATATCAAGGAACCATCCTTCTTCTTTACAAATAGTACTGGTGCACCCCAATGTGATACACTTGGTTTGATCAAACCTTTCTACAGTAACCCTTGCAATTTCATCTTCAAATCTTGCATTTCTATGGGATTCATTTTGTAAGAAGCTCTATGGATGGGTTCTATTCTAGGTTGAAACTCAATTGTAAATTCAAATTCCCATTTAGGAGGTAATCCAGGTAAATCCCCTAGAAAAACATCCCTAAATTCTTGAAAAATTAGGTGTTCCTCAAACACCTCTTCCTTCTTCTCTTTATCCATTTCGTTTATCTTTACTACATATACCATTCCTCCATTTTTTATGGCCTTCTTATGTTGCATTGTTGACAATATTTGAGGTTGAAAATCCCCTTGTAGGCTATACACCCTTTGCACAACACCCTTATCTTCTATATATGCAATCCATCTATCTTGAAAATTGAGTACTACCTTATGTACTTGCAAACAATCCATTTCTAGGATTATATCAAAAGCATACAGAGACACTACATACAAACATCCTATTATTTTTTTTTAAACATGGTGGAATTGGTAGCCGCCACGAATCGGGTAGGTTGTCTAGATTTTATGGCCACCATAGTATTCTATGTTGTCTACCCCGGAAGTCGCCACATAGATCTTTGTGCAGTCCGCCCCTATAACCGCCATGCCACAATCATTTTAAACATTTTATGCTACTGAAAGCACTAGGAAAGAGACAAGCATTTAGTCCGACGAGGCTCGAGATTTGAACCTTGGACCTCCACCCCCTTATAGGGTTTGGATGAACCAATCTGTCTACACCTTAGACCTACGAACATCCTATTGTTATTCCACTAGGTAAGGCAATTTTTTTCCTTAGGGTAACATTGATTAATAGAGTGGGTTTATCCTAAACCATACTCGACCTTCCACCCATGAGCCAATATTCCTGGTCTTTCCAAAATATCTTTAGATAAACTAGTGGAAATAAAACCATTTGTAGCACTGCTATCAATCAAGATTTTAACATTCCTACAAAAAATCTTACCTTTAATCAATAGTGACATGGCTTGACCATTAATATTTTTATTTCTTGTAGCTGCATAAATCTTGTTCATTAGCTCCTTAGGTGTAATTTCTTTTTACATTGGTTCCTTTCCTTTAAAAATCATTCCTATTATCTATGGGTAATTAGTAGCATAATGCGGTCCTCTACAAAGGAGACATCCTTTTTTTAGCCCTAGATGTTATTTTCACTTTTGTCCCTCTTTTGCTATATAATCTTGTGGAGAATTAACCTATCCCTGTGATGGTCTATTGTTACCTTTGTCATGGTTGTTGGAAGTACGATTATTTTCTTGGAATCTTCTTCTAAACTTCCCCTATTTCTAGTCATTCCTTCTATCATGCTTAGAGGAAATTTTGTTTACCTGTTCCTTTTCCCACTTGACAAAACCTTATTGCTTCCCTACCCTGCTTATCTAACCCTTCATAGTCAAAATAGAATTTGAGATATGTTTAAGCTTTCCTAGCCAAATCATAGGCCTTTTGTAGAGTATTAGGTTCCCTCATATCTACTTCTTGCCCTATTCTAGGATCTGATCCTAGTATAAACTTGTGAATCTTCATTTTATCATTATAAGCAGGCACATATTTTAGCAACTTGAAAAATCTTTGATAGTATTTTTCCACTGTTCTAGTTTCTTGATGAAGCTTAGTGAACTCCTCAAACTTTTGGGAATAGAAATATTCCATGAGAAAACTATCTTTGAAGGATTTTATGTAACAACCCCAAGTTACCAACCAAACCTGAGATAGAATTTTATTTTGTACATATCTAACATGTCAAGTTTACAACCAAGTATGTTTGAATCAACATCAAGTAGGGTAGTAAGTAACCGAGAGGATTACGACATGGTCAGTGTCAAATATCATGATAGGAGTGACCAAATCCTATCTAACCTTACATCCCATCATGATATGTATGATCTCCTTGGTTTATCTGTTTCTATCTCTACTTTCATTAGGAAGTTTAGTTGCTTAACCAATTGAATGTAATTTCAATCTTACTTCCTAATTCTATTATTTGCAGTGAAATACCATGCATGTATTATTTAAACAATACATAAAGATTACTTTACTCACATCAAGACTTTCTCTTAATTCAAATTATAAACCATTACATCATATTAAAAGGACCATTCAAAAATACAAAGGCATTATTCTTTATAACCTCAAGTGCAATTATAATCCATTCTCATTCATGGAACATTGCTTGTTAACAAAATCATGCATCATATAACATTCTAGTGATCATATTATAAGAATGTAAATGCATCATCCCATTGGAAATCAAATAACATTTAATTTCCATCTTATTCAATATCCACAATCTAACTATTATCATCATAATAGAGAGTGGGTATAACATCCATGCATAACAATAATGGAAAACCATAAAATAGAGCTACACAACATATACCCTGGGAACCCTCACGAGGAATAAACCCAACCTCCAAAATATGTTTCTCCTCTTATTTCATAAACTTATAGTTACAAATGTAGAAAGGCATCCCATGGATCCTTTTCTAATTCAAATATACAATTAAAGGAATCAATTTATTCCTTTTTCAACTCATGATGCAAATAAGGAAATTCCACACTTCCTTTCTCAAAGTCATCAATATAATATATAATAATCTCACAAGATCTTATATCTACATGTTTATGAATAATCATCAGATATATATTAAGGAGAAATCTCATCAGTTATCAAAGAGGGAACCCCATAGTTCCCTCGAGAATGAGTCCCACATTCATTCTCCAACCTAGAAGTCATTATACCATTTAAATCATTGTGGTATAGAAATTTTCTAAGGTTTTGTAACATATGGAGAGATCCCATACTCTCTCCAAGATTAGACTCCATATCTAATCTCCCCACATTCATCCATATTTTCACAATTTAGACAATTCCTGCCACATTGTTGTTCGATCAAAACCAAACTATAGTTCTCATAATCCATCGACAATATCACCCTGTAGTTTGATCACCAATTTGTTTCATGATCTATCCATAATATTATTCTAGAGTCTCTACCAATTTTGCCTCAATTTGCATCATAACCTTACAACAAGAATGAACTATAACCTTTTCAAATTTGGCCCCAAATAATTTATCAAACAAGATTATGCTATAGTTTCTCTTCCTCCACAAACTCTTGCTAATTTGGCCATAATTTGTTTCAGATCATATCAAATTTATCTTGTAGTATATTATACTAATTTGTCTTGTAATCTATCAATAATATTACTCAAAGGTTAATTTACAAATCTGCCTTGTAATCCATCAAACAAGACTACATTTTATTATCCCCAGTTTTGGTACACATTTGTTTCATAACCTATTTCCAATTCCATTAATTGGATAGCCAATATGTACCAAATTTACTCCCTAAATTTGCTCTTGGACTCCATTCTTTTGTTTCACAATGTAATGTTTTAATAGCTCTTGGATATAAGTCTTTACTCCATACACCTTACATCAAGGGGGTTATTTTGCAAAGTTTAAGTACAGAATAAACACCCTTCAAAGCCAAGAATAATTTTTACAGGATAAAGAGATGTCTTTGAAAGCAATCGGATATTAGCCTTCTAGACCACCAATCGTTTTGCACCTAAAAAGGTGGTTATACCTCCGAGGTATACACAATCAATAAAACCTTGAATTTAACCAAAGTTAAATGGTCATAGTCAACAATTGATCAATTACCAGCAAACATATTTCAACAACCTCTATAGTTAGTGATTTTCTAACAATGTGCCCTAGTCTTCATTATTAGGCGATGAGCTCGATCATTCACTAGTGATCGGAATACTAGGGGAGGTTTCCTCATAATAAAAGCCATTGCGTCACCCAAACCAATGATGTGGGATAATTCCACTCGTGGTGAGTCAAAAGGTATTTTTGGTAGTCATGTTGATTTCACCCGACCAAACCTACCAATTATTTAAGCAACAACAGTCTCGCGTGTGACTACTATAGACCCGAGTCAATGCATCCCAATATGAGGAAGACACATGTCAGATGAAAGGATACCCATTATCGGGGTTGAAGATACTACATCCACCGATTCATGGATATATCAATATGGAAGCAAAACCCATTTAAGGCTTCCCAATAATCCCCATGTACTCCATGTGGGATATTGGAAAAGTGGTTTGGGGAGCCTCCATCTTTCGGCCTCACCTCTCGTGCATGGGCGCATCGCTTGAGGTGGTGATGAGGTGGAGCTACCTCAAATACCTCATAAACCTAGGCAATATCCTTAGGTGTATGTGTAATACTTATGCGATAGATATTTATGTAAAGTGATGATGGACTGGGGCAAGGTGGAGGGTTTCATAAAGTTCTTCAACCATGAACAATGTATGATTACAACATCCCAAATGCTAAATTCGTAGGGTTTTTAACACTAAATTTCTAGACACAAGCATGTATCAACTGGCACTAGGGTTCAAACTCGATTAAATGATGACATCTACTGAGCAGAGGTAGCACAAATACCTTGTGTGGATTGCAGATTCCTATTATTCCAAATAGAGGCACGAGCTACGAGGTGCAATTTAGGAGTATAGGTTATAGAGGTCCATTAGTAGGATGCATGAAACCATCCTCAGTGGCATCAATCAAAATATGAGCTAAGAGGTAATTTACCAAGATTGATGATGGAGGCCGATTGTAAATTAATCTGATAGATGTTTTACGCAACGTTAGGGTCAGACGAAAACCTTTGATCTCCTCACAACAAGATCATTTTGAGGTCTAAAAAGCGTAGTTGCCTTATAGTTTTCTCTAGAAGACTTACACCAAGCTTGATGGAAGATTAATAACCTGATGCAACGAAGTATTGCAGTATTCACAGGGGTTTTTCGTTGAAGTGAACTAATCCACAATGGGTGTACCAAATATCGGTATTAACCTAGTCCCATATTTGGTGGGTCATGGGAGTGAAGGTTAAACATAAGCGTGTTCATGCTATACAATGTATGACCACCAAGTGGTGGTCGTTAAGGTTCCTCTTGGTGTGATGGTGTCAATGATTGGACATGAGATTTTTTGAACTCTTACCAGTAAGGTAACTTCTAATCGAAATATTAGTCTTTTTGATTAAACCAATACATAGGGTTCTAAACCAATTAGAATAAATACATAGGATTTCACACCGCCCAGACCCACAAAGGCTTAAAATAAATACATAGGATTTCACACCGTCCAAACTCTCAAAGGCACTTTAAAAATATTATTCGAAGTCAAGTATGAAAGTTACAAATTATCGCACTATAAATACAGTCAATAGTGGTGATTAACAAATTATCACACTATAAATACAATCAATAGTGGTGATTAACATAATGTCGTGATAATATGCAAAAATTTTCATAAACAGAACTTGATTAGAAAAGATCCAACCTATTTTTCCTTCTTGAAAAGCCTCCGAAGCTATGGCCTCTATTTTCCTTTCTTCAGATCCTATCTTCAAGACTCTCTCTCTCCTTCAAGTCTTCCTCAAATTTGCCTTCTAAGTTTACTCATTTTGGCCAAATATATTTAGTTAAATATTTGGTACTCTCTTAGGGTCTTTTGGTTTCTGATCTACCAAGGTAGAGAGCATACTCCCTAAGCCCAAGATTTCCCTCTCTCCTTCCATTGCTTGTCTCCCCTTTTATAAATTTTCCCAGCTCCTCTTCCTTCATGAGCAAGAAGGTGATTTATTATTAAAATATTAAAAGGAGTCTTTTTGGAGTCCACCCAAATAGTGAGATTCCTTTTTATTATTTAAAAATTAGGGGAAGGGACAAGAGGGGATAAGGTGGGAGTACCTTGTTCATTTTTGGCCTTCCCTTTTTCCTAGGGCCACTTACAAGGTCAGCTTTACCACTATTTGGAAGTAGTCATGTGGAATGGAGAATAGTTCATCCACTATAAGTATATACATTTTTTATTATTAAATCATGACCTTGCTCTTTTTGGGCCCATTTAAAATTGGATAAATTTTTGTGGACACCTAATTGTAGTAAATTAGGTTTATTCTACTAAGTCACTTTTTGTAAAAGATAATTTCCCCAAATTAATCTTTTCACAAAAGCCTTATTTTAATTTCTCCAAACCTTACAAAATCCCAATTGTATTACAAAACTCTTCCAATTATCTTGGTAGAGTGTAATTAGCTTTAATTAGGGATATTTATAGGATAATTAGGGTTTACCATCCCTTAGATTTTATCAATTAGACCCTTTTATTAATGCTTGGCAACATTAGTAAGGTTTGGTTAATGTTAAAATTCAAGTATTAATTGATCCTTTGGATCAATTAATATCTTCTAGGAAGTCCCAATGGGTGGGTTGTGACATACTCCCCCCTTGGATTAAACATAGTCCTCTGTGTTTCTCATTAGTTCCTAGCTTAGTTAATGCAAAAAATCAATAAAATCAGCATTAGTTCTTTACAAATCAGATAGAATCATCATCCTTTTCCTTATTTCCAGTGTCTCGATCCTGATGGTAAGCAATATCTTCCATCCACGAGAGTACCTAGACCTGCAAAAGTACAAACTATCAATAGTACCATGTTCTTAAAGCAATAAAACATCCATATTGCATCAATAATAAGTATTGAAAACATCATCAATACACAATTTTCATCATGAAAACAAAGCATCAAAGCATCTATCACTGCATAGTCAATGATAATAGAGTACTGCAACAAGAGAACTACAGAATATTTCCATAGAGATGACATGAATTCATGTTTTTATAATAAATTAGACTCCATATGTCTAATTAAATGCATCAAAAACTCTCACAAAGGAGTATCACACTATGCCTTGATAGCTCCTTTTTATGAGTTAACTTGATATACATAGGTGTCATCAAAGACAAAGACATAATTTCATACCTCTTCCTTCAAGATACCCATATATCTTGAAATCATCTTGGCAAACTCATTTGCCACCACTAGTGCATCATCCTTGATGTCCCCTGGTAAACATCTTTAATCAACCTATTGCAAGATTCGTATCTCAAGAGACACAAATGTCAAGTGCAATCCTCAAAAGAGCCTAAGGTACACCGCTTAAGACCCACAAAATGTGGAGGGTTCACTTAGCTCTTCCACTTTGATTCACTAGTGGCTCAATAGTGGGAGGAGAAGAACTTGAACACATGTAGTCTCTGAGTAACAAAATCCAATAGCAATGATCATCTTTACTATGCTTACGATGTCATACTGATATTCATGGTCACACTTACCCCTTGTAAGGTGCCAAGTTATACATATTATTATCCACAACATACTATCATCCATTGACCACCCTTACTCCATGTAAGATGTCATACCAATCATACTACCATTCACTAATAGTACCTATGACCACACTTACCCTATGTAAGGTGTCATACCAGTCATACTATCACTCATCAATAGTACCTATGACCACACTTACTCCATGTAAGGTATCATACCAATCATACTATCACTCATCGATAGTACCTATGACCACACTTACTCCATGTAAGGTGTCATACCAATCATACTATCACTCATCGATAGTACCTATGACCACACTTACTCCATGTAAGGTGTCATACCAATCATACTATCATTCATCGATAGTACCTATGACCACACTTACTCCATGTAAGGTGTCATACCAGTCATTAGAACATGATTTCTTCTATTTTAAGAGAGGATCCCACACTCTTCTTTAAGGATAGATTCCCTATCTATACCTCCTAAGAGTGTTCCAATCTTAACTAGAATTTTCATGTCTAACCTTGCTCATTTAAGTTAATTTTAAGTCTTAACTTAGAATAATATTTTATTTCATTAAATTTGTTGGACTTTCACATAGATGCATCCCAAAATACCCCTTCTTACCATCCAAGACATTCCTCACTTGAGAACTAGTCGCTGTAGATGACACTCAAGTGGTTGATATGCCTGATAGGATATTTAGTCCAAGCTTACCCACTTAGGACCTTCCAAAAGCTACCTGCTATTTGGAACCTTCTGAGCCACTACTCAGAACAAGAAAAACAAGAAGGCTCAAGTATTAGGGACCATCTAGTCCAACTCTTAATGAAATACAATCAAGTAATCTAAATTACTCATTAGATAAACATAGCTTTACATATAAAATACATGTTTGTGGGTTACAACATGTAACCTTATAATACACAAGGATTGGCTCTTCATCCATACAATATGGTAGACTTTATGGTTTTCAATTTTTTGTCCTTTCATCATTCGGGGTTAGGCCCAATTCTTTCAAGGAAGCGGTTCAAGGTCTAACTCGTCGAGTAATACTTCTATGCCCACGTGGAACATCGGTTGTGAGCAGTCCATGACTTACTAATGCATCGAGGTAGGATGCCAAGTAGGTAGATCTGTACTCATCCCTTACTTGTTGAAGTTGTGAATTCTTGGCCTAGATGGCCATTGTTGATCCTTCACTATTCCTTTGAGTTAGCTCCTATTGGAGTATATCTCGTTTGACTCTAGCAACATCTCTTTTCGACTCCAACTATCAAATTTGTTGCTTCAGGGACTCTATCTCAAGTGGTCCACCTATCTCAAAATACCCACTATCATTTCCTTAATAGTTGGAAGGACCTGCCTCATCCTCTAGTTGATGGTGTACTTGAACCCTAGGAAGTTCTTCTACTTCCTTTGGATTTTCCTCATCTTGTCCTTGCTAGGTAGACCACCATTGATTGTATTCTAGGGTTGTACCTACATCATCCACATCCAAAACCCATATGTCCTCATCTATTGCTAAGGATAATGGTTCCATTTGTGGGGGTACAACTTCTTTCCTCCCTTTTCTCGTATAAACCATAGGAGGATCTAGTATCCTTTGCCTGATACCAAACTACTGCAATACTCAAGTATATTGAAAATACTTGTAATACATGCTAACTCAACCAATCATCCATATGGATCTTCACACATGTGCTAGATGATATCTATATTTTGACCATATTGGACCTATCCTCCATGGTCTCCAAATCACATCTTGGGGTTTCAAATTTTCCCATATGGAGTGATAGAGCTCCCAATTATCCTCTCGTGGCCTCTTTAGTGAGGCTCCTTCGCCCTTTGCCATATTAGTGCATAAGGAGCTTCTGGGTTTACCAAGTTGTGTATGTCATAGGGTAACCCTTGGGGTCTCCTTATAGCCACATGCTCCCAGGCCCATATCTGTAACAAAAGACCACATTCCATTCTTACCCACTTTGTTGTTCAAAACTTGGACAACTCTCTATAGGCTTGGGCTAGTAAGGCTGGTGCCTAGGCAAACACAATTGAAAACTCTACTAGGTCCTACACAACTCCTAGCATGTTCCAAGGGAATCATGCACCTAATGTGTTAGGTAGAATGACACTTGCTATGAGCATCATTACCAAATCTTGTATGGGTGACATTCTACCCAATGTGAAAAGTAGTTCATACAATATACCACCCTTATCGGTATTGACATCTTTCCACCCATATTTGAACATTCTCTCCAAAACCAATCCTTTTTCTACTTTTCTTGCAGTTAGTATTGTACATCCTTCTACTGGTAAACGATAGATCTAGTACACATCCTCCAAGGTAATAGTCATATCTCCAGTAGGTAACTGGAAAGTTCCCCGATCAGGATCCCACCTATCAATTAATACTATCTCTAAGTAGGTGACTCCTACTAAACCTATCTCACTTAACCAATTCCAATCACTAATATCCAACACACTCCTAGCTCCTTGAAAAATTGGTCTCATGGCAGCGTGGGCTTTAATAACCTTCAATGGCTTTGTTTTAGCTTCATGGATATTTTTGACACTTCTAGAGGTCATCTTCTTTTAGAGTGTGTACTAGTAGATCTACTAGTAAAATAGTAGAAGCAAGAAGCACACTATGGGGTTTACCCTGAGCAAAAAACCTAGAATTAATATAACCACGTTGAATTCTATAGGATGATTCTCCTTGCTGTAAAATTATTCCATACTTACTTGTATTCTAAATTTTTTATATCATGTTCGATAATCGGTTCATTCAATTGTCAAATCAAACATATTTCAAGAATCATGTGTTGGCTGAATCAACCTTTTAGGGATTCATTGTACCTTTTTGTACTTGAAAACTCTTTTCATCCTTTATGCGTTTGACACCTTACCCACTTAGTGTCTTGTCAGTGCCTTTTTCAAAGATTCACCACATTCTTAGGCATCATTTTTTATTCTAACCATTACTTCTTTGTTGGTAATGACATTGGCTTTGAGCCAAGTACTATCCCCTTTTCACACTTGTTACTTCAGGAAATCGTGTATCGGGATTCCCATAATTTAGGTTTTCCTTTTAAGGATTTGTTTTACTATTTTCAAGGTGTAACACCAAATATTCCTATGAAACCAATACGGACCCAACCCCCCCCCCCCAACCAAAAACCCAAAAAAAAAAAAAAAAAAAAGATTGTTTCTCCCCCCCCATAGATAACCTTCGACACCCAACAATTTGGAAAAAGAAAACATCGAAACCCCCCCCAATTATAGCTAGTATAGCTAAGTTTATGATCAAGGGGTTACTTTAGAAAAATCTCCATGTGGTTCTCTTAAAGATGAATACTCAAGTAAGTCCAAGGCTGCACTTCATAGGAATCAACATGGTCAATGTCTATCCTGTGGATAGGAGTGGCCAACCCTCCTATTAAGACCAGTGGGTAATCAAACATACCGCACTTTTAGGAATTCTCCTATCTATTTCAACAAGAACACCCATTTCCATTTCTAGCTTAAGCTAGACTCATGTTAGGTCTCTTTCAACCTGTACATTAGGCATATGCCTTGAATACTAAATGTCCTATCATAAAGATAGAACATCAATCATTTGCAATGCTTAACTTTATTCCCATATCACACAATGGGAGTTAAGGGGGTTATCACACAAACCCTCATAGACACTCAATGTCTACCATTTTACCTTACTTGTTTTATTCAACTTTTAATCTCCATGATATGAGACAAAATCTAAGTATTTCCCCCACTTGATCATTCTTGAATATTTTTTCCACACAATACTTTAGTAAGGAAGAGGCTTAGCTCCATACCACAAATGTCAAATATCTTTTCTCAATGATCTCTTGGGTACTCCACAAGTTGTGGAAGGTTTCCTCACTCTTCCATTCTGATTCACTAGTGAATACAGGCATGGGAGAAAATATTTGCACATTAGTGGTTTCTAAGCACTTATTCTTCCCTTACTAGGTATTTATCAGTTTAGAGTTCATCAAGAACAATTATAGATTTACAAAAAAATCCCATATATTTTCTAGCCTAGACCTATCATTAGAGTCCATTAGCTAGCCTGGGCTCTGATACCAACTGTAACAACCCCAAATTACCAACCAAACCCGAGATAGAAAATTTTTATACAAATATAACATGTCAAGTTTTACAACCAAGTATGTTTGAATCAACATCAAGTAGGGTAGTAAGTAACCAAGAGGATTACGACATGGTCAGTGTCAACTCTCGTGATAGGAGTGACCAAATCCTATCTAACCTTACATCCCATCATGATATGTATGATCTCCTTGGTTTAACTATTTCTATCTCTACTTTCATTAGGAAGTTTAGTTACTTAACCAATTGAATGTAATTTCAATCTTACTTCCTAATTCTATTATTTGCAGTACCATGCATGTATTATTTAAAAATACATAAATATTGCTTTACTCACATCAAGACTTTCACTTGATTCAAAGTATAAACCATTACATCATATTAAAATAGCCATTCATTGAAAAATACAAAGGTATTATTCTTTATAACCTCAAGTGCAATTATAATCCATTCTCATTCATGGAACATTACTTGCTAACAAAATCATGCATCATATAACATTCTAGTGATCATATTATAAGAATGTAAATGCATCATCCCATTGGAAAGCAAATAATATTTAATTTCCATCTTATTCAATATCCACAATCTAACTAATTATCATCATAATAGAGAGCAGGTATAACATCCATGCATAACAATAATTGCAAACCATAAAATAGAGCTACACAACATATACCCTAGGAACCCTCACGAGGAATAAACCCAACCTCCAAAATATGTTTCTCCTCTTATTTCATAAACTTATAGTTACAAATGTAGAAAGGCATCCCATGGATCCTTTTCTAATTCAAATATACAATTAAAGGAATCAATTTGTTCCTTTTTCAATTCATGATGCAAATAAGGAAATTCCACATTTCCTTTCTCTAAGTCATCAATATAATATATAAGAATCTAACAAGATCTTATATCTACATGTTTATGAATAATCATTGGATACATATTAAGGATAAATCTCATTAGTTATCAAAGAGGTAACCCCATAGTTCCCTCGAGAATGAGTCCCACATTCATTCTCAGCCTAGTCATGCTAGAAATTTTCTAAGGTTTTGTAACATATGGAGAGATCCCATACTCTCTCCAATATTAGACTCCATATCTAATCTCCCCACATTCATCCATGTTTTCACAATTTAGACAATTCCTGCCATATTGTTGTTCGATCAAAACCAAACTATAGTTCTCATAATCCATCGACAAAATCACCTTGTAGTTTGATCACAAATTTGTTTCATGATCTATCCATAATATTATTCTAGAGTCTACCAATTCTACCTCCATTTGCATCATAACCTTACAACAGGAATGAACTATAGCCTTTTCAAATTTGGCCCCAAATAATTTATCAAACAAGATTATGCTATAGTTTCTTGCTAATTTGGCCATAATTTGTTTCAAATCATATCAAATTTATCTTGTAGTATATTATACTAATTTGTCTTGTAATCTATCAATAAGATCACTCAAAGGTTAATTTACAAATATGCCTTGTAATCCATCAAACAAGACTACATTTTACTATCCCCAGTTTTGGTACACATTTGTTTCATAACCTATTTCCAATTCCATTAATTGGATAACCAATATATGCCAAATTTACTCCCTAAATTTGCTCTTGGACTCCATTCTTTTGTTTCACGGTGTAATGTTTCAATAGCTCTTGGATATAAGTCTTTACTCCATACACCTTACATCAAGGGGCTTATTTTGAAAATTTTAAGTACATAATAAACACCCTTCAAAGCCAAGAATAATTTTTACAAGATAAAGAGATATCTTTGAAAGCAATTGGATATTAGCCTTCCAGACCACCAATTGTTTTGCACCTAAAAATGTGGTTATACCTATGAGGTATACATAGTTAATCAAACCTTGAATTTAGCCGAAGTCAAATGGTCATAGTCAATGATTGATAATTTACCAACAAATATTTTTCAACAACCTCTATAGTTAGTTATTTTCTAACAATGTTCCCTAGTATTCATTATTAGATGATGAGCTCGATCGCTCACCAGTGATCAAAATACTAGGGGATGTTTCCTCATAATAAAATCCACCGCATCACCCAAACTGACGATGTGGGATAATTCCACTTGTGGTGAGTCAAAAGGTGTTTTTGGTAGTCAGGTTGATTTCAGCTGACCAAACCTACCAATTGTTTAAGTAACAATAGTCTCGTGCATGACTACTATAGACCTGATTCAATGCATCCCAATATGAGGAAGACACATGTCAAAAAAAAGGATACCCATTACTGGAGTTGAAGATACTACATCCACCGAATTTTGGATATATCAATATGGAAAAAACAAACCCATTTAAGGTTTCCTAATAATCCCCATGTACTCCATGTGGGATATTGAAAAAGTGGTTTAGGAAGCCTCCATATTTCAACCTTGCCTCTCATGCGTGAGTGCACCACTTGAGGAAATGACGAGGTGGAGCTCCCTCAAATACCTCATAAACCTAGGCAATATCCTTAGGTGTATGTGTAATACTTATACAACAAACATTTATGTGAAGCGACGATGGACTAGGGTAAGGTGGAGGGTTTCATAAAGTTCTTCAACCATGAACAAAGTACGATTATAGCATCCCAAATGCTAAAGTCATAGGATTTTCAACACTGAATTTCCAGACATAAGAATGTATCAATTGGCACTAGGGTTCAAACTCGATTAAACTATGATGTCTACTGAGTAGAGGTATCATAAATACCTTGTGCAGGTTGCAGATTTCTATTATTCTGAACAGAGGCACAAGCTATGGGTTGTAATGTAGGATTTTAGTTTGTCGAGGTCCATCAGTAGGATGCATGAACCATCCTTAGTGGGACCAATCATAATACAATTTAAGAGGTAATTTACCAAGCTTGATGATGGAGGATGGCAGTAAATTAATTCAGTAGATGTTTTACACACTATCAAGGCTAAACGTAAACCTTTGATATCCTCACAACAAGATCGTTTTGAGGTCTAAAAAGTGCAGTTGCCTTATAGTTTTCTCTAGAAGACTTACACCGAGCTTGACGGAGTATTAAAAACTTGATTCAATGAAGTGTCACAATATTCACAAGGATTTTTTATTACAGTGAACTAATCCATAACGGGTGTACCGAATGTCGGTATTAACCTAGTTCCATATTCAGTGGGTCATGGGAGTGAAGGTTACACATAAGCATGTTTGTGCTATACAATGTATGACCCCCAAGTGGTGGTTTTTAAGGTTCCTCTTGGTGTGATGGTATCAACAATTGGGCATGAGATTTATTGAACTCGTACCAGTAAGGTAACTTCTAATCAAAAGATTAGTCTTTTTTATTAAACCACTACATAGGGTTCTAGACTGATTAGAATAAATACATAGGATTTCGAACCACACAGACCCACAAAGGCTTAAAATAAATACTTAGGATTTCACACTGTCTAGACTCTCAAAGGCACTTTAGAAATCTTATTCGGAGTCAAGTCTAAAAGTTACAGATTATCACACTATAAATATAGTCAATAGTGGTGATTAACATAATGTCATGATAATATGCAAAAATTTTCATAAACAAAACTTGACTAGAAAATATCCAACCTATTTTGCTTCTCGAAAAGCCTCCGAAGCTATGGCCTCTATTTTACTTTCTTTGGATCCTATCTTCAAGACTCTCTCTCTCATTCAAGTCTTCCTCAAATTTGCCTTCTAAGTTTACTCATTTTGTCCAAATATATTTAGTTAAATATTTGGTACTCTCTTAGGGCCTTTTGGTTTCTGATCTACCAAGGTAGAGAGTATACTCCCTAAGTCCAATATTTTCCCTTTATTCCATTGCTTGTCTCCCTTTTTATAATTTTTCCCAGCTCCTCTTTCCTTCATGAGCAAGAAATTGATTTATTATTAAAATACTAAAAGGAGCCTTTTTGGATTCCACCCAAATAGTGATATTCCATTTTATTATTTAAAATTTAGGGTAAGGGACAAGAGGGGATAAGGTGGGAGTACTTTGTTCATTTTTGGCCTTCCCTTTTTCGTAGGGCCACTTACAAGGTCAACTTTACCACTATTTGGAAGTAGTCATGTGGAATGGAGAATAGTTCACCCACTATAAGTATATACATTTTTTTTTATTAAATCATTACCTTGTTCTTTTTGGGTCCATTTTAAATTGGATAAGTTTTTGAGGATACCTAATTGCAGTAAATTAGTTTTATGCTACTAAGTCACTTTTTGTAAAAGATAATTTCTCCAAATTAATCTTTTCACCAAAGACTTATTTTAATTTCTCCAGACCTTACAAAATCTCAATTGTATTACAAACTCTTCCAATTATCCTGGTAGATTTTAATTAGCCTTAATTAGGGGTATTTAAAGGATAATTAGGGTTTATCATCCCCTAGATTTTATCAATTAGACCCTTTTATTAATGATTGGCAACATTAGTAAGGTTTGGTTCTTATTAAAATTCAAGTATTAATTGATCCTTTGGATAAATTAATATCTTCTAGGGAGTCCCAATGGGTGGGCTATGACATTTTAGAAATTCACCTATTTTAGATTGACTCCTACTGCTAGTTTTCAATATGCACTATGAGTTTCCCACCAATCCAAACCATATCCTTGCAAATGCAATGTGGCATAGGATGTCTAATTATCCAAGGAAAAAATCTTCATATTGCAATACGTTTCTATTTTCTTCAACCATACCTCAGCATTATCACCATCTTCCTCTCCATTAAACTTAGAAGATTTTAAATATTTCATCTCTTTGCCCAACTCGACCTCAAGAGGAATCTTGACCAGTTGTGCCTTAGTAAGGATTTTATTTTCCTATCTCATTCTAGAGTTACTCGCCAATATTTCCTAATTCAACATGGCATCGAGAAACTATTTTTGTGTTTCTACCTATTCCTAAAGTAGAGCCACTATTTTAGTAAGATTTTCCATTTCATTTTTAGGGTTCTCTAAACCAACATCCGAGGTTCTATTCTCTACATTTTTTATCATGTATGTCTTGTCTATGGGGTAGCACTCCCTCTTCTTCTCTTTGGTGGTATTTTCCTTGGCCATGCACATAAGAGATAGTAGAAATTTCATTAGCAACTACTTATTTCATATTTTTCCTCCTTTTATTAACTATTTTTTCATTCCACTCTATTATCCAGACAGGTTTAATTCTACTTGTTTTCTCCATTTTTTATGATTTAAATATGTTGTCTATCACACATTGCAACCAGTATTGCACAATGAACCTATTCGACTACGAACCAAGCTCTGATACCAAATGTCAACACCCTACATTTTAGTATCTAAACCCCTTATTTTTTTTCTAATACCTCTCTAGGGAATTACTTTGAACAAACACATCAATCTCTATGAATTACATATTTCCCTCTATGTAAGAGTACTAGATGTGGGAAACACCAATATCTACCACTCACATACTTCTTTCTATGTAATATTACTAGGTGCTACACCCTCAAAAGCTTACATTCTTATCGGCCACATGAGTTTGCTTAAATCTCTTCCAGTCATTTGAAAGAAGTGAGCTATTATTTGCACCTCAAGCAAGTCCTCTACATGAGTGCTCATAGAATTTTGGGGTGTTGAAAATTCATCATATCTAATCGATGAATTAGTCCCTTTGTCTGATTCCCAATTCCTTCATATTCCTTTATTTCCTTAAGAGGTCTTTTAATAAAAATCCTCTTACACGAACTAGAAATAAAACATGCAATACTGTATACACAAACTACTCTTCTTAGTGCGTAGTCCCCTCTCTACATAAATATTAGAGGATGTAACTACTCATTTCCTTTTGAGCAACATTATTAAAATTATCATTTAGACAAGATCATTAGTACATTTTACCTGGGTTGTAGCAACCTAGCATCATACAGCATGACCTAAGTGGTCAGCACTTCATCCCAAGACATAGAAGAATACTTCTAAGTTCCTTCTCATTCATGGTTTACAACTATTAATACCTTCTATGATTTTTTAGGAATTCCCAATGTATCTCCTACCATCCTTATATAATATTTATTTGACAAGAATAATAAGCAAAAGCACATTATTACAATTCAAGTTCACTTTCATATTAGAGGAACCATAACTGAAATCAATAGGTATACTTATTGCTACCTGCACTAATAGTTTACATTGATTCATTATTTACTTAGCTAGGGAAATTTATCATCTATCCGCTAGTAACTTACGTTTAAACCAAGGTAAAACCATCCATCATTCACAAGATATTAATGATATTACCACAAGTCAAGCTACCCAATTTCATTAATACAATCAAATTGATGATACATAGAGTTACAGATCCTTTCTTCTGTACATTAGGAAACCAACATAATCTTCTTGGCGTTTATAAATCATCCCTATAACAAATCAGACACAAAGTTACATTTGAAGTCTCAATTACAATAAAACATCTTTCAACATCATCCCAATAACAAAATCAATTTGGTGGTACTGCAGTCTCTCTTTTTGCTAATTTGGAGCGACGTCATTTTTCCATTTCACTTGGACCTTCGTCCAACCACAAAAAATGGATTGCCTTATCAATGGGATTAGATATGGCTCCAAAAATTGATAATGCAATTTATAGTATGCATGTTACTTAGTATTACAACCACTCAAAATACCAAATTACTTAATATCACCACCATGCATTTAATATTAATTCTAGATCTTTAATTTCCAAGAATTATGTATGTACCAATAATATACAACATTTTATTTCAATTGATGGGCTTCCTCATTTCAAAATAAACATAACAAAACAAAAAATATGCTTAATGCCTAACATTATCCAAAATTCCATTCTATGGCACAACCAAAGCATTTATATAATTTATTTTAAAATTCAAAAGCACAATGAATTCACCCAAGGTTTCATCACAGCAGACTTACGTTCAAGCTAATATCAACAAGGTGTATTTCCTCCTAGCCAATACAATCTAGTTGTTTTTAAATATAAGAAGTACTAGTAACACACAAAATCATAAACAACGTAGCACTCATCCAAACATAAGATTCACCCCAAAATTTCTCTTTAACCAACTTCACAATTAACATTCTACAAAAATTGGGTCCCTAACTCTGAACCAAGAAATGGATAACATAGGTGATCTCATTCGTACCGCTGCAACAAAGCATAGTCTAAGGTGCGTGTAAAACAATTTTTTGGATATCAACAAACACGATGAAAACTTAATATCATTCAGTGATGGATAGATGATCCCTTATGATCAAACATCATTTCTAGTTGCTCACTATACATTCTATTAGAGAACAACTAACTCTGGCCAAAAATTACATTATCATACACCGAAGTTTACCCGTAATTGTGGCTCTAAGGCTGGTTTATCAAAGGATAAGGGTTTCCAAGAGAATATTCCACCATTCGACAATATTTCTCTTAGAAAAACACTACCAGATACCTATAATTATACACATCACAAACATACTACAATTATCATAAAAACAAAGAGGAAATTTTTTCATGTCTATATAAACCTAGTTTATTATTCTTTTAAAGAAAAATTTCATTGAAACTGAGTAAACACAATTATGACTGCAATCCATTAGTCATAGTGCAAAGTTATAATAAGTTTCCTTAATTTTCAATTCGCAAAGACAAAAGATTAATCAACCACAAGAAATTACTCAAGTTTCAATAATCAGAAGGCAATCATGAGCAAATCTTCTTCCAAATATTAATTACCAGTAATAAAAAGAGTTCACACAGTCAAGTTTTTTGAACTACCTGGTTCACATCTGCAATTGTTTCCAAGACAATTTCTCTAAAAATTTTATACCTTTTCTCTCTCTTGCCTCATTTTTCTCTCCCTTTCTCTCTTTTCTCCTTAGAGAGATATGGATATTTCCTCCATTTCCCATTTTTGGTAAGCCTTCTGGATTATGCGCTCTCTTCCAACAACCACAACAGACTCCACCTCTCAACTAGAGTAAGAGATATTCTTATCAATCACATGATGTTGACTAACAAACATTCATGAAGTGTTAATAATCATTAACTCCCTCTAATGGTTTGATTATTCCACAATCCCACTGAAGAGAAACTCATACCTTTGGTTTTCCTAACTCAAGTTTATCAAATTCTCACTCCTAAGAGTCTTTGGAATAGATAGAAAACAAAACACACAAATAAAAAATCACAATGAAGAACAATATTCAATTTTTTATCTCAAACAACTTCATAATCATTCCATGCAAGTAAAGTAATATATTATCAATTAAATTGGGTTCCTTTATTTGTTTCAAACCATAAAACAAACATTCATTCATTCCACCATAAATATTCTATATGAAATGGAGTTCATCATGCAAAATATTGCTATGCATCAAACAATTTTCAACTAAACTGATATTTCTTTTTCTATGATATGTATCTTCGTGTTACTTCCTCAATAATTATTTTATGAATAACCCATCACCTCACTTCTCTTAAGGCAATTCGTATCTTGATGGTTAGTTATTTCTGCCACTGTGGAGAATCATGTTCCTGCAAAAGTGTATTTTTATTAGTAGCATCATATTCTCACATAAAATATATATTACACAAAACCAATCATGGAATTATCCTAGATTCCATAATAATATCCACATTTCATATTTTTCAATAGGAACACGTATTTTGCATAAAACATATGAAATGGTCCATCATTTCATCCAAAAAGCACCATAGTAAAACATAAGACTATCAAAATGAAAATTCTACCAAGGGTGGGTCATGACATTGGAAACTGAATCAGTAAGTCATCACAATAATAGATTTCATAAATACCTAAATTTGATGACTTTTTATTATCAATCGTGTTGTCATATGTTGAGGGTATCAACATCTCATTATGTTCATCATTATTTTTACATTATTTGTTTGCATTCAAATGTATTTCTTAAAGAATATCATTTGCTATCATATGAACTTAGTCATTTGTATCATAACTAATATATTTTATCATTGGTTTATCCCTTAGAATTTTAATCAACTCTTCTTTCCTTTAGTTCTTGTGTTTATGAATTTCAAGAGTCAGTAATACCATATACATTATCATACTTATATCTATAGGTAATATAATAGCATCTATAGAATTTTCATGTGCTTCAATAAGTTCTAAACTTAGATAATTGCCAAATATTCCAAAGTTTTCATCTTTGGCTTCTCTATAGATTGAGTATAAATGCTTTTTTAATTTCATTGATGTGTCCCTTTGTTTATCAATATTTTCCATCAAATATTGTGTGTGAAGTTTTAGAACTTTCAATATTTCCTTACTTTCTTCTACCAATGCATTCTAATTACTTTATTCCATAATGATTTTCAATAAGTCAATTCTTCTTTCAACAATTTTAATTCAATGTCTCTCCAATCTTCAATTTTAAATATTTAATATTTAATTAAATAATTAGTTTCAATTCATTTTTTCTCTTCTTATAACTCCCAAATTTTAATTTCAAATTCTTTCTTCTTCTTTAATTACTCAAATTTTCAAAATTAATTAATCAATCTTCAAATCATTCATCAAATTTCAAATTCATTTTTTCCTTTTATCTCCTAAATTCAAACTTGAATTTCATAGATTCCTTCTTTCAATATCAAACAATCTTTAAATCAAATTTCAAATCACTTAATTTCACTTCATTTCATTCAATTTTTTAAATTTCCCAAATTCAATTCTCTTCCACAATTTCACAATTAAATTTCAACTTCATCCAATTTCCAATTAATAATTTATTTTCTTATATCTCCCACTCATTAATTCATTCTTTAATAATTCATTTTATCTCCAAAGTTTAACCTTATAATAATAAAATTTTAAATTTATTCTCCAAACCTTATAACTCCAAACTTAATCAAGTTAATAAATGAGGAACCCAAAAATAATGTATAACCAAATATTAAATATTTACCTTGATTTTTGCCATGTTATTTGAATAAATGATGTTATGCACTCTGTCTACTTGTTAGTAGGTGTTACCCAACTTATGAACTCTATTATCAAATATTTTCAATGAGGTATCACCTTCATCAATTTTTCTCATCCCTATAAATACGACTTCTCGCAAAGCTTCTATCACTTTCTCATAAGATCTTCCAACACTCTTTTCATAGGATATTCTCCTCTAGTAGGTCATAGCTTCTTATAGTGACTATTTCAATGGCTTCATTTCATCAAATCACCAGTATATGTTCTTTGTCCTCACAGGCTCAATGTAACTTCAAAGGTTTCTTTCTTCACTCTTCATAGGCTCAACGTCTCCTCACAGGTTGCATTCTTCACTCTTCATAGACTCAATGTTTCCACATAGGTCACATTATTTTCTTCATTGTAGCAAATGTTTAGATGTCTTTTCTCTGTAGACATACAAAAATAACTCCTTCATGTTCCTCTCTCTTCCATCAAATCATCCACTATTCTTCTTCAATGTATTCTTTTCTTCCACTCTTTCCTTCATGTTCCAATTACACAATCCTTCATAATCCAACTCTTCTCAAGACAGTCTCTTCAATACCCTTCTTCAGAAACTTCTCTTTCTTCTTTCTCATAATATCCTCCACTCTCTTCATCAACTTCAAAGCTTTATCTAATCATGCTTTGATACCATTGTTGATAATTAATCCTTAAAATATCATAGGTAAATTTCTCCAAGATAAAAATAATCGCATATAAAATCACCTCTACAAATAACACAAATATTACTCACAATACAATACCAATTTCATTACATTCTAAAAATATTTGATTGATTACATAACATGGAGCTTTGTTTCCAATATATAACTATACATGACTTTTGCTCTCCTATTACTCATGGTAGATGCAACCTTTCACTTGCCTTACATTATGACAAAACTCTCATGATTGCATAACCTCTCACTTTACATCTTGATACATCTCATATGACTCTTCACTTTCATACTTGATACCTATCATCTATGACTCTTTACTTGCACTCTTGACACCTATCACCTATGAATCTTCACTTGCATACTTGCCACCTTGCACACTTGCACACTTTATTACATAACACATAATACTCTCCACACTTTGATACATACATTAGACATATACACTTCCTAATCTAATATTTACAATAGTACTCAAAGGTACTTTAATATACCAAATAATGTAATATCTCCAACACCCCCTATATTACATTATTTAGTGTGAATACTTTTAGTCTTCAATCCTCTATCTTCTTGTATTTATCTTCATTCTTTGTTTTTGCTGATGTAGACTTTGGACATTGAATCAGTAAGTCATCACAATAATAGATTTCATAAATACCTGAATTTGGTGACTTGTTATTATCAATCTTATTGTCATATGTTGAGGGCATCAATATCTCATTTTGTTCATCATTGTTTATACATTCTTGTCAATAGTTAAATGTATTTCTTGAAGAATATCATTTGTTATCATATGGAATTAGTCATTTGCATCACAACTAATATCTTTTATCACTGGTTTATCTCTTAGGATTTTAATCAACTCTTCTTGCCTTTGGTTCTTGTCTTTATGAATTTCAAGAGTCAGTAATGCCATATCCATTATCATACCTATATCTATAGGTAATATAATAGCATCTACAAAATTTTCATATGTTTCAATAAGTTCTAAACTTAGATAATTGACAAATATTTCAAAGTTTTCATCTTTGGATTCTCTGTAGATTGAGTATAAATGCTTCTTCAATTTCATTGATATATCCCTTTGTTCATCAATATTTTCCATCAAATATTGTGTGTGAAGTTTTAGGATATGTTTCATTGACCATCAATATTTTGATTTCCTGTAGCTACATAGATCTTATGTGTGGGCTCCTTAGGTGCAGTTTCTTTGTACACTTGTTCCTTTAATTTAAAACTCATTCATGTTCTCTATGGGAAATTAGTAGCATAATTTTTCCCTCTACAAAGGAAACATCCTTCTTTCGGCCCTGAATGTTCTTTTCGCTTTTGTCCCTCTTTTGCTATATATGCATGTGGAGAATTAACTTGTTCCTATGATGGTCTATTGTTACCTTTGTCACGGTTGTTGGAAGTATGATTCTTTCCTTGGAACCTTCTTCTAAATATTTCCTATTTCCAATCATTCCTTCTATCATGCTTAGAGGAAACTTTGTTTGCCTATTCTTTTTCCCACTTGACAAAACATGCGCTATTCCTTTTCCTTAATGCTTCCCTGACCTGCTCGTCTAACTCTTCATAGTTAAAATATGGTTTGAAATATATTTCAGCTTTCCTAGCCAAATCATAGGCCTTTTGTAGAGTAGCAGGTTCCCTCATATCTACTTATTACCCTATTCGAGGATCTACTCCTAGTATAAACTTGTTAACGTTCATTTTCTCATTATAAGTAGGCATATATTTCAGGAACTTGAAAAATATTTGATAGTATTTCTCCACTATTCTAGTTCCCTGATGAAGCTTAGTGAACTCCTCAAACTTCTAGGAATAGAAATGTTCTGTGAGAAATCTATATTTGAAGGCTTTTACAAATTCATCCCATTTTAGATCGACTACTGCTGCTAGTTTTCAATATGCACTAAGAGTTTCCCACCAATCCAAACCATCTCCTTGCAAATGCAATGTGGCATAGGATGTGTTGTGACCATTTCACAACATACCCAAAATTGGGGATCTACCTGAAAATTTGAGAATTTTGGAAGTTGTGTTTATCATGTTTTGCTGGTATTTTTGTTTACTATTTGGTTTCATAAAACCAGTTGACATTAATGTTGTTTTATGGTTTGTTTAAATATCATATTTGTTTTGTTGTTTCATGTTAAAATAGTTTATTTCTTGATTTATTGGGGTCTCTTTATTTTTGTTATGTTTATTATGTTATTTTATTTTATTTTTATTAAGCTTATGTTTAAGTTGTGGTGTTGTGGTCCTAAAAAGTGTTGAAATTCAAATAGATTTTGATTTTTCAATTACATTTAGCTTAAATAATTTAAAAGAAAAATGATTTGAAATATCATATTTGTTTTGTTGTTTCATGTTAAAATAGTCCCTTTATTGATTTAGTGGGGTCTTTTTGTTTTTGTTATGTTTATTGTGTTGTTTTATTTTATTTTTATTAAGCTTATGTTTAAATTGTGGTGTTGTGGTCCTAAAAAGTGTTGAAATTCAAATAGATTTTGATTTTTGAATTACATTTAGCTTAAATAATTTAAAAGAAATATGATTTGAAGCATTTAAAATATTTAATTCTTTCTTTTAAAAATAAAAGAATATATTTAAATCATTTAAAATAAAAATTTAATAAAAAAATATTTGTTTTGTAGGGTAAGTTGCATGGTTTTCGAGGTGGACCAGCGGACTCGGTACAAGGCGATCAACGCAATAAACACCTCAATGCAATTTTTGAGGAGGTCCAAGAGAGGCACAAATCGATGATCCACCCAGTGGCCTTGGCTGAATCAAACATATGTATGAGTGCTTTTGAATATAAAGTATTTATGATACTTATCCTAATGCATGTGGGATCAAAATATGGAATATGTTATGCTAACTAAAATTTTTGCAATTCTATTTTAGATGGTCATAAGCGATCCGAACGCAGAGTGCTCATTGTTGACCAGACGGAGGGATTTGTCAATTGTTTATGAAATACAATTTATTTTTTGATAGCAATACACTGTCTGCCTCATGAGAATCGATAAAGTAACAGATGCCCTCACCATAATGGATTTTGATTGATGAAATTTTGTTGAAGTGAATCAATACTATGTGGAATGAAATCCCTAGAAATGACAAAATAGCTCTGGTAATATGTTTCAAAAGTTTTCAATTTGGTAAAAATAGTGTTGTTGAATGTGTCATCATCCACCATTACCGGATGTACAGGAATTGCAAAATAGTATGGCATCACTAACGCTTGTGCGGATAACCAAATTTAAGGATGTATACACAGCTCTAGTAATATGGGCAGTTATGTGGGTATAATCATTATTCGTTCACCTTAGATGACAGAGATAGACTTAGTGCTCCAAAAATGGAGGCGGGGAACCCGATCCCTAACATGTCTCCCCCAACCGTAGGGAGGATTACTTCTATGTCTCCTTAAGGCGCCTCCTTGCCTTAAAAATGTTTCTAGATGTCTTGAATGATGGGGTATAGATCCCTTCGGTATGAAATAGATGTGGATAGGAGTCTTGAATGATGGGATTCTTACTTTATATACGTATTAACATATATAGGATTATAGATCATTGTCTGATAGTACCCTCCACCTATATTTTCAAAGGGCTTTTTGAGGGCTCTTGATGGGCCTATATCCATCCCTTGTAAGCATCTTTTCCAAGTTTTCAGTAATGTGTTGATGATCGGTAAGACTATCAAATCAAAGTGTAACTCAGATAAAGAAGATGACATAGGTGACAATATAGTCACGACATTTGGATTAGAGATATGGTAGTCTTCATGATAATTGAGGGAACAATGTTAGACGATGAAGATGCTTGAAATTGAATTAATTGTTCATATGTTTATACTATTTTGTTTCGGATGATACAGTGTGACATCCTAAAATTTATTGGAATTCTAATAAGGCTTGATGAAAAAGGATAGATGAGCATCATGCAATGTGGCAAGAAAGGCATCTAGTCTTGTTGTGGCTCATTCAGAATACACCAAAATATTGTGTTGTGAACAGGAGAGTGTGCTTATGGAATAATAGGTGTGTTATCTATATGGCAATTTTTGAAGGATATCGAAACATAGTGAAATATTGATACAACGAATATTTCATTCTACAGTGACCAATTATGTAATCAATGCTACTTTTAACATGGCCATTAAAATACTAATTTGTGGATCCTGTGTAAAACAAATTTATGTGATGATTCGTGGTTACCAGGGATAGTCATTATTACTATCATCAATTTATGATTATTAAACTTTGCCTTTCAAATGATGATAGTGAGTAATTGATTCAACACCTCATGGATGAGCATGTAATATGCACAGTTTCCATGACAATAGATGTGTCCATCGAAAGTATAAAAGAATCTGGTATTTTTATAATGCATCAATTAATTTATAAAAGGGCGGTAACAACAATTGATAATTAAATATTGATATAATGATATCACATTACTTCAAGTATGGGAGAGTTTTTTTTTAATAATTTTGTATTCAAAATACATAAAGTTTGGTGGTTGCATTATAAATATGCGCTTTGTTGAGATTTGGATGTTAGGCATGACACTTATGGTTAAGTTATTATATATCATTTCAAGACAAAAGATATTTGATAAGGGATCCGTGATGAATATTTTAATAAAAGAATGTATCTCAAACTCATACTGTAAGCATAGAGAGAATAAAATTTGTTGAATTAAAAGGTTTTGGAATTGGTAAAGTTTGTTCAGCAACTATGGGGAACGGAAGCAACAAATTTTCAAAGTTATAAATTAATATGCAAAGCCAATAAGAAGGGTTGGAGATAGAGAACCAGAATTGCAGGTGAAAATAATGTTGGCATTGGATTCATTTTGGAGCTCTCCTTCCATGCTGGATCGTATCATTTCACATGGGATGCCATTTCAAAACAGGGTATTCTATATTAGAGTTTATTGAAAATATTATTTTTGTAATATGTTGGAAATACATGAGTTTTATACATGTTGATGGTTAATCTGTATGTTATTTTTCAATCTATTGCACTTTTACTTAGAAGATTACACCATGTTAAATGTCAGATTGCATGAATATGGATCACATTAATGTTGGTTTTGCAAGATAATAATGTTGTAGGGTCTGTGAGGAATTTTAAAGTTTTAGCATTTTATTTAATTTTATTTTTTATTTCTCTAACCCTATATTTTTTATTTTTTTAAGTTTTCCAAATAAAATAAAAAATGTAAAAAATAAAAAAATCCAAAAGAGAAAGGCACGGGTTCAAAGAATAAGCTTTAAATTGTTATTTAAAGCAATTTTGATTTTAGTTTGAAGCAAATTGGAAATTATAAAATTATTTATAAAGTTCATATTTTCAAGGAATTTTATAATTTCACAAGCTTTATTTCACATTTCAAGTTTTACATTTCATTTTTTTTTTTTTTGGTATTGATAAAAAAGGAGGTTGAAGGGCCCCGACCCTTTACACATAGCTTGAAAGATATACAAGAAAAAAATAAGAGAATATCATACAAATGCAAGATAGCCCTATCTTAGTAAAACAAACAAACCTAGGCTAAACCTGTTGATGGAGAAGCTAAAATAATATTCCTCTCGATATCCTTCTATTTAACGTAGCTAATGCAGTGTTCAATGCTTTACATAATTGATAAAGAAACTGCTAACAATAATGTAATTTAGTGTGCTCAAATCCTTCATCGCATGATCCCAATAAGTATTCTACTTTGCTATGCCCTCTTTGTCTTCTAGATTAATTTATTAATTCTTATAATCTCTTCCAACTCCATGGGGGCATATGACCAGACCTTGAAATTCTCATATTTAACTGCCATATTCATCATTTTATCGGTAGCTTTGTTTCCCTCTCTATAAATATGTTTAACTTGACTTTATTCTAGGTTTCTCAAAATACTCCTCGCATTTGTAATTATTTAGAAAATAATATAATTATTTAACTCCCCTTTTTGAAGGAAAGTTATAATATTCTTGGAATCCCCCTCAAGAACAATTCTCCTAAAACCCAATTCACTACAATTCGGAGGCCTATAAGCATTGCCCTTGCTTCATCTTGGTGATTTGTGGTAATTCCTAGATCCTTAGTATATGCAGCCACTACCTGACCTCTATCATTCCTAATGATACCCCCACCACCAACATGACCCGGGTTACCTTTGCATTTCATTTTCAAGCAATAAATTAACTTATCTTTATGAAAATTAATTTCATTAAAGGAGGTAATTTATATGGCATTTTAAAAGCCACTGTATTTAAAGCTATAGATTAACTTCCCTTTATGAAAATTGTAATTTCATAAAAGGGGGCTAATTTATAAGGTATTTCAAAGGTTACTACAGATAAAATCTACCTAAAATCTATCAAGATAAATGAACCAAAGCACTTTCATCGTGGTCATATGAGGGCCAATCACATTTTCTTTTCTTTTAAGTTTCATGAACAATCAATAGCATAGCATAATAAAATGATACCAAATAGACCCCTTGTTAACAATTATTTGCAAATCACTAAGGTATTCTAAGCACTTATTTGACACATTTTCACAACATACAAGCACATATTAAGTAAAAGGAACCTTGGAGAAATTTCTATTTCTTTGCAAGAGAGGGTTTTCATTTTAAAATCCTGATTGTGATGGTGATTTTGCAATTGGGAAAAATTTCCACTCAACAGAATTGGCACTAGAAGGAGGGCCTAAATTGGTTATTTTTTTTGTAGATGCTAACTTATTCATTGTTACTTGAAAGAGGTATTTTGAAGGTATTGGTCTTGAATAATGTGGTTTTGTTTACAGTTATTCATATATCATTGTTTAGAAATCTATGTAATTAATGCTTATTTTTTGGTTGATTGTTAGTTATTTCATGATTCTTTGCAAGATATTTCAAGGACTAACAAATTTGGTATTAAAGTTATATTCTTTAAATTCCACTAATCACATTATTTACTTCAACAGGGGCAGGAAATGAAACTTGGATGTGTAGTTTTCGTAGTCCCTTAAAAATTCCTAGAGAAGCCCGTCAAATCCCTGAAGATACAAAGGAATGTTTACCCATGTATAGGCATGATGGAATAAATACTGGTAAGGAACATATTCAGACATATGGAAACGTTATGGTTCATTTACAAATTATACATGAAGGTGTCGCATGTAGATTGTTTCCATTCACATTAGATGAGTTTGCATATCATTGGTATATTAATTTACTTGCAGACTCTATCAATTTTTGGGATCAATTAGAAGAAATGTTTCTTAGTCATTTTGGAAATGTGGTTGACATGGATATGATATCAAATCAATTTGCTTCTATCTATAAAGAACTTAATGAATCCATGAGTCAATTTAATGATAGGTTCCATAGGTTGTATACCAAAATAGAGACACATTACATCATTTCAAAAGAAGAAGCCATTCAAATATACTTGGAGGCCTTAGACCCATTTACTTCTACACTCCTATGGAAACATATTAGAAATCCATCCTTGTCTAAATCCTACAGTGAGGCAATAATTGTAGAATAATGGTAGATTTCAAAAGGGGTTGATATGAGTAGATTATCATTACTTAACCCTAAGGATCCAAATCAGATACCACCTATGAGTCATGATGCACATTTTTCTCTCATATTAAACTGTTCTTCAAGATTTATGAATTCCAACCAATTCCAACCATCTAATTTGGTACCCTCGAATCAAATTATATCCAATGTAAGCAATCAATGGGATGAAGTTGAATATCCAAATTTCACAACTACCTTAGATATTGTTCAAGAGGAGGTGCAATTTTCAAATCCAATCTCCACCAATGAGGATTTTCATAATCAAGCCCATCAAAATGTAAAAATGCACGAGTCTTTAGATATTGGAGAAGTCCTAGATCTAACTAGCTTTGAAACATGTGATAGATCAAAACTTTCCATAGAGTTGAATGAAATGATTATAGCAGATGATCAAGAAAGCCAATGTGTTTCAAATAGTGACTCACTAGAAATGAAAGGTTTAGAGTCATTATTTACAAATGAATATTGGGATAATCATAAAAATTAAATGCAAGAGTTGATCCAATTTTGGAAACACTGAAGTCTCCAAGAGCGGTTGAAAATGAGTTTAAAGAGGAATCAATAGATAATGAAGACACGATAGAGTCTCATCCCTTGGCTTTAGAAGATAACTATTATAATATTTGGGGCATGTATGGTGAATCATTATTTTCTCACTCTTACTGATGAAATTCCTATTGCACTTGATATGCAGATGTTGAAATTGCTATTTCACATGAAGATCTTACAATTACTATGCAATTAGAAAATGGCATGCCATTTGAAAAAATAGAGAACGTTCCAAAATTTGATCATTTTGAAGAAGAGTTTATGGAACACTTTCCTGAACTAAAAAGGGGAAGAAATAGTAAAAGTTTCTTACGATTCATCTGTTTTGGATGAGGAAGAGGTAAAATATTCTCTTTCATTCTGGAATACTAAAAATTTGGGTACAAATTCTCATGATTATCTTGAAGATTCAAATGAAGAAACTCCATGGGTGGCTAACAAAGAATTAGAATTTTCTATTCATCCTAAAGAAAATATTGCTTTGTTTGATCAACAAGATCTATGGTTTGAAAATGATGAACATATTATTGATTGGATGCCTAATTTTGGTGGTTTTGAAAAATAGGTCATTGATGAAGATAAAGGGATATGAGATGATGATGGTGATAGAGACCATGAAGAAAAAGAAAAAAATATAATGGCTCACCATGTAGTGGTAAATGAAAGTATACAAAAGGTAGAATCTCATCCTTTGTCCAAACATCCAAGAATCAGGTAAAAGTTTACGTAATTATTTATTGGATTTGAATGTTATTTATTTTTTGGTAGGTAAAATATTTTATTTCTTTACGGGTTAAAGGGTCTCGTACCTATTACATCAGTAGCAAAAAGAGACAACTGTGGCCTCTAGTGGCAACAAAAAAAAACAATTGAGGCTTAACCTCATACACCATGATCCATACTGGGCCGAAGCCCTCCAAGATAGAGGAAACTAAACTATTACAGCCACTGGTAAACAAAAACCAAGCAGCCCTACTGCCCAAACAACACCCTTCTAGGTTACTGGGATTCCTTGTTCCTTTCCTTTTGTGCACTGTCATCAGGGGTCAGGAGAGTTTTTATCAAGGTCAAGAACTCTCTGAGCTCATCCATAGCATTGAACAACATAGCACAGCCTTCCCTATAGATGTTGATAGCCATCTACAAATGGCTTACAGCTTCACTGGCTCTCAAGAGGGCTATGGAACACAATGTGTCCTTGGCACTAACAATATTCTGCTCATCGTCATTGTTGATAACTTTTGTATCCGGGTGTTGATCACTCATCTTAGGGGACTTCAACCTGTTGGATTTCTTGCACTTTTGAGGTGGCTAAACTGACTTTTGTTTGGGTCTGGGATGCTTACCAGAATGGACTTCCTCTTTGGGAGTAGAGAGCTAGAGTGAATCTTCCTTGCCATGGTCATGGGGGTGAGCACGCGGGGAGGGAAGACAGTGGGGAGATGGGGGGGTTCAAGGGTTCACCTCGGATAGAGTTGGAGGAACGAGTGGGGTTGGGGGACCTGGAAGACATAGTCCCTGACACCTGGTGGGCTAGGGTATACTTGTATAGAACTAAAAAAAGGCCCTGGTGATGGAAAAAGAGTGAAGGGGTGGTGGGGAAAATGAGGTGGGACGACCAACTGGACTGCAAATTCAAAGCTTGGCTAGGGAAGCACGGGGAGGGGAGCACAAGCCATACTATCTGCATGAAAAATCGTACAGATAACTATGATGGGGGTGGTGTTAAGAGACACCGAAGGTGTTGAAAAAACACCGCTTTGGTGGCGAGAGCCACCTTTGTAGGGGTGCTTTCTTGGAGAAGTGGAGCAGTGGGTGGCCACCTTGGGTATTGAAGAAATACCATCGAGGGGGTAGCACGAGCTACCTAACGGATCACTTTCCCACATCCTGATTAGCTTGGGTGATGACTTCTTGCGGGAAGTCTTCTTCCCAGATGACCAGGGTGTACTGATTGACTGCTTTGTTGGCTAGAATATCAACCACTTTATTAGCTTCCCTGAACACATGGTTGATCTGAATTTGAGGATTGCTTTTGAGAGAAAATTGACAGTCCTAAATGATGTTCTGGATATTCTTCCCCCCTGTGCTCTTGTTGGTAATGTGGCCAATGATCATTGAAGAGTCTCCTTCGAAAATGATTGGCTTGGGAAGGGTTTTGCTTACCTCGATGCTTCTCCACAAAGCTCTGGCTTCTGCATAATTGTTGGTTTGGGTCCCCAGATTTTTTGAGAAAGCCTTGATAATGTTGCCTGTATGATCCCTGATGACTCCACCTACCCCAGCTCTCCCTGGGTTTCCTTTGGAGGCACCATCGAAGTTGGCCTTGAGCCATCCCTGCGGAGGGGGGGACCATTTTGCCATGGTTCAGGAGCTGCAAGAATTCTGGACTTTGCCACAGTCTGTGGGAATCTTGAGGGAAGCAAAAAGGTAAGCTTCTAGCCCATAGTTAGGTACCTCACCACATGGGATTAGGTTGTTGTTTTCAATAGCAAGGGATAGAGCTCTATTGGCAATAACTTCCGGATTTTTGGTGCCCTCCGTGAAGATGTGGTTATTACATTCCAGCCATATCTGCCAAGCCGCATGGTGAAGCAGGGAACTCCATAAGAACCTGAGTCTTGGGTTTTTAAAAGTCCCTGGCCATTGGATGAACAGGTCCGCAACTACCTTGGGACGGGTCCAACAAACCTGGAATTTGTTGGTCAAGATAGAAAAAACACTCCCAATGAAAGGGTAATCCAACAAAATGTGTTGAGTGGATTCCCAAGCTTGAGTATAGAGGTAGCACCTATTTGGAACCATCACTCCTCTTCGAATTAAGTTGTCGGTGGTCAAGATTTTATTGTGGGTAGCAAGCCAGCAAAAGTGGGCCACTTTCGGGATCAAGAGCTTGAGCCACACGCTTTTGGCTAGGGTCTAACTGTCACCTTTTTGGGGAGTGTTTTCCAACATCTGGGATGCAGTTTTGATAGTGAAGCCACCATCACTAGATTCCTTCCAACAACGTTCATCCTTCTTCAGGGTCTGCAGGATGAAATTCGCTTTAAAAATGTCCAGAAGGGTAGCTAGGCCTTTGTTAATGGTGTCATTCTTAATTCTGAACTGAACCTTCTTCCATTTATGGATACCCTGATCAGATGTGATGAAATCAGCAACATGGGCTCCATACTTACTATCGATGAGGTGTTTGATTGGAGTCAGATTGACATCATTGATGAGGGGGTATTTTTCTGGCCCATGCATCTTTCCAGAAGTCGATAGACTTACCATCTCCCAGCTGCCACCAAGATCCCTGATGAACCAGCTGCTTGGTGTGGCTGATGGATTTCCAGAAGTGGGATCCATTACGGGGAGTCTCCATGTCCAGGAATGAGTGATGTTGTAGGTATTTTCTTTTGACAATCGATACCCACTCCAAGTTGGCATCTGTAACCACCTTCCAAGCCTGCTTAGCCAGGAGGGCTTGATTTGTAATATTTATGCGGTGCAGTCCCAACCCCCCTATCTTTAGGGGTGCAGACTTTGTCCCAGGCTACCAGGTGGAACTTTCTTTGGTTATCATTCCCAGACCACAGGAAATGCTTCTGCAGTTTCTCAATGGCCTCTCCCACTATGGTAGGGATTTTGAAGACCGATAGAAAGTAGGTAGGAATACTCTGGAGGACCGAATTTACCAACGTTGCTTTGCCTGTGTTGGAGAGGAGGGCCCCTTTCCATCCTACCAGCTTCTTGTGAATATTTTTTGTGATGTTGTTCCACATATCTTTAAGTGGTCTTCCCTTGAACATTGGTAGGCCCAGATAGGTGGTTGGGAAGTCAGCAATGGTGCACCCCAAAATGCCTGTAATCTTGGCCTGCCTTCTGGTGGGGGTGTTGATGAAGTAGAGTTTACTTTTGGTGTAATTGATCTTCTGCCCAACCGCTTCCTCATACATATTGAGGATAACTTTGATGACTTTGGCTTCAGATACTGAAGCTTTAGTGGCCAGCAAGGTGTCATCCATGAATTGTTGGTGAGTGGTGGGGGGTAAGCCTGAAGCTGCCTTGATGCCAGAGATCAGGTTTCTATAGTAGGCATTTTTGATGGTTCTACTCAAACTGTCAGCCAGAATGATGAATAAAATGGGGGAGAGAGGGTCCCCCTGTCTCAGCCCCTTGGTGCTGGGAAAGTAACCGACAGCAGACCCATTCACAAGGACCGAGAACCAAGAAGAAGAGACACAATTTGAAATCAAATTTACCCAAGATTCATGGAAACCATATTTGAGGAGAATTTTGGATAGGAATTCCCGGTTCACTCTATCAAAGGCTTTGTTCATGTCAAGCTTCAGGAAGAAGGCAACGGAGTTGGAATTGTGGGCATAGTGAATCATCTCATGGATGGTGATGACCCCGTCAAGGATGTTTCATCCCTTAACTGTGCTTCCTTGATAGTGGTCGATGATGGTGGGAAGGATCTCAGTGAGTCTGTTGGCTAGGGCTTTGGACAACACTTTGTAGATGACATTGCACAGACTAATGGGGCGGTAATCAGAGAGGGACTGGGAGTTAGTTCCTTTGGGGATCAGGGCCAGGAAGGTGGAGTTAACATCTCTGGGAATGGACCTGGATTTCTGCATGTCAGTGATGGTGAGGCACATGTCAGGGCCCACAATGTCCCAAAAAGTTTGGAAGAACCTGGGGGAAAATCCATCAGGCCCGGGAGCTTTATCGGGCTTCATGGAAAAAAGGGCTTGGTGGATTTCCTTGTGGGACAGGGGGCTGAGGAGGAACTCGTTAGTATCGATAGGGATGGTTTTGGAAATATTCTCCAGAAGGGACTCCATGGCCAAGGGAGAGGAAGAGGGGGGAGGCGAGAAGGTCTTTGAAGTGACTAACAACTTCATCCCTGATCTGGTGGATGTCAGAAGTAAAAGTCTCATCCTGCTTAGTGAGGCCTTTAATTTTGTTAACTCCCCTGTGCCTGAGAGTGGAGATGTGGAAATACTTAGAGTTGGAGTCTCCTTCCCTGAGCCAGAGTTGTCTTGACTTTTGGTACCAAAATATTTCTTCTTTACCTAAGGTGCTATGGAACTCAGAGAGCAACACCCTCTCTTCAGCTCTTAGACTGTCATCACCCTGCCCTTTCTAAAATTTGTCCTCAATTTGCCCTAATCTGGTTTTGATGTTCTGCTTAGCTTCAAAAATATTCCCAAAGGTTTCCCTATTCCAAAATTTAAGATTTTCCTTGACCCACCTGAGTTTTTGCATAAATTGGTTAGAAGCTGTCCTAGGGAATTTTGTCCCCCACCATTCTACTATCCGATTTCTGAGATCCGGGTGATGGGTCCACATTGACTCGAACCGAAAAGGAGTCTTGAACTGGGGCTTGCTTGCCATCTCAAAAAGGAGTGGGCTATGATCAGACCCTATCTTCGGGAGAGCCTACAGGCTGGCGTCATCGAAGAGAGGAAGGGCTTCTTGGGATAACAAAATCCGATCAAGGTGCTCTTGTATGAGTTTATTTCCCATCTGTCTGTTACTCTAGGTGTACCTGGAGCCCTACAGTGGAACGTCCATAAGGGCATTGGAGTCCACAAACTGCCTCAAGTCATTTATATCCCTGTGAGTGACCGTGTTCCCTCCCTTTTTATCAAAAAAGTGTAGGGGGGAATTGAAGTCCCCAACCAACACCCAAGGGATATTGGCAAACGCCTGCCTCATCTGGGTGAGGGTGTTCCACAAGATCATTCTTCCCTGAGCTGTGTTGGGAGTGTAGACATTTGACATAATCCAGGAGGTCTGGGAGCTGGGGTCATGGAACAGAATATTGGACAACCTGTCTTGGCCTGAAATAAATCTGCCTTCAACTTTGGATGGGTTCCAAAGGCACAGGAGCCCTCCTGCAGTCCCGAAGGCCGGGGAGTAGGCAAAGTCACAGTTTTTCCAAATGATTTTGGCTACCCTAGGAGAACACTGATCATCTAATTTGGTTTCCTGAATGAAGAAGATTGTGGGGTTATAATATTTTCTCATGGTTGCAACCAGTATTTTCTTGGCTGCCCCATTCAGTCCTCTCGCATTCTAGGAGAGGACTTTCATTTGGAAATTTTGGAGAGTTTTTTTCCCCCTTTGCCTTGTTGTGCAGGGGGTTTGGGTCTTCGATTTTCTTCCTTGATAGTGTTTCTGATTTCCTAAAACAGGGTTTTTTGTGTACCATTGGCTATATCCTCGGTTGTATCCTAGTTTCGTCATTCTGTGCCAGATGGCCTACCCTTCTTTCTGTCAACTCCTACATCGACTTGGGACTTTTTGAAACTTTGAGTTTTTTTGGGGCTCCAATGATCAAGGGATTCCTAGGCGGCCCCGTCGCTGTCAAAATTGGTGGCGTTAGAGTTGGATGGGGAGGCAAGGAAAACAGACCCTCCGAGGGGGGGACGGGGTTGGGGAAGATGGCGACCGAAGGGGTTTTTGGGTAGGGCTTTGAGGGCCATCACTGGAGGTGGGGGTTTGACCCTGGTGAGGGGGGTAGGGACTTTTTTGAGTGGGATTGGGAGCAGGGCACGGTTGGGAGGCAACGTTAGGGGTCGGGGATGATATAACAGGGATTTCACCTTCCTCAAATTCCTCATTGATTCTAGAATCATTAAGCAAATCAAATTTATTAGTAGTGGTAACCGAGGTACTTGCCTTTTGAAGAGCTTGGGCTGGAGGCGGTCGAGTCTGCTGTATGTTCTTCAAGATTTGCCCTTGGCTGCTGGTTGCCCTCTGACTGGTAATTGGCTATGGGTGTCCCGCTGGTTGGTGATCGACTTTAGGGTTTCTACGCTTAGGGCATTGAGATAGGAGGTGCCCCTAGGATTGGCACTCCGAACAGAAAGCTAGCTTGTTTTTGAATATTAGCGGTTGTCTCCACCTGAAGTCCCCATAAATTAGATTGAGGTGATCTGGGAGTTGCGACTCTAGATTCACACTAACACAGATGCGGGCTTGGGTTAGGCGAGTTCTGGCGCGAGTGGTTGGATCAATGGCCACTAAATCCCTGAAAGCCCTAGCCAGACCTTGAAGAGCATCCTCGTAGAAAAAATGCATGGGGAGATTGGGGAGACGAACCCAAATGGGGGCGAAGTTAATGTTCTGTGAGTCGGGGTCAAAATTTGGCTCCCATTTCTTCAAAAATAGACTTCGTCTCCCGAAGAACCATGGACCTCCGGATAGAATGCATTCTGCGTCCTCTCGAGTGTTCAATTGTATCATAAAAAAGCCTCTGGTCATCGCAGACAACCCCATGTTTCCCAAGATTTTCCACTTTGAGGTCGCCCACCGATGGATTGCATCCATGTCTGGGCATCCTCCTACAAATTTTCCCACTAGGGAAAAGGAGTCGCGAGACGCATAGTCTTCCATAAGGTTTTGAGGGCATAGTACATCGCACCCTTGTGACACAAAACCTTTTGATCCATCTGAGGGTGATCTAAGTTTGTTCTGCAGGTGGTCTGCGTAAGACAAGTGGTCTCGATGGCTTCCTGGGCCGCCCGTTTTGTCAGGGGGCTCTTTTCCTCGATCGATGTCGCTATGGGAGTTCCCATGTTTAGCTGTAGACGCACTCCAGGCTGGCCCTGTTGCCCCTGGGAGGTGGGGAATTCCTTCGAAATGGTGCTAATGTCTTCTCCCGTTCGCGTTTTCTCCTTGTCTGTGGCCCGATTTTCATCAAAAAATTTGTTCACCGAAACCATAGTCGCCCGATCAAATCCATCCCATTCGAATGTTATTTATGATGAAGTGCCATTGGAGGTTAATAAAGAACTAAAGTTGATTTCTACTCACGCCACAAATAATATTGTTTTGTTGAATGAAACAGAAGTAGATGTGCTTGAATTGTTGAATCAAGTTCACCAACAATTAATAAATGAATTTAGGATACAAACTTATAATGATCCTCATTTAGTAGATATCCTAGATTCTTGCAAATTGTTGCATGAGTATGATTGGCCTAAAGACATAGATGATAATTTTGCTTTAAAATTTTCATAAATAGCCTCATATTTGAAGGAAAACCTATATTCTTGTAAACATGAGAATTTAAGTCAGAGTGATGAATCAGGTTTTAAAATTTACACCTCATTGAATAAGCAAAATATAATTGAAGATCATGTATTAACTTGTAAGTTTAATGAATCAAATCCTAAACATGAAATTGATAATCACCTTGAATCAAATGGGTGGGGTGAGAAAGACAAAATGATATTTGTTATATTGTTTGGCCTAATTTTCTTTTGGTTGAAGTTATGTAAAGCCTGGAATGTATTTATGATATATGTCTTTTAAAGTGTGCTAATTGTGTTTGGGATCCAGGGAAGTGATAGCCTAAATTTTGCACCATCTTGTACATTATTGTATATAATTGTATATAGTTTTGGTTTCATATATTTTTTTGGTTTTTTATTTTGTGTTTTATCCCTAATTTGGGTTTGGCAAAGTTTTTTTTGCTTTCTTATTAGTTTGCATTAGGTTACATGTTGATTGATTTCCAGGTTTGAATTTGTAATCTTTGTGAAAATTTTTGGTTTTTGTTCCTTCATTTGAGGTATGTTTTGTAAATGGTAATAAACGCCTGATGGATTTGTTGATACCTATTCTTGTGTCATGTAGGAAAAATTACCTATTTTGAAAACAGATGAAACTTAAAGAAAATAATGTAATATTGTTTAATATTTATCCTTATGAATTTGGATTAAGATAGTAAAATTTGGAACAATGAAACCATTTTGCAAAAGCTCCACAAATATTACATCACATTAAAAGGAGTATTCTTTAAAATTTTGAAGGATGAAGTTATTCAGTTTTGCAGATTAAGGTGAAAATACAATATACTTTATCTTTAGCCTTACTTGATCTCTAACCCAGGTGGCAGGTGAATTTTACAAAAGCAACATAAATCTTGATGCAAAAAACAAAGCAAATACAATGAAAAGTAAAGTCAAATTAGTCATAATAGTTTAGATAATCTTCAGTAGTGCTATAGACGTCTGAATAGCAGTGGAGCTATGTCTAAACTGAAATAAGGGAAAGAAGCAAAAATCAAAATTCATATAATATTTGGGTGATTCAAATAACCTCTACCAGGGCTATAAACGCCTGGTTGGTAGTAGAAAAATGTCTCGAAGAGAGAAAGCTTACCTCCACCAGAGCTATGGATGCTCGATTAGAATTGGAGCAATGTAGAGGTGTACTTCAAAGATGAAAATTCTTTAGCCTAACTACAAAATTGATAATGAAATCTGAATAGTTTTAGGAGTACAAAATGAATCATAGCACACACACTAAGCAGAGGCAAATGATTCAGCTGTTCCATTTTGAGATAGTCTGTTCACATTCTTTGGATATTATTGATGCTTATTTTTCTAATTTTTAGATTTTGTTGGTTTCAGAATTGGTTTCTTAGTCTGAAATTCTCAGGAGCATTTCCCAGCAGAGTTGCCATTTTTTGTGATCATTTCACAACGTATCCCAAAATTGGGGACCCACCTAAAAATTTGAGAATTTTTAAAGTTTTGTTTATCATGTTTTGTTGGTATTTTTGTTTACTATTTGGTGTCATAAAACTAGTTGACATTAATGTTGCTTTATGGTTTGTTTAAATATCATATTTGTTTTGTTATTTCATGTTAAAATAGTTCCTTTCTTGATTTAGTGGGGTCTCTTTGTTTTTGTTTTGTTTATTGTGTTGTTTTATTTATTTTATTAATATTATGTTTAATTTGTGGTACTGTGGTCCTAAAAAGTGTTGAAATTCAAATAGGTATTGTTTTTTGAATTACATTTAGCTTAAATAATTTAAAAGAAAGATGATTTGAAATATCATTTTTGTTTTGTTGTTTCATGTTAAAATAGTTTCTTTCTTGATTTAGTGGGGTCTCTTTGTTTTTTTTATGTTTATTGTGTTGTTTTATTTTATTTTCATTAAGCTTATGTTTAAGTTGTGGTGTTGTGATCCTAAAAAGTGTTGAAATTCAAATAGGTTTTGATTTTTGAATTACATTTAGCTTAAATAATTTAAAAGAAAGATGATTTGAAGTATTTAAAATATTTAATTCTTTCTTTTAAAAATAAAAGAATATATTTAAATCATTTAAAATTAAAATTTAATAAAAAAAATGTTTATTTTGTTGTTTTGCGAGGTAAGCGACATGATTTTCAAGGTGGACCAGCAAACTCGGCACAAGGTGATCAACGCAGTCAACACCTCGATGCAATTTTTGAGGAGGTCAAAGAAGCATGAATCGATGATCCACTCGGTGGCCTTGGCTGAATCAAACATATGTACGAGTGCTTTTGAATATAAAGTATTTGTGGTACTTATCCCAATGCATGTGGGATCAAAATATGGAATATGTTATGCTAACTAAAATATTCACAATTCTATTTTAAATGTTTGTAAGCGATCCGAACACAGAGTTCTCATTATTGACCAAACGAAGGGATTTATCAATAGTTTATGAAATACAATTTATTTTGTGACAACAATACACTATCTGCCTCATGAGAATCGACAAAGTAACGGATACCCTTGCCATTATGAATTTTCATTGATGAAATTTTGTGTTGAAGTGAATCAATACTATGTGGAATGAAATCCCCGGCAATGATGAAATAGCTCTGGAAATATGTTTCTGAAGTTTTCAATTTGGTAAAAATAGCATTGTTGAATGTGTTGTCATCCACCACTATTGGATGTACAGGAATTGCAAGACAGCATGGCATCACCAATGCTTGTGTGGACAGCCAAACTAAGGATGGATACACAACTCTAGTAATATGGGTAATTATGTGGTTATAATCATTATCCGTTTACCTTAGATGACAGAGATAGACTTAGTGTTGCCAACCGATAAGACTATCAAATCAAAATGTAACTTGGGTAAATAATATGATATAGGTGATAATATAGTCACGGTATGTGCATTGGATATATGGCAATCTTCATGATCATGGAGGGAACAATATTAGACAATGAAGATGCTCAAAATTGAAATAATTGTTCATATGTTTATACTGTTTTGTGTTGGATGATACAGTGTGACATCCTGAAATTTATTGGAATTCTGATAAGGCTTGACGAAAGAGTATATATGAGCATCAGGTAGTGTGGTAGGAAAGGCATCTAGTCTTGTCATGGCTCATTTAGAACATGCCAAAATGTTGTGTTGTGAATAGAAGAGTGTGTTTATGGAATAATAGGTGTGTTATCTATATGGCAGTTTTCGAAGGCTATCAAAACACAATGAAATATTGATACAATGAAGATTTCATTCTACAGTGACCAAACATGTAATCAATGCTACTTCTTTTAACATGGCCAATGACATACTGATCTATGGAACTTGTGAAAAATTAAGTGATGTGATGATTCATGGTTATCAGGGATAGTTATTGTTATCGTAATTAGTTTATGCTTATTAAACTTCACCTTTTAAATGATAATAGTGAGTAATGGATTCAACACCTCATGGATGAGCATGTAATATGTGCAGTTTCCATCATAACAGATGCACCCACCAAAAGTATAAATTAATATGGTATTTCTATAGTGCATTAATTAATTTATAGAAAGTATGGTGATGACAATTGATGATTAAATATTGATATAATGACAACGCATTACTTCAAGTATGGGAGAGTTTTGTTTTAATTATGTTGTATTCAAAATACATAAAGTTTGGTAGCTGCATTATAAATATGCGCTTTGTTGATATTTGGATGTTAGGCATGACACTTATGGTTAAATTATTATATATCATGCCAGGCCAAAATATATTTGATAAGGGATCAATGGTGAATATTTTAATAAATGAATGTATTCTCATACTCATAATGTAAGCACAAAGAGAATAAAATTCATTGAATTAAACAGTTTTGGAATTGGTAAAGTTTTCTCAGCAACTGCATGGAATGAAAGCAATGAATTTTCAAAGTTATAAATTAAGATGCAAAGCTAAGAAGGTTCGGAGACAGAGAACCAAAATTGCAGGTGAAAAGAATGTTGGCATTGGATTTGTTTTGGAGCTCTCCTTCCACACTGGATTGTATCATTTCACATGGGATGCCATTTCAAAACAGGGTATTCTGTATTTTTCAGAGTTTATTGAAAATATTATTTTTGTAATATGTTGGAAATACATGAGTTTTATACATGTTGATGGTTAACTCATCTGTTATTTTTCAATATATTGCACTTTTCCTTAGAATATTGCACCACATTAAATGTCATATTGCATGAATATGGATCACATTAATGTTGGTTTTGCAGGATACTAATGTTGCAGGGTCTATGAGGAATTTTAGAGTTTCAGCATTTTATTTCATTTTATTTTTATTTCTCTAACCCTATCTTTTTCATTTTTTTAAGTTTTCCAAATAAAATAAAAAATGTAAAAAATAAAAAAATCCAAAAGAGAAAGGCACAGGTTCAAAGAATAAGCTTTAAATTGTTATTTAAAGCAATTTCAATTTTAGTTTGAAGCAAATTGGAAATTATAAAATTATTTATAAAGTTCATATTTTCAAGGAATTTTATAATTTCACAAGCTTTATTTCACATTTCAAGCTTTGCATTTCATTTTCAAGCAATAAATTAACTTATCTTTATGAAAATTAATTTCATTAAAGGAGGTAATTTATATGGCATTTTAAAAGCCATTGTATTTAAAGCTATAGATTAACTTCCCTTTATGAAAATTATAATTTCATCAAAGGGAGCTAATTTATAAGGTATTTCGATGGTTACTACAAATAAAATCTACCTAAAATCTGTCAAGATAAACGAACCAAAGCACTTTCATCATGGTCATATGAGGGCCAATCATATTTTCTTTTCTTTTAAGTTTCATGAACAATCAATAGCATAACATAATAAATGATACCAAGTAAACCCCTTGTTAATAGTTATTTGTAAATCACTAAGGTATTCTAAGCACTTATTTGACACATTTTCACAACATACAAGCACATATTAAGTAAAAGGAACCTTGGAGAAATTTCTATTTCTTTGCAAGAGAGGGTTTTCATTTTAAAATCCTGACTGTGATGGTGATTTTGCAATTGAGCAAAATTTCCACTCAATAGGATGTCCGAGTGCCCAAGGAAAAATTATTCATATTGGAATAGGTTTCTATTTTCTTCAACCATACCTTGGCCTTATCACCATCTTCCTCTCCATTAAACTTGAAAGATTTCAAATATTTCATCTCTTTGCCCAACTCGGTCTCAAGACGAATCCTAACCAGTTGTGCCTTAGTAAGGAGTTCATTTTCCTGTCTCATTCTAGAGTTACCCACCTGTGTTTCCTAATTCAACATGGCATCTAACAACATTTTTTGTGTTTCTAGCTATTCCTAAAGTAGATCCATTATTTCAATAAGATTTTTCTTTTCATTACTAGGGTTATTTGAACCAACATCCAGGGTTCTATTCTCTACATTATTTTATCGTGTATGCCTTTTCTATGGGGTAGAACTCCTTCTTATTCTCTTTGGTGGCATTTTCCCTGGCCATGCATAAAAGAGACAGTAGGAATTTCATTAGCAACTACTTCTTTCAAATTGTTCCTCCTACTATTAACTAGTTTTTCATTCCACTCTATTATCTAGATAGGTTTATTTCTACTTGTTTTCTCCATTTGCTACGGTTTAAATATGTTGTCTATCACACATTGCAACTAGTCTTGCATAGTGAACCTATTCCACTATGAACCAGGATTTGATACTAAATGTCAACTCCCTACATTTTAGTCTCCAAACCCCTTCATTTTTTTCTAATACCTTTCTAGGGAATTACTTTGAACAAATACATCAATCTCTACCACTTACATATTTCCCTCTATGTAACTAGATGTGGGATACACCAATATCTACCACTCACATACTTCTTTCTATGTAAGAGTACTAAGTGCTACACCCTCAAAAGCTTCCATTATCATCGGCCACATGAGCTTGCTTAAATATCTTCCAATCATTCAAAAGAAATGAGCTATTCTTTGCACCTCAAGCAAGTCCTCTACATGAGTGCTCATAACATTTTTGGGTGTTGACAATTCATCATATCTATTCAATGAATTAGTCCCTTTGTTTGATTCGCAATTCCTTCATGTTCCTTTATTTCCTTAAGGGGTCTTTTAATATAAATCCTCTTACGCGGATTGGAAATAAAACATGCAATACGGTATACACAAACTACTCTTCCTAGTGCGTGGTCCCCTCTCTACATAAATATTAGAGGATGTAACTACTCATTTCCTTCTGAGAAAAATTATTCAAATTATCATTTAGACAAGATCATTAGCACATTTTACTTGGGTCATAGCAACTTAGCATCATACAACATGACCTAAGTGGACAACACTTCGTCCCAAGACATAGAAGAATACTTCTAAGTTATTTACCATTCATGGTTTCCAACTATTAATACCTTCTATGATTGTTTAGGAATACCCAATGTATCTCCTCCTATCCTTATAATAATATTCATTTGACAAGCATACTAAGCAAAAGCACATTGTTACAATTCAAGTTCACTTTCACATTAGAGAAACCATAACTGAAATCAATAGGTATACTTCTTGCTACCCACACTCATAGTTTATATTGATTCATTGATTACTTAGCTAGGTAAATATATCACCTATACGCTAGTAACTTACATTTAACCCAAGGTAATACCATCCATCATTCACAAGATATTAATGAGATTACCACAATTCAAGCTGCCCAATTTCATTAATACAATAAAATTGATGATACATAGAGTTACAGATCCTTTTTTCTATCCAGTAGGAAACCAACATAATCTTCTTAGCGTTCATAACTTATCCCTCTAACAAATCAGACACAAAGTTACATTTGAAGTCTCAATTACAATAAAATAACATCTTTCAACATCATCCCAATAACAAAATCAATTTGATGGCACTACAGTCTCTCTTGTTGCTGATTTGGAACTGCATCATTTTATCATTTCATTTGGACCTTCGACCAACCACTGAAAATGGATTGCCTTATCAATGAGATCAGATATGGCTCCAAATTTAATAATGCAATTTCTAGTATGCATGCTACTTAGTATTACAACCTGTATCGCCCAAATTTTTTGCACCCTTACCTTCAGGCTAAAGGATCCGTACCCGAAAGGGGGGTGAGAAAAGGATGGAACAATACCTCGGACGGAGAGGCCCTTTGAAGGTCGCGCCTCTCGGGGGAGGGGTATAAAGGTGAATTTTTGACGGATGGTGGGGTTCACCAGGAAACTTTGAGTGGCAGTTTCCATGCCTAGGTTGAGAATGGGTTTGATTTGTTCATTTTATGTTCAATCATTCAGATTCCTAGGTTGGCCAAAATGAAGCTAAGCTATTCTATATGAAGATTCTGATTTATATGAAGACAACAGACATAAATGAATCCTAATGTGATTGAATACAGAGAATATATAAAATGGAGAAGAGTACACCTGATTTTTGATGTCTGATGAAGATTCTGAAGCTTGTAGGAGTCCAGATCATCCCGGATATGACAGGATCATCTGTAATTGTACAGAATCATCCCAAATCATAGGAGATCATCCGAGATCACCCAAGATCGTCAGCGACCTGACGAATTCGTCAGGAATTCGTCAGAAACCTGCAATCAAGAAAATAGACACCAAAAACCAAAAATACAATTGCAAGAATGATGCAAAATGATAGAAATAAGAGTATAGATGTTTGAATGATAAATCCAGATATCAAATTAAATGAGATGCACTATTTTGGAAACTTATTTTGAATTTTATCATGCAATTATGCTAAATGAGGTGAACTCCAAGATGCAAAACAGAAGTAAATTAATCTAATGCACCAATAAATAAGGAAAATGAGATAGAGAATGCAAACTCAGGGCTCTGATTGCCCCCAAGCTGAATTGCAGACAAGATCATCTGTAATCATACAAGATCATCGTCGATCTTGACAGGATCATCTAAAATTGTAGTTGAATCGCCTGCGACGATCCGAGCTACCTCCGGCTGAAACACAGTGAAATCCTGCAACAAAACTTGAAAACACAAGTGCAAATGATGGGAGATCACAGCAAAAACTAAAATTACAGGGAAATAATCAGCCAGGCAGCCAGGTAGGGAGTCAAGGGGATAAACTGGGAAAATCCTAGTTTATATAGGATTAGGGGGAGGTTAGGAGGTTGGGGATCATCCCAATCTAGGAGATCCCCAACGTGGGAATCTCCAACCGTGCAGACACGCTTCTGCCCAAGTTGGAGAGGTCGTTGGAACAGAAGCTAATTACAAAAATTTAGTTTTGGGATGAAATCGTCTAGACGTTCTATTCTAGATGAATTCATCCGATTTGGGACGATATCGTCAGATCGACGATGATATCGTCCAACGGTCACAACAACCTCTAAAAATGGCATAAAAAATGAGGTAAGCGGTTAACGGGCGGTTTCGGGGTTAAAATTCAAATTTCTACTTTTTACTGATGGTTTAACTGCCAATTTTAGGGTGCTACATTTTGCCCCCTCTTTAGCAAATTTTCCAAAAAAATGCGTTAAAGACGAGTTCTTCACGCTTTACGAGAAAGCAAAAATTTATTCCATTTTTTAGACGATGATTCTAGGTCGAATCGTACGACTGTTTGCTATGGTGCCCCCTCCGAGTTTTTACCCAAATCGAACGTTTGAGGTAAAAGCAGGAAAAGCAAAAATAAAAAATGTCATTTTGAATAAAAATAAGAAAAATAGGGTAAAACCCTAATTCATTTTTACTGTTCACTTTCGTTGTTTCAGAGCTCTACAGGCGAAATGGTGGAAATGATGCACAGATCGACAGAGATCCGACGCGGGTTGTGGGTAAGGATCTAAACCTAGTTTACTATGTTTTTAACTTGATTTACTTGATTTTTGACTTGAATTTTAAGTGTTTTTGGGCGTCACGACCATTTTTAGGCCGTCGATGAAATCGTCTCTATATTGTCGATTTCGTCTAGGGACAAAATCGGAGAAATAGGGGCGATCCCATCCAATAAGGGGCGATCCCCAAATTGAAGAACGGAGATGATTTCGTCCTATTAAGGATGATTTTATCTAAATTTGGTACGATATCATCCAATAATGGGCGATATCAACTTTTATGGGATGATTTGATTTTAATTGATTTTTTTTAATGATTATGTACTAATGATTTTTGTTGTTTTATTGCTTATTTTGCAGAGGGGATTGCTAAAGAGTCGGGAGTGGAAATACGGAGGTCTAAGAGATGATTTGGCCATGCTCGATCAGGCCGAGCGAGATAGATTGGCAGAGGTAGGACTACAGCATGTGGTAGAGATGCCACAAATTCCTACAGACATGGGGCTACTAACAACCCTAGCAGAGAGATGGTATCCGAAGTCATCCTACTTTCGGCTACCGATAGGGGAGATGACTCCCACTCTAGAGGATGTATGGAGGATCTTGAGGATCCCCATACATGGTCGATTCATGACCCCTTCGGCCAATCAGGGCCACGCTATGATGAGATTGTGCGAGGACCCGAGCTTCATCCTAGAGAAGGGCGGAGTGAACATCGAGGCTTTGAGGTGGATGCCTAGGGCATCTCGGTTGACCCAAGTTTTGGTAGGGGTGGTGGGTGGCCTTCTTCTATGCCACCAGAGTGGATGCAGATTACCATGGCTACTTTTAGATGTGGTCTATGACATGAGAGACCACAGATATAGGTTTGCTTAGGGTAGCTTTGTACTGTGTCGCTTGTATAGGATCCTTTACGGGGTCGTATACAAGGGGGGTCGATGTCTGGTGCTGACATCACTTCTATAGGTTTGGTTCTGGGAGCACATTATGATGCGAAGGCCGATAGGGCTTCCACTGATAGGAGTTGATCGGAGAGACCCCAGGTTTTCTATTGGTGGCTCTAGAGAGGGTCACAATGGTGGATAGATCTATCGATGTCCCGAAGGTTTGGATGACCTCACCCCAGATCGGATCACCTGGAGACCATGGAGAGAGCATCCAGGGTGGGTAGAGGATGGACAGGAGTTGGCTCGCATCAGGTGAGTCATATGGTTGAGGACAGAGTGGGGAGAGGTAGAGCTCCACCGCTACGACCAAGTTTTGAGGTAGTTCGGTCTACAATAAGGGATCCCTACTCTTAGGGATTATGAGTACTCCTAAACTATGTGGGATAGTACCACACTGAGTGGGGCTCTAGACATGCAGTGGTTCTAGAGTCAGGATGCTGATGATGCCCCCATTCAGCTAGTGGATGGGGATGATGCGAGGATAGCAGATGGATATGATGCTTGGTATGTAGGCATCCACCCTCCTCGGATGATGAGGGCATAGGGTTCGATGCACGTTATAGTGCAATGGATGGAGAGGCGATGCCAGGCTACCATCGATGCAGTGAGGGGTCACGAAGGGAGGGATCAATGATGACCTCCTCAAGAGAGACATCGAAGAGTACCACAGGCTTCGAGAGATAGTGGAGAGGAGGGAGGAGAGGAGAGAGGAGAGGAGAGAAAGACTCCCTCCTCAATAGAGGGATAGGCCACCATCACCCGATAGGGGCAAGGGTGTCGAGGTGGGGGAGAGCAACGAGATGGCAGCTCTTAGGTGGAGAATGCCCACCTACGAGCTTAGGTGTAGACTCTATAGGATGAGGCTACACGGCTCAAGGCTCGAAGTGGAGGGGTGAGCATTCTAGAGCTGGCACGATCGGTTGCTCAGATCATGTTCTATCAGGGAGTGTACTACTAGCTGGTTCCAGAGGGCCAGAGGATACAGTTGCCAGTCGACATTACGGAGCCGATCAGGATGGGGTCATCGAGGACATCATCATGATCGATGTCGAGGACCCATGATACAGTACGAGCTTCGATGGGACCACCTCCTCCACCTCAAGGTGGGAGAGGAGATGAGGCTGAGAGCTCGAGGTCTTCTCGAGACTAGATGCACATTGTACATAGACTATTTTTGAGATGATTGAGTATGCCAGGGTATAGATTGTGGCATACCAATCCATTTTGATATGATGTATATACTTCTTGATATATATATGATGTTCTTTTTGTGATATGACTTGTGCATATGTTTTATGATGCTTTAATATTTTAATTGTTGATTGACTATTCATGTAATTATGTCATTGAAAATATTATAATTTTATGTCATGCTATAAAATTAAATGAAATAATCTGATGTAAACAAACTGGTTGTTGTGGTGTGTTTTGATGAAAATAAAGTGACTTCTAACAATAATTTCAAAGGACATTGTCGTTGTTACATGACCATTTCATGGAGTCGCCGCTCGCTAGGTCATCAAGCTAATCCCGGTATGAGAGAAATATTGCTAAAAGTAAAAGGGTGCTTAAGAGACTTTCTTAAGACTTTGTGTTGTGATGATGAAAAATGATGATAGTGATGATTTGTTTTCAGATTTCCATGAAAATATTATGCATGAAATATTAAAAATATGATTTTTGCTAGGCATAAAATTCCTAAGTATGATAGAAATTTGAACAATTCCCTAGGAATTATACCATCGTCGCAAAAAAATGAATGTTGACATAATGAAATGAAATAGGAAAGTTTTCGTTCTTTTTAAAGCACAATTGTGTAACATAATGATTTAAGCCATATGCTTTTATGGATTAAATAAATGGGAAATAAAATTAGAATGATGGTTTGCGCTAGGCATAGAATTTTAGGTATAGACTTATACCATCATCGCGAAATCCAAAGAAGAAATTGATATAATAGTTTTATTGCATAGTTGATTTTTGATTTTGAGATAAACAGAAAATATAAAAATGAGGACTTGCACTAGGCATAAAATTCCAATTTAGGTTTAGGAACTATACCATCATCGCGAAAGTCAAAAATATATAAATGTGACTTTATTGCTAGATTTTTGAACATGTTTTGCAAGAAAATTTTGGATTTTTGAAAAAAATGTATTTAATTGATTTTACGCTAAGCGGATATTCTCAAGTAAGAAAGTCAAATTATTCCAGAAGATTTGAATAAATATTTTAAATTATCTCAAAGACAAAATTTAGATTTATAAGGAACCCCGTGTGCATACGTGAGTTCATTGCCGATCTTGATCTATCATAATGATACAAAATCTCTCAAACACAAATGTGTGTGCAATTGTAATGTTCATTTACCGATTTTGAGCAAGATAATTTGATACAAGTAATTTGAATTAACCAAATGAGTGTTCGTTGACCATGATTTATATGCATGTAACCGTACCGGACTACTATGTAAGTCGGGTCATCAAGAGCTAGCTGATCCATAAGCGGACATAGGTCTGTACAAAAGAAGGTCGCTAATGTGACAGACATATCACCACGCTAGGAGTTACCCAATGTCAAGCAAGTTGGGCACAAATCACCTGTTATGGGGTTTACCTCACAGTTTTCGAATAATTGAGAATTCCAGGGATTCAAGCTTCACACTTCCTTCTTTCAAAGGGGGAGGGATTTATTGCTTTTTGCTTTTTCTTTTCTTTTCTTTTTCTATTTTTTTTTTGTATTTTTGCTTGACATTGAGATAATGCTGAAATATTTTTGAGATGGTACAAAATGATACTGAAATAATGCTTCTGAATAATTTCTCTTTTTCTCATGATTTTTCTTGATTTTCTTTTTCTTTTTCTTTTTCTTCCTATACTAGGGATACTTGCTCGGATTGGTTGTAGAGCAAGGGATTTTTATTCTGGGTAGGGGTGAGCTTGTCCTTTTGTCAATTCTCAAAGATTCTAGACCATGTGCATGATAGGATAGCAGGGGAAACTTTTCGCTCAAGAGACCACTTCTACTGTGTAGCATCATTTTGAATTTGCAATGAAATCATTTTAATGTGAAAAGGTGTACTTGGTTCAAGTAAATAACAAGATCAGTTCTCTATGCTCAAAACTTTATTTAATTCAACTGTGGACTTCGATATAAGAGAGATTAATAATCATACCAAATAAGATCAAGATATTTATTCATGTGAGTGTGAAAGTGAGGGATTCCAGATAAATGCTAATTTATCCAAAATAACTGAAAATATAACTGCAATACTTCAAGAATTGATAGGTGCAAAATAGAAGATGTTTTTGAGGATTTTGATGATTTTGATTTTTTTATATTTTGATTTTAATTTATGAATTGAGAGAATACATAATATTACTATTTTTGAAATTTTTATATGAATTACTAATATGAGACAATATGTATAATATATACAGTGATGAAATTACCAGATTTATGCATAATAGCGCTTAAGATGCATAATGTTCATAGGTTCTTTAAGATCTTTACCATCTAAGGTAGCTAATATGTATGCTCCCGATCCAAATTTAGCAGTGATAATATATGGCCCAAGCCAGTTAGGCTCGAATTTGCCTTTAAGGTCTTTAGTTGCATTAGTATTTTTTTTATTTTCTTTTAAGACGAGGTCATCGATCTCAAAGGATCGATTATGAACTTTCTTGAGATATGCTCGTTTGAGCTTGTTCTAGTAGGCACGAAGATGCTCCAAAGCATTAATGCGCTTCTCATCTAGGAGTTCCAGCTGACTAAATCTGCCAGCACGATATTCATCTCCTACTTCAAGTATCTTGAAGTAGCAGAGCCAAAGAAGGAACTTCTAGTTCAAAGGGAAAAACAACTTCAGTGCCATAAACCAAAACAAAAGGTGAAGTGCCCGTGGGAGTACGAATGCTAGTTCGATAAGCCCACAAAGCAGGATATAATTGAATGTGCCAATCACGGCCAGATTTATTGACCAGTCTCTTGAGGATTTTAATTAATGTTTTATTAGATGCTTCTGCTTGGCCATTACCATGAGGATAATAGGGAGTGGACCAACGATGTTGAATTTTATATTTTTGACATAGTTTCTTTACATCTTTGTTTTTGAAACAAGTTCCATTATCCGAGATGAGATTTGCAAGAATTTCGAACCTACAAATAATTTGATTAAGAATAAACTTGGAAACTTGCGTTCTAGTGCAAGAAGCTAAGGGCATAGCTTCGACCCACTTCGTAAAATACTCGATGGTGGTTATGATGAATTTGTGTCCATCAGATGACACAGGATTGATTTTTTTGATGATGTCTAAGCCCCATTTTGAAAAGGGCCAAGGAGATGAAATAGCCTACAGTTCTTGTGCAGGCGCATGGACAAGGTCAGCGTGTTTCTGGCACTTGTCGCAATGGTGCACGTAATCATGTGCATCATTCTCCATGGTAGGCCAAAAATATCCTATCCTAAGGAGCTTCTTAGCAATGGTGCTACCACTAAAGTGTCCCCCACAAGATCCATCATGGGCTTCACTCAAAGCTGATCTAGACTCTTCTAGATTCAAACATCTCAATAGGATACCTTCAAAAGATCTCCTATATAACGTATTGCCAATTATTACGAAGTGACTTGCTCGTCTACGTAATAACCGACGTTGGTTTCTATTAAAACCTTCAGGGAAGGTCCCATTTTGAAGAAAATTGAGGATGTCAGTGTACCAAAGTTCAGGAATAGTTTCATTGATTAGAAACATGTCCAAAGGTTCCAAGCATGATTTAGTTGAAGTGGGTTCCTGGAGTCGATGAATAATGATGGTAGCATATTCATCATCTAACTCCAAGGGTAAAAGAGATGCAACTGTGGCCATAGCGTCAGCCGCACAATTGCTAGTTCTAGGAATAGCTTCCAAGGTAACTTGATCAAATAAAGATATTAATTGTAATACATATGCTTTATATGGGCACAATTTATCATCTCTAGTCTGATAAACATCATTAATTTGATTTATAACAAGTTGAGAATCATCGAAAACTAATAGATTTTTAATTTTTAGTGCCAGGGCAGCTCGTAATCCAAGGATTAGAGCCTCATATTCAACAGTGTTATTAGTATAGGCAAACGTTAATTTAAAGGATAGAGGTATGAGATGTTTCTATGGAGATATCAAAATAATACCTGCACCAGCCCCACTCATGCATCGGGCTCCATCAAAGTATAGGGACCATTGCTCTGAATGATCCGCCTCTAGGTTAAGGCATTCGTCAGGAAACTCAATGATGAGGGGATGGGTGGACTCTAAGGGTGCAACAACTAATTGATCTGCTATGATTTGACCCTTAACAGACTTATGTCCTATAAACATGAGTTCAAACTTGCTTAGAGCAAGAACCCACTTCATTGTGCGACCAGATAAATAAGGTCGACTCATGAGATACCGCAAGGGATCGGATTTAGCAATAACGTATGTTTTTTGACTGAGCATATAATGGCATAGTTTCTATGTAGAAAATATGATTGCTAGACATAACTTCTCTAATGTTGTGTAGCGGGTTTCATAACTAATTAATGTTCTGCTAATGTAATAATTAGCATGCTCTCTTTTCTCATCATCAAGTTGAGCTAACATAGCTCCTAAAGCAAAATCTGAAGCAAAAATATACAAGATAAATGGGCGATCAAGTTTAGGTGGTGAAAGTACAGGTGGGTTAAGAAGATATTGTTTGAGGAGTTCAAATGCTTCCTTACATTCATCATCCCAATGGAAAGAGACATCCTTCTTAAGAAGCTTAAGAAAGGGTCCAATTTTATCCACCAGCTTATCGATGAAGCGACGGATAGCTTGAAGCTTACCTTGTAGACTTCATAATTCAGATATATTTGTAGGTGCGGGCATATCAGTGATAGCCGTAATCTTGAGAGGGTCAATTTTGATGCCACGTAAAGAAACTATAACCCCCAATAATTTACCTGACTTAACTTCGAATATACATTTGGCTGGATTCAATCGGATAAGATATTCCCTTAACCGATCAAATACTTTTCTCAAGTCATCTAAATGGTCATCTTCTTTAGTAGAACGAGCTATAATGTCATCTACATAATCATGTAGTATATCATGCATCATATCATGAAAGATATAAGTCATGGCTCATTGATAGGTTGCACCTGCATTCTTCAAACCGAATGGCATCACTTTCCAACAGAAAGTCCCCCAAGGGGTAATAAAGGTTGTTTTAGCCTGATCTTCAGGAGCTATCCTGATCTGATTATAACCAGAAAATCCATCCATTAAGGATATCATTCCACTCCCAAAAGTAAAATCAATGATCTGATCCATATTGGGAAGGGGAAAATCATCTTTAGGGCATGCAACATTAATATCTCTAAAGTCTGTACAAACCCTAATCTTAGTAGCTTCTTTCTTAGTTACTGGAACTACATTCGAGATCCATTCAACATAATCAATGGCTTGTATAAAAATAACATTCAAGAGTTTTTCTAACTCCCCTTTGACTAGTAAGGCCACTTTAGGATGCATTTTTCTAAGCTTCTGCTTAACAGGTTTAGCATCCGGATGCACTACTAGGTGATGCATAACTACAGAAGGGTCTAAACCTGGCATATCTTCATATGTCCAAGCAAAAACATCTTCATATTCTTTAAGAAATGCAATGTATTTATCCTATTTTTCTTGACTCAATTCTGATCCAATGTTGATTATGTGAGGGTTATCGTCGGTTCCAATGTTAATTTTTATGACATTTTCTACTTCCATGTGTAGATCTCTCTCAAAATTAGGTGGGGCGGGTGAAACGCCCAATTCTTGTAATTCTTCCAAGGTTAGCTTGGATAATTCGTCTTGAGGAGTCGTGGCCTCAAGCTGGGCTATACTAGGTATAGAGCCATCAAAATAAAATCCATTATGTAATAATTCCTCAACGGAGACATCGTGAAAGATATCTCCCTCCAACTCATCATCGGATTCAGTGATCATCTCAGGATAAGCTATAGATAGCATATTACATGTGAATGTCTTATTCATTAAATGCAAAGCATCGCGTTCATCTAAATAATCTTGGTAACATATAAGATGGTCATCATCCTCAAATGGGAATGGCTGACCCTTACTAGAAAATAGGCCCACACCACATCGGGCGGGCCACGCTTCTACCTCAAAAGGTTCTTTCATACCATTCTGGAAAGGTCCCAAACCTTTCCCTTTATATCCCAATTTAAGCATTATAGGTTTGGCTTTAATATACTCATTAGTAAAATAACATCGAGCATATCCATCATAATGAGTTCTGATGTTTCTAGGTATTCTACCCTAGTCATATCCCTTATAAATAAAGGCACAACTCCCGACTTGGTAAATACTTCCCATAGGTTATGGGAGGCCCAAGGTATGAGGAGATGGTGGCAAATTATTTAAAATAAGGGAATCTTGCATAGAAGCATTCATTTCTTCTGATATAAGAATTTTAGATAGATCGGGTAAGAGCTCGTCAGTAAGAGCATAAGAGGTAGAAGGAACATTCCCTACGTCTTTCGATGTAGAAAATATGAATTTGGTGGATGTAGACGGTGTAGAGGTGTCGATAGATGGGTCTATTAAAGGTATGGAAGTTATAGGAGTAGAACAAGAGACATTGGTTGTGGGATTAGGATCTTTCTTAGGTCCTAATGCGGTTTGTTCAGAAGATGGTTGAGCTATATGTGGAGGTGCAACTGATGGAGAAGAAGTAGATGACGTTGTGGGTGTGAGTTTCACATGTTTAGATGGATAATGAGAATTAGGATGTGTGGATGACAGAGCGGGGCAAAATTGAACTCCAATAGGTTCTGCCAAAGCACACATATCAAAGGGTCTTGGATCACCATGAATGGTAACCAACTGATTCTTAAATTTGAACTTAACACATTGATGTAAAGTTGAGGGAACAGCTCGCATCGCGTTGATCCAAGGATGACCCAAGAGTATATTGTACGATGCAGGGCAATGTACAATAAACACAATCGTATCCAAGGTTCTTGGACCAACCTGCAATGGAATGGTAATAACTCCACACGTTTCTTGTGTTTCGTCATTGAAAGCTTTTATGATCATATCAGTTCTTTTCATTTCATCACTTCTAAACCCAAATCTTTGGTAGAAGTCAAAAGTGCAGATATTTAAAGATGAACCATTATCAATCAAAACTCGTTTGACTGCTACATCTCCAATTAAGGCAGTAATATACAAGGGGTTATCTTTATGTAAACTATGTTGCGGTATGTCTCTATCCCGAAAGTCAATACAATCAACTTCACGAGTTATTATAGTATCGGCCATGGCTTCAGGTTGAATGTCTTGTGGTACCATCATCTGACTTAATGTGAGCATTAATTCATCTCTATGTGTAGGAGAAGATCTTAAAAGGTCCAAGAGAGAAATTCTAGTTGTAATATTTGATAATTGTTCATTAATATTATAAGGAGGTTTAGGTTGAACATTAGGTGAATGATTCCCTTTATTAGGAACCTTCAAAACAAATGGAGCTGATCCACCATTCTGAATTTGATCTTGTTGAGAATTTTGAGCCTGTTGTCTAGTAACGACTCCGATGGTACCCACAATATTATTCTATGGATGATGAATGGGTCTTGGTCTAGCGTTTATAGCTAGCTCATTAGAAAGTAATCGGTGAGACGATGGTCTAGTAGTGACTCTTCTTGGAAATGGCTCTTCTGGAACCATATAACTTGTGATAGGGTGAATAGGATCCGATTCATCTTTAGAACTATTCGATTGATTTGATGTGATTTCCATATCACTCTCAGTCTCGTATTCTGTATCACTAAGATCAGGTATCTGAATATTATATAGAGGCCTGGTTGTAACCATGGATAAAGTTGTGTCAAATATTTCTAGATCATGAATAGGTAAATGCCCACTAATAGTTCCTACATATCGGGTAGGAGGAGGGACATTATGATGTTCAACTTGATTAGCCACCTCCTTACCATGTTTTGGTAAGGGATGTTGAAAGATGTCCAATGACTGATTGGCATTCTGATTCTAGTTTTGTGGGGTGTTCTTTTGAACATTATTAGGAGGATTTTGCTTAGGTTGAAAGGCTTGCACCTCCATCTCATTGTTATCAATCAAGTCCTGTATTTTATGTTTTAATATTTTACAAGAGTTGGTAGTGTGTCCAGGTCCTCTATGGAAGTCACAGTGTAAATATGCTCTATATCCGGGTATAGTTGGATCAGGTTCCCGAATATTTGGTAATTGAATCAAACCTCATTCTAATAATTGTGATAGAATAGTTGATAAAGGTTGATTTAACCTAGTAAATTCTCGAGGAGGTCTATCAGGAGGTTTCAGTACAAACTTCTCCATTGTCTTCATAGCATTAACATTAGCAATATTTTTGCTATCGGTGACTCCATCACCCACAACTTGTTTATTCTTATATTGATTTTTGGATGTTTTCTCATCGTCTCTCTTTTTAAGTTGGCCTCTCCTAATGAGAGCATCTTCCACTCTTCGGGCTAAGTCTATAGCCTGATCGAAGGTGGTCAAGGTAGCGATTGATAATTCATAAGATAGTTGCTCTTGCAAATTATTAATAAAGATGTCCAACATCTCCCTATAAGGTAACACAAAGTGCAATTTTCCTATCAACTGTCTCCACCTAGCTAGGAAATCAGCAAAGCATTCATCTTTGCCCTGTTTTAAGTTATACAAATCTTTAATGGTCACATATCTTTCGATGTAGGCACTAAATTGATGAACAAAAGACTCGGCAGTTTCTTTGAAATTCCTCAAAGAATTAGTGGGTAATTGATAATACCACTCTAATGCCATTCCTCCCAAGATTTTTGGGAACATTTTTAGTAATAACAAGTCATCATGTGATATATCATGACATGCTATCCTAAACATACGAAGATGCTCTATGGGATCTTCGGTTCCTTTATATATGGGAAGAACAGGCATAGGAAAATGTTTAGGATACGGTTGTGCTACGACTATAGGATCTAAAGGCTGACTACACATCTCTCGATAATTGTACGAGGGATGGTAGGGATCTATCTGGTCCATGCGGGAAACTAACTATTTCACCACGGCTTCAAGATTGCTAGTTTGTCCACCATATTGGTTCGGTGGCACATAGGTATGGGATCTATGAGTGTATGATGGTGTGACATAAGGATTAGATGTTATATTGCTATTATGCAAAGTGTTGGTAGGAAGAGTATTATGAAGGGGATTTGTAATAGTATTATGTTGTACCTTAGATTGTTGGTAATTGGTGTTCGGTTTTGTTTTGGGTTTTTGTTGATTTGAGGTATGTTGATCAAGAGCTTGGTGAAATAGAGCAGTAAATGATGGTTTCTTTTGTGCGGGAATGACCCTAGGCTTGTTAACAGGCACTTTAGATTGTTGGGTAACCTATTGTTGTTGCATGCTCTGGATCGCAGCTACTATATCCAAATTGGATGGTCCAGCTTGATCACTCTCTTGTTCAATAAAGGACAAGGGATTAGTGTGTGTTTGAAATACTTCTTCTAGAGTTGCTTGAGTGTCACTAATTCGATCCTTGTCCATATGGGCTGCTCTATTAAAAACACCAATATTAGTGTTAATGAACTTCCAGAATTGTTCCATGTTCTCAAAAGTGATAGCTCCTCCCGGAGACATTTTAGGGGATGAGGATCCTTCCTCTCTAATAGTTTCTTCTTGTTCATTTCCTACAACAAGCTCTTCTTCTTGCTGGTCTAGGGTTTCTTCTTCCTGAACTTGGTCCTCGGGAGGGACATTTTGGTCAGTTAATGGTCTTCCTAACCAATCTTCATCTTCTTCGGTTTGTTTTCCATTCCTAAGTCTAGGCATTGTGCTAAACTTAGGTTTTAGAAAATATATATACTTATATATATATATATATATATATATATATAATATATATATGCGATAGGGTTGAGAGGTATATATTTTAACTATATACCTACTATAATACTTTAAAAGGAAATGTTTTGTTGTTTTTTTTTGTGTGATTTTATTATATTATTATTTTGCGAGAATAAAAATAACAAACAACATGCTAGTTATAAGAAACAATAGTAGAAAGAATCACTTAGCTTTCTATGAATAGTTTATGGATATCATTGATAGGGTCAAGTTCATCAGGAGTCATGAAATGCTCCTCTTCAAATTGGAAGTTGTTTTTCAAGAACTTGACAAAGTGTGCTATGGTAATATGATCTATTTTAGACTCGAACATGTAAAAATAAAGTTCATGGCAATACTCTCGATACAACATAACTCTAGGAACTCTATTCCATCTCTTTCTATCCATAAGAACGACTTCTTGATCCTCTACACGAGATAGAAATTTATGTACTACAACTACGTTCTCAAGGTATTCCTCAAAGGTGTATAATTCAGAAGACACAAGTGCTCTTTTATCGGCTAACCACCTATGGCAAGCTCTCTGGAGTTCATGATACAAAGTCACCTGATCAGGATCCAAGATTCTATCTAGGACAAACCTCTTAATTTGCCTAAGTTCTGCAGATCTAGATTCAATAATACCCAATCTCCTATCAAGTTCATCCCACAAAGGTTGGGCTCTATATGTTTGAGGTACTCTAAGCACAGAAGTAATCTCTATGGCCGTTAATTGATTTTCAACATTTATGGAGACAACTCGTCTTCTATTATAATCTACCATCTAAGTATGATATGCAAATTTAACAGTTTTCTAATGATTCTAGATGTTCTTAATAATGTGTTTTTTTTTTGGATTGTTTTCAAAAGGTGTTTTTAGTTTCACGTCGGGTTCACCAAAATGTATCGCCCAAATTTTTGCACCCTTACCTTCAGGCTAAAGGATCCGTACCCGGAAGGGGGGTGAGAAAAGGATGGAACAATACCTCGGACGGAGAGGCCCTTTGAAGGTCGCGCCTCTTGGGGGAGGGGTATAAAGGTGAATTTTTGATGGATGGTGGGGTTCACCAGGAAACTTTGAGTGGCAGTTTCCATGCCTAGGTTGAGAATGGGTTTGATTTGTTCATTTTATGTTCAATCATTCAGATTCCTAGGTTGGCCAAAATGAAGCTAAGCTATTCTATATGAAGATTCTGATTTATATGAAGACAACAGACATAAATGAATCCTAATGTGATTGAATACAGAGAATATATAAAATGGAGAAGAGTACACCTGATTTCTGATGTCCGATGAAGATTCTGAAGCTTGTAGGAGTCCAGATCATCCCGGATATGATAGGATCATCTGTAATTGTACAGAATCATCCCAAATCATAGGAGATCATCCGAGATCACCCAAGATCGTCAACGACCTGACGAATTCATCAGGAGAATTCGTCAGAAACCTGCAATCAAGAAAACAGACACCAAAAACCAAAAATACAATTGCAAGAATGATGCAAAATGATAGAAATAAGAGTATAGATGTTTGAATGATAAATCCAGATATCAAATTAAATGAGATGCACTATTTTGGAAACTTATTTTGAATTTTATCATGCAATTATGCTAAATGAGGTGAACTCCAAGATGCAAAATAGAAGTAAATTAATCTAATGCACCAATAAATAAGGAAAATGAGATAGAGAATGCAAACTCAGGGCTCTGATTGCCCCCAAGCTGAATTGTAGACCAGATCATCTGTAATCGTACAAGATCATCGTCGATCTTGACAGGATCGTCTAAAATTGTAGTTGAATCACCTGCGATGATCCGAGCTACCTCTGGCTGAAACACAGTGAAATCCTACAACAAAACTTGAAAACACAAGTGCAAATGATGGGAGATCACAGCAAAAACTAAAATTGTAGGGAAATAATCAGCCAGGCAGCCAGGTAGGGAGTCAGGGGGATAAACTGGGAAAATCCCAGTTTATATAGGATTAGGGGGAGGTTAGGAGGTTGGGGATCATCCCAATCTGGGAGATCCCCAACGTGGGAATCTCCAACCATGCAGACACGCTTCTGCCCAAGTTGGAGAGGTCGTTGGAACAGAAGCTAATTGCGAAAATTTGGTTTTGGGACGAAATCGTCTGGACGTTCTGTTCCAGATGAATTCATTCGATTTGGGATGATATCGTCAGATCGACGATGATATCGTCCAACGGTCACAACAACCTCTAAAAATGGTGCAAAAAATGAGGTGAGCGGTTAACGGGCGGTTTCGGGGTTAAAATTCAAATTTCTACTTTTTACTGATGGTTTAACTGCGCCAATTTTAGGGTGCTACACAACCATTCAAAATACCAAATTTCTTAATATCACCACCATGCACTCAATATTAATTTTAGATTTTTCATCTCTAATAATTATAGTATGTACTAATAATATACAACATTTTCTTTCAATTGATGGGCTTCCCCGTTTCAAAATAAACATCACATCACAAAATGGCAAAGATGCTTAATGCCTAACATGATCCAAAATTCCATTCTATGGCACAACCAAAGCATTTATATAATTTATTTCAAAATTAGGAAGCACAACAAATTCACCCAAGGTTTCATCATAGTAAACTTACGTTCAAGCTAATATCAACGAGGTTTATTTCCTCCTAGCAAATCTAATCCTATTTTTTTTAAGATAAGAAGTGCTAGTAACACACAAAACCATAAACAACATAGCCCTCTACCAAACATAAGATTCACCCCAAAATTTATCTTTTTTTAACCAAATTCACAATTAACCTTCTATGGAAATCAGGTCCCTGACTCTAAACCAAGAAATGGATAACATAGGTGATCCCATTTGTACTTCTACAACAAAGCATAGTCTAAGGTGTGTGTAAAACAATTTTTTAGAGGTTAACAGACATGATGAAAACTTAATATCATTAAGTGATGGATAAATGCTCCCTTATGGTCAAATATCATTTCTAGTTTCTCACTATACATTCTATTAGAGAACAACTAACGCTGGCAAAAACTTACATTAGCATACACCGAAGTTAACCCATAACCATGGCTCTAAGGTTGGTTTATCAAATGATAAGGGTTTCCAAGAGAATCTTCCACCATTTTATAAAATTTCTCTCAACAAAACACTACCAGTTACCTATAATTATACACATCACAACCATACTACAATTATCATAAAAACAAAGAGAAAAATTTATGTCTATATAAACCTATCTTATTATTCTTTTAAAGAAAACTTTCACTAAAACTGAGTAAACACAATTACGACTGCAATCCATTAGTCATAGTGCAAAGTTATAATAAGTCTACTCAAATTTCAATTTACAAAAACAAAAGTTTAATCAACCATAATAAATTACTCAAGCTACGGTAATCAGAAGGCAATCATGAGAAAATATTCTTCCAAATATTAATTACCAATAATAAAAAGAGTTCACTAGTCAATTTTTTCGAACTACCTAGTTTACACCTGTAACTATTTCCAAGACAATTTATCCAAAACTTTTATCCCTTTTTCCTCTCCTACCTCGTTTTTCTCTCCCTTTCTCTCTTTGCTCCTCAGAGAGATATGGATATTTCCTCCATTTCCTATTTTTTGGTGAGCCTTATGGATTTTGCATTCTCTTCCAATAACCACTACGTACTCCATCTCTCAACTAGAGTAAGTTAGAGATATTCTTAACAGTCGCATGATGTTGGATAACAAACATTCATGAAGAGTTAATAATCATTCATTCCCTCTAATGGTTTCATTATTCCACAATCCCACTGAAGATAAACTCATACCTTTGGTTTTCCTAACTCAAGGTTATCAAATTCTCACTCATAAGAGTCTTTGGAATAGATAGAAAACAAAACACACCAATCAAAATAACAATGGATAATCATATTCAAAATTTTCTCTAAAACAACTTCATAATGATTCCATGCAAGTAAAGTAATATATTATCAATTAAACCGGGTTCCTTTATTTGTTTCGAACCATAAAAAAAACACTCATTCATTCCACCATAATTATTCTATATGATATGGAATTCATCATGCAAAAGATTACTATGCATCAAATAATTTTCAACTAAAATGGTATTTCTTTTTCTATGATATGTATCTTCGTGGGAGGAGTTCATTTATGTTTCTTCCTCAATTATTTTCTAATGAATAACCCATCATATCACTTCCCTTAAGCCAATCCCAATCGCGGTGGTTAGTTCTTTCTACCACCGTGGAGAATCATGTTCCTACAAAAGTGTATTTTTATTAGCAGCATCGTATTCTCACATAAAATATCTATTACACAAAACCAATCATGGAATTATCCTATATCCCATAATAAGGTCCACATTTCATATTTTTCAATAGGAACACATATTTTGCATAAAACATATGAAATAGTCCATCATTTCATCCAAAAAGCATCATAGAAAAACATAAGACTATCAAAATGAAAATTCTGCCAAGGGTAGATCATGACATTGGACATTGAATCTGTAAGTCATCACAATAATAGATTTCATAAATACCTAAATTTGATGACTTTTTATTATCAATCTTGTTGTCATATGTTGAGGGTATCAACATCTCATTATGTTCATCATTGTTTTTACATTCTTTGTTTGCATTCAAATGTATTTCTTAAATAATATCATTTGCTATCATATGAACTTAGTCATTTGTATCATAACTGATATCTTTTGTCATTGGTTTAATCCCTTAGAATTTTAATCAACTCTTCTTTCCTTTGTTTCTTGTCTTTATGAATTTCAAGAGTAAGTAATGCCATATACATTATCATACCTATATCTATAGGTAATATAATAGCATCTATAGAATTTTCATGTATTCGAATAAGTTCTAAACTTAGATAATTGTCAAATATTCTAAAGTTTTCATCTTTGGCTTCTCTATAGATTGAGTATAAATGCTTCTTTAATTTCATTGATATGTCCCTTTGTTCATCAATATTTTCCATCAAATGTTGTGTGAAGTTTTAGAACTTTCAATCTTTCCTTACTTTCTTCTACCAATGCATTCTAATTACTTTCTTCCATAATGATTTTCAATAAGTCAATTCTTCTTTCAACAATTTTAATTCAATGTCTCTCCAATATTCAATTTTAAATATTTAATTAAACAATTAGTTTCAATTCATTTTTTCTCTTCTTATAACTCCCAAAATTTAATTTCAAATTCTTCCCTCTTCTTTAATTACTCATTTTTCAAAATTAATTAATCAATATTCAAATCATTCATCAAATTTCAAATTCAATTTTCCCTTTTATCTCCTAAATTCAAACTTGAATTTCATAGATTCCTTCTTTCAATATCAAATGATCTTTAAATCAAATTTCAAATCACTTAATTTCACTTCATTTCATTCAATTCTTTAATTTCCCAAATTCAATTCTCTTTCACAATTTCACAATTAAATTTCAACTTCATCCAAATTCCAATTAATATTTTATTTTATTATATCTTCCACTCATTAATTCATTCTTTAATAATTCCTTTTATCTCCAAAGTTTAACCTTATAATAATAAAATTATAAATTTATTCTCCAAATATTATAAATAAAAATTTAATCAAGGTAATAAATGAGGAACCCAAAAATTATGTATAACCAAATATTAAATATTTACCTTGATATTTTCCACGTTATTCGAATGAAAAACATTATGTACTCTGTCTACTTGTTAGTAGGTGTTACCCAACTGATGCACTCTATTGTCAAATATTTTTAGTGAGGTATCACCTTCCTCAAATTTACTCTACCCTCTAGTTACAACTTCTCACAATGCTTCTATCACTTTCTCATAGGCTCTTCCAACACTCTTTTCATAGGATATTCTCCTCTAGTAGGTCATAGCTTCTCATAGTGGCTCTGTTTCAATGGCTTCATTTCATCAAATCACCAGTCTATGTTCTTTGTCCTCATAGGCTCAATGTCCCTTCAAAGGTTGCTTTCTTCACTCTTCATAGGCTCAACATCTCCTCACAGGTTGTATTCTTCACTCTTCATAGACTCAATGTTTCCACATAGGTCACATTATTTTCTTCATTGTAGCAAATATTTAGATGTCTTTTCTCTATATACATACAAAAATAACTCCTTCATGTTCCTCTCTCTTCCATAAAATCATCCACTATTCTTCTTCAATGTATTCTTTGCTTCCACTCTTTCCTTCATGTTCCAATTACACAATCCTTCATAATCCAACAACTCTTCTCAAAATAGTCTCTTCAATATCCTTCTTCAACAACTTCTCTTTCTTATTTCTCATAATATCCTCCACTCTCTTCATCAACCTCAAAGCTTTATCCAATCATGCTTTGATACCACTGTTGACAATTAATCCTTAAAATATCATAGGTAAATTTCTCCAAGATAAAAGTAATCACATATAAAATCACCCCCAAAAATATTACTCACAATACAATACTAATTTCATTACATTCTAAAAATATTTGATTGATTACATAACATGGAGCTTTGTTTCCAATATATAACTATACATGACTTTTGCTCTCCTCTTACTCATGGTAGATGCAACCTTTCACTTACCTTACATTATGACAAAACTCTCATGATTGCATAACCTCTCACTTTACATCTTGATACATCTCATATGACTCTTCACTTTCATACTTGATACCTATCATCTATGACTCTTTACTTGCACTCTTGACACCTATCACCTATGAATATTCACTTGCATACTTGCCACCTTGCACACTTGCACACTTTATTACATAACACATAATACTCTCCACACTTTGATACATACATTAGACATAAGCACTTCCTAATCTAATATTTACAATAGTACTCAAAGGTACTTTAATATACCAAATAATGTAATATCTCCAACACCCCCTATATTACATTATTTAGTGTGAAGACTTTTAGTCTTCAATCCTCTATCTTCTTGTCTTTATCTTCATTCTTTGTTTTTGCTAATGTAGACTTTGGACATTGAATCAGTAAGTCATCACAATAATAGATTTCATAAATACCTAAATTTGGTGATTTTTTATTATCAATCTTGTTGTCATATGTTGAGGGCATCAATATCTCATTATGTTCATCATTGTTTATACATTCTTATTAGTAGTTAAATGTATTTCTTGAAGAATATCATTTATTATCATATGGCATTAGTCATTTGCATCACAACTAATATATGTTGTCACTGGTTTATTCCTTATAATTTTAATCAACTCTTCTTGCCTTTAGTTCTTGTCTTTATGAATTTCAAGAGTCAGTAATGCCATATCCATTATCATACCTATATCTATAGGTAATATAATAGCATCTACAAAATTTTCATATGTTTCAATAAGTTCTAAACTTATATAATTGACAAATATTTCAAAGTTTTCATCTTTGGCTTCTTTGTAGATTGAGTATAAATGCTTCTTTAATTTCATTGATATGTCCCTTTATTCATCAATATTTTCCATCAAATATTGTGTGTGAAGTTTTAGGACTTTCAATCTTTCTTTGTTTTCTTCTACTAATGCATTATGATTACTTTTGATCGATTGTAATAGCTTACATTTAATTTATCAATCCGAGGGTAAATCAAGGTTAGATTTAAAGAGTAGGAATCCAGTATAGATTGTACCATGGGGATCAATGCTAAGCTTAGTTCAGATTTCTTTTTAATTTTAGGTGTTTGCAAAAAAATAAATAAATAAAAATTAAATTGTGTAAGAATGAAAATAGAATGCAATTTATGATTTATGCAGTAAATATGATAATTACCTATTAATGAATTTATCTATTGTTGAGTTTAACTAATAGTAATTACCTACTGATGAGTTGATCTATTAATGAGTTTATCTATTGTTGAGGATCCTCGTGCAGTTAGTTTTATTTATCTATTATGAATTTATATTTTATGAAAATGTAATTTACTTTATTTTATATTCTAAGGTTAATTAACTATTTCTAACCTATTGTAGGGGCGAGAGCTTAGGGAATGGTTGTAGGAGTGGGCCCTGCCTCCTAGAAGACAGTGTAAGTCTTTCTCCCCTAGTTTACTTTATCTTAGTAACTAAAATGTATAACTATTCCTAACATTATTCTATTCTATGAATGCAGGAATGTACAGTTACAACTACATAAATGAAATTAAATAGTAAATACAAATGACATAGTTACCATATGCGAAGAATGAAGTGCTACTTTTATTGCTGGAAATTCAAATGTACATGTTGGCGTGATTCTTCAAAAATTGTATAGACATTAGGCATTTCGACATTAGCTATTTCTCCATTAGAACATTGGACATTAGACCTTTTCAAAGGTCTCCCTATGTAATATATATTATGACTTGTACAATTCTGAATAAACTCTTCCATGTATTTTGCCATGTGGAGTTTGTGGACTTATGATGCGACAACTATGCACTAACGAAAATAATCTAAACTAATGAAATTCCTAATTCTACTTGGACTCAGTAAACATCCTAAGTGGTCCAAGTGGCATTTTATAAATGCACTTAACAAAACTATACTAATTTAAATATTTTGCAAGATGTACAATATAATCATGTCCTTTATTCTCGAAAAAAGGCATAACAATCTTGCGTCTAAATCTAATCAACCTAACAAGATTCCAATTATACAATATCTATGGAATAAAGTGATAACAACTTTATTAATCACAATATCCTCATGGAGAATATGTGACAAGTCAACTTAATCTAAGTTGATTGTACTCCTTTATTGCCATGTGAGAGTGCCATGTTGTTGTTGATGTGGCGTACGACGTTGGTCAACTCTCTTTGGTAACTACTGGTAAGAATTCTTCTTCGGTAATAACCTTCAGTAGCTACCTTCTGTAACATGCTTTGGTAACTATCTTCCATAACATACTTCAGTTACCACTTTTATATAACAATAATCAACCACTATTCTATCACCACACCTAAGGCATCCTTAATCCTTTGTCCTTACGTCCATCTTCTCGCATCCAAGGTATATCCCGAAGCTCGTGTTGTTGCACTGTGGAACATCCTTCAAGACTTTCCTACATAATTACTCATAACTCGGACATATTTTACATAAAATGCACACATTTATCAGATTCAACTGCATTCATATTTTTACTAATAATTCATAGAAATAAACAAAAACAACTAACTTAAAATACATTATAATCACAAATTAAATATAAAAATGAAATAATTTACTATGAAAATATGTACCAAATAATCACTCATCATTTTCTCCAAACTGAAATATATGCATGTCCTCATGCATGGGAAGAAAATGAGATAACAAAAACTTACAAATTTTACACATATATCAACTGTCATCATCCAAAATTTTGCAAAATGAATGAAATATTAACATCAATCAAGATTTACATTTTCTCGGAAAGTCATTTGCAAAACCATGAAACAGACATCACAATTATGTTCCAGAAACAACAAATAAGTTATCAGATATTATCTCCATAGATCATTGGTAATAATACTGAAAGACAGACATTTTCAGAAATAAATTAAACATAAGCCAACATATTATAACAGAGCACACAGTTTCAATCATACAACTACAGCAAAATACAATGTTTCAGATTTTTCCAGATCATTTTCATGACAACCTAAATATTACAAAATCTATCAATCAGATTGAAGTACTGATATCTGCAGTTTGAAAATGAAATATTCTATGTTATCATAAATAATACAAATTCTTCAGAGAAGCAGATCAAAAAATGATGACTTCTAAATTTCTTATAACAGAAATAATTTCATCAATCACATACAAAACATCTGATCATCTTCAGGGAAATATATTGTTCATGATTGCTTTTCAGGGAACAGTTTTGTAATAGCAATATAACAATCCTTAGCAAAAAATGATTTTTCCAATTTATCTTACTGCAGCAATGTACTAAAACTGTGATCATAAGACATTAAACATAGCATTATACAGAACAGGTTCAAAAATAAAAATACCATTCACAGTATTATCTCAGAGATATATATATATATACTGCTAAAATATTGACAGACAGAAAACTATAAAACATGTTACAGGTAATAATATAAAAAAAAAAAAAAATAATATACAGATCAAATATTGAAGTCTTAAAAATCATAAAATATTAAACAATTTTTTTAGTTCAGTTCATCCGACTTGTGTCCATCAGGTGGAGATTCTTGAAGATGGGGGTCTTGTTGGTGGTAGCTTGCATTCCCATTTCACCTTTTGTACCTGCTCTTTGGCTTTCTGGTCACCAACTAGTGTCTCAACCATGACAGTCTTGATATGCTCAACTTCATGGGAATCCTCTCTTTGCTCTACATCCTACATTTGAGAAGGTGGAGGTTTCTCAACTGTTGCAACAATGTTGTCTATCACTACATTAATTTCTGGAGGTATCCCGACATTTAAGACAAGATTCTTAGGTGCAGTTCCTCTTTTGATGGGAGAAACCAGTTTTCTTGGTTGGTTTTGTTATGTCAGGCTGATGAACAGTTGGGAACTCTCTTCCTCAAGAAGTTTAGAAAAGTCAAAGGGCTTATTGGTGTGGGCCGCTTTGCTGAAGTTAACTGAATTTTTTATTTTTTATCGATGGTGGAGCTTTTGTTAGGGGAAGCATCGACAAGTGGTGGTCGATTGATGAAATCAATAGGTTTCATCACCTTATCCATTGAGAGCTATTTAATCATATCTATCTGAAGGGTAAGGGCTCACTAAATTAATTTTGAATGTTCTACAAAATCCTCTCTTAATTTATCAATTTTTATTTGTAGAATAGTATTTTGTACCCACAGATGAGATAAGATTTCAGTAGTTGATTCAGGTGCAGGTAAGTCAGATTCATGCCCTAGTGTTTTTTCTTTCTCAGGGGTTTCAAGAGTATGCTTCTGATGTCGAACCTTTCATGCAGGTCAAGTTGGTTTAACATATTTGGGAGGTCAAAATTTACATTTTGGGGATTCAGGTTCCTCCTCCTAGCTATCTGACTCATGGTTTTCCTCAGACAGACTATCTTCCTCAAGCTCATTTTCAATCGACTCGGAGTATTCTGGTAGGTTTGATTCTATGACTATCCTATTCTAGGCAATTTTAACTTCATGTGCTTTCTTTAGAACTATCAATTTAATAAGGCCATGATGTGCAAGTAGATGTAATTTAGGCTTTTCTTGAGGATTTTTAGGCTGCACATGGATAACAATAGACTTTAGAGACTAAAACAGGAAGTATGGTAGATTAATAACACAATCATTATTCTCCAAAAATTTTAGATTCATCAACATGCGAATATGGTAGGCTGCACAGGTGGACATACATCCTTCTAGGGTGAAAAATTTAATAATCAAAATAATAACTTCCTACCACATGAGAGGGAGTGAAATAGTGGCAACACCCTTAATCCAACCCTCCTTATCTCGGATAATAGTGCACTTTTCCCCAAAATTTTCCACTAGTTGGGTGACACTCTTAGAAGGGTTTTTGTAGTATGGTAGTCCTACCTCTGGTAATTCTAATACTTCAGAAATAATTCTTGGGTTTAGGTCGAATTGAATATCTCCAATATGGGTAGTCATGTTCGTAGGATTACAGTTTAAGATAAATTGTTGGGCTACCCCTTGGTCATGCCCTCTAAATTTTGTGAGGGCTTCCCACCATCTGGCCCTTTGAAATAGTTCTATTACAGAATCACTCGGATTCTACATTTCAATGGATTGGGGCTCACTACATTTTTGGAACATAGATCGGGGCATGGCTTCTTAGGGTAGAATTTTTAAAATTTTAGGAACCTGCAACAATTTCATCCACACAAAATAAATTTTACAATTTTATTGGAGATAATTTATTACCCTATCAACTTAATCAAAAACATGCAATTCAACTGAAGCAAATATTTTAAAACAATTATGACCTATCTTAATTTTTTTATTATCAACATAAACAATCGATGATTATGACCTATCTTCTACATATTCCCTAAAAAAATTCACTAATCACTCCTAAAAAAAATGTTAACCTAAACCTAATCCTCTACATAATTTTAAAAATTATTCACTAATCATTCCTATAGCAGAGTGAATAGGGCATATATTTTTTAAGATATTGAATCCTATGAAAAAAAAAAATGGATAGTAAAATATTACCTGTCGCTTTCACTCTTTTCCCAAATTCTATCACCCTACATCATTGCTTTCCAAGTTATTTCACCCTTATTTTTCCATAATTCTACCTTTATCCAATGTTTTTCCTTTCAAATTTTGGTTTCAAACTCTCAATTCAGCCTTACTAAGAAATTTTGGTAGAATTTTAACCAGGTCACAGAGGTTCCTTCGGTGCTCACTACATTCTATGAAAGGGGATTAGGGTTTATTTTCCTTTACATCATGTGATTGCCATGCAACAAATCATGACCATTTACTTACCCTAAATCGATGATGGTAATCTTATCATAGTCTAAACAAATTATAACCCTCGATCCTTATTTTAATCAATGGTCAGAATCATAAATCCATGTCACCTTCATATAATTGGTCGAAAAAACTCATGTCGACATCGTGATGAAGTTTCTAACCCTAGCACAAATTTTCCTTAAAATCATAGCCCTTCATCGGAGTTTAATCGATGATTGATGCTTTCCATCCATGGTAGTGTTGATTATTGGTTGCATGCACCACACATTGATCATCACCGACGTCCTTCACTAAATCATTTATCACCTTGGAAGGTAGTCGTAGGTTGGCGCAACTTAAAATTTTTATTAAATTTCAACATGTGGCATGCATTCTTGTTTTGAATTTTTCCCATGTATATATGCCATGTGTATTTTTAATTTTTATTACCTTTCATCATGTCACCACTTAGACTGGTCCATGGTAGCTTCTATTACCTTTTAGCATCCACATGTATCTAGTAATGGGTCTCCATCTATGGTGAGCTTCGGAGGAGCATTAAGGGTAGGGGGTACGTGGCACCATCTCGAACGTGCTCACCCTATGCCTAATTTTTGGCATATTTACTTAACATAAGGGAGGGTTTCAAAATTTAAATTTTAATTTCTAATACCTTAGTCCATATGCCATAGGTATAAAAATGTTATAAATATTTTTACCTCCCCAAACCTTTATGAATGCTCTTTTAAAATTTTATGTCACATTATTTTATTTTTAACATTGGTGCATTCATCCATAGTTCGTGTCATGCTCTTCTTCATATTAAGGCCAATTTTAAATATTGACACTTAGAAATATTTCCTAATATGTTTTACGGGTATCATCTACAGATGGTGTTTACAAAATATTACTACAAATATTGGTACAAAAGATTATTACATAAGATTGTTACAATATTACTATCTAAAATATTACTACAAAATTACAATTACAAAACATCTACAGAAGACCATCTATAGAAGACTCTATGGAAGACCTCTAAATAAAGACCTCTACAAAGCACCTACGAACATCTACAAAACTACATCTATAGAAGATGTCTATGGGACTATAGTTGCTAGAGTTTGAGAAAATACTTTACCTATTTCTCCCCCAAACTATATTGTGAACTTCATATACCTCTATTTACTTCCCCCAAACTATAATTTTGGCTATATAGCCAAAACAATATGAAGGGTGTTTTATTTATATTGATGGATAATATAATAATAAGTTTTATTTATGGGGGTTTATTATAATTTTTGTGATTGTGCTTCCTAAATTTCATTAAGGAGTATCCAAGTGAGAGAAAGATAATGATTATAAAGCTTGATATCAGTCATCAATGTATACAAAAATAGATATCTATCAAAGACTTGGAGTATTTTCAATCATTTAGAAAAATGGAATAGATATTCGGATATTATGATGGCTTCTATTAAAAGATACAAGATTTTGAGAGATAGAAGCCATATTTTTGTAGGAGAAAATGAACCATAGGAATTTGCTTCTGAATTTTGCCTGCTTATGATATTCTAGAGTTATTTCTCAAAGACTTCAAACATCCTAGTGATTTTTAAACAACTTCATCTATTCATTTCACAAATCATTATGGTGTTAAAGTTATCCTAATGTTTTCAAGCTTCTTCAAGGACCAACTGTGTGTGCAGTGAGTATTCATTTACCATTATGAGTGAGGATTGAGTAACAACAAAGATCACTTATGCCAACAAGCTAGCTTATCTGTGAGCATCCATAGGTCTTGTCCAGACTTAGTGCTACTACGTAAGGATACCTTATTTCTAGGTGAGTTTCATTCAACCCATTTTTATAATGAGGATCACCCCATAGTTTTTGAGATACTAAGAATTCCAGGGATTCAAGCTCTTTTACCCTTCTTTGAATTTTCTTGGGATACTTGCTCATTTTGAGAGGGAGCAAGGGATTTTTATTGCTTTTGGGGTTCTTGCCTATTTTTATGAGAAGCAAGAAGATACTTTTTGGGATACTTGCTCGATTAGATGAGGAGCAAGGGATTTTTTTTTTAGGAGTAAGAACTTTGGGGAGTTGGATTCCCAACCACTCTATCAAAGTCCTGATGGGAATTTGATCCTATCCTTACTATTCTTCTCATTTTCTTTCTTTTTAGGGATGAAGGGTGAGCTTGTCCTTTTGCCAATTCATTAGTACTCTAGACCATGCGCATAGATGGATAAGCAAGGGAAACTATTCACTTATGGAAATAGTAACACATGAGTTAATCTCTCCAAATCTCACAATGTTTTTATATGTTCAAATGTGCGTAGTCCAAGAAAAAGTTTGATTGACTAGGAATAACTTACAACATCAAAATATTGCTTGAATTTCAATGAAAATTTGCTCAAAACACTAATGTTGTTTGAGTAATTGAAAAACATCTAGATTTTATCTAGCAAACAAAGTATTTATGCAACATATGATAGTCATTTCCTACAAGATTTTTAAAGAAATACCTTCTTGGGCTATTTTTGAAACATTGAGACTGAAAATTGATGAGAATAAGATAGAAATATTGCAAATATAGAAACTTCATGATGAAACAAAGGAAGCATAATTTTTTTTTAAGTGAGAGAGAAATTATTATTCAATAGTGGTTGATTGTAGTTCAGAAATGCACTGCAATTCGGCTTGTTGCTTAAGGTGGTGTATGAATTCCTCCTTAGATAATGGCTTCTTATAAAGTTTAAGCCTATGGCCATTTACTAGTAGTTTCCTTGTTGAATCATCTATAGGCTTAAGCTTGATTGTACCATTTTTGAATATCTCTTTGATTTCATAGGGTCCTAGCCATCTGGTCCTCAATTTACCTTGAAAGTCTTGGTAACGAGAATCAAACAACAAAGCCCAATCTCCTGATTCGAATGTGCATGGTACAATGTGTTTATCATGCCATTTATTTCATTGTTGTTGGGTTATTTCAGTCCTATGTAATACCTCTAGTCTCCTTTCATCCAGAATGTTTAACTTTTCCAATCTAGCTTTTTGTGCTTTATCCAAATTCATGTCAAGTTGTACCATTGTGCGAAGAGTTTCTATCTCAAATTCTATGGGCATGATAGCTTGTTTTCCATAGACCATTTCATAAGGTGATAATCCTATGGTGGTTTTCCAAGTTGTATTGTATGCCCATACAACTTCTTTCAATCTCTCAGCCCAATCACCCCTATTAACAGTTACAATTTTTGTAATGATCTTTTCAAGTTCTCTGTTCGTAACTTCTACTTGTCCATTGGCTTGAGGGTGATATGGTGAGGTTTTCTTATGTTTTATTTGATAGATGTCAAAAAAATGTTCAATCACTTTGGAGAGAAATTGGGTTCCATGATCTGAAACTAACTCTCTAGGTGCTCCGAAGCGTTGCATAATATTTTCATAAAGGAAATCAACAACTGGTTCAGCTTGCGCTCGTGGTAAAGCTTTAACTTCAGCCCACTTAGTAACGTAATCCGTACACACAAGTATGTGTTTATTACCTTCACTTGGAGGGTCTATTGGTCCAACAAAGTCAATTCCCCATTTCTCGAATGGTTCAAATACTACTTGCGAAACCAAAGGCATCTCCATCGAAGGAGTAGGCTTACTAGCTCTTTGACAAGCATCACATCTATCAACAAATTTATGGACATCTCTATTCATGGTAGGCCAAAAGTAACCAATTTGAAGTATTTTACTAACTATCCTTTGGGTGGCATAATGGCCTCCATAGGGTTCTTCATGTGCTGCCCGAATGATGTCATATACATCATCTTCTTGCACACATCTCCTAATTACTTGGTCAGGACATCTTCTAAACAAGACTCCATGGATCCACATATAAGGAGTGCTTTGATGTATTAATTTTCTATGCTCATGTGATGTATAGTTTTGAGGTATTTTTCCTGTTACTAAGTAATTTACAATATCAGCATACCAAGGGGTAAAAATAGAAAGAGCAAACAAATGTTCATCTAGGAAATTATCAAGAATTAACTCGTCATCATCAAATATTTGCATACGAGATAGGTGATCTGCAATGATGTTATCTTTCCCTACCTTATCTATAATCGTGACATTGAAATCTTGTAGCAAAAGAAGCCATCTAACCACTCTACCTCCTACTATTGCTTTGTTCATTAAGTATTTAATGGCAGAGTGATCAGTGTGAATAAATACTTCATACCCTATTATGTAATGTTTAAATTTATTGATGGCATGGACTACAACTAAAAATTATTTTTTAGTAATAGTGTAATTAAGCTCGGCTCCATGCAAATTTTTACTTACATAATAGATAGCATAAGGTATTTTGTTCTCAACTTGTTGCAATATTGCTCCTATTGCATAACCCGAAGCATCACAATGTATATGGAATGGTAATTTCCAATTTGGTCCTCTTAGGATTGGAGCAGTAATCAATTTATCTTTTATAACTTCAAAGGCTTCTTGACATGCTTTAGTCCAATTGAATTCACTTTCTTTAGTTAAGAGCTTAAGCATGGGAGCAACAATTTTACTGAAGTCTTTAATGAACCTACGGTAGTATCCTGCATGTCCTAGGAAACTTCTCACCTCTATTTGTGTTTTTGGAGGTTGAAGGGTTTGAATAACTTGTATTTTTGTAGGATCTACTTTAACACCTTCTTCTGATATATAATGTCCTAGAACAATACCTCCTCTCATCATCATGAAACACTTTTCATGACTCAAAGAGAGGTTTTTCTCTTGACATCTAATCAAAAAAATTTGTAAGCTTGACAAGGTTTCTTCAAAGGTATTACCATAGACTGTGAAGTCATCCATATAGACTTCTACACACTCATTTATTAAATCAGCAAAGATAGCTAAAACAACTCTTTGAAAAGTGGTAGGTGCATTGCATAATCCGAAAGGTAAGACTTTATAAGCATAGGTGCCTACTGGACATGTGAAGGTTATCTTTTCCTGATCTTCCTCAGCTATGGAAACTTGATTATAGCCACTAAACCCATCTAGAAAGCAGAAATATTTCTTTCTAGCCAATGTATCAAGAACTTGATCAATGAATGGCAAGGGAAAATAATATTTCTTTATTACCTTGTTTAATTCCCTATAGTCCACACAAATCCTCCATTTACCATTATTTTTAGGGACTATCACAAGAGGTGACACCCATTGACTATCAAAAATTGGATATATAAATCTTGCCTTCAAGAGTTTAATGATTTCTTCCTGAACCACATCTTTCATAGCTAGATTCAATCTTCTTTGGGGTTGTCTTACTGGATAACATCCTTCTTGGATAAAAATATGATGGGTACAAACATTTGGATGTATCCCTTTCATATCCTCGTAGTTCCATGCAAATGTCGATTGATATTCCTTAAGCACATCTATTAATTGTGATTCTTGTATGCTTGTGAGCTCATCACTAATATTCAAGGTCCTTCCTAGTGTGATATCTATTTGCTTGCATTTTTCTATGTTTGCATCTATCCCCATTATCTCATGTTCAAGAATATTTAAGTAATAGTCATATGGTATCATTTGTTGAGACTGACTTGTGCTCGCTTCATTAATAGCCATGGTAGATTCAGATGAACAACCATTATCTTGACTTTGATCCTTGCTTTGATTTCCTAACAGTAATGGTAATGGTCCCTCGACCTCTTGTTGAAGATGTTCACTCAGAACATTTATTGATAAGGTTTGGATTTCATCAAAATCATGAGGGAAATCATACCATAATTGCTTTGGAAATTCATATTCTATTGTTGATTCAGGGAATAGGCTAAGGTCTTTAGTATTTTTACCATAAAAAATAGTCATATTTCCCATTCTACAACTAATGTAAGCATCATATATTGCAAGCCATGGGTACCCTAAAATTAAGGGATGTCCCCTAACTTTTTCTTAGGTTGTAAGACTATAAAGTCTACAGGGTATTCCCATGAACTTACAGAGACTATAACATCTTCTAGTTTTCCCTCTGGCTTAATAGTAGACCTATCTACGAGTTGGAGTACAATAGAAGTTGATTGTAATTTATGTAACCCTAAATATTCTATTGTCTCTTTAGTCATGACATTAATAGTGGCTCCTAAATCGACCAAAATATTTTGCAAGGCTATGTCACCAATGTGTACCATGAGTATAGGTATTCCAGGATCTATGTATTTTGGTAATAACCTACCTCTCATTATTATCTCAGACAATTGTCCAATGACTTGAATAGTTTGGGCTTCATTCTTATTTTTCCTTCCTAAATTTGTACACATGTTTTTAATGAGCTTGGAATAGATGGGTATATCCTTGATAGCTTGTAACAAAGGGATCTTGATAGTAACATTTTCTAATTCCTGAAGGAAGTTAAAGGTTAGCTTAGATGGTTCTTTTGGTATTGCCAATATTTGAGGAAAAGGTACCTCTACTTCCTTCCTTTGAGGAATTTGGATTTCTTGTTGTTTTGTTGGAATGTTTTCTAGTGAATTTTCCATTTCCTTTTCATTGTTATCCTCCTTTTTGAACAAATATATAGTGGGGTTTTCAAGCTCTATGAGAGTTACATTGTTTTCCAATACTTTTCCTAATCTCAATTGAATTTATTGACAAGGTACTACAGATATAGAACATGTCTCACTAGTTTCATAGGCTTGTTGAATGTTCTTATTGTTGTTAGGATTAGGGACCGATTGAGCTAGAAGAGGAGGTTGCTTAGGAGGATTATTATTATTAACTGGAGGTGGAAGAAGTCTATTTTGAGGTAGATTTTGAGGGGCTTGTCCCCTAAATTGGTTTTGAAAGTTTTGTTGTTGTGATAGATTTTGAGACCAACCAGATCCTCCCTAGTTATATTGGCCACTAGTATTCCAACTATTTTGACTGGACATTCCTTGATTCCATGGTGGATTTCCATAGGTATTGGCCATAAAGTGGGCCCATGGAGGTATGTTCTAGTCTTGATTATTTGAATAAGAATTCCAATTTTCCTAGTTTGGTGCATTAGACCATTGATTAGGCCTTTGCGAGTTGGAATAACTAGGGTTTGACCAATTTGGTGGTCCATTGAATGGACCATTCCATATTTGGGCTAAAAAATAAATATCTTCTACCTCTTCAACTTTAGGTTCCTTTATGGCAACTTTAACAATAGAGATGTATTTGTAGTTTTTAATTTTGTGACTTTTATCACAAATTTTACAAGTAGCAATATTGGAAATGTTGGTAATGTTGAGAGGGCATTCTCTCAGATTGTGCTTTTTCCTACATCTATGATAGTAAATCTCTTCACTATCTTGTCCTTTTGGATTTTTATCCATTAAATCCAAATATGTAGTCAAGGTACTTAACAAATCAATTTTTAAACCTTCCAACATGTTTCCAATTTTTGCTCTCGTCACTCCTCTTGTAGATGTATACTTATTACCCCTTAGAGGTTTATTTCTTGAATAGTTTCTGCAAAGGTTCACAATCTCTTCAAATGCCATAATATGGATATCTCCTTTTTCCATGAGGTTTAAAACCTCAAGGACATCTTCCTTTAGTCCTTTTAGAAAGAGTTCTTTTAATATTTCTTCATCAAGGTCTATATTTACTCTAGACCCAACAAATAGAAATCTCTCAAGGTAATCCTCCAAATATTCTTCTTCTTTTTTATTCATGTGGAATAGCTCAACTTTCTTATCCCTAACTCTATAGTAATCCTGATATCATTCAAGGAATAGCTCTTTTAATCCATGTTCTCCATCCCATTGATTACAAATATTTTCTCCTAGACCCATGAACCATATTAAAGCTGCATCTTTAAGAGTAGAGGGAAACAACCTTAGCTTTTGTTCATCGGTAGTGTAAAAGTAAGCTTGGCACACTACTTCAAATTCGAAGAGAAAAGCATCTAGATCTTCATGTGGTTTCCCATGGAAGGTGGGTAATACAGAAATAGAGACTGACTTAGGTTCTCTTATTGTCCCATCTGTATGTAATATTGGGAAGGCAAATGTCTTCCTTTACCCATTTCTTCTTTGGTCTCTATTCTATCTTTGTTCATTCCCCCTTTGGTTCTCTTCTACTTCTCCTTACCCACTTTTTTGGTCAGCCATGACTGAATGTAAGATTTCAAGAATTGGACCAGGTATGGGTTCAATAAAAATAGAAGAAGGATCTATGTGATTGTCAAATTCTGGTTTAGGTAATAAGTATGAGTCAGGATCTTGTTCTAGGATTTCAGCTTGATTGGTTGATGTTGTTATTTCAAATTCTTCTAACTTATAAATTCTAGGCTGCCTACTAAAGTCTCTTTGGAAATTTCCTTCTGAATTGTTGATCTTTATAAATCTTCCCTTAGAGTCTCTAGGTCTGCTCATGAATTTTCTAAGTTTCCTTATTTTTGCAACACGTCTAATCTTCCTTGAATAGTCTATGAATATCATTGATCGGATCAAGTTGTTCGGGTGTCATGAAGTGTTCTTCTTCAAAATTAAAATGGTCTACCACCAATTGAATCAATTGAATGAGAAAATCTTGAGTTGGAATGGGGTCAGGATTTCCAAATTGTAACTCACAACATAAATCTTGACATAACTCCCTAAAGCGCACAACTCTAGGTATCCTTTGATATTTCTTGCTATATTCTAGGGCTACTTCTTTCTTTTCTAGGTCTCCAAGGAACTTGTGAATGAGGAGGGAGTCTTCAAAATATTGATTCCAAGGGTAAATTGTTGGATTTACTATTGCTCTTCTATCCCAAATCCAACGCTCACAATTCCTTTTAAGATCTAGGTAAGATGAATGGTAGTTTATCCCTAGAGTTTTAGCTATGTCAATCCTTTTGATTTCCTTCAATTCATCTAATTTTTCTTTAATAATGTCAATACGTTCATACAGACACTCCCACTCCTTACTAGATGCTCTATTTCCTTGCTCAAAAAGAAGGTTAACTTCTTGTTTTATTAATAGTTCTCTAAGGTCTATAAGTGCAGACTGATTCAGACTATTTTCCACCATCTAGCAACTTATTTTTATTTTCTTTTTCTCTCTCTGGTTTGGTTTTGTTTGGGTTTTGATTTTGATTTTCTATTTTAATCCCACTATTATCAAGTTTAGATACAAATCACAACAATTGAGTTTATAACTATCCTTAATACAATAGGGAACAATTGAAATAAAATTTCATAATAATCCTAATATTTTGCTAAAATTAGATGTGACTCGCGTTCCTACGAATCTTTATACAACCAATCTTAGCACATTAGGAGCAAAATGAAATACTATTGGAAAAGTAAAATTTACTAAAAATAAAAGGTTAAACTATTACTATTTGTTTGATTGTTTAGGAGGGTTTCACTATGGTTGTGTCACTCAACCTTACCTACTTCCTACTTCTGACAGGGTCCTAAACCAATGTTTAGGTCTATTTCAGTGTATACCTACTTCCTATTTTTCTCATAGGGCCTAAGTCAAACTAAACAATAATAATCACCCAAAGCTGGAAATGTGCAAAAATAAAATTTGCTAAAATAAAAGGTAAACTATTACTACTTCTTTGATTATTAGGAGGGTTTCACTATGGTTGTGTCACTCAACCATACCTACTTCCTACTTCTGATAGGGTCCTAAGCCAATTTTAGGTCTATTTCAGTGTATACCTACTTCCTATTTTTCTCATAGGTCCTAAGTCAACTAAGCAATAATAATTACCCAAAGCAAGAAATTTGCAAGAAATAAAATTTGCAAAAATTGAAATTTGTAGGAAATAAAATTCTAATTAAGAAAGTAGTAAAATTGATTCCTCAAGAGAAATGAACCTGGAAACATCGAACAAAGGGGCTTGTTGGGACCATATCATGCCACTCTGACTCATATGCATGCCAAGGACTCATACGTACCTCTTTCCACATACAAGTAAGCCTCACCTAATTGCACTGCCAAACAACTTTTTTGATTAACCACTACGATGCTACTCTCCCCAACAACGATGCCAAAATGATCGGCTATAATAGCTTACATTTAATTTATCAATCCGAGGGTAAATCAAGGTTAGATTTAAAGAGTAGGAATCTAGTATAGATTGTACCATGGGGATCAATGCTAAGCTTAATTCAGATCTCTTTTAGTTTTAGGTGTTTGCAAAAATAAATAAACATAAATTAAATTGTGCAAGAATGAAAACAGAATGCAATTTATGATTTATGCAGTAAATATGATAATTACCTATTAATGAATTAATCTATTATTTCTGATGAGTTTATCTATTAGTGAGTTTATCTATTGTTGAGGATCCTCATGCAGTTAGTTTTATTTATCTATTCTAACTTTATATTTTATGAAAATGCAATTTAATTTATTTTATATTCTAAGGTTAATTAACTATTTCTAACCTATTGTAGGGGTGAGAGCTTAGGGACTAGTTGTAGGAGTGGGCCCTACCTCCTAGAAGATAGTGTAAGTCTTTCTCCCCTAGTTTACTTTATCTCAGTAACTAAAATGTATAACTATTCCTAACATTATTTTATTCTATGAATGCAGGAATGTACAGTTACAACTACATAAATGAAATTAAATAGTAAATACAAATGACACAGTTACCATATGCGAAGAATGAAGTGCTACTTTTATTGCTGGAAATTCAAATGTACATGCTAGCACAATTCTTCAAAATTGTATACTTAATAGTTTAGACATTAGCTATTTCTCCATTAGACATTTGACATTAGACCTTTTCAAAGGTCTCCCTATGTAATATATATTATGACTTGTACAATTCTGAATAAACTCTTCCACATATTTTGCCATGTGGAGTTTGTGGACTTATAATGCGACAACTATGCACTAACAAAAATAATCTAAACTAATGAAATTCCTAATTCTACTTGGACTCAGTAAACATCCTAAGTGGTCCAAGTGGCATTTTATAAATGCACTTAACAAAACTATACTAATTTAAATATTTTGCAAGATGTACAATATAATCATGTCCTTTATTCTCGAAAAAGGTATAACAATCTTGCATCTAAATCTAATCAACCTAACAAGATTCCAATTATACAATGTCTACGAAATAAAGTGATAACAACTTTATTAATCACAATATCCTCATGGAGAATATGTGACAAGTCAACTTAATCTAAGTTGATTGTAATCCTTTATTGCCATGTGAGAGTGCCATGTTGTTGTTGATGTGGCGTACGATGTTGGTCAACTCTCTTCGGTAACTATTGGTAAGAATTCTTCTTCGGTAATAGCCTTTAGTAGCTACCTTCTATAACATGCTTCGGTAACTATCTTCCATAACATACTTTAGTTACCATCTTCTATAATAGTAATCAGCCACTATTCTATCACCGTGCCTAAAGCTTCCTTAATCCTTTGTCCTTACGTCCATCTTCTCGCATCCAAGGTATATCCTGAAGCTCGCATTGTTGCATCTGTGGAACATCCTTCAAGACTTTCCTGCATAATTACCCATAACTCGGACATATTTTACATAAAATGCACACATTTTTCAGATTCAACTGCATTCATATTTTTACTAATAATTCACAGAAATAAACAAAAACAACTAACTTAAAATACATTATAATCACAAATTAAATATAAAAATGAAACAATTTACTATGAAAATATGTACCAAATAATCACTCATCAACTTTCTTCCATAATGGTTTTCAACAAGTCAATTATTCTTTCAACAATTTTAATTCAATGTCTCTCCAATATTCAATTTCAAATATTTAATATCCAATCAAACAATTAGTTTCAATTTATTTTTTCTCTTCTTATAACTTCCAAAATTTAATTTCAAATTCTTCCCTCTTCTTTAATTACTCAAATTTTCAAAATTAATTAATCAATATTCAAATCATTCATCAATATTCATCAAATTTCAAATTCAACTTTTCCTTTTATCTCCCAAATTATAATTTCAATTTCACAAATTCCTTTCAATATCAAACAATCTTTAAATAAATTTTAAATCACTTAATTTCACTTCATTTCATTCCATCTTCATATCTTAATTTCACTTAATTCTTTAATTTCCCAAATTCAATTCTCTTTCACAATTTCACAATTAAATTATAAGTTCACCCAAATTCCAATCAATTCAATCTTCAAATCAAACTTCAAATGTTTTGTTTCCTCATATCTCCCATTCATTAATTCATTCTTTAATAATTCCTTTTAACTCCAAATTTTAACCTTATAATAATCAAATTTTAAATTTATTCTCCAAACCTTATAACTCCAAACTTAATCAAGTTAATAAATGAGGAACCCAAAAATAACTTATAACCAAATATTAAATCATTACCTTGACTTTTGCCATGTTATTCAAATGAATGATGTTATGCACTTTGTCTGCTTGTTAGTAGGCATTACCCAACTGATGCACTTTGTCTATTGCTAAATATTTTCAATGTGACTTTACCTTCCTTGAATTTACTTTACCCTTTGTTCATGGCTTCTCACAGTGCCTCTATCACTTTCTCATCGACTCTTCCAACACTCTTCTCATAGGCTCTTCTCCTCTAGTAGGTCATAGCTTCTCATAGTGCTTCTACTTCAATGGTTTCAATTCATCAAATCACCAATCTATGTTCTTTGTCCTCACAGGCTCAATGTCCCTTCATAGGATGCTTTCTTCACTCTTCATAGGCTCAACGTCTACTCATAGGCTATGTTCTTCACTCTTCATAGACTCAATGTTTCCACATAGGTCACATTATTTTCTTCATTGTAGTAAATGTTTAGATATCTTTTCTCTGTAAACATCCAAAAAATAATTCCTTCATGTTCCTCTCCCTTCCATCAAATCATCCACTATTCTTCTCCAACATTCTTTGCCTCCACTCTTTTCCTTACATTCCAATCATACAATCCTTCATAATCCATCAACTCTTCTTGAAATAGTCTCTTCAGTCTCCTTCAACAACTTCTATTTTTCTTCCTCACAATATCCTCCTTCACTCTCTTCTTCAACTTCAAAACTTTAGCCAACCTTGCTTTGATACCACTATTGACAATTAATCCTTAAAATATCATAGGTAAATTTCTCTAGGATCAAAATAATCACATAAAATATCACCTCCACAAATAACATAAATATCACTCACACTACAATACTAATTTCATTACATTCCAAAATGATTTGATTGATTACATAACATGGAGCTTTGTCTCCAATATATAACTTTACATGAATTTTTCTCTCCTCTAACTCATGGGAGATGCAACCTTTCACTTGCCTCATATTATGATAAAACTCTCATGATTACATAACCTCTTACTTTACATCTTGACACATCTTATATGACTCTTCACTTTCATACTTGACACCTATCATCTATGACTCTTCACTTGCACTCTTGACACCTATCATCTATGACTCTTCACTTGCATACTTAACACCTTGCATACTAACATTTGCACACTTTATTACATAACATAATACTCTTCACACTTTGACACATACATTAGATACATACACTTCCTAATCTAATGTTTACAACAATACTCAAAGGTACTTTATTATACCAAATAATGTAATATCTCTAACATAGATTCCTCTCTTCTTAGTAGAAATGAAAGTAGTGTAGAGGTTATCCCTTGCACTTTAGGGTTTCAAGAGAAACATAACAAGAAAATGAGGATGGAGAAATCCATAGTCATTTAAGATTTTTAGGGTAGCATAAGAAGGTAATTGTGACAAAGGAGTGTCTTTGCACTTTAGGGTTTCTAGGGAAACATAAATAAGAAAGTGTTTTTGAGGTTATTTCATGCATTTTAAATCCTTCAAAGCAAGACAAACCCATAGATGATAAGTCTCACTATGAGCTATGTATAAAAATTGAAGAGATTGATGAAGATGAAAGTGTTGGTGGGGTTGATGGAAAATTTTGGGCTTGATGTAAACTTTAATGTGAAACAAGGAGCTCATATCATAGAAGAAATATGATCAAAGCAAGGATTTTCCACTTCTAAGAAAGTGGCAAAAAAAATCCGTATGTGTCATCAAATGGAAAAGTTATTATTTTGCACTCAAATCAACCATTAGAAGAAAAAATGATCCAAGGGATGAGGAAGCACGATGTGTAAGTTTAAATATTAAAGGATTCAAAGGTGTGAAGGAATATAGAAAGGAAAATTTTAAAGTAAAGAAATATGGAAAGACAAATTTTAAAGCAAATAAATTGAATGAGGTCAAGGTTAATCGGGCTTTCAAGAGCAATACAATAAAGAAATGGAGAACATACAAGGAAATTTAGGGTTCCAATGCTAAATAAGAAAGTAATGACTATGGAGGATCATCCATGTACTTTAAGGTTTTCAAAACACAAAGAAGAAAGTGTTTATGAGGCTATTCCTTGCATTTCACATTCTTTAGGGCAACATAAATATTTAGAAGATAAATCTCATTATGAAAAATATGAAAAAATAGAAGAGATTGATGAATATGAGAGTGTTAGTGGGTTTAATCTAAATTTTTGGCTTACAAAAGTGTTGAGATTTGTGTATCTTGAAGATCAAGGTCTAGTGGCAATGGTTTGGATTGAGCATTTTTGAAGTTTGTCAAAGGTCTTAAAGGGCACCCCATTTTAAATTTCATGTGCCCCATGTTAAGTTCATGTGCCCCATTTTCCTATGGAGTGCACCAAGGTCTTAAAGGGCGCATGATTTTGTGCGTCCCATTTTAAAGTTGTGTGCCCAATTAACGCGCATGCACAGATTTACGTTAAATTTTGAAGGGGTATATCTCACAAACCAGGAGGAATTTTTCAATGATATCAACTGATTTGAGTACCCATTTGGCCCATTTAGACCCCTAAGAAATTTTATTGAATTTTGAGAACTTTAATTTTTACCCTAATGTTGGAGCACGCAAAATCCTGAGGGGCACATGAGTTCGTGTGCCCCATGTTAATTTCATGTTCCCCATGTTAATTTCATGCACCCCATGTTAATTTCATGCACCCCATTTTCCTAAGGAGCACACCAAGGTCATTTTAAAGTTGTGCGCCCCATTAACGCGCGCGCAGATTTACGTTAAACTTTGAAAGGGTACATCTCATGAACCGAGAGGCAGTTTTTGATTATCTCAACTGATTTGAGTACCCATTTGGCCCATTTAGACTCTTGATAAATTTTATCAAATTACAAGAACTTTAATATTTGCCCTAATTTTGGAGCGTGCGAAATCCTAAAGGGCGCGCGAGTTCGTGCGCCCCACATTAATTTCGTGTGACCCATGTTAATTTTGTGCACCTCATTTCTTATGGAGTACAACAAGGTCTTGAATGGTGCATGAGTTAGTGCACCCCATTTTAAAGTCGTGTGCCCCATGATTTAAGAAAGAGGCAGGTGGATGGTCCGTCTTGTAGAGGCTCCCAGCAAAAATTGAACAGGCATAAAGCAAATATATATTTTTATATATGTATACTTACCTATATGTGAGAAACATGGTACTGTTGATGGCATCTATGAGTGCAGGATAGTTACAAAAAGATAAAGAAATGTGACAAGTCAGTAGAAGGGCTATGTTTTATTGTTGCATCAAGGATGGAAAGGTTGGCAGAATCAAAAGGAGAATGAACAAGATAGGGTGGGGCCTAGCTCACCAGTGAGAGCACACGAGCCGAGTGCCACATAGTTGCCTTCACAAGATAGTGGGAGAGATGGTACATAGCCTCAGCTACCATATTCTTAGACAGAAATACGTGGGCTACGTGCCTATTTTTTATTACATCCTGCTTTTGGAGGGAGCGAGATCGGGCCAACTAGAGGAAACGGTTACAACCTTGCTCGAGCAACCAATGCTATATAAGAGAGACCACTAAAACATTAGTTTTTTTATCAAACCTTTGAGAGATAAAACATAAGTCTAGGTATAGCTTTGTTTATGAGTTAGTCGTATTTTCCTGTGTGTCTTTTTGTCTTTCTTATATCGCCCTTCCTTCTGCCATTTTCCAGGGATTGCCAGAAAGCGTTGTTCACTGAGATCATTTCCTATGGAATACACCAGAGTTGGAGAATCTTACATCACTATAATAAGTATGGAGAGGAACAACCCCATGTTACGATATTCGAATTGGGGTCTATTGTAATCATTGTCATATAGGACCCGAGCACTCTGTTGGGCCTGTTATATGTAAATCTTTTTCATATATATATATATATATATATATATATATATATATATATATATATATATAAATCCAACTCTATTTCTAGTAAATCTTCTATGTTTATGGTCTGTGTTTGTTCTTTTATGTATTACATCAATCTGAATATATGAAAGACTCCTTCTATCACTATTTTAATCGTTTTCATGCATTACATAATTTGAATGAATTAAAATGAACTAGTTCTCCTCTCTCTTTCTTTTCTAAGTTATTTAATACGAATTTGCTATGACTACCCAATGGACATGGCACCATTCTGGTATTAATATGCTCTATTAACATTAGGTTTGATCACAAACAATTAAAATAACATAATATCATTTTATCTGGTAAATGTATGGGTGATTGCATCTTAATGGTAAACATATGAACCCATTGTCTAAGGTTTCCTTACCTGACCCGATCTGTTTAGATTCAACTTGATAATTTATCCCTTGGTCAAAGAGGTAGATCCACCAGAGTTATAATACTCATTGTAAGCTTAGGGATTCCTATGATGTGACAAATCTTAAGGAGGTAAGCAAGAAATCCCCACAATGGAAACTTAAAGGGATATTGATTTGGGAAGTCAAAAAAAATATTATACATGTTAACAAGAAGTGGGGATAAGCCCATTTAAATAAAAAGTGATGATGATAAAAATGATACCATTGGATATTAGGGGTATGAATAAGAAATTGTAGAGTAGCAAAAACCATACACCTAAACATGTAATATGAAATCAAATTGACAATGCAAATCATGTAACCATAATGACAAAGAAATAGAGAAAATATGGTGCCCTTCTCATTGATAATTTAAAATTGTCTTTACAAAAGGTTACAAAATATCCCTCTTAGGGATTACACCAATTGATACAAATTACAATATGAAACCCCAAAGGGGAAGGTGCAATTCACAGAGTCTTTGCTCTCCCAAAACTGATTATGGAGGGTTTCTTTGTGACCTCCGCTTGATGATGTAAAGATTGGAGGATCTTTATGATGATTAGCTCCTATGGAAACCTGAGATCTGCACACAAAAGCACTTACAAGAAATTAGTAGCAAATGTGGAACCTCTCAAGATGAGGTCCATTTCCATGATAAGCCATTGAAAGGAAAATGCTTAAAATAGTAAAGAAATGCATGCAAAACTGAATGAAAATATGCTAAACTATGTTAGAAACCAAATTGAAAGCTGCTAAAGCTAATCTAACTAAGAAAATATAGCAAATCAAACATCATCGAGAGGCCATCATAGGGTATAGTGGCTAGCTCTATTAGCCATCAGAGGGTCCAATGGTTGCACCTGCAGGCCGCTTCGGGGTGAAGCGGCCATTGAATAGAGAGCCTATTCTTCATGCTCGATGCGGGGTGACATCCAATTTGACTATCAAATTGATGTTCAAGGATCGTGTGCTTTGAAGCACAGTTGAATCATGGGAATTGGCTCAAATTCAGGGTGAATTAGGATGCACAATGGTGGGATTTGACCTTCAAGCTCTCAAAAACTCCATTGATGGGCATGCAAGCTTCATGGCTGGATTTGGGTAGCACTTCGTTGCTTATGAGAGAAGGTTCTCTCTATTTCTTAAATCGATAGCACTTCATTATGGATAATTGATGATCTCATTTCTCTATTTTTTGAAGTTTTTGGGCACCTTTTATAGATTTCCCAATTGGCATCTTGGCTTGCAAGGGAAGCCAAGATCAAGATTCGGTTAGGATCTAGGCATCCCAAGCATCGCTTCTAGAAGCTTCTTCTCATGGTTAATCGTTATGCACAACTTGCTCTGTAATGGATTTGGCTCAGCTCGGGGAGCCCGAGTTTGTTATAGGTGAGGCCATCCTAGGGTGGAGCGACTAGGCTTGGGGGCCATCATAGGGTCCAGCGGTCACTCGAGGCCACTCCTGGGTATGATAGCCCAGGCTGTAAAGGATTGATTTCCCCTGTTTGAGTGGTTAGAACCACTATTAGGTCTTGGGAAGGCCCAAGATGAGTCATATGGCCTGAAAAGGTGTCCATATGGGTAGCCTCCTCAACATGACGTGTTTTAGGTGTCTACAGATACCCCTTTTTGAGATGCATTGTGTGAAAGCACAACACTGAGCAAAAATAGACAACCTAACATCACATTGTAGGTTGATTGATGTTCATTGATCTGGTCAACTTTAGATGCCCCAATCATGGAAAGAGCATGCATCTTTGAATCATTACCTCCAACAAATTGGTGGGCTTAATTTGAGTAAAACTTTGATGAATCTGAAAGGCATTCAGGTAGCATTGTCAAGCTACATGTACCGTTAGTTCAGACTGACAAAGGTTTAGTTTATCATTTTTGCTTTTTGCCCCAACAAATAGGGAAGCTTATGATAGTTGTTAGCAATGATTCTTGGATGAATGCAATTTGCATGATTAAGTGTTTAATTATTGATTTTGATTATGAATTATTTGATTATGACTACCCCCTCAAGCGATGAGTCGATGAGGAAATGGCAAGTGATGAAAGTGATGAGTCGCTTGACCAAGATGACTTACTTGAGCATTGCAAGATGATAACAAATGTAAAAGGGAAAGTCCTATTACAGCTATGATTTCAACCATTATTAGTAATTGTACATCTCTATCCCATGGAGCAGTCCAACCACATGGCTTTCTTAGGGAATCAAGATGATAGCAATTCAATTAAAGCTTGAGGTGAATCACTATGTTCGATGATTTGATGAAATTTCATAGAAGAATGAAATGTACGCCTCATTCCCATGGAGCAGTCCGACCGCATGGCCTTCTTGGGGATTGAAGTGAAGACATTTCAATTCATCAATGAATGATTTGGTTCAAATGGCCTTATGGTAATTTACTCATCTTACCAGATTGCATGGATAGCAAGTCACTACAACCACCAAGTGTATAGGGTAAATTACTAGGTACGAGGCACATTTGAGATTTTTTTAATTGAATTTTTTGTTAATTTTATAATTTTTGATGAAAGTGGACCATTAGATGTTGTTAAATGTCCAAATTAAAGCTCATGATGCTAACAAAATGAGTGCATTTATTACCATTTGGAGGTCATCCTAGGGTACAATGATGATGATCTACAAATTCTAGGGTCCCAGGGTATCATGCCAAAATGTGATCGCTCCACTTAGGAAAATCATAAATTTAGAAAATATAAAAGCAATTTTCCTAATTTTTATAGTCATTGTGATAGCTAGTAGTGAGAGAAAAGTGAGTTGTGAGGTGGAGAGAGATATTAATGCAAAACACTACCAAACTTGCACTAGAGGACCATGATGGACCAGGTAGAGGCTTCGACGAGTGACGAAGCCAGAGCTCCTAAGGTAGAACTCTCAATCCTTTGTAGATAAATGAACCTCATTAAACTATAGGTAATGAACCTCACCCTAGCTTAGGAATGTAGATTAGGCTAGATTAAGGGTAGGTTAGATTAATTTTTGGTATTTTTAGGAGGGGAAATGACCCCAATTAGGTGCCACTATAGGGTCATCCTAGGAAGGAGCGGCTCCCCTTTGGTGGGAAGGGGGCCATCATGGGGTATGATGACCATATTTGAACTCCAACGATAAAAAATTTGATCATTGGGGTGGTCATCCTAGGGTATAGCGATGGTGCCTGGTGCCCATCGAGGCCTAGAGCGACCTCCCAACTTTAGGGAAATTTTTGAATTTTTTTGTTGATTTTTTTATTGAATTCATTTGATGTTTTTGGATTTTTTATTCATTTTGTGATTTATTTTTTTTTGGGCATCAAATTTTGATAGCTCGGGCTAGAGATTCTACCCTATTCATAAAATTACGATGGGAGCTCGATAGAGATGATTGGGTATGGTTTGGGGTGATCAACCTCAAACAAGTAGTGCGCCTACCGATAGTGATGTCAGATCAGGCATATCTCACGACCCTAGCTCATCATTGGGATAGTAGGACCAACACATTCCATATCCTAATTAGAGAGATGATGATCACATTAGAGGATGTCTACAAGATTTATAGGATCCCTATTGAGGGACTAGCCATTACTTCTCTCCTATTTAAGATCGATCGAGGGTTCTACAATGGATTTTTGGTGCTAGGGTAGATGAGGTGTTGATAGATATAGACCATGGTGGGGTCCTAGTTAGTGGGTGGTATAAGAGCATGTCTTCTCTAGGTGGTAGGTTGTGGCTATGTACATTATCTCTAATATACTACTACTAGACTCATCAAGAGTGAGGTTCCCTTGGAACCTCTTGGACATGTTGCAAGACTTATTGGAGTGTGACCAGGAGCATCCTATCATTATGGCATGGGGGAGTACACTACTAGTGCATCTATATGATGAGTTATATGAGATACAACATCAAAGATGGATGGGATTGAGATGTAATCTACTACTTCAGATATAGGGTTGGGAGCACATCTAGGTAGATCAACCCATTGGATTACTGGTGTCCCAAGTAGATCTAGGGGATGATGATATTGGTAATGTGGCAGATCAGGAGATTGGCTAGAGTCAACCACATGGGATGATTAGCACACTACATGAATCATTGGAGGACTACAATGGGAGCAGGTCATATGGAGGTCATTCTTAAATTACCTTGATTAGATTGAGGTGATAGGATATCTAGCTAGAGTGAGATATAGGAGATGGCTCATTGGGCACCATGGGACTAAGAGAGAGTACTTCCATTACTCTCAAGTGACTCGATAGTTTGATATTGCTCAAGATGTGCTAGAGGATCTACTCTATCATCATCACAATGATGAGACATAATTTGAGTTACCTCGAGTGGAGGCACTATTAGAGGAGGTAGACCCTGTAGTGGTAGATACTAGCTTAGAGGACCTAAGGACCAATATAGAGTATGATACTTGGTGGGTTACTCAACTATGGTAGGGAGGTGGTCCTATGGGTAGGCCTATAATAGTGATAGCAAAGGAGGGTGAAGATGTGATGAGTGATGAGTGCATCATAGGATAGAGGGTGAGTGGGGGTAGGTTATAGGATAGATAGATGAGCCCTAGGTTGAGGAGGAGGGTGAGGAGGATGCCCCAAGTGATGAGGTGGCATAACTATGAGCATAGTTATAGGTTGTACAGGTGCAGCTACAGACTTCATAGGGGTGATTAGTAGAGTGGGATACATCTCTCACTATTTCTTAGAGTCATTTGAGCATTAGATAACAACTATGGTGAGGGTATTCTAAGGAGAGAGATCTCCTCAAGGTCTAGGTGACTATAGCTCAATCAATGATTGACGGGGTTACAACAGAGAGGGACACTCTCCAGACTCAATTGATAGCCACAACAACCAAGAGGGATGCTAGGATAGCAAAGCGAGATGCTATTTGGGTTCAGCTAACAACTATGATTATAGGTCAGTGTACACCTTCTACTCCAACCACACATGAGCCAATAACATTAGGTAGGGATGCAGATATCAAGAGACTATAGAGCCTCATAGAGGAGACTACAACCCAGCGCAAAGCAAATACAAAATACATTATTGATCTAGAGACTTGGATTAGGCTATATGGTGGCAGTCTTCTAGATGGGTCTACAATAGGAGGCTCCCAACCAAGCAGGTAGAGTGAGTTTGGGAAGTCATCAGTGCAACCAATCATATGTTATCTTCTCGATAGGTAGTGGCTCTAGGAAGCCTCGCAAAGATGAGGTCGAGAGTGGAGGTGACTCTGGGGGTGTAGGCCCCGCTTGATGTATCATCATGATTTTAAGTGTAAGGTTTGAGGACCTACATAGTTGTAGCTTGAGGGTAATTTTGTACCATGATGTACTTTATTTTTCACATATATATATGATATCTTTTTATGGCTCATTATGTGTTATGGTTTTGATTTATGTTTATGGATGCATTTATGTATGTAATGCTTATATGATGATGTATTATTTTTTATATGTGATGTCTACTATGTATGCTTATATGGATGTAGTAGTTAATGTTAAATGCATGTTTAGATTTGTTTAATTGATTATGCATTTAATTTATGTTATATGATATGGTGGATATAATGTGTATGTAATGCATTAATTTCATGTGGATGGTCTAATGCAAATGTACCTATATGCTTTAATCATTTAAAACATAATAAATGAATCTAATTTATGTTTAACAAACTAATGGTAGACACCACAGAATGTATAAAAATCATGAATAAAAATGTTAACCCTTATCATAAGAATTAAACATTTATACATGCATATGTGAGATGAAATGATGTGAGATGTAGGGGCTTTCCCTATAAGCTTTTGCAAACTAAAAGGTATGCATAAAATAGTCAGTGGTCATCTAAATATCATTGTTGATATCCATCCAGTATCTATCCTATTTTATGAAGACCCCTTAATAAACAAAAGTTCATAAGGAAAATTGTGATTGTTTGATGAGATGATTTGTTGCTATGAGGGGATTTTTGAGGTTTTCCATGAGACTCAAACACCCTAGTTGATTGATCAAAAGTTGTATAATGACTACACAAGACTCTTGAAAGATACAAGCCTATTAAGAAGACCTAGATATTCATTATCCCTTGTGTGCAAAGTGAATATATTAGATGAGGCATAAGACTACCTCATTGCTAGGTGGGTTTCATTCAACCCATTGTTGTAATGAGGATCACCCTATGGTCATCATGATCCTGAGTTTGGATGCAGTTAGACTAGACTACTAGGCAATACAAGCCACCTAAAGCTAGCTCATCCATAAGCTGACATTGGTCTGTACAAAATAAGGTCGCTAATGTGATAGACATATCACCATGCGTAAGGCTACTCCATTGCTAGGCGGGTTTCATTCAACCCATTGTTGTAATGGAGATCACCCCATGGCTTTTGAATACTGAAGATTCTAGGGATTCAAGCTCGTTACCCCCTTATTTTATTTTGATTGCTTGGGATACTTGCTCATGCTTAGTGGTGAAAACCACTATTGTATTTTTTTTGAGCAAGGGATTTGCTTAGTGATGAAAATCATTATTTATTTTGCATTATTTTGGGAATTTGCTCATTTTGTGGAAGAGCAAGGGATTGTTTGGGTAGGGGGGAGCTTGTCCTTTTGTCAATTCTCAGCATTCTAGACCATGCGCATAATAATATGAGCAAGGAAAACCTTTCGCTTAAGGTGACAAGGACCACTTTGTAGTGTCATCCTTCCTTGTTCAGACTAGGATTGTTAATGTGTAAAATTGTGTTGGGATTTTGAGATATGCAAGGTACTATCAAAACTAGACCTTACCTTCTAAAAGCCAAGATAGCTTTCTAAAAAATATAAAAAGATAACTAGGGATGGTTGAATGACCGAAAAACCCTAGTATACACCCTATAGCAACTCATAAGTTGTGTTGAAAAACATAGTTACTCACAAGGAAAATATGAATGATAATGATATGTGGATTCATGATTGGCATACAAACATGGTGTCATTCATAAGAATGTAAACACAACCTATCCTAATGCAAATGCAATGGATGAATATGCCTAATGCAATGCAACTAATGAGTGCATATAATGAAATGCATAATACATAATGTAAATATTTTTGTATTTTAATGTTTTGTATTATTTTTGTGTTTTCTAATTTGTTTGGAATTTTTGATGATTTTTTGTTGTTTTTGTGATTTTTGATTGTTTTATGAATTAAGTATAAAATACCCATAAATGAAGAATGTTGAGAGGCTCGAGCTCCTCAACACCTTCTAGCGAAGTTAGGTGATAAGTTCCTGGTCCTATCTTCTCTGTTACGATGAAGGGACCTAACCAATTGGCCATAAATTTATCTCTTAGATGAGGTGACAGGTTTGAGTTTTGTTGGTTCTCTTTAAGCACAAGATCCCCAAACTTAAAGTCTCTTGGATGGACTTTAGTATTATAAGCTCATTTAAGATGATCTTGATAAACATGGAGATGCTCGAGAGCATTCACTCATCATTCATCAAGAAGGGTCAATTGATCAAGGTGAGCTTGTCATGAAGTGTCATCATCGATGAACTCTTTCAATGAGACTCACAATGATGGAATTTCTAATTCCAAGGGCATAATGGCCTTAGTACCATATACTAGCAAAAATGAGGTTGCCCTAGTGGGTGTCTGAATGCTAGTTCGATAAGCCCATAAAGCTAGAGGTAATTGAAGGTGCCAATCCTTATGATTCTCCTTGATGATTTTCTTCAATATGGCAACTACAATTTTATTAGAGGCCTCTACTTACCCATTTTCTTATGGATAATATGGTGTTGCAAAGTTGTGTTGAATGTTATATTTGGATGTTAAAGCCTACACATATTTGTTCTTGAATGATGTTCCATTATCCAATATTATTTTGGATGGAATACCAAAATGACATATAATATTATGGAGTATGAACTCCATAATACGAGCTCCAATCATAGTGGTCAAAGGGATTGCTTCCACCCATTTAGTAAAGTACTCAGTAGCCATTATAATGAATGTGTGATGGCCCAAAGATGGAGGAGAGATCTTCCCAATTAGATTGAATCCCCACTAAGAAAAAGGCCAAGCTGATTGAATCGGTTGCAAGGCCTGAGATGGTAGGTGTGAGAGATTAGCATGATGTTGACACTTTACGCATTTCCTGACATATGAGCAATAATCCTTCTCCATCATGGGCCAATAATAACCCATTCTAAGGATGCACTTGATGATAGCCATACCACTAAAATGGCCACTATAGGTACCATCATGAGCTTGCAAGATTGCCCAAGTAGATTCTTGGGGCTCAAGACAATGAAGGAGGAGTCCATCATAGCTCCGTCGATACAGAATATCTCCTAGCAAGACATACCTAGTCACTTTCTATTTAAATGCTCATTTTATGGCATGTGATAATCCCTGAGGGATACTACCAAGTTTTAGGTAATATTTTAATTGGATGAGCCAATCTTGATAAGCTTGAGCTTCAACTATCTGAACAACTTGTTCCCATTGTGATTCATTATGCACAAATGTAGATTGGGAGATAACCTTATGATGAATGGTAGTGCCATTCTCTGAAGGACCCTGCAAGATCAAGGACCCCCAGGATGCCTATTTTAGAAAGTCTTGTGCTTTGTAGAACCATTCATGATTTGGTTCTATCTGAATCATGTGGACTGATTCTTTATTGTTTGGAGCCTCATGCAACATCATTGATTGTGAGAGCATTTTAACATGGATGGTAGTAAAATCGATGGAAGGATTCTGAGGGATTAAGGATCCCAAAGATGCCATTGTATCCATAAATTGATTAGATGTACGAGGGACTACCTCGATGTCATACCAATCTAGTTGGGCTAGTAATGTGTCCACAAGCTCTTTGTAAGCTTTCAATATGGGACATCTACATTGATAAATTCCTTTCACTTGGTTTACAATGAGCAAGGAGTCACCAAAGATATTAAGCTTTTTAATCTTCATGGTGATAGTTGTTTGGAGACCCAATATTAGAGCCTCATATTCAACATTATTTTTGGTGCAAGGGAAATCAAGTTTAAAATACAAGGGCATAGGAGCTCCTTATAATATGAAAAACATGATCCCTATGCCACCCCCTTGCTCGCACTTGGAACCATCAAAGAACAAAGTCATGTCTACTTTATTATCTAGTTCTTTAAGTTTAGGTGACTCAGATAATGCAAACACTACATCATCAGGTAATTCTATAACTAGAGGCTTGTCATCCTAAAGAGGTGCCTCTGCTAATTGATCAGCTATGACTTGACCTTTAATGGATTTTTGACTAATGAATTCAAGATCAAATTCCATCAATAGCATGATCCACTTTATGGTTCACGTATTATGATACGTGTGACTCATCATGTACCACAAAGGATTTTCTTTTGATATGACATACGTGGTATGACTTAGCATGTAGTGGCACAACTTTTTGGTAGCAAACACCACTACTAAATAGATCTTTTCAATGTATGCATACTTCAGCTCATAACTGACCAAGGTGTGACTAATGTAATAGATAGCTTATTCTCTATTTTCTTTGTTCTTCTGGGCTAACATGGTTCCCAGAGCAAAGTCTATGGCTGAAATGTATAGCAAGAAAGGCACACCTGGTCGAGGTGGAGCTAAAATTAGTGGTATTTCTAGGTACTATTTGATCTCATCAAAGACCTTTTGATATTCTTCATCCCAATTGAATGGGACCCCCTTGTGTAGTAGTTGATTCATGGGTCGACATTTATCCGACAACTATGCTATGAAGCATTTGATGGATGCTACTTTGCCTTGTAAGCTGTGAAGCTCTTTGATGTTCATGGGGGGAAGCATTTCTAGAATTACTTTGACCTTTGTAGGATCTACTTTGATCCCTCATTTAGAGACTATGAATCCTAAGAGTTTTCTTGATGTGACACCGAAAACACATTTCTTAGGATTCAACCTAACATTATGCTCTATCAAGCGATCAAAGACTTTACGTAAAACTTCTGCATGCTCTTCATACAATAATGATTTGGTGAGCAAATCATCAATGTAATCCTCTAGAATATTATGCATATAATCATGAAAAATATATGTCATGGCCCACTGATAGGTGGCACCAACATTTTTAAGACCGAATGGCATAACTTTATAGCAGAATGTTCCCCATGGAGTGGTAAAGGTTATCTTATGTTGATCTTCAAGTTTGACCCAAATCTGATTATAGCCTAAAAATCCATCCATAAGGGATAACATCTCATGACCTATAGTTGCATCTACGAGAGCATCTATGTTTAGAAATGGGAATGCATCCTTGGGTATTGCCTTATTGAGGTCTCTAAAATCCATGCAAATATGGATCCTCCCATCAGGTTTACCTATAGGTACCATGTTTGATACCCATTCTAGATAGTCGATGGGCTGAATAAACTCTACATCCAACAACTTTTGTAATTCATCCTTCACCATTAAGGTGATTATTGGGTGCATATTTCTAAGATTTTGCTTGACTAATTTCATAGTGGGGTCTAAAGAAAGGTTATGTGTAACCAAATTTGGATCAAGACCCAACATGTCTTTGTATGACCAAGCAAAAATGTTAGACTTCTCTATCAAAAGAGGTATGAGGATGGCACGCTCCTTAGGAGATAGAATCTCTCTAAATTTGAATTTCTTAGGATGGTTAGGATCATTGCCAATATCCACGTCAAAATTCTCCTCAATTGACATATGGGATCCCTCCTCAAGCTGATGAGGTGTAGGGATCAAGTGGATGTCATCCACTAGGTTTGGATGATCTATCATATTAGATTTGACCTTAACATTATAGACATCCTGAGCATAGCCTAGAGTAAAATGAAATGGTTGCAATATTTCTTCACATGGGAAGAACTCCTCAAGTGATGGTGGTGATGCAACATGATCAAAGTCAATGGCCTCAAGGTTGAGGTGCAATGACTTTGAGGGGTCACTTGGATTATGGAGGGGTGTAGTTAAATCAATGGAAATCATATTGATGGATAGTTGGTGATCTCCATGACCACAAGGGTAGGACCTATCGATTGATGGTTGCTCTAGATGCTCCAGATGTGGATTAGGAGGCATTGGGATCTTTGGGTCCACTCTAGGAGTAGATAGGATAATTGGGTCCTCAAGTGGGAGCAGCTACCTCAAGTTAGGTAGAGGAGGAAATACCCTATGATAGATATCATCTATGTCTACAAGGGGTCTAGCAGGCTCAATATCTCCTATATAATTATTGAGATGATGAAGGTAGGTAGGACCTAAGTATGCAATTTTAATTGCATCCTCATACTCATCATCTTCATCCACCCAATCATTTTTAGGAATATCCTCTAGTTCAGATTCCTCTTCTAGAATGGTCTCATGATATACTATAGGAGGTTCTATGGTAACCATTGTGATTGGGTGATGATCCCTCCATAAATGAGAAGGGTTGGGGTCAATATATTCATTCTAATCAATATCCTCCCCAAATCCTAGGCTTAGGCACTCTAGGAAACTAGCCAACAACTCATCCGACATGCGGATGGAATACCCTAAACCAAACTTATCAGTAGGTAATTGGTACTATGGTAGATAGGGTGTTCTGATACCCTATTCATAAAGACCTAAACCACTACCATGCCAATGGCAATGATAAAAGTATCTGAGAGCAAATTTAGGGTTTGACATATAGTAGATATTGCAAGTAAATGGTTCATTATCATGATGGATAACAGGAGATTGATCTATGGCTTAGTCAAAACCCCCATATATAAAATTTGTTTGGTTGGGTGGTATGCCTAAGGGTACCACCATTCCAATGGGCAAGGGAGGAGCATGAGGTCTCCCCATATCTTGCATGAACTCGATAATTGGTGTAAAAGTTACATTTTATACCAAGTATTCGATAAGCCTAGGGTTGACTAAATGGATAGTCACTTGAGGTGTGGATGATCCAGTAGATGAAGTAGGTGAAGTAGGTTGAGGCACATCATCCATTATGTTAGGTAATTCTTCCTCTTCCATGGGAATCAGAATATCCATCATAGATACATTTGGGATGACTTTAGGATCATCTACCATGGGTGCTTTCAACTTCTATTTGATCTTAAGGATCAGATGATGATGAAGGTTTATCAGAAGTAGCTACTAGTTTAGGTGATGATGATGGTGCTGAGGTGGATGGATCAACATGCACTACTTTAGGTTTATACTCTAGATGCTTAATGGGAGAACTAGGTCTGATGTCCAGATGCATTGATGGTAAGATGAACTCCCTCAGATTACTAACCTGATTGACATACTTAAAGGGTTCATCATCCGATGGGATGACATGAACCTATCCTTCATGAACATATTTAATACATTGATGTAAAATAGAAGGGACACATTTCATGTCTTAGATCCAAGGATGATCGAGCAATATGTTATATTGCATCGCTCCTTCCAACACATGGCATAAAATAGAAATGGTTTTTAATCCCACCTAAATAGGCAAGACTATAGTGCCAACCATTGAGCATAATGCATCATTGAATGCTCATAATGTAAAAGTGGATGCCACTATGTGTGATGTTAGAAGACTGAGATGCTCTAAAGCAATCATCATTATTATGTTAATCGATGAGCCTGTATCGATCAACACTCGCTTGTAAGGTATCCGATTGATACAAGTGATTATGTGCAATGGAGGATCCACTACATTAGTTGGTACTTGTTTAATTTTATGGTCATAGAAAGTGACCATAGGCTCTTTGCATTTCTGGACATGCCCCACAAAGTTAGTGAATGCATTAGGATCACGGGGTTGAAGCTCAATAGATTTGAGAATCTCCATGAGTACTTCCCTATGTCTAGGGGATTGTACAATAAGCTCATAAATTGAGAGCTTGGTTGAGGCCATCTATAGACTCTGAGTAAGCCTATTTCTAATGGTAATCACCAGTTGTGATGGTGGACCTGGCAATGGGTTTTGAACTAGCCCTTGTTAGGGCACAGAAGGTATTCTAATGGGAGCCATAGGTGGCTCAGCTTGGTTGTACCTTCTATTTTATGTTACTATGTTTATCATACCTATGAACCCATGTGTGGGTGGATCCGTATGTATCTCATTTACTTACCCCATTTGATTACCCTTGACCTCATGGGTGGGCAAGGGATCTTTAAAGATTCCCATATATTGATTATCTAGGGCGAGAGGGTTATCTATCTGTAATTGATTCTTATCAAGCATATTTTATACTAGGTTTTTGAAACCATAGCATGTTTGTATATCATGTCCATTTTACCTATGATAAGAACAATATAAATCCTCTCTATACCCTTTAGGTTTTGGGTGGGTTGGATCTAGCAAGTAAATTTTTGGTAAGGTAATCACCTTAGCCTCACATAATCTATTAAAAAGAGATGCCAAAGACTCAGGCAATGGTGTGTATGTGCGAGGAGGATGATATTGCTTATCTTGCCCTTGATTTCATTGGCATTAATTGTTGTATTACATCGAAGGGGTTGAGCCTGATAATTAGGCTATTGTTGTGATTTCTCCACTTTGGGAATATTTAAAATAATCTGATTCACAGAGTTGGTTTCATTTGATGATTATTGTTACGAGGATTTTTGTTCCACTCTTTCTTATAAAGCTTTATGTCTCCCTCCTGGACCTTAATGTCCTCAATAACTTTGGCTTGAGCCAAAGCCTCTTCAAATGTTTGATATTGCTACAATTGTAATAGAAGTGATATGTGTTTTGAGCAACTCTTGGTAAATATTTGGGTTAGTTCCAAAATAGGTATGGTAAAAGTTAGTTTAGACGTTATCTTACGCCACATGTTTCCATAATCCATAACTGGCTTGTCATCAAATTATCGTAAGTTCGACAAGTCAGTTAGGTTTACCTTCTTCTTGAATCCAAAGGAGAAGCATTCAAGGAAGGTATTCGCTAGCTATTCAAAGCTAGAGATGCTATGTCGAGGTAATTGGTTATACCACTCTAAGGCTACGCCAGAGAGTGTTATCACAAATATTCATAATAACAAAGCATCATTATCTTGGAGCTGAAAACACAAGTTCATGAAACTTGTGACATGTTCTTGGGCATCATCATCCCCTCTAAATTTGTCCAGCTTAGGCATTTTAAAATGCTCTAGGGTAGGAGAGAAGGAACTGATGGATCAAGGGGTTGATTATACAATTTGTACAATGTGGGTTTTTGATAACCCGCTCCTTGCTTCTCAAGTGATTGGATTCACTCTGTGAGAACTTTATATGCCTGAGATGAGATGATCTCATTCTCTCAAAGAGATCTCTTGGGAGGAGGAGGTGGAAGGTTCCTATTTGATCAAGATGGTATATTGTAATCATCTACCACATCCTCACAAAATGACTCAAGATATGTTTGTTCCTGGTCATCTACTTCTGTCTCTTCATAGGCCTCATACTTTGATGGATTTGGTGCTTGGTGCTATCTTTGTCGAGACTGATGAATAGAGGTATGAAGAGGATGGTTGTTAGTAGGCCTAGAGGGAAACTCTTGATGTTGTATAGTGCACCTCATATTGAGTTATTGTCGATAAGTACTAGGCATGGGTATCTCATCATGAGCTACCCTACATGATTGCTCTTCATGCAATATCTGTTCTAGGATTCTTTCCTCATATAGTCTATGTTCATACAACCATTAGTGGTGTAACCTCTATTGTTCTACATGCTCATGATCTAAATATTCTCACTCATGATGCAAATCATCCAATTGAGATTGGATCAATTGCTCTCTCTAACTAGTGTTGGGCCTAGGTAGCTGATCTATTTGATCCATTATATGTGGCCTATGACTTCTCATCTCGATACAAGGGGTTTTGGCTATTTTAGTTCATGTAGTGGGGATAGCTATCCTCTTACCTCAATCAATCAAAGCTACATTTACTCTATGCTCGACCCTAGGGGTGATGTCCTCATGTAAGGATGGCATAAGTGTATGGCATGTTCAAGTAGAACACTCCCTACATATGGATAGGATGAACTAAATCTTCATCACACCCACCCTCAGAATGAGAATGAGTAGAAGAAGGTGCTCTACGAGCTACATTAGGGCCATACCTATCTAGGTGATTTAGCTTATGACTCATCCAAGGGTGATCAGGAGGAGTACCTCCTCATCTATCCCAAGTAATGGCATGTATTCTACTCCAAGTTTAGAGGGATTTGTGGATCGATTGGGTACATGAATGCATGCAACCCCTCTACTAGGCCCCTCAATGGGTGGATCTTATCTAGAAGTAACATGTGATGGATGAGGTCTAAGAAGATCCTCTTCTTGGTCATGGGGAGGTCCCATAGGAGTCCTCCTAATAGGGGTATCTCGATGATCAGATCCCCATGTGTGGAATTATCTCCATGATGGCTATTAGAACATCATTTAGGTAAAAGTAAATCTATTGGGTTGTATCGAAGGTATTCTAGACCTTCATGTGCATTGTTGGTAGCCTCAGTATATGACTGGGCATGGCTTCATGTTGTGACCATTTTATCTTTATTAGGCATTCAATAAGGAAATAAACAAAGTATACAAGATGATTATCTCTTTTAAAGATTATTTGTGTTTCCTAAAATTAGCTTGTGTATTTTGATTCATTGATTTATTACCTTTCTCTTGTTCGAGTTTTTGATATTGTTGATGTAATACTCAAGTTAAAGGGTTTTCACCTGTATACTCTCACACACTAGGCTTGGTGATGAAGTCTAAGTCATGAAACCCACCAAGATTTGGAGATGAAGTCCAAATCCGGTGAGGGAGCATAGGTCCTACCAGTCCTCACCTAGTTCACCGTGGTCAGTGATACACCTCTTAAGAAGAGATGTATGCTATTTTCCATGGCTATGATGGTTCTTGGAGCTAGCCTTGGCCAAAATGGGGTACGAAGATCCACAATGCAAGCTAACAAGGTGGTGATGAAGGCCACCATTGTTAGTCTTGATCAGTGGTTGGGTGTGAATTCCAACTCACTGATGTTTAATTTGAGATGTGATGTGTGTGTGGGTTCCTTTTATTTCATGCAAAAGGAAAATGCAACATAAAGCAATCCATGATTTTTTGCTAATGCATGAAAGAACGTTTCAAATTTCCAAATTCTAAATAAAAATATTTTAATTTCAAGAAAATTGAAAGTGCAAACCCTAAATGAAGTTAGCCTTTAGACAGGCAACAAGCAAGCAAACCCTAACAAGTAATTAAATAGGGGTCATCTCTATGTAATATGATCTACAACAGAGGTATCCTGACACCAAAGCGATCATAAATGGAGGCTGCTATACCCTAGAGTGACTACTAGACCCAACAATAGTCATAAGCAAAGAGATTAAAAATTAAAAATTTCACTAAATTTCTCTACCAAAACTTGAAATTCTAACTTTTTTATAAAAAATAATAAATTCAAGCACAATGATACTCACAGGTGTAGCCAACATTCGATGAAGATGTTACAAATTTGATTTTTAAACTCTACTCTAAGGTCATAAGGGGTAGAGCGGCTAGCTCTACTGACCATCAAAAGGTATGATGATGGCTACTATGAGCCACGCCAGCCTAGAGAGATGGTACCTATAAGTTCAAGAAAATAAGAAACAAGAAATTAATGATAAATTAGGATATTGTGGAAAAGTCCCACATGTGATCACCACTATAGATGTACAAAAACCATACACCTAAACATGTAATATGAAATCAAATTGATAATGCAAATTATGTAACCATAATGACAAAGAAATAGAGAAAATATAGTGCCCTTCTCATTAATATTTGAAATTGTCTTTACAAGAGGTTACAAAATATCCCTCTTAGGGATTACACCAATTGATACAAATTACAATATGAAACCCCAAAGGGTAGGTGCAATTCAAAAGATCTTTGCTCTCCCAAAACTGATTATGGAGGGTTTCTTTGTGACCTCCGCTTGATGATGTAAATATTGAAGGATCTTTATGATGATTAGCTCCTATGGAAACCTGAGATCTGCACACAAAAGCACTTACAAGAAATTAGTAGCAAATGTGGAACCTCTCAAGATGAGGTCCATTTCATGATAAACCAATGAAAGGAAAATGCATAAAATAGTAAAGAAATGCATGTAAAATTGAATGAAAATATGCTAAACTATGTTAGAAACCAAATTGAAAGTTGCTAAAGCTAATCTAACTAAGAAAATATAGTAAATCAAATATCACTAAGAGGTCATCATAGGGTATAACGGCTAGCTCTATTAGCCATCAGAGGGTCCAGTGGTTGCACCTACGGGTCACTTTGGGGCGAAGTGACCGCTGAATAGAGAGTCTGTTCTTCATGCTCGATGTGGGGTGACATTCAATTTGACTATCAAATTGATGTTCAAGGATCGTGTGCTTTGAAGCATAGTTGAATCATGGGAATTGGCTCGAATTCAAGATGAATTATGATGCACAATGGTGGGATTTGGCCTTCAAGCTCTCAAAAACTCCATTGATGGGCATGCAATCTTCATAGCTGGATTTGGGTAGCACTCCGTTGCATATGAGAGAAGGTTCTCTCTATTACTCAAACTAGTAGCACTTCATTGTGGATAATTGATGATCTCTTTCTCTATTTAAAGTTTTTGGGCACCTTTTATAGATTTTCCCAATTGGCATCTTAGCTTGCAAGGGAAGCCAAGATCAAGATTCAGTTAGGATCAGGCATCCCAAGCATCACTTCTAGAAGCTTCTCATCGTTAATCATTATGCACAACTACTCTGTAATGGATTTGGCTTAGCTCGAGGAGCCCGAGTTTGTTATAGGTGAGGCCATCCTAGGGTGGAGCGGCCAGGCTTGGGGGCCATCACAGGGTCCAACGATCACTCGAGGCCGCTCCTGGGTATGATGATCCAAGCTGAAAAGGATTGATTGCCCCTATTTGAGTGGTTAGAACCACTGTTAGGTCTTGGGAAGGCCCAAGATGAGTCATATGGCCTGAAAAGGTGTCCATATGAGTAGCCTCCTCAACATGACGTGTTTTAGGTGTCTACAGATCCCTAAAAAGGACTTATTAAGGAATTAATAGGTTGTTATAGTCATAAGCTTATATTAATAAAAGAAACAAAATTAAGTAGTGAGAAATGTAACTATGCTTTTAAAATGATTTGGAACATGAGTGATTTTCTGGTAGATTCTTCTATAGGAGATTTAGATAGTATTGCAACAATATAGGAAAAACAAAAATGGGATAGGCAATTGTTAAAATAAAAAAGTAATTGGGTTGCTAGACTATTTTGTAGGAAAGAGGAAAACATCAAGTTAGGATTATAAATGTATATGCTCCAATTATAGTTACTTGTAAAAAATGTTAGAAGGACCTTAGCAAACATTTGTGAAACATAGTGAATGATTCATTGTAATCTATGGATTCTTGGGGTGATTTCAACACTATTCTATCTCCTTTGGAAAAGAAGGGTGGTATTCCAAGATGGTCTAAATCAATATAAAATTTTGTTTCATTTGTCAATTCAAATGGACTTTGGGATGTTAGTCCTTGAATTTTTCAATATACAGGGGATAATAAATGCATTGAGAAAACTTGTATAGTATAAATATTGAATAGCTTCCTATTATCGAACAAAAGGTTACAAATAATCTATTTTCAGATATTTTATTTCAAGCAAAATTATATCACAAACCCTTTCTTTTGACTTGTGATTTACACAATAATAGTTATCACAAACCATTTTCTTTCTAGTCTATGTGTCTCCAAGACCCCAATTTTTTCTAGACGATTATGTTATAGTAGGATGATGTAAATTTTGAAGGATCATGTACAAGTTTGTTAAAAGATGAAATATTTAGAGCAAATGAAGATTTGGAATACCAATTTTTTTGGAAATATTTTTAAAGAAAAAATTGAATTCAAGCTCAAAAATTTACAAAATATAGTATAAACTAATGGAATAGATTAGGATTATTATGTGAGAGGAAAACAATTACTTTATTATTATCATAATGCATTGAAAAAGGAGTCATATTGGTTCTAAAAATCTAGGGAGAAATGGCTCAAGGAAGGAGATAGAAATACAAAAATAAATCATGCTATAACAAAAATAATTTTTTCTTTTCATTACATAAAAAATTATTTTAACTCTAGATGGATGAAATATTGAGGAAGAAGAAGATATAAGAAAGGAAGCAATTAATTATTTCAAAAATATTTTGTTAGATACTAGGCAAGATAAGGATGCATAGGATAAGCTTTTACAAAATATTACATCAATTATCACACAAGGACAAAATAAAAATTTGATGAAGATATCTATGGATGAGCTACATGAAGTGGTTTTCTCTTTCCATCCTAACAAGGCACTTGCCCTAATGGATTTCTTACAATTTTCTTTCAAAATATTTGGAATTTATTGAAGAGTAACATATTGCAGTTGAAGAGGCTTGGAAAAGGAAGGCTATAATAAATGATATGTCACTATTATTATATTGGTTACCAAGAAAAGCAAGACAAAATATATTGATAATTTCATCCAATAAGCCTTTGCAATTGATTTATAAGACCATTAAATGATAACAAATAGGTAGAAAGAAATTCTATATTATACTATCTCAAAGGAACAATGTGGTTTTGTTCATGGTAAACAATTTTTTATGGTATAATTATTGCATAGGAGGCCATACATTCTCTTCATTCCATGAAAAATAAAGTATGCTTATGAAATTAGATATGAACAAAGCACATGATAGAGTTTCCTAAAGTTTTCTACATGATATTTTAAAAAAGATTGGTTTTGATTATAGTTGGTATGAATAGATTAAATATTGTTATAGCATTGCAAAATATTCTATTTTGATTAATGGTTATCCTCTCTGCTACTTCAAGTCATCTTGTGGACTTCGCCAAGGTGATCCACTATCTCATTGCCTATTCATTATTCTTGTGGAGGCATTAAGGAGGGCTTTCTCCAAGGCAAAATGTAACATCCCAATAATTACCTAACTCAACCAAGATATTTATTTTTAAATTTATATTCTACCTGAACATGGCATGGAGTTAGCTATGGTTCTTTGTGTTCTATTCTAAGTAACTTAGTCCCTCTATGGATTTGTTCCTTTCATTTGGAAATGCCACAAGAATTACCCATCCCTACAACTTACATATATCATATAATATAAGTGCATTAGGTAAGTTATCCCTATAAATTACACATATCATTTAATGTAAGTATATTAGGTAAGATTTATGCTTGGACTATCCCTCTCATATTTTTGATGAGCTAGTTTGACTTCTCTCAATCCTTTGAGAGTTCACACCAATCCCTGCTCCTCACATAGGTCTATTTATGTAAGAGCACTACGTGTGTCCCAAGCAACTTAAAATTTCATTTTCATGGTTGGCTAGTCTTCCTACTTAGACCATACCCAATAACACTAAGTCATTATATGTTTTCCTTCATTATTTTCCTAACTATTAAAATTTTTATGGTAGAACATATAACATGGCTAATCCTTCAATGAATCTATATCACCATCATGCAGTAAATAACTTCTCAAGGTTAACATGCAAGTTTTATATTCATTCATGATATTTATAACATAAATTACTGCAAGGCCAAAAGCAAATATTCATAAAGAATTATCACAATAATTAAAGAACCGATTCCATAATTATTAGAATTAAAGCATAGATTCACCTTAAAGGAAAGTCTCCACAAAAGAGCCACACAAAAATATTATTTTATCTTGGGAAACCTGAAGGTAAAAACCCAACCATGAATTTTTTCTGTAATTATTATTAAGATTGGATAATTACAATCAACCGAGGCTTCTAAATTAGCCTTCAATCTCTATTTTATAATTCCATGACTCTTATCAATTTACAATCTGAACTTATCCATTGGTTCATAATATTTAATAGGCATGAATTTTTGTATTTAAAATAATACATAATCTAGTAAACAACTTTATTTCCATCTCTTTAAAGTACCATCCGACTTCCACCATTAGCCTGAAGATACCTGTACTATCTTCATTTTACCATATAAAACCTATTAATGCTTTGCCATCAAACGTAAATTCAGTCTTGACAATTTTAAACCATACTCTTTGCTATTGATTTTGATTTCCAGCTAGCATAAATTTATCTCAGCTCTTCAACGAGCAACGTCTCAAATATCTATCTCCACCAAAAAATAATAGATATTTTTATTTTTATTTTAGAGAACAATACATAAGATTTACTTTATCTTAATATTTAATTACAAATTTTACTCGACTAGATTGAAAAACCATATCCCATGTCTATTTAAAACTAATGTAGCACACAAAAGCTTAAACTTCCAACAGAAAACATGATACACCTACCTACTCATCTCATAGGGAAATCTTTACCTGGTCTATTCTATAAGGAAGTCTACATCTAGCCATAGAAGACTCGTCAATGCATTGGATATGATGTTAGGGAAAACTAAAACACATCACCAAGTTTGCCAAAGATCCTCATTACTATTGATGCAGTAACACACAACCTGAGAGCTATGTTCCTTCGCCCTCTATTCTGGATTGACTAGATCTAATTTCTAGATCTCTTTCTAGCCTATACAAACTTACATCTATAGAAGTCTGATAGACCGTTGTACTTAGAAAGGAATCTTAATATAGGATCTTCACCTAAGCACAACCCAGACAATGAAAAATTGATGCGATCAATAAACACAAAGCATTGGCTCAACTCGACAGTATGCTCAGTTACACATTTTCTCATCCTACATACAATGCTCTTGGAAGTCATCCCAAACCTATATAACCATTCTTTAAATACTCTTATGTTTTCAAAAGCACAACATTTTAGCAACAGTCACCAATATACGCTCATGTCCCTGAACCAAAATCATTCTTTGTTAACAAGATAACAATAACATAAAAATTTCCTATTCAGTGACATAATAGCGTTGGATGAACTAATGAATCCAACCCATATTAGATAAGATATCACTCATACCTGACCTTACCTTCTCTACAGGAACTTCACTTTCATTCACGTTGCAAAGAAGGTTCCTTTGAACTCTAAACATACTAATAGTGGTACTAACAAATATCTCTATCATTCATATATCTTACAAAGTCACAGAGAATATTTTCAAACTATATTCAATTCACAAAAGTGATACAAACAAATATCTCAAAAATTCACTTATCTTACAACATCATAGAGAACATTTTCAAACTATCTTCAATTCATAAAAGTGAAACAAATATCTCTACCATTCACTTATCTTACAATATCATAGAGAACATTTTCAAACAATCTTCAATTCACAATAGAACACATGTTAGAGTAGGTTGTTTACCTTAGCTCATGTTCACCTAGGTAATTTATTTTCCTTTTATTTAGTTGTTCCATGTATTTTCCCCACCCACTTATGTGTGGATATTTCATTTACCTTATTTAGATATTATGAGATGTTACATATTTATTTCTTAGATATTATGGGGATAATTTTAGGTTTGACTATTCCTAGGAGTTATGGGGATATTTTTAGGTATATTTGGAGGGTTGATATTCTTTCTCCCCATAGCGGTTACAGATCTATAGACCATATCACTTATTCCTTTTGTACGGTGGATATTTATCCTTAGCTTGATCCTACTACTATGGTTGATCATCCTTACCTATATAATCAAGGTACCCTCATTGTACTCATTGAGAGAAAGTTCATTATTCATGTATAATATATGATATTGTTGCTCATTGTTTTGCATATCCATTTGTAAGCTTATGCTATTAATTTGCTTTCATATTATTGTTTTTGTTGAATGTGATGTTCTATTAACACTTGAGATCCTTACAGCTTGGAATGATCTTATTATCATTCCTTTCATGGCATCAGAGCAATAGGTGTTGCAGTCATCCATTTGTGAGTGTTGTGCGGTTGTTTCTCTTGCAAGTTCGAAGATTGGTGTGGAAGCTTCAGTTTTTGTGATCGGGTCCTTGGTGGAGTTTTTTGGCAAGTTTGTGTCTCTCCTTCCATTTTCAGATCATCATGAGCCTCCTAAAATCTCTTCTGCCCATACTGAAATAGCCTCATTCCCTTGGATCTATCCTAAGCATTTTTCCTTGAGCATTTCCTTTTTTGGCAGGGTCACCAACCCAACCCGTTTTTATATTTTGCATTTATCTCCTGATAAAAATGGAATTTTTCCACAAAATTTTTTGGAGGTCTGTATATTTATTCATATGAGTTGTGACAAAAATTTCATCTCATTTGGATACATATTCTTCAATATATCATATTTTTATGAAAACCTGCACTTTTTTAGTAATCTGCATATACTTCATCAAAGATTCGAATTTTTTACATATTTTTATACAGAATATATAAAATCATATTATAGACCTTCCCATAAAATTTCAAAGAATTTGGATCTGTATTCAAACTGTTACAGTGATTTTACTATTTTTAGTAAAATCGTTCTTTCGGGATAAATATTGGGAGTTGCTCAGTGCAATTTTTTCCAGGCCTGTAAAATCATGTTTTTGATATTTTTTAAAATTGTATATTTTTTGGATCTGTATTTAGACATTTATAATGATTTTATGACTGCACTCCCAATATTGCATTGTTAAAAAGGTTTTTGCACTTGAACAAGTATATGGACTATTGTTATAAAGTTCCATCTTCCTTCATTTTTTGTTTGTCCACTTAGTTTGGAAATTTGTGATCAACTTACTTGGTATTAAGTATTTGCAGAGCCTACACATTGTTGTGCTTGAGGATTCCTTTATCTTTGACTTCCCTTGCTTTGTTGTGGTGCATCCTCTTATGCCAATCTTCCTCATTAAGACACTTAGTTTGAAGGAGGGGATTCTTTTGGGAATTCATTTGGATATTTCTTCAAAGTTTAGAAGCTTCATTTGTGCATTGACGTAATTTTATGGTATTTTGCACCACCTTGTGACATCACACTGGACCTCTCACATTATAATAGCAATTGATTTTGGGGGGGCTCTTCCACTTTTGAGGACATCTTGGAAACTTCTTTTTTAAAACTTAGCATAGAGGCAAATGCTGAAAATTTTGAAGCATGGTTTAAGTTACTTTGTTCATTATGTTAGAGTGAATGTTTGGATCCATTTTTCATAACTCCAAAACCCAAACCAATGGTGAAGGATAAGGAGTATATGACATGGTTCATGAACAATTTAAGGATCTCTATCATGCTTTATTATTCAGTTTATGGGGAGCTTCAAAAATTTATTGGAGTTCACAAGAACACACCTCACCTTGCTTATCATATGTTGAAAGAAATTTTTTATCCAAGACACATTCTCTTACAATTGCTTGCATGGAGGACATCATTTGTGACATTGCATCTTTGTTTTTGGAGTCACTATCTCATGATGTTTTGGATGATGAATTTGATGTTATAGTATCTGATTCGGATATTTTACAGGATACATATCCACACTTGTCTTATGTGGATGATCATGTTGATGTTGCAGCATATAAAGCAGAGATTTCATGGCATGTTACATCCTTACATATAGATGACTTCTTGTATGGTGTTGTCTCTCTCTTCATTGAGAGCCACACATGTGATTCTCTTGACATGTATGAGGAGCTCACTCATTTACTTATGATGATGTATATATTGTACCTCCTCCATGTACTTCTTCCTTTGTGGACCCTTTTTTGGTGTGCCCTCATTTGAGTGAGCCACCTCGTCCACCATTTTCTTCTCATGTTTCTTTCACATTGGATGATGTACTCCTATAGAAGTTGGATACAAATATTTTGTCTTCGGTTGGACTCTCACTTGGAGATCTTGAAGACTATGTTGATTCTTTTGAGGCTTCTAAACCTTCACTTATTTCTCTTGTTGCTTCCATGGGATCATCATCACTTATGCAGTAGGACATTGGTGATTCTTCCTTGATGGATGCTCTTCACACATCTCTTCCACTTTTGAACACTCATGGTTTTGTGCATATTGATCTTTTGGATGTTGATTGGGACTATATTCTACCCTATTTTGGTGTTGACTTGGGCTACTACATTCTTGGAGATTCATTTCATAATTCATTACTGATATCTTCTTCACTTTAGCTTAGTTTGAAGGATTCTACGTCATCATTCTACATTTTATTCCCATCTTCTCACACTCACTTGGAGTGGGAAGACATTCGATGGATACTTCATGGCTACTTTCTTCCTCGTGGGAGACACATTGTTCATCGTAGAGGCATCCACTTCTTCATAGGACTTCTTCATGGAGATCGTCATCCTAGGAGGGTGTTGGGAGAACTTCTTGGCTCCATTCCTACTTTGTTTTCTCTCTTTCTAGCTGGATGGTTTTTTTCCACATGGTTTTCCACCTTCTTGTTCAAGATCTTTTGGATACACATTGTACATGAGTACCTAATAAGACCTTGTTGTTGGGACTCATATTGTGGATAGGCCACTTTATTTTTTGGCACCTAGCTTCACTTGGGGGGGGGTGTTAGATTAGGTTGTTTACCTTAGCTCATGTTCACTTAGGTAATTTATTTTCCTTTTATTTAGTTGTTCCATGTATTTTCCCCACCCACTTATGTGTGGGTATTTCATTTATCTTATTTAGATATTATGAGATATTACATATTTATTTCTTAGATATTATGGGGATAATTTTAGGTTTGACTATTCCTAGGAGTTATGGGGATATTTTTAGGTATATTTTGAGGGTTGATATCTTTTCTCCCCATAGAGGTTACATATCTATGGACCATATCACTTATTCCTTTTGTACGGTGGATATTTATCCTTAGCTTGATCCTACCGCTATGGTTGATTATCCTTGCCTATATAAGCAAGGCACCTTCATTGTACTCATTGAGAGGAAGTTCATTATTCATGTATAATATATATGATATTGTTGCTCATTTTTTTGCATATCCATTTGTAAGCTTATGCTATCAATTTACTTTCATATTCTTGTTTTGGTTGAATATGATGTTCTATTAACACTTGAGATCCTTGCAGCTTGGAATGATCTGATTATCATTCCTTTCAACATATTTGCATAATTTTCCACAAAATGCATCTCTTTCAGCATAACTCAAGTTACCAGATCATATCCAATTACCAGCATTTATTTTTTCAAGCTAATTCATGTAATACTTACCATTTTCTTTTTGTTTGAGTGAGAGTCAGCAATACTTGGACACCAATTTAGCATTGCAAATCCCTTCAATGAGCTCTGAAATCAATCATTTTTGTCTTCCTCTCAATTTCTTTGCCCTTCCTCTTCGAAATTGAATCTCCCAAAATGAAGAACAACCACACCATTTATATTTTATAGTAAACTCAATGACCACTCCATCCGCTTTACACATCTTTACTCCTCCTCCCACTCACTCTACTTCCACTATCCATAAATGGTATATCCATTCCATCATGGCCACCAGCAACTCATTCAATAATCTTACCATATAGTAGATGCATCCAAGAGCCAAATTGGATTAGTCGCATGTTTAAAAATAATAAATACTTCCAAAATGCAATAAAACATAATATTATTATTTTTGTAAATATATGTCCATCAATAACATGTAGAAGTAGACAATTGATAGATCTCCAAAAACTGGGCTACCAGATGATATGGTATAATGAAAAAAACTGATTTATTCTTATTCACAGGTGCATATATACAGTAGAAAATAGAAAAGAACATATCGGCACTAACAGAAGGTGTGCCAGATCATGTCGGCACTAACAGAAGGTGGCTAGTCATGTCGGTAAGTGGTGTTGGAAAACAATATCGATAACTGTTGTCGGCAAGTCGGTAAGCCTAATACACGTAGGAAAATTAAACCTAAGCCTAATGATATGGTATAATGACAAAAACTGGTTTATTCTTATTCACAGGTGCATATATACAACAAAAAATAGAAAATAACATGTCGACACTAACAGAAGGTGTGCCAGATCATGTCGGCACTAACAGAAGGTGCCTAGTCGTGTCGGTAAGCGATGTCGAAAAACAATGTCGACAACTATTGTTGGCAAGTCGGCAAGCCTAATACACGTAGGAAAATTAAACCTAAGCCTAAGGTCTAATCCTCATCAATCTTCAAAGTCTTCTCATCCTGAGAAAATCATAAAGCAAGACATTAGTCCAATAAGTCTAAATTAAGATATGCAAGAAAAGTTAGCAAAAATCCATAACACAAGTACCAAATTTATTTCCAAGTATCCTTCATACCAAATGAGACAAAAATATTATTACTATAAACCATATATCTTACATACTTAACACATGGAAAAAGCAATCATTCCATCAATAAGATATATAGGTCATTTCCATAAAATGTTTGTTTTACATATCTAGTCATGAAGTTGTCAATTGTTACCACAAAAACAACACAATAAAATCCAAGTTCATCCACATAATAAGTCTACCAAGGGAGGGTCATGACATCCTTCCCCCCTTAGGCTCAACACAGTCCTTTGTGTCTTTACTAGTTCCATCAACAAAAGAAAATATCAATTACATATTATTTTCAAATAGGAAAGGAAAATGTTTTTGCATGTCTACTACTTTCTCCCAAGTAGCATTTATTTTGAAATATCAATCCCACTAGACCTTGCATTGCTCCAAGGTCCCTTTCCTCATATATTTGGAGCAAAACTCAAGGATCTTTACTGGTCGAACCTCTATAGACTTTGGCTCCACCATCTATAGTTTAGAAAAGTACAACACATGATCAATATTAGCTATATATTTTCTAATTAATGATGTATGAAATGTGTCAAGAATCTTCGACAAAATGGGTGTTAAGGCAAGTCAGTATGCCACAAAACTAATCTTTTCTGTTATTTCAAAAGGTTCAACAAAATACGGATCAAGTTTTGTGGATAAAATAGCACTCTTTTTAGATTTCACTCTCAAAAACACTTTGTCACCCATATCAAACTCCCTTTGCAACCTCTTAAGGTCAGCATAACTTTTATAATGATTCCTTGCTTCTTTAAGCCTTTCTCTAATAATTCTTAATTATTGCCCCATTTCCTTGACCATATTTGGTCCAAGCACAACCCTATCCTCTAGATTGTCCTAAGAAAATGGTCTCATACATCTCCTACCATATAAGGCTTCAAATGGTACCATACCCAAGGTCGAATGGTGATCGTTATTGTAGGTAAATTCTACCAAGTAAAAAAAACCTTCCCATTGGGTCTTCTAATACATACAATACATGTGAAGCATGTCCTCTAACACTTGGTTCACCCTTTCAGTTTGTGTATCAGTCTCTAGGTGATATGCATAACTAATATTTAACCTAGTGCCAATGGCATGATGTAAAACTTACCAAAACTTGGATGTAAATATTGAGTCTCTATCTGAAATTATTACTTCCAAAAACCCATGAAGCCTGCATATTTCTTAGTCAAATATATTAGCCATAACCATGATATCATCCTTGATATTTCTAGGTATAAAATGTGCAACCTTGGTCAGTTTGTTGACCACAACTAGGATTACATCATGCTAAAATCTGGTCTTTGGTAAACCTACAATAAAATCCATTGATATCACCTATCATTTCTATGCAGGTACATCATGAGGATATAGTAGTCCTACGAGATGTCTATGTTTTACCTTAACTTTCTAGTATTTGAGGCATTGGGTGACATATTCAGTTATGTCCTTTTTCATTCTAGGTCAATAGAATATTTTCTTCATATTCTCCCTAATTTGTGTCCCTCCTAAGTGAGCAAAATATGGATATTTGTGTGCTTCATTCATGATCATTTTCTTCAAATCACCGACCTCAAGAATTATTACCCTATCCTTAAAGCACAAGAAACCATCCTTGATACTGAAATCCTTACTTTCATTGGGTTTCCTTTCCATATTTTCTCGAATTTGATTGTAAAACACATCCTGATGTTGCATTTCCTTAACTTGTTCCATCAAGTCTATATGGATGCGAGATAATACAACTATGTGTCTTCTCCTACTGAGTGCATCGACAACCTTATTTTCTTTTCCTTTGATTTATTCAATGCCAAAATCATTTTCAGTGAGAAATTTCATCCAATCTCTTTGTCTGGAATTTAGAAAAGACTGAGTAAACTTTGATGATCTATCCTCAACTCAAAGGGTCTCCCTACCAAATAGTGTCACCAACGTTTGAGAGCAAAAACCACGGCTACCATTTCCAAATCATGGGTTGCATAATTGATCTCATGTTGTTTTAGTTTCCTAGATCCATAGGCTACCACTGCTTCATCTTGTGAGAGCACTCCTCCCAAATCTTCCAATGATGCATCTATACACACAAAAAAACTACCCTAAGGGTCTAGTATCTTTAGTATGGGAAATGTAATGAGTCTTTGCTTGAGCATATCAAAATCTACTTCACATATATCCATCCAATTAAACTCTTTTTCCTTCCTCTAAAGGTTAGTTATTGGAGTGGTTATCTTTGCATAGTCCTTCATTTAATTCCTGTAATATCCAGTCAAAGCCATGAAACTCTAGACTTCCATCACATTCATGGGTAGTGGAAAATTTAGTATAGCTTCTATCTTCTTAGGATCCACCATGATCCCTTTTGCTAATACAATATGCCCTAAATATTGCACTTTTGACACATAAAATTCACACTTCGATAAGTTTCCATAAAACTAATTCTTCCTTAGAAGCTCCAGAATGAATCTAAGGTATTTCTCATGCTCTAACTTATTTTGAGAATAAATCAAAATATTATCTAAGAACATAAGAACAAATCGGTCCAACAACTTCCTAAAAATGTTATTCATCAAGTTCATAAATATTGTTGGAGCATTTGATAGACCAAAAGGTAAAATAGTAAACTCATAATGTCCATAATGAGTTTTTAAGGTTGTCTTAAAGGTATCCTCTTCTCAAATCCTCAATTGGTGGTATCCTAACTTTAGATCAATCTTTGAGAAGATAGTAGCATCTTTAATATGATCGAAGAGGTTTTCGATTCTTGGTAGAGGATATCTATTTTTAAAGGTTACCTTGTTCAAAATTTTATAATCTATACATAGTCTCAAGGAACCATCTTTTTTCTTGATGAATAGCACTGGTACATCCCATGGTGACACACTCATTCTTATCAACCATTTCTCAAACAATCCTTGTAACTACACTTTCAGCTCTTGCATCTCAATCAGATTCTTTCAATAAGGAGCTCTATGAATGGGCTTAGTTCTAGGTTGAAGTTCAAATCAAATTCATGTTTAGGTGGTAATCTAGGTAAATCCTCTATAAATATGTCTTTGAACTCCTAAAGAATTGGGTGTTTCACAAACACCTCTTCCTTCTTTTCATCATCTATCTCATTTAACTTCACTACATAAATTGTTCCTCCTCTCTTTATTGCATTCTTAAGTTGCATTGCGGAGAGGATCTAGGGTCAAAAATCCCATTATAGGCTATACACCCTCCATATTTTCCTATCATATTTCAAATACTCAACCCATCTATCCTAAAAACTAATTATAGCCTCATATGCTTGTAACGAATCCATTCTTAACACTACATCAAAAGCATGCAATGGCACTACATACAGGCATCCAATGGTCATACCACTAGGTAGGGTAATTTCTACCATGGGATAGCACCGATTAATAGATTAAGTTTATCCTAAACCATACTCAACCTTCCACCCATGTTCCAAGATTCCTGGTCTCTTTAGTATATCTTTAACTAAGCTAGTGGAAACAAAACTATCTGTAGCACCACTATCAATCAAAATTTTAATATTTCTACCAAATATTTTACCTTTTATTAGTAGTGGAGTGGCTTACCCTTCCATATTTTGACTTCTTATCATTGCATAAATCATGTGTGTAGGCTTCTTGTGTGCAGAATCCTTGTAGGTGGGTTTTTTTCCCTTCAAAATTTACCCTGTTCTATACATACATTTATTGACATAATGTGGCCCACCATAATTAAAGCATCCATCCTTAGGTATTGGGTGAGTTTTCTGCCTCTTCCTAAACTTTCCTTGCTTCCTATCATTTATTCTATCCTATCTAGAGGAACTCTTATTTGCTTGCTCCTCTTACCACTTCATGAATCCTACACTGTTCCTTTTTTTGAGAGCTTGTTTGTCCTACTCATAAGCTCCCTCATAATAAAAGTAGGGCTTAAGATAGGTCTCAAATTTTCTAGCCAAGTCATAGGCCTTCTGTAGAGTATTAGGCTCTCTCATGTTCACTTCATGCCCTAACTTGGGATTAGCTCCTAAAATGAACTTATGGACCTTCATCTTCTCATTATATGTGGGCACATATTTCAATAACTTAATAAATATCTGGTAATATGCCTCTACAATTTTATTTCCTTATCTAATATTGGTGAACTCTTCCAATTTATTAGTATATAAATGTTTGGTGATGAACCTTTCTTTACAAGCTACTACAAAGTTTACCCATTTTAGATCAACCATGGCCTTAATTCCCTTTTCCTCATTGAATGTTTCCCACCAATCCAAGCCGACACCCTATAGGTGGAGAGTGGCATGAGACGTTTAGGTTCCAGTGAAATAGTTCTTCATGTTGTAGAAATTTTATCTCCTTTAGCCAAGCTTCGACTTTATCACCATCTTCCTCTCCATTGAACTTGGAAGATCTTAGATGTTTCATATCCTTGCCTAATTCTGCCTCCAATAAAATTCTAGCCTCTTGTACCTATGTAAGAGGTCCATTACCTTATCTCTCTCTAGAGTTTCTAGCTTGAGTTTCTTGACTCAACACGGCCTCCAACAACTGCTTATATACTTCTACATGTTCACAAAGTAGGGTAATTGTTGTAGAGAGATCCTCCCTCTCATTACTAGGATTGTTCGCACCTACATCGGTGGTCCTGACTTCTACATTATTTTGTCGTGTCTACCTCAGTTGTGGGGTATAAATTCATCTCCTTCTCTTTGGTGGTATTGTCCCTAGCCATACACAAGAGAGATAGTAGGAATTAGTTCCCAATTACTTCTTTGAAATGATTTTTCTACTAATAACTATCTACCTAGTCTTCTTAACAAGGTAGGTGGGGTTTTTCTTTCAGTAGATAATTTATTCTTGCAAAGTGTAACCCTTTTATGGGCAAGTGTCCTATACACACCATTGCCTACTCTTTTGCAAGGAAGTCTATATCCCTACAAATCGTGATCTGATACAAAATGTAACATCCCAATAATTACCCAACTCAACTAAGAGATTTTTTTTCTAATTTATATTCTACCTAAACATGGTATGGATTTAGCTAAGGTTCTTTGTGTTCTAGTCTGAGTAACTTAGTCCCTATGTGGATCTGTTGCTTTCATTTGGAAATACCACAAGAATTAGCCATCCCTACAACTTACATATATCATTTAATGTAAGTGCATTAGGTAAGCTATCCCTATAACTTACACATATCATTTAATGTAAGTACATTAGGTAAGATTCATGCTTGAACTATCCCTCTTTATCTTTCTTTTGATGAACTAGTTTGACTTCTCTCAATCCTTCAATATTTCACACTAATATATGTTCCTCACATAGGTCTATTTATGTAAGAGCACTAGGTGTGTCCCAAGTAACTTAATATTTCATCATCATGATTGGCTAGTCTTCCTACTTAGACCATACCCAAGAACACTAAGCCATTGTAAGTTTTCCTTCATTATTTTGCTAACTACTAATTTTTATGGTAGAACATATAATATGGCTAATCCTTAAATGAATCTATATCACCATCATGCATTAAATAACTTCTTGAGGTTAACATGCAAGTCTTATATTCATCCATGATATTCATAATATAAATTACTACAAGACCAAAAGTAAATCTTCATAAAGAATTATCATCGTGATTAAAGAATTGATTCCATAATTATTAGAATTAAAGCATAGATTCACCTCAAAGGAAAGTCTCCACAAAAGAGGCACACATCAACATTATTTTATCTTGGGAGACCCAAAGGTAAAAACCCATCCATGAATTTGTTCTATCTTTATTCTTAATATTGGATAATTACAATCAACCGAGGCTTCTAAATGAGCCTTCAATCTCTATTTTAGAGTTCCATGACTCTTATCAATTTACAATATAAACTTGTCCATCAATTTGTAATATTTAAAAGGTACAAAGTTTTGGATTTAAAGTAATACATAATCTAGTAAACAACTTCCACCATTGGCTTGAATATACTTGTATTGTCTTCATTTTACCATATGAAACATGTTAATGCTTTTAAATCAAACGTAAATTCAGTCTTGATGATTTTAAACCATAACCTTTGTTATTGAGTTTGATTTCCATCTAGCACAAAGTTATCTCAGCTCTTCAACGAGCGACATCTCAAATATCTATCTCCATAAAAAACAAATAGATGTTTTTATTTTTCTTTTAGAGAACAATACACAAGATTTACTTTATCTTAATCTCTAATTACAAATTTTACTTGATTGGATTGAAAAATCATAGTCCATGTCTATTTAAAACCAACGTAGCACATAGAAGCTTAAACTTCCAACAAGATACATAATAGACCTACCTACTCATCTCATAGGGAAATCCTCACATAGCCTATTCTATAAGAAAGTCTACATCCAACCACAGAAGACTCATCAATGCATTGGATATGCTGCTAGGGAAAAATAAAACACATCACTATGTTCATCAAAGATCCTCCTTCCTATTGATGCAGTAAAATACAACTTGAGAGTGACATTCCTTCACCCTCTATCTTGGATTGACTAGACCCGATTTCTAGATCCCTTTCTAGCCTATACAAACTTACATTTGCAAAATTTTGACATACCATTGTACTAAAAAAGGAAGCTTAATATAGGAGCTTCACCTAAGCACAACCTAGAAAATGGTAAATTGATGTTGTTATAAGACATAAAGTGTTAGCTCAACTCGATTCTCTACTCAGTTACAAATTTCCCCATCCTACATACAATACTCCCAAAATTCATCCCAATCCTATATAACCATTCTTTAAAGACTCCCATGTTTTCAAAAGCACAACATTTTAGTAACAATCATCAATACACACTCATGTCCTTGAACCAAACTCACTCCTTGTTAACAAGATAACAATGACATAAAATTTCTCATTCAGTGACATAATAGCATTGAACAAACCAACAAATCCAACCCAGATTAGCATAAGACATCACTCATACCTAACCTTACCTTCTCTATAGGAGCTTCACTTCCATTCACATTGTGGAGAAGGTTCCTTTCAACTTTAAGTATACTAATAGTGGTAATAACAAATATCTCTACCATTCACATAGCTTACAACATCACAGAGAATACTTTCAAACTATCTTCAATTCACAAAAGTGATAGTAACAGATATCTCTACCATTCACTTATCTTACAATATCATAGAGAATGTTTTCAAACCATATTCAATTCACAATATAACATATTTGCATAATTTCCCATAAAATACATCTCTTTCAACATAACTCGAGTTACCATATCATCTTCGATCACAAGCATTCATTTTGTTCAAGCTAATTCAAGTAATACTTACCATTTTATTTTTGTTTTAGTGAGAGTCAACAATACTTGGGCATCGATTCAGCACCATAAATCCCTCCAACGGGCTTTGAAATCAATTCTTTTCATCCTCCTCTTGATTTCTCTACCCTTCCTATTTTAAATTGAACTTCCCAAAATGAAGAACGACCACACCCTTTCTCTCTAGTGGTAAAATAAATGTATCACTCCATCCACCTTACACATCTTTACTCCTCCTCTCACTCACTCTACTTCCACTATCCATTAATAGAATATTCATTCCACCGCGACCCCCTGTAACTCATTTCATAATTTTACCATTTAGTAGATGCATTCAAGAGCCAACTTGGATTAGTCGCATGTTTAAAAAGAATAAATACTTCCACCATGCAATAAAACACAAGATTATTATTATTTTAAATATTTGTCCCAATTGATAGATCCATCTTCAAAGTCTTCTCATCCTGAGAAAAATATAAAGCAAGACATTAGTCCAATAAGTCTAAATTAAGATATGCAAGAAAAGTTAGCAAAAATCCATAACACAAGTACCAAATCTATTTCCAAGTACCCTGCAAACCAAATGAGACCAAAATATCATTATCGTAAACCATAGGTCTTACATACTTAACATATGGAAAAATCAATCATTCCATCAATAAGATATATAGGTCATTTCCATAAAATGTTTGTTTTGCATATCTAGTCATGAAGTTGTCAAATGTTACCACAAAAACAACACAACAAAATCCAAGTTCATCCACATAATAAGTCTGCCAAGGGAGGGCCATGACACAAAAATAGAAGGAAAAATAAAAGGTATTCAAGTTGTAAAAAATGGTTGCTATGAATCTCATCTCCAATTAATTGAAGAAACTTTTCTTTTGGGCCATCCCTCAATCGATGATGCCATGGAGTTTAAATTATCATTCTATGAGAAAGCCACTAGACACTTGGTTAGTACTATAGAATCTAAGATTTTTACATTAAAACTACCTTATATTTATAATGAATATTATAATTATTTTAGGATTTAAAATTGAAAAAATTCCATCAACCTTATTGGGTATTCCTTTGTCTCATAAATAAAATGAATATGAGCTTTAAGTCTCTTGTTTGGATAGAATGAAAGCTTATCTGGTAGGTTGGATAAGTAACTGCTTAAACATGGCGACAAGGCTACAACTCATAAAGACTACATTACAATCCATCCCTATTTATATGATGTCACTTTTAAGATTACCAGTAGGTATAGCATCAGAAATTAAAAAAATTATAGAGACTTTCTTTGGAAAGGATGCAAGGAGAAATTTAGGTTTCCTCTTTGTAAGCGGGATAGGGTCTGAAAAGGAAAGAATGTTGGAGGAGCGGGCTTGTGAAATTGCATACTTATGAGTTTGACATTAGGGACAAAGCTTGGGTGGAGATTATTTAGAGATCAAGGAAATAATTGGGCAAAAATATTACTTCAAAAATATATAGGTCCTATTGATGCAATCAAATTATTCAAGAAAAGAACCCCACCCAAAGGATCATCAATATGAAATTTCATAAGAGATAGTTTACAATTGATTAAAAAATATATATTAGATGGTCAATCAATGAGGGAAATAATACAAATATTTGGTCTAATGCTTGGCTAAAGCCTCTTCTTAACTTTGACTTAAAATGACAACCATTGGCTTGGGCATGCCTAGCTTGTAAAGATCCAAAGGTCAAAGACCATATTAATATGAGCAACAACTCCAAATCATGGATTTCTATCAGTAACTTGGTTGAAGGAGAGAAACTCAAACAAATTATAGATGAACTTCAAAGTATGCTTTAAGAGTTTTACTACTGATTTTTACAAGAAAAGATGAGTTGGCTTGGAATCTATGAAAATATGGTGGATGCTAAGTTGGGGATATGCAATCAAAATTTATTACTCCCAAATATTTTTCTTAGAAGAATATTTGGTCACTAGAAACTCTCCTTAAGGCCTCAACATTCATTTGGTTAACAGTTTAAAACAAGATTCTAACTGGAGAGAGTCTACAAAGAATATATCTTGGACCTTTCAGATGTGCCTTCTATGAGAAGGATTTAGAAACATTAGACCATTTACTTCTTCATTATATCTTTGCTCACACTATTTGGGATTACCTTTTTTTTTAAATATAAAAATATATTAGATAGCTCTATCAACATTGAAAGAGTTGATGAAATGTCAGATTAATTATTTCAAAGGTAAAGCATTAAGTATTCAATGAAGAATTAGCCTTCCATTATTTGTAAGAATTTATGGCTTGAAAGGAAGAATATAATTTTATAAATAAATCTCAATGCTCAAGTTTGAAACTATATTATTGCCTTTATTGTAGAATGCTTATAGATATGGTGCTCATCAAGGGAAGTTTCAAGTGCAAGAAAAAGAGGTGGTAACAACTTGGTTATAGGATTTGAACATATATGGAAGAGTCGTTTGCTATAATGGCATTTAATGACATTAAAATAAAGGATCTACTTTGATCTAGTGTAAAATAAAAATATCCAAAAATTAGGTTTGTCAAAATTAATTTTCATGGTGCTTTTAAAAGAAATCCAAGAAAAGGGTAGTGTTTTTCGAGATAATGAAGGCAAAAATCTCCCCACTTACTCATAATCATTTGGAACTTCAATTAATAACTATGCATAGGCTAGGACACTTCTTATAGGGATTAAAATTGCAATAGGAAAAGGATAGAAAGATATTTCATTTGAAGAGATTCATAAATTATGGTTAATGCTATCAACAAAAATAGATGTAGAGATTGAATAAAAAATAATGTTGTTTTTGATATCCATCATCTATTATTGGAGGCAATCTCTTGGAAATGTGAGCATATTTATAGAGAAGAAAATTGGGTGGCAGATAATTTAACCAATCATGGTATTCTTCATCTTGATGAAACTCAAATTTTAAAAGGCAACTAAGTGCGATTTTATCTCTTAATCAAAATGATGTCAAGTTAAAGAATATATCACTTCAAACAAGTTAAAAAACATATTTAATAAAAAAAATAAAAAATATTTGAAATAATAAATTAATCCATGTAACAACAAATATAATATTTTAGTAATTTTATGGAAATGGCACCCAATAAAAGTCACATATAACATATTAAAAAGAAAAGAGTCTAAAGTTTTATTTGTCCAAGTATCATAATAAGATAAGAAAATCATAAGTAGGGAATTTTTGTTAAGAGTTAAATAATTCTGTTTACATGGTTGTTATGAGATGTAATATTATAATATAATAATTTTAATAAAATATTTATTTTTCAAATCTTAATTCTGCTGGGCTTGTCCTTTTCTTGGTGCGGCTGTAAAGGTTTAAAATGATCCTGCAGTGGTTATAGGGCAGATTGGATGGACAGCCTTCCTGAATTTGTGATGGCTACCGAAAATTATATATATATTTTGTATAATTTTTTTTTTAATGATACTTCTTAAACATATCCGCAGCCGGATTATACCAAGGTGATGTACTTTATTTTATATTATTTCATATAAAGAGAGAGTTCAACCAATCAATTTCCTTAAAAATTTTAATGATCAAATTCTTTGATATTTATAAAAGAAATTTTGGTTTTAGTATAAAGATGCGACTTTTATTAAGAACTCATAGGTCGCGTTGATCCGTGAGCGAGTTTCCTAACTTTCTAGTTTTAAAACCCTTATACCTACTATTATAGTTTCAATTTCTATTAATCTCGTTTGCCAAGATTTTCCCTAACGCAAAAGACCACTGAGGTTCTTTATTTTATATGAAACTAGCCATCCGCAAGATTTAGTATCTTAAACTAAGAAAACCCTTATACCTATTATGGTTTCAATTTCTATTAATCTCGTTTGCCAAGATTTTCCCTAACGCAAAAGACCACTAAGGTTCTCTATTTTATATGAAACTAGCCATCCGCAAGATTTAGTATTGTAAACTAAGAACGGATTACACGATCAAACGAGAATCATTTAATACAATCCAAAAGGACCGAAACTTCGGAACTATAAATAACTATGCATAAGGTTATAACCTCGTTGATTATGACCTCTTTAATTTAATCAATTATATTAACCGATAGTCATCGCTTAAAACATCCACATCCAGCATACTCACAAGCTTTGTAAATAAGTAAAACTTTGGGTAATGTAAGAGACAGCTTAGGAGTAAATGGCAAACTGCTTCATGGTACCAAAATAATGACTATTAAATGTGGAGTCTAAGTGACACGGTCGAAAACCCTTTTAATACACTATAAGGAAATTAATGTGGTTCACATATAGAAAATTAAACTCAAAATTCAAAAGCTGGCTGGTATTTCAACGGTTGTTTCCTTAAGTCTTGTCCCATATATATATATATTATTTTGCTATACATTATAACGGTAAAGCTGTGAGTTGTTTTGTTCTTTAGTTTTTTAAGAGACCGATTGAGTTTGTTCCTTAGAGCTTCTGAGAAATTTTCTTCGATTCTCCATGCGACAGCTTCGACAATTGTGGATCTCTTTTCTGGTTTTCCGAGCTTTTAAATCTTACAGCCAATTGTGGATCGTTGTGTGCTTCTCCGACTTGTGTGAGCAGACCAACTTTTCAGGATTCAACCATCGGATATCTGTCCAACGACGCAGCCACGATTGAATTCCTCGATATCTGTCCAACGGCGCAGCCACGGTTGAATTCCGGAAGGTTGAGAACGTTTTCTCAGGGGCGCAATCTCAGAAGATTCTCAGGGGCGGCCATCGTTTCTTCTCCTTCTCCCGCCGCCGCTCCATCAGAAGATGCCACCGCCCCCTCAAGCAGTCCCGCAGGAGTTCCCACGTCCAGCCCTCCCATGCCGAGCAGTAGTGTGGAAGCCCCTGGTCCTTCGCCTGTGGCAGACAGCGGTTCTTCAGGCGCCTCCGCCACCGGCATTGAGAAGATGGCCATCGAGAGTGAGATCTCCAAAACCCCGACCCCCGGCGGCAAGGTTCATTCCCTGACGAAGTACGTCATGAATTATCTGAGCTTTCTGTCGGATTACAAGGAGACTCTGATCAAGCTCACGGCGGGCGCGCCTGTAGACCTGCCCAAGGGACTGCCCGAGGGTCTCGCGGTCCTGCCCGAAGATGATGACGTGGACGGCCCATCGGCCTCGCTGCACGTCAGCCTCAGGTGGATCGTCGTCGCCCTGCAGTGCAAGCTGGACAAGAAATCCGAGCTGTACAAGGACGTGGCACTCTCCTACCTCTTTCTTACGAACAATCTGCACTACATCGTGCAGAAAGTGGAGGGTTCAGAGCTTAGATTTTTGCTCGGGCAGAGGTTTCTGAAAAACAATTCTATTAAGATGCGGCCAATTATGAGAATGCGGCGTGGAGGAAGGTGCTGACGTGTATAAAAGACGAAGGGCATGTCGGGGAAATTTTTCCCGGGAGTTTTTAATGCTGCCGTGAAGGAGGCGATGAGAAGCCATGCCAGGTGTCTGACGTGCGACTCCGGGAGGAGTTCGGGATTTCGATAGCCGAGAAGTTGATACTGGCGTACCATTCCTTCCTGGACAAGATGCTGAATACCTCACATGTAAGTGTATGTTGTAATTGTTTTTTTTTTATATATTTTGTTTTTATAAAAGCTTTATTTTTTATTTTTAATTATATAATATATATGAATTTGATAACAATATATAGTTTTACGTTTTATCGTTTTTATATTTTTTATTTTATTAATTTTTAACTATATAATATAAATGAATTTATAACAATATATAGTTTTTAATAAGAAATAATTAGATGGGTCGATTCAGGGTATAATTAGATGAAATGAAATGAAAGATTTTAATTACGTCCGCGAGACCCAAAACATGGCCTATGGGACCTCCAAATATGGAAACACAGTTATTCAAATCATATGACCATTAATATCCTTGAGAAGGTTGTTCCTTCTCCTACTGATTTGGGTTAGCAACTCCCCAACTTTTTTTATTTTACTGTCTTCAAATAACTCTGTCATAGACCCTTTTCCAAGCGTTTCTTTGTATTTGCCACGGATGTCCGAAAAACTCGGGCATTCATAGATGAAATGTTCCTCTGTCTCTATTGCCCCTGTGTTGCATAGAGTACATATCCTTTCTTCCCATTGTTCCTTGGGCGTTGTCCATCTCCCTGTTTCACATCTAAGCCTATGAGAGCTAGTCCTTATCTGAGCAATGAGGATTTTTTCCCTCCACTTAATTTCAGCGCCTATATATGCTTTTTCCTTGTGGTCATACGTTGGGTTAAACTTTGCAATATAGTATTGTCTTTTCTTGCTTGCATTTTTCCACATTCCACTTCTAAACTTTTCATTCACATAGTTTTTTATGTCTTTATTGAAATTTGGACATTCATTTATGTTGATTTCCCAACGTTTCATCCATTTCTGATTTTGTTTCATCCATGTGTTCTTCCGCCTATGTAGCTCTTCATCCCTAACTGCCCTAAGCCATATGTTGTTTTTCATGTTTTCTATTTTTTCAAGTAACATAACAACTTGGTCATAGCAATTGCCTCTAAAGGGAACATTCCAGTTTCAGCTAGAATAATTTCATAAGGGATTGTGGTCTTAATTCTAAGAAAATTTGTAATTAGACGTTTTTGAATCCTTTCTATTTACCTCCATTTTGTATTTGTCATGCCACTGGCCCACACCTCGCAACCATACAACACAATCGGTGTGACAAGTAGACCAAATAAGACCTTGGTGGTCTTCCAGTCCCACAACTCGGCATTCCTACACCGATTTTGAAGTGCATATAGCGCTCTCCAACCACTTAGAGTTCTTTTCATCCTACATGTATTCCAATTGAGTTTGTCATGAAAGTCTATGCCTAGGTATTTGTATTCTACCACTACCTCAAGAGGTTCTCCTGCAAACTGAAATTCGAGATGTTGCTTCTTCTTTTTTGCTGAAAAAATCATGATTTTTGTTTTGCTCGTGTTCACCTGCATCCCAACTTCCTTACAGAAGAGTTCTAGAGCCCGAAGGTGATCTTCTAGATCTTTAGCTATTTCGGCCACAAGAATTACATCATCTGCATACATGAGGAGTTTTACCACATATTTGGCTAAGTGCACACCCTCTCCCCCAAATTTGTTTATCCATTCTTCTAACTTGTCAATGTACAACCCAAATAATGTCGGAGATAGAGGGCAACCTTGTTTGATGCCTATGTCACTCCTAAAACATTCAGATAACCCTTCCTGCGTTTTGATTCTAGCCTTTACATGCTCATATAATCTGTGAACTGTTGCCCTGTAGTGAATTGGAACCTCTAGCTCTTCCATTCTGCTCCATAATTTTTTCCTTGGCATTGTGTCAAATGCCTTTTTGAAGTCTACAAAACAACAAAAAGCCTCCTCTTTTTTGTCCCATATTTTTTCCACTATGTGTCTAAGCGTGATACAATGATCAATAGTTGAGTGCTTGGGCCTAAAACCCGCTTGCCCCTTTGCTCTCTTTCCCTTTTCTTTCGCCCATATGTTGATCCTACGCTCTATCATACTCCCAAACAACTTTGCAAAGAGAGGGTTGATCATGATAGTTCGATAGTTTGAGGGATTATTTACATCTCCACTTTTAAACAAAGGAATGGTCAAGCTAGTTGTCCATTCTGTAGGGAAGCCATTTTGTATGACCTCATTGAAAATCTCTTTGATCTGCGGTGCAAGAATATCTACCCCCCATTTTATATGCTCTGCCTGAAGATTGTCTATGTCACGGGCTTTACCAGTTGCTAACTTTTTTATCCCTTGAATAATGTCTTCATTTGTGAAAAGTTCTTTCTTGACAATGATAGTAGGGGGTGTCTCCTACTGGTTACTACACTCATACAATTGTTTTGAATACTCCAACCACTGACTAGTTGTTATGTTATTTTCAGTTTGCATATTTTTCACGCTTAGTTCCTTCCAAAATTTCTTTGGTTCATGCTTCCCTAAGTAAATCAGTTCTTTCCTCCTTGTTCTAGTGTATTCTTCTTTTTTTGCCCTTACCAGTTTCTCATATGCTTTTTTGTTTGCTCTTGTTTTACCCGTTGGTTCCTTTAGTAATCTTCGTGCTTCCTTGCAATCTTCATCAAACCACGGGTTGGTTGGGAAGCTATTTCTTTCTTTCTTTCTAGGTTTAGCTCTCTTGCATTTTTTAGAGCTTCTTGGATAACGTGCATTAACCATTCACTTTTATTGTAATCTTTATTACTGTGAGGTAGTCCCTTTCTTTCCCTTTCCTGTAACTTGTTATTCAATGTTGCCCTAAAACTCTATCGATTTTCTTCTATTAAGAGAATGTTTCCCTTGTGAGGAAGTTTGTTTTGATTGCCTTGCATGTGTTTTTCCCTTGGTTTGTCTCCCTGCATTTGAAGTTTCATAACAATTGGGTTGTGATCTGACTTAAGTTCCACTAGGGAATCTTCCACTTCTAGCTCCTCTATTTTTGGTATGCAGTTTTGTGAACATATAACATAGTCTATTACACTTTGTCCCTTATATGTTTTGCATGTATACTTTCCTGAATTTTTCCAACTTTTCATCCCATTGCAAATAACCAAGTTGTGTATGCTGCAAAGGCCTAACAACTCTTCTCCATATTGCGTGATAGCCCCATGCTCATCTTCTGAAGTCCTGGTCCACTGCTGATTTTCCTCTTCTGGCATCCAAAGAGGATTAATCTCAATATCTTTGTTACCTACTAGAATGTTAGCTTGCTTATTGGTTGTCCTTGCATTGAAGTCTCCAATTAATATAATCTCCCCCAACTTACTGTATGTCAAAATGTCTCTTTTTAGGGAGGAGTATGGGTCTTCTCTGTTAAGGTCATGTTTCTTATAGAATTTAGAATTCTTGGGAGCAAAATAACATGCTGCTATGCTAATAACTGACTTATTTTCTAGGATCTTTATCCAAATGTACTGTTTGTTTTCATCTTGTTTTTCAATTTTAATGACCCTATCCCACTCCTCTTTTATTAAAATCATAATACCCCTTGCCCCTTGCCATTTTCTACTTGCTTTATTCCATATTGCTATTTTCTTGTATCCCACAAAGTCTGGAGTCCTACATCCATCGTGCTCATGTGTTTCCGTCAAGATGATTATATCTCTGTCCCTAGCAATGGGCCCTAACCCGGGTCCTCTTCTCCAAGGGTAACCTCTACAGTTCCAACTTACCATCGTAAGATATTCTCGGGCGGGCCATACTCCCTATTTGTTTTGGGTTTGTTTAGATGTGATGTACGCCTTTCCATTTCTTAAATATGCCCATCTCCCTTCATTCCTTGCTGCCCTCACCTTTTCCCATTCCTTATTTCTTTCAACCTGTTGTAGAAAGGTTAGGTCATCATCTAAATAGAATTGTGACCCTCTCAACATGCCTTTGTTTCTTAGTAACCTTGTTTTATCCTCATAGCTCATCAATGTGACCCGAATATGCCTATCTTTGCCTCCTCTCAGCTTGCCAATTTTGCCTGCTTGTTTGATCTGACCTTTCCATTGTAACCGATCTGACAAGAAGTCCCTGGTTAAACGGTTTGTGTCTTCCCTATCCCCATAATATTTTAACCCTTTGATGATTATGTTTGATAACTTCTCATGTCTTTCTTTCTCTTCTGTTATTTGAATTTTTACTTGCTTCTCTATCAACTCTTTCTGCTGATTGACTGGTTCTTTTACTACTTGAGACCATGACTTTGCCTTTGCTAATTCATTTCGCAGCTCATTTTCTCTTGTTTCTATGTTTTGGAGTGTTTCCCGTACCTCTTTTATTTGTCTTGCATTCATTTTTTCCACCTCTATTGTATCATTGATTGGGGAGTGGATGGCTTGTTTGAGGACATGCCATTCACGTTGACCCATGTTCGCAAGGTTTTGTAGCTTTGACACTTGCTCCTTGAGTTGGTTGTTTTCCTTTTCCAGCCTCTGATTGATGTTTATGACCTCATCTAATTTAGTATCTCTTATTTTCTCCCTCCTTTCCATGCTCTCAAGTTTCTCTTTCATCTTCATTAGCTCTTGCACATAAAGTCTTGGTGCCCACATGAGTGGCATGGTTGTGGGACTATAAATTTCTTCCCTATCTTGAATCTCATTTTGGTGACCCGCACTTTCCATGCTAAATGTTTTCTTGCTTTCATTTTTTATTTTTTTATCCTTGCTTGTTTTTCCTTCTGTGTTCTTGTGTGTTGTCGCTTTGCCTCCATCTCTTTTGTCTTCCTTCTTTTGTCCCCTATGTTGGTCTGATTGATCTCCCCGTTCGATGATGGTTAGTGCCTTTGATTGTTCCTTATTCTCCACATGTTTATGTGGAAGAATATTCTTTACTATTATTTTTCGATTGGTCCTCTTCATTGTTGTTGCCCTTGTTCGAGCTTGTCGACGCCTTATTATTCTCCAATATTGTTTTGCATTGACATATATAGGTTTTTCCATTCCTTCTTCGGGTGTTGCAGATGGTAGTATTGTTGTATGCCCCATTGCTTGTGGATATGTCAATCCCCGTGTTTCGTTAGCTTCATTGATTGGAATAATATGTGAATTCATGGAGACCAACTGTCCTATGGTTTCTACTTGTTCTTGTAATTGTTGTTTCCCTTCTTCCATTATCAAACCACCCCTGTACTATCGATTTGTTCTTTCCTGCTCCCTATCAAACTTTCCTAAAACCTAAATAATTTCAAGCACTAAATCAGAGATGCTGAAACTTATCTCGTTGTCGTTGCCTGGCTTCAAACCCTCTACAATCACTGCCGCCTGACTCAGTTGTGGATTAAAAACCCTCTAGAGTCATCGTTGCCTGGCTTCAAACCCTCTACAACCACCGTCGCTTGACTCAACTGTGGATTAAAAAACCTCCAGAGCCGCCACTACTTTGATTCAAACCCTCTACGACCGTCGTCGCCTGACTCAGTTGTGGATTAAAAAACCCTCCAGAACCACCGTTGCCTGGCTTCAAACCCTCTACAACCATCGTCGCCTGACTCAACTGTGGATTAAAAACCCTCCAAAGTTATCGTTGCCTGGCTTCAAACCCTCTCACCGGATCTTGACTCAGTTGTGGATTAAAAAACCTCCAAAGCCACCGCTGCTTTGATTCAAACCCTCTACAGCCGTTGTCGCCTGACTCAGTTGTGGATTAAAACCCTTCAGAACCGTTGTTGCCTGGCTTCAAACCCTCTACAGTCACCGCCGCCTGACTCAGCTGTGGATTAAAAACCCTCCAAAGCCACCGTTGTCTGGCTTCAAACCCTCTAGAGCCGTCGCTGAGAAGCGGGTGTTTTTTTTTGGTCTTGTTGTTTAGATGAGTCGACTATGAAAATCAGATTCTATATCTTCGTGTGTGAACATAATCCAATAAAAGAAAGAAAGGAGATGATAATAAATTAATGAGATGATAATAAATTAATTTTTTAATTTTTTTAGTAGAAATTTAGGTTTATATTTGTTTATGTTATAAATAATTATTAAGTTGTTATAATATCATTATGATTTGGGTAATGATATAATATGGTGAGATTTTTTCAATCCTAAAATAATAAATACTTTCTTTTGTTTTTATTTTTATAGCTATAATAATTATAATATATTATTTTAGTTAAAGAGTTTTAATATATATTTTCGGTGCTTAATAAGCGTTTGCATTAGGCTAATAACCTTTTGCAGGATCGGGTGTAAGTCCCGACCGCTGAACTAGGGGAAGTACTTGGGCCAACATCTGCCCTAAAACTCATTGTGAGGAGTACCTCAGGAATTTTTATTTTTATTTATTTTTAATATTATTATTTAATTATTTACAATGATAAATTTTATAGTGTTTAATATTATAATTTTATTATATTATGACATTGATTATTTTTTAAAATTTGTTATGTAAGATTGATAGGGTCCCAATTGTATTATCTTATGACCACATAGTGATCATCCAACAAATTGGTTATTATACATTATAACCTCCATCCTAACTGCAACACTTCCACACCTACACACAAAACTCAATGCACACACAATATACCAACTAACAACATCAATATCATGCACAAAACATACACATCACAGGAATAAGGGATGAATTATCATTGTATTACTTTGTTGTACAACATGTACATCACAGAGTATCTCTCACAACAATACAATACACAAACTAGATGCTCTATGTACATACTCTCTCCTCTCCTGGCATACAGTCTATGGCATGATCTCCTTAATGACACAAGATACTCGAACAATTGAATGGGGGTCCTATTTATTGTTGGGCCTTGGCTGTTGCCAACAACGGTCTTCTAGGACACCTCACCACAATTGTTTCCCCCTTCGCATGTATGTGACACACCTTAATCAGACATTATATTATATTGCAACATATCAATGATGATGTCACCACTCTTTGACGTCTCTTACAAAATTGCATTACATTTGGATTTCATTTCATTACATGTGCATCTAATTTTCCATTCCCATTTACATTTGACTCTTATTACTACTATATACGCTAAGTTTTTGACTTGACAAAATTAGCTTCTACATCTACCCCCCTTTAGCTTAGTCAATGTCCTTATCAATGATTGTCTTTGCTTTTGGGGACTCGGGTTATGCTGAGGAGTCAAAATAGTAATACCTCCAAGCTCATGGAATTGTAGTTTGAAAGCCTCATTTTCTCCCTTCAATCGTTTGGCATAGGCTTGGTATTGAGCCCACTTCATGTCGTATTGACTTGCCTTTTGCTCAATATTTGCCAACCTAGCCTTCAACTTAGCTTTCTTCAGGGTTTCCATAGCCAACTGCTTGTCCTTTTCTGCTATCAGCTGATCACGATGTTGGTCCTCCTTATTCTTCATCTCTAACAGCTGCTCTCTGATTGAGCATTCTAACTTCAGCTGCCCGATCAACTGGTCCTACTCCTGCACCTTAGTCTTCTCCTCAACCTAGCCAGCTCTGCTTTGGCATCCTCCTACACGTATCGATGTCGTCCTTCAAATTCTTGTAGCTGGTTAGCAAATTATTCGCTTGCTTTATGGATTTTCTCCACTCCTGTGGCTAACTATTGAATCAAGTATGCCAAAAAGTTTATTTTGGCATACATCTTCACCAACTCAGATGCAAGTTTAACATACTTGACACCTGCTTCATCTTTTGGGCAAGTTCTCATGTTTCCTTCATCAATGTAAAATTGTGTTGGTTGCTTATATAATGTTTGGGTTCCTTCTGGCATATTCTACACATCAATCATGTTTCTAATGCTGCCAGTCTCTAACTCCCATAGATGCGTTTGATTTATGTCAACATGTTTCTTCATCTACTCCTCATCTTGAACCCATTGTATCAACTTGCCTAATGTGTTTTCTATCATCAGCTACCATTTTCGCCATTTTCCCATACATCTGAATTGGAACTCCAATATCGCTCTATCCAAGGCTCTAGACATCTTGAAACATACATCAACCTGCTCATTGATACAATCCTCTAGAGTTGGTGGTTTCCGAAAATTTGACACTTCTATAAATAAATGCTCACTCGCATCCAACTCCATGTCTATATCATCTCCTTTGATGGTTTCCTCCACATCCTCTCCACCTTGTCCTGATAGGTTGATCGATCTTATTGCTGCCTTGCCTTGTTGCATTGGTTGTTTTGCATTAGTTGCCATTGTTTCCTGCTCTCTTTGGCTCTTGCTCCAACGATTGGCTATTATCTCCTCTACACATCGCTCTAATCTTTGATGCAACCTGATTTCCCTTTTCTCTTCTCTTCTGGCACAACTGGTGTTCGTACCGTCTCAAGTATTGTAGATGGGATGTCAATTTGCACCTCTTCATCTAGTGGGGGTGAACCACATGGATCCATCTGCTATGCAAACTACAATTGACTGTTATCCAAACTATTAGGCGTATGGACATTCTCCACCCTGAAACTCCTTGCACCTTCCTCTCGTGCAATGTCCACTATAGTCTATTCCTTTGCATCCACATCCACCACAATAGGTATCTGCGCTTGTTGCGCAACTCTCTCCTTCCACTCTTGCGCTCTTATCTTCGTTCGTTGCTCCATCTATGCAACAATATCTCTTGGCTCTTGTACCCCTTGCACAACCTCTTCTTGAATCATCCTCTTCTCTTTAGCATGTTCCTGCACAACTTGACTCTCCCGAGGTGCAAGAATTTCCCTTTGCACTACTGTGTATGGCATTCCATGCTCCCTGCTTCTAGCTTCCTCCATCTGTCCCTTTTTGCCACTTCCTTTTGGTGTGGTTTGCTATGAGGTTTTTACCTGTGACCTCTGTTGATGGTGAGGTTGAGCTTCCATCTACTGTTGCTCTAACCTCCTCCGCCTCTTTTCTATTTGCATCAACTTTTCCTTTTGCGGTTGGTCCTCAAATTCCTATGAATCTACACTTTCCTCTTTCAAAAGCTCCCAATCCTTCCTCTTCCTCAACTTACCCTTCTTTTTCTTGATGGGGGTAGTTGGCTTGGTCAATGGCATTGAATGGACCCATCGCCATATGGTTGGCTGATGCTCCAAAATCACCCTTGGCAGATTCAACCTAGGAAATTGCATCTTCTCCTATGTCATGGCGTTCATCATGAGAGCAATGGCATGGAAAGCCATTGAAAAATTCCTAGTATACCGCATCAGAAAGTTCCTAATGTGGTATGCCAAATATGTCACCCAATCATACACAACTCTAGCCATTATATTTTGAGAAAAGGAAAAGCAGAGGAGAACAATAGTCCTTTGTATGTATAGGTAAGCCAATACAACAATCTTCTTCTCTGTACAATGTCTCCTCCCCTCTCTTCCCAAGAGGGGGTTAATAGAGATGGGATTTTCCTCACCGAACCACATAGGGTGTCGGAATACAAGAGCCAAAGACGGGCTGATAACCACCCATACGCTTACGCATTCATTATGACAAGTGTTTTCACCAGAAAAAAATTGACCAAAATTAAAAAAATTTCTCCATCAACAATATTTAAGGTAATTAAAATTTAATGATAATAAAATTTGGTGTTAATTGAATATTTAATGCTACCCTGATCCCCGCTTCAAGCCTATTGTTGCCACCTCATTGCCCATCAAGAATACTCCTTGGCAATTAATTCCTTTCTTATCAATTTGGCTCCATTACCTAACACATTGCTCGCTTTCTCATAGGTGCTCTTGAACTTGGCAACCCAAATGTTCTCCTAAAGTTGCCTAGTGAGAAGACTATTTGCACCTTCCGATCACCAATCATTACTCGACTCCTATGATGTTGCTGGTCATATGTTTGCAGCATTTGCAACAAGTACTCAAAAAAATCCTTGAAGTTCAAAATCTGCAATAGGTGCACTCTTGCATTCTTGAATGTAGTCTTCAATGGGTGGTCACGATCATTCTCATTCCACCACTATCAACAAAACTCTCCTACTGGTTGTTGCCATGTTATCTTGTGCAAAGGCATTCACTCCCATTATTTACCTTTCTCTTGAGGTGCAACTTCTTTTTGTCTCTCCCTTTGAGTGATGGATCTCGGCCTTTCACCATGCTACCTACCCATACTGTCCTGTTCAGGTTCCTGGCCGCGCTCTCTCCTTTGCACACACTCGTTCTACAAATCCTTTCCTTGTAGCAACTCCAACCTCTTCATCGCATGAATGAGATCCCGACCGTAGCTTTGGTTTTGGTGGAGCCTTCCGCTACTACTCCACTCGTTGTATCCTTTCTGCGATACCCGGTCGCTTTTGCATCCTTTCGACTCTGAGCAACTCCGACTATGACTGCAACTATGTTTGTATGGCACCTATTGTACACTTAGTCCTCTTGTACGATAAATTTTACTTTTGCTTGTATGATGCTGTTGTACAACTTTGCTTGTTTGGTAGTCTTCACTTGTACGACAACATTGGAGGTTGTTGCACTTGTACAATACCCTTTAGGCCCGCACTTGTACAACAATGTTTATACGACATAGTTTCGATTGTTCACTTACCACTTGTATGAGATGGTTTGTATGGCAGCCTGAAGACAACCTCTGCCCTTGTGAGTTGCCTGCATCACCTTGCCGTCCGTAAAAATGCAACAATTTTCCAACCCTTTTCACCTGCAACTGGAAAAATATTCTTCCCTCTGTTTGTATGCCTCCAATTCTACTTTCTTTTGCTACAATTCCACCTCAAATTCCACCTCAGTGCACATGCATTCAGTCTTCTATTAGCGACTTCCTTCCACTAGCAGTTGTTTGTGCCTTCTGCAACTCACCTTCCTCCACAACTACTTCGTACAATTCACTCCTTTTCAATGTTGTGTCTTCTCTTTTGTCTCCTTTCATACGCACTGCTTCTTTTGCTCGCTCTCCGTTGGTTCTGAATATTGAATGTTGAAGCTTCTACCCCAATGCAGCTATTTATAATGCTAGTGGAGGGAAAAATCCGTTGGTGCCTTCATGCATTAATTTCCCAATAATCGTTAGTTCATCGCCTCGCCACCTTTGCATGAATTGAGTGGCGTGCTTTTTCGTCTTTTTCAAATTTTATATTATTATTTTTTTAAGGGATGACATGTCTAATGTTAATTTCATCGTACAATTTATATGGCCACCCCAACTACCACTTCTATTACCATTTTTGGCAATGGATCAACCTCTTCTTGTTGATAATGTCCTTTCGACTGATTTGTCGTTTGACCTGCATTTGCACGACAATCTTCTCCTTGGGCTGCATTTGTACGGTCCTCTGTTGTACCATCACTTCCACCTGTAAAGCCTCCCTCACTTGAACTTGTTTGACCTCTATTTGTATGACGTGCACCATTTGTATAACCTGCTTTATTTGTACGACCATCCGTTGTACGACTCCCACTTGTACGACAATGTGTTGTACAAGTGTTCTCCCTTCATTTGTATGGTCGGTTGCACTACCTCTTCTTTCCATATCTTGCCATGGTAGATTCAACTATTCATCATTTCTCCTTTGTCTTTGTTGTTGCTTTCTTCTTCTTCTCCTTTGCAACGATCCACCAAGATTAGGCATGTTTCTTTCTTCATTTCTTTCCTCTAGGCGAGCCTCCTTGACTTGGGATTTCCTACCACTTCCTCCAGGTTATTTGAGGTCTGTTTGTAATCTCCTTTGATTCCTTGAACATTTATTTCTAAGGTGTCTTCGGTTTGGACGCAAACCAAGCGATGGTCTTGACAGGCCATCGTGATGGTTATGTTGTAACTAGTTGTTTACAATGCCACCAGAGGAAGGTCTTGATGGGCTATCTTGCCGATTGCGAAGCCTAGAGGTAGCTAGAGGGAAAATTCTTCCTCTCAAACTACCGAGAGGGAGACCAACCAAACTCCTCCCTTGGCCGGGCAAACTTAGGTGGCTGAGAAGACCTGACGACCTTCCCAAACTGTGTAAGTTGCCTATTCCCTCTACTAATACTGGAGTGTCTAGTAGTCCTTGTGAACTACTAGGACCCCCTACTTCATCAATTGCATTTACTGGCATGTCATCCAATCTCCTTATCCGCCTTCTCTCCTCGGAGTTGGTTTGTTGGTGATTCCCCTCTTCCATCTGGGGAATTGTTTGGGGTCTTGGTGTGCTTCTCCTTACTCATATTTTGAGTCGCGATCTTGAGCTTGAACTACTTGAAATATTAGAACTTGTGGAAAACATATAATTGGTATCCCTTCGCCAGTTCCTTCCATCTCCCTCCTAAGATGTAGGTGTTTCAAAAATGTCCTTCCACAATATATTGGTTGCCTCTTCTCTTCTCACTCTTTGTTGCTCAAGATTATTCAACACTTCTTGCCTTCTTATCTCTCTTGCCTCCAGACCCTCTATCATTATTACAGTTTGTTGATCAATTTGCTCCCTCATCTGTGCATTAGGCCTTTGGACTCGCTTGCATTCTTCTTGTAATTGTTGTGTCTCTAGGCGTATTTGTTGGTGCTGAATACCAACTTGTGCAAGCAGACTCATCCCCTCGTACTCACTGCCTTCGCTCTGAGGTTCATGATTGGGTGGCTCTCTTCTTGCAACCGCCATTCTTTGCACATCTTCATCACTAAGTAATCTCGGCTTTCTTTCTTCCCCCGTGTTTGGAAATCATACATGCACCCGTATTCACCTTTGCTTCGTGGGAAGGGGTTCCAACTCTTCTTGTTCAATTATGGGCTTCTCTTCTCCCACATTCCCAAACAACCAATCTAGCCCTAGATCACTCTCTTCTTCTACACCATCTTCCCTTTTGATCAGGCTTGGTTCTCCCTCTTCCCAAACCACTATTCCTTCAAAAGCCTGTGAAAGCTGATTTGGTGCTGCAATCAACCTTCCTACACTCTTTTTGTCCTCTTTTCCTAGCTCGAGACCAACCATGTTCACTTGTGCTTTCATTTTATATGGCTTCAATCTCGAACCATGAACTGTGTCGAGAATTACTATCTCATCTAGTTTTTGCAAGCTCACCGCACCATTGTCCATCATTTCCACTACCTGGAAGAATCCAAGCCATAAAGTCTTCAACTTTCCTGAGCTTGATTTCGCACTTGCCATTATACCTCAATACCAAGTCACTTGGGTTCAATTCCATCTTCCATAGGTGCTTGTCATACCACAACTTCCTTCAATGATAGGCAATCCTCGTTGCCCATTGTGCAATCACCCTTTTCTCGTTCAGTTTGACTAGTTCTTTTAGCCTCTTCTCTAGGCTCTCCTGGTCACCAAGACGGTTTTGTACAACCACTCTTAAACTCGGTACTAAGAACTCCACTCGCACTACTACTTCTTGTCCATACATCAATTGGAAAGGCATGTGGTTTGTTGTTGGCTTAAATGTAGTTTTGTATGCCCACATAATTGCTAGCAATCTCTCCTCCCAGTTAGCACCCTCAACTCCACAAGTCTTGTACATGATGGAAACCAAGATTTTGTTCATTGCTTCAGCCTACCCATTTGTTCTAGGATAATATGGGCTTGACAACGAGTGCAAAATCTTGAATTTTGTGGTCAACTTCTAAATGATCTCATTGATGAAATGTCCACCTTTGTCACTTGTCAACTGCAAAGGTATCCCAAACCTCGTGATCACTTGTTCATACAAGAAATGAGTTGTACTTTTTATAGAATTATCAGGCAATGCCCTTGCCTCTACCCATTTCGTCAAGTATTCAATTGCCACCACAATGTACTGACACTTACCTCTCTAGCTTATTTGCAAAGGTCCAACAAAGTCAAGACCCCATCTTTCAAATAACTCCTATGGTTGCAATGGGTGTAATGGCATAAATTTCATGTGCAACATTTTCCGTGTTCGTTGGCACGTATTGTGTGCCTTCACAAACACTTTTACATCATGATAGAGGGTGGGCCACCAGAGCCATGCCAGAAGCACATTCCTTGCCGTCACATTTGGCCCCATGTGCCCTTTTCCAATTCCTCATGAGCTTCTCTCAACATTGCATTCACTTCTTCCATTATGCACTTCTCAATATCCCATCAGGCCCCATTTTATACAGCAAGACAACAATCAATTGGAATGGTGATTTGATGATGATTTTTTTCCTCTCCACTGCCATCATCTCCTTTGGCAACTCCCCTATTGACAAGTATTCACCAATCAACTTGTACCTCGACGATAGCGCATTGATTGGAAATAAATGAGCATCAAGAAACTCGTTTGATTCTCCTTCAATAGGTTCTCCCGAGCGAGTCCTTGACTGTTAAACTGCTATTACATGTTTCTTCTGTTGGTTACGAATCTGCCACTAGGAAAGGTTTTAGGTCTTTGCACCCTAGATTCGCCCAATAGATTGAAAGGCCGGAAGGAAGGAATGCCTTCCGTGCCAATCTCCGGAGAAGGCCGACTTCCTATGTTTTTCAATTTAGTTTAGAGTGCTGAAAGAGATTTAAAAGTGCAGAAAGGGATGTAAATGTGATTTACTTCGGGTGAGGGAGATAAGCAGCACAGTTACTAACCAGACACTTTTACCAACAACAATCAAAACAATGTATACCTAGAAACCATTAGCACTTTCCTATCCTATGTATCCTTTCTATCTTATTCCAGATATACTTAATTGCCAATGCTGAGATCCAGATATGCAGAATGACAGCAATCAGAAAAATAAGCAACATGAAGCAGAAATACTAAAGAAAGGCAACATACAAGATAGACGCAACTAATGAGCCAAATATACTTTTGAATTAAGAGCAGATGTACAGCTAGAGAAGCTTCTTAGCAAGATATCCCCCTTCCCCCTTTTACAATGAGATGCACTTGCTATTTATAACATATTTTCCCTCCCAATTACATTTCAAGCATAGATCCCCAAACCTGCCAAAAGCTGTAAAAGCTGCAAAAAGTGGAGAGATTTGATCTTTGTCGGTCCTCCCTGTACTTGCAGCATGCTCTTTCTTAGTCTCATACAATTTTTGACAGTCTTGGTCGCTGAAAGGGAGTTATCATTTAGTTTTGGTAGATGGGGTACAATTTATCTTTCAATGCCCACCCACTCTTTCTTGAAGTCCAACTGGCACGAATTCCAAAACCTGATCTGGAGATGAAGGGAAAACCACCCTCAAACACTTTGTTGATTGCTGCCGAAAATCGTTGAAATGGAGAAGATACGCCCAAAATCGCTGAGAAGCGATGGCGATCTTCGGAATTAGGATCCAAGGCAATCTTTGACTTGAGATGGAAAGCGCTCACCAAGTGAGCGATTTCGGGATTTTTTGCCTGGCGACGACGATCTCGGGCACGGGGGAAAAATTGACCATAACTGCCCTTTCCTATCTTGTTGGATGTCGCTGGAAAAGTCGAGCGATTTCGGGTTCAGAGGGGTAGCGACAACGATCTCGGGCTCAACGCTCTTCTTCTATCTATGCGCTCGAAAGCGCTGCGGCAATGGATGTCATCAGCCTGGGCCGGCGATTGCTGGCACCTCGAGACTTAGAGCTTTTCTTTTCCTTTTAGGCGCTGTTTCCATAATCACTGGAAAGTTGGCGCGATGTCAGGCGTCGCTGAAAGCGACGGCGATCCCGGGCGCCAACTCATAATATTTTCATAGGCTCTGAAGCGCTTGAAACTCTTGCGCGCTAAGGAGCTTTTCCCTTTGCGATAGCGATCTAGAGCCTGCCTTCTTTTATCTCGATGCCCCTTGTCGCTCAAAAGTGTTATAGGACGGCGGATGGAGTCGCAACACGATTTCGGCTTCTTAGGACTTAGGCAAATTTCCACTTTCAAGCATGACCCTTAGTCCTCAAAACATGCTCGCCCAAATAAGACAACGATTCGGGAAGGGCTAACACTCAGCAAAATTTTACAATTTTTTGTGCAATTGCATCCAAATCGATGAAGCGAGGACTGAAACTGAACCTTTGAAGAAGAAAGAAAAATGAAGATAAAATGAGGAAAGAACAGTGAAGGAGGGAAGCAACAACCGACGAAATCTGAAATTTTGTACCCCTAGCAAAAATGTGGCAACATTCTTGGCGGCTGGCAAGGTATCGAGCTCGCCTTGATGCAAGAATCCACGCCTTAATCCTTTGGGCCCGAGTCACCCCCACTCGTTTCCTTTTCCTGTAGGCCTTGGTCCTTCTGCTCTGTATCCTGTTGCTCCTCCTTCGTAGGACTTTCCTCAGATTTATTTTCATTCTTTTCCTCTTGAGACCCTTCTTCTGATGGCTCTTCTCCTTCCTCTGGATCTTCGTCTGGAGTGAACTCCCCGGAGGCAAGGCGAGCCTTAATGCGCTCATATGTCTCTTGTACTTGAGCCTAGGCGTTTTATGAGAAGGGCTCCATACTACGGATGTCGTTGGTTATGTGCTTGAAGGTCTCCACCTGAACTATACCCATCTGCTCGGCCTTCTGGCTCAAATCCAACAAACAAGAACGAATCATACAATATTTTGAAGTGAGCTCCGTCACTTGTTCCTGTTGAATCGGATCCTCCCATGCATCAATCTCAAAAGTGTCATCAGCGAAGGCATCCCATAACTGCTGCAAAGCTTCTTTTGGCAAGCACTCGCCTTCCATCTGAAGCTTGGGAATCCGTGTGCGGAGAGAGTCGAAGGGACGAGCATATGTCCTTTTCTTGGTCAATAGTCCAAATGCCCTGCTCTCATCTTCGAATCTTTAGAGGTATGCAAGGTAGCTTGCATGCCAATCAAAGCGATGGAATCGTGGAAGGAACTTGAGGTTCCGCGCTCAAGGTTCCCTGCCTTGAGCCAGATTGAGCCAGCGATCCGCTTCACGCTCTGCCTCCTCCAACACAGGCTTACCCTGCGCGGATGCTTCTCGGACTTGAGTGAGGAATGTGCAAACCCTGAGGGATTTAGAAGCCCATGGCCTGAAGTTCTTCAATAGTCTGGCTTGGATTCTCTTGATATTGTCCCTGGAGAATGTCTCTGCAATCTGTCCTCCACTTCTCTTTGTTTTAAGCTGATATTGAAGCTCTTCTATCTGATGTTCGACAACATCTTTCTATTCCGAAGCCTCTCTCTGAAGATCCGCCAGTTGCTCTTTCAGCTGCAGCATTCTTTTTCAGAATTTTCTAACTGAGCCTGCATCTTGGCCATATCCTCTTCGAGCTTCATCTTCTCATTTTCCATTTCATAATAATGCTCCTGCAACTAGAGATAATTTAGGCGCATGGTATCAGTCCCATCATGGACAGCTAGTGCCTCATTTTCGAAGCTGACTTCGTTCAAATATTTGGCCACCCTTTTGTATTCATAATCCCCAGGGAGCATGTCCTTTATGGGCTTCTTCACTTTTGGGATTTTCTTCTCCTTATAACAACATGCTCTCAGAATAACCGACCTTCTCAACTATCTCTCACCTCTTCTTTATTCATTTTCATCCATTTGGTAGAAGCGTTTTGGCCGAGATGCACGCCTGGCCTGATACCATGGGCTAACTCTCCATTATCTGGATCAAACTTGTGTCTCCAAAAAGAGACCTGGCTAGAGGTAAACTTTGTTGCGCTACCTCCCCCTCCATGAATGGGCGTGGAGAATCTGTAGCGGGGAGCTCTTCCTCTCTGTGGGGTGACTCGGTATGAGCAGGAGCGACAGGTGAGTCCTTAGGATGCTTAGATAAAATGTGAGGGGAGGGAGGTGAATTTGGGTTAGCAGCGTCCAACTGAGTCTCGGTTAGGGCTTGAAGGGGGGCAGACCCTGTGGGAGATAGGTTGGGCTAAGACTGCTCGGATATGGGGGGTGAAACTTCTTCAAGAGCAATGTGGGGTTCGACGAGAGAGGGCGGCTGCTGCACAGGGATCTAATGGAACAACGACGGGGATGAATGCGGCGCAGGGAAGGACGCTGCAGAAACTAACTCGGCGGTTCGAGAGGGTGTAGAAAGCGTACCTACGGGCTCCGCCCGAGCCGACGAGTTGAAGAGCTGGTCTATCCACTGGTTCCCCCAAATGCTGAATTCTTCCTTTTCTCAACAACCTCCGAGACTTTGCCCATAACACACTCCCCTTTCAACACATCTTCTTCCTTGCCCTCACCTCTCTTCCTCTTAAGCACTCCTCCTCTTGTAATGCTTAACAAAGCTCTTTGGGGCTTTAGCTTACCTCACTTGACCCCTTTGGACTGGGACATCAGGAACTACTTGCTATCACTGTAGATACCTCCTTCTGATGACCCCTTACTCCCCACACACGCTCCACAACCCACTCCTTCCACGCCCTCACCACTGCTTAATTTGCCCCCTTACACCGACAAAAACACAACCCACCATTTCAACAAACCCATACCCACAATCCACACACCACCACCACACCCAACCCCAACCCACACCCCAACACACACCACCACCACCCCAAAACACCCACACAAAATCACCAAAAAAAACACAACCACCACCCCACCCCCAAACAAAAACCAAAAACTTCCAAGCAACCCACCCACAAAAAAAAATCCAAACCACCCCACAACCAACCACAATGGGGTATTGAACAATACCCCCCCACCACCAACCCAACCAACCCCAAAAACAAAACAAAAAACCAACCCAAAACACACAAACCACAACCCAAAACACAACACCCACAACACCAACCAAAGAGTAATACCCAAAAAATGAATTAAATCTTCCTTCAACATAACCAAAAAACGACTGAAGGAAAGAGGAAGGAGAGCCCGGAGGTAGGCAGCCAGGAAAAGCAAACCCACGATGGGAGGGGGGGCAGATTGCCACCCCTAAACCCTTCCCAGGGAAAAAAAAAAAACGCTCTTTTATAATGGAGACCTTGAGGAAGGAGTTTTAATGGAGGGCATAACAAAGTACTACGAATTCAATGCGAGGAGCGTGGAGTTGGTGAACGTGTTTGAACTAGGGGCCGCATACAATCTTCCTTGGGAGCAAATACTAAACCCCCCCAAGCTAGAGTATATCGAAAGAAGGGGGCCCACTTTATATTACGTTTTCGATATCGCTCAAAATTAAGCGATTTCGGCCTTAGCAAAAGGACTCTTCACAAAAAATAACATTCTCCTTCCCGATGGGAAAGTGGCTCGAAAAGAGCAACTTACACTTAGGGAAATTTTAAACCTTTTTCTTTTGTCCGTCTTGAACTCTCGTCGTCGCTAAAAAATATAAGCGATTCTTGGCTCATTTGGAAATTCGGGCGACGGAGGGACCTTTATACTTGGAACGCTTGGGCGCTTTTCCTTGATATCGCTCGAAACTCTCGAGCGCTCCCGAGATCGCTCAAATGTTGAGCGACTTCGGGCATTTTTCTCAAAAGCGAGCGCGGGAGGGGCTCGCATTTAGCATTCTTTACTTCACCTGTTCCCGCCGTCGCCGAAACTCTGTCGCGCTTTTGAGGATTTGCACACTTAGCGAGCGACAGTGAGACTTCCCATACTTAGAAGAATTTCAGGCCTCCTTTCACTCGTACTCCCCTACGCTCGGAATCGCTCAAATAATGGCAGCACTCCCGGGATCGCTCAAAATTCGGGCGATCTCGAGCATTTTTACTTGGCAGGCTCCCTTCTGTCTTCGCTTGATCCGGCCATAGCTTGAACTGAATTCCCATTATCGCCCAAAAGGTGAAGCGATTTCAGGACTTTGACACCTTAGCGAGCGAAGGGCGGGCAAACTTTTACCTCTCTTCTTGGCTATCTCCATATCTTCCTTTTGCAAAGGGGACTGCTTCTGCATTCTTAAAATCAAAAGCTCACAGACCCAAGGATCTGGCGAACTACTTGGCTCAACAACCTAAAACTAAAACAACTTAAAAGCATATTTACAAAAAGATAAAATAAAAAAAACAGAAAGGAAAATATGTATAGGGGGGACCTCAACGGAGCTTTTCAATGGCGATAGGCTTTCAGGTGAAAGCCGTTGACAGGAATCGGGAGGATATGACCCTCCATGTCTCTCAGGACAAATGAATTGAATTGATTGACCCTGGCAATCTGAAAGGGGCCTTCCTAGAAGGCATCAAATTTATCATGATTGCCTGGTTTTGCCTTTAGCGCATCCCATTTGAGCACTAGGTCACCTATTTTGAAGACCCTGGCTGTGGTCCCTTTCGAGAACCAATTTCGTGTGGTTTCAGCGTGCTTCATGAAGGCTTCGTGAGCTTTCTCCCTCTGCTCCTCAAGCTGCAATAACTGAGCTAATCTGGAATCAAGAGGGTCCAGGTTGTCTTTTTCATCATCCAACAACCAGAGTGCAGGCATTTCAATGTGAGTAGGCAAAACCGCCTCTTTCCCATAGACTAATGCATATGGTGATGTTCTGATGGACTTCTTTATGGATATGCGGTCTGCCCACAGAGCCTGGTCTAGGTGCAAATGCCATGACCTTTTATTCCTCTCCAGGGTCTTCCTTATAATATTCAGCAGATTTTTATTCGTAGACTCTGCGAGGCCATTTCCCTGTGGGTAATAATTGGAGGAAGCTTTGTGATAGATGCCATACTTGCAAGTGAATTCTGTCAGTATAGCCCCTCTGAATCCTGGACCATTGTCCGTCACAATCGCCTCTGGAATCCCGAAGCGAGTTATCAAACTTTCTAGGAAGGCGACGACTGTCTCCTGATCAACATGCTTCGTGGGTATAGCTTCGGCCCAGCGAGTGAAGTAATCTGTGGCAGTCAGAATGAATTTGTGCCCTGCTGAAGATTCTGGGGAAATTTTGCCCACGAAGTCCAAACCCCACTGCTGGAAAGGGAACTCTACTTGAATTGGCTGCAAAGGCATTGGAGCATTTTTGTTCCGGCCAGCAAACTTCTGACACTTTTCGCACTTCTGGCAAACCTTCTGGGTGTCTACAAAGATGGTGGGCCAGTAATAGCCAGCCTTTATTATTTTTAAGGCCGTAGGCCTTCCCGAAAGATGTCCTCCTGACATTCCAGAATGGAATTCGTCAAGGATTTTTTGCTTTTCCACCTCCTTGACACAACGTAGGAGAATACCATCAATATTATTATAAAACAGCCCCTCGGGGCGCAGAACATACTTTAGGGCGTTGAGCCGAAACCTCCTTCTTTGCGAGGCAGTGAGTTGATCTGGACACCTCCCTGTATTGAAATACCATACAATGTCATCGGTCCAGTCGCTCTCCTCTGATAAGGAGTTGGTGAGGTTAACTTCCATCATCGGATCCTCCCACTGACAGGCGGACACCTCAGCGGCGGCGCTCTTGGCTAGTTCCTGGCATAGTGCTCGACCTCGGATTAACTTGGTGGGTCGTACCTCTATGTCGAACTCCTGGATTTTAGCAATCCATCCTGCCCTCTTGTGGCCTGGTTCACCCTGAATGATGAAACTTCTGACGTCTGGGTGTATCACAAAGACTGTGATCCGGCTTTGAGAGACAAAGTGCTTAAATTTTCTCAAGGATCTCATGACGGCATGGACTTGTCGCTCTATGAAATTATATCTTTCCTCATGCGGTTGTATCACTTGGCTCAAGAAGGCTATTGGCCGCTCTTCACCATCATCTCCCTTTTGGGTTAGGACCGCAACATAGCTTTCAGGTTCCCCGACGGCATATAGGATGAAATCCTTTGAATAGTCTGGGTTTATTAGCACGGGCGCCTGAGAGATTCTAGCCTTGATCTCGTCAAATGCTTTTTTTCTTTCCTCTGTCCAGAGAAAATCAACATCTTTCTTTAATAGCTCAGCCATAGGTTTGATGACTTGAGCGAAATCAGGCACAAACTTTCTCACAAAGTTGATTTGGCCAAAAAAGGATTGGAGCCCCTTCTTGTTGACTGGAAGAGGGAGTTTTAGAAGAGCTTCCGCTCTATCGGGATCAACAACCAGGCCCTTTTCCGAAATGACATGACCCAACAATTTCCCCTCTTTGACTGCAAAGATAGACTTCTTGGGGTTGATGGATATGCCAAATTCCCGGCATCTTTCGAACACTTGCTCCAGGTGAGAGGTGTGCTCCTCCCGTTTGTGGGAGAACACAGTCATGTCATCTAGGTAAATGACAATAATTTTGTTTAGCAGCTCCCGAAAAGCAAGGTCCATGGCCCTCTGAAATGTGGCTCCAGCATTGGATAAGCCGAAGGGCATGCGTTGATAGGCAAACGTCCCCCATTTGGTGGTGAACGTTGTCTTGTGCTGGTCCTCATCCTTTACCCATACTTGGTTGTAGCCAGAAAATCCGTCTAGGAGAGAAAATCGCTGAGCTCCTGCAACCACATGGAGAATTTGGTCGATCTGCGGGAGCGGGTAGTGATCTTTAAGGGAGGCTTTGTTCAGATTGCGAAAATCCACGCAGAGGCGGATATCCCCGTTCTTCTTTCTAACTGGGACCAAATTGGCAACCCAGGAAGAATGCTTGATAGGGTATATGATCTTGGCTTCCAGCATCTTCAATAGCTCTGTCTTCATCATAGCCTCAATCTTGGGGTTGACCGCTCTCTGCTTCTGCCTAAAGGGCTTAACCCCTTCTTCTAACTCTATGGTATGTTGTATTATATCTCTGTCATACCCTTTGAGATCTTGATAACACCAAGCTACTATATCTGGATATTTTTTACACAAGGCCCGAATCTGTTCCAGCTCCTCTGGAGTGCAGTCCGTTCCTACTTTGATTGTCTTCCCTGATTCCAGTTCCAACTCTCTATACTGCTTGGCGTCGACCTTGATTCTGTGAGAAATAGCTCTGTCGTTTTGGTCAAACAAGCTCTCAAGGGTTATCAGTCCTTTTGGGACGTGGTTATTCTTCAGCTGTATCAACCCCTCATATTGCTCGTCATCGGGGTCTCTACTTTCGATTGAACTAGCTTCATGTATCATAAAGGTGACGATGTCCTCATCACAATCAAACACCTGCCAATGGGTGTCCTTATCAGGCACAGAAGGCCTGTAAATAGTACGAACCGGCTTTGGCTTTTGCATAGTGTCATCAGCCGGGACGTACCTGGCTCCAACAGAAGCCAATATGTCAGCATGTTTGTTCTTCTCTCTAGAAATAGCCTTGACATTCAAGGAATCAAATGACTCCATCAGGTCCCAGACGCGGTTGCGATACGCCTTGAGATAATGTTTTTTGGAGGCGCATTTGTTGGTGATCTGGTTGCATACCAGCTCTGAGTCTCCGAAGATCTGCAGTTGTTTGATCCCGAGCCTCTCTGCTTTCTTCAGACCTAAGCATAGGGCTTCATATTCCGCCGCATTGTTGGTACAACTCCAGGCCAGCCTGTAACAGTAGTCCTTTTGTATACCAGAGGGAGAGACCAGGAGGACCCCTGCTCCGGCGCCATTCTTGCATCTGGCGCCATCAAAATATAGCTTCCATAGCTCATCGGGGGCAGGGCCTATGTCTTCTTTCATTGTCTCCTTCGGCTTCTCAGGTTGGGCAACGGAGTAGCAGCCTATGTCGGTCTCGATCATGGCATTAAAATCTAGCAAGGAGAATTCATCCTCTGCTTGCAATTGCTCTATAGTCTCCTCCACTAGGTTGAACTCCTCAAGCTCCTCAGTCATCAAGTGCACTATTTCTCCTTGTTGTTCCTCTTCAGGTATCTTCCCGACTAGGAAAGTAGAAGGTTTCTCATTGTATATCTTGACTTTTCTCCCTTTGAAGGGAACTTCCATATGCGAGTAATCTAGCGAGAGGTATCCCCCGAGCTTGGCGGTAAACTCCCTTGAGAGGCACATGCCAAAGTAGGGCTCCAAGTCGACAACTACGACCTCCTGAATCACCGTGATATCTGGCGCCTTATGTAACTGAATGGGAATGTCCTTGATGACACCCACCGTTTTCACAGGAGTGTCGTCTAGTTGTAAGACGCCTTGGCTACTTCGGGTGTACTCCATGCCAATTTCTTCGCAAACTGCTCTTGGCATGACGGTGGTTGATGCGCCGGAGTCGACCATGCAGTTATGTACCACATGTCCTTCCATTCGTAAAGACAAATAGAAAGGGGGTGGTCTATTCTTGCCAGTGATTGATGTTGTCAGGGGTTGAGCTAGCACGGGCTGTGACGGCTTTTCTCCCTTCACGGTCTTTAGAGATTCCTGCAGCAGGTCCACTTGTCCTGGGAGCTGAAGGGCATCGTACATGCTAATCTTTGCCGGAGTCCTCTTGAGCTCATCAACAATATTATATTTGGCAGTAGACGGTCCCTCGACCTCCTTCGTTGACTCATACTTAGTACGGTACTGTTGTGTTGCCTCGACCCTTTGCCGTTTTGTCAGTGATGGGTACCGAAGCTTTTCTCGGGCCTGCTCCTTTGTTTCGGCAGGCGGCTGGGTCACTGAAGCTTTGGTGAGAGGTACTTTCTCCTTAGCTGGCGGCAGCGGAGGTGTTTTGTTGGGAACATTTGCGGTAGCATCCGCAGCAGGCGTTGTCTTTTCCCTCCGAGTGTATACCTTCAACGGCTTCATTTGGGCTGGTTCGACCTCAATCGGTCTTTTACCTTCTTTAGTCAGAATGGAAACGGGATCCTCCTCGGATACAACAAAGTTCCGCTCTTCTTCTCGGATCATATTTACTTGATCCTCTTCATCTTCCACGCTGCTACCGGCGAGAGTCTGGACGTAGTGTTGATGCAACATACAACTATCCTCTCCATGAGGGTCATTGCAGGTAGAGCACCAGTTTACTCGATCTGCAGTGCTGGGCCCTGCGTTGGTGGTTGCGTTCCTTGCCGGAGGTCTCTGGTTCTGGGCGGCCTGTTCTCTTGTCAGCGTCGGAGGAGGGTATGGCCTCCTAGGAACGAACTCCTGTTGGGCCTGCTTCTTCTTCATCACGGCCATGTCATTAGACAGTGTTTGACAAACAGTGGTCAGTGACTCCATTTGTTGCAGGATCTTGGACTGTACATCCACGGTTTGCACTGGTTGGGCTGGTGGTGGTAATGGAGCTAATGGTGGCTGAGATGAAAGCGGAGGAATGGACTGAGCCGGGAGATGCACCTTAGGCGGATAATGAGTGATAGTTGGAGCGGGGTTCCAGGATGAATCGGGATATGGAGAAGATGGGGCGGACGCTGGTGGGTACTGTGATTGTGGAAAGTCCGGGTAGATGGGCGGTTGCACCTTGTGCGGGAGCCTACCTATGCTTATCATATCTAGTTCCGCTCTTTGAGCTGCCTCATACAAATCCGGAAAGGTGTTTACGCGGGCCAACTTAATGACTAGGCTGATATCTGGGCCAAATGCCCTAACATAATAATGAGCAGCTTGTCCATCAGAAGGGCGAAGTTCAGGAGGAACTCTTTTCCAGGACCGCGCAAATCTTACATTAAAATCTGAGATTTCCTCTTGTGGGTGTCGTTGGATGGTTTGGAATTGGTGTAACAGCGAAGATGGGTCTGCAGATTCATTGAATCCCTTACATAACCGACCAGCGAGCGAAGGCCATCCAGTGATGACACCTTCAGGCAGGGATTTGTACCAGTATAGCAACTTGCCTCGCAAGGAGAGCGCCAAAAGACGGGTCTTGACACTTTCATTGGTAATGGAGTGAAGCGCAGCCAAGGCCAGAATGTCTTGAATGTGCTCATACATTGTCTTCCGAGTCCCATCATAGGTTGGAATAGCTTTTAAAGCAGCAGGTGGGACAACATCTTGTCCCGCCAGAGCAAGAGGCCCAGTGGAGTCAACGACCGGGAATAGATCAACGACATTTTGTTGATTCTGAGCTGCCATGTCTTCTTCCTCCTCTTCGAGCTGATCAGTGGTATAGTCGGTGTCAGTACTGTCTGAAGTTGTAGGTTGTTCTTCAACTTCAGCTTCCTCAACCTCCTCTATTTCTTCCACTTCTTCAATTATAGGTTCCACTTCTTGGTGAGCTTGGTAATCGGCCACCCTCGGGTGTTCTCCAGTAGCGTTGATGTCGATTTCATAAAAATCGGGCTCTTGTCCCGGATTCCTAGCTCTCCACCTTCTCGTATGCATGAAGGCACTTTTGGTATTGGACCAGTCTTACAGACTCAGAGAATATTCAGGTAATGCAGAGTCGCCAGGTGTTCTGATTTGACAAGAATAAAGCGAACACCGATGCTTCGATTCTATTTTGGGGTGGGAAACCTTCGGGTCCCACCGGGCGTGCCAGAAACTGTTGGTTACGAATCTGCCACTAGGAAAGGTTTTAGGTCTTTGCGCCCTAGATTCGCCCAGCAGATTGAAAGGCCGGAAGGAAGGAATGCCTTCCGTGCCAATCTCCGGAGAAGGCCGGCTTCCTATGTTTTCTCAATTTAGTTTAGAGTGCTGAAAGAGATTTAAAAGTGCAGAAAGGGATGTAAATGTGATTTACTTCGGGTGAGGGAGATAAGCAGCACAGTTACTAACCAGACACTTTACCAACAACAATCAAAACAATGTATACCTAGAAACCATTAGCACTTTCCTATCCTATGTATCCTTTCTATATTATTCCAGATATACTTAATTGCCAATGCTGAGATCCAGATATGCAGAATGACAGCAATCAGAAAAATAAGCAACATGAAGCAGAAATACTAAAGAAAGGCAGCATACAAGATAGACGCAACTAATGAGCCAAATATACTTTTGAATTAAGAGCAGATGTACAGCTAGAGAAGCTTCTTAGCAAGATATCCCCCTTCCCCCTTTTTACAATGAGATGCACTTGCTATTTATAACATATTTTCCCTCCCAATTACATTTCAAGCGCAGATCCCCAAACCTGCCAAAAGCTGCAAAAGCTGCAAAAAGTGGAGAGATTTGATCTTTGTCGGTCCTCCCTGTACTTGCAGCATGTTCTTTCTTAGTCTCGTACAACTTCTGACAGTCTTGGTCGCTGAAAGGGAGTTATCATTTAGTTTTGGTAGATGGGGTACAGTTTATCTTTCAATGCCCACCCACTCTTTCTTGAAGTCCAACTGGCACGGATTCCAAAACCTGATCTGGAGATGAAGGGAAAACCACCCTCAAACACTTTGTTGACTGCTGCCGAAAATCGCTGAAATGGAGAAGATACGCCCAAAATCGCTGAGAAGCGATGGCGATCTTCGGAATTGGGATCCAAGGCAATCTTTGACTTGAGCTGGAAAGCGCTCACCAAGTGAGCGATTTCGGGATTTTTTGCCTGGCGACGGCGATCTCGGGCACGGGGGAAAAGTTGGCCATAACTGCCCTTTCCTATCTTGCTGGATGTCGCTGGAAAAGTCGAGCGATTTCGGGCTCGGAGGGGTAGCGACAGCGATCTCGGGCTCAGCGCTCTTCTTCTATCTACGCGCTCGAAAGCGCTGCGGCAATGGATGTCGTCAGCCTGGGCCGGCGATCGCTGGCACCTCGAGACTTAGAGTTTTTTCTCCCTTTTAAGCGTTGTTCCCATAATCGCTGGAAAGCTGGCGCGACGCCGGGCGTCGCTGAAAGCGACGGCGATCCCGGGCGCCAACTCATAATATTTTCATAGGCTCCGAAGCGCTTGAAACTCTTGCGCGCTGAGGAGCTTTTCCCTTTGCGATAGCGATCTGGAGCCTGCCTTCTTTTATCTTGATGCCCCTTGTCGCTCAAAAGTGTTATAGCGACGGGCGGATGGAGTGCGCGACAGCGATTTCGGGCTTCTTAGGACTTAGGCAAATTTGCCACTTTCAAGCATGACCCTTAGTCGCTCAAAAACATGCTCGCGCCAGAAATCGCGCGACAGCGACAGCGATTTCGGGGAAGGGCTAACACTTAGCAAAATTTTACAATTTTTTGTGCCAATGCTGGCATCCAAATCTGATGAAAGCTGAGGACTGGAAACTGAACCTTTGAAGAAGCAGCAAGAAAAACCAAGATAACAATGAGGAAAGAACAGTGAAGAAGGAGGGAAGCAACAACCTGATGAAATCTGAAATTTTGTACCCCTAGCAAAAATGTGGCAACACTTCCGAGTCTCCCCCACCAACAAACCCAACTAACATCCACCAACCACCATGAATAATTATTTATTGACGGACAACAAGCTGATATCTCAAAAAGCAAAGGGTTGGCTAGCAAAAAATGCCTAAAATTTTAGATTGCATAGACCATCCCTAAAGCTTCCATCTCTATTGTGTTGAGGAGCTTTTCCCTTTGCGATAGCGATCTGGAGCCTGCCTTCTTCTTTCTCGATGCCCCTTGTCGCTCAAAAGTGTTATACAACGGCGGATGAGTGCGATAGCATTTCGGCTTCTTAACTTAGCAAATTTGCCACTTTCAACATGACCCTTAGTCGCCAAAAACATGCTCACGCCGAAATCCACACGTGACAACATTCCGGGAAGCTAACACTAGCAAAATTCAATTTGTGCCACTTGGCATCCAAATTGATAAGCAACAACAACCTTTAAGAAGCCAAGAAAATCAAGATAGCAATGAGGAAAGAACAGTGAAGGAGGGAAGCAACAACCTGATGAAATCTGAAATTTTGTACCCCTAGCAAAAATGTGGCAACACTTCCCAAGTCTCACCACCACCTAGAATACAAACACCTGTAACGTGACGAGCCACCTGCTAAATCGCCTGTGAATAGTCAATTTATTGATCAGATACAACAATGTTTGATGATCTACATAAAAAGCAAAAGGGTTGGCCAACAAATAATGCCTAAACTTTTGGATTGCATAGACCACCCTAAAGCTTCCCTCTCTATTTTGTTGTAGTTCTTTTCTGCCCTTAACAACAACCGACTAGAAAAATAAATGGATTGATCCAGCCCGAATTGGCCCTCTTGGGCCAATGCACATCTAATTGCAAAATTGAATGCATCAACATGGATATGAAATTACTTGTCACAATCTAGAAACACCAAAAAGGGTGTGCAAACCAACTTTGCCTTTAGCTCCTCGAAGACCTTATGATGCTCCTCTGTCTATCGAAAAAGAACATTCTTGCACATCAAAGCATCTAATGAGTGGGATACTTGGATGAAATTCTTGATAAATCATCGTTAATATCCAACTTGTCCTAAAAAAGGACTTCAACAAGCTCATGTTGTATGGTTCCTCCATACTCAGCACAACGTGAATCTTGTCAAGATCCATCTTCAGCCTCTCACATACTATGTGTCCCAACAACTTACCATACGGTACCAACAACTTGCACTTCTTGGGGTTCAATGGCAATTGAACATTGATGCACTGCCTCATGCACTCTTCTAGCGCCTTCAAATGCTTGTCCTTCTTCCCATGTAATGACCAGTCATCCAAGAAGACTTTAAACTTTTTAGTGGACATTTGTTAAAAAATGTATAGAATTATTCTTTGAAACATGGTTGGGGCATTACACAGACTGAATGACATTCAATGATATGCATAGATGCCATTCTCCATCACAAATATTATCTTCAACTTATCTTCCTCGGTAATGCTTATCTAATTGTAGCCGAAGAACCCACCCAAAAATGAGTAAATTTCATATCCATGTACCTCTTCCAAGATTGAGTTACTGAATGGAATTGGAAAGGGATCCTTAATTGTTACAATATTAAGACTTCAAAAGTCCACACATATGCGGATTTGATTTGCTTCTTTCTTCAAGGTAATGACAATTGGCAACACCCACTCACTCATTGTAACCTTGAAAATTATGGCAGCATCCAACATCTTTTGAATTTCTGCATTCACCAAGGTTGCATACTTAGGATTCATCCTATATTACCTGCTCCTTATTGGTAGTGCACCTGGAACCAACTGAATCTGATACACACATTTTGGGCAGTATCCCTTTCAAATCCTTGTATGTCCATGCAAAGACTTCCTTGTATTGCAAAAATATTTTGGAAGTTGCTGCTTTCAATACTGGGTCCCACTCATCTCTGCAATGCATTATCTTTTCTTCCCCTTCACCGAGGTTTACTGGATCTATTTTTGGCCCCTCATACTTTACAATGTTAGGTTCATTTGCTGCTTTAACCACGTGCTACGGGTGAGTTGGCTTTTCATCAATCATCGCATCACCAACAATATACTCTGCGAAGTTCTTCGGGAAAGTCCACTTTTCTTTCTCTTCATCTTTTGGTGCAGATCTTTCCTTCTTACTACTTTCACCGACCTTTTGTTTATCATGGTCTTCATCATTCTCCTCTACCTGAATACAAAGATAATTTGGCAGAAACACTTCATAATCCTCCATCTGCCAATGAAGTTGGTTGCCCGAACTCTCTTCATCCCCCATACTTCCAACTGCAACACTTCTTCATTTAGTTCATATCTATTGCCTTCATCTCAAGATAAACTCCCTGACTTGTCGGTTGTCATGAGATCCTTGCTCATGGATTGATTCTTCAAGTTAATCATATACTTGTGCTACCCCTTTTTGAATGTTAGTCGGTCCTTCTCCCAATTGTGACTTACCTTGGCCATGTGTAGCCAACCTCTTCTCAACACTGCATCATATGCTGGTTTTTGCATTGTGATCACAACAAAATCCATGATACACTCTGGGTCAACTATTTTTACTTTTTGAGCCATTAAGACTCCTTTAATTTCAATCCCATACTAGTCTGCACCATACAATTTGAAATTTGGAGACCATATGAATGGTGCTCCAATCTCTCGTCAAGTCTTCTCATGCAGTACATTGACACTTGACCCCCGTCGACGGTCACCTGCATCAACTTATCTAGAAAATTCAATATGAATTACTGTTGGCTTTTTACCAACATCAATCATTAATACTGTTGGATCAATAAACTGATCTCTTCTCCTCATAGTTGCTTCTTGCTAGCACTGCGACTCTACTACTCTCCTTGGCCACATCATTTCTCCTATTGTTGCATAGAGCTTCGATATGGTGCTAAGTAAGCTTGAGACTTTGACTTCTACCATCATATATAATACTTGCGTTGTTAGCTCATGTGTGTATGACTTATCTTCTTCTATGGTGACTAGCTTTTCCAAGGGGTTGTTGTTGCCTAGCCTTTTTCATCTTTTCTTCTACAACATTGTGTGCTTCCTGCCATCTTTCCTTCTCTACGATAGGATTGGGGTATTGTTCATCTTTCTTTGCTTGACCCCTCGTAACTATGAGCACATTATTCTTCTTTTTGTTGCTTGTCTAGTGGAGGCTCCTCTATATCAATAAAATTGATGTTTTGCAAGTTACTCGAACTTGCCTTCTTCGGGCAATTTGCCTCCTTGTGATTGCCTAGAAAACACCATCAACACATCAATCCATTTTACCATTTTTGGCATTATCCCCAACTAACTAATTTTGACAATTTCTTGCGAAGTGCCCACACTCCTAACATCTTTGACACTGTATAATAGGCCTTCCGTCTATATCATATTGCAATTTACTTTGTCCTCGTATTTGCAGTTGTCTTCCCCCTTGGCGATTATTTTTGTATATGCCACTTGTTGTAGTTTGCCCATTTTTTGACATACTTGGTTTCTCTTCTTTATCTTCTTTTTGCACGGACAAGGTTTGGTGCTTTGAGCTTCTCAAATTAAATAGGCAATCTCCTATTGCATGCCTTGCAACCTCATATATTACAAAAGGCATTCTTTGGACAAGTGATATTTGTATGTCCTTTTGTCTTATAGTCCGAACACCAAATTTCTTGTCTCTCCTTTTCATCCTTTGCATCTTATACCATTATCTCCAAGTCTTTTCTCATGGCCTGGATTTCCACATGTAGACCATCATGGTCACTATCGGAATCTAAGTCCTTATAGTGACTCAAGCTTGTTGCCATCTATTTTGCTTCTCTTTCCAAAGTGATTGCTCTATTATATGCCTCCTCATATGTTGGTGGAGCTACCTTCAACTTCTTGTACCTCAATAGCAACTTATCTAGGAATCATCGTCTTTGTAGATCATTTGTTGGTTGTACTTCCATCTTATCGATCAACTCCTTTAATCTTCTATTGTAGGATTTGACATCCTCCTTTTTTTTGTGGTGTAGATCTCTTTGATGATCTCGATGTCATCTCGAAGTAGTCAATTCTTTGATAAATTCCTTCGTCATCTCCTCCCATGTATTGAAAGGATTTGTACATTGTCTTTTCAATTGCCAGTCCATTGTGATCCTTCGCAATGTCGTTGGAAATAGTATCAACCAGGATTGCTTGTCGTCCACTCCATTTGCTCGCCATATGGTCACACATGTCCCAATATGGCCTTTTGGGTCTTCTTGTCACCCAAAAACATTGGGCACTTTTGCTTGCCCATCGTTTTTGCAATTTGTGCAATGTTTGCCATTGGTGGTTGTTGTTATTGAGTTTCCTCACGTCTTTCTTCTTCACTTAGTGCTTCTTTGCTTTGCACGTTGTCACTTGCAAACAATATTTGACCAACTTCTAGTGCATCCAATGCTTTGCGACCTCCTTTGCGAATATACGAATGTTGGTTCTCGTCTCCTCGCCCAAGCACTCTCTTGCAGTCACCCTTGTGCCTGACTCCCGTCCTTCGCACCTCTTGGCAATCTCCCCTGCTCTTGTGTTGACGTTACCAGTTATTTGTCGTCGTTTTCACATGCACTCTCCATGTTGGCTCTTCCACTTGCGCGAATGTTCTCCATGGTCTCTACTTCGTTTGCTTGTGCATCACCTTGTACTTCCATTGTTAGAAACAACGTTTGCCACCTCTCGTGTGATTCACTTAGATTTCCTTCATCTTGAGGATTCCACACATGTTCAACTACTAGCTCTTCAAGTTCTGTCTCCCAAAAATGCAGTACTTTAGATGACCTAGACTTGGTCTTGGTATCGGACAACTTTTTGATGACCTAGCTTTGGATAGTCTACCCCCGAACGACCTAGCTTTTGCAATCTACCCTTCACCAGATGGCTTGTCTTTGGATGACCTTTTCTTGTCTTTTCATTCGTATGGCCTCTCGCCAGATAATTTGTACGTCTCAACACATCGACTTTTTACACTTCTAGATGGCCTATTGTATGACTTGTATGGTCGTAACCATAGTTGAGAAAATTGGAATCAGAGCAGAAACAACATAGATAAAGAATCGGAAAAAATCGACAAAAAAAAGGAAGAAAATTCAATCTTTCATTGACAAAGTTTTTTTCATGCATATCACAATGAATTATTATTATGCAAATCAAATATTTATATTGTAAGTGATACAAGCTTAAACCACACATGAAAGTGGCAAGTGATACAAGCTTAAAACTACACATGAAAGTGATAAAACACATCTTAAATAAAGAAATTTTAATGCATCCAAAATTCTAATTACAAAAAAAGATACATATTACAAAATGTGTCATGAGTCATGACAAAATACCTCAAGATTTTTGAATGCCTTTGACCTTTGCCCTATCAGAAGCTCTAGTCTCTCTTTGTCGCTATGCCTGTGCCTCTTCTTATGCCTTGGCTGCTAATGCCTGTCACCACCTATGTCGGGGGTTGAGGGGCAGCGCCTCTTGCGGGGTCGAGGGGCAGTGTCCCGAAACCTCAACGACAAAACCATTAATACCTTCACTATCTAAACTGAATTTTTCTTCTTGTTTGCATTTTGGTGCAGAAAGGATGCTACAATTACTAATGTTGGACTTCAACAACTCATAGGCTGAATAAAACACCAAAAATTAACTTAAATGATGATTGCGATTGGTTTTAACTTTTTACTATCTCTTAAGACCCATGTGGTCTAATGAACCTATAGAACAAATAATCACTTGTGCTTTTAAATATTACTCCTATATACAAGCATATTGAGCAATAAGTTTGGACTGATAGTTCAACATCTTTTTATGGAGAATTTTATCAGTTAATAATGTATAGCATTGTTGTTGATGGCTACTAGATTCCTTCAAACTGCAAAAAAATCGACTGTTAGGATGCACTAGCATGTTTTGTTTGGTGTGATAGAAGGTAGGCAGACCCCTTTCTCTAGTTTGGAATCGGTAAAAATGAGAAAAAATAGTGTTTTCTCTACTTGTGCGACCACAAGTAATTTTTTGCTATAGGAATCACAATTTTTTGAAAAAATCATGATTCTCAATTTTTTGGGAAAAATTGGTAGAAATCATTGATTTTTTAAAAAAATCAAATTTTCGCTGCGATTTGAATCATAATTCCTTTTGAATTGCAAAAAATCGTATTGAATCGGGGATTAAATCAGGATTTTCGTAACTATGGTCATAACAATTCTTCTGTGCAGCAACTATACGACTTTCACCCCCGTTCCTCTGGTTTCCTTCTCCATTTTGCATAAGGCTTTTTGGTTTCTCCTTTCTTTTGCCTCCAGCGACGCCTTACTGTTGTTGAATGCTTTTCGCTTGCATAGAGTATAAAATTTTGCAAATGGGGAGGGATTTTCAGCAAAACCCTTCTTGGAACGTGCCCTTGTTTGGTTTCTTAAATGCAGCTTCCTCCTTTTGCGGTAAAATGCTCTTTCCTCTTCTTTTTCTCATGATTTGACAAAGTGGGTTGGTTTTTCTCTCCACTCCAAAATTCGTTTGAAGCCATGTTGTACACCTTCCAAAACTTAGTACGAGGGATATTGCTCTTATGTTCTTCCTTGCTCCTCTTTGGCTTTGAGCATTTGAATGAGCAAATGCAAGCTCCTAGTGCCTATTTATAAGATGAAAGAGGTAAAGGGGTACTTGGCAAGCATGCAACAACTCCCCCTTAACTACCACTTCATATTCCATAATTTATTTGCATGCAACTGTTTTGCATATTCTTTTTTTCTTTTTTTGGTTGCTCTACTTATTACACCTCGCGCATGGCAGGCCTGTTGGAAAAATGTGTGCAACTGCATTTGAACTTTTCTTCGTTTTCAGCTTGGATAGCTTGCTTGGTTGTCTAGATGGCCTTGTTTTTTGTCCATTTGGGGGGCCCAAGGGCCCAGATAGCCTCTTGTGCAAGCTTGGATGACTGGTTCTGCTAGATTACCTACTTGGCCATCCTATCGGATTAGCACTTCTTTGATCCAGACAACCCAAGTGGCTAGACAACCCAACTCTCCATCTCGACTGCCTTCTCCAACTTCTGCCTTGCCTTGATGGCCTCTTGGGGTCAACTTCATTTCCTTCAACAACTTTATCCTCTGGCAGCTCGTCATCCACTTCCTCGGATGACTTGAAATCACTTTCCTCCAAGTGCACCTTCCTGCTAAATGATCCTCACCTTTCTACTAGTTGGGTTGATGCCTGTGATGGCCCAAGGGTAGTCTGCACTCCGCGTAGTCTCCTCGGATTCCTCCAAAAAACCTAGATGGCCCTGCCTTGGTCCTAATGGCCCAAGGGCCACCCGAGGACTTGTCCCTATTGGATGACTAGGGTGTGGTCCAGATAGCCCACCTTGTTGGCTAGATGGCCTATGGGCCATTTGGGGCAAATTTCTCCCCTTAGACAAATGGGAAAGAGGCCCACACGACCTCCTCCCTTGGCCATACTACCCTAGATGGCCTAGGGGTCTTGACGGCCCACCCAAACTGTCTTAGTAGTCTCTTTTGTATGCTCACCTTGAGTCGTAAGGTGGCCCTCGTGGACCACTCAGACTTCCCAAGGAACAGTTCAAATTGTTTGGCAGATACCTATAACTGATACTTAGTCTTATGTTCATCTGCCCCCTATTGCTACTTCTATTTCCTCAAAAGTGTTTTGAGCTTCTTTTCGAGGTACTTCCTGCAAAACAACATTCGACAATGGATTAACATTACTTGTCGGTGGTCAACTTGTTGCCTCCTTGGTGTTCCTCGTCTACCTCTTTTTAATTTTGAGCTTGAACTAGCACTACTCCAAACTTCCTCCTCATTGCTTGAACTCGTTAGGGATACACTATTGGACTCGTTTCCAAGTTGTCGACACTTGTCTCTTCTCTTGGCAATATGTGCCAAGGTACTTCATGAATATCTTTCCATTCAACTTCTGACACTATCTTGGTAGGGTTTTGTTGTCTAGACTATAGTAGTTTTCTTCCAAAAACTCAACTTTGTCGCACAGTCATTAGTAGTTCCCAACACCTGCTTATCTGTTCTCCTAGAGTCTCTTCTAGACTTATCTCCTCATTGGAAAAACTCCTACCAATTGCTTGAATATCTTGTTGTAGCCTTAAGAACTCTTGTGCATGTTATCTTTGCAATTCGACTATTCGAATGTTCAACTGCTCACTCGTTTCACGCAATTGCTGTGTTTCAACATACATTCTTTGTTGTGCATGTCTGAAGGCTGCTAACAAGCTCATTCTCTCGGACTTACTTCTGTCGCTCCGAGGCTCATATTTTGGCAATTCCTCCTATCCAACATGCATCGACACCATTCGTTGCATGTTTTCAGCATCAAGTGAACTCAATCTTTGTTCTTCCTCGATATTCAAAAACTGACATGCACACGCACCCTCCTTTGTTTAGTGGGTCTAGCTTCCAATTCTTCTTGCTCCATTGTCATTTGCATGTTTATCTCTTATTTTCTTGTGGTTTCTTCATACAACTATGCTAGTTGCTCTGCAAGTTCATTTTCATCTAAGTAACTTGTATCTTCAACACCATCATCTTTTGTATGGCTTGATTCTCCAAATTCCCATATTGAGATCCCTTGAAAGGATCCCAAAGACTGACTTGGTGCAATTGTCAATCTGCCCCTACTTGTGCCTTCATTACCTAGCTCAAAGTTTACAAAGATTACCTGCACCCTTGTATGGTTTCAACTTTGAATCGTTAATTGTCTCAGGACATTGTGTTCCATCCACTCTCTTCAATCTTACTTGCCATTACCCATCACTTCATCTACTTGGAAGGGTCCAAGCCACAAGGTCTTCAACTTCCTTGGCTTGATCTCACGACTGCCATTAAATTTCAGCACCAAGTCATCTACCTTGAGCTTCATCTTTCTCAGGTGATTGTCATGCCAAAACTTACAATGACGTTGGGCAACCTCCGTGTTCCACTGTGCCATCACCCTCTTCATGTCTAGTTTGATCAGTGTCGTTAGCCTCTCCTCCAGGCTCTCTTGGTCACCAAGACAGTTTTGCACTACCACCCTCAAACTTGGGACTAGAAACTACACTGGCACTATTGCCTCTTGTCCATACATCAATTGGAATGTTGTATGATTGGTCATTGGTTTGTATGTTGTCTTGTATGCCCACAAGATTGTTGGCAATTTCTCCTCCCAATTAGCATCTTCAATTCCACACATCTTGTACATTATAGATTCTAAAACCTTGTTGTTGCTTCTGCCTCTCCATTTGCCTTGGGGTAGTACGGACTCGATAATGAATGCAAGATTTTAAACTCCGTCAATATGTTCTGAATAATCTCATTGACAAAGTGTCTTCTGCGATCACTTGTCAACTAAAGAGGCACTTCGAATCTCATAATGATTTGTTCGTACAAGAATCATGTAGTGCTCTTTGCAAAATATCAGGCAACTCTCTTGCCTCCACCCACTTTGTCAAATATTTTGTTGCTACCACAATGTACCTGCATCTCCTATGATTGGTTTTCAACGGATCAACAAAATCAAGACCCCATCTCTCGAACAACTCTTGCGGTTGAGATGGATGTAATGGCATGAAGTACTTTTGCAACAACTTCCCCACTCTTTGGCATGTATCACATGTGGTCACAAACTCCGCATCATTATAGAGGGTGGGCCACCATAGCCTTGCCAGAAGAACCTTCCTCGTGGTCGCATTTGGCCCCATATGCCCTCCTACCAATCCCTCGTGAGCCTTCTTTAATGTTGTATTCACTTCCTTGTCCATCACACATCTTCGTAGAATCCCGTTATGTTCAATTTTGTATAACAAACCAACAATCAATTGGAATGGTGCTGATTTAATTATGATTTTCTTCTTTATCGTTGTCGTCAACTTCTTTGGCAGCTCACTCATCGACAAGTATTCTCCCACGTACTTGTACCACAACAATAGTGTAGTGATTGAAAACAAATGAGTATCCAACAATTCATCCGACACTACTCTTGTAGGTTATTTTTGAGTGAATCCTTGACAATTGATCTGCTATCATGTGTTTCTTCCCAGTTGTCACCACCACTTGAAACATGAACTCTTGTAATATCACGAACCACTTGCTCACTCGTTTGTGTATGGTTGACTTGTTGAATAGGTACAACAATGCGTTATGATCTACGTAGAAGGAAAAAGGATTGGCAAGCAAGTAATGCTTGAATTTTTGTACTACATATACCATCCCTAATGCGTCCCACTACTTATGCTATAATTTGTCTCTCCTCATGACAACCATCGACTTGAAAAATATATGGGCTGATCTAACGCATATTACCCCTCATCGGCAAGTCCACGCCCAATTGCAAAATTGGGTGCATTGACATGGACATGGAACTCCTTATCCCAATTTGGGAACACCAGAATGGGTGTGCAAACCAATTTCGCCTTCAACTCCTCAAAGGCCTTTTGATGCTCTTTTGTCCACCTAAATGGAACACCTTTGCACATCAACGCATCAAGAGGGTGTGATACTTGTGCAAAATTATTTATGAAGTGCTGATAGTACCTGACATGCCCCAAAAATGACTTTAATGAGCTCATATCGTATGGCTCCTCCATGCTCATCACGAAGCAAATCTTATCAAGATCAGTCTTCAACCCCTCTTTGCACACCATGTGCCCTAGTAACTTCTTGTATGGTGCTAGCAACTTGCATTTCTTTGGGTTTAAGGATAGTCAAGCATTCATGCACAATTGCATGCATTCCTCCAACACCTTCAACTGCTTGTCCTTTCTCCTGTACAACAACCAATCATCCAAGAATACTTTGAATTTATCCATCGATATCTGCTAAAAAATGTACAATTGATTCTTTGAAATGTTGTTGGTGCATTGCACAAATTGAAGGGCATTCGGTTATATGCATAAATACTAGTCTCTACAACAAACATGGTCTTCAATCAATCCTCGACAATACTGATTTGGTTGTAACCCGAGAATCCATCCAAAAATGACTAGATCTTATGGCCTACTACCTCCTCTAGGATCGAATCAGTAAAAGGTATTGGAAAGGGATCCTCGATGGTCACCGCATTCAGACTTTGAAAATCCACACAAATGCGGATTTGGTTACTTTCCTTCTTTGGGCTGATGAAGATGGGTGACACCCATTCACTCATTGTGACGTTGAAGATTATTCCAGCATCCAACATCTTCTCTATTTCTATGTTGACCAAGGCTGCATACTTTGGATTCATTCTGTACAACCTTCTTCTTATAGGTTGTGCACCTGGAATCACCAAAATTCAATGCATGCACAACTAGGGTGGAATCCCTTGTAAATATTTATACGTCCATGTAAAGATCTCTTTGTACTGCATGAAAATTTTAAAAGTTGCCGCTTTTAAAATTGGGTCCTAGTTGTCCTCGTAATGAATTATCTTCTCTTCTCTTCTTCGTCAAGGTTCACCTGCATCATCTTCAGTACTTTGTACTTTATGGTGTCATGTTGCTTTATCACTTTTGCCATGTCAAAGGGATGTGATGTCATCATCATCAATCTATGTAGTGTCAACACTATACTCTACAAAATTCTATGGAAAGGTCATTCTTTCCTCTTCGACTTTTATGGTTGGCTTGGTGCTTTGATTGCATTCTTCGATCTTAAACTCACTTCGAGGCCCTTTATGATAGACATCTTCCTCTGCATTTACGCACATGCAACCAGGCTAGAAAACTTCATTATCTACCATTTGCCAATGTAGAAGTCCACTATCCGAGTTCCCTTCATCCTCTGTGCACTCCTCCAACTCCAACACTCCTTTATTTGGTTCTCGTTTGTCCGCTTGATCTTCTTCCTCTGACAATGAGTTGTCGGATTCATCGTATGTTGCCAACTCTTCATTGATAGATTGATTCTTCAATTTTATTACATATTTGTGTTGGCCTTTCTTAAAAGTCAAGTGATCCTTCTCCTAGTAGTGGTTTACATTTGCCATGTGTAGCCACCCACGTCCCAACAATGCATCGTAGGTTGGTTTTTGCATCACAATTGCCACAAAGTCTAGAATGAACAATTGATCAGCAATATTTACCTTCTACGTAGTCAAAACTCCTTTCATCTCATTGTCATACTAGTCTATGCCATATAGTCGAAAATTGGGAGACTACAAAAATGGTGCCCCCAAATCCTTTCACGTCTTCTCGGGCAATGCGTTCACACTCGAACCCTTGTCAACAATCACTTATGTCAGTTTATAATTCAACAACTTGATATGGATCAGTGCTTGTTTCTTCTTGGCATTGATCATCAATGTTGTCGGGTCAATGTATCAATCTTTCACTACTTTTCGTGTCTCTAGTTGGCACTGCAGGTCTACTCTCCTCGTTTGCACTATTTCTCCAGCTATCGCAAAAACTCTGGTACCACGCATAATAAACTAGACATCTTCATGACAACATTTGTATCCAGTACTTGCGTTGCCAATTGCTTTGTTGATGTCTCTTCACCTTCAATGATGACGAGTTCTTTTAACTTCTCCTGTTTGGTCTTTCACATTTCTTTCTCTATTTGTACATGTTCTTCCTTCCATTTTTCCTTCTCCTTGATAGGTTTCGTGTAATATTCATCTTTCGTGCTTGTGCCTATGTCACCACTAGCATGTGTTTGTCCTTATTTACTTGTTGTTGGTCTATTTGAGGCTCCTCTATCAATGAAATTGACATTTTGTAAGTTACTTGAGCTTGCCATCTTTGGATAGTTTGCTTCCTTATGGTTGCTAGGTCCACACCATCTACACATCATCGTGGTATTGCTCCTAGCTCCTCATGTTAGGGCATTTGTACAATTTTGTACGAGGTGTCCCCACTTTTGACATTTGCATTGTATGATTGACTTTTCATCAAAGTCATATTTCAATCGTCCTTCACCTCCACCTCCTACAATTTGATTCCCTGATTGTGGTTGTCTTCTTTCTTGGCGATTATTCCAGTATCCGCCACTTGTCTCTCCATGTCCTCTCTTCAAAGTGCTAGGCTTCTCCTCTTTCTCCTCCTCCTGCACCATCATTGTCTAGTGCCAAGCACTTCTTAGATTGAATGGACAATCTGCAATAACATGACCCATTTCACAGATATTTTCAATATGCTTTCTTTAGGAAATTCGCTTGGTGTATCCTAATTTGCAATCAAAACACCAAATGATCTTTTCTTTCTTCTTTTCAACCTTCATGTCATTTATCATTCTTTCTAGGTCTTTTCGCATGGCCTGGATGGTTGCACTGATTATCAGAATCATTGTCGTGCTCATGGCTCATACTTCCTCTGGATGTTGCTATCTTCATCTCGCTTTCGAGGTTTAATGCACAATCAAATGCTTCCTAGTAAGTGGTTGGTGAAACCACTTTCATATTTTTATATCGTGGCAACACCCTATCTAAGAACCATCGCTTTTGTAGCCCCTCAACCCACTTTGCCTCCATCTTCCTGATGAGTTCTTTTAGACGATGATTATAAGATTTAATATTTTTGTCCTTTTTTGCTTTATCGAATATATATCTCCAATAATATCTATATCATCTTGAAGTAATCGAAACTCCATGTTGAATTCGGTTTTTAATTTAGTCCAATCTATGAAGGGTTCTTCTCTCTTTAAATGCCAATCAATCGCTACTCTTATCATTGATGGGAACAATCTTAGCGATGCATCTTGATCAGTTACTCCATTAGCCTTCCATATCATTTCGCATGTTCCAATATGGCATTCAAGATCCTCCTTCATGTCTCCTATGAATTTTGAGCACTTTTGCTTGCCTCTAGCTACAACAATATTCGCTATTTATGGTGGTTGTTCATTGTTCTCTTCTCCACTCAATGAACCTTTCATTGATGTTTGATCGTTTGTAAACAATCTTTGGTTGCTTCTTGGTGCGCTTATGCTCCGCGATCTCCTTCACAAATATACAAGTGTCAGCTCTGGTCTTTCAAGCACACTCGCCCACGGTTTTCCTTGTGCTTAACTCCCATCCTACGCAACTTTAGGCACTTTCCCCTACACTTGTGCTGAAGTCACCAATTGCTTTGCCTTGTCTTGCACATGATCCACGTTGACACTTCCACCACCACTTGCGTTAATGTTCACCTTGGCCCGATCTTTGTTTGCACATTGCGTCTCCACTTGCACGTCATCCTCTATTGTCAAAAACAATGGTTGCCACTTTCTCCACCTCCTTCATCCAAACTTCCCTCCTCCTGAGGGTTCCACATGCGCTCCACTTCTAGCGTGCATATCTCCTTGCAAGCAAACTTCGTCAATACTCCATTGTCAACATGCGAATCTTCCTCACTGACATGTAGCTCCTCGCTGCCAACATGCAAGTCTTTTACATGCACCACACGTCCAGGCTCTCCTTGCACTTGCTATTGTGCGATCCTCAAGCTTCTTCTCATCGGGGGATCACTTGTCCTTCCTTGTCCATGTCTCCCATGTCCTTGCATCAACTTATCTGTCAGCGACCTCTCCTGTCTTCAATGTCCACATGGTCATTGGTTCAAACTTCAGAAAACAACAATGCTAGATGTAGCACAACAATGGTATTTTGCAATTGAAGGAATAGAGAAAGGATGATGGGAGAAATCAGCAACATAGAACATCAACATGCAGTTAGGAAAATAGACAAACAGTCTTGTATTTTCCTCCAGACGACATGCACAACACAGTCATATCATGCCTGACGACCCTACACACACAAAGAGGTTAGATGGCCTTGTTAAGAGTTTAGACAGCCTTACTTAGCATCGAACGACCTGGTTCAGTAGTTTAGATGACCTAGTGTCACAATCAAACGACCCAGTCTAGAGTCAAATAGCCTTGTCTCTTCATCTACAACAAACATGCAAAGTGGAAATAGTCCAAATGGTCAACTACAACAATAGCAATCATTCATAGAAACATGCACAATGCTAACATAAGTGTGCACAACAATGGCTGAATGGAAGTATTCTTATTATCTGCAAGAATACATGTCTGGTATATCTTCATGCAATGCAATTATCTCTCGATGTGCACACATGAACATACAACTATACCATCCGTCCCCCAATGAATGAATGAGGTGTCTTATTTATACAACTTGGGAGGTAGTTTCTCACTCAACTTCCTACAACTACCTACCTGACACCTCATCATTTTCTTGAATTTCATTTGTCATGTATTTGACTTCTTTTTCATTTCGTGACTTATTACATGACATTAATTATACGCACTATATTTTGTCAAACATTTCTCGTACATATAACAAAACAACTCTAAATATCAAAACTAATACATAACAAAATTGCATGTGGGCGTACTTGACTTCTGATGCACTACATTAAATCCAAGGTGGTGCTTGAGATGGTGCCACGTCTGAACTAACGCCTACATGTACTTTTTTGTTTCCACCTTTTCATCAACCTCATGATAATTAAAATTTTGTCATGATAGTTTTGTCACTGTCAAAATAGAGATAGATAGATATAAGATTTATTTTATGGACCCTATTCAAACTGGGGGCATTTGGCTTGGACATAACTAAGTTTTATGGATTTGTCATTAATAATGCTGCGAGAGTGAATAATGTAATAAGGTATAATGATCAACTGAGCTTTGCAATTGGACTTTTATTTATTACAAAATAATGTTCATTTAGGTTAATCTAGGTTTGTAATATTTAGTCAACTTATTAAATAAGTATGAGATGTCATCAAGAATGTTGTAAGGTTAAAATTGTAATTAGGAAGTGGCTATTGGCCTGCCAGCTGCATCGTGGTTATATACCTGAATTAGAAGTTGTATAAATGACATTCAAACTCAACAAAAGACACCTCATTGATATCTCATCCCACCATTAATAACTAAAAAAATTAACCCCTCCTTCTCCTCCCTCAAATCTCAAGTTTTCATGTACTTGGCAACTTTTCAGTTTTGCTTTCATTTTTATTTCTTTCCCAGGGCCTTTGTATCTCTTGTCACGATGTTTTTCCAGATTTTGAAATCTGAAGATAACAGTACCATTCAGAATAAGAGTGGATGATGGAAAATTTTGTTATGCATCTTCCCCAAATCTACTTGTTTAGCCATCCTGAATCTCCCAAGATAAGCCTCGTTTGAGATGCCTGATTCTTTGATGCAACTGTAGATTGTCGTTCCTTATCCTGGGAAAATGAAATTGAAAAGCATGAGTGGGTTTCTGATTATGTAAGTATTTACCTATAATGATTTGACTACATAGCGCTTCATCGATATTTAAAACAATTGTCATTTTAGTGCAACTGCAAATTTCTGGTTGATTTAAGCCTTTCTGCTTTGGGGTGAGCCACTTTCTTCCAAGCCAATACCAGTTTATACATTAAAAATGTGATCAAAATATTTTGTCACAAAGCTTGGTATTTTGAAATGTTTTTTAAAACTATTTCAAAACATTTTGCCACAAGATTTGTATTCATTGAAGGAGAGTTTAGGTGCAGTGGTAATGATTGAAGTGCCAACTTAAACGGTCAAGTAGGACCTATCAATCTAAGCAATAAATTCATTCAAAATTGTAATGTTACCTTAATGTTTCTCTTTATTTCCTTGCAATGCCTAAAGAGATTTCATCATGTCTAACAGGATTTCTAAATACTTGAGTGGCAAATGAGATGTAGTGAAGCCCACTATGTGATTAGGTTCTTGTAGCCTATGCAATAGGAAAGTCTAGGTTAATTATAGAAAGGTTTCCTTTTGATCTGAATCCTTTTTGGACTTAAGCAAGGATTTAAGAATGACAGCCATTTGGGGATTGCTGTGATTAGTAGAAATGTATTATCTGCAAATTGCTGATAGATTTGTGGTGAAATAGAAGGGACCAACCATAACCAAAATATTATTTTGAAGATGACATTCATCCAATTTGAATGCTCCCACCATGGGAATGAGTGAATATTGTAAGTGGATCTGCTTGCCTTAATCTACAAGAAAAGTGAAATGGTTCTGTAGGAAAATCATCAACCAGTACAGGAGGATTTGCAAGGGAATTATAGACCCAATGTGTGCATTCGGGAAAAAAAAGGTAAATTTTGCTTGACAAAACTCCAATCACATCTATCAGACAGTTTTGGACATATCCAATTGCATGGGCATATCTGGTCTCTTTAGGATGACCATGGTGTGTATTGTCTTTTGTGCAGCATCTATTCCATTGAGAACCACCTTCCCTCAAACAAATCCAACACAAGCCTCTAAAATGATTTGTGACAAAATGGAGTTAAATTTTTTTACTATTATCTTTGCTATGATGCTATAAGTACCAAATGGTATTGAATGGCATTGATCTAATTTATTGTCATTAGTATTTGTGCCAAATTACCAGATTATCTACGAGAATTTTTTATGGAATGGATCTGGAAATCCGTCTGGTCTGGAGGATTATCTGGATTTAGTGAAAAGATGACACTTATCTTGGTGCCATCAAATTCTAATTCTCTTGCCATAATTAATGTTGCTATACTAGGCAGTATGATGCTATAAGTACCAAATAGTATTGTAATGCGGTATTGGATGGCATTGATCTAATTTATTGTCATTAGTATTTGTGCCAAATTACCAGATTATCTGCTAGAATTTTTTATGGAATGGATCTGGGAATCCATCTGGCCTGGAGGATTATCTAGATTTAGTGAAAAGATGACACTTATCTTGGTGCCATCAAATTCTAATTCTCTCGCCATAGTTAATTGTTGGTATACTAAGGAGTATAACATTTTGGACTTTTTATTGACTAAATAGTGTGAAAATAATATGGAATTATTCCCATACTTGTTTTCATACAGTACAAGCAGTATTATTTGCCTTCCCTTTTGAAAGATTTAACCTAGTTAATCAATTAATGTTAAGACTGTATTGTTGCTAATGAAAATCTTGATATATTAATCATCACTCTATCCAGACCATACAAGGTTTCTACTGCCAATAAATTTTTTATTTATGAAGAATGGTAACCAGTTTGGTAATGCGTTCTCTTTCCTCAACTCACAGAATAGGCGGCACCCCATTTGGTAGTATATCCTTTTGGACCTTTGATAGTTGTGTGATTGAATTATTGATTTTTGTGCCATATTTTTTGGAAGTATTACTGACTCCATTGTCTCAGCTTATTCTTGAGCAACTTTAATTTTTGGATAAAGCTATACATTTGACATCCTGAAATAGTTTCATCTTAAGTCTACCATGGCCTGATTAAGTTAAACATATCTGCAACCTTACTAGGCACAAGTTCTCAATGTTGAATGCACTTCTCACAGGAAGGGCATTCAACTAAATTCATAGTAACAGAGGACCACAAATAGTGGTAATTGGTCAGTTAAAAATCATGCCATAAAGGAAACATGTATTTAATTTCTCAGATACATATTGATCTCCTTCTTTGTGACTACACCACATTCAATTTCTGATGCTGGAGGGGATATCAATCAAATCATTAGCAGAACAAGATCTGCAAAAAGTGTTAGATATTTTGAGGAGCGTGTTCCACCTATTTGTTTTTGTGGGGGTATGATGCTGTTTGTAATCTCCTACTACAACTAGAGGATTCTTTCCTATTGCATCTTTCCAAGGGGTTTGTACTTTTTAACTGATAATTTTTTGCTGCTTAATTCTGTGGTATATGAGCAAGAAAATATATATTCAGGTCTTAATTGAATTTGTACTGAAAAAGTGGTCCTACAACTTCCCGTATGTTATTAGAAGATATAAGAAGAAACCTAACACTGCCCCATAGAATTTAGTAGCTTCTGATTGTCACTGTAATTTGTCTGCTATGCTGCTTGATGATGTCAACACCTGCATTACAGTTCAACATTCAGTTTGGTCGCCCACAAGAGAACAGATTCTAAGTTCTGCTGATCTCAGAAATTGAAGTCTGCCTTTTAGAGGCATGGTGTAAACCTCAAATGTTCTATAACAGGTGATAGATTATAACAGTATTTTAAGAGAAAGGTTTGGTTATGGCTATCATTTGCTGGCTAGATACATTACATGGTGCACCCTCTAAAGCTTGTTGCATAAGTTGAAAACTTTCTAGAGTACCAGGTTTCTTTTTTTTGCTCATATTATGCTGCATATCTAGACTTTGATCTGCATGCTTGAGCTGTACATGTATTTATTTATTTTTCCTGCAAGAAAGGGCCACTTCACCTAAACTACTGGATAAAAAGAACATGCTCAAATCTGTTTGAAGATGGGAAATGGCCACTCAAAGTGGCATTTTGGGTAATTAGGTTTTTCATTTATCATTGGTCTTTTTTTGGTAGTCTCAATTCCTATTTCTGGTTGTTTGCATTCGTAAAAATTCTGACATAGGTCCTCATGTTGTCTTTTTTAGAATGACTAGCCTCCATTGATTTTGCTTTTGCAATTGATTGGAGTAATTTTATTAAACCAAACTAACACAAGTTTTCTATTGAATAGTGTATTGTTGTAATTTCTTTCTTTTGTTACTCTCTGTCTAAGGCCCTCAATTTGCTGTTAAGAGTTTTATGGTGTTTATAGTTTAGTCAGTGGCTTGGTCAACTTATAGGCCTATGTCAAGGTCATCATTTATGAATCAAACCATTTCATGTACTCAACAAGGTTTTTGGGAGGTTTTATTCTTTGTAGTGATGATAATAGACACAACAGAAAACTAGCATAAACCAATCACACCATGCAGGGAAGTAGTTAACTTTGAATAGTTTCTAAATATGTTAACTTCATCCATTCATCTCTTACATGTTATTGGATGATCTTTTGAATAGTTTTTAAATAGCCTTTCTTAACATATTAGAATCTTGATTGTTCATTTGATTCTAATTTGTAACTTTGACAGTTTTGCCAGATCAAAGATGTATGTTACAGGGATGTCTCATATTTGTCTTACAACAAGCTAAATCATATTTTCAATTTTATTTAGCTTCTTGTGGCAGAAAGCTACAAAACGACAAGTCTTATCAAGAAAGCAAAATTGTTATGACTAGATAACCACCAATACGACTGATCACTGATAAATGATTATGCGAGTATCTAACATGAGAAAGGAATCTTACAACATACTTGTCCACCAAACTAAAAGTTTAGGTAATTGCTACTATTGGGCTCAAAACTATTTGACTCTCAAGAAAACATCGAGCTATTGTATCCTTTAATATCTTTACAAATTCCACACTTGCACTATATTTTTCAAATATTTTATACTATGCATTCCAAATTCCAGGTAACATATGCATTGCACCACTAGCCATGGTCTGAGGCGAGGTATTTGTGTACCCAACAATAATGTGAACTTTCAGGAGTACTTTCAAATTTATATTTGAACCTTTGATATTGCCAAGGCCAAATACTCATCCTAGTTCAGCTCAAGTTATAGTGGATCCTACAAGGGCTAGTCAAAATTGATGTCTAAATACGATAAACTATGCTTAATGATTATTGAACTTCATCTATACTGCCTTGACTAAGGATGATATTTGAAATCATCCATGTGGTTACATGTATCAAGGATGGCCTGTGGGTTGGTGATTGTTATGGCATTTTGGCCTTGCAAGTGGTTGATGGAAACATAACAATTTTTGGTTCTATGCATGACAGTGGTAAACATCCCAATGTCAAGAGTAGAGTTACAAACTTGACTAATTTTAATGGTGTGCTTACGTGGAAATTGTTATTGTTTTTACTGTTAAAGTTGTTTCATCTTTGAGAGTAGTAATGAATACACTTATACATATGAAAATGACAATTAGATGATTAATGTAAATAATTATTTTGTTGAACATTCTAATACATATGTGATAAATTCTTTTATTTTATTTTTGGAATAAATACATCTTATATCACACCAAAAAGCATCAAAATTACATGAAAGCCTTTTTATGAAGTCTAGAAAAGATAAGCATTTGAGTCTTAAAAAATCTACATCCTTGTGGAAATATATGACTATCTTTGTAGGTATAATGCCTTTCTACAACTCTTTGATTATCTAGGTACCTCTTATGATGGCCTCTTAGGAGATGGATGATAAATAAATAACTCAATTTTACCTGTAATCATGTTTGAAAGCCCCTTATAGATGAATATTATCAAAATGCATGCCCTATTGATTCTTGTATTGTTGGCTTATTTAGCCTTTTTGCCTGCCAAACTTTGGTGAAGCACTAGTGATCCCAAAATTGTGTTTAAAAGAATGACTTGATTTTCAAAGTCTTAATGTCTCTTTTATCATCTTTCTTCAGGTTTGTGAACTCCCTATACTTTATTCAAATATGATGCAATAGGGAATTTGTGATATACTTTATCATACAAATAGTTTGGGTCAGAGATTAAAAAAGACAATAGTCTTTCTCCACTTCTAGTCTCTCCAGTAAAGGTGGGAGCCATGGATTTGTTAGCTTTCAAGAGTCATTTTCTGAAGTGTCAGAAGCCTGGGTTAGCATGTACCAATGAAATCTTTGAGCATGATTTAATTATCTATCTGCAATTATTGCTCTTCATTTAGAAGATCCCTTCAATATATAAGAGCCTTCTGTTGCATTATTTTTTAAGAAAAATAGAGCAAAAGGACTAGTTGACATGGGGAAAGTCCAAGAAGGTCTTGAAAATTATGACACGTTACCATTTACTAGGTGGTCTAGATTCTTGTTTGGGTGTTGACCCTATGAGTTTGAAGGCCTTTGTATTCCAATGATATCACATAATTTGAACGGGCTGCCATTTCTTGGATGTGTTGGATTATTATTACTTGATGTTGAATTCAAATTTTGCCATGAAATTTGTGTAACCATTGTCCCATCTATCCAATTTTATACTATAATTGATCCTTGGTTTCAAATGTTTGTTATTCCTAAACCTTTTTTAACCTTTGGAAGTGCAAACCTTCCAAGCCACCAGATGCAACCCAGAGGAACCCTTTCCCCTTTCATATCTTGTACAATAATATATATATATATATATAAATATATAGATAGATATATATATAGATAGATAGAGATGGTGTTTTGCTACTAGGATTTCATTCTAATTGTAGATTTTTCAACTTAGAGGAGATCATCATTATTACAAGCTTGTATTTTCTCTTCGAATTTTGTTTTATTACCCTATGATATCACATAATTCTACCTCTTGCAGACACAAATACTTAAACAAAATATCCAAACAAGACGTGTTGCTTCTATAGGCATTCTGAGCAACCACGAGGTCAAGACTCTGCAAATTGCATATTAAGTAATTGATTGTAACTGGTGAAATTTATCATTTACCTTAACACTTCAACCCTCTAATGTATATCTAAGAGCAGAACATGCAAGAGGGCAGCCATGTCTGGTGGACAGGATTTTGTGAGCATGTGAAAGAGGTAAAAGGGACTATATCCATGCCAATCCAATATGTTCAAGATGAAATCTTGATCAACCTTCTTGCAAGCCCCGCTGAAGTCTAGAATTTGAAGAGCATTTTAACTAAATTCTTGAGTCCATTTAATATACTTTTGAAGTGTTGACAAGGTTTTTAAGAATAAAATTTCCTTAAATAAGTTTGATTATCTTTGTCCTTCTATCTAATGGCTTTGCTAGAATTTTGTAAGAAGCATTGAGGAGAATGATATGTTGTCAATCATTGGAGCTAAGATTTGATTAGACACACATCATCTAGTTCTATACTTTGAGTTTTATAAGAAATATTTATCAACAAGTTAGTTCAATATTGTTATAAATCTCTTGTAGGGTTCCATCATGAGCTCATGCAACCAAAGTTACGCGATGATTTCATTTATTATTATTTCCAGTTCAGCCAACTCTTTATTTCCATATATTTACACTATTGAAAATTAATTTGTAATGTATCCTCTCCCATTATGGCAAAGATATTTAAAAAATGATCTTGAACTTCAGATTTATTTCTCACATGTTGGGAGGATTTTGTAAGGATATTTAAGAGTTGGAATTCTTTTCCACACATTGCTTCTCTTTGAATATTGGAAATAAAATTTTGCAACCCCTAATTTTAGTCCTTTGGCTTCATAATCCCTATTTCTAGTTCTCTTGTCTTCTTTTTTCTCTTTAGTGAAGAGGTCTAATACTAGCGACTATGGAGCCTTTTAAAGTTGAGAGCAGGTCTAACTCATTTATTTTCCGTTATAGCAATTGTGAACCACCAAAATATCCGACCTTTATTCCTTGTAGTTGTGAGCACCAACTTCAAGACTTGTATTTGACCTTTAAGCACTTTTCCAATTAATTTATAGTTCTTATTTATCATTCATCAACTTAACTAGTCATGATAAAAGTTTTTTTTCAAACACAAACATCCCATTGTAGATTGAACTTGGGTTTCTTGGATGAGAGCCCAAGGCCATGTCATTGCACTATCCCACAAGGACAGTTGTGATAAAATATAAGTAAACCATTTGAGATTATTATAATAGTTTCTACCATGTGTTAAATTTCTCAATAAAATTAGGAGGATTATATATAACTTTAGAAGGATGTAAGCTTTTATGAATATTTTGGGAATATAAAAAAATTGTACCAAATAGTGGTATTGCAACAACTTGGTAATTATGTATATATCGTTAGGTTAGATACAATCCTTGGTGTCCTTGAAATTTGAGGAATTTAACTAGTTGAGCTTATATAATTTGATAAGTTTTGAGACTTTATTATGTTACAATATCTTTATTATTCATTGTATAATATATTTGTAGAGCATTTTTACATTCAAAATACATTGTGCTTATACAAATTCTATAGAAGTGTTCAAATTTTTGTTGGTACAAATATTTTAGCTAGAGTTAATGGACTAAAATATCAAATTAATAAATGTATACATACAAATTTTACAATTGTAGTACTAGGCTACTACTATTGCGCTTCAATATAAAACTATTTAGGTAGGCAAGTTGATCAATGAATAAGTCTTGTCATTTTGTAGTTCTTACACAAAGTGTGACAAATGCATACGAATAATTAATAAAGTTATAAAGGGAGTCATGAAATGAAATGTAAACATAAGTCAAATGAATATCAATAATAAAGTCAAAGTGAGTCATGAAATGAAATGTAAATTAAGAAAAGGATGATGTTCTAGGTAGGTAATTAGTTGGAGGACACAACTACCACCTTATTTGTATAAATAAGATCCTTTGTTCATTCATTCAAAAGTTGATAAGAGGTTGGTGGGAACATTGGCATGGTATTGAGGATTGGTATTAAGGTTGGTGTTGTAAGTTGGCATTGCATGTGGTAGTATAAATTGGTTTTATCAGTCATGTATTCATGAGATACTTCTATCAGGCCATTTGAACATTACTGCAGGTAATCTAAGTGTTGTTCTAGGTAGTCTAGTACTATGCCAAGCAGTTTGATATACGTTGTGTACACAACATATGCAATATAATTGTAAGTTATTCATATTGTATACTTGGTTCATTTAAGTGGTAATGGAATTGTGTTGTAGTGTGTTGGATCCCATTTCTACAAACTCAATATTGTGCAAAAGGAAGGGCACAATAGATTGGAATAATTTTAGACAAGAAGTGGTCAAAGATAACCAAATGAAGGTTGACAATTAGAGAATTGTACAAAAATTTGAACAAATCAAGGATTATATATAACTTTACAAGGATGTAATATTTTATGAATATTATTGGAATAAAGTAAATTAACACATAGTGGTATTATAACAACTTGGTAATTATGCATGTAGCATTGGAATAGATTCAAACCTAGGTGTCCTTACATTTGAGAAATTTAACTAGTTGAAATTATACCATTTGATAAGTTTCTAACTTTATTATGTTACAATATCTTTATTATTCATTGTATAATATATTTGTAGAGCATTTTTATAGATAAAATAAGTTGTACTTGTACAAATTCTAAAGAAGTGTTTAAAATTTTCCTTGGTACAAATATTTTAGCTAGAATTTATGAAGGACTAAAATATCAAATTCACAAATGCATACATACAATGTTGATAATTGCAGTACTAGGCTACTACCATTGCACTTTAGTATTAAACTCAATATTGTGAGAAAGTAGGGGCACAATAGGTTGGAGTAGTTCTAGACAAGAAGTGGTTGGAGATAACCAAAGAGTCGGCTAGAATAGGAACATATTGATGTTAGGAATTCTTACATCATGGCCCATGTGATAATAAGAATCTTATAACCACCCATCATAAGGACTATGCATGCACTAAAGGTTAAGGGTAGTTATAGGATTAATTAGAAGTTTGTTATACCAAAAATGGGCATCAAATGTATTTAAATATCCATCATTTCATAATGCAAAATATCAAAGTAGTTTCTAACATGTGGTATTAGAGAAGGTAGAAGGAAGAGCCATCTCTCCTTAAAATCCTTCTCTTACTTTGATCGAGAGAAGATTAGGAATTACTCTATTGAGAATAGATTTCAAGGGTAAACAACCTTGTCGAAGATTGATTAGGTTAACCTCAAAAAGAGAGGTAACCATCTTCTCTATGAAGTAATTCCGCAAAAGACTCAAAGTATAGATGTTCTTAGCAACATTTGGATTACACCTAGACACCAACTAAGACCTACCAGTGAATATTTTTAGGCCATATTTATAGGACATTCTCAAAATAACGTGAGGAGCCAACAAGAAAGTGAGGAACATAATATGAGTCACAAGTGAAGCAATTCTACAAAATACTCAAATTATAGATATTCTCAGCAACATTTGGATTACACCACACCAACCAGGGCCTACCAATGAATATTTTTAGACCATACTTATAGGACATTCTCAAAGTAACGTGAGGAGCCAACAAGAAAGCGAGGAATGTAATATGAGCCACAAATGAAGCAATAGAAATCAAATCTGGTCAAAGTAGATTGATCATGAATATTTTTGCATTAGTTGTAGAACATATCTAGTGTTGGAAGAACACATTCTCGACGAACGAGTTTCACCCATGCAGACAAAAATAGCAGCATCAATGATATTTTTCACTTGTTTCATACAATAAAGTGTAGTTTCACTCATAAGGACAAATTGACATTAAACTTAAATGTCTTTCTTCATGGGTGTCATGTGTTCTAACAAAAAATCCAAGCAAGTCTCAACCAAGTGGAAGATAAGGCGGCTAGGTGATTTTCTCTTTGAGACACCTCAATTAGATAAGAAAAGCAAAAATGTTACATCATTTTAGTGATCAATTGAACGTCATAAGCATTAACATTCTCACCAAGGAAGGTATTGCTCAGTTTACAAACACCATCGATTTCCTTGAAGAAAAATAATGAAAGGCACTATCAAGAAGAAATAATGTAGAAGAAATCATAAAAGTGAGATATTCACTCCTTGTGTGTGATCAACCAGGAATGTGTCACTACACAAACGTCAAAAGAAACTACTCTAAAACAAGCACTAGAAGGAGGTAAACATCAAGAAGCCTAGATGTCTCAACCAACCAAATATTAAAAGGTATACTAAACACCATGTATTAGATGCCATTATTGACAACACTCGAGCCTGAATAAATTGCCACACGAATGCTCAAACATTTTTTGAAAAGAAAGGTGCATCTCGACTATCCTCATAAGGGTTAAAGTTAGGGGTATATAAAACTACGTTTGACAAGTATCACCTGTAAGAGCCTAAGACAATCAACCAAAGTAGAAGAAAACTAATTGTATAACACTCCGTTCCAACATAACTTAGCTATTTTAAACGATAAAACAACAACTAACATAGTGTAGACACCAAAATCTAGGCATTTACAATTCACCACATAATTCTGCATAATAAAATATATGCCTAGGTCTAAAATTAGGTATATTAATTCATGTACACTTCACCCACATTGCACACCACAATCCTGCATAATAATATATGCCTAAGTCTAAACTTAGGCATAAAAATCTTGCACATTATCCTATTTTCCAGATTTTAATAAATCTGGAAAATCCCCCTAGGATACCCTACCTACCCACTAGACATGTGTCCTAGCCACCTCACTACCCCACCTTGCCACATCTCATACACCCTTGTCCCCTTTGTCCCTTCACATGGGACAACCCTTACACCTCACTCCACTTGCACCCACATCACCCCAGTTAAGTGAGACACCCTGGGTGACTCACTCTAACTGCCCCCCTCCATTTGGCAGCCCAAGATTGCCACTTGGCAGCCCTGGCTTGCCACCTCTCATTTCCCTCCAAAACCCAAAATTGCCTATAAAAGCAACACCATTCCATCAAGCAAAGGGGGCTGGAAAATACATCGTCACGTTGTCGAAATCGTTGCAGGGAATCGCCAACGATCACGAAGTTCGAGCCATCGAGGTCCCGGATCTGAGTTTCAAGGTTTTCTGCCATCTCTGCACAACCGTGCATCCGTGGTTACACAGTCCCAACCGCAGTCCCATGGTTTCTAAACCACACATCCATGGTTACACAATCACAACCGCAGGCCCACGGTTTTGCAAAAACTACCAAACTTGTTTTGGCCATATCTCGCTCATCCGGACTCAGATTGAGCTAAAATTTTAAGGGTAGGTTCATGACATCCCCTAGAACATCTCCACAAATTTTTAGGCCATTTGGAATAGCAGAGATTAGTAAGTTATTCATTTTTTAGCAAGGCATTTTTAGTTTAATTTCTATGTTTCCTACAAGCATTCCTTTCAAGGGTTTTCATTTGAATTGATTTTCAATCATTTATACAGGTGCTACTAACCCTTGTTTGACTTCCATGTGTGTAGGATACAGGTATTTTAAGAGCTATTGAAGCTAGGAGTGGTCCCTACATTGGATACCAAAGCCCACTCACCAATTGGATTGGAGCGAAAGAAGACCGAAGACACCACCTCATTAAGATTTGCCAAAGAACCCTTTCCTATCAATCATTGTATTTTATAAAAAGCAATCAAGCATTGTAATATTACCCCCAACACTTTGGGGAATAAATAATTTGTAAAATAGGTCCTGTATTTCAATACATTAATAAAAAATTATTCCCTTGCAATCGCTTGTGTCTTCATTATTATTTTCTTGGTGTTGTCTTAATTTGCTTACAAAATGGTGATCATGGTGGGACCTCCCAAGGGTTCCATTTTTTTTGCCTTGCTTCCTTTTAATCTTACTGATCTCTATTTGCATGTATAGGTGTCAAGGATTCGAGACGCATGAGAATTTGATCTCGGGTCAAATCTTCCTTAACTATCACTATGAAACCACACATCTATGTTTCTAATTTGAGAAACACAAACGCGGTCTCGCCTAGGAAATCACAACGATTGAGTTTCTGGAGAAACGCTCATTCACGATTTTGTACTATTGAAACATGGACCGATGATTGAAAGCTGGAAGGAGCAATGAAAGGAACATAGGTTTGTACCCTATGCCATATTTTAAAATTTTCCTTTAGTTCTGGTTTTAGGTTGCATTTAAGTAGATTAAGAGTCTTAGTCCTATATGCCTTTGTTTGCATTTAGGTCTTAGGAATAGAAAAATTTACTTAAATCTTGCATTCATACATGAAATAATAAAGGGAAATAAATGAGAATTTGCATATGCATAGTAGGGAATAATCATCTTGCATATACTAGGTTAGAAATAACCTAGGTATTTATTTTTGGGGTTTGGGCTTGTATTCAGCTTTGTTCTATTGACAGAAAGGACCCATGCACCCACGGTTGGGATTTCCAAAATGCATGTGCGGTTGGAAAACGGCATATCCACGGTTTACCAGAACTAACCGCCCACCCATGGTTAGCCCTGTTAAACAGAATTTGGTCGAATCTTACCTAAAGTTGCAATTTTTGCCCTTGATTTGATTTTGTCTGCTATTCTCTATCTTCCTTATTTTCTGCATTAGGCATAAAAATAGAATTGCATGTTAGATTTGCATCGCACAATAGAAAATAAAACCTTCACACACACACACATATCATCAAAACATTGGTCAGGTTGGATTTCATCACCAACCCCCAATTCAGACCGATGATGTTGGAATTCACCTCCTTCCATCGGCTTGCCCCCTAGATCATCCTTAGATAGGATAAAAGCACTCTTTAAGTTGGTATAGGTCACTTGTGTTCAAGTTGTCTCCCACTATTGGAACGATTGTTGAATCAAAGTGGAAGAGCTAGGTGAACCCCCCACTAGGATTTAAGCGGTGTACCCTAGACTCTTTTGAGAAATCATGCTTGGCACTAGTGTTCCTAATCACCATCTTGATTGAGTTCTTTTATTCTAATCCAATAAAAAACTTCTTCAAAATTTCAAAAACATCAAAACACACTAAAACTAAAAAAAAATAAGGGTCAAAACCTCCAAAACTTCAAACAAAAAAATCAAAAACTTTCAAAAAAAAATCAAATCAAATCAAATCAAAACTAGTGCAAACTTAGGATCAAAATCCTTGTGTGTTTATTTGCTTTGTGTGTTGTATTGCATTGTACTTCCATTTCATTTACATAGATTTGCATTTACACTTCACACATCATTGCATATTAGCGCATGGTAACGACCCATAGTCAAGCCAGAAGGTTAGCCTTAGTTCAGAGTCAGTTGCCCCTCCCCATGGATCCACCTCAGGTTAGTCAAGTCCCTAACACTTCGGTGGTAGGGCAAGTTAGTGTAGTCCCTAATGCATCCCAAAACTTAAATATAGGGCCCTCAAGTAGTGCCCTTATTTTAGATGGAGACATCATGCATAGGGCTACCCATACCGCTATTCCTGAGACCCCTAGGAGTGAGCCACCCACACCAATGGATGGTCATGTCACACTTGTAGACATGGACACCATTAGGATGTACCTGAGTGCAGCTAGAATGGTTTTTCCATTACTACCACCACTTACCATTCCACCCCATACCATCCCATCATTCCATCAGGAAGTCACCTTCCCACACCCACAACAATCTAGCCAAGCCTTTGCAAATCCACTTTTTGAGCACACTGCTACCACCATAGCCCATACCCATCCATCATCATCTAATCAACCTCCCATCATCATACCAAATCAACAAGTCATTTGCACCAACCCCCTTTACGAAGCACCCATCAGTATTGCTTCACAAATCCCTATGTCCATTCCATCTATAGCACCCATAAGCACCATGGTCCATAACCCCCCTCCTTCAGCAGCAATGCAATTCACCACCTACCCACCATCAACAACCCATCAACCCCCCACCTTCTTCACCCAAGATCCATCTTGGGTGTTGCATCCCCCAACTATAACCATACCCACACATCCACTCAATCATATGTATGGTGCTCCATCAACACAACACACCATCATTCCACCATCTCTTCATCAACAACCACCATTTCACCAATGCACTATGCTCATTTTACAACAAATCTTGAACCGCCTCACAAGCATTGAGCTACAATTGAGTCATCATCAACTTCATAAAAATCACCCACCTCAACAACTTCATCAAAATCACCCACCTCAACAACCTCATCAACCTCACCCACCTCAACAACCTCATCAACCTCATCCACATGGCCAATCTCATCCAAATCATCAACCCCGTACTTGGACCCCTCTATCCGAGCCCATGTCAATCATCTTTCAAAAGTTGTAGGATGCAAAAACAATCATTTTACCTGACATACGTCCTACAGATACCAAAACACATAAATCTAGATCGTATAGAGAAGATCATTATTGTCTCTATCATCGACAAGTGGGCCATAACATCAATGATTGCAAAGCCTTTAAAAATATAGTCCAAGATCTTATCGACAAGGGGGTCTTTTCCATCGAAAGTCCACTCATCACATCCAATCAAAACCCTGGTAGTCAACAGAACCATTGTGGGGATACTCAAGGTATCACACCTTCCCCATGCTCACCAAGCACAAAACATTGTGGGGATACTCAAGGTATCACACCTTCCCCATGCTCACCAAGCACAAAACATTATGGGGATACTCAAGGTATCACACCTTCCCCATGCTCACCAGCACAAACAATTTGGGGATGATTAAGGTATCACACCTTCCCCATCAAAAAAAACACCCAAAGGTATCCCTTTGGTCACACTCCATTCAAAAGGCCCCAAAGGAACCTAACCCCTTTGGTCAAAACTCATCTCAAAATGCTCCAAGGGAGGCACTCCTTTGGTCAAATTAGTTCAAAAGGATCCAAAGGATCCAAAACTCCTTTGGTCACATGCAATTCAAAAGGCTCCAAAGGAACCAAACCCCTTTGGTCACATTTTAGTTCAAAAACACCTAAAAATAAATAATAAAATATAAAATAAATAATAATAAATAAAACACAAAAACATGTTCATACACATTACATTTTTAATACATCACATTAACAATCCCACTTTCATTGCATTCATACATTCCACTTCCATTGCATTTGCATATTCGTATCATTTACATCCATTCATGTTGCTTACCATATTAATTGTCATCCACTCAAGTTATATAATTGTTCATTCACTAAGTCTTGTTGTCTTAATTAGGGGCACCTACGGTCTAGCATTAGTCCAATTTCACCATCTAAAACCATGTCAAAACAAAAAAAAAAAATAGTTGCAATAAAACCCCATAGCACTTCATTTCTTTGGTGGTCTCTGGTTTGAGGAATCTCTAGGTGTTTTCGATCACTCAACCACTCCTAGTGATTTAAGCAACCTCCAAAAAATATGTTGAATTCTTTTAGGACCATTGCACATATATACACTAAGCAAATCTTGAGTATTGGGAATTGATTTCAAAAATATTCTTGAACCAAACACAATTTCACATCTTAAAAACATCTTGTGTCAAATAGGGATAACACCATACTTGGTAGGAACCTTGAGGTGAAAAGGGTCATCCTTGCTTGTCCCATTATGCAACATAGTCCATGACAATAGTGGTTTTCACTACTATCACAATTGCTTCAAATTCAAAAGATAGAGTAGTAAGGATAGGGTACAATTCTCATCACACTTAGGTTGAGAATCTGATTCCCCAAAGCTCTAATTCCTTTTACATCACACACCACTGATTAATTGGGTTGTAAGGATCGTACTACATTTCCAGTCAGACGGTTAAGTAGTCATCCCCAAAATTCAAGAAATCAAAAACAAAAATCATGGACTATGGAGTTAACCTCCATCGGAGCTATAGACGCTTGACTGGCAGTGGAGTACGCTCATGCGTGGTGACATGTCTCTTTTAAAAGAGACCTCTGACCGCTCATACGGACAAGCTAGCTTCTTGGTTCCAACCATAACAGGTTTACCCAATTTACTCAAGATGAGTTAATGAACTCAATTGCACACACACTGGTTCTTGATTGTCTCGGGTCATTACCATGCTCTTGACTCGGTAAATGAATTCACTGCACACACATTTGGTCCTAGAAGAATTAGGCAACTTTAGTGAGTTTGTTTGATATCACTAGGATGTTTGAGTCTTTGCAAAACAACTCTAGATCCTTTATCCCTAAGGCAAACAAATTCATAAGCAAGTTTCCATTCCATACCACCATCATATTGCCACACATATATCATAGTCCATTTCATCCTACAAATTGTGGTCAAACCATAGTATCGTATTGGTGCCCCTGATTAAGCAATAAAGGTAAAGTTTGCTTAACAATGGTCCATAACTTCTTTGAATGACAATTAATAATGCAAAAGCATTCATTCATTTGCATACATCACCACCAATTGCATTCATTCATAAACACATTCCTTTCATCACATGCACCCAAAAAAAAATCAAGTAATCCATCATTATACATGTACATAAACAATCACAAAAACACCAACAAGGGGGAGTTCAAGGTCTTACACCTTCCCCAATAATCACATCAAGTAGTCAATCAACTTGGGGGTTCAAGGTCTCACACCTACCCCAACAATCACATTAAACATTCACATTTCAAATCATCTACTAGGTTCAAAAGGTTGTGCCCTTTTTCAAAGGTTGCACCCTTTGCCTCACATTCACAAACACAACACATCCAATTCCATTTAGATCCTTGAGTGAACCTCGTATCTAGTGATATACTCTAGTCACCTAGCGGTTGCAGCGATTGGTTATCCATGCAATCCGGTAGGATGAGTAGATTACCATAAGGACACTCATCATTACATCAATTCAAAAGGCTCCAAAGGAACCAAGCTCCTTTGTAAATTAACATTAATAAAACTCAAACTATCACCTTTGGTCACATTCAATTCAAAAACTCCAAAGGAATCAACCCCTTTGATAAAAACAATTCAAAAAAAGTCCCAAAGGCATCAACCCACTTTGGTCATAATCATCCATCCAAAATGCTCCAAAGGTATCCAAATTCCTTTGTCAAAAAAAAAAAAAAAAAAAAAAAAAAACATACAAAACATAAAAAAAACATCTTGTGCTTTCTTTCCATTTCAAAAACATCAAACACCAAAAACATTTCCATGCATATTTTGTCATACAAAACAAAATAATCATGCATTCTCCAAAAAAAACAAAAACTCCAAAGATATCTCAATTCCTTTGGTCAAAAACAAATTCAACAGGCTCTCGAAAGAATAGAAGTGTTCTCATCTCAACTCCCTAAGAAGGCCATGAGGTTGGACTGCTCCAAGGGATAGAGGTGTACATTTCCTTCTTCCACTTAGCCTCAAGTGATCCTCGTATACAATAACTTATCCTATATACCTAGCGGTTGCAACGACTAGCAATCCATGCAATCCGGTAGGATGGATAAGTTACCATAAGGCCCTTGAAAAGTGATTCACCTCATGCAAAAAATGAATTGTTATCATCTCAATTCCCTAAGAAAGCCATACGACTGGACTGCTCCAAGGGATAGAAGTGCACAATTATCAACAATGGTCAAAATCATAGTTGAAACAAAAACAAAAACATCCATTTCATCAAACCATTATCATTTGTTTCATCGCTTTCATCATTTCATATCTTCTCCATCAACTCATCGCTTGAAGGGAAAGACAAAATCAACAAATTCAATTTCATAATCAAAGTCAACACTCAAAACACTCAATCATGCAAATTACACTCATTAAAATGAGCATCTTTTCCATGATTGGGGCAACACAAGTTGACTTTTATTTGTGACCATCTTACACAACTCCCCTTCAAATGCAAATGGCTACAAAAACATTGTAAAACCCTCCAAATCATCATCTCACATCATCATCATCTCGAGTGAACCTTGTATCTAGTAATTTACCCTAGAAACCTAGCGATTGCAGCGATTGGAAATCCATGCAATTCGGTAGGATGGATAAATTACCATAAGGACACTTATTCAAAATCATTTCACATCATAATGTTCGAAATTAAACCAGGTTGGTCCTTCAATTTTTGAGTGACCTGCGTTCAAGTAGATTTGCCCAAGGTTGTCATTGACGCCTACTCCATGGGGTTACAAAACATGGAAAATTTATACTTCATCATTTTGCATTAAGGAATTGCTAACAGTCACTAGGACAAGCCCCTAGGGTGATTGGTTCCTTTACTTCATCATCTTGCATGTCAATCAAACCAAAAGGTAAATTTATGACAACATAAGTCCACCCCAAACTTGGGGCATCCAACTTGATACTGATTTCCAACATTTACATCAATCACATCATGCATTTTCATAAACATCATCACATCATTTAGTGAACCTTGTATCTAGTGGATTACCCTATACACCTAGCGGTTGCAACGACTAGCAATCCATGCAATCCGATCGGATGGGTAGCTCACCATAAGGAAACTCATTCAAACATTCAACATCAAATCACTATGACATTAAATCAGCTAGGTCCCTAAATATTTGAGCTTAGATGTGTTCAAAATAGATTTGCACAAGGTTATCCTTCAACCCCTTCCATTGGGTCAAAAGCGGAAAACAACCAAAAACAATTTGGTAATAATAAAAAATCACTCGAGTATCAAATTCCCGAATGACTGGTTCCTTGAACCCATCATTTGGAAGGAATTGCTAAAGTCATAGTGGAACAAGAACTCCAAACATGGTCGAATATTTTACCACACATTTTGCGCATCAACGAAACCAAAGGTAAATTCGTAAGAACACAAATAAACCCAAACTTGGGGAATCAAATTGATCAAAATGTCATACATTTGCATACACAATTCACCTCATGCAATCATCCACCTCCTTTCTTCATCCACATTTGGTCAATTGGCTCGTGGGTTTCATCCTTTACCCATTCACCAATTGAGGGGGTAAGCAAACAAATCAAAATTTTCAAAAATCACCCATTCTTGTGCGTCGAGAAGATTTGAGTCCATTCATCCAATAAAGACAGGTGTCATTTGTTTTTGCACCGCATTGTGCTTTACACAACACGGTACAAAAAGGGGCATCTGTAGACACCAAAATCTAGGCATTTACAATTCACCACATAATTCTGCATGATAAAATATATGCCTAGGTCTAAACTTAGGTATATTAATTCATGTACACTTCACCCACATTGCACACCACAATTCTGCATAATAATATATGCCTAAGTCTAAACTTAGGCATAAAAATCCTGCACATTATCCTATTTTCCAGATTTTAATAAATCTGGAAAATCCCCCTAGGATACCCTGCCTACCCACTAGACATGTGTCCTAGCCACCTCACTACCCCACCTTGCCACATCTCATACACCCTTGTCCCCTTTGTCCCTTCACATGGGACAACCCTTACACCTCACTCCACTTGCACCCACATCACCCCAGTTAAGTGAGACACCCTGGGTGACTCACTCTAACTACCCCCTCCATTTGGCAGCCCAGGATTGCCACTTGGCAGCCCTGGCTTGCCACCTCTCATTTCCCTCCAAAACCCAAAATTACCTATAAAAGCAACACCATTCCATAAAGCAAAAGGAGGCTGGAAAATACATCGTCACGCTGGTGAAATCGTTGTAGGGAATCACCAACGATCACGGAGTTCGAGCCATCGAGGTCCCGGATCCGAGTTTCAAGGTTTTCTGCCATCTCTGCACAACCGCGCATCCATGGTTACATAGTCCCAACCGCAGGCCCACGGTTTCTAAACCGCACATCCGTGGTTACACAGTCACAACCACAGGCCCGCGGTTCTACAGAAACTACCAAACTTGTTTTGGCCATATCTCGCTCATCCGGACTTGGATTGAGCTGAAATTTTGAGGGTAGGTTCATGACATCCCCTAGAACATCTCCACCAATTTTCAGGCCATTTGGAGTAGCAAATATCAGTAAGTTATTCATTTTTTAGCAAGGCATTTTTAGTTTAATTTCTATGTTTCCTGCAAGCATTCCTTTCAAGGGTTTTCATTTGCATTGATTTTCAATCATTTATACAGGTGTTACTGACCCTTGTTTGACTTCCATGTGTGTAGGATATAGGTATTTTAAGAGCTATTGAAGCTAGGAGTGGTCCCTACATTGGATACCAAAGCCCACTCACCCCTTTGGAGCTGTAGCTGAGGAATGGAGAACACACAAGCTCATTGAAGATTTGGAAGACCCCTTTCCTATCAAAATCATTGTATTTCAGAAGAGAGGCAGATAAAGCATTGTAACATTACCCCCAACACATTTGGGGCAATTCAAAATCTTTGTAAAATTGTATCAATATCAATACAAAGGATCATTTTTGGCAATCTTCTCTCTTTCTTGTGTATCTTTGTTTGTGTTTAGTTCTTTTGGTTATAGATTGTTTGTGTTTAGTTCTTTTGGTTAAAAAAATGGCGATCACGGTGGGACACAAAAAAAGATACACAAGAAAGAGAGAAAAGCATCCTAGATTGCATTGTATATTTATTTACAAAAACAATAGAAAAATGAAAAATCTTCACACATTTGCACGTTTCATAATAACATTGGTAGGTTGGATTTAATCACTAACCTCCAATTTAGATCGATGATGTTAGAATTCACCTCCTTCCACCGGCTTACTCCCTAGATATCCCTAGACAGAATAGGGAACTCCTTAAGTTGGTATAGGTCACTTGTGTTCAAGTCGTCTACCACTGTTGGAATGATTGTTGAATCACAGTGGAAGAGCTAGGCGAATCCTCCACTGGCATTTAAGCGGTGTACCCTAGACTCTTTTGAAAAATCATGCTTGGCACTAGTGTTCCTAATAACCATCTTAACCGAGTTTTTTTATTCTAATCCAAAAAAATAAAACTTTCTCAAAATTACAACTCCAAAACTCACCAAAACTCAAAACAAAAAAAATAAAAACTTCAAAAATCCAAAAACAATCAAAAGATCAAACATCGAAAACAAAAAATGCAAAAACTTAGAAAACATTTGTTTGCTTGATTTATTGTGTGTTTATTTGCTTTTCATTCACATCACATTTTCACACACATACCTTCACATTCGCCACCTCATTTCACCTGAACCACCTTCCACATGCATATCAAAATTCAAAATGCAAAAAAAACAAACAAAAAACAATGAAATCAAAAGGCTCCAAAGGAACCAAACCCCTTTGGTCAATTGAAATTAAAAAAAAAAGCCTTAAAGGAACCTAACCCCTTTGGTCAAATCAATCAAAAAGGCTCAAAAGGGGGCACCCCTTTGGTCAAATCATATCAAAAGGCTCCAAAGGACAAAACCCCTTTGGTCAATTCAAATCATAATGCTCCAAGGGAGGACACCCCTTTGGTCAAATCAATTCAAAACGCTCCAAAGGGGACACCCCTTTGGTCAATCAATCAAAAAGGCTCCAAACGGGACACCCCTTTGGTCAATTCAAATCAAAAGGCTACAAAGGGGACACCCCTTTGGTCAAATCAATAAAAAAGGCTCCAAAGGGGACACCCTTTTGGTCAACTCAAATCAAAAGGCTCCAAAGGGGACACCCCTTTGGTCAAATCAAATAAAAAGGCTCCAAAGGGGACACCCTTTTGGTCAACTCAAATCAAAAGGCTCCAAAGGACAAAACCCCTTTGGTCAATTCAAATCAAAAGGCTCCAAAGGGGAAACCCCTTTGGTCAAATCAATCAAAAGAAAAACTCCAAAGGGGGTATCCCTTTGGTCAAATCAATTCAAAAGGCTCCAAGGGAACCAACACTCCTTTGGTCACATGCAATTCAAAGATTCCAAAGGAACAAAACCCCTTTGGTCACATTTTCAATTCCAAAACACGAAAAAGAAAAACAATAAATATATAAAAAAACCAAAAAAAAACAAAAAATAATAAAAAAATAAAATAAAAATTCTCATACACATTGCATTTTTAATAAATCGCCTTCACAATACAACTTCTATTGCATTCACACATTACAACTTTCATAGTATTTGCACATTCATACCATTTGTATTCATTAAAGTCAAGAATAATTGATAGTGCACTATGTATTGTTGCCTTAATCAGGGGCACCTCACATCAAACATCATAAAACCCATCACTCATAATAGGACATTACTTCTTAAGAATAATCCTAATGTTTTCAATCACTTAGCCACCGTTAGTATCTTAAGCAACCTTCGAAAAATATATCGAATTCTTTTAGGACCATTGCACATATATACACTAAGCAAATATTGAGTATTGGGAATTGATTTCAAAAACATTCTCGAACCAAACACAAATTTACATCTTAAAAACATCTTGTGTCAAAGAGGGATAACACCATACTTGGTTTGAATCTCGAAGGTAAAAGGGTCATCCTTGCTTGTCCCATTATGCAACATAGTCCATGACAACAGTGGTTTTCACTACTATCACAGTTGCTTCAAATTCAAAAGATAGAGTAGTAAGGATAGGGTACAATTCTCATCACACTTAGGTTGAGAATCTGACTCCCCAAAGCTCTAATTCCTTTACATAACACACCACTGAATAATTGGGTTGTAAGGATCGTACTACATTTCCAGTCAGACGGTTAAGTAGTCATCCCAAAAATTCAAGAAATAAAAAACAAAAATCATGGAATATGGAGTTAGCGTTCATCGAAGCTATAAACATTTGACTGGCAATGGAGTACGCTCATTCGTGGTGACATGTCTCTTTTAAAATAGACCTTTGACTGCTCATACGGATAAGCTAGCTTCTAGGTTCAAACTATAACAGGTTTATCCAATTTACTCAAGATGAGTTAATGAACTCAATTGCACACACACTGGTTCTTGATTGTCTTGGGTTATTACCATGCTCTTGATTCGGTAAATGAATTCACTGTACATACATTTGGTCCTAGAAGAATTAGGCAGTTTTAGTGAGTTTTTTTGAGATCACTAGGATGTTTGAGACTTTGCAAAACAACTCTAGATCCTTTATCCCTAAGGCAAACAATTCATAAGCAAGTTTCCATTCCATACCACCATCATATTGCCACACATATATCATAGTCCATTTCATCCTACAAATTGTGGTCAAACCATAGTATCGTATTGGTACCCCTGATTAAGCAATAAATGTAAAGTATGCTTAACAATGGTCCATAACTTCTTTGAATGACAATTAATAAGGCAAAACCATTCATTCATTTGCATACATCACCACCAATTGCATTCATTCATAACACATTCAATAAAAAAAGTTTCATTACACATGTACATAAACAATCACAAAAACACCAACTGGGGGGATTTCAAGGTCTTACACCTCCCCCATAAATCACATCAAATAATCAATCAAGCAACTTGGGGGAGTTCAAGGTCTTATCCCTTCCCCATCAATCAAACAATCAATCAAGCTACCTTAACAATCACATTAAACATTCACATTTCAAATCATCTGCTATGTTCAAAAGGTTGTGCCCTTTTGTCAAAGGTTGCGCCCTTTGCCTCACATTCATGAATACAACACATCCAATTCAATTCAGTTTCATGTATTCATCAATTCAATTCACTAGCTTAGATTTCCAAGTGAACCTCGTATCTAGTGATATACTCTAGTCAACTAGCAGTTGCAGTGACTGGTTATCCATGCAATCCGGTAAGATGAGTAGATTACCATAAGGACACTTACGATTACATCAATTCAAAAGGATCCAAAGGAACCAAGCTCCTTTGATAAAAAAAAAGGGCTCCAAAGGAACCCACACCCTTTGGTCAAAATTTTAATTCAAAAGGCTCCAAAGGAGTCAAGCTCCTTTGGTAAAATTCACTTCAAAAGGCCCCGAAGGAACCAAAACTCCTTTGGTCATAATCAAACCAAAAGGCTCCAAAGGAAACAAACTCCTTTGGTCACATTCAATTCAAAAAGCTCCAAAGGAACTAAACCCCTTTGGTCACATTCAATTCAAAAAGCTCCAAAAGAATCAAACCCCTTTGGTCACATTCAATGTAAAAAGCTCCAAAGGAATCAAACCCTTTGGTCACACTCGAAAAAATAATAAATCCAAGGGAAATAAACTCCTTTGGTCAATTCAATTCAAAAGGCTCCAAAGGCACCTACCCTTTGGTCAAATCAACCCAAAAAGCTTCAAAGGTACCCAAATTCCTTTGATTTAAAAAAAAAAAAGTCAAAAAAAAAAAATCTTGTGCTTTCTTTCCATTTCAAAAACAACAAACACCAAAAACATTTCCATACATCTTTTGTCTTACAAAACCATAAAACAACAAAATCATTGCCATGAATATTTTATCATATAAAACATAAAACACCAAAAACATTTCCATACATATTTTGTCATACAAAAACAAAACAAAATCACAAAACAATCATGCATTCTCCAAAAAAAATATATATAAAAAAATCCAAAGATATCTCAATTCCTTTGGTCAAAAAAAAATTCAACAAACTCTTGAAATAATAGAAGTGTTCTCATCTCAACTTCCTAAGAAGGCCATGAGGCTGGATTGCTCCAAGGGATAGAGGTGTACCTTTCCTTCTTCCACTTAGCCTCAACTGATCCTCGTATACAGTAACTTATACTATACACCTGGCGGTTGCAGCAACTAGCAATCCATGCAATATGGTAAGATGGATAAGTTACCATAAGGCCCTTGAAAAGTGATTCACCTCATGCAAAAAAAAATGAATTGTTATCATCTCAATTACCTAAGAAACCATACGGTTGGATTGCTCCAAGGGATAGAAGTGCACAATTATCAACAATGGTCAAAATCACAGTTGAAACAAAAACAAAAACATCCATCTCATCAAACCATTATCATTTGTTTCATTGCTTTCATCATTTCATATCTTCTCCATCAACTCATCGCTTGAAGGGAAAGACAAAATCAAAAAATTCATTTTCATAATCAAATTCAACACTCAATCGTGTAAATTGCACTCATTAAAATGAGCATCTTTCGCATTATTGATGCAACACAAGTTGACTTTTATTTGTGACCATATTACACAACTCCCCTTCGAATGCAAATGGCTACAAAAATATTGTAAAACCCTCAAAATCATCATCTTACATCAACATCAACACGAGTGAACCTTGTATCTAGTAATTTACCCTAGAAACCTAGCAATTGCAGTGATTGACAATCCATGCAATTTGGTAGGATGGATAAATTACCATAAGGACACTTATTCAAAATCATTTCACATCATCATGTTTGAAATTAAACCAAGTTGGTCCTTCAATTTTTGAGTGACCTGCGTTCAAGCATATTTGCCCAAGGATGTCATTGATGCCTACTCCATGGGGTTACCAAATATGGAAAAATTATCCTTCATCATTTTGCATTAAGGAATTGCTAACAGTCACCAGGACAACAGACTCCTAGGGTGATTGGTTCCTTTACTTCATCATCTTGCATGTCAATCAAACCAAAAGGTAAATTTACGATAACATAAGTCCACACCAAACTTACGTAATCCAACTTGATATTGATTTCCAACATTTACATCAATCACATCATGCATTTTCATCATCATCGTCACATCATTTAGTCAACATTGTATCTAGTGAATTACCCTATACACCTAGCGGTTGCAGTGGCTAGCAATCCATGCAATCTGGTCGGATGGGTAGCTCACCATAAGGAAACTCATTCAAACATTCAACATCAAATCACTATGACATTAAATCAACTAGATCCCTAAATATTTGAGCTGAGATGTGTTAAAAACAAATTTGCACAAGGTTATCCTTCAACCCCTTCCGTTGGGTCAAAAACGGAAAACAACCAAACACAATTTGGTAATAATCAAAAATCACTTGAGTATCAAATTCTCGAATGACTGGTTCCTTGAACCCATCATTTGGAAGGAATTGCTAAAGTCATAGTGGAAGAAGAACTCCAAATATGGTCGAATATTTTACCACACATTTTGCACATCAACGAATCCAAAGGTAATTTTGCAAGAACACAAATAATCCCAAACTTGGGGTATCAAGTTGATCAAAATGACATACATTTGCATCACATCCACATCATTCAATAAAACACCTCCTTTCATCATCCATATTTGGTCAATTGGCTCGTGGATTTCATCCTTTACCCATTCACCAATTGAGGGGGTAAGCAAAAAAATAATTTTTTTCAAAAATCACCCATTCTTATGCATCGAGAAGATTTGAGTCCATTCATCCAATAAAGACGTGTAATTTGTTTTTGCATTGCATCGTGCTTTACACAACACGGTACAAAAAGGGACATCTATAGACATCAAAATCTAGGTATTTACAATTGACTGCATAATTTTATATGATAAAATATATGCCTAGGTATAAACTTAGGTATATTAATTCATGTACACTTCACCCACATTGTACACCACAATCCTGCATAATAATATATGCCTAAGTCTAAACTTAGGCATAAAAATCTTGCACATTATCCTATTTTCCAGATTTTAATAAATCTGGAAAATCCCCCTGGGATACCCTGCCTACCCACTTAGACATGTGTCCTAGCCACCTCACTACCCCACCTTGCCACATCTCATACATCCTTGTCCCCTTTGTCCCTTCACATGGGACAACCCTTACACCTCACCCTACTTGCACCCACACCACCCTAGTTAAGTGAGACATCCTAGGTGACTCACTCTAACTGCCCCTCTCCATTTGGCAGCCTAGGATTGCCACTTGGAAGCCCTGGCTTGCCACCTCTCATTTCCCTCCAAAACCTAAAATTACCTATAAAATCAACACCATTCCATCAAGCAAAGGGGAGACTGAAAAATACATCGTCACACTATCAAAATCATTGCAGGGAATCGCCAATGATCACGGAGTTCGAGATATCGAGGTCCCAAGTCTGAGTTTCAAGGTTTTCTACCATATCTACACAACCACACATCCGCGGTTACACAGTCGCAACCGTAGGCCCGCGGTTCTACAAAAACTACCAAACGTGTTTTGGCCAAATATCGCTCATCCGGACTCGGATTGAGTTGAAATTTTGAGGGTAGGTTCGTGATATCCTCAAGAATATCTCCATCAATGTTCAGGCTATTTGGAGTAGCAGATATCAGTAAGTTATTCATTTGTTAGCAAGGCATTTTTAGTTTAATTTCTATGTTTCCTGAAATCATTCCTTTCAAGGGTTTTCATTTGAATTGATTTTCAATCATCTATAGGTGTTGCTGACCCTTGTTTGACTTCCATGTGTGCAGGATATAGGTATTTTAAGAGCTATTGAAGCTAGAGTGGTCCCTACATCGGATACCAAAGCCCACTCACCCCTTTGGAGCTGTAGTTGAGGAATGGAGAACACACAAGCTCATTGAATATTTGGAAGACCCCTTTCCTATCAAAATCATTATATTTTAGAAGAGAGGTAGATAAAGCATTGTAACATTATCCCCAACACATTTGGGGTAATTCAAAATCTTTGTAAAATTGTATCAATATCAATACAAAGGATCATTTTTGGCAATCTTCTCTCTTTCTTGTGTATATTTGTTTGTGTTTAGCATGTTTAATTCTTTGGAATTAACCCCTTTGGTCAAATTCAATTCAAAATGCTCCAAGGAGGACCAAACCCCTTTGGTCAATTCAATTCAAAAGGCTCCAAAGGGGACACCCCTTTGGTCAAATCAATAAAAAGGCTCCAAAGGGGACACCCCTTTGGTCAAATCAATCAAAAAGGCTCCAAAGGGGACACCCCTTTGGTCAAATCAATCAAAAAGGCTCCAAAGGGGACACCCCTTTGGTCAAATAAATTCAAAAGGCCCCAAAGGAACCTAACCCCTTTGGTCAAATCTCATTTCAAAATGCTCCAAGGGAGGCACTCCTTTGGTCAATTTCCATTCAAAAGGCTCCAAGGGAACCAACACTCCTTTGGTCACATGAAATTCAAAAAGCTCCAAAGGAACCAAACCCCTTTGGTCACATTTCATCTCAAAAACATCAAAAGACAAAAAAAAACAATAATAAATATAAAACACAAAAACATTTTCATACACATTGCATTTTTAATAAATCACTTTCACAATCCATCTTCCATTGCATTCACACATTCCAACTTTCATAGCATTTGCACATTCATACCATTCGTATTCATTAAAATCAAGAATAATTGATAGTGCACTATGTCTTGTTGCCTTAATCAGGGGCACCTCACATCAAACATCACCAAACCCATCACTCATAATAATACATTGCTTCCTAAGCATAATCCTAATGTTTTCAATCACTCAACCACCGCTAGTGTCTTAAGCAACCTCCAAAAAATATGTCGAATTCTTTTAGGACCATTGCACATATATACACTAAGCAAATCTTGAGTATTGGGAATTGATCTCAAAAACATTCTCGAACCAAACACAATTTCACATCTTAAAAACATCTTGTGTCAAATAGGGATAACACCATACTTGGTAGGAACCTTGAGGTGAAAAGGGTCATCCTTGCTTGTCCCATTATGCAACATAGTCCATGACAACAGTGGTTTTCACTACTATCACAGTTGCTTCAAATTCAAAAGATAGAGTAGTAAGGATAGGGTACAATTCTCATCACACTTAGGTTGAGAATCCGATTCCCCAAAGCTCTAAATCCTTTACATCACACACCACTGATTAATTGGGTTGTAAGGATCATACTACATTTCCAGTCAGACGGTTAAGTAGTCATCCCCAAAATTCAAGAAATCAAAAACAAAAATCATGGACTATGGAGTTAGCCTCCATCGGAGCTATAGACGCTTGACTGGTAGTGGAGTACGCTCATGCGTGGTGACATGTCTCTTTTAAAAAGAGACCTCTGACCGCTCATACAGACAAGCTAGCTTCTAGGTTCAAACCATAACAGGTTTACCCAATTTACTCAAGATGAGTTAATGAACTCAATTGCACACACACTGGTTCTTGATTGTCTCGGGTCATTACCATGCTCTTGATTCGGTAAATGAATTCACTGCACACACATTTGGTCCTAGAAGAATTAGGCAGTTTTAGTGAGTTTGTTTGAGATAACTAGGATGTTTGAGTCTTTGCAAAACAACTCTAGATCCTTTATCCCTAAGGACAAGAAAGTCATAAGCAAGCCTCCATTCCATACCACCATCGCATAGTCACAAATATCATTATCCATTTCATCCATGTGGTCATACCAGTAGTATCATATTGGTACCCCTGATTAAGCAATAAAGGCAAAGTTTGCTAAATAATGGTTCAAAAACCTCTTTGAAAAATGATCAATAAAGCAACACCATTCATTCAAATGGTTCAAAATCTCTTTGAACAATGATCAATAAAGCAACACCATTCATTCAAATGGTTCAAAACCTCTTTGAACAACGATCAATAAACAACACCATTCATTCAAACAGTTTAAAATCTCTTTGAACAACAATCAATAAAGCAACACCATTCATTCAAATGGTTCAAAATATCTTTGAACAATGATCAATAAAGCAACACCATTCATTCAAATGGTTCAAAACCTCTTTGAACAACAATCAATAAAGCAACACCATTCATTCAAATGGTTCAAAACCTCTTTGAACAATGATCAATAAAGCAACACCATTCATTCAAATGGTTCAAAATCTCTTTGAACAATGATCAATAAAGAAACACCATTCATTCAAACGGTTCAAAATCTCTTTGAACAATAATCAATAAAGCAACACCATTCATTCAAATGGTTCAAAATATCTTTGAACAATGATTAATAAAGCAACACCATTCATTCATTTGCATTCATTCATAACATATTCATTTCATAACATGTACAAAAAAAAATAATTTGAACAATCAATCATTACACATATACATAAACAATCACAAAACAACTTGGGGGGTTCAAGGTCTCACACCTTCCCCATCAATCACATCAAACAATCAATCAAACAACTTGGGGGATTCAAGATCTCACACCTACCCCAACAATCACATTAAACATTCACATTTCAAATAATCAAATTCAAAAAGCTCCAATGGAATCAACCCCTTTGGTCACATTCAATTCAAAAAAAAAAGCTCCAAAGGTAACACAATTTCTTTGGTCAAATTCAATCTCAAAAAGGCTTTCAAAAATTGAAATGCTATAATCTCAACTCCCTAAGAAAGCCATGCGGTTGGACTGCTCCATGGGATAGAGATGCGCATTTCCTTCTTTCACTCAGCCTTAAGTGATCCTTGTATCTAGTGATTTACTCTAGCACCCTAGCGGTTGTAGCGATTGGCTATCCATACAATCCGGTAGGAGGAGTAGATTACCATAAGGACAATTATCATTAACACAATTCAAAAAGCCCCAAAGGCATAAACCCCTTTGGTCAAATCAATCCAAAATGCTCTAAAGGTACTCAAATTCCTTTGGTCAAAAAAAAATCAATCATCAAAACATAAAAAAAAAAAACATCTTGTGCTTTCTTTCCATTTCAAAAACATCAAACACCAAAAACATTTCCATACATCTTTTGTCTTACAAAACCATAAAACAACAAAAACATTGCCATGAATATTTTGTCATATAAAACATAAAACACCAAAAACATTTCCATGCATCTTTTGTCATACAAAAACAAAACAAAAACACAAAACAATCATGCATTCTCAAAAAACAAAAACAAAAAAAAAAAAATCCAAAGATATCTCAATTCCTTTGGTCAAAAACAAATTCAACAGGCTCTTGAAAGAATAGAAGTGTTCTCATCTCAACTCCCTAAGAAGGCCATGAGGCTGGACTGCTCCAAGGGATAGAGGTGTACATTTCCTTCTTCCACTTAGCCTCAAGTGATCCTCGTATACAGTAACTTATCCTATATACCTAGCGGTTGCAGCGACTAGCAATCCATGCAATCCGGTAGGATGGATAAGTTACCATAAGGCCCTTGAAAAGTGATTCACCTCATGCAAAAAATGAATTGTTATCATCTCAATTCCCTAAGAAAGCCATACGGTTGGACTGCTCCAAGGGATAGAAGTGCACAATTATCAACAATGGTCAAAATCACAGTTGAAACAAAAATAAAAACATCCATCTCATCAAACCATTATCATTTGTTTCATTGCTTTCATCATTTCATATCTTCTCCATCGACTCATCGCTTGAAGGGAAAGACAAAATCAACAAATTTAGTTTCATAATCAAAGTCAACACTCAAAACACTCAATCATGCAAATTACGCTCATTAAAATGAGCATCTTTTCCATGATTGGGGCAACACAAGTTGAATTTTATTTGTGACCATCTTACACAACTCCCCTTCAAATGCAAATGGCTAAAAAAATATTGTAAAACCCTCCAAATCATCATCTCACATCATCATCATCTCAAGTGAACCTTGTACCTAGTGATTTACTCTAGACACCTAGCGGTTGCAGCGATTGGTTGTCCATGCAATCCGGTAGGATGGATAAATTACCATAAGGACACTTATTCAAAATCATTTCACATCATCATGTTTGAAATTAAATCAGGTTGGTCCTTCAATTTTTGAGTGACCTATGTTCAAGTAGATTTGTCCAAGGTTGTCATTGACGCCTACTCCGTGGGGTTACAAAACATGGAAAGTTTATACTTCATCATTTTGCATTAAGGAATTGCTAATAGTCACTAGGACAAGCCCCTAGGGTGATTGGTTCCTTTACTTCATCATATTGCATGTCAATCAAACCAAAAGGTAAATTTACGACAACATAAGTCCACCCCAAACTTGGGGCATCCAACTTGATATTGATTTCCAACATTTGCATCAATCACATCATGCATTTTTACAAACATCATCATCATCATCACATCATTTAGTGAACCTTGTATCTAGTGGATTACCCTATACACCTAGCGGTTGCAACGACTAGCAATCCATGCAATCCGATCGGATGGGTAGCTCACCATAAGGAAACTCATTCAAACATTCAACATCAAATCACTATGACATTAAATCAGCTAGGTCCCTAAATATTTGAGCTTAGATGTGTTCAAAACAGATTTGCACAAGGTTATCCTTCAACCCCTTCCATTGGGTCAAAAGCGAAAAACAACCAAAAACAATTTGGTAATAATCAAAAATCACTCGAGTATCAAATTCTCGAATGACTGGTTCCTTGAACCCATCATTTGGAAGGAATTGCTAAAGTCACAGTGGAACAAGAACTCCAAACGTGGTTGAAGATTTTACCACACATTTTGCACATCAACGAAACCAAAGGTAAATTTGCAAGAACACAAATAATCCCAAACTTGGGGCATCAAGTTGGTCAAAATGACATACATTTGCATCACATCCACATCATTCAATCAACCACCTCCTTTCATCATCCACATTTGGTCAATTGGCTCATGGGTTTCATCCTTTACCCATTCGCCAATTGAGGGGGTAAGCAAACAAATCAAAAATTTCAAAAAAAGTCATTCATTCTTTGCATCGAGAATATTTGAGTCCATTCCTCCATCAAATAAAACCAGGTGTCTTTTGTTTTTGCACCACATTGTGTTTCACACAACACGGTACAAAAAGGGGCATCTGTAGACACCAAAATCTAGGCATTTGCATTTCATCACATAATTTTGCATAATAATATATGCCTAAGTCTAAACTTAGGCATATAATTCCTACACATCATTCACCCACATTGCACATCACAAATTTGCATAATAATATATGCCTAAGTCTAAACTTAGGCATATAATTCCTACACATTATTCATCCACATTGCACATTTTAGTTCTGCATAACATTATGTGCCTAAGTTTTGACTTAGGCATAAAATCCTGCACATAATTATATTTTCTAGATTTTATTAAATCTGGGAAATATCCTCCTAGGATACCCTCTCTCCTCACTTGACATGTGTCCTGGCCACATCACCATCACTCCTTTGCCACCTCTCATACACCCTTGTCCCCTTTGTCCCTTCACATGGGGTAACCCTCCACACTTCACTCCACTTCCAACTACCCACTTGCCACATCTCACACCTCACTCCACATGTGTGCAAAATTTAGGTTCAACAAGCTCAAAGTCCAACACGGTGGTCATGACAAACCCACCTTCCACATTGTTGTAGCATGAAGAGACGAAGACACCATCCTTGATTTGTAAAAGGGATTACCCCCTTGTGGATATCTTATTGTAAAATGCACCCTCAAAGGGTCAATTTGTATCCCAAGGGACCACTTTCCCGAATATAATACAATGATTCATTTTTATTGCAATGGTGTTTTTCTTTATGTATACACATAGATCTAAAATTATTCTATTGTATGTCCTACCCAAAGGCTATTTGACAACTTGGACAAGTGAAAAAATCCAAAGGGAATACTTCAAACTAGTTTAGATCATTTTCGTCTACAAAAAATTTGATATAGGAACATGCAAAATATTTATTATTCACAAAGACCCATGGAACCAGATGTTGAAACAAAGGAATGTGTGGTACAAAATTTTTGGTTGTCAAATTCAATTATCCCACATGATTTATGGATAGGCTTATTATAGCCTATAAAAGTAATCTCACTCTTTTTTGTTAGTGCAAGTAAAAAGGAGAAGCACATAAATTTTTAAAGAATTAAAATATTCTGAAGAATATTCCTTCTAATTATTTTTGCCTAATGAGACATTATTTTATTTTATTTTGAGTTATCAATTAAATCTCGAGTATACCCTTATATATACTTGTTGAAATTTTTTTTTTGAGGCTGATTTAGTGAGAGAAATTTTCAAATTTTATGAAAATTTGATATGACTAGTGAAGCATTGAAGTTCTTGTTGCTCGATTCCCAACTATTGAGGGGGAATAATTATTTTGCCTAGAAGACCAAACTAAGAACACAATTGGAATTTGAAGAAGTATGGCAAGTTGTAGACGACACCATTACCTATCCAAATATAGAAGGAGAAGAACATACCAAATTCGACAAGGTGGATAGAAAAGCATGATTGATCATCATGTTTGGAGTAGCCAATGAAGTACAACCATACATTTGAGATTCTACCATAGATAAATATGCATGGGAGAAATTAAAGATAATATTTTAGGCAAGGAACCGTAATCAAATTCTATTTCTACAAAGTTAATTGCACTTTGAAGACGAATGGAGAAAGACTCAAATATTTCATGAGGAGAATTGTTGAATTACAAATATCATTACAAACATTGGAATAAAAGGTATTTTATAAGACACTTGTACCTATAATTTTAAGATCTCTCCATTGTCCATATAATGTATTTTTGACAACACTAAATAGCACTATGAAAACAACAACATTTGAAAATTTGGTGAACCTACTTCAAAAAGTAGAGGCCTCACATACAAAAAAGTAGAGGCCTCACATACAACACAAGAAGAAGAAGTAGTTCTTACAAATAAAAAAGGAAAACGACCATTCAAAAGAGGTATAAGACCTCAAAAATACTTCCAATAATAGAGAACTAATTCTCATACACAAGGATATCAACAACATAGAAATGATTTTCACATGAAAGGATATTAGAAAAAAGAAATATTTTCACACACAAAAGATGTGTGAACTTTGTGGAAAGAGTGAAAACACAGTGAACAAATGTTGGCATAATTCATTCAAAATGGATCTTCTTCACAAGAGATGCATCAACATCAAGATAGGTCATCATATAAGCAACATTAGATTTGGAAAAGAGTACAACAATGCGATGTAGCCAAAGAGAACCAAGTTAGAGAAGACGAAGAAAAATATTGTGTATAAGAACATGTATTTGTTGCATATGCTCAACTAAGTCGACACAATAATGTTTGATATGGATCTGAAGCAAGAAATATTATTTTCATCATAATTTTTCCAGATATACAATATATAATGCAACCAAGGACATTAAAATTCTAGTTGATTGCTCCAAACCACTAGAGACCTAATAGAAGAACAAGATGCATGATAAAATTTTGCAACTTCAATCAGAGTAAATTCAAGCACCTAAGATTGAAGATGTGCATTTAGAATGTGATTATTTTACATCAACAAAATAATCTGAAGCAGAAGTCAACAAAGAGTGCAAAATAAATGGATTAGGCATTTAAGATTCAACCATCACCAAATAAAGTGTGAGTACTTCGCTTTCCACAAACATCTTGTTTATATGAACAATTTTGGAACAAAGAAGTAGAAGGTGATTGATATCACTACATCAAGTGATGATCAAAATATGAAATTGAGACAAGTCAGCACAAAATACATGGTAATGCAAGATAAATATTGGCAACCAATCAATTCAATAATTGACACAAGATGCATGGTAGAACATCCTTCACATGAAGATATTAGAGGAGGTACATACTTCATGCACTGATTTTATATTGAATAAGTATTTGTAATAAGTTTTTTTTGGAGTGTATGATTGGTGGAACTTGACATATAGTACAAAGTCTTCATTGAGGGGGGATAATTGCTCTCTCAAATTCCAACATCATCCTAGAACATAACATCAAGTTAGAAGCCAAGAGCTAGAGTGAGATCCATGAGCCAAAGTGAGAGCCAAGAGCTAGAGCTAAGACTATGATGTAATAAGGGGGGTATGTTAGGAATTATTACATCATAGCCCATGTGACAATGAGAGTGGTATAACCACCTATCACAAGGACTATGCATGCACTAAAGATTAAGGGTAGTTGCAAGATTAGTTAAAAGTTTTTAATACCAAAAATAGGCATCCAATGTATTTAAATATCCATCATTTCATAATGTAAAATATCAAAGCAGTTTATATATGCAGTAATGAATGTGAATGCGAGCCAAGAGTAAGTGCAACTGTAAGTGTGAGTGTGATCGGGAAGGGTAGCCAGGAGTGAGCGCAACCCACAAGTGGGAGCACAAGCTGGGAGTGAGGGTAATCAAAAGCAGGTGCAAGCACAAGTTAGGAGTGAATGCAACCACAAGCAAGTGTAAGCATAATCCAAGAGTGAATATAGCTAGAAACAAGAGTGTGAGTGCAAACCGGGTGCGAGTGTAGTCGGTATCGAGTGTGCAACCGAGAGTGAGTGCATCCAAAAGCAAGTGCGAGTGCAAGCTAAGAGTGAGGAGGAAGTATGAGCAGGAAAGCAATCAGTAAAAAGAAAAGTGTGACCAATCACTTCTTGTTCTAGATCTCAGGAAAATTTAGAGGATTCATTTGAAAAAAACCTAGGTAACATAAAAAGAAATTTATTTGTAAAAGTCCTTACTGAAAGTATGAATGGCCAAGTTGAAAGTTTGTATGCCCTAGCTAGAAATACGGGTAAGAGAGAATCTATGGCAGACCCAGTCCGAGTAGCAGATTCTACACCAGAAGTGATTATCAAATATGAGATGATTGAGCATGATATAATGATTCTTAACACCATAGGGTTAATTTGTAAGTTTCATGGATACTGGCCAATTTTTTCTGAGATTCGAAATTGGATTAAGTGGAAGTGGGGATTGAATTCAAATTATTCTATGATTTTTCTTCCTAAAGGCTTTTTCCTCATTATTTTCTCCAGTTCAGAAATAAGGGATAAAATAACGGATGGAGGCCCGTGGTTTAAGGGTAAAGATGCATTATACTTAAGACCTTGGAGTGAGATTTTTTTTGTGGACGCAGAAACTATTAAAAGAATTTCGGTATGGATTAGGCTTTTTGTACTTCCTTATCAACTCATCAATAAGGAGGTTTTGAAGAGTATTGGTAAAACTCTAGGTGAATTTATCCAAGAGGGACCATCTACTAAGGAGAGAAGACATGTATACACTTGAGTATGTGTTTCTATGGATATTTCTAAACCTTTACCACAATGGATTGGGATTAAAACTAAATCAAGAGAATGGGATCAGCAGGTGGATTATGAAAATATTGCATTCCAATATCGTAAATGTCATGAAACTGGGCACATGGAAAAATACTGAAAAGTAAAAATGGAGGAAGAGATGGAATTTTTTGGGCATGAGGGTAATTTCAATTTGAAACAAGTAGACCATATCACATGAGAATCTAGGTCAAATCAAGGATTTTCCACTCCTAAGAAAGTGGCAAGAAAAATCCCTCTACATAATCAAATGGAAAAGGTAATTATAGTTCACTCATATTAGACATTAGAAAAAAAAATGGCATGGAAGATAATGAAGTACATTGCGCAAGTTCAAATATAGGAGCTAAAGGTGCAAAGGAAGAGGGGAAGGCAAATTTTAATACAAATGAAAATGGGGAGATGAATCTTAAATCAAATAAGAAGAAGGAGGTCAAGCTTAATCTAGGAAATTTAGGGTTTTAAGGCCAACATAAGAAAGTGATGACCATGGAGGATCATATTTGTAGTTTAGATTTTTTAGGGTAACATAAATAAGAAAATGCTAATGAGGCTATTCCTTGCACTTTTGGCTCTTTAAGGCAATATAAAGCTTTAGAAGACAAGTCTCATTTTGAACAATATGAAAAAATAGAAGATATTGATGAAGATGATAGTGTTGGCAAGAATGGAAGAAGGAGAGGAAGGCCATCAAACCACGATATAAGAGAAAAAGAAACTCACAATGATATTGATTTGGGAAGCCAAACAAAAATATCACAGGTGTTAACAAAAAGTGGGGCTAAGCCCACTAACAAAAATAAAAAGTATTTATGATGAAAATGATATCATGGAATATTAGGGGTATGAATAAAACCTCTAAAAAAGAGTTATTAAGGAATTAATAGGTTGTTATAGCCCTAAGTTTATTTTAATACAAGAAAAAAAATTAAGCAATGAGGAATGTAAGGAGGCTTTTAAGAAGATTTGGAAGACATGTGATTGTTTAGCAGTTTCTTCTATAGGAGCTTTAGGCGGTATTGCAATAATATGAGACAAATGGAAATGGGATGGAGAACTATTAGAAGAAAAAAGTAATTGGGTTGCTAGATTATTTTTCATGAAAGAGGAAAACATCAAATTTGGGGTTATAAATGTATATGCTCCAACTATAGTTACTCCACATAAAAGATGTTGGAAGGACCTTAGTATATTTTTGTCAGATACAATGATGATTCATTGTGATTTATGGATTATTGGGGGTGATTTTAATACTGTTATATCTCATTTGTATAAGAAGGGTGGAATTATAGGATGGTCTAAATCAATGCAAGATTTTTTCTATATTTATCAATTAAAATGACCTTTGGGATGTTAGTCCCTCAAGCTTTCAATACACATGGGATAACATACGCATTGGGAAAAATCATATAGTAAAAATACTGGATAGATTCTTGTTATCCAATAATTGGTTGCAAACAAAGTATACATTCTCTTCGGATATTTTATTACGAGAAGAATCAGATCACAAACCCATTTTTTTGACTTGTGAGTCACCTAGCAATGGTCATCCAAAGCTATTTCACTTCCAATCTATGTGGTCCCAAGACCCTGATTTTTTCCATATGGTTATGTTATGGTGAGATGAATCAAAATTTGAAGGATCATGTATGTACAGGTTTGTTCAAAAGTTGAAACATGTAAAGGAGCAAATGAAAATATGGAATGCCAAATCTTTTGGTAACATTTTTAAAGAAAAAAAATTGAATCCAAACTCCAAAATTTACAAGAGATAGTAGAAATTAATGGAATGGACCAGGATTCTTATGTGAAATAAAAACAATTACTTTTTGATTATCATAATGCATTAAAAAAGGAGTCATATTCGTTCAAAAAATATAGAGAGAAATGGCTCAAGGAAGGAGATAGAAATAAATTTTTTTTTCATGCTACAACAATTTATTTTTTTTTCTATTCATCGTATCAAAAATATTATAAATCTAGATGGAAGAAATATTGAGGATGAAGAAGATATAAGGAAGGAAGCAATAAATTATTTCAAAAATATTTTGTCATATTCTAGGCAAGATAAGGAGGCACAAGAAAAAATTCTACAAATATTCCATCAATTATCACTCAGAGATAAAATGAAAGCTTGAGGAAGAAGATATCCATGGAGGAGCCCCATGAAGCAGTTTTCTCTTTCCATCCTAACAAGGCACCTGTCCTCGATGAATTTCCTGCAATTTTCTTTCAAAATTTTTGGGATTTATTGAATAGTGATATGTTAAATGCAGAAGAGGCCTAAAAAAGGAAGGCTATAATAAGTGAGATCAATGCTACTTTTATTACCTTGGTTCCCAAGAAGGGTGACACAAAATATTTTGATAATTTTTGTCCAATAATCCTTTGTAATATGATTTACAAGATCATTTCAAAAAATATTGCAAACAGGTTGAAGGGCATTCTAGGGTGTATTATCTCAGAGGAACAAGGTGGCTTTGTTCAGGGTAAAAAAATTCTTGATGGTATAATTGTTGCACAAGAGGCCATACATTCTGTTCATTCCATGAAAAAACTAGGTATGCTTTTGAAATTAGATATGAACAAAGATTATTCAGAGATCAAGAAAATAATTGGGTAAAAATATTACTTCAAAAATATATAGGTTCTCTTGATGCAATGAAATTATTTAGAAAAATAACTCTATCCAAAGGATCATCAACATGGAACTTCATATCAGAGAGTTTGCAATTGATAAAGAAATATATTAGATGGTTAGTCAATGAGGGGAGTTATGCAAATTTTTGGTCTGATGCTTGGTTGAAGCCTTATCCTCTCATCTCAGACTCAAAATAGAAACCATTGGCTCAAGCGTGCCTAGCATGTAAAGTTCCAAAGGTAAAATATTATATTATTATGAACAAAAACTCTAGATCATGGATTTATTTTAGTGACCTGGTTGAAGGAGAGGAACAAAAACAAATTGCAGATGAACTTCAAAATATGCTTCCAGAGTTTTATTTGTCAATTTTTACATGAAAAGATGAGTTGGTTTGGAATTTATCAAAGGATGGTGGATACTCAGTAAATTTGGGATATGAGAATTTAAAACAATCAAAATTTCCTTCTCCTAAATATTTTCCTTGGAAGAATGTTTGGTCATTAGAGGCTCTCCCTAAGGCCCTGTCATTATTTATTGGAATTTATGGCTTGAAAGGAATAATAGAATTTCTAATTATAAATATCAAAATCATGCCCAAGTTTGGAACAGTATCAGTACCTCTCTTGCAGAATGTCTACAAATATGGTGCTCATCATGGGAAGTCTCAATTACAGAAAAAAAGTGTTAATAATTTGGCTACAGTATTTGAACATACATGGATGAGTCATTTGTAACAACATAATTAAAATGAAGGATTTACTTCGATCTATGGTAAAATGAAAATGTTCAGATTTTGGGTTTATCAAAATTAATTTTGATGGTGCTTCTAAAGGAAATCCGAGAAAAGTGGTGGAGGTGGTGTTTTTAGAAATAGTGAAGGCAAAATTCTCCTCACTTAGAATCATATGGAACTTTAACTAACAACTATGTAGAGGCTAGGGCACTTCTTACTGGGATTAAAATTGCAATAGAAAAATGATGGAAATATATTTCAATTGAGGGGGACTCACAAATTATCATCAATGCTATTAACAAAAATGGATGTGGAGACTGGATAAAAAATAATATTATTGTTGATGTTCATCATCTATTACTAGATGCAATCTCCTGGTAGTGTGAGCATATTTATAGAGAAGGAAATCGAGTAGCAGATAAATTAGCGAATTATGGTGTTGATCTACATCCCCATGAAATTCAAAATTTAGAAGACAACTGGCCAAGTGAGATTTTGTCTTAATAAAAATGATGTCAAGGAGTTGATTGTGGAAACATAACACTTTGAGAAAGTTGAAGAATATATTTAAGAGAAAAAAGAAAAGAAAAACAGTGATAAAAATGTTTGCTACATCAAATGTAATATTCTGGTATTTTGATGGGAGTGGCCCCCAATAGAAGCCACATATAACCTATTCAAAAAAATATCGAAGCAGTTTATAACAACTGATTGGGATCAATTTTATGAAATAAAGGTTGACAACTAGAGAATTGCAAGAAAATTTGAACAAGTTAAGGATCTGACTTGCTAGCCAAATCTTTACCACACAAGTGATTTACTAGAACATCTAATAAATTGATGGATGGGAAGCCATGGGCACAAAATTTGAGGCACAATTTTCATGGAAATGACCTTGATGATAACTTTTTTGTCTCCAAATGATATTCATAATATTCTACAGGACTCAATAGATGTTTTAGTGAAAATTTTAGTTGCTAGGCATCAATTTTTCTAAAAGATGCAACCAAATTAATAATTTTCTAGGAGTAGAATTAATTTACCTTAGTTAAAATTTAGGTTAAATTATTGCTATAAATAAGAGCTAAGCGCTCATTTGTAAGAATATTTTGGCTATTTTCGGACTATTAGAGCTACTCCTTATGATGAAATATTGTATATTGATATCAAACAACAATTAACAAAGAGGTCTTGCATAGATTCTATGGATTCACTGTGTCCAACATTTTTTTTCATGGATGTATAATTCTTGTAGCTCCACCTTCCCATATCTTCTTAGTCCTTTTGCTTTATTTTTGCAAGTTATGTATGAATTTTATCACATCCAAGATGAATTCATGGCTACTAGCGGTGATGAAAACTTTAGAGTTGACCGCTCTGATCGAAGATGATCACTTTTAAAGATTCCCATTGTATAAACACTAATCTTTCTCTGGTCACTCAACCATTTTGTTATTGTATTAATTTTATCCTCTTGCACCCCTTTTCCTATAATTTATCTCATTTATTTAGATTAGCTAGATTAGTTAGAAGTTGCTCGAATTGGAGGCTAAAAGGATTAAACCCCTTTCTTCCTATGTTGAACTGCATTCTTAGGGGTGAAAAATTTTGTGGATCAATAGTTCTAGCACACCCAATGAGAACCACATGCATGATTTCTACATAAAATCATGTCTATCCCACTTAAAATTATTTTTTAGATCTATATAAATCTGCTCCAAATATATTCAAATTTACAAAAGGGTTTGTTGATAAAACCAAATATAAGATAACTTAGAAATTCTGGTTTAGATCTATATGTATTTACTCCATATTTAACAATTTTTAATTTAGTTCACAAGTTTTATAATTAGTTTTATAATTCATTTAAAATCTTGTTGAAATTCATGCAATAGTGACTCTAATAGTGAATGAATATAGAAATTTTGCTTAAATTGAATAATATTGTGTTTTTTGATCTTAGTAGATTTGTAAGTTTTGTAGGTACATTTCTAAATAAATCAAAAGAACATAAAAAAATTCTAAAATATTCACACAAGTGATCAAACCAACAATTTGCTTGTTTTTTGGCTATTCACCTATTTAGAAACTATACACAAAACACTACAAAGTAATTGACCGTCCTGAATACCTTTAAAAAAATTTCCCAAGTATTAAAAACACTGATTTGCTTGTTTTTTTTTATTCAAACCTTCAATTTCCTTAATTAAATGAATCAAAGATTCAATCAAAAACTCTAAAATTCCCAAGTAGCCTTATTAGAGAATAGTTTGTATTGTTGGCAATTCTCCTACAAGTCAACAATTCATATGATTTATCCTACAAGTCAACAATTTAGATTATTTTGAAACTTTTTTATTTTATTTTGTTAATTTTGATATCTATACATTATTCTTTCTATTTTTTAGGAAGAAAACATTTGGTTAATCAAGTATTGATAAATTGAAACATTTCATAGTGTTATGAATACAAGGGCAAAATTTTGGTAGTCAAGTAAAGAAATTAAATTGGTCAAACTTCTTATCTATCAAAGAAAAAATACTGAAGGGAAGGAACCTACCATTGTAGTTTTGATACAAGAGTTAGGATAAATAATAGAAACTCCTTAATAAACAACACTTTAAGGGAAGAGAACAATGGTGACTTTGACTGACCTGAATAAAAAGCCAAACTTTCCCACACTTACATAACCATAATATTTGGTTCCATTAGTGCAAGTTAACCTATACCTCAACAGGGTAAACTAGCTAAAATGTAGTTCCAATGACAATATAAACTTGTTAAACTTGGACCATAACTAATCAATTTATCTATACAATCAATCTTGAATCATATTTAATGTATTTATCTATACAACTATAACAATCTTGTTACATAGTATGGTACCAAATTACCACCTCAACCATGTGTCATTAAATCATAATTCAATTTGGTAGGTCCCATGCCTTCACAACAAGTAACAACACTATCTCAAATTCAACAACCACAAGTCTCAACCATTCAACAAATAAAAACACCAAATTAAGAAGCTATCCAATCCAAAAAATAGGTCTAATCAATAAACCATTATCAGTCAACAACTTGGATCAAGCCAATTGTTATGAACCTCCCTTTCTCAACCACATAAATCATTGAAAAATTGCAAAAATATTGAATAACAACCACAACTGAATAGTCCACATAATGTAAAACAAGATAAATATGTAAATTACTACAATGTATTCAAAACATAAGAAAACCCTTGAGGTAGGGCAACACCATACAATATTCCTTATTGGAAGGAAGCCACTCCAGAATATCTTCAACTCCACGAGCCAAGACTTCTACAATATAATTCTCTTCATGCTAATTACAATGACAAATATCTCTTCTTTATATACCCATCTTCTAATTCTACTTTGGGGAACCTATTAATAATATAATAATATAATATAATAATATAATATAATATAATATAATATTATACTATAATACAATCAACCTTGGGTTATGTGTGGCCCATGCCAACCCTTATACAATATAATAATATATACCCAAATATCTATTTCTAGGTACCCTAACATGCCACCCTCCTTATAAATGTTTCATTCTCGAAACATATGAAGAAATAAGACAATATGATTTGCCAAGAAATGGTAGTAACTGGTACCAATCTCGATCATCCATCCATCCTAGTGAAACACGTTGATGCTGGTATGCCATTTTACCACTTGAGTATCCAAATCCGCTTCGTTGGCTCCATGCTTCTGCTATTGTATTTTGATAATTTGAATGATGGGTCCACTTGTTCCTTGATGTTGATGAACCATTCTAAAAACTAGGATCACTATGCTTTATCTTCCAAACACTACCATACTTGATGCCCTTATGATTTCATGTAGAACCATAATATTTCTTCCTTGAGCCATATGTCTAAGATTGTTGTTTCTCATGGTGATGTGGATGGCGATATGGTGTCACCTTAACTTGATGTTCTATCTTCTTTAACTCCTCAACATTTGGCTTCACTATTTTAAATTTTTCTACACATTGTTCTTTAATGTTACCTTTGTTTGATGTGTCCTTGTGCTCTTCTATCAAAGCTTCCTTTGAATCTGCTTTTGTTATTTTCGTGGACTCAGTTGCTTCTGCTTCTTCAATTGACTTTGTTGCTGCTTCTGCCTTCTTGGATTCTGTTTTAGGTTCTTCTATTTGTTCTTCAAGTTATTTCTCTACAACCACTTCTTGTTTTTTCTTGGATCATTGCTCCTTAAGTTGAGAAATATCCCGCAATGTTATCTTCTTTTCCTGTACCATAAGTTCATAAACTTATTTTGCACATTAATGTTAACAGTACCCAAAGAATCTAACCAAGGATAACCAAGAATAACATCCTCATCATCCATCTCAATAGCATAAAAATATGAATGTAAAACATATTTATCTATGGTGATTTTCAAATCTTCAAAAATCTGAACATTCTCACCCTCCAACTATATGTCCTAAATTTTTGTTGTTTGAACCTGCAACCTCTTAGCCAAAGTAATATTAATAAAATTATATTTGCTACTAGGGTCAATGGAAATAATAACATGTTCCTTCTGAATGCATCCATGAACTTGCAAAATAGACTTTATAGATTCACACAAATCCCTTTGTCCACTTTTTAACTTATTTACTACCAAAGGTATTGTTTCCTTTGTCTGCACACTAACATCTTCTTTACCTTCTACCATTTTGAAATTTTCTAGCTCTCTTTTTAATTTCTTTTATTTTTTGAAGCATGTTTATTTCTTCTTCATATCCCTTGATGGTGACCTTCAAACTAGCTATATTTTTATATGGGTCCCATTTACTCAAGAATGCATGCTCCATTTCATCCCAAGTGAATTTATATTTATGGGAACTATTAAAACTATAAAACCAAGAAAAAGCTTCTCCTCCAAGATAGTGAGAAAACATGAGTTGCCAAACAAAAGAATTGTCATACAAGGATTTAAATAGTTTCCACCATTTACTAGCATCAATATCATTTCCTCCACAAAAACTTTTGTAGTTCCATAGTTGATGCCCTAATGCAAACTAGGGTTTTTTGATAATATATATCATGCCCCAATGCAACTAGGGTTTTATGAAAATAAATATCTTCCCACTGATTTGAAGCTAAAATTTCATATAGACAACTAGATCTACAATTTTTCTTCCAAACAAAATAAATTGCAACTGATTTGCTTACCTTAACTAACAAATTTCATCTTGTAAAAAAAAATTGATCTGAAAATTTGTCACTGCCCTTATTCTAGAGGACTAAATTCAAAAGGACATATCTCCCTTAATACTAATCAAATTCCTTCATATGACCACTCATTTTAAAGCTCTTAAAATTCTGCATAACTTGATCCAAGAATTGTCTAAATAGGATAAAAGTTTGCAGAAATATGGCTCCTGAAAGATGAGACATTTTTTCCAAAAAAAATATGCCCTAATTCTGCAATTCCACAAAAAATATTTTTTCTAGAATTGTTGCTCCTAACAAAACGTGCCCTAGCTCTACAAAAAAAAAACCCACTTTCCCCAAATCGCTACTTTGATACCACTTGTTAAGAACCTCCTTTTCTCAACCACATAAATCATTGACAATTTGCAAAATATTGAATAACAACCATAACTGAATAATCCACATAATGTAAAACAAGACAAATATGGAAATTACTACAATGTATTCAAAACATAAGCAAACCCTTGAGGTAGGGCAACACCATACAATGCTCCTTATTGGAAGTATGCCACTCCACAGGATCTTCAACTCCACAAGACAAAACTTCTACAATATAATTCCCTTCATGCTGATTACAATGACAAATATCTCTTCTTTATATACCCATATTCTAATTCTACTTTGGGGAGCCTACTACTAATATAATATTATAATATAATATAATATAATATTATAATACAATCAACCTTGGGTTATGTGTGGCCCATGCAAACCCTTATACAATATAATAATATATCCCCAAATATCTATTTCTAGGTACCCTAAGACCAACAAATAAATATACCAAACCAATTGGTGTACAAAATCAATCTGAGATAAAAAACCAAAATACCATACACAATCAATCGGTCTTACAAAGTCCACATAAAATCAAAATATCATACAAATATGATAATTTCCACTACAATAAGAAATTCCAAACGTGTAGAGTGTACACAACAAAATCTAGCCACTTGTCCTCCATTCATGCTTTCTTGCCATCCATTTGTCCACCATCCCTATTTCCCACCATTTTCGACCATTATTCATATTTATTTATATATTTATTATATATATATATATATATATATATTTGAATATAATATTTTATATTATATTTTAATATATATTTATAAAGTGAATTATTTCTAATCCTTTGATCTCATTTAATATCATCCATCCATTTACCTTAATCCATGCCACATCCTATATTGATTTTCCACCCTTAGATATTCTTTAATCTCAACCGCACGATTAGTGTCGTTGAAACCCTAAAGTATGCCCTAAGTTGGACTATTAATATGAGTCATTTTAAGACTCAACCCCTAAATCGTTGGATGTTCTCTGGAATCCTAATCATCTAGAAAGCAACCTAAGTTTTCTAAGTGCCCTAGAGTTCCAATGAGCCTCCAGTCCCCCAACCCTACATTTGGCCTAATCCACCTACCATTCCTCCATCGCCTCGCTCATCGCCATCGCCACTGCATCCCTTGCCCTTATCATATCTTCTTTTGTAGATCTGATCTGACATATCGAACGCTTTGTCACTCCCCGTATTTCTCTTGAGTGCCCTGTTGCATTCCACAGTCCTAGTGAGCACCTTGTGGCACTCTATAGACATCTAGAGCACCCTGCTATGTTTTGTAGATATCACGAACACCCTGCTACGCTTTTGAATCACCTGCGGGTGTTTCAGAGTCCTATTCCGATGTCGAGTGAGATCTTCAGCTGTTGCAAGAGCATACCCTTGCCATAAACCTACAATAAATCCATCCATTAGCAATCAGTAAGCAAGAGCAAGGTAAATTCGTTTATGTTGTTATATTTCATATTGTCTTATTTTGTTCACATTTTCATTGCTATAACTAGGGTTTTAAATTGTGATTTCTGAGGGCTCACAGTGTGGAGACCTCATTTGTTTTTACTGATTCTCTGGTTCCTTGTGAGCAGGTTTTGATAGTACATCAAAAGCATTGGATAGCTACTTAAGCTGGAGTGGCCTGATATTGAATATGCAGAAGCCCACTCAACCTTATTGGGAGTAAATATGTTGTTGAAGACACCACCAGTTATTTGTGGCTAGAGTTTTGGAGAACCCTAGCAAGGTTTGTAATATTGTATCAAGGGATTTTTGGATCTACTATTGTAACAATGGAGTTTCTAGGCTCCCCCCATTTATCAATATAAATTCCATTTTGTTGTGCAATATTTGATTCACTTGAATTCTGTTTTATTTAGCATTTTTTGGTGTTATGTTTTTAGCTCTATAAATGGCGATCATACTGGGACCCCCTAAGGGGTTCATGTTTTGATTTATCTTACCATATAACCAACTACTTGTTGTCTTATTTTGTAGATCTGTAGAAGCACAAATTAAGCGTTCTTCGCCTGTTAAGGTTTCTAAAGACTTACCAAAAGTTGTAGGGAGTGCATGAATGCTTTGTAGCACTTGAGGATCATCCAAAAATACCCAGAGGCATTCCAAAAATACCTAGCTACATTCTAGAAGTGTCCAAGGGTATCTCAGAAGTGCCTAGGTGCGTTTTACAATGATTTGGAGCAGATACGTAGCCTATCCAATAAGTCCACTATCCAAAATCTAGTTTTACTATTTTACGTATTTTGGGTTCTTTAATGTTTTATTTTTCATATTTGAGGCATAAAATGAACAATAACTAAGTAATCTGGAAAATAATTCACCTTAGTTTGCATTTTAGGTTTTCACAAATATAAAGTGTTGCATTCTAATTGCATTTGAATTGACAATTTGCATAAATTAGAGATGCATTTTAGGTTAGAAGTATCTTCTTTTATCTATCTAATTAGGAACATCATTAGGGTGCCAAGAGTATTCCTATCATTGGGTGATTCCAGGCAGAGGGGTGGATGAACCCTTCGACTATTTTGACAGGGGGTCTTAAGCGGTGTACTTCACACCCTTTGGAGAAATTGGTATTCTCTTGTTGGATTCTGACTTAGATTTATGAAATTAGTTGCTCCTAACATTGTTTGTCCATGTTAGTAAATGAAAATCTTAAAATGAACAATTCATACATTACACGTTTCACTTAAAATAGTAGTGGTTGGATTTCATCACCAGCCATTGCTTGATATTTGGTGATGGTGGCATTCATCTCCATCCACCAATATCTACCCATAGAAACCCTAGGTCACCCTCGAGAAACTTGTTGGATTTCATCACCAACAAGAATTTCGCTGCCTCAACTTTGCCATAGTTTTTACCTTTCTTTTGATTAATTCAGAATAGTACATTTGAAACACACAAGATTGAAACGTAAGAAATGAACTCACATTAAAATGAGATAACCAATGAACAAGGTAAGACACACGTATTGAACAAACTTAGTGTGGACACCAAATTATAGCCACTAATCCTCCATCCTAAACTTCCCACCACCCACTTGTCCACCATACACCTTCCCGCCAATTATTTGACCCAATTCCACATTTCTTGCCATCCATTTCACCATTTTAGCCCCTTTCTGCCATTTCCTAGCCTAATTGGGATTATTTTAATATTATTTAATATTTAATATAATATTTAATATTATATTATAATATATTTATTATAAAATATATATTTATAAACTCAATTAACCACAACCATCCGATCCATTCTAATATCCACTGTCCATATTCATTAATCCATGTCACATTCAAAAAGTAATCTCAACCTTAGGATCTAATTTAATATTAGCCACACGATCAAAAGTGTAAGGCTAAAACCCTAAGAAAACCCTAGGTTGGATTATAAATAAGGGTATTTTGCAAATGCCCAAACCCTAGAACCTGGAGATTAGACATTACACCCTAGAGGAATTATTGGTGAAGCCCTAGCATAGAATCCTAAAAATCTAAAGCCCTAGCTCACCGATAAGACTTTTTTGTTCCAAACGTCCTCCATTCATATTCCATCACCATCATAGCCCCCATCCATCCACCGCATTCATCGCCACCCCCTCGATCTACTTTTGCAAATTTTGCCCTAACCCGTAGGCACCCTCTAGAGCTTGCGAGGCTCGCTACAGAGCCTACGAAGCGCTCACTAGAGCCTGTTGTATACCGTAGGTGCTCTCCAAAGCCTATTGTATCCCGCAGGTGCACACCAGAGCCTGCTAAGCTCACATCAGAGCCCACCAAGTGTTCATTCGAGCCTGTTGCAACTACAAAAATGCGAATTTGAGCCTGCTACACCACACCATCTGCAATAACAAAATGAAAGCAAGGTATATCTCATTTGAATGTATTTTATCTCATAATTTGTTGATCCGACATACTTTCTAACTTCATCGTTAACTAGGGTTTTATTGATGTCTGAGGGTATCACAATATGGAGCCCTCATAGGTATTACTAACCCCCTTGTTCTATTTTTATGTATGCAGATCTGTAAGTTCTACACATTGTTGAATGACTGTTGAAGCTAGAGTGGCCCCACGCTGGATACTCGAAGCCCACTCAACCTGTTGGAAGCAAGGACACACTAAATATGAAGACACTTTGTTGTTATTGCTAGGGTTTCAAAGAAACCTAGTGCCATTGTAAAATCATTGTATCAAATACTCACATTGAGTATTGATTGTAACAAAGGAGTTCATTGGCTCCCCCCCATTTTATTGAATACATCCATTTGTTCTTCATCTATTACTAGATGCAATCTCTTGGCAGTGTGAGCATATTTATAGAGAAGGAAATCGAGTAGCAGATAAATTAGCGAATTATGGTGTTGATCTACATCCCCATGAAATTCAAATTTTAGAAGACAACTGGCCAAGTGAGATTTTGTCTTAATCAAAATGTTGTCAAGGAGTTGATTGTGGAAACATAACAATTTGAGAAAGTTGAAGAATATATTTAAAAGAAAAAAGAAAAGAAAAAATAGTGATAAAAATGTTTGCTACATCAAATGTAATATTATGGTATTTTGATGGGAGTGGCCCCCAATAGAAGCCACATATAAACTATTCAAAAAAATATCGAAGCAGTTTATAACAACTGATTGGGATGAATTTTATGAAATAAAGGTTTACAGCTAGAGAATTGCAAGAAAATTTGAACAAGTCAAGGATCTGACTTGCTAGCCAAATCTTTACCACACAAGTGATTTACTAGAACATCTAATAAATTGATGGATGGGAAACCATGGGCACAAAATTTGAGGCACAATTTTCATTAAAATGACCTTGATGATAACTTTTTTGTCTCCAAATGATATTCATAATATTCTACAGGACTAAATAGATGTTTTAGTGAAAATTTTAGTTGCTAGGCATCAATTTTTCTAAAAGATGCAACCAAATTAATAATTTTATAGGAGTAGAATTAATTTACCTTAGTTAAAATTCAGGTTAAATTATTGCTATAAATAAGAGCTAAGCGCTCATTTGTAAGAATATTTTGGCTATTTTCGGACTATTAGAGCTACTCCTTATGATGAAATATTGTATATTGATATCAAACAACAATTAACAAAGAGGTCTTGCATAGATTCTATGGATTCACTGTGTCCTTCAACATTTTTTTTCATGGATGTATAATTCTTGTAGCTCCACCTTCCCATCTCTTCTTAGTCCTTTTGCTTTATTTTTGTAAGTTATGTATGAATTTTATCACATCAAAGTTATTTGGTCACTTTTAAAGATTCCCATTGGATAAACACTAATCTTTCTTTGGTCACTCAACCATTTTGTTATTGTATTATTTTATCCTCTTGCACCCCTTTTCCTATGATTTGTCTCATTTATTTAGATTAGCTAGATTAGTGGGAAGTTGCTCAAATTGGAGGCTAAAAGGATTAAACCCCTTTCTTCCTATGTTGAACTGCATTCTTAGGGGTGGACACTTTTGTGGATCAATAGTTCTAGCACACCCAATGGGACCCATAGGCATGATTTCTACATAAAATCATGTCTATCCCACTTAAACTTATTTTTTAGATCTATATAAATCTGCTCCAAATCTCTTCAAATTTACAAAAGGGTTTGTTGATAAAAATATAAGATAACTTAGAAATTTTGGTTTAGATCTATATATATTTACTCCATATTTAACAATTTTTAATTTAGATCACAAGTTTTATAATTAGTTTTATAATTCATTTAAAATTTTGTTGAAATTCATGCAATAGTGACTCTAATAGTGAATGAATCTAGAAATTTTTCTTAAATTGAATAATATTGTGTTTTTTGATCTTAGTAGATTTGTAAGTTTTGTAGGTACATTTCTAAATAAATCAAAAGAACATAAAAAAATTCTAAAATCTTCACACAAGTGATCAAACCAAAAATTTGCTTGTTTTTTGCCTATTCACCTATTTAGAAACTATAAACAAAGCACTACAAAGTAATTGACCCTCCTGAATACCTTTAAAAAAAATTCCCAAGTATTAAAAATACTGATTTGCTTGTTTTTGTTTATTCAAAACTTCAATTTCCTTCATTAAATGATCAAATATTCAATCAAAAACTCTAAAATCCCAAGTAGCCTTATTAGAGAATAGTTTGTATTGTTGGCAATTCTCCTACAAGTCAACAATTCATATGATTTCTCCTACAAGTCAACAATTCAGATGATTTTGAAACTTTTTTATTTTATTTTGTTAATTTTGATATCTATACATTATTCTTTCTATTTTTTAGGAAGAAAACATTTGGTTAATCAAGTATTGATAAATTGAAACATTTCAAAGTGTTATGAATACAAGGGCAAAATTTTGGTAGTCAAGTAAAGAAATTAAATTGGTCAAACTTCTTATCTATCAAAGAAAAATACTGAAGGGAAGGAACCTACCATTGTAGTTTCGATACAAGAGTTAGGAGAAATATTAGAAACTCCTTAAAAAACAACACTTTAAGGGAAGAGAACAATGGTGACTTTTACTGACCTGAATACAAATCCAAACTTTCCCACACCTACATAACCATAATATTTGGTTCCATTAGTGTAAGTTAACCTATACCTCAAAAGGGTAAACTAGATAAAATGTAGTTCCAATGACAATATAAACTTGTTAAACTTGGACCATAACTAATCAATTCATCTATACAATCAATCTTGAATCATAATTAATGTATTTATATATACAACTATAACAATCTTGTTACATAGTATGGTACCAAATTACCACCTCAATCATGTGTCATTAAATCATAATTCAATTTGGTAGGTCCCATGCCTTCACAACAAGTAACAACCCTATCTCAAATTCAACAACCACAAGTCTCAACCATTCAAAAACTAAAAACACCAAATTAAGAAGCTATCTAATCCAAACAATAGGTCTAATCAATAAACCATTATCAGTCAACAAATTGGATCAAGCCAATTGTTATGAACCTCCTTTTCTCAACCACATAAATCATTGACAATTTGCAAAAATATTGAATAACAACCACAACTGAATAATCCACATAATGTAAAACAAGATAAATATGGAAATTACTGCAATGTATTCAAAACATAAGCAAACCCTTGAGGTAGGGCAACACCATACAATAATCCTTATTGGAAGGAAGCCACTCCAGAAGATCTTCAACTCCACGAGCCAAGACTTCTACAATATAATTTTCTTCATGCTAATTACAATGACAAATATCTCTTCTTTATATACCCATCTTCTAATTCTACTTTGGGGAACCTATTACTAATATAATAATATAATATAATATAATATTATACTATAATACAATCCACCTTGGGTTATGTGTGGCCCATGCCAACCCTTATACAATATAATAATATATACCCAAATATATATTTCTAGGTACCCTAACATGCCACCCTCCTTATAAATGTTTCATTCTCAAAATATATGAAGAAACAAGACAATATGATTTACCAAGAAATGGTAGTAACTGGTACCAATCTCGATCATCCATCCATCCTAGTGAAACATGTTGATGTTGGTATGCCATTTTACCACTTGAGTATCCAAATCTGCTTCGTTGGCTCCATGCTTCTACTATTGTATTTTGATAATTTGAATGATGGTTCCACTTGTTCCTTTATGCTGATTAACCATTCTGAAAACTGGGATCACTATGCTTTCTCTTCCAAACACTACCATACTTGATGCCCTTTTGATTTCATGTAGAACCATAATATTTCTTCCTTGAGCCATACGTCTAAGATTGTTGTTTCTCATGGTTTATGTGGATGGTGATATGGTGTCACCTTAACTTGATGTTCTATCTTCTTTAAATCCTCAACATTTGGCTCCATTGTTTTAAAATTTTTTGCACATTGTTCTTTTATGTTACCTTTGTTTGGTGTGTCCTTGTGCTCTTCTATCAAAACTTCCTTTGAATCTGCTTTTGTTATTTCCGTGGACTCAGTTGCTTCTGCTTCTTCCATTGAATTTGTTGCTGCTACTACCTTCTTGGATTCTGTTTTAGGTTCTTCTATTTGTTCTTCAAGTTATTTCTCTACAACCACTTTTTGTTTTTTCTTGGATCATTGCTCCTTAAGTTGAGAAATATCCTGCAATGTTATCTTCTTTTTCCTGTACCATAACTTCATAAACTTATTTTACACATTAATGTTAATAGTACCCAAAGAATCTAACCAAGGATAACCAAGAACAATATCCTCATCATCCATCTCAATAGCATAAAAATATGAATGTAAAACATATTTATCTATGTTGATTTTCAAATCTTCAAAAATCTGAACATTCTGACCTTCCAATTGTATGTCCTGATTTTTTGTTATTTGAACCTGCAACCTCTTAGCCAAAGTAATATTAATAAAATTATATTTGCTACTAGGGTCAATGGAAATAATAACATGTTCCTTCTGAATCCATCCATGAACTTGCAAAATAGACTTTATAGATTCACACAAATCCCTTTGTCCACTTTTTAACTTATCTACTACCAAAGGTATTGTTTCCTCTGTCTGCACACTGACATCTTCTTTACCTTCTACCATTTTGAAAATTTCTAGCTCTATTTTTAATTTCTTTTATTTTTTTTGAAGCATGTTTATTTCTTCTTCATACCCCTTGATGATGACCTTCAAACTAGCTATATTTTTATATGGGTCCCATTTACTCAAGAATGCATGCTCCATTTCATCCCAGGTGAATTTATATTTATGGGCACTATTAAAACTATAAAACCAAGAAAAATATTCTCCTCCAAGATAGTGAGAAAACATGAGTTGCCAAACAAAAGAATTGTTATACAAGGATTTAAATAGTTTCTACCATTTACTAGCATCAATATCATTTCCTCCACAAAAAAAATTGTAATTCCATAGTTGATGCCCTAATGCAAACTAGGGTTTTTTGATAATATATATCATGCCCCAATGAAACCTAGGGTTTTATGAAAATAAATATCTTCCCACTGATTTGAAGCTAAAATTTCATATAGACAACTAGATCTACAATTTTTCTTCCAAACAAAATAAATTGCAACTGATTTGCTTACCTGAACTAACAAATTTCATCTTGTAAAAAAAAATTGATCTGAAAATTTTTCACTGCCCTTGTTCTAGATGACTAACTTCAAAAGGACATATCTCCCTTAATACTACTCAAATTCCTTCATATGACCACTCATTTTAAAGCTCTTAAAATTATACATAACGTGATCCAAGAATCGTCTAAATAGGATAAAATTTTACAGAGATATGGCTCCTGAAAGATGAGACATTTTTACAAAAAAAAATATGCCCTAATTCTGCAATTCCACAAAAAATCTTCAATTTTTCCAGAATTGTTGCTCCTAAAAAACGTGCCCTAGCTCTGCAAAAAATAAACCCACTTTTCCAAATTGCTTCTTTGATACCTCTTGTTAAGAACATCCTTTTATCAACCACATAAATCACTGATAATTTGTAAAATTATTGAATAACAACAACAACAGAATAATACACATAATGTAAAACAAGACAAATATGGAAATTACTGCAATGTATTCAAAACATAAGCAAACCCTTGAGGTAGGGCAACACCATACAATGCTCCTTATTGGAAGGAAGCCACTCCACAAGCCAAAAATTCTACAATATAATTCCCTTCATGTTGATTACAATGACAAATATCTCTTTTGTATATACCCATATTCTAATTCTACTTTGGGGAGCAATATAATATTATAATACAATCAACCTTGGGTTATGTGTGGCCCATGCAAACCCTTATACAATATAATAATATATCCCCAAATATCTATTTCTAGGTACCCTAAGACCAACAGATAAATATACCAAACCAATAGGTGTACAAAATCAATCTAAGATAAAAAACCAAAATACCATACACAATCAATCGGTCTTACAAAGTCCACATAAAATCAAAATATCATACAAATATGATAATTTCCACTACAATAAGAAATTCCAAATGTGTAGAGTGTACACACCAAAATCTAGCCACTTGTTCTCCATTCATGCTTTCCTGCCATCCATTTGTCCACCATCCGTATCTCCCACCATTTTCGACCATTATTCATATTTATTTATATATATTTATTATATATATTTGAATATAATATTTTATATTATATTTAATAAATATATATTTATAAAGTGGATTATTTCTAATCCTTCGATATCATTTAATCTCATCCATCCATTTACCTTAATCCATGCCACATCCTATATTGATTTTCCACCCTTAGATATGCTTTAATCTCAACCGCACGATTAGTGTCGTTGAAACCCTAAAGTATGCCCTAAGTTGGACTATTAATATGAGTCATTTTAAGACTCAACCCCTGAATTGTTGGATGTTCTCTAGAATCCTAATCATCTAGAAAGTGACCTAAGTTTTCTAAGTGCCCTAGAGTTCTAATGAGCCTCTAGTCCCCCAACCCTACATTTGGCCTAATCCACCTACCATTCCTCCATCGCCTTGCTCGTTGCCGCTGCCACTGCATCCCTCGCCCTTATCATATCTTCTTTTGTAGATCTGATCTGACATCTCAAATGCTCTATCACTCCCCGTATATCTCTTGAGTTCCTTGTTTCATTCCATAGTCCTCCCGAGCACCTTGTGGCACTCTATAGACATATCGAGCACCCTGTTGCGTTCCATAGATATCACGAGTGCCCTACTGCTCTTTTGAATCACCTGCGGGTGTTTTAGAGTCCTATTACGATGTCGAGCGAGATCTTCGGGTGTTGCAAGAGCATACCCTTGCCATCAACCTACAATAAATCCAGCCATTAGAAATCAGTAAGCAAGAGCAAGGTAAATCCGTTTATGTTGTTATATTTCATATTGTCTTATTTTGTTCACATTTTCATTGCTATAACTAGGGTTTTAAATTGTGATTTCTGAGGGCTCACACTGTGGAGCCCTCATTTGTTTTTACTAATTCTCTGGTTCCTTGTGAGCAGGTTTTGATAGTACATCAAAAGCATTGGATAGCTGCTTAAGCTGGAGTGGCCTAATATCGAATACGTAGAAGCCCACTCAACCTTATTAGGAGTAAAGATGTAGTTGAAGACACCACCAGTTATTTGTGGCTAGGGTTTTGGAGAACCCTAGCAAAGTTTGTAATATTGTATCAAGGGATTGTTGGATCTACTATTGTAGCAATGGAGTTTCTAGGCTAACCACATTTATCAATATAAATTCCATTTTATTGTGCAATATTTGATTCACTTAAATTCTGTTTTATTTAGCATTTTTTGATGTCATATTTTTAGCTCTACAAATGGCGATCACGATGGGACCCCCTAAGGTTTTCATGTTTTAATTTATCTTACCATCTAACCAACTGCTTGTTGTCTTAGTTTGTAGATCTGTAGAAGCACAAATCAAGCGTTCTTCGCCTGTTAAGGTTTCTAAAGACTTATCGAAAGTTGTAGGATGTGCATTAATGCTTTGTAGCACTTGAGGATCATCTAGAAATACCCAGAGGCATTCCAAAAATACCTAGCTATATTCCAAAAGCGTCCAAGGGTATCTCAGAAGTTCCCAAGCGTGTTTTACAGTGATTTGGAGCAGATACGTAGGCTATCCAATAAGTCCACTGTCCAAAATCTAGTTTTACTGTTTTACATATTTTGAGTTCTTTAATGTTTTATTTTTCATATTTGAGGTATAAAATGAACAATAATTAAGTAATCAGAAAAAGAATTCACCTTAGTTTGCATTTTAGGTTTTCACAAATATAAAGTGTTGCATTCTAATTGCATTTGAATTGATAATTTGCATAAATTAGAGCTACATTTTAGGGTTAGAAGTATCTTCTTTTATCTATCTAAGTAGGAACATCATTAGGGTTCCAAGAGTATTCATGCCATTGGGTGATTCCAGGCAGAGGGGTGGATGAACCCTCCGACTATTTTGATAGGGGGTGTTAAGCGGTGTACATCACACCCTTTGGAGAAATTGGTATTCTCTTGTTGGCTTATGACTTTGATTTATGAAATGAGTTGCTCCTAACATTGTTTGTCCATGTTAGTAAACGAAAACCTTAAAATGAACAATTCACACATGACACGTTTCACTTAAAATAGTGTTGTAGGTGAGTTGGAGAGGAGAGGACAATCCTCCAAGGGAGGTCCCAGGTTTAAATCTCCACCCTACCAAAAAGCTGAATTGGGTATCCAAAATCCAATTGATAATGTTGGTGCGGGAAGGGTCGGGTGCGAATCCCAAGTGAATTTTACAGTGTAGATCCCCCTTTTCGTGGTCTCTTAGACCAAGGTGGCCCCACAAGGGGTTTTTGCTTAAAAAAAATAGTAGTGGTTGGATTTCATCACCAGCCATTGCTTGATATTTGGTGATGGTGGCATTCATATCCATCCACCAATATCTACCCATAGAAATCCTAGGTCACCCTCGAGCAAACTTGTTGGATTTCATCACCAACAAGAATTGCGCTGCCTCAACTTTGCCATAGTTTTTACCTTTATTTTGATTAATTTAGAATAGTACATTTGAAACACACAAGATTGAAACTTAAGAAATGAAATCACATTAAAATGAGATAACCAATGAACAAGGTAAGACACACGTATTAAACAAACTTAGTGTAGACACCAAATTACAGCCACTAATCCTCCATCCTAACCTTCCCACCACCCACTTGTCCACCATACACCTTCCCACCAATTATTTGGCCCAATTCCACCTTTCCCGCCATCCATTTCACCATTTTAGCCCTTTCCTGCCATTTCCTAGCCTAATTGGGATTATTTTAATATTATTTTATATTTAATATAATATTTTATATTATATTATAATATATTTATTATAAAATATATATTTATAAACTCAATTAACCACAACCATCCGATCCATTCTAATCTCCATCGTCCATATTCATTAATCCATGTCACATTCAAAAAGTAATCTCAACCTTAGGATCTAATTTAATCTTAGCCACACGATCAAAAGTGTAAGGCTAAAACCCTAAGAAAACCCTAGGTTGGATTATAAATAAGGGTATTTTGCAAATGCCCAAACCTTGGAACCTTGAGATTAGAAATTACACCCTGGAGGAGTCATTGTTGAAGCCCTAGCAGAGAATCCTAAAAATCTAAAGCCCTAGCTCACCGATAAGACTTTTGCTGTTCCAGCCATCCCCCATTCATCTTCCATCGCCATCATAGCCCCCATCCATCCATCGCATTCATCACCACCCCCTCGATCTACTTCTGCAGATTTTGCCCTAACCCGTAGGCACCCTCCAGAGCTTGTGAGGCTCGCTATAGAGCCTATGAAGTGCTCACCAGAGCCTGATGTATACCGTAGGCACTCTCCAAAGCCTATTGTATCCTGTAGGTGCACACCAGAGCCTTCTAAGCTCGCGTTAGAGCCTACCAAGTGTGCGTTCGAGCCTACTACAACTACAAAAATGTGAATCTGAGCCTGCTACACCATGCCATCTGCAACAACGAAATGAAAGCAAGGTATATCTCATTTGAATGTATTTTATCTCATAATTTGTTGATCCGACATACTTTTTGACTTCATTGTTAACTAGGGTTTTATTGATGTCTGAGGGTCTCACACTATGGAGCCCTCATAGGTATTACTAACCCCCTTGTTCTATTTTTATGTATGCAGATCTGCAAGTTCTACACATTGTTGAACGACTGTTGAAGCTGGAGTGGCCCCACACTGGATACTCGAAGCCCACTCAACCTGTTGGAAGCAAGGACACACTAAATATGAAGACACTTTGTTGTTATTGCTAGGGTTTCAGAGAACCCTAGTGCCATTGTAAAATCATTGTATCAAATACTCACATTGAGTACTGATTGTAACAAAGGAGTTCATTGGCTCCCCCCCATTTTATTGAATACATCCATTTGTGCAATCTTTGTATTTCCTTGTGTTATTTGATTTCCTGTTGTTATTTAAGTGTCATGTTCTTGTCTTCACAAATGGCGATCATGGTGGGACCCCACAAGGGTTTCATTATTTGATAGATCTACCTTGCTAACTTAATTTTATTTTTGTTTGTTGCAGGATTTACAAAAGTGTAAAAGTCATCGAATTTATCTCTAGGGTTTCTGAAGCAGACTGTAGCATTTTCAAATATTACACAGGTATTTGGGAGCATCCGTGGAGCATTTGAAAGCATATGCAAACAACCGTAGGTGCCATCCCACACCTAGCAGGTACCCTACTGCGCCTACGTAGGCACCCAACCGTGAATAGCAGTAATTTGGAGCAGAGCTAAGGCTTCCAAGTAAGTTTCATAACCCTAGGTTGCCATTTAGCGATTTACGTATTCTGTTTTCTGCTGTTGTTTTTCACTATTTTTGGGTTCAACACTAAGTAATCTGGGAAAGAATTGGTAGCAAGTTGAATCTAGGGTTTGTGTGTATTTCATTATACCAAATTCATTTCTTGTTCTGAAGTTGTAGATCTAGGTGATTGTTTGCATTTTTGAGTGCATATGAAATAGAAAAGCATCCTAGATCTTGCATTTTAGGGTTAAATATCACTTTAATTTTGCATATCTAAATAGGAACAACATATTGATGCATAAAGTAATCCTGCCCTAGGCTGGCCCCTTTGGCATAGAGGTGGATGAACCCTCTGGTTGCTCTTGTGATTTTAATCATTTGTAGGCAAGGGGTTTTGAGCAGTGTACTCCACTCTCTTTAGGTGAAATTTGCATCTTTGTGTTGGATTCTGATTTAGATTAGTGAAGTTAGTAATATTTAATATTGTTTGCACACCATAGAGAACAAGAAATCTAATAAAATAAATCACACACACTTGCACGATTCACATTTTTAATAGTAGTGGTTGGATTTCATCACTAGCCATTGCTTGAGATTTGGTGATGGTGGTCGTGATTTCCATCCACCAATCTCTGCCCTAGAAACCATAGGACTACCCCCGAGCAAACTTGTTGGAGGTCATTACCAACAAGAATCTCATTGCCCTGGTCAGCCTTAGTTTTTTTTACCTTTGTTTTTCATTAAACAAGATTAAGTTACATCAAAACACACAAGCCAACAATTCTAAAAGGAACTTCACATTAATGAAAGAAAATAATTAATGAACAAGGTAAGCCACACACGGTGAAACCTAGGACTGATTGTTTTATTTGCTTTAAATTTTGGAAAATTTGTTAATTTGTGTGATTTAGATAAGCTTTGAATCTTTGGTTTAACTACTTTATGGTGCTAACACGACAACAAAAGAAAATAATAAACCAAAGTAGTTTAATGGAAAACAGTTCCCATGAGCCCACTACTTCGGTAGCCCCATCCAATATGGTTCAGACTACTTTGGTTGGATCATCCCATCCACCCCACTCTCAAGTAGAGACACATTCACACAATGTGGAGACAACCACCACCTACATAGACATGGATAGAGTGCAGGCCCTTTACAAGGCTTCTAACTATGTCTTAGAGCCCCTTAGCCAAGAGGGTTTTGAAGAATCTGAATTGGCTACCACCTACCTTGCCCAAGGATATCCTAATTCGAGTTATGAATATGGTATGCCTTCCTCCATGAGCCAACCACCACAAATCCCAAGTGTTCCAAACACTTACCTCACATCCACCTATACCAACCCCTTGTATGAGGAGTATGTCAATGCTGCCTCACAAGTCCCTAGCCTCCAAGTTGTAACATCAAACACAACTTGCACCATACCCATGTCCTCTCATCCATTATCATCCACACCTCCATCATCTCACTTAGCCAACATGACCATGTCATCCACCCCTCCATCATCTCACTTAGCCAACATGACCATGACTAATCACCCATCATCATCGACTCATCCATCATCTCATCCAACCACAACCCCATCATTCGACACATGGTCAAATCAGGAACTTACGGATACATTAGGGCTTATCAATAGGTTGCTTTCACAATGAACAAAAGGAAAATAGTTAGCCTACATAGACCCTATGACCCAAGGAGTTCCAAATCAACCTCCGCTCACCAATCAAAATTTAGCATGGGTCCCTCAATCTTCCATAGTGTCCATCCCCAATCCACCACCACTCCACACATCCACCATACCAATCCACATTGCCACCAACCAACAACACAATCCTCATCAATCATCCCCATATTTCAACCATCAATCTTCTCCACATACCCAACCCAATTCATTCCACAACACCATGTTGGTCACACCCCAACATCTACCATCCAACCCATCAACCAACCACCACATAATCCAAGGTCCTCACATTCTAGCAGAAGATCTTAGATTCTAGGCAATGCAAAATCAAATCGATCAGTTGATGCAAAAATCACCAGGGATAATGAGCCAAAAGCTCACATTAAGCCAACTGATCCATCAACCAATCCATCCATTGGTACCATCACCGCCTTATCCGGTAGATTTTACGGTACCAAAATTTGACAAGTTTAGGGGAACCGAGGATCCTAAGGAGCATGTGAGTTCATTTGTCCACATATATTTTTGGATTAGCGATGATAATGCTCTTATGCTTCGAACATTTCCTCAAACATTAGGGGGAGATGCCATTGAATGGTACAATCAATTTCCCACACATAGTATTTATACTTTTGATCAATTGATAGATCTATTCTTGGAATGCTTCGCCCTTAATATTAAAAATAAGGTGTCCTTATCGGATATATATTACTTGAAACAATGGGATGAGGAACCTATCTATGATTTTGGAAACCGTTGGAGGGAAGTTATAACAAAGTTGCCATTCTCCCTCCCAATGGAAGAAATTATCAAACTTTTTACCAAGAGTTGCTTAAAACCCATCTCTTGGATGCTTCAGCTCAATACTTATAGAAAATTTGAGGAGGCTTTAGCACAGGCTAGTGTCATTGAGGAGATAAAAATCCAAGAGGGTGTCATTAAGCCTAAGAAGAAAGAATGGCAAAATAGAGGCCAATACCAAAATAATCAATCTGGCCAAACCAAATCCACACAAGCCTCAACGGCTAATCAAGTCAATCAAGTGGTCATGAGCTAGCCTATAATGGCTCAAAAACTAGTGCAACAACAAATTTCCTATCATGCGGTCCCATCAATAACCCAAGCACCAATGGTACAAAACACAGCGCCAACTATGGAACAACCTACCCATCGCCAATTCAATCGACCTCAACGTCAATACACTCCCTTAGCGGAATCATATTCAGCCATATTTCGAAGGTTATATGAGACCAACAAATTAGCCTTGCTGGACATTAGGCCCGATGATCCCACCAAAAGACCTAAAAGTTATAGAGAGCACTTGTTTTGCCCATACCATCGACAAAATGGGCATGATATCAATTCTTGCCATGTGTTCAAAAACATAGTGCAAGACCTCATAGACTTAGGGGCCATTAGCGTCGATAACCCCTTAGCTCCACAAAATCAAAATTTGGGCATATATTAGACACCTCTACCTAACCATGGGGAGGTCCAACATAATGTAGGGGGTAACAATCAACAACCACCTCCTAATCAAGTAAATCATGTCCAACAATACCAAAAATTTGTAGGAGTAGTCCATGTGGTCACTAGAGGGCAAAGGCAAAATCAAAAAAATGCTCAACAACCTTCAAACCCACCGCCCATCCAAACATCACCCAATCCATCTCTGCCAATAAATCTATCCAACCCATCCAATCCACCCATTCTTCATCCAATAAGGCCAGTGGTAACTTTAACCAGCCGGTTAACCACTAGTTTGAAAATGGCATCAGCCAAACTTTCTATATATGAGCTCATCCAACAATCCCCTAGGCATAGAGAAGCTTTAATGGAAATACTCAAGTCAATTGAGTTAGAATCCCAAGACTCTAATGCCTTCAACAACTTTGTAGGGAGTGTTAGAACGTGCATGGAGCCATCAATTACCTTCTATGACTTTGAGGTAAAATCAATGAGTTCAGAATCAGTAGACCCTCCATTGCACATAATGGCATTAATAGACAGAAATCCATTCAAATGAGTATTAATTGATACCAGCTCGTCAATCAATATCATTACTACCGCTGCTCTTATCCACCTCAAATTACCTCCATCCCACATTTCCAAGTCATCATTCACCCTCAAAGCATTTAACGATGCTTTGTGTACCACAGTTGGCATTGTTGTTTTACCTATAGAAGTAGGGGCCATAATGTTGCACACCATGTTTCACATCTTGGAAGGAGCCATGGCGTATAATATACTCCTTGGTAGACCTTGGATGAGGGAAATGAAATGTGTTCCATCAATTCTCCACCAATGCTTGAAATACGTTCATGATGGACAAGTCCATTGCATCCCCGTGGATGTCGAACCTTTTAAGTATTGTAATTTCATTTCAAATCCTTATGAATCCATGTTACCTTCCACTCATCTATTCTTGGTGCCATCATCAAATCCACCCACATCATCTTTCAATCCACCTTCTTCTAATCCATCTCCATCTTCTTCTAAGGCTCCCATCATAGAGGAACTACCCATCACATTACCTCCTCAAGCATCCATTTCTTCTTGTACATGTGGTCACAGTAAGTCTACTGTTAGCACATCGTACATCACATCTACCCCTTCTTCTACAACCACTTCTTCTATTCCATCTCATCATTCCACACCGCCATCTCCTCATGCCACACCGCCATCCAATCCCACTCCATCAGCCGATGTGTCACAAGTCGAACTTTCAGATTGTGCCATATTTAACTCGCCACCGTCCACAACCAATCTAGAGCCACTTGAGCCTTCACCATCCACCTCATCAACCCAAGTCAAAGTCCACATCACTAATCCAAGCATTGGTGAGTATGTGGTCCAAGACGTCACCATTACACCCCTAGCCATTCCCACAGCTAAGGATTTTGGACATCCCCGAGAACGTCCTTTATCCATAGGCATTGTTTATGACATGAGTGCCGCTCCAAATAGCATTAACTTTGTTTATGGAGGGTTGGATTGCTCAACTGGGGAAAACCCACCCGAAGAACCACACGAGCCTAGGAGTGCCAACATACCTAACATAGAGGAGTTTCCAACTCGATACTTTAATATGTTCCATTGGCAAGGTCAAGGTCTAGGTTCCCATGAGCAAGGGATGCATGATATCTTAGAGGTCCCATATAGAGGTGCCCATGATCATTCCATTTTAGGCTATACCCCATTGTCTTCCATCACTTCTCTTGAGCAAGCCTTTAAAAAGCTTACACTCAATGATGAAGATCACCCCATCCACCCACTACCCTCAACATCTTCTCTTGAACAAGCCCTTCAAGAACTTTGCATGGATGAAGTAAACAAAGATGATCCCATAAACTTTTCATATCCTGTATTTGATTCCGATGATGAAAGTTATGAAGAATTTGAAGTCATGTCAAACGCTTCTGATGATTCTGAAGAGGAGTCACAACCCATTGTCCCCATCACCCAACAGGAAGAGTTTTACCTCCAAATGTCCCCCATCCATCATCCCATATTCCTCTTGCTTATTCCATAAGAACAAGACGATCCACCTGGTAATCTACCTTGAGCCACCCACATGAGCCAAGAATTGTAACATATGTACATATTTCAAAAAATAAATGTTGCTCTGATGTTTTCACGTTCACTATTATAGGGATACCACGCCTCGACATCGGTTCCGATTCAATTGTTCCATCTGCCCATTTGGCCAAACCATCCTACCTTTCGCTAGGTCAATATGAATCCTATTGACTTATTTACCCCACTCTGTAATCCATACGATTTGGCTAGGCCAATTCCAATTGACATTAGCCTTATTGACTTGGACCGGATTTCCTCCACACCCTCCTCTTCGGAGTTTGCCCTATCCGAGGAATTTCTAAAAGCTTCGGCCCACTACATTCCTCCTTCACCGCCACCTTCGCCTCAATCAACTTCCACTAGAGGTCCCGAGGTCTTTCAGGTAGATTTAGGCAATGATAAGCAAGAAGAATTAGATGACAGCCTAGACTATCCCGACTGGCTCTCAGGCCTAGTACCCATTCGCAAGCTTAATGGAGCGACACACATTTGTATTGATTTTTGAGACCGGTCTTAGCTCTTCCTTGTTTGGGGGTCCTCTTTTATGCATGACTATATATATGTATATATACATGGCAAGAAAAAAAAAATCATCATCCACATAGGCATTCCCACATTGCATACATTCCATTTGCATTTGACACGCATCTTCACTTTTTGCATTCATGCATTGTTTCATTAAATAATACATATTCCATTGCATTGTACAATTTCCATTTGCATATCAACACTCCATTGCATCAGGCATATACATTTGCATCCATCCCATCCCATGTTCAATGATCTGGTAAAGTAATGATGATATGACCATGAAACAAAAAGTCAAGTCATAACGATTGGGGGTACCTAGTTTGAAACCTTCATGCAAATTTAACAAAAGTCATATGTCAACCACATCACGTAGCACAAAAGCCTAGATTTTTAGTCACTCAACCATTACTAGGGTAGCAAACAACCTCCAAATGGATGTTTGATTTTATTTAGGACCAAAACCACAATTTACATACTAAGAAAGTCTTGAGCATCGCCAATTGATCCCGAATACAATCTTGAACCAAGCACATTCCATCACATCTTAAAAACATTATGAGCCAAGGAGGGTTAGTACCATACTTGGGTAGTACCTTGAAGTGAAAAGGGATAATCCTTGCTTGTCCCATCATGCAACATAGTCCAAAGCAAAAACAGTGGTTCTTACCACTACCACAATTACTATTCGAACATAAACATAAAAACATAGAGTAGTAAGGATAGGGCCAAAATTCTCATCATACTTCGATTGAGAATCCGATTCCCCAAAGCTCTATACAAAATTAACAAATAAAATCCCAAACACCCTTGATCCCTAAAGTTGTAAGGATCGTACTACACGTCCCTGACAAGGATGGGTAGTCATCCCCAAGGCCCAAAAGATCAATCCCAATTGGACTATGGAGTGAATATTCACCTAGGCTATAGATGCCTCATTGGTAGTGGAGTAAGCTCATGCGGGGTGACATGTCTCCTTGGCAAACAGGAAGACCTCTGACCGCACATAAGGACAGGCTAGCTTCAGGTCATCTCCATAACATGTCATACCCAATTTACTCGTAAGGGGTCAATGAACTTCACATGCACACACACTGGTTCTTGATTGAATAGGGTCATTATCACACTCAATATTTGGTATATGAACATCACTTGCACACACATTGGTCCTAAAGAAAGTTAGACAACCCTAGTGAATTTTATTGATAATACTACTATGATTGAGTCTTTGAAAATCTTTAAGTCTTGTTGAGTGGTATTTTCACACAATTGTGAAAGTACACTCTCCTTTAGGATTTGGGTTCCAAATCCCCTCTTGCAAAGAAGTTAAACAAACAACTTCTCCAAGGTCTCCGCTATATTAGCATTTGCATATGTGTATTAGTAATCTTGAATAAAGATATTCACTTTAAATGCTTGGAACACCTTAGTGATTGCAAGTAACTGTAAACAAGGGGCAATGTTGGTTTATTTTACCGTGAAACTTTAGTGATTGTTCATTGAACCAAAATAAAGCAAATGTGAGTTGGCCCTCATATGACCTTCAATGTGATGCTCAAATTACCCCTCTTTCGTAAAATCAGAATTTTTATGAAGAGAGGGCAATTTTAGGCTCCAAAAATGGAAATTTGTGAAATGCCATAAAACATAACTCCTTCGATGAAATTGGAATTTTCATGAAGGGAATGTCATCATAGGCTCATGAGTGTAAAACAAAACTGAAAAGATGAAATTTGACCTTAAAATGGAAATTTTCTATTTTCGGATTTTTTAAAATCTGCAGTAAAACAACAACTTCGATGATTTTTTAAAAATACTAAACAACTCCGAAAATGAAATTTCAAAGTGCGTATGGGAAGTCTGAAGTATAACCTACGCAATGGTGAAATTATTTTTGGATTTTGAAAATTTTTAAATGTTTATTTTAATGCCTGAAGATTTAAAAAAAGTTAAAATTTTTGGAAAAAAATAAAATGCAGAGAAATGAAAATAAAATGCATTCAGTATGATGCTATCCTATTTCGAAAAAACCGAAGATGTGAGGTTTCCATGCATGCAACCTAACCTATTGGACCTGCAAAACAAGCACGATCCGGATAAGCTAAGTGTTGGCTCCTAGGGTTTTAAATGAGGTTTTCAGATTTAGACATTCGCATGAAGCAACCAAGAAATCTTGCATAAACTCCATTTACAAGCCTAAAATCTGAAAAGGGGAAAAATAGACATTTAATCTTGCATGCAGAAAATGACTCCTTCTTTCTTGTCCATAAGATGCAACTTTCTGAAATTTTCGTATTAAAAATTTGTCATTTTACAATAACAAAAATTTCTGGTTTTCCCAAACCAGTCCATGGAAGAAAAACAGCCCAAACATGTCCAGAATGGCCCTCTTGCCTTCAAATCTGCAACCTTGCTCGCAGCAGTTTCCAACCCTCTCTGGCCTCTTTGAATGGCGTATTTAAACTTCTGAAACAATTGTTTCTCCTTCCATGACTGTTCGTTTCATTTTCCAATGGTTGTTCGTTTCACCTTCCCTGACTGTTCGTTTCACCTTCCCTTGTTCATGCATGTGCTTTGTTTTCCAAAAAAGGCTTTCGTTTCTATTTTGTGGCCCTTCGCCGCGAAAATGTAACATGTCGCGATATCGCGACACTTTTCCCTGCCCCTCCTGCTCTCTTTTGTTGCTTTTAGCCGCGAGAATGTAACATGTCGCGATATCGCGACACTTTTTTCCTTTTGGCCGCGACAAAGCAACATGTCGCGATATCGCGACACTTTTTCCCTTTTGGCCGCGACAAAGCAACATGTCGCGATATCGCGACACTTTTTTTCTTTTGGCCGCGACAATGCAACATGTCGCGATATCGTGACACTTTTTCTTGCTTGGCCGCGAAAATGCAACATGTCGCGATATCGCGACACTTTTTCTTGCTTGGCCGTGAAAATACAACATGTCGCGATATCGTGACACTTTTTCTTTCTCGTTCTTCCTCTTCTCTTTTGGCCGCGAAAATGCAACATGTCACGATATCGCGACACTTTTCCTCCTCGCTCTTTCTCTTTACTTTGGGCCGCAAAAATGCAACATGTCGCGATATCGTGACACTTTTTCTATTTTGGCCGCGACGATGCAACATGTCGCGATATCGCGACACTTTTTCTCTTTTGGCCGCGACGATGCAACATGTCGCGATATCGCGACACTTTTTCTCTTTTGGCCGCGATGATGCAACATGTCGCGATATCGCGACACTTTTTCTTTCTTCTGTTCTGGCCACGAAAATGCAACATGTCGCGATATCATGACACTTTTTCTTTCTTTTGGCCACGATGATGCAACATGTCGCGATATCGCGACACTTTTTCTCTTTTGGCCGCGATGATGCAACATGTCGCGATATCGTGACACTTTTTCCTCCTTGTGGTGTTTTGCTTTTTCTTTGATCTTTAGCATATGGGCCACTTCGGTCTTCTTGGAAAACATGCAAAAAAGGTGGGTCCCCAATTTTGGGGTACGTTGTGGAGCAGCCACAACAAATGGCGACTCTACTGGGAAATGCTCCTGAGCATTTCGGTGAGAACTCAACCTGAAAACACACAGACTCAAATACAAGCGTTAGCAAATATCCCAAGAATGAAACTAGACGAGAAATACATGAAGCATTAGAATTATTAAGCATCAACTCGGTGTGTGCAATGTGCTTCATTCCCTATCATTTGAAACTCGTTCAACTTTCCATTGTCAGTTTCACTTATGATTCGTATGCAAGGCTATGAATGATTTGTGCAGGATTTAATGTATGACAAATATGCTAGAGATATAACAAGCTTTGCAAAGGCTCAAACTTTCTAGTATCATGAACAAGCATATTAAAACTGTCAAACCCTCTTAGGATCAAATATGTGTATACTGAATTAATTTACTAGATCCCAAAGTTGGTTATGTGTCACTACCATCTTGAACCCATGTGCAAGTGTAAGTGAAATCAGAGCTTTGGGGAATCGGATTCCCAACCTAAGCGAGATGGGAATTTAACCCTATCCTTGCTACTATGATCTGGAGTTCATTACCTCATCTTGAACAAAATGATTTAACCTGTTATGGATGAAATTGTCGAGGCTAGCCTATCCGTTTGAGCAGTCAGTGGTCTTGCTTTTAGACAAGACATGTTGCCACGCATGAGCATACTCCACTGCCAGTCAGGCGTCTATAGCCCCGATGGAGATCAACCCCATAATCCAGGATTTGACTTCACTTTTGATTTCTTGAACCTTGGGGATGACTACCCATCCTTGCAAGGGACATGTAGTACGATCCTTCCAATCCAATATCAATGATGCAATAAAAGTAGAAAGAAAAATATTTGCTTTGGAACTTCAAGTTCTTGAGTGGGAAAGATAGAAGCTTTGGGGAATCGGATTCTCAACCTAAGCGAGATGAGAATTAGACCCTATCCTTACTACTCCATGAAGGTCAAATCAGAGCTTTGGGGAATTGGATCCTCAACCTAAGTTCGATGGGGATTTAACCCTATCCTTACTACTCCGATTTTAGGCTTTAAGCACTATGGGAGTGGTAAAAACCACTATTTTAAGGATTATGTTGCATGATAGGACAGACACGAAATACTCCTTTCGCCTCACCTTTTCTTCCAAGTATGGTTTTGACCATTTTACTCAAGATCCTCTTTAATATGTGTAGAACGTGCTTGGTTCAAGATAGTTCGGGCATCATTTCCCAACCTTAGGATCCTTTTAATATATGTTATGTAATAACCCTAAGAGGATTCGACACCTTTTCAATGATTGTATTTGAAATGTAGATGCAAGCTGAGATGAAATGTATATGCAATGCGGAATGTAACATGAGATATGGATGAATGCATTGCTCTTTTTGAAATGCGGATGGAGTATATCACCTACTTTGCCATAATTTATAAAACTGACAACTTCATGCATCACAAGTTCCAAACGATATTCTTTAATGTGTTTGCGATACTCGTGGAGCTTTCTGCAATACAATTCCGATGTTTCATATTCTCTTAGTCTTAGTTAACATTCATAAGGACATAAGTTGACATCTTGCTTTTTTTTTTCTTTTTTTTTCAAGACAAACCAAAAGTGTCCAAAGGACCAACACACAAAACTTAAAACCAAAATGAGATCCAATCCAAAACCAAAACACAACAACCAATAGTATATACAAATGTACAATATAATACAAGATGGTGCAAAGTTTGGATTATCATTTTCCCGGATCCCAAACCTGATTAGAATTCTTTAAAAGACATATGACGTGATACGCATACCAAGTTTGGAAGGAATCAAACAAGAACAAGACTAGACCAAACAATGCAACCAACTTCAACCTTCCCCTCTCACCCCACCAATTAGATTTAGTTCCATTAGTATTCTCATAGGTGAGATTCAAATTACCAAATTGATTAGACAATGGTTGATTTTCAATTCTTTCTTGTCTATTCTTTAAGGTGCAAATTTCATAATTCCATTCATGATTTAGAACTAGGCTTTCTTTATTCAAAATGAAATTTTGTAAGCAAGAGCCTATTTCTAAAAATTTCAAAGCTAATTCATTTTCCATGTTCTTAGGCCAATTAAAATTGTGCAACAATTTACAAGCCTCTAGGATATTTACTAAATTGGGATCATTAGGAGTTTTTATCCTAGGTTCAAGAATTAATTGTTGATGAATTTGATTTAGCAATTTAAATGCATCAAGCTCCTTTTCATTCATTAAAGTAATGTTATCAAAGGTGTGGTTAGAAATTAATCCTTGTTCTTCATTCACCTTCAAAGGCATTTCATCATATAGCACTTGTTCTTTCTCCATGATTTGTTTATCAAAGGCACCAAACCTAGGTACCCAATTGAACACCTGTCCATCCCTTTCAAACCATAAGTCTTGTCTATCTAGGGGTGGGTTAACTAACACATTTCCATGGTCAATCACTTGGGTTGTTTTGGGTAACGTGAGATTTTCAATTGGATCATCAATGATATCAAACCCAAATGATTTAGGTTTTGTAATTTTCTCATTTTGAAATGGCATAATCATTGTAGCACAAGTAAGTGGATCAAGATTTTCAATTTCTTTTCCTTCAAAGGAATCTAAAGCAAATGACTCTCTTTCTTGATTCATGGTTGTAGAATCCTTATCATCTTCCAAGTTCAAGTTATGACGCTCAAGTACTTCTTCTTCATCTTTTGATTCATCAACATGTTTCTCATCCAATTCATCTTCACCTTCCTTAGATGATTCAGTTATTTCCAAAAGTGGGTTATTTCTTGAATTCAAATTGGTAAAGCTATCATAATCCAAATTTGTAACCCATGATTCAATTTTATCACAATTTGGAAGGTGTGGATCCTCTTGGTCATCACTTTCGAGAGCATCATCCAAAGTGTCTTTCGAGAACAAGTGGTGAAATTCGATTATGTCTTCAACTTCATTTGTTGATTTTATTTCAGATTCATTTTCAGCCACTTGTGATGACTTAGGATCTTCTACAATGGGATCAATTTTTGAATTCCGTGTCATATAGTTGCTCCAATCCTTTGCAAGTACCTCTGACCAAATCATATCCACATAAGTTTGTTCATCCAAATCCTCCTTTTTGGGTAATGATTCTAGATATTTCTTTTCCAAAACAAGATGGTGATCATTTGATTCCAACTTCTTGTTACCCATCCATAGAATTTCTTCTCCAAAAACTTCATGCTCTTCAAGACTTTTCGAATAGGTATTTACTTCAACGTGAGTCACCTCAAAATCTCTTGTATCACTTGAAGAAGCATAACATGAAATATCATTAAGATCAACATTATGAATTTTCTTCCTAGGATGATTTGGATGCATACATTGATGTGCTCATTTTTGTGGTGGAACATGCCTACATACCTTCTTAACCACTTTCTTTTGCTCTTTTACTTTCGATACGAACTCTTTGGGTTGAGTGGTAGAAGTAGTAGGATTAGTTGGATTGATATCCATGGACAATGCTTGAACATTTGTTGCAATGGTTCCATGAGTGACCACATGATTCTCTAATTGAGGCATAATTGGATGGATGGAAGTACTTGTATAAGCACATGTGGGAGCATAAGTTGGTATGGTAGGATAAAGTTGATTGTAGGGAAAAACATTTGATATCAAATTTTGTTGTGCCCACGCTTGATTTACCATCGAGGTTTGATTGCAAGCCCCTAGTTGTCCTACCATAGTTGATTGCTCCATTCCATAACCTTGTGGCCTCAATTGTTGATCTACAATCATAGCTTCTGTGTAGGCCGATGCAAGATCAGTAACCAAGGGATTCATCCTAACAAATATGGCAAACAATGGATCCAATGCTCGAAAGTATATTTGAAGAGCACCACTTTCCTCAATAGTATAGGGAGAAATTAATCTCGCATGAAGCTTTCGAAACCTCAAGTTGAAACTTCTCACTGGCTCATTAGGTTCTCTTTTGCAAGAAGCAAATTGTTGAAATATCGTGAGAGGATCAATGAACAACCTAAATTGATTGATAAACTCATCTTTCAATTGAGTCCAAGATGTAATAGAACCAGTGGGTAAATTGATGTACCAATCATATGCCACCTCATCTAGGGTTCCAGGAAACATTCTACATGCCACATCCTCATGTTCGACATTCCATCTAACTAGGATATCCACATAGGCTTGAATATGTTCCTCGGCTAATGTTGGACCATTGTGCTTAAATTTGGGCAAATGTTTTTCTACGTTCTTGGGTAAATCATGAGAATCTCCACTAATGTTCAAAGGACTAACATGTATCCCATACCACGTTCCTGCAGTTGTAGCCATTAATGAAACTCAAAGAATAACTTCAAAACCAATTTGTTAGTCATGAATAAAAGAAGGAACCAAGACAAAGCAATATTCTAAAAATGTAAATTAGTTTTTGATTCACCAGATCGCATATGCGCAAGTGAAGAGCATACTCCTAGTGTTGTAGGCTTTCTGATTCACAAGATCGCATTACACGCAAGTGAAGAGCATAATACCGACAACAAATACATTTTTAGACAAAAATAATTCCTTACAAATAAGCATGAAATGACTAGCAAATATCAAACCTGTAACGTATGAATAATCATGTTAGCATCAACCAAGAGATGTATCCATTAAAATCAAATGAAAGTAATTGCATGGAGACAACCTCGTTAGTCAAGACCAAAAATTTTCAAAATCAAATCAAAACACATTATTCCTGTATGAACAATCAAAAGCGTTAGAACAATGCATAGCAATTCATGTCCTCCTTTTAACAGTACAAGGTTGTATTGTTAAAAGAGGGCTAAAGATAATAATCAATAGGGCATGAAATATTCAAAATTTAAATCCCTATAGCATTTAAATCACACTGAAATAAACCAGTTCAGGCCCTCCTTCTAGCGCCAAAATGTTGAGTGGTATTTTCACACAGTTGTGAAAGTACACTCTCCTTTAGGATTTGGGTTCCAAATCCCCTCTTGCAAAGAAGTTAAACAAACAACTTCTCCAAGGTCTCCGCTATATTAGCATTTGCATATGTGTATTAGTAATCTTGAATAAAGATATTCACTTTAAATGCTTGGAACACCTTAGTGATTGCAAGTAAGTGTAAACAAGGGGCAATGTTGGTTTATTTTACCGTGAAACTTTAGTGATTGTTCATTGAACCAAAATAAAGCAAATGTGAGTTGGCCCTCATATGACCTTCAATGTGATGCTCAAATTACCCCTCTTTCGTAAAATCAGAATTTTTATGAAGAGGGCAATTTTAGGCTCCAAAAATGGAAATTTGTGAAATGCCATAAAACATAACTCCTTCGATGAAATTGGAATTTTCATGAAGGGAATGTCATCATAGGCTCATGAGTGTAAAACAAAACTGAAAAGATGAAATTTGACCTTAAAATGGAAATTTTCTATTTTCGGATTTTTTAAAATCTGCAGTAAAACAACAACTTCGATGATTTTTTAAAAATACTAAACAACTCCGAAAATGAAATTTCAAAGTGCGTATGGGAAGTCTGAAGTATAACCTACGCAATGGTGAAATTATTTTTGGATTTTGAAATTTTTTAAATGTTTATTTTAATGCCTGAAGATTTAAAAAAAAGTTAAAATTTCTGGAAAAAATAAAATGCAGAAAAATGAAAATAAAATGCATTCAGTATGATGCTATCCTATTTCGACAAAACCGAAGATGTGAGGTTTCCATGCATGCAACCTAACCTATTGGACCTGCAAAACAAGCACGATCCGGATAAGCTAAGTGCTGGCTCCTAGGGTTTTAAATGAGGTTTTCAGATTTAGACATTCGCATGAAGCAACCAAGAAATCTTGCATAAACTCCATTTACAAGCCTAAAATATGAAAAGGGGAAAAATAGACATTTAATCTTGCATGCAGAAAATGACTCCTTCTTTCTTGTCCATAAGATGCAACTTTCTGAAATTTCTGTATTAAAAATTTGTCATTTTACAATAACAAAATTTTTGGTTTTCCCAAACCAGTCCATGGAAGAAAAACAGCCCAAACAAGTCCAGAATGGCCCTCTTGCCTTCAAATCTGCAACCCTGCTCGCAGTAGTTTCCAACCCCTTCTGGCCTCTTTGAATGGCGTATTTAAACTTCTGAAAAAATTGTTTCTCCTTCCATGACGGTTCGTTTCATTTTCCAATGGTTGTTCGTTTCACCTTCCCTGACTGTTCGTTTCATGTGCTTTGTTCTTCCCTAGCAAAGTGCTTTCCGTTTCCATTTTGTGGCCCTTCGCCGCGAAAATGTAACATGTCGCGATATCGCGACACTTTTGCCTCCTTGCTCTCTTTTGTTGCTTTTAGCCGCGAGAATGTAACATGTCGCGATATCGCGACACTTTTTCCCTTTTGGCCGCGACAAAGCAACATGTCGCGATATCGCGACACTTTTTCCTTTTGGCCGTGACAAAGCAACATGTCGCGATATCGCGACACTTTTTCCTTTTGGCCGCGACAATGCAACATGTCGCGATATCGTGACACTTTTTCTTGCTTGGCCACAAAAATGCAACATGTCGCGATATCGCGACACTTTTTCTTGCTTTGCCACGAAAATACAACATGTCGCGATATCGCGACACTTTTTCTTTCTCGTTCTTCCTCTTCTCTTTTGGCCGTGAAAATGCAACATGTCGCGATATCGCGACACTTTTCCTCCTCGCTCTTTCTCTTTACTTTGGGCCGCGAAAATGCAACATGTCGCGATATCGCGACACTTTTTCTATTTTGGCCGCGACGATGCAACATGTCGTGATATCGCGACACTTTTTCTCTTTTGGCCGCGATGATGCAACATGTCGTGATATCGCGACACTTTTTCTCTTTTGGCCGCGATGATGCAACATGTCGCGATATCGCGACACTTTTTCTTTCTTCTGTTCTGGCCGCGAAAATGCAACATGTCGCGATATCGCGACACTTTTCTTTCTTCTTTTGGCCGCGAAAATGCAACATGTCGCGATATCGCGACACTTTTTCTCTTTTGGCCGCGATGATGCAACATGTCGCGATATCGCGACACTTTTTCCTCCTTGTGGTGTTTTGCTTTTTCTTTGATCTTTAGCATATGGGCCACTTCGGTCTTCTTGGAAAACATGCAAAAAAGGTGGGTCCCCAATTTTGGGGTACGTTGTGGAGCAGCCACAACAAGTCTTCCATATCAACATCCATATCTTCTTCCATATCAACATCCATATCTTCCTCCATAAAAACAACCATGTATTCATAGTGAGTCAAGTTGCAAAACACCACCAAATTCGGTACCCCTGATAGCCAAACAATGGAAAAAAAAATAGTTAGTAAAATTTCTGAACTATAAAAGATCATTCGAACAACATGCATTCCTCCCATATAGTTTAGATTCATTTTCTTGCATTAATCATCCATAACATATCATCATTAATAACACATCACATAACTTGCATTTTAGATTCATCATACATTTACTTGCATTAAGCATCCATAGCACATAGCTTGCATACATCATTCATATAAAACATTAGGCATATACATCATTATTAGCTTGCATTAAACATCCATAATATTCAAACATTATTCATAAACATGCATTAAACATTAATAAAATAAACATAAAAGCATCCACACAAGAGATAACACACATATATGAAAAAGCCATGTATATATATATAAATATCACATATACAATCAATGCCAAAAGGCTACAATATATATATCACATATACAATCAATGCCAAAAGGCTACAATGGACCACCAAGGCTCATATATACAAAATAGTGCATCTAAGCACTAAGTCTATTGTCCATGAGAAGACTCCTGAGACCTAGTAGGAGCCCTCGACCTAGTACTCTACCTAGACTCTATATGCCTAGATGAATCAGCCATAGAAGAAGGAGGATCCGGTAATGTAATATGGTGTTGCATACACACATCCTCCAAAGAATGTACATATGCCTCACTAGCCCGCAAATGTCGCAAATCCATTTGATGTCGCCACTCCTTCACCAAAATATTTGCTTGGAGCCTCATGACCGTCGCCTGATCACTAGCCATAATCGTTGCCTGCTCCGCCTCTAGTCAAGCTATAGTAGCCAAAGACTCCCTATGAGTCTCAAGTATGGTCTTGTGCTCCTCGCCAAGCTGATCCAACTCTACTCGTAGCCTAGCCACCTTATAGATCTCACACATTTCCTCATCACCCTCCCTCTCTCCCTCTGCCAACTCCACCTTTGGAGTCTGTTGGGCTGCTCCCCTCGACTACCTCTAACCCATAGATCGCTAAGACCTCATCCTCTTCGGAGTCGTCCTCGATCCTGATGCTATCGCATCATCCCCTACCACTTTGGTACCCATATTGGTTGGGCACCAAACCACATTATGTACTCTAGAGTCACCTAAAAATCATCTACATTGGGGATCTCCATCTCCTCGTCATCCTCAATCACCACTCACCATGGATCTGCACATGGCAACATCCCCTCATCTCACCGGCACCGATACAACACTGGCTCATCTGGAACACCTTGAGGAAATCCAAATTGCCTCAATACCCGTAAGTACTCGAAGGACTCTACCTCTTCATCCCTCTGCCCAACCAACCACTGAGCCTACCTCACCTGATGTAGCTGCTCCCCATAACCATCCCACCAGGCTCCTCGCCATGGCCTCCATACCACATTAGCCCAAGATAACCCTGACCACATGTCTTTATACCATTGGCCACTATGAATCTCTCGGCTCGGTTGCACCTCCTCTACCACCACCCATCGCCTAGCATAGGGCTCCCTCATATGCCATGTCAGACATGGCAACCCCTCGGGCCAAGCTACCGTAAAATGCTCCCAAGCCTAGCACTGTAGGAGGAAGCTACACCATTCCCCTTCCTCTCCCTCCTAATCACCTCATATTGCTCCCAATACAGTTGTGCCAACAAGGTAGAAGCCCATGCATACTCCTTTGGGTTGATGAGTAAATCACTCACCAAACCCAATAGGTTCCAAGGGAACCTACAACCAGTGCTATTAGGTAGCACTATGTTCGCTAACATGAACATAATCAAAGCTATAAGTGCATCCAACTCCTTTGCCTTATACATGCTCAAATAACATATCTTGCCATCTCCCATCCGGCCTCCCACCACCGATCTCCGAACATCCTCTCCATCTCGACCTTCTTGTCCCGGCCAACTTCCACATTTTCCCCTTCTATCGGTACCTTGAGAATATGGTATACATCCTCAAGTGTAACGGTAGCCTCCCTAGTTGGTAGCTAAAACGTCCCCCTATCCGGATCCCATATCTCTATAAAAGTAGAGAGATACCCCTCATTGGCCCTCACAACATCTAGCCTCACCACACCCTCCAGGCCCACCTTCCCCAGCAACTCCTAGTCATCAGTAGCCAGCTTCTTCCTCATCCCAGGAATGATAGGAGAAAATCGATATTGAGGCTCTATGTCCCTCAACTACAGCAACAAACAATTTCATTAATACCATTGAAATAATAATAATAATAAATGCACAAGTGACAAAAGTGTTTTTCAACATTATCGAGGCAAATGGTGCCTCAGCTCTGCCAACCGCATTCAATCCCTCTGTTGCCATAGCTCCCACGCGATTTTCCTCACTAGCCTCACTAAGCTCTCACACCCACTCCACTCCTCAGACACAACTTCTCAAAGTCCAAAACAAGCCTGACAATTCACTCAGAAAGCTATTTATAGCTTTCCCTAGCGTATTCAAGTGTAAGTTTGCACCTGTGAATTCGTAGGCTCGCTTGGGTGCCTACTGGCACACCCAAGCGTACTTGCATGCCTATGGGAAACCACAGGTGCAGTCGTGCACCTGGTGACAAAATGGTACAAAGACAAAATCAATCAAAATAGCAGCATACCTCCTCCAAATTTCACCAAATTTCATCCACACATCATGCACATCATAAAATTAGGTTTTGTGAAAACAAAAATCATTTTGCGTGCATAATTTTCAAGAACGAATCAAATATTAAAAATCCACAAATCAAGGCACAAAAGGTAGCAAAACAATCCAAATTTTTACAAAACTCACATCTGATCATTCTACATCATATTCTGCATCATCTCACACAATTTCACAAAAATTGGGGTTCATTCAATCAATAAATCGCTCAGTTATGTGCAACATGAACAACTCAAAGAAACACAAGCTACAAATCATACATCAACTAACACCACGTTTTACGAAAGTGTAACCACCAACCATCAAGCATTATTTCATCAACATATTTCATTTTCATCAATCATCTCATCCACAATCTGTCCAATATTCAAGCGAACCTCGTATCTAATAGGTTATTCTATAAACTTGGCAATTGTAGCAATATCAATCCATGCAAATTCGGTAAGATGAATAATCTACAATAAGGACACTTGACCATGATTAAATTCAATTATCTCATCATAAAATATCACAATCATATTTGGCACCTCAAATTTGGAATACAACCTTACCAAGAACAATTTGCTAAAAGGCAGTCATTGATGTCCTCTTCCATGGGGCATGAAAACATGGATAACCAAAATATCAAACACTCATTCACTTGACAACAGTCATAATACAAGACATCGGTAAGCTTGATTGGTTCCATCATGGAATTGGTGAAGAAATTTCCACAGTCAATACCCAACCCCTACGTTGACTTAGTCAGCCTGCATCTTCATATCTTGCATACTCAATGACGCCATTATGGTAGCTTATTCAACAACATCGAATCAACCCAAAGTATGGGGCAACCACATTACATTCTCCCATTATGGGAAACATCTCACATGAACATCTACACTGGACAAATCCCCCTCTCAACCGTTGGGGCAAAAATGGTATAACATTTTACATCATTCATATCATCCACAATCACATTGCATTTCACACCATTCATTCATCAATTGCACAAATTCACTACATCATTCATTATTTGCACAAAAAATTTTAATTGGCTTGTGAGATACATTCGTAAATCATTCACCAATTGAGGGGGTAAGCTACAATAATTCCAAAATTTTTTTATTCTTTTGTCTTCAACATTAGTGCACAAATCCAACAACAGAGAGAAGTTGCTTCTACGCCCATAGCCCAAGCAGGTGTCTTGTATTTTTGCACCATATTGCATTTCACGCAACATGGTACAAAAAGGGGCATCTGTAGACACCAAATTACAACCACTAATCCTCCATCCTAACCTTCCCACCACCCACTTGTCCACCATACACCTTCCCACCAATTATTTGGCCCAATTCCACCTTTCTCGCCATCCATTTCACCATTTTAGCCTCTTCCCGCCATTTCCTAGCCTAATTGGGATTATTTTAATATTATTTTATATTTAATATAATATTTTATATTATATTATAATATATTTATTATAAAATATATATTTATAAACTCAATTAACCACAACCATCCGATCCATTCCAATCTCCACCATCCATATTCATTAGTCCATATCACATTCAAAAAGTAATCTCAACCTTAGGATCTAATTTAATCTTAGCCACACGATCAAAAGTGTAATGCTAAAACCCTAAGAAAATCTTAGGTTGGATTATAAATAAGGGTATTTTGAAAATTCCCAAACCCTATAACTTGGAGATTAGACATTGCACCCTAAAGGAATTATTGGTGAAGCCCTAGCATAGAATCTTGAAAATTGGAAGCCCTAGCTCATCGATAAGACTTATGCTGTTCTAGCCATCCCTCATTCATCTTCCATCACCATCATAGCCCCCATCCATCCCCTCAATCTTCTTCTATAGATTTTTCCCTAACCCGTAGGTGCCTCCAGAGCTTGCGAGGCTCGCTGTAGAGCCTGCGAAGCACTCACTAAAGCCTGTTGTATACTACAGGTGCTCTCCAAATCCTTCTGTATCCTGTAGGTACACACTAGAGCCTATGAAGCTCACATTAGAGCCTACAAAGTATGCGTCCGAGCCTGCTGTAACTACAGAAATGCGAATCTGAGCCTGCTACACCATGCCATCTGCAACACCAAAAAAAAAGCAAGGTATATCTCATTTGAATGTATTTTATCTCATGATTTGTTGATCCGGCATACTTTCTAACTTCATTGTTAACTAGGGTTTTATTGATTTCTGAGGGTCTCACACTATGGAGCCCTCATAGGTATTACTAACCCCCTTCTTTTATTTTTATGTATGTAGATATTCAAGTTCTACACATTGTTGAACGATTGTTGAAGCTGGAGTGGCCCCACATTAGATACTCGAAGCCCGCTCAACCTGTTGGAAGCAAGGACACACTAAATCTGAAGACATAATGTTTTTATTGCTAGGGTTTTGGAGAACCCTAGTGTCATTGTAAAATCATTGTATCAAATACTCACATTGATTACTGATTGTAACAAAGGAGTTCATTGGCTCCCCCCTATTTTATTGAATACATCCATTTGTACAATCTTTGTATTTCCTTGTGTTATTTTATTTCTTGTTGTTATTTAAGTTTCGTGTTTTTGTCTTCACACTTAGCATTGGTTGTTTGTTTTTATTGTGAAATTTAAATTGGGTGTTTCAGTTTATTGCATAATCTGTATTTTGATTTATTTTCTTTATGGTCCTAACATGAAAACAAAAACAAGCATTAAATCAAGATAATCAAATGGAACCTTCATCCACCTTCCCCACCACTTCTGTGGTAGAATCCCTGAATGTGACATAGGCAGATTTATCTATAGGTCCCTCACATTCTTTGCCATCCACAACCTTCCATATGGCCATGCCCCAAGAGGAGTCAACCTCCCCTACCATCGACCATCACATTACCCATATAGACATGGCAAGAGTAGAAGCTCTCATGAAGTCTTCTAACTATGCCTTAGAGTCCATTCCCAATTCACCTAGATAGGATTCTACTTTACAACAAGAGCCTATTTATTCCCATCCCCCATCCACCTTTACCCAGGTGTATACTAACCCTCTTTTTGAGGCATCAGTTGCACCTTCCTCCCATATGTCCATTCCCCAACCCTCATGTGCTCCTAGCACCTCATACACCTCCACTTACACCAACCCCTTGTATGAAGCACATGTAAATGTTGCTTCACAAGTTCTAGCCTCACAAGTTGCCATACCTAGTGTAACTTGTCCCCAAGCCACATCTTCCATACCATATACCTCCATACCCTTAGACTCTGATAGAGATATTAGTGAGGCATGGGAACACCTAAAAAATTGCTTAGACAACATCAAAATGCTCAACAACAAGTACAAGTGAACCCTAAGCCTTTACATAACTCTACTCAGACTATCCTTGTTAACCAGGGTCCATCATGGGCACCATAATATTCTATGGTTTCTATCCCTATTCCCCCACCAAGCCATACCATCACCCATCCTATTCCCATTGGCCAGCCTAGCCATAACCTTCATACATCAACATCATTCCATAATTCCCCATATTTTCATCATCAATCTCCCATTCATCAATTTCCATCAAATTCACCTAGCCATCATTACCAATCTCATCATCACTTAGTCACTCCACAACATTTCTCCACTCCACCACAAAATCATCAGGTAATTCAGGGCTTCCACATTCCTGAGGAAGACCCTCGAATTAAGGCCATGCAAAATAGATAGATCAATTGATTCAATATACTCCTAGTTTTTCAAACCAGAAACCAACCTTACACCAATTGATCAATCAACCAATTCATCCTTCGGTACCATCACCACCATATCCAAAATATTTTATGGTACCTAAGTTTGAAAAATTTAAGGGAACTAAGGATCCCAAAGAACATGTGAGCACTTTTGTACATGCATGCTTTAGAATTCAAAATGACAATGCTCTCATGCTTTAAAATTTTCCTCAAACATTAGGAGGAGATGCCATAGAATGGTATAATCAATTGCCAAGCCATAGTATTTATACTTTTGAGAAATTGATTGATCAATTCTTTGAGCATTTCATCTTAAATGTTAAAAAGAAGATCTCATTATCTGATGTCTATGCTTTAAGACAACATGATGATGAATCTATCTATGATTTTAGAAACCATTGGAGGGTTGTCATCACTAAATTGCCATTCACCCTACCAATGGATGAGCTAATTAAGTTATTCACCAAGAGTTGCTTAAAACCTATCTCTTGGATGCTTCAACTACGAACTTATCAATCATTTGAAGAAGCTTTAGCTCAAGCTAGTGTCATTGAGGAGATCAAAATCCAAGAAGGCATACTTAAAGCCTAAAAAGAAAGAATGGCAAAACAAGGGCCAATACAAAAGCAACTATTCTGGCCAACCAAAATCAACACAGGCTACCCCAACCAATCAACCCAATCAAGTTAATCAAGTGGTCATGAGCCAATCGGTAATGGCTCAACAACAACCCATGCAACAAACACCACAACAAATTGCTTATCATGTGGTACCCTCAACAACACAAGCTATGCAAAACATAGTGCCAACTATGGAAAACCATCCTCGATGATAGTCTATCCGAAAAAATCACCAATACACCCCATTAGCTGAGTCATATGCTTCCATTTTTTAAAGGTTATATGACACAAACAAACTTGCTTTACCCAAAATCAGACCTGATGATCCCACCAAACATAGTAAACACTATCGAGAGCATCTATTTTGTCCTTATCATAGGCAAAATGGGCATGACATTAACAATTGCCATGTATTTAAAGACATAGTGCAAGACCTCATTGACTTGGGGGTGATCAAGCTTGATAATCCCCTCGCTCAACAAAACCAAAACCTTGGTATATTTCAAACACCACTTCCTCATCATGAGGAGGTGCAACCAAATGTAGGGGGGCTAACACCAAAACTCCTCCTAATCAAGTCAATCACATACAACAATACCAAGGGTTTGTAGGGGCCATTCATGTGGTCACTAGAGGTCAAAGGAACAACCAACAAAGGCAACCACCTCAAGCAAGTGTGTCACAACCTTCTACATCGCCACCCATCCAAGTTTCCCCCAATCCTTCATCACCCATCCATATCCCTAGTCAATCAAATCCTCCAAATCCACCCATCAATCATCCACCTCGACCAATCATCTCATTGAGTAGCCGATTAACTACAAGTCTAAAAATAGCTTCCACCAAATTGTCAATCTATGAGTTAATCCAACAATCTCCTCCACATCGTGAGGCATTAATGGATATTTTGAAATCCATTGAATTACAATCACAAGATCCTAATGCCTTCAACAACTTTATGGGGAGCATCCAAACATGCATGGAGCCTTCCATCACATTCTATGACTTTGAGATTAAGCCAATCTCATCAGAATCAGTAGACCCTCCATTGCATATCATGGCTCTAATTGACAAGAAGCCTTTTAAAAGAGTCCTAATTGATATCGGTTCCTCTATCAACATCATCACCACATCCACTCTTCATCATTTGAACCTTCCTCCATCTCATATCACCAAGTCATCATTCACCCTCAAAGCATTTAATGATGCTTTGTGTTCCATAGTTGGCACTATTGTTTTACCCATTGAAGTAGGGGTCAAAATATTGCATACCATGTTTCACATCTTGGAAGGATCCATGGCATACAATGTACTCCTTGGAAGACCTTGGATGAGGGAAATGAGATGTGTCCCTTCAATACTACATCAATGTTTGAAATATGTTCATGAGGGACAAGTACATTGCATACCGATGGATGTCGAGCCATTTAAGTATTGCAATTTCATTTCAAATCCTTATGAGTCCATGCTTCCTTCCACTCACCTTTTTCTTTCACCATCATCCAATCCATCCACCACTTCACCAATCTCTTCATCAAAGGATCCCATTCCTGAAGAGCTCCCTATCACCAATCATCATCAAGCTTCCACACCCCCATCATCTTCATCATTGACTACATGCACATGTGGTCATAATCAATCCACATCATCAACATCATTGCCATCCTCATCATCATCATCCATTCAACAGCCTTCCCAAGCCAATCCATCACCATCACCTAATGTTTCACAAGTTGAATTGATGGATTGTGAGATATCTCCATCTTCACCATTCCTCAAGCCATCATCTAACCATAGTCCTTCCATGTCATCCCAAGTCGAGGTCCACCTCACTAATACTGGTATTGGTGAATATGTGGTCCAAGACATCACCATCACACCCCTCACCATTCCTAATGCTAAGGATTTTGGTCACCCATGTGACCCACCTTTAGCAATAGGAGCAGTATATAACATGGGTTCAACTCCAAATAGCATAAATTTTGTATATGGGGGATTGATTCTTCATCAAGTCTAACTCCCATAGAAGAACCCAAAGAACCAACACTTGCCAACATTCCAAACATGATGGGATTTCCATCTCGATATTTCCACATAGTCAATTGGCAAGGTCATGGCCTAGGATTGCATGAACAGGGAGTGCATCAACCTATCGATGTTCCATATCAAGAGGTGCATGACCATTCAGGTCTAGGTTACCACCCACTTTCCACCACCTCTTCTCTTGAACAAGCCTTCCAAAGGCTTAATCTCAATTCAGGAGAAGAAGCCCTCCATCCCGATAATTTTGATGATGAAATCTATGAAGAATTCGAACTTATGTCGATAATTTTAGATGAATCTGAAGAAGAATCAGAGCCCATCATTCCCCATACCGAACAAGATGAGTTTTATCTCAACATGTTCCCCATCCATGAGCCCATATTTCACTTGCTTCTTCCACAAGAGTGAGCCACCCCTACCGGTGAACCACCACCTCCATTCCATTAAGCCATTTCATAAGCCAACTTGTAACATATGTACATAACACAAAAATAATGGTTTTCACCACTACAAAAAAATCAATCAAAAATCAACAAAAATATTTTCTTTCTTTGCATTGCATGTACATATCATTTAGACAAATGCATTTATTTGTGTTGCTTGCTACTTTTTAGGTTAACCAAGCCCCTAGCACCGATTCTTAGGTTCCATCCATTCCATCGACCTCATTCACCTTGCCCATAAGTCAACATGAATCCTATTGATTTATTTACCCCACTCCATAATCCATACGATCCAGCTAAGCCAATTCCAATTGACATAAGTCTCATTGATATGGACCAGATTTCCTCACCTCCATCCTTTGCCAAATTTGTCTTGTCCGAGGAATTGTTAAGGGCTTCCACCAACTACATTCCTCCATCCCCTCCACCTTCACCTTCACCTTCACCTTCGGATCCCGAGGTTTTCTAGGAAAAATAGATGAGGATAAGCCAGAAGAGTTTGATGACATCTTAGATGACATTCATCTGATCCCTACGCCCCATCAACTTGAGGAAGGTTCCCACATGTCTATTGAAGATACTATCGATGTGGACCTTAGTTCAGACAAAGACAATCCCCAAATTGTCAAGCTTGGAAAATTTTATCACTCGATGAACAAGAGCAATTTATTGCTCTCCTCAAGAGGAAGAAGGGCATATTTGCATGGTCCTATAAGGACATGCCTGGTCTTGACCCTAGTTTGGTTGTCCATAATCTCACCTTACAGCTGATGCTAAGCTGATCAAACAAAAACTTAGGAGAATGCATCCTACCATGGCCCTCTTGGTAAAAATAGAGCTTCAAAAACTCTTAGACGTGAACTTCATAGTTCCTATCGACTATCCTGAGTGGCTCTCAAACATGGTACCCATTCGTAAGCCTAACGGGGTGATACGCATGTGCACTGACTTTTGAGATCTTAACAAAGTGTGTCCTAAGGATGACTTCCCTCTCCCAAACATTGATACTCTTGTCGATACCTATGCTGGCCATGAAATGCTTTCACTCATGGATGGTTTTTAGGATACAACCAAATTTGAATAAATCTTGATGACCAACACAAAACAACATTCACTACACCTTGGGGAACTTTTTGTTACAAGGTGATGCCCTTTGGCCTCAAAAATGTAGGTGCCACTTATCAACGTGCCATGACATACATTTTCCATGACTACATGCATAATATTATCGAAGACTATGTGGATGATCTCTTGGCTAAATCTAAAACTCGACAAGAACATATTGGTGTATTGGAGAAAGTTTTTGATCGACTCCTAGAGCATAATGTAAGGTTGAATCCCAAGAAATGTGTCTTTGGTGTTACCTCGAGCAAACTTCTAGGATTCATTATCTCCAAAAGAGGCATTGAGGTGGACCCTAACAAGGTCAAGGCCATCATGGAGATGCCTCCCCCAACTAACTTAAAGGAATTGCATAGTTTACAAGGAAATATCCAATCAATCCATCATTTTATTGTGCAACTTTCTGACAAATGTAGGCCATTCAATCACCTACTACAAAAGGGGGTGCCATTCTCTTGGATAGATGAATGTCAAAAAGCCTTCGATGATATTAAGCAATACCTAGCTTCTCCGCTAGTCTTAGCTCCTCCTCATCTAGGGGTCCCATTTTATCTTTATATCTCAACAATGGACTTTGCATTAGGGACAATGCTTGCACAAAAGAATGAACAAAATCGAGAGCAAGTTATCTACTACATTAGTCGAACATTGGTAAGCTATGAAACTAGATACGCTTATGTAGAAAAACTATGCTTAGCAGTGGTTTTTGCCACTAAGAAACTTTGACATTACATGCTTAGCCACACAACTTATGTCATAGCTAGAGAAAATCCTCTACATTATATGATATCTCACACTTACAATAACACCCACACCACTAAATGGATAATGCTCCTTACTGAATTTGACTTGGAATTCATTAGCCAAAAATCCATTAAAGGTCAGGTAATAGCCGATCAACTTGTGGAAGCTCCACTACCTAGTGATCATCCTTTGATTATTGAGCTCCCAGATGATTTGGTATTTGTTATCACTAAACAAGAAGAAGATGTCATTTCAGAGGAAGATATCGATATCACACTATTATTTGATGGCTCTAAGTGCACGAAAGGTCAAGGTGTTAGAGTCATATTTCATACACCATAGGGGGTACCTATCCCCTTATCATTCAAACTTGATTTCCAATGCACAAACAACACTACAGAGTATGAAGCCTTAATCCTAGGTCTTCAATCAGCTATAGCTATGAGCATTAAGCGTATTAGGATATTTGGTGATTCTCAACTTGTCATCAAACAAATCAATGAAGAATACCAATGCAAAGAACCTACCATTAAGCTTTATCATGAAGTAGCAATGAAATTGCTCTCTAAGTTTGATTGGTATGAAATCAATAGTTTACCATGTTTGACTAATAGATTTGTAGATGTGATGGCCTCCCTTGGATCATTGATTCCAAAAGACTCCTTTGGAGAGGTACAACCCCTTATCATTTCAATAATCTCTAAATCTGCAATTGCTCATGTTGAGTCTAAAGATGAAAAGGATGTTTGCTTTATCCAATCAGATTCATATGAGCCTTGGTCAAGCCAAATAGTAGCCTTTCTCAAGTTTGGAACACTCCCATATGACATGTCTCGAACTACCAAATACACATTCAAGCAAAAGGTAGCTCATTTCATTCTCTTGGGGGACGTGTTGTATAAACATGGTTATGATGGAGTCCTCCTTCATTATCTCGAGTCTAGTGAGGCACAAAGAGCCATAGTTGAAGCTCATGATGGTACTTGTGGTGGTCATTTTAGTGGAATGGCCATTGCAAAGTGTATTCTATGCATGGGTTATTATTGGCCCACAATGGAACGTGATTGTTGCACCTATGTCAAACATTGCAAAAAGTGTCAAGAACATGCTAATTTAACTCATGTACCATCACAAGCCTTACAACCTATTCAAAGCCTTTGGCCCTTTTCACAATGGGGTCTAGATCTAATTGGAAAAATTTCACCTCCTTCCTTGAGACAACATACATTCATCATCACAACCACTGAATACTTCACAAAGTGGGTTGAGGTAATTCCTCTAACCAGTATGACAGGACCTAGAATTGTGGAGTTTATACTTCATCATATCATTTGTCATTTTGGTATACCCTCAAAAATCATTTTAGACAATGGCAAGTCTTTCAAGAACAAGGATGTTCGAGCACTTTGTGAGAAATATAACATTCAACATAGTTTCTCGACTCCTTATTACCCACAAGCAAATGGACAAGTTGAAGCTTCCAACAAGACCTTAATTGCTATTCTCAAGAAACTTGTCAAAGAAAATCATAGAGATTGGCATACACAAATTCCCTTGGCATTATGGGCTTATCGAACAAGCATCCGCATGCCTATAGGGGCAACACCATTTTCATTGGTCTATGGAGCCGAAGCAATCATGCCTCTTGAGCTCGAGATCCCTTCCTTGCAAATTTCTTTGCAAGAATTCATAGATGATGACACTGCTAGACAAGCACATCTTGACCAACTCACACTTCTTGATGAGAGGTGAGTCAATGCTTTAGAGCATTTACGAGTTTATCAAGACCACCTCAAATGTGCTTACAATACCAAAGTTCATCTACATGAATTCCAAGTAGGAGATCTTGTCCTTAAAGAGAACCAACAAAATACCAATGCATTACCGCATCTTCATGATAAATTCATGGCTAATTGGTTAGGTCCATACATTATTACACAAAGAGTGGGTAATGGTACTTATAGGCTTGCTAGTCTAGAGGGAGAGGAAGAACCCAAACCACTTAATGTTATACACTTGAGAGCATTCTATGCATGATTTGATTACTATATATGTATATATATACATGGCTAATACACAAAAACATTTGCATACACTTCATTCATAACATTGCATTTCACTTGCATATACATTCCAAAAACAATGCATTCACCCACATTTCATATTGCATTTCACAAAATTGCATGTCATACATTGCATTCACATCCACATTTTATATTTCATATTAGGGATCATTTATTAAGTTCAAGGTCTTAATTGGTCCAATAAAATCATGTTGCCTTAATCAAGGGCACCCTCACAAAGTCATCCACACAATTCCACTAAGTCAAATTGCCATTCACACAAACCACACATTCACAAGTCCTAGGTGTTTTTGGTCACTCAACCACTCCTAGTGTTTTAAGAAACCTCCAAAATACATGTCGAGTTCTTTTTAGGACCATTGCACATATACACTAAGAAAATCTTGAGTTTTGGGAATTGACTCCAAAACATTCTTGAACCAAACACAATTTCACATCTTAAAAACATCTTGTGTCAAAGAGGGATAACACCATACTTGGTATGAACCTCGAAGTGAAAAGGGTCATCCTTGCTAGTCCCATCATGCAACATAGTCCATAAAAATAGTGGTTCTCACCACTATCACAATTCCAAAAATAAAAGAAAGAGTAGGGAAAAATCCCTAACAAAAACTCTAAATATTTTACATCACACACCACTGATCATTGGGTTGTAAGGATCATACTACATTTCTAATCAGACGGTTAGGTAGTCATCCCCAAAACTTAAGAGATCAAAAACACAAATCATGGACTATGGAGTTAGCCTCCACCGAAGCTATAGACGCTTGAATGGTAGTGGAGTACGCTCATGCGTGGTGACATGTCTCTTTTAAAAGAGACCTCTGACCACTCATACGGACAAGCTAGCTTCTTGGTTTCATCCATAATAAGTTTACCCAATTTACTCAAGATGAGTTAATGAACTCACTTGCACACACATTGGTTCTTGATTACCTCGAGTCATTACCATGCTCTTGATTCGGTAAATGAATCCACTGCACACACATTTGGTCCTAGAGGGATTAGGTAGTTTTAGTGAGTTTGTTTGATACCACTAGTATGTTTGAGTCTCTACAAAATAATCAATTTTCCATATCAACATCCATATCTTCTTCCATATCAACATCCATATCTTCTTCCATGTCAACATCCATTTCATGAGCCATTCATCCCATATGCCACCAAGTTTGGTGCCCTGATTAAACAACAATGCTAGAAAATGGCCAAGCAAATATCTAAACTATAAATGATCATTAGCACATTCCATATTGCATTAATCATCCATACATTCCATCTTGCATTAATCATCCATAACATATCATATGCATTAATCATCAATATAAACATGCATTACACAAAAGCATTCCACAAAACATTCACAAACACATATAACACAAAAGGTAAAATCCATGTATATATATATATATCACATGTACAATGAGTGCCCAAAGGCTACATACAATAGAGCACCAAGGCTCATATACAAAAAGTGCATCTAAGCACTAGCTAATGCCTATGAGAGGACCCCTATGACCTAGTAGGAGCCCTAGACCTAGAACTCTACCTAGACTCAGCTGGCCTAGATGGCTCAGCCATAGAGAAATATGGAGGATCTAGCAACATGATATGATTAGCCATACATAAATCCTCCAAGGAATGCACATATGCCTCGCTAGCCCAAAGTCACCATAAGTCCAACCCATGTCAATATTCCTTGCCTAGAAGCTCTACCTGGAGCCTCATGATCATCTCTCGATCATCTCCACCAACTCCTCCAATCACCCACTCTACCTACATCTGAGCTATAATCACATCCCATGCACTAAGCTCCACCCATAGCTATGCTACAACCTCATCATGAGACTACACTAAAGCCTCCCACTTACTCATAGCTACTCCATATCTACTCATAGCCTTACCACCTCTGATATCTCCCCCATATCATCATCCTCCTCCTCATCCTCCCCTCCACCAACCATAGGAGTCTATCCTACACCCCTCAATATCCTCCTCTGACTACTAGCTCAAAGATGTCTCGATCACTTTGGAGTCTCATCAGACTCCTCAACATCATCCCCACCATCAGTCACCACCTTAGGTACCCATACTAGTTGGGCACCAAACCATACCACATACTCTAGGGTCATCCCCACATCATCCACATCAAGGACCTCCAGCTCCTCATCATCCTCAATCACCTCCCTCCATGGCTCGCACATGGAAGCCCCACCTCCTCTCGATACCTCCTATACAACATCGGCTCATAAGGTACTCCCTATGATAAGCCAAACTACCACAACACCCACAAGAACTAGAAGTACTCCACCTTGCTCTACCTCCTCCCAACTATCCACCTCGACTACCTCACCCACCACAACTACTCCCTATCCCCAATCCACATGGTCCCCCACCAAGGCCTCCATATCACTTGGGTGGATGTTAGTCCAACCCATACTCCTAGTACCACTAGCTAGATCACACTAGATGACTCAATTGTACCTCCTCTACCATTGCCCATATCCTAGCATAGGGTTACACCCTATCCCAATCACTACAAGGTAGACCCTCCAATCATGCCACACTAAAGTGCTCCCATCCCCAACACTAGAGAAGAAAGCTACATCCCAAGCCCTTCCTCCCCCACTGTGTCACCTCATATAGCTCTTGGTACACCTACACCAACAAAGTAGGAGCCCATGCATATCATTGAGGTGTAGTGAGAAAATCACTCACCAATCCCAATAGGTTCCATGGGAACCTACAACCAATACTATTGGGGATCACTATGTTCACCAACATGAACATCACCAAGGTCGGGAGGGGCTCCAACTCCTTGGCCACATACATGGTCAAGTATGGAATTCCCCCACACTCCACCCTCACCTCCTCCCACCTATCTCCAAACATCTTGCTCATCTAGCCTTTTTATCATAGCTCACCTCCACCTTCAACCCCTCCACTAGCACCTTGAGAATGTGATACACATCCTCAAGGGTAATAGTCACCTCCCATTGACAGCTAGAAAGTCCCCCTATCCACATCCCATATCTCAGCCAAAGCTGAAAGATACCCATCATCCACCCTCACCACATCCAATGGCCGCATCCTCCAGCCCCACCACCCTCAACAAACTCCAATCTACCTCTAAAATAATTTCCTCATCCCAAGAACAAGAGGAGAAAATCGATGTCATGGCTCCAAAATCTGCAACTACAACAATAAACACATTTCATGAGTTAAAAAAAAAACAACAAAAATTTGCACAACACAAAAAGTCTTCAAAAGCATTACCTTGGAAAATCTTACCTCTACACTAGCCACAACACTCATTCCCTCCACCACCATAGCTTCCACACCAAAATTCCACTACCTCACTTCACTCCTCACTCCACTCCACTCCTCAGATGCAACTTCTCAAACTTGAAAATGCACAAATGAGCTCCATTTTCCAATCTGTAGGCTATTTATAGCAATTGCAGGTGCACTGAAGCACCTTGGGGTATTTCAGACATGTTAATGCATGGGCATTTATACATGTAAAGACATGGGCATTTTTCAACGCACACGGGGATTTTTGGACCTCAAACACATACGAGCATTTGATGCATAAATCAAGAAAAGGAAAAATTGATCAAATTGGTAGCTTACCTCCTCCAAATTTCACCCACACATCAATTCCATCATAAAATCAAGTTTTGTGAAAACAGAAATCAGTTTGGATGCATAATTTTTGTTTGTGACCAAAAGTCATAAAAAGCACACTTTCCAATTACAAAATATATCAAACTGGTCCAAATTTTTACAAAACGACCATTCTCATCATCTACATCATAATTCCCATCATCCCACCAATTTCTATGACAATCTAAGTTGATTTGGCACATTAACTTGAATTTTATGTCCAAAAGGCATAAAATTGACCAATATGCTATCCAACGTTCGCCAATCAGTTCTATTTTTCACAAATCATCACATTTCCTCATCAAAATTTCAAATTTCACCAACATCATACTCCATCATCCATTTCTTTCCACATATGCCAAATTTCAAGTGAATCTTGTATATAGTGGTTTGTTCTATATACTTGGCGATTGCAACGATTTGCATCCATGCAATTCGGTAAGATGAATGAATCACCATAAGAACACTTGGTCATCATCATCATTCCATATCTCCTAGTTCGAAAGCACAATCAAATTTGGTTCCTCACATTTCAAGTGAAACTCTGACAAGATTAATCTTGCTAAATAGCTATCATTGATGGCCTAGTTCATGGGGCTTAAAACATGGACAAAATTACATCACATCATTTCACATTTCCTTGATAGTCATCATGGCGACTGGCTCTAGCTAGGGTGATTGGTTTCGATCCTAGGAATTATCTGATAGTCACTAGTTGGCCCTCCGAAGTTGACTATTTTTACTTTTTTGCATCTTCATATTGCATATCAATGAGGCCATACGGCAAAATTTATTCAACATCATGGAATCACCCCAAATTTGGGGTAACTAAATTTGATTCTGATTTTCCCACAAAGGGATACATCTTACATGATCATGACATCTACATTTGGCACAAAACCCTTCATCTATTGGGGTAAAAATAGATGCAATCATCATCCACATTTCTCCCAAAACCCTTCATCTATTGGGGAAAAAATAGACACATTCATATTCCCATTTCACCAACCCCCTTCAACCATTGGGGTCAAAAATGGTCACACATTCCATCATTCCCATTTCCTTCTTTGCACAACATTTCTTCCATTCATTCTTTTTCAATTGGCTCATGAGATTCATCCACAACTCATTCACCAATTGAGGGGGTAAGCTACGCAATAACTCCAAATTCTTTATTCTTTTACCTTCAATTTTATCTCCACATTCCAACAAGAGAGAGAAGTTGCTTCTATGCCTAGCCCGATCAGGTGTCTCATATTTTTGCACCATATTGTGTTTCACGCAACATGGTACAAAAGGGGCATCTGTAGACACCAAAATCTAGCCACTTGTCCTCCATCCATGCTTTCCCACCATCCATTTGTCCACCATCCCTATTTCCCACCATTTTTTACCATTATTCATATTTATTTATATATATATTATATATATTTAAATATAATATTTTATATTATATTTAATAAATATATATTTATAAAGTGAATTATTCCTAGCCATCCGATCTCATCTAATCTCATCCATCCATTTACCTTAATCCATGCCACATCCTAGATTGATTATCCACCCTTAGATATGCTTTAATCTCAACCACATGATTAGTGTCATTGAAACCCTAAAGTATGCCCTAAGTTGGACTATTAATATGAGTCATTTTAAGACTCAACCCCAAGTTCTCTAGAATCCTAATTAGCTAGAAAGTGACCTAAGTTTTCTAAGTGCCTTAGAGTTCCAACTGAGCCTTTAGTGCCCTAACCCTACATTTTCCCTAATCCATCTACCATTCCTCCATCACCTCGCTCACCATCGTCATCGCCACATCCCTCACCCTCATCAGATCTACTTTTACAGATCTGATCTAACCTCCGAGCCCTTACTCTCCCAACTCTCGAGTCCCTCTTTTTCATACCTCCCGAGCACCCTATCACTCTATAGACCTCCCGAGTGCCCTTTTCTTCTAGACATCCCAAGCACCCTATTGTGCTCTCGAATAACCCATGGTGTTTTAGAGCCCTATTCTGATGTCGAGCGAGATCTTCGGGTGTTGCTAGGGCACACCCTCACCATCGACCTACAATAGATCCATCCATCAACAAACAATAAGCAAGAGCAAGGTAAATCTATTTATGTTATTATATTTCATATTGTCTTATTCTGTTCACATTTGCATTGCTATAACTAGGGTTTTAAGTTATGATTTTTGAGGGCTCACACTGTGGAGCCCTCATTTGTTATTACTAATTCTCTGGTTTCTTTGTGTGCAGGTTTTGATAATACATCAGAAGCATTGGATAGTTGCTTAAGCTGGAGTGGCCCGATATCGGATACGTAGAAGCCCACTCAACCTTGTTGGGAGCAAAGACGTAGTTGAAGACACCACCAGTTATTTGTGGCTAGGGTTTCAGAGAACCCTAGAAAAGTTTGTAATATTGTATCAAGGGATTCTTGGATCCACTATTGTAACAATGGAGTTTCTAGGCTCCCCCTTTATCAATATAAATTCCATTTTGTTGTGCAATATTTGATTCACTTGAATTCTATTTTATTTAGCATTGTTTGGTGTCGCATTTTTAGCTGTACCTAGAGAACCCTCTAAAAAATAGTCTCCCTAAATATAACAATAGTCTCCACAATTTCCAAACCAATTGGCTTTACAATATCATTTAAACCCTTAAAATTAACAAAATATATCTAATTTGTAGATAATGCAAAATCTCAATTCATAATATATAACAAATAAATGATGTAGAATATTACTCAATAGTTTATTTCCTTTCACTTTGTCACATAAAATATACAATAGAATGTGTAACAACAACAACAACAACAATAAATGATTGTTTAAAAGTCATAAGTTACACAAAATCAACAAATGATTTAATATCTTCCATAGCAACTAGCTTACGCTTAGATGGGTCTACCACATTATCAAAGACAATATGGTCAACAAGTTCCATATATACATGGACTCCATTCTATCAAATGTAAATGCAAGTGAGACCACAAAATAAAATTCTTGACTAGACATACCAAGGTCCATTAAATCTCATGACCTACAAGCCAATCCAATTGTAACTATGAAGTCTCTCCCAACCTTCAATGGGAATGATAATAAGATAATATTAGATAACAACATTGAGCTATCGACTTTGAAATCAATCCATCAAATCTAAGAAGAGGAATTTAGGGTGCAATAACTGGTATTTTCAATAAGATATAAATTCATGATGTGGTATATGAGTTTATTTGATAAATTCATTACTTACTAGGTCTCAATAATTGAGCCATTTATTGAATAATTTGGTAACCCTATAAATGCATACTTAGTACTATTTAATTTAAATGCTATCTAGAGATACCCAAATGAAAACATTCATTATTACAACATGAGGTTTATGAGGACTCTACAACTTGTACCTTTAAATATCAAACCAATAAATTATTAGATGAAGGTGTATTACATAAAGGGCCTATATTCTAACTTGGAAATAATGATATGAAATGCTAATCATGTCATGTTTTTGGGTATTTTAAGAATCAACCTATGCAGAGAATGTATTGATTCAAGTAGGGAAGCTACCACCTACACCACAATGGCTTACATAGCTTATGTGGTATAATTCTAAACTCAAAAAATCCATATCCTCTTCCACCACTCATGTCGATCTTAAACATGTAGTACCAACAAATATAAAATTATCAAAATGCACTATTTGTAACTCCCCAAGGTTAATTTATTACCATCCAACAAGTTGGTATATTCACATATTAACACTACTTACACTGTGACTTCCTAGGTTAGAGTGATCCTAGTACCATTGCTTTCCAACCTTAGTTTTTGGTGTTACCTACTCCACAACAATTATCACATACACCTACTATTTTAGTGTATGAAAATCAAACTACATAATAATCTAGAGGAATAGAGAATCATTTATTGAAAAGCATGAATGAATTGTCTATTATTATGAAATATATGTTTGACAAGATGGTAGTTAGTCAACAGGTTGGCAATAGAAGAGAAATTTGTATCTAACCAAGGACCAAGTCCCTCTCCATTAAGTTGGTCAAATGGTGAATCAAGTATAAAAAAATAGGGAGAGTGTTAATTTCACAATAAACTAGTTGGGGTGTTTTACCTACAATGCTAGACATAATCTAGTAGAGTGTGTTGTAGGTATTCACAATGCCAAACATAAAAAGTGATTATGACATGTCAATCGATGATAGTCCAACCACTAATGGTTTACCAACCAAATAAATAACCTATTAGTGGTAGATCAATTAATTATATTACAATAGTCAATTCCTAAGATACCCAATGCCAATAACATGATTTTTTCTAATTTTGAGATACTTGAAGATGATGATGATTTTCCTTTTGAAGATCTAGCAGTATTAACAAATCAACAACTAGGAGTTGCTACACAAAGTACAAGGAAAGTGATAAAGGTGCAACCCTCATCATTGGCATCCCAATAAGCTTTGAAGAAATAACCAAATTCAACCATAGGTATTACAAAGTTGAGAAGAATATGACCAACTCTTTATGAAAATAATGAGGAGCCAATGCCATCGAAACAACATTTTTAGGAAATAATGAATAGATTATTGTATCATTATAGGCTCAACAACTAAAAATGTTGAAAGTATACAAGTTTGTAGTAGATAAAATACTTACTAGGAAACTCAAAAAACATGGTGAACATGGTAAGTCACATAAGACCATTGAAAATAATTTAAAGTATCCATCATTAAGTAGTGAAGGCCAAGTGACATTGCAATATAATTTAGAAAATTTGCATTATGTAGTGAAAACAATGACACTAAATCAAAATTCAACTTCACAAATGAGTTTAAAAAAATGACCATAAAGGTAAACATGTTGGAGGTATTATAATTACTAGGAAAAAGAGATTTACTACATGAAGATTTAAAGAAATAAGAACAAAGCCATGCTAAAACTAAATGGATGGCACAAAATCAATCTTTGACTTAGCTTAGGATAACTAGTTGAACAACAAAATTTAATGGCTAAGGATATCTTAGATATCCAAATAAACATGAGTAATTTCTTAAATTATCCAAAATAAAAAATAAAGAAGCCACCAATATTTTACATCATATTGAAAATTGAATGGTGTATGTTGTGGGGCTACATAGTTGATTCAAGGGAAACACTCACTATGATGTCCAAAGTAGTGTGCAAAGAAATGGACCTTCCTTACACCAAAAATTGAAGGGGATCCATTCAAATGTATGGGAAAAGTATGAGTGTTATTGAAATCCTAAAATATCTATTAATGATTGGTATCCAAACCCCTAATCTCATAGTGTTTTAGAAAGTAATCATGGTGGATTTTCCTCCATATTTTAGAATGTTGTTATCTTTAGAGTGGATGTAAAATTTGTTTAGAAATGGGTATCCAACCATGAATTAAAAGTATATGAAGGTAAAAAGGGATAGTAATAATATAGACACAGAAAATAAACCACTATGTAATTACCTCCTCCATAAGGTAGATGAAGATGCAAGTGTCAATTGGACTAGGTTACTTGATTTTATAGATGAATAATTACATTATGAAAAAATTAATTTTGAAAGAGACATGATTATAGGAATTATTTAGGAGGATGAAGATGATGATTTGGATGAAGTAATCAAAGATATAGAGTCGAGAAACTATTTAGTATTTAAGGAGCTAGAGAAAATATAATCCTTGACTAAAAATCAACCTCAAGGAATTGAATACTTATGGATCATGCACTTTGATGGGGTTAGGACCATAAATGATGCAGGTACAAGAATACAATTTTTAAACTCATAAGGAGAACAATTTGATTATGGATGCAATTTACACTTCAATTGCACCAATAATGCGACTTAATATAAAGTTTCATGTATTGTATTGAGAGAGGTAGAGAAGCTTGGTACTAAAAACATAGATTTTTTTTTGTTATTTAGAATTGGTAGTCAACTAGGTAAAATCAACATGTATTACCAAAACTAAATAATTAAAGGTATACAAACACTGGGTGTGGGACCTACTTGAATGTTTAAGACATGAAATCATGGCAATTATAAAAGTGCATAACCTAAGAGTTGACGAATTAACTTCCATTGTTGCAAGTTTTGGCTTGATTACAAATAGGTGGAACAAGCCCAAGGAAGTAAAAATGATTTATAGCCTAGTAGTCTTAGACAACTTGGATTAATGATAAGTATTCAACAATTATGGACATATTATTGAGTTTAATCTCAACATTTAGAGGAGTGTAATTAATAGATGGATGATATTAAGAAAGGTGTCATTAAATTAGAATCTAATAAACTATATTAAGTACTCATTTTTCTAGATAGCCTTTTTAATTTAGATAATAGAGTCAAAACTCAAGCATAAAAGTAAAACCTTCTTCATATTAATCAATTGAGGTTACTTACATAGAATATTTATTGTTAGGAAAGGAGTGTGTTGAGGATGCAAATGACACACTAACGTTTCTCTCCTAGTGCCAATTTTGTTGGGCATGAAGAGGCAGAAGACAAAATATTGGTGTGTTATAGGTAAACCAACCTACTTGGAATAGAGTCTGCTCCCTCTTAAGAGGGAATTCATTTCCCCCAATATTTGGGTATGGTCAAGTTTTGGTCAACACGAATGAACCTAAGGGTTGATGATAGTTATTCCTTCAAGAGGCCTTTGTTGGTATGACTCTAAGAGATAGATTTATTAGGCTTAATGTTTTATCATTTAATGCTTAACTATCTAAGAACAATTCCAATACCTTGATATTATAATATAGTAATCTGAATAAAATTTAAATGATTGTAAACCAAAAATGCATTTGAACTGTGCAAACTATATTTTCTAAATTATCATTCATTGTATACAAATTGATTTGCTTTCAACTTAAACAAATTTTAAACTAGCACAACAAAAAATTAGCTTTAAATCTTTAAACTAGAATTGATCTACTTTTAATATAAATGGGATCCAAAGAAAAATCATAGTTTTAAGGGCAAGAGAAAGGAAAGAAAACAAACAAGCCTATACTACCCTAAAATTCATTTTTATTTGGTAAAACAACAATTTGAGTTTAAAACCAACCCCAACCTGACCAATATTCACATAGCTTGAGGTCCAATATGGTGTAATATTTAGAGGAGAAATAGACTGAGTGCAACCACCATTATCATGTGTAAATTAAACACAAAAAATTTTAAAATCCTTGCATTATAATGATAATCATGGAGTACATTTGATTTTGCCCACTTCAATGAATTACAGGAACAAAGATCAAAACAATATCTTACTTGGTTTAAATATCCATCCAACTACAAACAAAATGGGAATAAGAAACAAACTCAAACTAAGGGGCCAACTAATTGATATTTTTTGACCCCTATAATTGACTAGTGAGCCAATATTTATACAATTTGGTGGCTCTTCACATAGCATTACTTTTTTTAATAGGTTATATGTGGCTTCTATTTGGGGCCACTCTAATCAAAATACCAAAATATTATATTTGCTACAACATACCTTTTTATCACGGTTTTTCATTTCTTTTTTCTCTTAAATACATTCTTAAACTTCCTTGAAGTGATATATTTACACAATCAATTCCTTGACATCATTTTTATTAAGACATAAAATCTCACTTGGGCAATTGCCTTCTAAAATTTGAATTTCATCGAGATGAAGATCAACACCATAATTAACTATTTTATCTGCTACATGATTTCCTTCTCTATAAATATACTCACGCTACCGAGAGATTACCTCTAGTAATAGATGATGAACATCAACAATAATATTGTTTTCTATCCAGTCTCCACATCCATTTTTGTTAATAGTAATGATGATAAATTGTGAGTCCCCCTAAATTGAAATATATTTCCTTCCTTTTTTGTTGTAATTTTAATCCCTATAAGAAGTACCCTAGCCTCTGCATAGTTGTTATTTAAATTTCCATATGGTTATGAATAAGTGAGGAGAATTTTGCCTTTACTATTTCTAAAAACACTACCTCCACCAACTTTCCTAGGATTTCCTTTAGAAGCACCATCAAAATTAATTTTGATAAACCTAATTTTTGGATATTTTCATTTTACCATAGATCAAAGTAGATCCTTTGTTTTAATTTTGTTTTCGTAGATGACTCTTCCATGTATGTTCAAATCCTGTAGCCAAGTTATTAGCACCTCTTTTTCTACAATTGAGACTTCCCATGATGAGCACCATATTTGTAGATATTCTACAAGAGAGGCAATAATACGGTTTCAAACTTGGGCATGATTTTGAGATTTATTTTTTAAATTTTTATTATTCCTTTCAAGCCATAAATTCCAACAATAATGGTAGGGCTAAGACTCCAAAGAATACATAATGCTTTGCCTTTGAAACAATTTATCCAACATTTTATCATCTCTTTCAATGTTGATGGGGCTACCCAATATAATTTCATATTTTTTTAAAATAACCCCAAATGGTGTAAGCAAACATACAATGAAGAAGAAAATGGTCTAATTTTTCTAAATCCTTCTCACACAAGGCACATCTAAAGGGTCCATAATATTCTCTTCTTTGTAGACTCTCTCTCATAAGAATATTACTTTGAACTACTAACCAAATAAATATTGAGGCCTTAGGGAGAGCCTCTAATGACCAAACATTCTTCCAAGAAAAATCTTTGGGAGAAGAAAATTTTGATTATTTTAAATCCTCATATACCAACTTGATCGAGTATCCACCATATTTTGAAGTTTATCTGCAATTGTTTTGAGTTCCTCTCCTTCAACCAAGTTACTAAAATAAATCCATGATCTAGAGTTTTTGCTCATAATAATATAATCATTAACCTTTGGACCTTTACATGCTAGGCACACTTGAGCCAATGATTTCCACTTTGGGTTAAATATAAGAGGATAAGGCTTCAACCAAGCATCAAACCAGAAATTTGCATAACTCCCCTCATTGACTAACCATTTAATATGTTTATTTATTAATTTTAAACTCTTTGATATTAATTTCCATGTTGACGATCCTTTGGGTAGAGTTCTTTTCCTAAACAATTTCATTGCATCAAGAGAACCTATATATTTTTTAAATAATATTTTTACTAAATTCTTTCCTTGATATCTAAATAATATCCATCCAATATTTTCTCCTAATGCCAAATTTATAAGTCTACAATTCCACAAGTGTGCTCCTCCAATATTATTTCCTTTGCAAACCCTATCCCACTTACAAAGATGAAACCTAAATTTTTCCTTACAACCTTTCCATAGAAAGTCTCTTTGAATTTTATCAAATTTTGATGCAATTTTGGTAGTCTTAAAAGTGACATCATATAAATGGGAATGGATTACAATGTATTCATTATGAGTTGTAGCCTTCCTACCAAGGTTAAGAACATATAGCATTACTTTTACAATTAATTACTATAATTTTTTATTTATTATGGTAAGAAGGGATTTTAGGGTCCCCAAACACATACATCAAGCTATGTAAGATAATATAATATGTTGCAACATCCTAAAAAAAATATTGTCATCCATTTTATACTAATATTGAACCTTAGAATACCGTATATTGATAAAATAGCTTCCAAAACATGAAAGATTACTAGACCACTTCCAAAATAGAAACTTAAAACAATTGTAGCTACCACCTAATCATAACAAAAAAATAGACCAAAATAAAACATAGCAACCATTAATAATAGAATTAGCCAAGACATCATCCTAATTAAAAAAAAAAACAATCTAAGAAATTGATCATGTTCATCGCTTCCTTTATTCCAAGTATTCGTAATTTTCTCTTAGAGTCTTCTAGAAACCATCCTTCTCCAAAATTTGCTCAACCTTCTCATAAATTTTCATCACCAAGGGTTCCTTTTTAATCGGATCTCCCCCATATTATTCTTCCACTTCAATATGATCATCCTATGGACAATTAAAACCCTAACCAAGGCATTTGTGTCCCTTTCCTATTGCCTCTATGGCCAGTTAAACTTGATCTATTATAAGATCCTCATCTTCCTTCATATTTGTTGTCATTGTCATTCCATGCCTCCACTTACTGCTCCAATAGGTAAGCATTATCTAATAATTTCTTACTAGATGTTTCCATAAATGGAGCGGGGGAGCCAAAAACCCAAGACTATTTCTCCTCTAGTAATATTTCCATATTTTTCATGAAATCAATTGTTTTGTTCCCCTCCCGATAGATATGTTAAATTTTAACATTCATCAACTTTTTGAGACTCATTTTGCTTTCCATAATAATTTCTACAATTGACTAGCTCACTTCTTGCTCTTCTTTGAGGATCTTGATAATATTTAATGAGTCACCCTCAATAATGACATTCACAACCCCTATTTGTAGGATAAACTAGATTCCTAGAAATAGTGTTCTTGCCTCAATGAAGTGATTCATTTGGCTACCTAATGGTTCTACATATGCTAAAAGAACAACTCCTTTTTCATCTTTAACCACCCCTCTAGCTCCATCTAATCTAGGATTACCTTTAGTTGCTCCATTGAAGTTGAGCTTCACCCAACCCATTGGGGAGGATTCCCATTTCACTTCATCTCTAGATGGCTTGGGTACACTCTAAGGAGTTACAATGAACATACCCCATTCTCATAACACATAGGTTTCCTACTTAGGTTCCCTTTCTTGTTGGTGTTTGGTTACTTGAAAATTTTCAATAATTGCATTACCAATTTGGATACTAAGGACATTGTGAAGCATAATCTAATAATGGGTTATCAGTATGGCTCTCCCATCTAAGTGTGGATGATCCTTGAGGGAAAAAACTTGGGGTCGATTCCTCCATCCACCTTTTAGCCTCCCACATATTTGGTGAACCTTATGTGAACACATCACATAGGTCCCTATGCAATTTTTTTTACTTAGAACCTTATCCTTAATTAACATAAAAATGAATCTTACTTAAATCAAGATCAATTAATTTTATTTGCTTAGCATAAATCACATTAACTAAAGATAATAAGAACCTAACCTATTGTTAGTCCTACGGGTGGGAAGGTTGACGACCCCTTGAGTAACCCAATGTATGAACCTTGGGGGTTATCTCCTTTGGCTACTATATTATAGGGGGCTAATGAGAGTTTTGAGGGTTGCTTTTTCAAGATGACATAAGGATATCAAATATATTATATTATGTGCTCTAAAAAGTTGAAAACAAATCCTAATTAATTAAAATTATTTCTTTTTTTACAATGTATTAACCTCCTTATATTACTTGGAGTGTTGCATGAGAATTAGCACAAAATCTAAGTTCTTCATCTAAATTTCGAGAGAAGCAATATATGATAGAAAATCCAAATTTTGAGGAAGAAGAGGAAGAAAAACATCTTTTTAGAATCCTTTATCTTGTTCACAATGAACAAGAAGAAGTAGTCTTTAAGTATATTGACCATATGGCCACTTTCCTACGAGGAAACAAAGAGGCTATGGAATCCTTCTTAAGGGTAGTTGAAATTCTCACTTCTATAACAACCTAGATAAAATCCCATGAGTGCTTAACAACAAGACTAAATAATTACTACAACCATAGATGGGAGGCCATACAACATCCTATATTCCTCAAGAAATTTAGGATCTACGCCTCCCAACATAGAGCCATTTAGGCTAAATCCCCCTACGTCTTAGCCTAGTAGTCTTCCATGGGTCCACAATGTGGATATATTTTCTAGTATGTCCAAAACTTCTGTAACAACCCTCCTAAAGATGGCTCTTGTCTTAATCTATTTCTCTACAAGAATATGGTACTACTAATCGATCTGTGGATGCAGGAACAGATGCACATGTTGGCGAGGAGCATTACAAAAGCATTGGTATCTTCCTCGATCTACGAGCAATGGGTATCCGAGGAAGGTAAGTTGGGATATGATGAGTGGTGAAGTTTTCGCCTATGTTAGGGTATTAAATCCCTACTGGCCATCCTTTCGCCAATGGTCCATGTAGATTGCATCCACGTAGTTGCATCTTAGGGTTCTGTTTTGATTTTCAAATATTTATTATTATTATGTTGTTTAAATATTTGAAAACCATATTAAGGTAACAACAATTATAATAATAATAATGGTAATAATAATAATAATAACAAAAACATATTTTACAATTATAAATAATAATAATTATAACTTAAATAAAATGTATAGCCCATAATTATAACTTTAATAAAATGTATAGCCCTTAATAGACCTTAGAAACTATAAGGCATACAAAAAATCAAATGAATGGCGGAAGGCAATCGAATCACACCTGGAAAGCCTTGAAGGGAATAAGACACGCATGTGTTTTACAAGTGGCACCCCACGAATTATCCTCGTCCTTTATTTAAAGATAAGGAGGAGTGGTCGGAAGGGTGTGGAAGCTTTGGCAATACGACTTGGGGAAGAATTAAGGGAAAACTGGAGCACCGTGAAACTTCTGGTCAGGTCAGACTTCCTGTGATGGTTTTTATTTTAAAATATATTTATAATAATTTTTAAAAATGAAAATATTCTTGCTTAGAACTCTGTGATAAAATGGGGATTGAGGATTTTCTTCGGTATTTGTCTGTGTCTACTTTCTACTGGTTTTAATAAGTATATTTCACCTGCTATTCGTTAGACTGTGAAAGCATCTCACGAAAACCCTAATATGGAATCCACCTGGCTGTAAACGCATATCTGGGAAAAAATTTCTAAGAAACTCCTATCTGTGAAGGCTTTTCTTGGTAACCCTAACAAGATAATTGCACCTATAATATATATATTTGGTTGGGAGTGCTTGTTGCATGGCTTCTACATTGAAATTAAGGAATGAGGAATTTGGTATTGCCTTTGTATTTTTCCTTTAAATATGTATTCTGTAATGAAGGGAATTTATGTTTGCATGGTCTTTGGATGTGAGTGCATTTAGGGTAGTGTGCATTCATGGTAGTTGGTCGCTATGATCCCTTAGTTTTGATGATTTCCCCTTAAACCCCCGTTTGCATGGCTCCGGTTGGATGAAGACGGACTCCATTACCAGAAATTTGGTGCTCAACAGTAATGTTGCCATGGTCATTATGCTTATTATGTGTTATGTATTTTCAATATCCTGTTATATGTATATTTTTTTAGAACTCCTTTTGGGAAGATATTGAATGGGGTATCCCTTTTGTCTAGTATATGAATGACTATATTTCAGTATTTCTATGGATTATATTTACGAGAACAAGAGAAAATATTGTTATGAAAGTAATATGATGACTTATGTATATTGGGTTTGCTTCCAATTGTGTATACCTAAGGTATAGGATACTGTATATATTTTTATATTATAAATCTGTCACTGTTGGATGACTCCTGTGTATTAGGTTTGCTTCCAATTGTGTATACCTAAGGTATAGGATACTGTATATATTTGTATATTATAAATCTGCCACTATTGGATGACTTCTGGGTAATGGGTTTGCTTCCAATCGTAAGGTATAGGATGTTGTGTATAATTTTTATGTTGTAAATTTGTCACTGTTAAATCATGTTAAAAATATATATATATCGTTGAATATATTAACTAAGAATGGGGGAAAAATAATTTCATTTCTTGATTTTTGAACACCTGAAGCTTGTGACGAATGTTACGCTGGGTATATGGACACACTGTTTTCCATTCTGTACATATTAGAGAATATTGGCTGGAAATTATGGTATTAGAAAGGTGGATGATGTTATATGTTGTGAAATTACATTCGTCGCTTGTTCAAATGAGTTTGTGTGGCATCATATATGTGACAATTAAATTACCTTTACTTTTGTATGATCAAAAACTTAATAGTGAACTCTATCAGATCTCTGGGTTCAGTTTTTTTGAACGTGTCTTGGATTGTTTAAAGACAGAGAAAATTGGTATTATTTGTCATAGTAGTTTTGCTGCCTGATTGAATCCCGGAAGAGACAAACGTTGACACCAATGTTATGTTGATTCCTACAAATTAGAATATGACAGTTATTAAAACCCTCCCACGGGTATGATGTTAATTTTGTTAAGACTCCCAAGATCGTTCAACGGATTCAAATTAACCATAGGAGTGGAAGTTATGGCGAATAAATCTCAAACAAAATCAAATATTAAAGAGGGCATTAAAATATTTATCGAGTCTTCTGCCACGTCCTTGTAGAATTAATTTAAGGTACACCAAATGATTACTCTTGTGGAGGTCACCTATGGTTATACTTGATTGATCGAAAAAAAAGTATATGTTTTCAAAAATTCAAATCAAATCCTTTATGTCGTTGTGACCCAAATCCCTTGGCAATGTTTGGGAAACCAATCCATGGCGGCAGTCACTCAATTTGTTCTATATGAGTTAGTGATGAAATTTTACTACCACTTGGGGCTGTGTGCCCAAGGTTGGTGGGGAATAACAAATGAAGTTATATGCGCACATGGAAAATGTTGCAGCATCATCTTGAAAACCGTAGCCTCCCTTGCTCTTAAAACCATCTCGATTTGGGGTCAGCCTTGGGTGATATTTTATGTCTCTGATATGCATTAAATTCTGAATCATGTTGGTATTCTTGTTTAAGGTGACTAATTGAGTATCTTCAGCCAAGAGTCGGTGCTCATTTTGGAATAATGGATTCATGATTCTATTAAATCATAAGAATTATTAGGATATGTCGTATCCAGATTTGACCTCGAGTGTTTATGAAAACTAGGGTCAGATCATTCCTGAGACCTTGATAACTGCACCTTAATATAGACTCAAGATTTGATGTGTTATGAACTGAATATTTATTTTGAGTTATTTAGTGAATCGTACATGACATGATTTGATAATAATCTAGGGAATCAAAATATATTGGAATTCAAAAAGTTTAATCAAGGGCCTTTTATCCAAAATTTAGAATGATTCGGATTTATTAGATTTAAAACCTTATCATGTTGATTTGGATTTCTTTTTAAAAAAATACCTTTTTTTGTAATTATATTGAGGAATGTATTTTTATGTTAATTTTATATTATTTAAATAAGAAATTTATTTGGTTAATTGAATGAGGAAAATGTTATTTGGCTTTATGCTTTAAAGATAAAGGGAAAATGTTATTTGGCTTATGATTTAGAAAGATAAGAGGGAAAATGTTATTTGGCTTTATGCTTTAAAGATAAAGGGAAAATGTTATTTGGATGTATATTTAGAAAAATAAGAGGGAAAATGTTATTTTATGCCTTAATGTTATTGGCTTATGCTTTAAAGATGAAGGGAAAATGTTATTTGGCTTCATGCTTTAGAGATAAAGGGAAAATGTTATTTGGCTTTATGCTTTAAAGATAAAGGAATGTGTTAAATTAGCTTTATGCTTTGAAGGTGTAAGGGAAACGTTATTATTTGGTTCTATGCTTTGGCTTTTAAAGATAGGTGGCTTATATGTATATGATATTTAAGAATAAGAGCATGATGAATTATTATTATTCAAATTAGTTATTGGCACTTATAATGGAACCTGAGAAAACTAGAATACACCTTAATTGACCCTTTGGAACATCATAAACAAATGTCAACCATATCCCATAAACCTTAGTCAAACCCTGTTAAAGATACCTACGAAAGTGGGAGGATAAAAACTCGTTCCACAAACCCAAGATTGTGGGTAGACAATCTTGACTTCAAACGATAATGGTGTTCATGGGTAGACAAACACCATGCACAAGGGTAACCACATATATGATGGGAAAGGTCAGAATGGGAGGTAACGAAGGGTTGTATGGGCATCCCTTCTAGGTTATCCCTGCTAGTGATTGAGTGGCAAAATGTGCTTGACTAGGTGATACCGACAACACGATGGTATGGGACATCATGTTGGTTAATCAACACATGACGTCGGGTGGTTACCAGGGTATTGGTAAGACCCTAGATGATGCTCCAGGGTGAGTGGTTGATCATCTAGCTTGAGCATGTATGCGCTAAGTCTTACATGGAAAAGAAGGCCTAAGATTGGGTAATCATGTAAGACATGGGAAAGTAAGCGTCACACCTCTAGGTGATATGGGCCCTAGAGGATAAAAGAAACCCACTGCATGGACTTAGGATCTCGGGAGGAGAGTGAAGTTCAAATGGCAACTATGCGAGATCTGGCCAATCCTGATCTCATGGGTATTCTGACTGTAGTGGAATGGCACTCATGAAGATAATATCAACATGCTCAAACTAGAAAAAGAAATTGATAAGAATATAATGAAGAAAATTTTGACACCCAAGTGGTAGTGACTTGGGGTGATTAGACAACCAAGTGGTTGTGACTTGGGGTGTTACATTTGGTATCAGAGCCAATGGTTGCGAACTGCTTGACAATAAATATCTAACTTAATGATTGATGAACTGAATATCAAAAAAAATTGACTAGGCTCCTTTTTCTTTCTCAGGCCATGGCTAGCTCCTCAAAGAGATCTGTGATGGTACAATGGGAAGGGCTGACCAAAAATCCTAGAAGGGTTCTCAGGAAGGCTAGGAGGACCGGGGATACGGGAGGAACCACAGAACCCCCTCGGGTAGTTAGGAGGGAAAAATAACCTGCTCCTAGAGAGGACAAATTAGTCCGAATGATGCAATTGATGCGAGAACAAATGAATGAACAAAAAGAACAAATGGAGCAACAAAGAGCCCAAATGGCCGAACACATGGCTCAATAGAAAGCTCAAATGCTGGAGCACATGGAACAACAGAAAGCCCAACTAACTCAGCAGCAAGAGATGATCTCCCAACAACAAAAAATAATAGAAAACCTATCCAAGGGAAAGGAAACAGTAACCACTAAGGAGGAGACATCTATTGACCCCGAAAGGTGACAAGTAGGCTCTGAGTTAGATAGGGATATGCAAAAAATAGATATAGCCAAGTTCGATGGCAAAGGGAATGGGGAAGAGGCCGAGAGATGGCTAAATAGTCTAGAAGCCTACTTTGCCATTAGAACCCTCTCATCCAAATCTAAGACTTCTTGGGCAGTATTTTGACTAATAGGAGTGGCGACAGATTGGTGGGACACCTATAAGAAAACCCATAATGTGGAGGTCATCGATGTACACTGGGAAACCTTTGTAAAAGCCTTTAAAGATATATTCTTGACTCCATAATTTTACTTAGAAAGGACCACAAAATTTTCAAGATTGACTCAAGGCAATATGACCATTATTGAATATTATCAATGCTTCGTGCAACTGCTTAAATACATGCCTGAGTATGAGCAAAGAACCAAGATTAAGGTCCAAAAATTCCTTTTAGGACTCCACCCAAAAATTGGGCACCTGATCCTGATGTTGAAACCTGCAACCCTCACTGATGCCTGTGACTTGGCTAGGCAGGAAGAGGACAACTATAAGGCCAAGAAGGCCTATTATCAAAAAACCTCTAATAGAGAAGAACCTCAAAGAAAGAAAAATATGGGTTCAGTTAAAAGAGATAGGAACTGGAAGGATCGAAATGAGAACAAAAATAGATTTGGCAAAAACAAGAACCGGTATCAAGGATCTCAGGGAAACAGAGGGGATCAATACAACCGAGGTGGCCATGACAAGAGAAATTTTAAAGATAGATATGATCAAAAATCTAGAAACCCAGGATTTGGCACTAAGGATACCAATAATGGAAATAATAAAGAAAGGGCACCGCGAACTGGTTGCTGGATCTGCAAGGAACCTCATTATGCGGATAAGTGCCCCATGAGAGCTGATAAAAGAAAGGAATCAATAGAACCTACCCATAAGATATTTGTAGCCATAGGTAATCTTAAACTCAATGGGCAAGCTACCCCTTTTTTGTTAAATGGAAAAATTTATGATAGGAATGTAAGTATTTTGATTGATTCTGGGGCAACAGATAGTTTCATTTCTTCTAGCCTTATGAGGGACATACCGGAAAAACCTGGGTATATGGCAAATGGGTGGAAGGTTGAATATGGGTCTGGGCAAACCTATACCATTAATCAATGCTTATTTGACCCTCAGATAATCCTACCTCAAGGAAAAATGGGCTGGAATTTGTATGTAGCCCCATTACATGCTTTTGATATAATCCTAGGAGTGGATTGGCTTAAAGCTCATAAAGCATTATTAAACTTTGAAGAAAGATGGATGGAATTCACTGATGATGCTATGCAGAGGATTCAAATTTATTGTGGATGAAAATCAGTGGAACCTCACCTCCTAACAACCATGCAAGTCAAAAGAGCTATAAAGAAAGGAAGTAAAGTCTTTGTAGTAAAAATTAATAAGAAAGAGGACATTGAGACTGGGACAAGTCTATTTCAGACATATCTAGTACTAAATGATTTCAGGGATGTCTTTCCTGAGGATCTTCTAGGTCTTCCACCCCAAAGGGAATTTGATTTCTCTATAGAACTCCTACCAGGAGCAACCCCTGTAGCCCGAGCACCTTACAGAATGACTACCATTGAGTTACAAGAACTCAAGACTCAACTTCAAGAACTATTAGAAATAGGGCTCATTAAACCTAGTGTCTCTCCATGGGGAGCACCCATTTTATTTGTTAAGAAAAAGGATGGGTCACTAAGGTTATGTATTGATTACAAGATGCTAAATAAGATGACAGTAAAGAACAAGTACTCCTTACCCAGGATAGATGACCTATTTAACCAACTAAAGGGAGTTTCAATATTCTCAAAAATTAATCTTAGGTCTAGCTATCACCAGCTCAGAATTCGAGATGAAGACACCCATAAAACTGCATTTCGAACAAGATATGGCCACTATGAATTTACAGTGCTACCTTTTGGTTTGACCAATGCTCCAACAACTTTTATGAACTTAATGAATAATGTATTCCGGGAACAATTAGACAAGTTTGTATTGGTATTTCTAGATAACATATTGATATACTCCAGGAATAAAGAGGAACATGACCAACACATGAAAATTGTTCTCGAAAAACTTAGAGAGAATCAGTTGTATGGAAAATTTTCGAAATGTGAGTTCTACACCTCCCAAGTATGGTATCTGGGTCATGTGATTTTGGCTGAAGGGATATCAGTGGACCCAAGGAAAATAGAGGCTATCATTGAGTGGCCTGCCCCAACTAATGTCTCTGAAGTACAAATTTTTATGGGATTGGCTGGATATTATCGATGTTTTGTGCAAAACTTCTCTAAGGTAGCTTATCCAATAACCAACCTTCAAAAAAAGGGTAAGGCTTTTAAATGGACTACTCGATGTGAGGAAGCCTTCAAAACTCTTAAATAAAAGTTGACAACAATACCAATTCTAAGAATACCAGACCCTAAACTACCATTCATGGTATGTACCGATGCCTCCATAGAAGGTTTAGGAGGGGTTCTTATGCAGGAAGAAGGCATTATAGCTTATGAGTCCCGAAAACTTAAGAAACATGAGTTGAATTATGCCACCCATGATTTAGAACTAGCAATAGTAGTACATGCTCTTAAAATGTGGAGACACTACCTGTTGGGTAAACCCTTTGAACTCAAGACTGATCATCAAAGTTTAAGATATATTTTTACCCAACCAATGCTCAATGCTAGGCAAAGGTGATGGATGGAATTACTGGCAGAGTATGATTTTGGCATTGAGTATATTAAAGGGAAAGAGAATAAACTAGCCGATGCTCTGAGTCGGAGAAAGTACATTACTACTATAACACAATGCCATTTTGAAATAATTGAACAGATAAGGAATCTCCAACTTCAGGATGAATTCTCGCAAAAATGTCGAGATTTGTTAAGACAAGATTCGAAAAAAGCAAGGGATTTTGAAATACGGGAAAACACGTATTTCAGAAATAGAATGGTGGTGCCAAATGACCAAAACCTAAGGAACATGTTGCTTCAGGAGGCACATTGTGCCCCTTACTCCACTCATCCAGGCTATGTAAAGATGCACGAAAATATGAGAAAAGATTATTATTGGCCAGGAATGAAGAAGGATATCGCAGAATTTGTGGCTAAGTGTTTAGAGTGCCAAAAGGTGAAGGCAGAATATTTACACCCTGTAGGATGCCTATATACACATGATATTCCAATTCATAAATGGCAGGTTGTGACCATGGACTTCATTGTTGGGTTGCCTAAAAATCGTTTCCAGCATGATACCATTATGGTTGTGGTTGACAAATTGACTAAAGTGGCACATTTTCTGCCTGGAAATATTAAATATGGAGCTCCTACAATAGCCCATAAATTTTCTAGGGAAGTGGTATGGCTACATGGTTTCCCCAAAACAATTATATCAGATAGAGATTCTCGGTTCACATCCGAGTTTTGGCAAACATTACATCAAGCATGGGGAACAAAACTTAACATTAGCATCACCTACCATCCTAAAACTGATGGAAAAACGGAAAGAGTAAATCAAGTCTTAGAAGATATGCTTCGGATGTATTGCATGGACCATCAGACTAAATGGGAAGACTACCTTTTTTGGTAGAATTTGCTTATAATAATGGTTACCACACTTCTTTGGGTATGGCCCCATTTGAGGCACTGTATGGGAAAAGGTGCAGAACATCATTATCTTGGAGCAATCCGGAGGATCGGGTAATTATCGGGTCGGATATGGTTAAGGAAATGGAGGAGCAACTCAGCCAAATTTACCAAAGGCTCAAGGAAGCCTCAGATCGGCAAAAGAGTTATGCCGACCTCAAAAGAACTCCAAGAGAATTCTCTGTGGGAGACAGAGTATTCCTAAGGGTTAAGCCAACCAAGAGCTCTATAAAATCCTCTAAACTAAGCCCAATATTTGTAGGACCCTTTACCATTCTTGCCAAAATTAGCCCAATCACCTATAAGTTGGCCTTGCCACCCAACTTGTCAAAAATCCATGATACTTTCCATGTGTCCCTCCTCAAGAAATATATTTTTGATCCTTCTCATGTCTGGAATGTTGATCACTTGCAGATGATCGACCCCCTGCGCATTGAAGTCCAACCTATCAGAGTATTGGGTTTTCAAACCAAGCAATTAAGAAAATGAAATATTGAGCAGTGTAAGGTCCAATGGGACCAATATTCTGAAAACAATGCCACATGGGAAGATGTGGCTATCATGAAAAGACAGTTTCCATTTTTGTTTGAACAATAACTTAAAACAAGTTTTTGAATCTTATGATGATGTAAAAAGTTTGGTTTAAAAATTTTTGGGTTGATAGTGAAGACATGCTTTCATTTCAGTAATTATGATTGAGTTTGACTATATGATTATGTTGTTACTATTTATAGCATGATTTGCTCTTGATCTTATATTTTGGTATGCATTTAAAAACATAGGGACTATGTTTAATCTTAGAGGGGGAGGATGTAACAACCCTCCTAAATATGGCTCTTGTCTTAATCTATTTCTCTACAAGAATATGGTACTGCTAATCGATCTGTGGATGCAGGAACAGATGCACACGCTGGCGGGGAGCATTACAAAAGCATTGGTATCTTCCTCGATCTACGAGCAACGGGTATCCGGGGAAGGTAAGTTGGGATATGATGAGCGGTAGAGTTTTTGCCTATGATAGGGTATTAAATCCCTACTGGCCATCCTTCCGCCAACGGTCCATGTAGATTGCATCCACGTAGCTGCATCTTAGGGTTCTATTTTGATTTTCAAAAATTTATTATTATTATGTTGTTTAAATATTTGAAAACCATATTAAGGTGACAACAATAATAATAATAATGGTAATAATAATAATAATAACAAAAATATTATTTACAATTATAAATAATAATAATTATAACTTTAATAAAATGTATAGCCCTTAATAGACCTTAGAAACTATAAGGCATACAAAAAAATCAAATGAATGGCGGAAGGCAATCGAATCACACCTGGAAAGCCTTGAAGGGAATAAGACACGCATGTGTTTTACAAGTGGCACCCCATGAATTATCCCCATCCTTTATTTAAAGATAAGGAGGAGTGGTCGGAAGGTGGTGGAAGCTTTGGCAATACGACTTGGGGAAGAATTAAGGGAAAACTGGAGCACCATGAAACTTTTGGTCAGGTCAGACTTCCTATGATGGTTTTTCTTTTAAAATATATTTATAATAATTTTTAAAAATGAAAATCTTCTTGCTTAGAACTCTGTGATAAAATGGGGATTGAGGATTTTCTTCGGTATTTGTCTGTGTCTACTTTCTACCGGTTTTAATAAGTATATTTCATCTGCTATTCATTAGACTGTGAAAGCATCTCACGAAAACCCTAATATGGAATCCACCTGGCTGTAAACGCATATCTAGGAAAAACTTTCTAAGAAACTCCTATCTATGAAGGCTTTTCTTGGTAACCCTAACCAGATAATTGCACCTATAACATATATATTTGGATGGGAGTGCTTGTTGCATGGCTTCTGTGTTGAAATTAAGGAATGAGGAATTTGGTATTGCCTTTGTATTTTTTGATTAATATGCATTCTGTAATGAAGGGAATTTATGTTGCATGGTCTTTGGATGTGAGTGCATTTAGGGTAGTGTGCATTCATGGTAGTTGGCTGCTCTGATCCCTTAGTTTTGATGATTTCCCCTTAAACCCCGTTCTCATGGCTCCGGTTGGATGAAGACGAACTCCATTACCAAAAATTCGACGCTCAACAATAATGCTGCCATGGTCATTATGCTTATTATGTGTTATGTATTTTCAATATCCTGTTATATGTATATGTTTTTAGAACTCCTCAAAAAATATTTAGTGGGGTATCCCTTCTATCCAGTATATGAATGACTATATTTCAGCATGTCTGTGGATTATATTTACGAGAACAGGAGAAAATGTTGTTATGAAAGTGATATGTGTTAGTCTTACAATGACACTGAGAGGGGGGTGAATCAGTGTAGCTCTTTAAACTTGAATTTATAGCTCTTAATACAGCAACAATTAAAACTTATTACTAGATACAACAAGTATAACAAAAGAGCATCACACAACACAAGATTTAACAAGGTTCACCAATGTGGCTACTCCTCAAAAATGACTACTTGGACTACCATCCAAATCCAGCCTTTGCAAAGCACCAACTTTACAATCAATTTACCAAACACACTGGAAGGAGCACCAACCCCTAATTTACCAATAGAAAGGAGCACCAACCCCGATTTACCAAAGACCAACTGGAAGGAGCACCAACCCCGATTTATAAAAAAAAGCACCAACCCCTAATGCCAAGCTGCAACCTGGACTTCAATTTGAATCTATAAGTTTGATAGTAAGATACCTTTGCTTTTGCAAGACCCTGACTGGTCTTCTTCACCTTTGCATTCTCTATGCACTCTGCTCTCTCTGCACAATCACTTCACACACTCTGCTTCATTACAATCAAACTTCACGATCATCTTCTCCCTTTTGCACTCTGCTCTCTTTGCAAATTTTGCACTTAGCATGATTCGACATGACTTGCTCTCTATGCACTACGACCGAACTTCACACACTTCAACATTCTTAAATCTCCAAACAACCCTCCTTTTATAACAACATTTTTATGATGAAAACCCTAATCTTAGTCGATTGTAAACCCTAATCTTAGTCGGCTTTCATAACAACTATAAACCCTAATTTTAGTCGATTATCATCGGTCTTCATCGACTTCAACTCAACCATGAAAATACATGTCACGATATCGTGACACTTTCTTTCTCTCTCTTTCTCCTTGCTTTGGCCCCAAAAATACATGTCACGATATCGTGACACTTTTTCTTTCTCTCTCTTTCTCTTTGCATCGTATCGCAAAATGCTACATGTCACGATATCGTGACACTTTTTCTCCTTGCTCTTTCTCTTAGCTTTGGCCCATGAAAATACATGTCATGATATCATGACACTTTTTCTCTTTACGCTTTCTCTATTCTTTTACATGTCACGATATCGTGACACTTTTGCTTCCAAAGACTTTGACTTTGCTTTTGTCACGATATCACGACACTTCTCCTCAAAGTCTTCTCTACTTTTGTCACAAAATCATGACACTTCTACTTTCGTACTTCTTTGCTTTTGTCACAAAATCGTGACACTTCTACCTTCGAAGTCTTCTTCTACTTTTGTCATGAAATCGTGACACTTCTTTCTACTTAACTTCTTTGCTTTTGTCATGAAATCATGACACTTCGCTTCGAAGTCTTCTTTCTGCTTTTGTCATGAAATCATGACACTTCGCTTCGTACTTCACTTCTTTCTTTTGTCATGAAATCATGACACTTCTTCTATCTTGCTTTCTCTTTGTCATGAAATCATGACACTTCTCTTCCATACGCTTCTCTCTCTTTTTTTAGTCAGAAAATGCGACATGTCACGAAATCATGACACTTTTCCAACTTACTTTCTCTCTCCTATTTTAGTCACGAAAATGCGACATGTCACAAAATCGTGACACTTTTCTTACTTGTTCTCTTTCTTCGAACTTGTCGCAAAATCGTGACACTTCTTCCTACTTTCTCTTTTTCTTCCAACATGTCATGAAATCATGACACTTTTCCACTTGCCTTTTTCTCTTCCAACATGTCACGAAATCGTGACACTTTTTCCTGCTTTCTCTTTCTCTTCCAACATGTCATGAAATCGCGATAGTTTTTCCACTTGCCTTTTTCTCTTCCAACATGTCACGAAATCATGACAGTTTTTCCTGCTTTTTCTCTCTCTTCCAACATGTCACGAAATCATGACAGTTTTTCCACTTGCCTTTTTCTCTTCCAACATGTCATGAAATCGTGATAGTTTTCCACTTGTTTTTCTCTTCCAACATGTCGTCGAAATCGTCATAGTTTTTCCACTTTTTCTCTCTTCCAACATGTCACGAAATCGTGATAGTTTTTCCTCTTTTTTCTCTCTTCCAACATGTCACGAAATCATGACATTTTTCTTCCTTTGTATATGTCGCGATATCGCGACACTTTTCTTACTTGTCTTTTTCTTTGATCTTTTGCATATGGGCCACTTCGGTCTTCTTGGAAAATCACTGTACATACTCGAATAACCTTTGAAATCCTGTCTTCTGCATCTGAATAGCTTTTGAACTTCCTATCCACTACATCAACAGATCTATCTGACTGTGTTGACAACAATGACAATATCGTTGTTGCACCTTGCTCAACAATCTCCCCCTTTGGAATTGTTGGCAACACATGTGCAATTTCCTATAACTCTTCTCCCCCTTTGACAATAATACCAAAGGGCTACTGCAGACTCCCCCTGAGTCCATGCACAACATTCTCAAGCACAATTTATTACACTTAGCAAAAATCATGAACATGAGCAAAAAGATAATCAAATACTTAAATGCTCCCCCGAGAATGTGATCCCTGTAGCTAGTCAATTCTTGGGAAGTGTGACCACTCCCAATTTATTGCGAAGGTACTCAAAAACTTCCTTGGGCAATGGTTTTGTGAAGATATCTGCTACTTGCTCTGTAGTTGGAACAAAATCCAACTTAACCTCACCTTCCGCAACTTTCTCCTTCAAAAAGTGATACCTGATAGCAATGTGTTTTGTGCGTGAATGCATAACCGGATTCTTGGAGATGTTAATGGCACTGGTGTTATCACACTTAACTGATATTGGCTCACTGAAGCTAATACCAAGATCTTTCAGGGTTTGTTTCATCCATAATACCTATGTACAACATGTTGTCGTTGCAATATATTCTGCCTCTGCTGTCGATAAAGAAACTGACTCTTGTTTCTTACTGTGCCACGTGACCAATCTGTCTCCAAGATAGAATGCACCTCCACTGGTACTCTTTCTGTCATCTACACATCCTGCCCAATCTGCATCTGAATACGAAATAAGGGTGAAGTCTTTACCTTTTGGATACCATAACCCATACTCCATAGTACCCTTGAGGTACCGAAGAATCCTCTTCACTGCTGTCACATGAGTCTCCTTGGGATTAGCCTGAAATCATGCTACCATGCATACTGCCTACAAAATATCTAGTCTGGTAGCTGTCAGGTACAGTAAGCTTCCAATCATAGATCTGTACATGGTTTGATCAACAGGTGGAGATTTGTCATCCTTGCTCAACTTGCAACCTGTCGTCATGGGAGTGCTAACTGGCTTACAATCCTCCATTGTGAACTTTTTTAACATCTCTTTCACATATTTAACTTGAGAAATAAATATGCCCTTCTTATTTTGATTAACTTGCAACCCGAGGAAATACGAAAGTTCACCAATCATTGACATTTCAAATTCTTTCTCCATCTTATTTGCTAAATCTTTACATGACTCATCTTTGTCGTTGCCAAATATGATATCATCTACGTATACAACAAGAACAATAAGATGCCCATTTTCTATTTTGACATACAAATTACTATCCACCATACCTTTCTTAAACCTTTGTTGGGTGAGATAGTTGTCTAGCCTTGCATACCATGCTCGGGGTGCCTGTTTTAAGCCATATAATGCTTTCTTCAACTTGCAAACAAAGTTGGGATCATCACCAAGTTGGAAACCATCTGGTTGCTCAATATAAACCTCTTCTTCAAGTTTCCCATTCAAAAATGCTGATTTCACATCCATTTGATAAACTTTGAAATTCTTGTAGACTGCTAAAGCTAGAAACATTCTAATTGCCTCTAGTCTAGCTACTGGTGCAAAAGTTTCCTCAAAGTCAATGCCTTCAACTTGTGCATAACCCTTACATACCAATCTTGCTTTATTTTTGACTACCTGTCCGTCTTCATTCAATTTGTTTCAAAAAATCCATTTAGTCCCGATTATATTTTTATTTGCAGGTCTAGGTACTAACTCCCAAGTTTCATTTTTCTCGATCTGATCTAATTCTTCATTTATTGCCTTCATCCAACTTTCATCTTTGCTTGCATCAGCAACATTTTTGGGCTCAATGTTGGATAATAGAGAGTAGTTACTTACTACTCTTCTTCTTGTCTGAACACCAACTTTGGGGTCTCCAATTATTTGCTCTCTAGGATGATTTTTCTGCCAATTGCCTGTTTTGAATTTCTTATTTTCTTCCACTTCTGAATCACAACTTAAATCATCCGAGTCAATTTTTTGTATCTTTTCCATTTCGTTTTCCTCATCTCCTTCAATAACCTCTTCATAAATTGGGTAGTTCGTTTCATAGCTAATTACTCGTTCTCTACCTTCATCAAATTTAACATCGGCACTGTCCACAATTTTCTTTAGCCTCTTGTTGTAGCATTTGTAAGCTTTGCTTTTTGATGAATAACCAACAAAAATACCTTCATCCGCTCTATCTTCAAACTTACCAAGATTATCTTCAGTTCTTTTGATGTAGCACTTGCTGCCAAAAACTTTGAGGTATTTTGTTGTTGCCCTTTTACCGAACCACAACTCATAAGGAGTTTTGCTTTCATGTGTTCTCAGCATGTACCTATTTTGGATATACACCGTAGTATGGACTGCTTCTTTCCAAAATCTGTCTGCTACTCTGCTTTCAGCCAACATAGTCCGTGCCATTTCCTGCACTGTCCTGTTCTTTCTTTCTACCACTCCATTCTGCTGAGGTGTCCTGGCTGCTGAAAACTGTCTCCTAATACCGTATTTTTCATAGTACTCTGTAAACTCCTCTTGAAATGAATTCTCCTCCTCTATCTGATCTTAAACATTTGATCCTCTTTCCTGTTTCATTCTCAACATGGTTTTTGAAAATCTTGAACATATCAAAAGCTTCTGATTTATGCTTCAAGAAAAATATCCATGTCATTCTGGAATAGTCATCAATGCACAACATAAAATATTTGTCACCATTTATGCTTTGTGTTCTCATGGGTCCACATAAATCAGTGTGTATTAGTTCCAAAGGTTTGCTTGTGTAGTACTCTTTTGTTTTGAATGTGACTCTAGTTTGCTTCCCCTTTTGGCATGAAGCACAAATGTTGTTTGCAGGTTTGCTGATGGTGGGAATATCTCTCACTGCCCTTTTTGAGGTGATTTTTACTAGATTATCAAAACTGATATGACCGAGTCTCTTGTGCCACAACCAATTTTCTTCTTCCTGTCCAATAAAACAAGCTCCTTTTGAAGTCTCTGAGAGCGTGTACAGGTTGCCAGATGTCCTTGATCCAGTTGCTATCAATTTTCCACTATTTGTTTTTCTGACTTCACAACCCTGCTTCATAAAAACTACTTCATGACCTTTATCACAAATCTGACTTACGCTCAACAAGTTATGTTTCAAACCATCCACAAACAAGACTTCTTCTGACTTAATTTTTTCGTCACTAATTTTAACCGAACCTTTGCCAACTATCTTAGCTCCATCATTATTTCCAAACTTTACTGAACCACCTTCATATTTCTGTAACTTCTCAAATTTTTGTTTGTCACTTGTCATATGACTGGAGCATCCACTATCAAGTATCCATGGTACATATTTATTCTGTGCTTTAAATGTTGTTTGTACGATTAAGGATTCCTTTTCTTCCTTAAGTCGCTCTTTTCCTTTCCACTCCATTTTGATAGTAGTTTTGGGTTCTTGTTTTGCCTTTCCCTTATCAATAGCTTGTGCATGTTTTTCGAGAAGTTTTCTATTTTGTCTCATCCTATTTGGTTGAAATTTTCTTCCCTAAAACTGATTTGATGCAAATGTACTTCTACAGTTTCTTGCAATGTGCCCAAAATTATGACAGTTATAACATTCTACCGTATAATTCATCGGAGGAGAAAAAGCATTTCTACTGGTGAAATTCCTTGGTCTTACATTATATTTGCAGTCTGAGATTTTATGTCCATAGCCATTGCATTTAAAACAGAAACCAGAAAAGGGATAATTGAACCTGGGTGATGGTCTTTGCCATGTTGTCGTAGGAGCCATAGGTCTTCTTCTTCTTTGATGTGTGACATTGGTGAATCCATCATTGTCAATTCTCCTTTCGTGCCTGGCATTATTGCTTTCTTTTGCATGAGACGTTTTTCCTTGATCAACCTGTTTCTTATCTTCATTCTTTATGGATTCTACATTTCTGGCCTTTGATCCATTTGATGATTCTCCTTCGATGAAACCTAGACCAAATTTGATGCCTGCAGGCCTTTGGTCATTTATGATCTTATCCAACTTCATAGAACTTTCTTCACGTTTGTGATAACAACTAATTTTCTTATTCATCTCTTCTAGCTGCATTCTTAAACCAACAATCTCTTCTTCTAGCTTGCTGCAATAATCTATTTTCATGGTTATTTGCACTTCGAGATCTTCGAAGATTTTCTTGGATTCTTCTATCTGTACTTTCAAACTGGTTATGATTTCATTTGCATCCTCAAGCTTTCTTGAAATTTTCTTATTCTTTTTCCTTTCTATCTTCCACTCTTCAAGTGCAGAGATCAACTCACCTTCTAGATCTACTTCAGCCTCAGGGTTTTCACCACATACTTCAGAGTTCACTCCTTCTTCCTTTTCTGATTTTACTTCTTCAAATGCCATGAAAAGAGCTTCACCTGTTTCCTCTTAGAATCCTCACCGGAGTTGTCTTCTAATGAACTGGCATTCCTGGAGATGAAACTTTTCTTCTTGAAGTTGCCTTTTCTGAAATTCATTTTCTTCTTCCAGTCACTTCTTTCTTGGTGCGATCCTTCATCATTTTTGTTCTTCTCTTTAAGTGGACATTTAGTCGCAAAATGCCCAATGCCTCCATAGTTGAAACATTTAAGCGGTAGCTTTCCTCTGTATTTTCCTTTTCCCCTTTTTAGTTTTCTAACAAAGTTTGCTTCCATTTCATCTGATGTCTCTTCTTCCTCGGACTCTTGTTTTGCATTTTTATCTTTAAGGGCTTTAAAAGCCGCTTCTCTGTCTGTGGGTTTAGATCTTCCTATCCTCATCTCATATGCAGTCAAAGAACCATACATCTCATCTATACTAAAATAATTTAGATTTTTAGCTTCTTCTATCACTGAGACTTTAGAATCAAACCTTTGAGGAAGAGATCTTAATACCTTTTTCACGACGGTAGAGTCTTCGATATCCTCGTCGAGTCCTCTGATCGCATTAATGATTCCATTAACTCTCAGCATATATGCCTCAATGTTTTCATCGTCATTCATCTTTAATGCTTCGAACTGAGCTCGATGTGTCTGTAACTTGGCCTCCTTGATCTTATCGTCTCCTTCATGAATACTCCTTAGTTTGTCCCATATCTCTTTTGCCATTTTACAGCTCATGATCTTTACTAGTTCACTGTCTGCTAATCCGCACATGAGAGCATTCTTTGCTTTTGAGTTATTTTCAAATAGTTTCTTTTCGTCAGCCTCTTTTGGAGGAGTGATGGGTATTGTGTATCCACTAACTACTGAATCCCAGATGTCGTATCCCAAAGCACAGAGATATGTTTGCATCCTGATTCTCTAGAATACGTAATTAGATCCATCAAACAATGGTGCTTTGTTTGATGAGAAGCCTTCACCACCTGCCATTGTGTTACTTCCAAGATCACCCTAGCCAGTTAAGCTTGTACAGGAACTTAGCTCTGATACCAATTGTTAGTCTTACAATGACACTGAGAGGGGGGGTGAATCAGTGTAGCTCTTTAAACTTAAATTTATAGCTCTTAATACCATAGAAATTAAAACTTATTACTAGATACAACAAGTATAACAAAAGAGCATCACACAACACAAGATTTAACGAGGTTCACCAATGTGGCTACTCCTCAAAATGATTGCTTGGACTACCATCCAAATCTAGCCTTTGCAAAGCACCAACTTTACAATCAATTTACCAAGACCCACTAGAAGGAGCACCAACCCCTAATTTATCTCACCAAAAAGGAGCACCAACCCTGATTTACACCAATAAAGGAGCACCAACCCCTAATGCCAAGCCCAACCTGGACTTCAATTTGAATCTATAAGTTTGATAGTAAGATACCTTTGCTTTTGCAAGACCCTGACTGGTCTTCTTCACCTTTGCATTCTCTATGCACTCTGCTCTCTCTACACAATCACTTCACACACTCTACTTCATTACAATCAAACTTCACGATCATCTTCTCCCTTTTGCACTCTACTCTCTTTGCAAATTTTGCACTTAGCATGATTCGATACGACTTGCTCTCTACGCACTACGACCGAACTTCACACACTTCAACATCTCTCAAATTCTCCAAACAACCCTCCTTTTATAACAACATTTTTATGATGAAAACCCTAATCTTAGTCATATATAAACCCTAATCTTAGTCGGCTTTCATAACAACTGTAAACCCTAATTTTAGTCGATTATCATCGGTCTTCATCGACTTCAACTCAACCATGAAAATAAACATGTCACGATATCATGACACTTTTTCTTTCTCTCTTTCTCCTTGCTTTGGCCCCAAAAAATACATGTCACGATATCGTGACACTTTTTCTTTCTCTCTCTTTCTCTTTGCATCGACAAAAATCTACATGTCACGATATCGCGACACTTTTTCTCCTTGCTCTTTCTCTTAGCTTTGGCCCGAAAATACATGTCACGATATCATGACACTTTCTTCTCCTTATGCTTTCTCTATTAATTTGTCATGATATCATGACACTTCTACTTCCAAAGACTTCGACTTTCTTTTGTCACGATATCACGACACTTCTACCTCCAGCTTCAACTTACTTTGTCAAAATCATACACTTCTTTCTGCTTTTGTCATGAAATCATGACACTTCTACCTTCAAAGTCTTCTTCTCTACTTTTGTCATGAAATCATGACACTTCTACTTTCGTACTTCACTTCTTTGCTTTTGTCATGAAATCATGACACTTCTCCTTCAAGTCTTCTTTCTACTTTTGTCATGAAATCATGACACTTCGCTTCGTACTTTACTCTCTTTCTTTTGTCACAAAATCATGACACTTTTCACTTCTTTTTTGTCATGAAATCATGACACTTCTTCCTACTTACTTTCTCTCTTTCTTTTGTCACGAAAATGCGACATGTCACGAAATCGTGACACTTTTCCAACTTACTTTCTCTCTCCTATTTTAGTCATGAAAATGCGACATGTCACAAAATCGTGACACTTTTCTTACTTGTTCTCTTTCTTCGAACTTGTCACGAAATCGTGACACTTCTTCCTGCTTTCTCTTTTTCTTCCAACATGTCACGAAATCATGACAATTTTTCCACTTGCCTTTTTCTCTTCCAACATGTCACGAAATCACGATAGTTTTTCCACTTTCCTTTTTCTCTTCCAACATGTCACGAAATCATGACAGTTTTTCCACTTGCCTTTTTCTCTTCCAACATGTCACGAAATCATGATAGTTTTTCCACTTGCTTTTTCTCTCTTCCAACATGTCACGAAATCATGATAGTTTTTCCACTTGCCTTTTTCTCTTCCAACATGTCACGAAATCATGACAATTTTTCTTGCTTTTCTCTCTCTTCCAACATGTCACGAAATCGTGACAGTTTTTCTTGCCTTGTATATGTCGCGATATCGCGACACTTTTCTTACTTGTCTTTTTCTTTGATCTTTTGCATATGGGCCACTTCGGTCTTCTTGGAAAATCACTGTACATACTCTGAATAACCTTTGAACTCCTGTCTTCTGCATCCGAATAGCTTTTGAACTTCCTGTCCACTGCATCAATAGATCTATCTGACTGTGTTGACAACAATGACAATATTGTTGCTGCACCTTGCTCAACAAGTATGATGACTTATGTATATTGGGTTTGCTTCCAATTGTGTATACCTAAGGTATAAGATATTGTATACATTTGGATATTATAAATCTGTCACTGTTGGATGACTCCTATGTATTAGGTTTGCTTCCAATTGTGTATACCTAAGGTATGGGATACTATATATATTTGTATATTATAAATCTGCCACTGTTGGATGACTTTTGGGTATTGGGTTTGCTTCCAATCATAAGGTATAGGATGTTGTTTATAATTTTTATGTTGTAAATTTGTCACTGTTAAATCATGTTAAATATATATATATATATATATATATATATATATATATATATATATATATATATATATATATATATATATATATATATCGTTGAATATATTAACTAAGAATGGGGGAAAATAATTTTATTTCTTGATTTTGAACACCTGAAGCTTGTGACGAATGTTACGCTAGGTATATGGACACACTGTTTTCCATTCTGTACATATTAGAGAATATTGGCTGGCAATTCTGGTATTAGAAAGGTGGATGATGTTATATATTGTGAAATTACATGCGCCGCTTGTTCAAATGAGTTTGTATGACATCATATATGTGACAATTAAATTGCCTTTACTTTTGTATGATAAAAAACTTAATAGTGAACTCTATCAGATCTCTGGGTTTAGTTATTTTTGGACATGTCTTGGATTGTTTAAAAACAAAGAAAATTGCTATTATTTGACAGAGTAGTTTTGCTGCCTGATTGAATCCTGAAAGAGACAAACTTTGACACCAATGTTATGTTGATTCCTAGAAATTAGAATATGACAGTTATTAAAACCCTCCCATGGGTATGATGTTAATTTTGTTAAGACTCCCAAGATCATTCAACAGATTCAAATTAACCATATGAGTGGAAGTTATGGCGAATAAATCTCAAACAAAACCAAATATTAAAGAGGGCATTAAAATATTTATCGAGTCTTTTGCCACGTCCTTGTAGAATTAATTTAAGGCACACCAAATGATTACTCCTATGGAGGTCACCTATGGTTATACTTGATTTATTGGCAAACAGTATATATTTTCAAAAATTCAAATGAAATCCTTTATGTCGTTGTGACACAAATCCCTTGGAAATGTTTGAGAAACCAATCCATGGCGACAATCACTCAATTTGTTCTATATGAGTTAGTGATGAAATTTTATTGCCACTTGGGGCTGTGTGCCTAAGGTTGGTGGGGAATAAAAATTGAAGTTATATGTTCACATGGAAAATTTTGCAGCATCATCCTAAAAACCGTAGCCTCCCTTGCTCTTAAAACCATCTCGATTTGGGGTCAGCCTTGGGTGATATTTTGTCTCTGATATGCATTAAATTTTGAATCGTGTTGGTATTCTTTTTTAAGGTGACTAATTGAGTATCTTCAGCCAAGAGTCGGCACTCATTTTGGAATAATGGGTTCATGATTCTATTAAATCATAAGAATTATTAGGATATGTCGTATCCAGATTTGACCTCGAGTGTTTATGAAAACTAGGGTCAAATCATTCCTGATACCTTGATAACTGCACCTTAACATAGACTTAAGATTTGATGCATTATGAAATGAATCTTTATTTTGAGTTATTCAGTGAATTGTACATGACATGATTTGATAATAATCTAGGGAATCAAAATATATTGGAATTCGAAAAGTTTAATCAAGGGCCTTTTATCCAAAATTTAGAATGTTTCGGATTTATTAGATTTAAAACCTTATCATGTTGATTTGGATTTCTTTTTTTTAAATAAAAAATATATATACCTTTTTGTCATAATTATATTGAGGAAAATGTTATTTGGCTTTATGCTTTATTTTTATTGGCTTTATGCTTTAAATATAAAGGGAAAATGTTATTTGGCTGTATATTTAGAAAAATAAGAGGGAAAATGTTATTTGGCTTTATGCTTTAATGTTATTGGCTTTATGCTTTAAAGATAAAGGGAAAATATTATTTGGATTCGTGCTTTAGAGATAAAAGGGAAAACATTATTTGGCTTTATGTTTTAAAGATAAAGGAATGTGTTAAATTAGCTTTATGCTTTGAAGGTGTAAGGGAAACATTATTATTTGGTTCTATGCTTTGGCTTTTAAAGATAAGCGACTTACATGTATATGATGTTTAAGAATAAGAGCATGATGAATTATTATTATTCAAATTAGTTATTGACACTTATACTGGAACTTGAGAAGACTAGAATACACCTTAATTGACCATTTGGAACATCATAAATAAATTTCAACCATATCCCATAAAACTTAGTCAAACCCTATTAAATATGCCTTCGAAAGTGGGAGGATAAAAACTCGTTCTACAAAACCTAAGATTATGGGTAGACAATATTGACTTCAAACGATAACAGTGTTCGTGGGTAGAAAAAAACCATGCACAGGGGTAACCACATATTTGACGAGAAAGGTTAGAATGGGAGGTAATGAAGGGATGTATGGGTATCCTTTCTAGGTTATCATTGCTAGTGGTTGAGTGGCAGAATGTGCTTGACTAGGTGATTCGGAGAACACGATGGTATGGGACATCATGTTGGTTAATCAACACATGACACTGGGTGGTTACCAGGGCATTGGTAAGACCCTATACGATGCTCTAGGGTGAGTGGTTAATCGTCTAGCTTGAACATGTATGCACTAAGTCTTACATGGGAAAGAAGTCCTAAGATTGGGCAATCATGTAAGACATGGTAAAGTAAGCATCACACCTCTAGGTGATATGGTCCCTAGAGGAAAATAAACTCACTGCCTAGACTTGGGATCTCAGGAGGAGAGTGAATTTCAAATGGAAACTATGCGGGATCTGGCCAATCCTGATCTCATGAGTATTTTGGCTACAGCGGAATGGCACTCGTGAATACAATATCAACATGCTCAAACTAGAAAAAGAAATTGATAAGAATATAACAAAGAAAATTTTTGACAACCAAGTGTTAGTAACTTGGGATGATTAGACAACGAAGTGGTTATGACTTGGGGTGTTACAACTTCAAATGTGATTGCTTCCAATCCATTATTTAGCATGCCTATTGCTACTAACATTTTCTCTACTAAATTTATTGTTTAAAATAATTCTAGAATAAATAACATGATGATTTATTTTGGATCATATCATCCAAATGCTCAATATTATCTGCAATCTCAATTTATAACACAACTAGTTCCTTATCTTGGATTCTAGGATCTAAATTCTATGTTAGAACAACTAACAAAAAAATTCTGAATTTAAGCAACAATTGACCTCCGTTCAAGAAGTTGCAACAAAAAAATATTCTTATAAATATTATTGTAACCAACCTATAAATCCTACCCTCATTAATATACTCTATCCTTTGGTATTTATGCTACCAAAATTTTGGATGTATAAGGAAGAAGACAATCCAATAGAGCAGCTTCAATTTTTTGAGTTGCATGCCATAACATTGCCTATGATAAGATGTTGTTACTAAAGCCTTGGTGGTGAGGCTCTAGAATGGTTCTACCAATTTCCCCACCACTCAGTCAAGATTTATTTTTATTTGGTTGAAATGTGTATTCAATGGTTAATGACTTGTATTAGTTGAAACAAGGCAAAAATGAATCCCTCAATGAATACTTACCTTCATGGCTGACATCAGTCAAACAAATATCTTTTGCTATACCACTTAGAGATATTTTTCATATTTTTAAATGTAACTTATAAGAACAGATGTCATACCCACTAGAGATAACCCATGTAATATCCTTTAATGATGTAGTAGATATTGCTAAGTAAATGAAAGTCACCCTCTAACGTAGAGGGCAGTTAAAAACTAAAAATAAAGATGAAAATCCATCTTCTTCTAACACTAAAGGATAGTATAAAAAAACATGTTATGGATCATAGCATAACTGATTCTCACCCCAATAATAATTCTAAAACATGTATTGTTAATACTATTATAATAATAACTATAAGCTTACTGTAGTGGTAAGGTCTTTGGTTTCTCTTTGGGAGGTCCAAGGTTCAAACCCCACTCAGTATGAGGGGACCATGACCCCTCATACAAACGTGTGTAAAATCATTGAAAAAATATTGTTATAACATTACAAAAATTAATTCTAGCCAAGACTCAAGAAAATCCTCCCAAAAATTTACCAAGTTAAACCAATCTATATTATGTGTTGACGCGATTATTAGATGCTAAGATGATAGAACTACCTCCTATAAGGTGTTAGAGTATATTACATTATTTTGTACATGCCAATGTACCACCTTGGGTACATTTCTATATTAGGAGTTTATATTATATTAAGGTTTTAGTAGTTACATAATTTAATGTAATAAATGCACAAGTGTTAGAATGTGCAATGATGTAAATGTGCATGTAGTCCACATGTACATGAGTCATAGGATAGGTAGATGAAGATTCATGGGTAGAGTAAAGTTCAAGGGACATATATTCCTATATATAGACCTTTGAGAAAGGTGAGCAGATAGTTAGTAAGTAGAGAGTGGTAGAATAACATTAGTACATAGCGTATAGTAGTGAGTAGGTACAATAAATATCTTTCAAACAATTTATGGAGTGTTCATTATCCATTATATTGCATTGTACTATTTTTGTGAGCTTTCATTAATTGCATATTTTTGAGTTATTGCAGAAGTTTCTCATATAGTTTTCCTACATATTATAGTGCCATTATCATATAGTTATCATTGCTTGCTCATTTTACATTTTATGGTTGAATTTCCTTTAATATATCATCAAAAGCTAACATAAGGTAGAATTATACTGATAGGAAAAATCTTCCTTGGTTTAAGGTTGACCACCAATGTACTTTTCATTGCACAAATGGTCACCACACAAACAAATATATCACCCTTAAAAATATGGTACAAAACCTTATCAATGAAGGTTGTCTAGTAGTTGGCTGTCCTAAACAAGCAATAATCCTCTAACCAAAGTCTAGAGATATTTTAGGAACTTTTACCCAAAAATTGACAAAATGCTACTAATCACATTTAATATAAAAATTTTCCCCCATAAAATCAAAATCTAGTAAGGATAATTCAAGTTAGCATTGTGACAAGACAAAAAGCTAGAGGAAAAGGTCAAAACTTTGATCCACCCTTCAAGCCTCCTCTGGTATTGCAGCCCAGACATGTTATTGCTTCTAAAGAACCAAAGTTGGTTATAAAACTACAAGATAAATGTAGAAAATATTTTAACCTCCAACAACAATTAAATGACACATCGAAAAAAATCTCTATCCTTGAGTTACAAACTTATTGGACATTTTGAGTCCATAGAGTTGTCATTGATGTCAGGACATGAAATTGTCATTGAAGCCAAAGAGTGAATCACCATTGATGCCAGAATGCCAAAAGGAGCAATGCAAAAGTTTGATAGTAAAGGAGCTTCATAATATTTATTTTTAAATATTATGGGAAGCAAATTAAAAGGTTTTTAATTAAAACCACAATGGGCATAATATAACAGGTTTTTTATAAAAACCAAGGAGGCTTTAATTTCAAATTAAAAAGCCCATGGAAATATTTAATATTTAATTTATAAATATTTAAATTCAAAATTGAATTTAAATTTTATAAATAAATATTATTCAAATGACAATACCAAATGTCATTTTCATCGACGTGCAAATAAGATATTATCCCCATCGATGTGAAGAAGGAATAAATCAAAACACATATATATGGCCTTTGCTAAGGCCCAAACAAAGATGTAAGATTTGCAATTCGAATTCGAACGTGTTGCATTGCATGGAGGAGAGAGAGAGAATCATGCGCAGCATAAATCTCGTGATCCAAGGTATTGAAAAAGATAAGGTGCCAAGATCCTAGCACCATTCGGTGGCTAGCGTAGGTGGCAAAGGTTCGACGCTTGCGAAAGGGAGGTTACGGGTTCAAAACCCGGTGGCAGCAATTTTGAGGAAGCCCTTTTCATTTTGGTTTTGGTGCCAGTGGATAGGACAAAGAGCACATGGGGAGTTTAGCTCCCACGTGAGCGCTTAGCTCACGCGGCAGCCAAGGCCATGGCTAAGGCGCTTGAGGAGGCAGCATCATGGGTTCAAAACCCACTAAGGGCAAAGGTAATAATTTTGGTTTAAATTTTTGTTTGCCCTAAGGTTGTTGTGAGTATATTGGGAGGTATAAGGTGATAATTAAATTGGATTAATTTACCTAAGTGTTAAGGTGATTTTTGGGCATGGTAAAAGTTGTTCTTGATTAAGTTGCATTATTTTATAAATTATTTTATTTGATAAGTGCAATTTAAGAAAGGAGTTATAAGTAGAAATTGTGTTATATTTTACAAGAGGTTTTGATGAAAATTATGATGTTGAAATTTATTATTGAGATGGAGCAATAAGGTGTATTTGGGATTTAATTTATCTTTGTGTTTGAGGTAAATTGTGAAAAGTGTTAGGGTGATAATTCTTGTCATCTAACCCTTTGTACTTGGCAAAGAAAGTTGTGAAAATTGATACTAGGTTTTGAAGATCATTCTACATCAAGAAAAAGGTATGGGCATATTCTTCCATGGTTGAGTTGATTGGTTGGTTTTCTGGAAAACAACTTTGGAGTGAAAAGGACTTAATTAGGTTTCCTTATTTGAGTGTGTTGAGTTAATGCTTCAAGGTTTTCTGGAATAAAGAGTTGTTGTTAAAACCTTGTTTGATAAGCATTGTTGTTGAAGCCATTGGTTAAGTGAAGAACTTGAACTAGGGTTTGTAAAAGATCATGAGTATCATTGTTATGTGAGATTGGTTGATAAGCATTGTTGGAAATATTTTGAGTGAGTGTTCATGTGCTTGGACTAGGGTTTGTGAGCAAGGATCATTTCATTGAGTGATTGGTTGAGTAGAGTTGGTTGAGCCTAGTCAAGTGAATGTGTGAAGTGATTGTTCAAGTTCTATAAAATAAATTATTCTATATTCTAAATTGATTTGAGAAAGTGGTTGAGTGTTGATGAGTGTGAAACATATTGAGTCTCTAACAATTCTTTGTATGTTTCCAAAAGAGTGATTGAAAGTAATTGAGCATTGAGGTAAGTGTGAAGCATATTGAGTCTCTAACAATTCTCTTTATGTTTCTATGAGATTGGACAAGTTCAAGTGTGGACTTGTTGAGCAGATTTGAGGTAAGTCTTTGAGAAGACTTGTGGATAGATTTGTGTGAGCTTTTGTGAAAGCTTACAATACATATTGAGAGATTTTAATTTAGGGGGAGGGGGGGGGGGGGGGAGGGGGGGGGGGGGGGGGGGGGGGGGGGGGGAGGATATATTTGTGCTAGATCGAAGGACTGTGTTTGTAGAAAATTTGAGGATAGAGTTTGGTGCAGATTTGAGGATAGGTTTGTGCTAGACCAGAGACAGATATTGAGCAGATTTGTGCTAGACCAAAGGATTGTGTTTAGTGCAGATTTGAGATAGAGCTTTGGAGGTGATAGAGTATAGAGGTGATAGATAGTCTCTAGTGGATAGAGATCCATTAGCCAGGGCAGTGAGGACAGGTGTCTTCAGTGGATAGAGATCCATTAGCTAGAGTAGTGGGGGTAATAGTTCTTCTAGAAGATCACCAACCAGAGCTAAGGAGAAAGGAGTTCTCCTATGGATAGAGATCCATGAACTTGATTAGGGGATTGGTGTCTCCTTTGGATAGAGATCCATAAACATTGTAATAGGGAAAGGATTCCCAAGAGATTGATTGAGGAAATTTTAGTGAAATATTTTCTCCATGGAGTAGCCCACATTGGGTGAACCATGTAAAATTGGTGTCTCTATTGTGTGTGGTGATTTATGCATTGTTTGATTACTATTGTTGATATTGCTATATTTACATTGCATAATATTGATTGGGAAAGAAAAGTAAAAAGTGGTCTTATACTGTTCACCCCCCTCTCAGTATAAGCTTGTGTTCTTCAATTGGTATCAGAGTAGGTTCCTTCGAAAGAGTTTAATAGCTTGAAGGAAAATCTTTCAAGAACACAATGGATTCTAAGAATGTGTCCTCGGATAATCCAACACCAATATTTGATGGAAGTGATTATATATATTGGAGTATGAGAATGAAGATTCACTTGATGGCACTTGGCAATGAAATTTGGGAAGTAGTTGAAAATGGATACATACCACTAGTTGATCCACCTACAGATAAGGAAGGTAAGCTTCTACAACATTACAATTCAAAAGCAATGAATGCAATTTTGAGAGGTTTGCATAGAACATAGTCCATAAAAGTTATGCATTGTCAAGATGCAAAAGGAATTTGGGATAAGTTGCAAAGTATATATGAAGGAGATAAAGGTGTCAAGAAAGCAAAGATACAAAATCTCAAAGCACAATTTGAAGAGTTAAGAATGAAGGATGAGGAAAACATTAGTACTTATCTACTTTGAGTCGATGAGGTTGTTAATGCTATGCAAGGACTTGGACTTAAGGTTGAAGAATCAGATGTTTGTGATAAGGTCTTAAGATCTCTTCCAAAAATATTTAGTGAAAATATTTTTGCTATAGAAGAATCAAAGGATGGTGATTCTTTGACAAGAGATATGTTGCTTGGTATTCTTACAACTTTTGAGTTAAGAACAAAAGAACCTAATTCCTAGAAGGAAGCAACATTCAAAGCTACTAAAAAGACAAAGGGTAAGAAGTCAGAATCAAGCAATGAGTCATCCAGTGATGAAGAAGCCAATTATGGCAGAAGGAATAAGGATTCAAGAAGATTTAAAGATACAAAATTTGTTAAATGTTTCAATTGTGGAAAGTATGGTCACTATGCAACTGATTGTCAAGAAGCTAAAAATAACAATGATGAAGAAAAATAGGATCACAGGAACATGGAATCAGAAAGATACAGGCACCAAAATAAAGGCAAGGATGGACAAGGTAGACAAGGAAAGAAGTTCTTCCAAAGACAAAAGAGGAGCTACTATGCAGACAAGGCAAGTAAGTACTCAAGTGATAGTGATGCTAGTTTTTCAGATAATGATAGAGATGAAGTCCTATTTATGATTGAAGAAAAATAAGTCAAGAAAAGGTCACCAATAATTCTCAAGTGTTTTAGATGTGGTAACTTTGGACATCTTGAAGATAGTTGTACAAGGAATGGTTATAGTTTCAGTGATGATGAATATGAGGATACACTTGAAGGACCAGAAGAAAATATTCTAATGGCACTAGAAGAAGAAGAAGGTGATCCTATAGAAGACAAGTCAAAATAAGATGTAGACAAAGGTAAAAAAATAGAGGAGGAATCAGATAAAGAAGGATATGATCTTAAGGCAGAACTTATTTATGCTCTCGACACAGTAAAAAGGGTAAGAAAGCAAAACTCTAAACTGGAATTTCAGTTTCAAGAATGTGATGAAGAGAGAAGAATGCTTATAGAGGATCTAGACAAATCAAAGGCTAAGACAAAGAAGTTCAAGGATAAGCTAGAAGTAAAAGTCTTAGAATGTGAAAAGCTAGAACAAGAAGTAGCCCTACTAAGGGAAGATTTAGAAAAGTCCAAGAGTAAGCTACACAAGTTTGGAAAGAGTTCAAAGATTATGGATAAAATGATCAAGGTACAAAGAAGGTCAACAAACAAAATAGGTCTTGGTTTTGAACAAGCTCAAAAGAAACAGGAAGAAGAGTCAACCTCAAGTTATGAAGAAGAAGAAACTTCAGAAGAAGATAGTGTAAGAGAAAGTGAGACTTCTGAGGATGAGTTGGACAACAAAAAGTTCAACAAGGAAAGGAACAATGCACAAAGGAGAAATAGATGGAACAACAATTATAATAGGTTGAGAGAGACTAAGAGACCAATGAGGTCAAGACAAGGAAACTTCAATGGAAGATATTTTTCATGTCACAGATTTGGGCACATGGCTTCACAGTGCAGGACACATGAAAGACAGGAATATGGAAACATACAACTTTTCCATGGGTATTGCTACTCATGTAATCAGTTTGGTCACAAGGCAATGAATTGCAAAGTTCATGACAGAAAGGGATATGGCTTCACCAGGAGAAATCCTAAGACATATGGACCTCCAAGGAATAAAAACATTAAGTGTTATAAGTGCAATAATGATGGACACACAACAAAGTGGTGTAGAGCAGACATTCCATAATCAAGCATGAACAGGAACAGGAATAGGAATAGGAACAAGAATATGGATATGAACAGGAATAGGAATATGGACATGGACAAGAATAGAAACAGGAATAATCAAAGAAATCAGAAGGATCAGATGAAAAGGAAAGAGGATAAAGGTAAAAACCAGTGCTTGTTGGGAGTAGAAATACTCCCACCCCAGAATTAACCACCTCAAGAGGAGGTGGGGGAGGGGCTAAGCTAAGAGACTCATTCTTAGCCCCGAGCCCCAAAGGTGACCCTTTGCCATTGATGTCAAAGGGGGAGAGATTTGAGTAAGGGGGAGAGATTTGGTATTTGAGTAAGGGGGAGAGATTTGGTTTAAGAAGAGAGCAATTTCCTAGGGGGAGCAAAATAAAAGGTCAAGGGAATGGTAAAAAGTTATTGGGTTGCCATCAATGACAAAGGGGGATATTGTTGGACATTTTGAGTCCATAGAGTTGTCATTGATGTCAGGACATGAAATTGTCATTGAAGCCAAAGAGTGAATCACCATTGATGCCAGAATGCCAAAAGGAGCAATGCAAAAGTTTGATAGTAAAGGAGCTTCATAATATTTATTTTTAAATATTATGGGAAGCAAATTAAAAGGTTTTTAATTAAAACCACAATGGGCATAATATAACAGGTTTTTTATAAAAACCAAGGAGGCTTTAATTTCAAATTAAAAAGCCCATGGAAAGATTTAATATTTAATTTATAAATATTTAAATTCAAAATTGAATTTAAATTTTATAAATAAATATTATTCAAATGACAATACCAAATGTCATTTTCATCGACGTGCAAATAAGATATTATCCCCATCGACGTGAAGAAGGAATAAATCAAAACGCATATATATGGCCTTTGCTAAGGCCCAAACAAAGATGTAACATTTGCAATTCGAATTCGAACGTGCTGCATTGCGTGGAGGAGAGAGAGAGAATCATGTGCAGCGTAAATCCCATGATCCAAGGTATTGAAAAAGATAAGGCACCAAGATCCTAGCACCATTCGATGGCTAGCATAGGTGGCAAAGGTTCGACGCTTGCGGAAGGGAGGTTACGGGTTCGAAACCCGATGGCAATAGTTTTGAGGAAGCCCTTTTCATTTTGGTTTTGATGCCAGCGGATAGGACAAAGAGCGCATGGGGATTTTAGCTCCCACATGAGCGCTTAGCTCACATGACAGCCAAGGCCATGGCTAAGGCGCTTGAGGAGGCAGTGTCGTGGGTTCAAAACCCACTAAGGGCAAAGGTAATAATTTTGGTTTAAATTTTTGTTTGCCCTAAGGTTGTTGTGAGTATATTGGGAGGTATAAGGTGATAATTAAATTGGATTAATTTACCTAAGTGTTAAGGTGATTTTTGGGCATGGTAAAAGTTGTTCTTGATTAAGTTGCATTATTTTATAAATTATTTTATTTGATAAGTGCAATTTAAGAAAGGAGTTATAAGTAGAAATTGTGTTATATTTTACAAGAGGTTTTGATGAAAATTATGATGTTGAAATTTATTATTGAGATGGAGCAATAAGGTGTATTTGGGATTTAATTTATCTTTGTGTTTGAGGTAAATTGTGAAAAGTGTTAGGGTGATAATTCTTGTCATCTAACCCTTTGTACTTGGCAAAGAAAGTTGTGAAAATTGATACTAGGTTTTGAAGATCATTCTACATCAAGAAAAAGGTATGGGCATATTCTTCCATGGTTGAGTTGATTGGTTGGTTTTCTAGAAAACAACTTTGGAGTGAAAAGGACTTAATTAGGTTTCCTTATTTGAGTGTGTTGAGTTAATGCTTCAAGGTTTTTATGGAATAAAGAGTTGTTGTTAAAACCTTGTTTGATAAGCATTGTTGTTGAAGCCATTGATTAAGTGAAGAACTTGAACTAGGGTTTGTAAAAGATCATGAGTATCATTGTTATGTGAGATTGGTTGATAAGCATTGTTGGAAATATTTTGAGTGAGTGTTCATGTGCTTGGACTAGGGTTTGTGAGCAAGGATCATTTCATTGAGTGATTGGTTGAGTAGAGTTGGTTGAGCCTAGTCAAGTGAATGTGTGAAGTGATTGTTCAAGTTCTATAAAACAAATTATTCTATATTCTAAATTGATTTGAGAAAGTGGTTGAGTGTTGATGAGTGTGAAACATATTGAGTCTCTAACAATTCTATGTATGTTTCCAAAAGAGTGATTGAGAGTAATTGAGCATTGAGGTGAAGTGTGAAGCATATTGAGTCTCTAACAATTCTCTTTATGTTTCTATGAGATTGGACAAGTTCAAGTGTGGACTTATTGAGCATATTTGAGGTAAGTATTTGAGAAGACTTGTGGATAGATTTGTGTGAGATTTTATGAAAGCTTACAATACATATTGAGGAAACATTTGTGCTAGACCAAAGGACTGTGTTTAGTACAGATTCAAGGATAGAGTTTGGTGTAGATTTGAGGATAGGTTTATGCCAGACTAGAGATAGATATTGAGTATATTTGTGCTAGATCGAAGGATTGTGTTTAGTGTAGATTTGAGATAGATATTTTGAGGTGACAGAGTATAGAGGATGATAGTCTCCAGTGGATAGAGATCCATTAGCTAGGGCAGTGAGGACAGGTGTCTTCAGTGGATAGAGATCCATTAGCCAGAGTAGTGGGGGCAATAGTTCTTCTAGAAGATCACCAGCTAGAGCTAAGGAGAAAGGAGTTCTCCTATGGATAGAGATCCATAAACTTTGATTAGGGTATTGGTGTCTCCTTTGGATAGAGATCCATAAACATTGTAATAGGGAAAGGATTCCCAAGAGATTGATTGAGGAAATTTTAGTGAAATATTTTCTCTGTGGAGTAGCCCACATTGGGTGAACCACGTAAAATTGGTGTCTCTATTATGTGTGGTGATTTGTGCATTGCTTGATTACTATTGTTGATATTGCTATATTTACATTGCATAATATTGATTGGGAAAGAAAAGTAAAAAGTGGTCTTATACTGTTCACCCTCCCCTCTCAGTATAAGCTTGTGTTCTTCAAAACTTCATCAAGACATAGGTAAAACCTGTTTAGGATTTTAGGTGAGTAGATGATACCAAAAATATTAGCCCTAGTAATTTGGCTAATATGGTAGGGTCTCTAAGCATTAATAATGCTATCATATCATTCCTTAAGGATGACATCCCACCTGCCTCTATGCTTGGAGAGATCCATTTGTATATCATATGTAAAACCAGTGAACAATGCATTAAAAGGGTTCTCATTGACAATGGTTCAATAATAAACATCTATAACATTAAATTTATCTATAGAATAGGGCTTAATAAGGAAAACCTAAAAAGATATAACATTGTCATAAAGGACTATGATAATAAAGAATAGGAATATGCTAGAACTATAGTTCTCTTGATAAAGGCAGGGCCTTACATTTTTAACATGTTTTATGTGTTGCCTTGTGATCTAAACTATAATCTCCTCTAGGGTCAAACTTAGATCCATGCAATGTAGGTTGTCTCCTCAACTTACCATCAATATGTCAAAATTAAATATCAAGATATGTTGTACAATATAATGGTCGATAGATATCCTTTTGCGTATTGTTATAATATCTAGTCAGGAAACCCAAAGGTTCAACTATACCCTTAATTAAATGCTTCTCATCCTTTTATAGATAATACCTTTAGGTATATCCTACCTAAGGGAATAAGAATAAACCAAGGAGAAGAAACCAATAGTCAAGGTATGACAAAAGGCAAAGAAAAATGTAAGGATATCAACAATATCAACCTTAACAACATGTATTAGGATCTATTAGACTTAGACTTGCTTAGGCTACCCCTATCACCTCATGCTTTAGGGTTGCCTTCCAAAAGAGGAATGATTATACAAATAGGAACTTGTGCCTTCATTTCTATAGGAATAACTAATGAGGAGAGAATATGTGGAACCAATATGTGACCAATGGAATCAAATAATACCTTGTGTTACCTCTCTAATATTTAGCCTATTTCTAAGCAAATTATTTGTAACTTTAGATATAAGGGAATGGGCTTGGGACTTCAAGAATAAGGCATTAAAGAGCCCATATCCAAAGCTTGGCTTGAACATTGAGAATTGGCATACTTATCCAAATCTTATAAAAGGATGTCTTGCTCCTCTTCATAAAGTAGTGATGATAAAGAGGTGTGTATTTTATCATGTGAACCTCAAAATGAAGTAACATTAATAGATGGTTTGGACTAAGATGAAGAGGATGACAATGAACATTATTCCTTCTCCCTTTCTATACTATTTTTATAATACATCCAAATCAACACCTGAAGCATACATTCCATTGAGGAGATTAGGAAAAGCTCCAACAATAGGCTTGACGATAAGGTTACATCAATTCTGCCATAAGAAGATAATAGCATGACATATCAAAAAATAGCAAACCTTATATCAACATTTCATCTAAATGACTATGAGGTGAAATTTTTACCTAACAACCTTCCTAGCGATAGTTAAAATGATCTTGCTCATCAAGAAGATATCTCTATTGAATGATATCTTTCTTTAGTCACACATCCCTCATAGTCATTCGACATTGAACAATGGGCTTTATATGCCAATGAGATTCAAACTATAAGGGTATTACCTACCCCTCCATAATACGAAGATGAATCTCATATCTTAATAGAAGAAACTATATATATTAACATAGGATCAGGTGACAACCCAAGAAAAATAAATTTAGAAATAGTTCTAACTTTAGAAGAATGAGAAGAATATATAAAACTCTTAATTGAGTTTTGTGATATTTTTGCATGGTCCTACATAGCTATTTCAAGACTAGATCCATCCGTAGTCATTCACCACTTGGTAGTCAAGCCTGATAATAAGGCAATGTAGAAAAAGTTAAGAAAGATATATCCTAAGGTTTCTCTACTAGTAAAACAAGAACTTCAAAAGCTTTTGGAGGTCAAATTTATTAAGGCTATTGACTATTTCAATTGGATCTCAAACATTGTTCTTATCACCAAGAAAGAAGGTGTTGTTTGAGTATGCACATACTTTCAAGACATCATCAAATATTATCCTAAGGATGATTTTCCTCTTCCTAATATAGATATGATAGTCAACTTCATCATTGAATGGAGAATGTTGTTCTTAATGGGTGGATTTTCTAGTTATAATTAAATTTGAATTGTAGTAGAAGATCAATCCAAAATATTATTGATTACTCCTTGGGATACCTTCCACTAGGAAGTTATGTCCTTTATTTTGAAGAAAACTGGCACAACTTACCAATGCACCATGACATATATCTTCCATGATATGATGCATGATATTATGGAAGACTATGTTCATGATCTTCTCAGATGATCCATGAAAAGGGAAGATTATGTAAAAGACTTAGATAAATTTTCAAATAACTTAGAGAATATAAGGTGCATCTTAAACCCTCTAAATATATTTTGGGGTAACATCCAGTAAAATATTAGGATTTATAGTTTCTAGACATGGCATTGAGGTGGATCTTGATAAAATATCCGCCTTCACTAAAATTCCACCACCTAAAAACCTAACTATACTTCAAAGTCTACAAGGTAGATTACAAGCCATTAGGAGGTTTATATCCTAGTTGGTAGATAAGTATAAATCCATTTCTAGACTTTTAAGAAAAGGGATCAAGTTTAATTAGGATGAGGAATGTCAATAATCTGACACTTTAAAAACATACCTCCTATCTCCATATATACTTACCCCAATTGATCCTCTTAAGCCATTGTTGTTATACATTACAATAACAATTTATGGATTAGGTACCATGCTAGCAAAATACAATGATTACTATAAGGAAAGTATTATCTACAATATTAGTAGAACCCTTATCAGTCATGAAACTAGATATACCCCTTTGGAAAATATGTGCCAAACAATGGTATTTGCTTCTAAAAAGCTAAGGCATTACATGTCTAGCCATAAAATGTATGTTATAGCTAAGGTGGATCCATTGAGATACCTAATGTGTAAGCCCTAACTTTTGAGAAGGATAGTTAAATGGGTTATGGCCCTTAATGAATTTGACCTTGAATTTATTAGCTAGAAATTGATTGTGGGATAAGTGCTAGCTAATCATCTAGTAGTAGCCCCTTTACTAGCTAGCTATTTCCTAGAAATTGAATGTCTTGATGAGATAATGTGTGCTCCTGAAGCATTACAATAGGATTCCTAGATCCTTTTCTTTGATGGTGCAAGATGCATAAAAGGTGAAAGGGTAGGAATTGTCCTAGTATCACCATAATAGATTGTTGTTCCCTTAGCATTTAAGCTTCAATTCTCATGTACCAAAAACATGGCTAAATATGAAGTACTTATCCTTGGGATTTGAGTAGTCATAGATTTAAAATCATAATCCTATCCATATTTGGAGATTCACAACTAATAGTCATTCAAATTAATAGAGTTTATCAAACCAAAGATAATAAAATCAAACCATATAAAGACATTGTAGATAAATTGATGACTACCTTTGAGAAGGTAACCATTAATACTATTCCATGTTCTAGCAATCACCAAGTGGATGTAATGGCTACAACTGCATCTATCATGACTCTATAATTAAAGGATGAACAAGAAACAATTATCAATTTTTTTTATAAGACAACCTACAACCTTGCAATCTATATAAGAACTAGCAGCTATCTTTGCTATCGAAGAAGTACCTGTACTTGATCCTTGGTACAAGGAAATTTATGATTTACTCAAGAGTGGTGTTTTTCCCGAAGGTTAAATCATAATGAGTGGAAGAACCTAAGAAAATTAGCTTTCTAATATGTGATAATTGGAGATATATTATATAGATAAATTTTTAATGACATTGTTTTGAGATGCCTAAATTTTGATGAAGCTAAGATAATAGTTCAATATGCCCATGAAGGGACATGTTATGGTCACTTCAATGAAAGTGCCATCACTAAGAATCTCATACGCATGGTGTATTATTGGTTGACTATGGAAAGATATACCTATAATCATGTGCATAAGTGTAACAAGTGTCTTGAGCATGATAACTTGATCCATGCACCTTCTCAAGAACTTTAATCCATCACATTTCCTTGGCCCTTCTCTACATGGGGGTTTGACATCATCAAAAAAATAGACTTGATGCCATATGATGGACATAATTTCATAATTAACATAATATAATATTTTACCATGTGGGTAGAGGCTATCCCTTTATCCTCTTGCACCATCATTCAAGTTTCCAAATTTATCTTGAACCAAATCCTATCACATTATGTATTCCAAATATGCTTATCTTAAATAATTGCACCCCCTTTAAAAATAAAGATATTTCCAAGCCCTATGCTAAATTCAAAATCCAAAATATGTTGTTGACCCCATATTACCCACAAGGTAATGATCAAGACAAAGCTTCCAATAATGCTTTAATAAAAATATTTAAGAAACTTGTTATCAAAACTGACAAGGATTGGTATTTACAACTATATCATTCCTTATGGGTATATCACACTCATGTTTGAACTCCAAATTGAGGTACGACATATGCCTTAGTCTATGGGACTAAGGATATCTTTCACTTCAAATTAGAAATTCCATCCCTTAGAATACTTCTAAAGAACATATTTGTTGGTGATGAGTATCGCCATGGATGCCTTAGACAACTAGAGTTGCTTGAATAAAGGTAGATCCACATCTTAAAACACTTATATTTTTATCATCAAAGACTTAAAAAATCATATGTGAAGAGGGTACAACCTTTTTCGTTTGAAGTATGAGACTTAGTCCGTAAGAAAAAAATATACTAATGCAAAAGAGGACCTTAAGGATAAATTTAAACCCAATTAGTTAGGTCCCTTCATAATAATAACTAAGTATGGGTTAGATGCACATTACTTAGCCATATTAGATGATAAGGACCACAAGGAACCTATCAAAATAATGCACCTAAAAATATAATATGCTTGAACATATGACGGGGCACCGGGAACCAAGGACTTCACACCCACAATGCAAAACCAAACATTTTCATTAATAATTGGAAAATATTTACATGCATCCAAAGAAACAGCCCACAGGCCTTACAATGGCCGAGTTCGGCTCTGTTCTTTCTCTGTTCTACTTCCTCCTCTTCTCCGGTTCCCCCCCTACAAAAAATTTCCAGGTCCTTTTCACGAGGCCCCCCAATCCTCCCAGCAATCAATGCTTCCACCAAACAAGAGTTCCCCCCGGATTCCAAATTTTCCCTCCCCCGGGTTTTCAAAATTTTGATATAAATGGGCCCTCTGCCTGATCTACCCGGAGCTTGCATTAATGGCGTCCCATGCCCTACGCTGGCCGCCTTGCTCAGGCCGTACTCTGCACTGCTGTGTTGCCAGATGCAATAAAACATATGCGTGGCCGTCACCTCCCTTACCAACCTCCGCGTTCCTCATCTTTGTTTTCTTAAACGTGGCCGACCACTCGTAATTCTGACCATGCCTTCTTCTTGATAAAAAAAAATAATCGATACACGTGCTGCCCTCCATGACTGTTTGATACACGTGGCAGCCACGTGTCGAATTTGGCCTTACATAGCCTTCCGCTATTTTCTTCGGCCTTGACCTTAATTGGTCCCGATCGACCCCTCCACCTTCGTCTTCAACTTGCCGAAGTCCTTTGCTTTGATCTTGGATCTTAATGCTACTTAAAAACCATGCCACGTGGTAGTTTTGCACTGGTCACGATATCGCGACAGGTCACGAAATCGTGACATGTCACGATATCGCGACCAACGGTGCCTCCTCTGAGCCAAAGTCCTTTGGGGTCGCGAAATCGTGACATGTCACGATTTCGCGACCCCCACTCCTCCTTCCGCCTTCGCTTCGACTAAAGTCACGATATCGCGACGTCACACTTCCCTCCGCCTTTGCTCTTATCAATCGTCGCGATATCGCGACATCACGATATCATGACATTGCGATATCGTGACCTCCGCCACTGCCTTAACTCTTCTTCAAACTGCCGTCGTGATATCGCGATGTCGCGACGCAACCGGCCCAAGCCTTGCGCAAGCCTTATGAGGTCGCGATTTCGCGACCTCCCCCCATGCTTTGAGAAACTTACTCCCTCTGCTCCCTTTGCCCCATTAAACTTTCCTTCTTTAAAAAATACCAAAAATGAACCAACTACGAGGGACTTAATTAGAAACATTTTTGGAAGATGCATGATTCTTCCACTGCCATCGGATGCTCCTGCATCAGATACCCTGGGTAAAAAGGAGAAGTGACCTTCACTTCTATGTTGTTCGGTCTGTGTCCCTTGGAATACTTCCGAACACTCCTCAACCCTTGCAATCTGCCCTAGTTTCGTTTTTTGGCAAAAAATTTTGCCCTCTACCAGACAAATCCTGGCATTGCTACACACTTTCTCATCTTCGGTCTGCAATGGCTTTAACTTGTGCCGCATTCCATCTTTCACCAAGGAATAAGTATTTGCACGGCCATCATGCACTGCACTCCGATCAAACTGCCATGGCCTCGCCCAACAGTAAATGGCATGCATCCATGGGGAATACATCACACAGGACTTCATCCCGGTATCTTCCAATCTGGAACGTGACTAAACACTGTTCCCGGACCCAAGCTCTGTGGTCCTTCCGCAACCACGCAATCCGGTATGGATGCGGGTGCCTCCTCCTTTCCAACTGCAACTTAGTAACCATCTCCTCGAAAACTAAGTTGTCTGTACTCCCATTGTCTATAATCACATTACAGACTTTGCCTGCACTTTTGCATCGGGTGCGGAACAGGCTTCTCCTCTGCTCTGGTTTATCTTCCTCAACCTGCTGGGTCCTCCTCACAATCATGGCCTCTCCCTTTTCAGCTTCTTCAGAATGCTCCGAGTCAGCATCTTCAACTGCTATAACTGCTCTGGCAGGACCCACCTGTTTCTTATTTACTCTTTCTCGGTGTTGGGGGCACTCAAATGCCCGATGTCCTTCTTCTCCGCAGTGGAAACATGTTCCTCGGAACACTCCCCTTCCATACCCGCGTCCAGATCTACCTCTTCCTCTCGGGTAGTGATCATTCTGAACTTGCGGTGTTGGGTCTTCCTCTCCTTTCTGATCCCGGTTGCTGCTCTCCTCTTCTTTCTTCTCTTCCTTTCCTTCTTTCTTTCCACCGTTCTTCCCTCCCGGTCCTTTTACTCTCTGCTTACCTTCAAACTTCCGGTTCAGCTTTTCTTCCACCCTCAAAGCAAATTGGTAAGCATCTTCAATGGTGCTTACCCGAACCAAGCTCAACTCCTCCTGAACACTGGGTCTCAACCCATTAATGTAACGGGCAAATTTTTCTTTATTTGCCTCCAAATGCCCGCTTCTAATGGAGATTTTGTAAAATTCCTCCGTATATTCTTGAACTGTCCTGTTCATCTGCCTCAAACTCTGCATTTTTCGTAACAGGTCCAGTTCATAGTCAACGGGGATGAACTGTCTTTTTAATTTCTCCACCATTCTGTCCCACCTGGTTATCCGCTCTTTTCCTCTTCGGTTCCTCTCCAACTGTACCCCCTTCCACCATATGCTAGCATGGCCCTTCAGTCGGGTCTTAGCAAATCTGACCCGGTTAGGGTCTTCAACCTCTTCGTATTCAAAATATTCTTCTAAATCATTCACCCAGTCTATTAACTCCTCTGGGTTCAAGCTCCCGGAATACGTAGGAACTTCTAACTTCGGCCTCTTCCCGATCTGGGATATGGCCTTGTACAATCTGGCCTGTGCCGGATCTACATCTTCCTCTTCTTCAAACTCATTCTCTTCTTCCACCTCATCCTCACTGTCTGCATCCCTTCTCGGCTCACGTCCTCTGCGTAGCTCTTCTTGCAGGGCCTGGACTTGTCGCTGCAATGCCCGGAAATCTTCCGCTGCCATGCCTCTTCCACCCATCGGGTTTCTTCTCGGAGGCATCTTCACCCAAACTCAAACCCTCCCACACGTCCTGGTACAACTGCCTCTCCTTCGGCGGTCTGTTGTACGCTCAGGAACTCCCGCTCTGATACCACTGACGGGGCACCGGGAACCAAGGTCTTCACACCCACAATGCAAAACCGAACATTTTCATTAATAATTGGAAAATATTTACATGCATCCAAAGAAACAGCCCGCAGGCCTTACAATGGCCGAGTTCGGCTCTGTTCTTTCTCTGTTCTACTTCCTCCTCTTCTCCGGTTCCCCCTCTACAAAAAATTTCCAGGTCCTTTTCACGAGGCCCCCCAATCCTCCCAGCAATCAATGCTTCCACCAAACAAGAGTTCCCCCCCGGATTCCAAATTTTCCCTCCCTCGGGTTTTCAAAATTTTGATATAAATGGGCCCTCTGCCTGATCTACCCAGAGCTTGCATTAATGGCGTCCCATGCCCTACGCTGGCCGCCTTGCTCAGGCCGTACTCTGCACTACTGTGTTGCCAGATGCAATAAAACATATGCGTGGCCGTCACCTCCCTTACCAACCTCCGCGTTCCTCATCTTTGTTTTCTTAAACATGGCCGACCACTCGTAATTCTGACCATGCCTTCTTCTTGATAAAAAAAATAATCGATACACGTGCTGCCCTCCATGACTGTTTGATACACGTGGCAGCCACGTGTCGAATTTGGCCTTACATAGCCTTCCGCTATTTTCTTCGGCCTTGACCTTAATTGGTCCCGATCGACCCCTCCACCTTCGTCTTCAACTTGCCGAAGTCCTTTGCTTTGATCTTGGATCTTAATGCTACTTAAAAACCATGCCACGTGGTAGTTTTGCACTGGTCGCGATATCGCGACAGGTCGCGAAATCGCGACATGTCGCGATATCGCGACCAACGGCGCCTCCTCTGAGCCAAAGTCCTTTGGGGTCGCGAAATCGTGACATGTCACGATTTCGCGACCCCCACTCCTCCTTTCGCCTTCGCTTCGACTAAAGTCGCGATATCGCGACGTCGCGATATCGCGACGTCACACTTCCCTCCGCCTTTGCTCTTATCAATCGTCGCGATATCGCGACGTCGCGATATCGTGACCTCCGCCACTGCCTTAACTCTTCTTCAAACTGCCGTCGCGATATCGCGACGTCGCGATATCGCGACGCAACCGGCCCAAGCCTTGCGCAAGCCTTATGAGGTCACGATTTCGTGACCTCCCCCCATGCTTTGAGAAACTTACTCCCTCTGCTCCCTTTGCCCCATTAAACTTTCCTTCTTTAAAAAATACCAAAAATGAACCAACTGCGAGGGACTTAATTAGAAACATTTTTGGAAGATGCATGATTCTTCCACTGCCATCGGATGCTCCTGCATCAACATACATGTATTGCTTGCTCATGTGCTTGATTGCATGGTTGACTGCTTGCATGGATAATTTTATAAAATTATGCTTACTTCATGTGCTTGACTACATGATTGCTTGCATCTACTTGGTCATCCTATAAAGTCACATGGTGGCATATTGCAATGAAGTGATGATGATATTTTTTTGTAAATAGTGTCACTTACATTGCATTTATATTAGTTCATTAAGTTAGCATACATTCTCGATGACTCCCTAAAATATTTCTCATCCTGTTGATCTTTTAGACTCTAAAAGGAAGTTGAGGTCTTGATGATATAGTTATCAAAAGTAGATGCCAACCATAGAAAAACTATATTTCAATGTCTTAGCTTCTCATTCTAGGTTCCAAAAGGTGTAGGGGATTTCACACATCATTTGCTTTATCATATGTTTTCCTATTGCATAATCGAATGTTCATTCACCTGATTATGTTCATATGCGTGTTGTTTGCATATGAAGTCAAGGCAATTTTCCATGACCCATGATGATCCTAGTTAGGATAGATCACATTATAAATTTGCATCTTAGTTAGGTACATGAGGTAGTGAATATATCTACTGACTCTTTTCAAATACACAACTCATCATTTCTCCAACATATCAACTATCTCATTTACATTTTCTTTCCCTTTGACTTGTTACCACTCCATGATAACTTTAATACTACAAAGCCAATCTAAGTATGGCATATAAAAGGGTTGTTAGAGCTAGCAAGTTTTACCTTAAGAAAAATTCTTATATTTTCTTATTGAATATTTTTATCATAACACTTCCATACATCCTCTGATTCATCTCTACACCTAGGGAAAAAAGGTGATAGAATCATTCAATTACTAGTGAGTGTTTGAAAATCTTGAGGTATCCATCAAAATTGGATTATTCTAAAAAATATTTTTCATCTCTATAGGTATCTATTAGAAATTTCAATTTCATAAATATTTCAATCTAAACATCATATCCAAACATCTAAATAATTTGTGATTCATTTTTATACCCAAATAGAAGGTGGGGTAGAATCATTTGATGTTTGGTAAGCGTTAGCATCCCTATACACCCTACAAGTGATGAATGATTATTTCAAACCTTCTTCCTTGGTATAGGGGTTTATCATAAATTCTAAAGTGAAAAACACAATATCATTAGCTATAAAAATCATTGTTATACCTGAAATGAATGAATGATAGGATTACCCAATACCTAGAAAGTGTTTAGAGCACCTAATGATATTGAATGATTAGGTTAGATATCCTATAGTGGTATAATAATTTATCACTATTATCACATAATCTTCATCTCTTAAATCACTAGCATCAAAAAAATGTGTTAATCATTGTTAATCTTAAATACATGATATATTTCTTACATTACATTGCACAATTGTATGTTGCACATATGCATAATATACATGTTCATGTATCACACTTTTTATGGATTAAAATATGGAATTATTATTTGATCAAATATTTTCATTAAAGATATTTGTAAGGAATAACTTCCATGTTCCCTCCCACAAAATCCTTGAAATATTGTTGTCACAATTGTGTTTTGCATGGTTTCTTATGCATATAGAATTATGGGACTTTGTAACAAAGTGATGATGACAACTAGTTAGGTTAGCTCATATGCATTATACTTATACTAGGTGGTTGATGCTAAGTGGATCCCAATCCTTAGGATTTTGTGTTCATTTTTATGTATTGTTTTTATTACTCTTATGGGATGCAATGATTACCTTTTCATATTATACTAGGAATCATGTGCTAGTGGACTTCTCTTTGTTTTAAATTGTTTGTCTTGCATAATATAGCTTTTCAATATGGGAGATAATGAGGGTTATTCCTTGCTCAATGGACTCAACCTATTGAAAAAGGAATAAATTCTCATTTATATTCTATTTCAAAAATATTTATGCAAATGGCTTTGAGGGTTGGAAATTGAGAATTATTTCTTGCTCAAATAGTTTTCATGCATAAGCACACAATGCTAAAAATATTTACAAGGAATAATTTCCATCCTATTTTAGTAAAAATCATTGAGCCATTGATTGTATGTTATATTTTACATAATTATTGCTATCATGATTGTATGATTGTATAATCACATTGACTATTTGTGCATATAGAAACTAGAGGATTTTGCGATGAGGAGATGATGACCACTAGTTAGGATAACATATATTTGCATTGTATTCACACTAGGTCTTTGATGCTAGCAGATACTTAACCTTAGGATTATATACATGTTTTGCATCTTCCATAAAAAATATTTAGCATTATTTGTTTGTTTGCACTCTTTCACAATTGCATCATAAACATGGATTTAAACTATGAATTTGTCCTCCGTGACAAATTTAACAAAGATAACATAATATCTAGCATGCATTTAAACTAATAAAACCTCAACTAAATCTCAAGAACAATGGTGTCATCTTTGTCAAAGCTATTTCTAGGAAAAAAATCATGTTTTTAATTTAGATAACATTAAGTTAGTTGCATGATTACTCTTTATATGGTTTTCCCATATAATCTTTGCTTATGAAGGTAACATGTTGTCGTTGAAACAACCTTGATAGTTTCATAAACAAATACTACCATGGTAGGAAACCATAATCCCTCTTCTTTTATCCCCTCTCAAAATTTCATCAATATGTAGTAAAGAACCCAAACTATATAAACAATTTTAGATCTTAGATCTTAAATGCTAGTGGTAATTCAATAAAATACATATTTATTTCCACTTTTTCATCCCTACATTAGCTATTTGATTATGCATTAGCTCATGTATGCATTAACATTTCAGAGAACTAGGACTATTTTTTACCTTTGACTAGAATATGATGGACATTCATCTATCATCGGTTAGAATCGGTCCATATTTATCAAAACCAATAAACTTACATGTTTGTATTTTTCACACACATTCTTTAAAACAAAATACTAATAAATCCTATTAGTGCAAAAACTATCTCCTTACATGGAAAATAATGTAAATCTCTTTTTTCATAGGGACAAATAGCTATAGCACTTTATAAATCATCATTTATTCTAATTCCTTTCGCTTGAGGCCTCTTATTAGTGCCTACCAGGTAATGAATTAAGCATACCTTATTTCTTCAGGCTCTAATAAAGGTCTCAAATAATGAGATATCAGATAAACTCATCTCATATATGCTATATTTTTTTGATCAATTAAAATTTTTAATTAAACACAGGTTTTAACAGGTACCCAAAACCTGATTACAACATAGAAGAAAAGGCTAAAACCAGCCGCAGAACTAGAGAGGCGATGACAAGGAACACAATCCCTCAAAACTAGAAATACCACTAAGGATACCCTTGATACGCATACAAAAAGAAATAGAGGGCACAAAAGAGGATACCCTAAAATAGAATAAAGACACTAAGGTCAACCCAAAGGACTTCCTTACAAAACTTTGACAAAAAAGGAAGCCCCTAAGCTTCATCATCGGGATTAGCACCAACTTCCTGGAGCTCATCGTTCGACTCGTCCATGTTGACATATTTGTCTTCACCTTTGTTATCCATAGGAGCAGAAAAAACCTTGACATCCTACCTGACCATGAAAACCTTACCACCATCCTCATAATAGGATTTCCTTAAGAAGAGCAGATTCAGCATGTTGCAGAGATCTGCCAACTAGGACATGCAATTTAAAAGAGAATTGATTATAAATTGTTGCAGACACTAATTGGGGACATCTTTCTCATCATCTTCAAAGTCAATAATCAAATATTTCTTATCTTGCCTAGTTTCTAAAGGCGTGTAGAATAACAAACACTCTTCAGCTCAAGGAATTCGCTCTTAGCTATTTTCCTCAACATACAAATAGTCTCGACTACCGCTATATTTTTAGCAAATAGAGCTAGAGAGCTAGAGGATAGAGGAGTGGTTTGGGATAGATTTTGTTGAATAATATTGGATTTAGCTTTGGGATAAGGAGGGATAATTCCTAGAGGGTAGTTAACCAACCAGTGGCTATACAAGACCTTGAATAGGCCCTGATGGGAAGGTATCTCATTGCTATTTTTATTGTGAATATGTTCTATAGTGTAGCTGATAGAATTGAAAAGAATTGAATATTCACCAAATTAACATCATGGAAGTGGTTGAAGAAAGTGAATTAGAAGCTGCATAAAACCTTATCAGGGTCTTCCAGAGTGATGAACTTCATGACGAGTTTCATGATGTTGTTCCAAGGGAGGGGAGGTCCTCATGATGTATACCCATCCGACCCTTCTTACATAGGTCCTTGTATTTTATTTATTTAAGTTTGGCCTCCCAATTGTGATTTTCTTGGAAAATTGATCTCCATTTCACCAACTGCCCAGTTAGCTCAACCAGGGTTTTGATATCGACTTCAAATGTCCTATCACGGATCGACATCCTACCATTGTCCCAAGTGCCCAAAAATTTCGTAGTGATTTTAGGGTCCTCTCCATTGAAACTCTAAAAAAATAGAAGGAAATTCCTAGCCATGAGGATAGCATCTGTTATAGAATCCATGACCATGAAGGATGGCTCGACGAATATCATATTGGTAGAAAAATAGAGGCTCTAAGAATGAATTTGGAAAGTACAAATATGGAGGAGAGAGGGACACCTCATCTATGCTATCTATTCATAATATTATGTACCAAATAGATTCATTTTCTTAAGGATTGACATAGAATAGATCATCAATACAAACATAAACTATCCAACTCAACAATAAGGACATAAACTATCAACTTAGCAATAAGGGCATATACCGTTGAACACAACAATAAAATATGGATATAGACTATCTAAAATTGTTGTATTATATGGACATAGACTATCCAAAATCATTGTATCATATGGACATCGATTGTCCCTAGCATTATATCATATAGGGATATAGACTCTAAAAAATTAAAAGGTATTAATTTTCTACAAAGCAATAACTTACCTAAGTGCTTATTGATGAGCCCTAAAAATGCTCATTTTTGCACAAAATTTCAATATATATTGCGGTATTTATTTTAATAGAAATATATGTTTTATGCAAATTTTATATGTATTTAACATTAGATTACGTATGTTGTCTAATATTTGTTTTTGAGTGAATTATGTGTAGATTCAATGGATTTTACAGTATTTTAGCATGACTACATCGAGGTCCCATTCGGACCTAGCACTTTCCATTTTGTGATGAAAACAAAAACTCAAAGGTAAAAATATCTGCAACAAAACAGTGATGAAGCATTAAGTCAGGAGCCTGACTCTCGTTTAGGTGCTCGATTCCCATTTGGCACTTGACTGTCAAGAGATCAATTCCAGTTTGACGCTTGAATTTCAGGTGCCTGATTCTCGTTAGGCACCTGACTTCCATTTTGGCACCTAATTCCTGTCTTCTAAAAATAAGGTGCTTGATTACCATTGATGCAAAATTACAACACAACCCCTATTGTCGGTAGAATAGAATAATTTTAGCGATGGGTGTGGATGTGATTTCAGCAATGGATGCGAAACAAGGGTAACGTCAAAGACCATATGTCATATATTTTTTAGTAATCACATAAAAAATCAATGTAATCAGATAGAGCATAATATAAGACGTATTCTATTTTGATAAAAATAGAATACGTCAAATCAGGTCTAAATTTAATGTTTGCTTTATCTCCTTTATTCTTACGTGTTGTTGTAACAATATAATTAGAATTTGATTTACCTTCAATATGTAATAGGGCATGGTTGCATATCTTATAAATATGTAGGCCACCCCTGAAAAAGAGATCCCTAATTTTCTCTGTAAATTTTTGCTATAATTCCAAATACAATTCATTTGAGTCTTTTGATCAACTCAACTAGCATCCAGTGAATGTCTTAATGTGGGCAGAATTTTTTGGAATCTTGGGCCCACTCTCAACAATATTCCTCCCTTATTTTACCTATTTTCTATCATTTTAATTCATTTTCCTATTTTCTGTAATTTAGTTTAATACTACAATTTCCCCTCATTTCTGTAAGTTTCCAGCAAGTGTGCAGTTTTGATTTTTATAATGCATTTCAGTCATGTCTTAGATAATGTAAATTAGATTAATAGTTTGTAAAATAAAAAAGAACTCCAATGAAACAACAACACCACCATCTATTAAGGAAATTTTATAGGCATATCCTATGCACAATTTTTCACAATTTTACAAGTTGTCCTGGGTTGAAAATTAAATAAAGGTAATAAATTTAACCATAGAAACTTAACCAATGTTTTGTCCAATATTTTGGCACCGTTGCTGGGGAAAAACCATTTGTAAAATCTAGTTATGAACAAAGTGTTTTTGAAGTAGTTCAGGTTACTTTCTATAGAACCACTCCATTCTAAATTTTGTATGAGTCCACTTAGAGTTAGAGGATCGGACGATCGTTTCATCAAGAAAAAAATATTGTTTATTCATAAGCCTCTATTGCAGCTGCCAAATCATGATAGCGATATCTCCCCACCACCATATTCACCTATGCATTGGAGTCAACAACCACTTTTGCACAGGATCCTTCTGAACCTAACTAGAAAAATCTTAGGGAAGGATTAGTGGTAGGAAAAGTTCAATCTGAGGAAGATTTGCTTAACTTTCAACATTGGCAAGCAGTTTAAGATGGGAACATCTCAAAAACTGATTTAGTAATCCTTCTAGAGGATAAAATAAATGAATTAGAAGCCTTGAAGGCTACCCTAAAAATAGCAAACATAGACACCCTGTTTATACATAAGATGACTAAAGTAGAAGAAGCATCCACTAGTTTTAACTTCCCTATAGAAGAGGCAAGATGAGACCACAAGATGAAATATATCTCTCTTGCCCACCTTCCAATATTTAGAGGATTTCAATCAGAAGATTCTAACCTATTTATCTTCAATTTTTATGTTCTATGCAGGTCGGTAGACTATAAAACCGATGCTCAAAAATTAAAGTTGTTTCCCTCAACTCTTGATGATGCAACCCTATGTTGGTTCATCAGTTTAGAAAACTAATAGATAAATACCTGGTAAGACAAAAAAATATTCCTAGATCAGTATCAAGACTTTGGTAGGGCATGATATTCTAGAGAAGAAGTCCTGGATATTACCTAGAAGGAAGGTGAGTCATTGGAGGAATATTGGAATAGGTTCAACTTTAACTTGCAAAAATCTCCCCATGCAAAACTAGGAGACAGGTCCTTGAGAAGTATTTTATTAAAGGGGCTTATGAATTAATCTCTTGATGCATTAAACATGATTTCTATAGGGGATATTTATCAACACCAAATATATGATATCTGACAATTATGCTGGAACTAATCAATAAGGAAGGGTAAGTTAACTTTCAAAAATGTCAAACAATGAGCCACAATCACTATGCTAGAAGACCTCAAGAGTGAGATGTTGTCATCTCTTGTGATTTAAATGGAAACTCTTCTGCTTCAAAGAAAAAAGCAGTAGAATGATGTAACATTAGCCTATTTTTGTCCTAAATGTAGGGGAAAGCACCCTAGAAACAAATATCCTAAAAATAAATTTAGAGTATATGTTGTATGCCAAAAATATCATAAAACTAAGTTGTGTCTGCGGTTAGAAAAATATAGAGAATATCCTGAAGTAACGAAAGAATACTTTATAGGCAATAGGAGAAACTAGCAATAGTCTCCTATGGGAAATAACATGCCAGCAATAATGCCATCCTATGGGGATAGCAATTTTCAAAACCAAGGTCAAGTTCAACCATCCAATATGGGTTGGTGGGGACAAAAACCTTGGACACATACTCCCAAGGAGCAAACCCTTATAATCCTTAGCCATGGATGCAATATTAGCAGCCTAGACCACAATGGAGAAATCCTAATGCTTTGAGTTTAGCTCCACAACATATAGGTCATGTACTACTATAGCCAAGTTTACCAGTTCCCCCTGCTTTGAGACCTACTTAACTTCTAGTACAACCTACATCTAATCCAAATAATAAAACACAACCAACATACTAGATGAATAATGCTATGTATCCCATGTATAATATCAAAGTATATTACAGTCAAATACAATTAATATCAGGTAAACAGGTGTAGAATAAGCTCCTTTGTTAGAAAAGGAGGAAAAACATAGAGTTAGAGGAAGAGGAATCACCTCTTATAGAAGAAATAGAATATGAACTAGTTGTTGTAAATACTAGAGAAGGGGTTCCACCTTTTCCAAAAAGGTTGCAGGAACATAGAGTTTGATATTATTTCTAGTATGAAAAATCTGACAATCACAATCCCTATTTTATAGGCCATAAGAGACATTCCTATCTACAACAATTCCATAAGATAATTGTGTTTGAGAAAACTAGGAAGAAAACCAACACAAGCAATCAATTTTGTAGGTTAGTTAGTTGATATTATTCTAGGAAACACCTACATCCAAAAATATTCAGACCCAAGAAGCCCTATTTTAATTGTAAATATTGGAGGCTATATTTTACCTAGTACATTAGTAGATATAGGGGTTGCCGTTAATGTCATACCCAAGGATACCATGCAAAAACTCAGACTAACCAACCTAAAGCCAACCAAAATTGTCCTTTAGTTGGTATACAGGTCTACAGTGCTCTCTGAATGAATACTAGAAGACATAACTATCACAGTGGATGCATGGGAATACCCAGTAGATTTCTTAGTGTTATAATCCAAGTTTGGGTTGGGTGGTTATCCACTCATATTAGGTAGGCCTTGGCTATAAATAGTTGATGCCTACATAAGTTGTAGAAATGGGTAAATGATCATTTTAGATGGTCAAAATGTAAAAAATCTGATCGCCCATCCACCTACATAGTATGTAGATTTTTTGGGAGAATTTGAATTTGAGAACTAGAATTATGAGTGGTTTATCAATTATTCAATCCATATTGACACTTGATGAGTTGGAGGATGAGAGTGAGGAAGGCAGAGTGATATCAAACTTATTCCAAGGATAAACCTCATCTCCTCCTCTGGAACTACCACTTGTTGGAGGTAAAAATCACCATATTAAGCAAATCAAAGTTACACCTAGGAGGGTATTAAACATAGATGATGAGTTGAAAATTGATTAGAATATCAAACTAAAAGAAAAATTAGTAAAACATCAAGTGCCTTTGCTTGGGAGTATTCAGATATGAGAGGAATAGCTCCTAAAACCTGTATCATAGGATGGATCCAGCTATGAAGAAGATCGTTAAAACAAATTGTAGAAACTCTTGATAGTTGGGTTTATCTAACCTATCTCATATAGTTAATGGGTATAACCTTTTGAGGTGGTGCCCAATAAAAATGGAAAGTGGAGGATTTGTGTTGATTACAGGTCACTGAATAAAGCAATCAAGAAAGACCACTTCCCCTTACCTTTCATAGATCAAGTCCTTGACACCTTAGTAGGAAAGAAATACTTTTCTTTCCTGGATGGATTCAATGGATATAATCAGATTCATATTGGGGAAGAGGACCAAGATAATACCACATTCAATTTTCCATGGGGAACCTTCGCTTACCGAGTTTTACCCTTTGGTTTGTGCAGTGCACCTACCATATTTCAAAGGGTAGTTTTGAGCATCTTCTCTGATATGATTGGAGAAACTATGGAATTATACATGAATGCTTTCACTGTTTATGGTGAAAATTTTGAAGATGCCATACAAAATTTGGAAAGAACACTTCAGCGGTGTGAGGAAACCAATCTATCCCTAAGCAATGAGAAATATTATATGTTAATGCAGGAGGGAATAGTATTTAGACATCATATTTTTGTATATGTGATCAAGGTATATAGAAATAAGATAAAGGTAATCCAAAATATTCCTACTCCCAAAACTCAGAAAGATATTCGGAGCTTCCTTGGTTCAGCTGGTTATTATAGGAGGTTTATAGTAGACTTTAGCAAAATTGCTAAACCCCTAAGCACATTGTTAGCAAAATATATAGAGTTTGTCTGGACAAATGATTATGAACAAGCATTAAATATCTTGAAAGAAAAATTGACTTCTACTCCAGTCCTGAGGGGTCCAAAGTGGACCATCCCCTTTCACATATATGCAGATGCATCCAGTAATGCGATAGGGTCAGTTCTGGAATAGAAATATGGTGATGATTTTTATGCCATATATTATGTCAGTAAACATCGTAGAGGTGCTGAGTTCAATTATACTATCACAAAAAAGGAATTCCTTGTATTCATACATGCTATTAACAAATTTTACCACTATATTATAAGTTATCAGGTTTTTATGCACACTGATCATTCAGTTATCAAATACCTGATAAAGAAACCTAACATTAATGGTAAAATTATCAGATGGTTGTTACTTTTGTAGGATTTATGTGATAATTATGGATAAAATAGGCAAGGAAAATGTGGTGTTAGATTTCCTTTTTAGATTGACACCTCTTGATCATACATCCACAAAATATCAATTTCCAGATGAGCATTTGTTTGCTCTTAATGAACATATACCATGGTACACAAATATGGCTAATTATTTAGCCATTGGTAAAGTATCCCCTGCACTTTCACCAAATTAGAAACAAACATTGGTAGAGAAAAGTGTATACTTCTCATGGGTTGAGGGATGTCTATTTAAAATAGGACCTGATCAAATCATGAGATGTGTTGCTGATAATGAAATTATAGAAATACTGAAAGCTTACCATAATGAATCTTGTGGTGTCTATTTTGTAAGAAAATGAACTACATTCAAAGTATTGCAGGCTCGATACTTTTGGCCTTCACTATTCAAAGATGCAACTAAGCATGTGAGCCAATGTGACAAATGTCAGAAGATGGGCAGACTAAATCTCAGAGATAAAATACCACTCCAACCACATGTGCACATAGAGCTATTTGATAAATGGGGATGGAATTTGTAGGAACTATTTGTAGGCAACAAATCCACCTCCCAGAAGAAGAAGTGACAAAGAGGATTTGCCTAGTTTTGACAATTTTGATAGTTTTGGCAAAACGTACAAGCAGGAGTAAAACGTACAAGGAGGAGGCAAAACATACAAACTGGATGGTAAAATGTACAAGGTGCAATGAAATGCAAATGAAATGCAATTTGAGTTGTAATTGCGAATGAATTTGATAAATCATGTAATTAGACTTAGTAAAAGGGTGTAATTATGAATTCCATTATACATGGGCAGTTGTGAATAATGAATTGCCTCAAGAACCACTTGGAATGGCCTGGGAAACATTATATAAGACCCCCTTTCAATTTTGTAAGTCTGGTCTAGTCTAGTTTGATTAGTCTGAGTATTGAATGCATCTATATGATTATTGTGTGGAATTACTGGTTATTGTGTATCCTGTGGAACTATTAGTGATTGTACTATACCATTGAAGAGTAATGAATGAAGAATCACATTGCATAGTATTTTCTCATGTATTGTATGATTCTGGAATGATGGATTAGTGTTTTGTAGTATCTGATTGTTGCATGTTACTTCTCTATGTCTATGGATGATGTTAATGCACTAATATGAAGAATGGAATTGAATCCACCTGGTGTGAGCCTTGAGAAATGATATGTGAGGAATATTGTATCAAGAAAGATATCTTGAAGGCTATTGTATGATTTTTGGATATTGCCATTGTGAAGAACTCTCTCAAACCCTAAAGATAGAACTTGCATGTTGGTAAAGATGGAGTAATTGACATTCCAGAACTTCCCAAAACTTGTATGAGAGAGATTGATAAAGAAGAGTATCCAAATTGGCACCTTTATAAACTTTCAATTCATACAAATCATACACCAGACGTGCTACAAATCGTACAAAAGAACTTTACCCGATTTGGCAGTTTAGGTGATTGAAGGAAAACTTACCCGATTTGGCAATATTGGTAAATTGAACAAATTAGTTACAAAACTATGTATGACAGCTTACAAAACTAAATCTGAAGGATTGAATGAGTGTCAAATCGTACAAGCACTAACACTGTATGATTTGGGATCATACAATTGTACGATTTGAGTCCATACAAGTTATTTTGTGATCGCATATTAATTGTTGTGAAGACTATACGATTGTACGATTTGGGTAATTGAACAAGAATAGTAAATTGATCATTCTAAGCCTTGAGAATCACCTCCCCACTAGGAATACTACACCCCTATGCTAAATTTGGCATCATTGCCTTATCAAACTTGGCATTTTTGTTAAAATGGGTCAAATTGACAAAGTAAGAATATTACAAATTTGGAGGTGAATGATAGACACTAGTGTGCAAAGATGTAGGAGATGAGAAGTACGAGAGAAAATTCTAGTGAGAAGGAGCACGAGAATTTCTCAAAGAGAGAATGCAAGTAATTCAGACCATAGTACACATGAACCAAAAATAGAGCAAGTTTGGACATCTAAAGAAGGAGATTTTGAGGTGCTATTGATAGGGATAGAAGAGGAGGTACCAGAACCACCTAACATAGAGGAGCAAGTTGACATAGAAGTAGTGCAAGAGGAAGGAGAGTGGATGGTGACACCTAAGAAAGTGATAGAAGGGTTGCAAGGGAGTGTAGAGGATGGGAGTCAGGCACCAGGGCAATAGAGCATGGGGTCTCAGGAAGAAAGACCAAGACCATATCCCTCACATCAATGAAGGAAGTCATAGAGTGAAGATGCACGTGAGTTTGGTCAATGATTGGTGGGAGAGTACAAGATACCTTAGATAGAAACTTTTGATGATGAGCATAGTAAAACACCCCCAAGGAGGAATCAGATAGAGATTCCATGGGACACCTCAAGTGATGAGGATGATTCTCCAAATATGGCTAATAAGGCAGCCAAGAAAATATGTCCACCCTTTATAGGTGAGGGTAAGGAAGACCCCACAAGACATATCAAAACCTACATAACCATTTGGAGGGAAAATGGCATAGACCATCCAGATGACTAGTTGAATTTATTTCCTACTACCTTGAGAGGATTGGTGATGGATTGGTATCTAAAAAGGGAAAATGCAGTAGATTTCTAGACTTGGAATCAAGTGAAGGAGAAATTCATTGAAGAATTTCATCCCTTGAAGGATGATGGAGATATTGTCACTAAAATTTGTATGACGAAGCAAAATCTTGATGAAGATGTAAAATCATACAACCATAGATTAAAGTAGTTAGTAGATAAGATGCAGATGCCTTTGGTAGATGTATTGGTAAAGTGGTGGTTCATAGATGGATTGCTACCAAAATATAAGAAAAATATGAAGGCAGTACCATCAAAAATGTATGATGAAGCTTTGAAGCATGCAAAGAATTTTGAAAGTGACTCAAAGTAGACGTATACAGGAATATTATCTCATCCCAAGTCCAATGATTCAGATAGTGGAGAAGATGACACTATACAAAGGATAGTAGCATCATTCCATCAAGAATTTGACAAGATCATAAAAGAACAAAGAAGCAAGCCTGACAGGAATGATATTTGGTGCATAGAATGTAAAATCGAGGGCCATACAAATGTAAAGTGTCCATAAAATGATTACTATCATATCTATAATGTGATGGGACATGAGGTGATGCTATATCCGTATAATGCAAGAGTGCATCCATAGGTCCTAACAATCTAAGAGTAGGAAGAGAAACCAAAGACCCTAGGAAGTGGGCAGCAAGCAACAAGTGGTGGTTATAGAAATAGTTGATGAGGTGGAAGGTAGAACCAGGGCAATCGACAAGGAGGATAGAGTCATTTGTAGTATGACTCGGAAGGGAGGCCGATCATACAATGTCGTAATTGCTAAGAGTGGGGGCATTTTATGAAAAATTATCCTTCACCTCAGAGACAAGAAATGCAGCAAGAAAACACTACACACATGTGTAGGTGGTGTGGTCCAGGTAACCACAAGGAAGCAAATTACCCCAAGAAGGTGAGTTCAAGTAACCCACAAAATGTAAACTATTTGGATATTGAGGTTCCTCAAGTTAAAGAGGAAACTCAAGAAGTTTTAGCCATGACAAGGAATCAAGCTAAAAAGGATAAGTATCCTGAGCCAACAAAATAAAAGTAGCACTAGAAAGTAGCAAAGAAAGTACTACAAGATGAAGCACAAAAAGCTAAGCAAGTAAAGTTAGCAGAAGAGAAGGAACTAAAAAACCATCAGAAGAGAAGGTAGTTGTGCAGAATATAGTAGCACAGGTTTTGAACACCATAGTAGAGATCAAAATGGCTAACTTGTTGGAAGCTATCCCATCATTACAAAAAGTGATGGTGGAGGAGATACAACCTCACAAGGTGATGGAAGTGCAGAGTCAACCGATTCAAGAGAAGAAACAAAAATACCAATTTATGGACCCCACCATATTAATGATTGATGTGGGAAAGAAACCCGCATTAGTTCATATGGAGATTTTAGGGCACAAATTGATGCAAGTTATCATAGATGGAGGATCCAGTGTCAATGTGCTACCTGAAAGGACTTGGCTAGAACTTGGTGCTCCATATCTATGGGCATCGAGCTTTTGACTATATGGTGTTGACCAGTATGGTATCGAGACAAAGGGAGTCTTGATAGCACAATGGGTGGTGATAGCTGACCAAGAGTTCATCTTGGATTTCATTGTGATTACTATGCAAAAGCCTGCATATGATGCTCTATTAGGAAGAGGATGGCTACATGTAGCCAAATTTAATCACAACTGGGGAAAGAATCAGATCACTTTTAAAAAGGGACAACATAAGTATATGATTAATTTGACTAATCAAAGGGTCAGTGAGGATGTAGCCATGATCGATGAATCAGAAAACTCTTCAAGAGATGAAGGATATGAACCTGATGAAGAAGGAATGTTGTACCTTGATGAATGTAGTGAAGATGAAGCTAGATATGATAGCAGACTTCTTCATTGGAAAATGGAGGAGTACAAAATTTTTTAGCCCAAATACCTCTATATTGACTCAAAGGAGATCAAGGAAAAACAAGATGAAACCAAAGTCAGCCAAGAACCTAAAAAGGAGGTGGAAGAGAAATGGATATTTCCAAAAAGTTTTGTAGAATATACAGTAGGAGATGCAAAAATTGATGCAAGATCGACACACCCAAAGAATGTGGAGAAAGCAATGAGTGAGCCAAAAAATATCAAATATGAAGGACCTCAGATAGTGGACATCAATCTAGGGATGGAGGATGAACCTAGGATGATTCACTATGGTGATGATTGGAACCCTGTATTGAAAGTGATAACCTTTAAGATATTCTTAGAATATAAGGATGTCTTTGCATGGACATACAAGGACTTGAAGGGAGTACCACCTAAGTTATGTGTCCATAAGATCATATTGATTCCTAGAGCACAACCAGTAAGGAGAAGACCATATAGGATGAATCCAAAATATGTTGCATTAGTGAATGCAGAGATAGAGAAGATGTTGGATGTAGGAATCATCTTCAGGGTTACAACCAGTGAATGGGTATCACCTATAGTGGTCACCTTGAAGAAGGAAGTGGAAAAAATCAGAATATGTGTGGACTTTAGAAGTCTAAATATAGTAACCATTAAGGATCCCTTCCCTATTCCCTTCATAGATTCCATCCTGGAGGAAGTCGTAGGACATGAGATCTATTCATTTTTGGATGGATTTTTGGGTTACAATAAAATAAGCATAGTCAAGGAAGATAAGTTGAAGACCACATTTATTATGGAGAATGGCATCTATGCATATAATCGAATGCCATTCAAGCTCTATAATGCCCCAACTACATTTTAGTGCATTATACTGTATATATTTGATCAGTTGGTGATGGGGAACTTCAAAGCATTTTTGGATGACTGGTCCATTTATGGGAAGATCAAGGAGCATCTTCCTACCCTCAGTGAATGTATGAGTAGGTGCAGAAATGCACAAATCTCATTAAACCCTAGAAAGTGTTACCTGATGGTACCATATGGAAAGTTGTTAGGGCACATAGTGTGCAGTGAGGGATTAAAAATAGATCCTGATAAGATCCATGTGATATTGCACATGGAAGAACCATATGATGTGAGTTCACTTAAAACCTTCCTTGGATCGATGGGGTATTATCGAAGGTTTATCAAGAATTATGCACATGTGTCTTATCCATTGGATTCATTGACAAAGAAAAATGTTCCTTTCAGATGGATAGAGGAGCACCAAGGAGCCTTTGAGGAGTTGAAGGCCAAGCTTGTCAGTAGCCCGATTTTGGTGTTTCCAAATTGGGATAAGGAATTCCATGTCCACATTGATGCTTCAAATTTTACAATTGGATGTGCTTTAGCACAAGAAGGATAGTTCAGGATGGATCAACCTATTTTCTTTGCTAGTCACCTATTATCAAGGGTGGAAAGAAACTATAGTACAATAGAAAGAGAAGCCTTGGGAATGGTATATGTAGTTCAAAAGTTTAGGCATTACTTACTAGTGAATCCCTTTACTTTTTATGTAGATCACCAAGCTCTATTGTACTTGATAAACAAATTAATGATACAAGGATGGGTCAGTAGGTGGCTCATCACCCTACAAGAGTTCGTATTCTGAGTGGTAGTGAGACCTAGTAAGAAGCATGTAATTGTAGACCAGCTATCTCGGATACGATCAGGAGAGCCTGCAAGAATAGGGATTCTAGATGAATTCCTTGATGCATAGTTATTCACCATCAATGTTGTTCCATCATGGTACAAGTTGATTGGCCAATATCTATCCATAGGAGAGTTGCCACAAGAGATGATGACAACCGAGAAGAAGAAAGTAATTATGAAGTCAACACCCTTCCAGTTGATAGCAGGATTGTTGTATAATATGGGAATTGATGGTATCTTACGAAGATGCATGATGGAGGAAGAAGTTAAAGTGGCATTGAAAGAAGCTCATGAAGGCTTAGTAGGAGGGCACATGGGACCAGATGCCACTACTAGGAAAATATTACTAGCAGGATTATGGTGGCCCACACTATATAACGATGCAAAAGAATACGTAAAAGCATGTGATACTTGTCAAAGGATAGGGAAGCCAGTAAAGAGAGACTTTATGCCATTGCATCCATCACAACCCTAGGAACTATTTGAAATATGGGGATTGGACTTCGTCGGACCATTGAAAACCTCTCAAAGAAGGAAGTGTAGGTACATTGTGGTAGCAATAGAGTACTTGACAAAGTGGGTCGAAGTGAGAGCACTACCTGATAACTCAGCTAAAAGTACAACAAGATTCTTGTACAAGTAGGTAATTACAAGATTTGGCATTCCACTACAAATAACAAGTGATCGGGGAGGACACTTTGTAAATGAGATCATTAAGATACTGACAACTGAATTCAAGATTTTGCATTCATTATCTAGTCCATATTACCCCAGAGCCAATGGGTAGGTGGAAGCAACAAATAAAGTCTTGGTATCTACTTTGTACAAAACCTATGGAATAGAAGGAGAAGATTGGGAGGAAAGGTTACCATATATTTTGTGGGTATACAGAACAAATTTTAAACCAACAATAGAGCATACACCTTTCCAGTTGATGTATGGACAAGAGGTAGTGGTGCCAGTCAAATTCTTGATACCAAGTCTGAGAGTTGTAGTGGAGCATCGCTTGGGTGATCAAGAAAGTTTGGAGGAGTGACTGAAAACACTGATTAAGTTGGATGAAAGAAGAGTCATGGCACAATGGGAAATTGAGGTAGCCCAGAAAAGAAGGAAACTATGGCATGAAAAACACCTGAGGAAGCTAGAACTTAGTCTGGGTGACTTAGTTCTAAAGTTTAATGGGAAGCGAGAAATCAAGCTTGGTAAGTTGAAGAATTTATGGCTTGGTCCCTACAAAGTGGTGGAAGTAATGAATAATGGAGTAGTCAAGTTGCAAAACTTGAATGGGACTGAGGTACCCGACACTATAAATGGCTCAAAGTTGAAGCCCTACAAAGTACAATGCTTATTCATTTCTTCGAAAGAGATTGAATGGAGAAGATGAGCAGGAGCTCAATGGAGAACTCAAGATGAGCAAGGTCCATCATAGGAAGAGCCTAACATGGGACTCACACGCTTATTTGTAGAAGGGGAGGAGACACGACCAACTATAGAACAATAGGAGTTGGTACCTCAACCCAGAGAAAGAAGAAGATTATGGGTGCATGTCAGATTTGTAGATGGGACCGAATGAGTAACAGAGGAAGATGAAGAGTGGATTCCTCCAAATAAAAGAGGATATCAGGAGATAGTACTATTACCCAAAAATAGGGGAAGGCAAGAAGAAGCACCCCAAGTAAATCGAAACATGATGTATCCTTGGGTGGAACGTAGAGAACTACCCCAACAAGTAGAAGGATGAAGAAGGATACGATTAACAGTACGATATGAAGATAGAGTGGACACTTTTGAAATGGAAGTTCCAGAGGAGAATGAGAATGAGACCATTGATGAAGAATTGGTTGGACTTACTCCATTAGCTCAGATAGGGCTATTACAATAAAGAATGTGACTACAGACCCAACAACTATAGGAGGAATATCAGATGTTGTAAGGTCATAATGCAAGGTTGAGGGAGCAAATCATCCAAGAATTGGATGGTACAATACGAAGGTTGGATGAGCAAAGAGTAGCTAGGCTATAGGAACTAGAAGGGGAAGTTGAGGATAATGAGGGGATAACTCAAAGAAGTGGTATAAGAAATGATGGTGCAAGCACAAGTGAAGGAAGAAGATCACAAGTAGCACCAATTGATCCACCAATGACAAATGAAGATGTAAAAATACTTTGGTGAGATATTGAGGAAGCAACCACATCACCTGAACCACAAGGTAACACATGAGTAGATTCGAGTGAATCTAGTGATGAAGGAATGCCTTGGCTAGTAAGGGAACCTAGCATAGAGAGTAGTGGTGATGATGACTACCTAAGAAGACCCTAGGAGCCTCAAGATAACCTTGATCCTCCAACCTATACAATAACACATCGACAACTTAGAAGACCTCAGGAGCCTCAAGCCAACCTTGATCCTCAAGCTTATACAATAGCCTATCGACAACTAAGAAGACAAAGGAGAGAAGTAAGGAGATTGGAGAGATTGATAAACTTACCAATAGATTGGTCAGAGCAAAGAGAGGATAATCAGAATGACTCAAGTTCTGATATGAACTTTTTTGATGCATACAAGGATATCCTAGCAACCTCATCTCCATAGAGATGCTTTGATAAAAGAATATGGATATGTCGTTTAATACATGTAGATCATAGAATCAGAGCACTACGACAATTATCACCAAGCGTAAGATGAAGTAGAAGTCCACTAGCCAATATTGAGTTGGTAGATATAACTCTTGATAATCAAGCAATAGGAGGAAGGAATCGACAAGGACCCCTAAGGCTTCAGCCAGGAAGGGGAGGAGGTATTCAACCATGGAATGAAATAATTCAAGGTGATGTTACACCAAGAGGAGGAAGAGGATGAGGAAGGTTTTGACCCCCTACTCCTAGATGGCTAGGAGACACACCTTTAGCATGTTTGAACTGGACAAGGAATCTACAAGGTATACCAAGGATAAGAGGAATCTTACCAAACCCTATAAGGTGGTATCCATTGGGATGACCACCACTAATCTGATGAGGACCTCGAAGAGTGGAAGGAGGTAGAGGATTACTCCAAGGAAGGGAGGAACCACCAATTGTTCAAAGAGGTTCGATGTCAAGGGGAGTAGGATGTGGAAGGCACTTGCGAGGTAGAGGCCTTATTGGTAGAGGAAGAGTGCATTTTGTAGATGAAAGAAACCATGGACAACAAAGGATTCGATCACCAAGTCTAGAGATAGAATTGATCCGAGGAGATAGGTGGAGAAGTCACTCAAATGATAGTAGAATAGTGAGAGCACCACTACCAAGGGATCAATCACCTATACGACAAGAGGAAGAGACACCAAGAGAAGATACTCTAGCTTGCAATTGTACAATTCCAAATTGTACACATGGTAGTGGAAGGCCAGGGAATTCGGTAACATCACAAGTTGAGATGAATCACCCTAGAGAGCAAGTGGTACTAGATGATACAATCACTCATAATGTCATGGTCGAACCTCCAAGAGAAGAATCATATGGGACCATGCAAGTGAATGTCACTATGTGATTCCCATGATGGTAAGTGTAAATAGTATTAGAAAATGAAAAAGAAAAAAGAAAAAAATAAAATTCCTTAGTTGTGAAAATCCCTTAGGATGCAATTAAGAAGGAAGTTGGTTGAAAACCAGAAACGATGACCTCTTCAAGAGAAAAAAATGGAAAATTTCTCTAAGTGACAGATCGTACAAGTCAATTAGAAGGTGAAAAAGCACAAGTTTGAAATCGTACAAGCAAAAATAGAAAAAGTACAGGTAGAAATCGTACAAGGGAGCCTATTGTATGATTTAGATCGTACAATGTATGATTTTATCATACAGATGTATGATTTGCAACCATCACAATTAATGTTCGCATGAGTGGAATGATGAGTTGTCAAAAAGAGAAGAAAAGGATGAAATTACATGCGAAAAGTAGTGAGTTGTCGATCATCCAGGAAAAAGAAGACAAAAATGCATGCAAAGAAGGTAAAGTGGCACAATTTTAAAAATTGAATGGTTAGGGTTTTACAACAATTTAAATAATTAAGTAATTTTACAAACCGTACAAGGGTAAATTCAAAATTTCGAGGAGAGCGAAGGTGAAAAGCATGCAACTAGATAAAATATTCTACATGGGCATTGAAATTCATTAGTAAACTACAATATTGCATGACCCATTTTTAAATTTGCACCAGGGAGACTTTTTGCATTAAAAATAAATCAAACGAAGAGAAAAGCAAGGGTTTTGACTCCATTAAAAGAAATTTTGAATTTTAGCTGAAGGGAAGTGAGGGTTTGTAGTAGAAGGCATCAAAGCAAGAACCAGATTGTGAAAAACATCCACCCAGGGTTCAAGGAAATTGTAGATTGGAGCTAGAGTGAAGAAATTGCAAGAAAAAGGAGATTACAAGCCCTAATCAGAGAAAAAGTAGCAAAAATGAATTGTAGAAGGTAGAAGAAAAAGGGGAGATGACCGTACAACCCTACAACATAGCCAAGAAAATTTATTTTTGGGAGAAATTGTGCCAAGTAAAGGAAAAATTATAGATTTGCTCTAAAATTGCACTAGAAAGATAGATCGAGACATTTCAGCAACTAGGTCAATGATAAATCATGGAAAGGGAGTGAAAAATATAAGTTTTAGGTGAATAAGGGTTTTAGAATATGTGTTGTATGATTTGGAGGATAGATTGTATGATTTTAGGAAGAATTTATGTGATTTCAAGTAGTTCAGAGGTCGATTTAAGCCCTTTTGAGCAAATCATAAATCATACAAATGTATGAACCAAAAAGGAGAACAGGTGGAAAGGGATATTGTATAGATTGGTATGGCCCCTATACATTTTGGTGTAGTCAATGTATGATTTATAGTTTGGAATAAGTTTGAAGCAGTTTGGAGGTGGTTGTATGAACAAAAAATGTACATGAATGATTTGGAGGGTGTATTGTATGATTTATAGTAGCATTGTATAATTTTTAGAGGAATTTTGATTGCATGATGGTTGATGTCTAGAAAGTAAATCTAACTAAAGGAATGGTAGGAAAATGATTTTGATCGAAGAGTTTGGATACCGATTAAGAAGAATTGTAGCCAACAGAGTTGAATGATCACTAAGACCTCTACACAAGAGAGAGTCACATCCATGACAACACCAAGGGTGATAGTTTTAGTCCTATGATTGGTATGGTAATCATCCTTGGAGGAGAGGAGGATACAAGTATGGAGAGAGTAGAGGTATTGGAGGGTTGATCAAAGAAGGACACCACCAAGGTTTTGAGAGGAGGAAATGGCATAGGAAAGAGCCTCGAGGAGGGAACTATATAGTGAAGTCCATTACCTAGATCCAGAGGAGGATCTGAGTAGTGAATCTAAGGAGGACCAGGTTGATATAACAAGGATATCATTTATACAGCATGGAGGAGATACATGCCGAAAGTGGTGGAGCAAAGAAGAAAATAAGAACCACCCATGGAGAAGATAATTTGAGAAGGTTGGTGTAGCTATGATAGCACAGGTGCCACCACACCAGAAGACCTTCTTTTATAACTATCTATTGTAGATTGTTCAAGCATACGATCCTACAAGTAGACTTACCTATGTTAATGTGGGTAAATGATCGATGAAGGTAGAGTTCATAGTAGAGGCATTCAGAATAACATTTGGATTGCTATAAAACAACATGGAGATAGTAAATAAGTTGCTTGATCTAATTGAGACACATCACATCATCACTTCACTAACCAATGTGAAATCATTTGCCGAAGTAAATATCTCAGGTGCAGGAACTCGAGGGATTAAATAGAGCCAGTTGATAGGAAAGGATTGGCCATGCACCATGAATATTGTAATGGCTCAACTATTAGGAGAAACATGAGCCATAGAGATGCCAATATAGATGGCTCAATATATGGAAGGTATTACCAAAGGAATTCAATATGATTGGGGTACCTATCTAGAGAGAAAAGATGCATGACATACTAAAAAAAGGCCAAAGAATTTTGGGATGACTTTCCATGCTATTGGATTGTTATTGAATGTTATTACATAGATGGGAATTCATTTTCTAGGCTTGATAGAGCCTAGGAATATTGATGCAGGTAAACCAACCATTCTATGATGGGCAAAGTTAGTGCCAATTCAGAAGGAGACTCTAGATAAGTCTCAGAAAGAAAGCACCTCAGACCACTACAGTGCATGAGGATACTCCTTCGGATGAGGAGGTACACCATCAAAGGAAAAGACCTAGGAAGTTGCAACCTGAACTAGAACAACAAGCACTTCAACAATGGTAGTAGGAGCAACCATCAATTCAGGAAAGGGAGGAAATTATGGGGAGGCAATCTAGCCCAGTATAAATAAGAACAAGAAGACAATGAGAAATAATGGCAAACAATCCTATCCTAAAAAATAAGTTAAGCCTGTACAGGAGAATCAACAAGAGGAAGGACAGTCAGACTCAGAGAAGCTAGATTTACACAATTGGAATTGGGTAGAAGTAGAGGAGATGGTAGAGTCCCCACAAATTTTCTAGTCTACCAATCTCAAAATTTTGGACTCTTCTAAAATTTTGGATGATATAGAAGTGAGGCAAATAGTACAAGAAGTGATATCCACTACACAAGAAGTAAAGGAGAAAGCCAAGGTGGTAGTGGAAGCCTCAGAAGAAGATTCAAGAGAAAAATAAGCCTCACTTTAGATTCATGATGGGAGGAGGCACTAATCAAACTAAACAGAGTGATGCACAAGAAGATACAAATGCATCACAAGAATAGGAAAATACTATTGTTGAAGAGGTCACAATAATGGAAGTCCAATAAAATAGGAAGAAAAGTAGGTGATAGAAGAACAATAGGTGGACTTAACTAAGCAAAAGGAAGTCCAAGAACCTACAAGGAAACAACAATCTCATCCTAAGGTTGTTGATATTGAAGATGATATAGAGGTTGAGAGAACTGTAGGATAGACTCCACCACAGGAAAATATAAACATAGAGAAAGCACTAATGGAGCTTGGGGGAAGCTCTAGTCACCACTTGGAAGAAGAGGAAGAACAAACTCCTACACAGGAAGAACTATAGAGGATGCAAAAAAGCTACCTCCTAGAAATACCATAGTTCTCAAATATTGAAATAGAGGAGGATGCAAAAAGGGTAGAGGATCAGGTGGACCATTTCTTCTCTCAGATAGGCAATGCCATGGCTAGCACCAAACTATAGTTTTGTATTGGATGCGTAGGAGAGTTGAAGCTATGGGAGGAACAAGTGTTTATCAAATTGGAAAAGATAATAGAATGGGTGAGTAGTGAGGATCGTACAAAGAGAATTGTTGATATTCATGTACAACACCCATGGAGGTTACCCAGGGAAGAGGTAACAATGATGTTAGGAAGAGATGACTTACCAGAAAGAGTGAGAACCAACTACAGGTAGCATCCGAGGTTGTACCTAGATAGAGCCAATTATCCGACTTATCCCTTGAATACAATGGAGTTGGAACATAAGAGGGTCAACTCAGGCTTGGCTATCACTCTGAGGAAGTTGAACTTCCTAACACATTGGATAGAGTGGTTGAGCATAGGATTGGAGTAGATCTATCAGCTCAAGGAAGCTCAGAAAGAAGAGATAGAGGCCACTCAAAAGGAAATGGTTATAATGGAGGAAGAATTGAATAAGAGTAAGGTTACAGTAGAAGATAAGTTAAAGAAATTAGAAGAAGAATTGCTAAGTAATAGGGCTAGTTTTGAGGCCAAAATTAGTTCGCTAGAAGAGGAGAAGTGATAGGTCTCACAAATGGTAGAAGAAAGGATCAAGGAGTTGGAAGCTCAATTAAAAGCAAAAGAAGAATAGTTGCAGGTGAAGGATGAACAATTGAAAACATAGTTGGCTATGAAATATGAGCAACTAGTAGTGAAGGATAAGAAGATAGAAGAGCTTACAAAAGATAATAAGTGATATAATGATATGATCCTAGAGAAGCAAACATAATTGAAGGTTAAGGAGGAGACTGTTCATGCTTTGGAGGTTGATATTAATCACCATATGAAGACCATTATAGATAAGAATGAAGAGTTAGAAGTAGCAGCTCGAACAGAAGCACATTTATAGGAGAAGCTTAAGAAGAGTGCTACTGAGTATGAACAACAATTAAGGGAACTCCTGAAGACTATCGAGGAGACAACCAACCAACATGGTATGAAAGTAGTAGAAATGGGTAACTACACAACCAAGTTGTAGAACCAACGCATAATTCTTCATGCTCGACTAGAAGACAGTGAAGCCTTAGTCAAATAATATGAGGCCCAACTAAAATAGAAATATGATTCGATGAGGACACCAACCAAAGTAAAGGGGAGGGTAGATGTAGGTAGCAAATCCACCTCCCAAAGAAGAAGTGACAAAGAGGATTTGCCTAGTTTTGATAATTTTGATAGTTTTGGAAAAATGTACAAGCAGGAGTAAAACATACAAGGAGGCAAAATGTACAAAATAGAAGCTAAAATGTACAAGGTGCAATGAAATGCAAATGAAATGCAATTTGAGTTGTAATTGTGAATGAATTTGATAAATAATGTAATTAGACTTAGTAAAAGGGTGTAATTAAGAATTCCATTATACATGGGCAGTTGTGAATAATGAATTGCCTTAGGAACCACTTGGAATGGCTTGGGCAATATTATATAAGACCCCCTTTTCAATTTTGTAAGTCTGGTTAGTTCTGATTAGTCTAAGTATTGAATGCATCTATATGATTATTGTGTGGAATTACTTGGTTATTGTGTATCTTTTAGTGATTGTAATGCACCATTGAAGAGTAATGAATGAAGAATCACATTGCATAGTATTTTCTCATGTATTGTATGATTCTAGAATGATGGATTAGTGTTTTGCAGTATCTGATTGTTGCATGTTACTTCTCTATGTCTATGGATGATGTTAATGCACTAATATGAAGAATGGAATTGAATCACCACTAGTGTGAGCCCTGAGAATGATATGTGAGGAATATTGTATCAAGAAAGATATCTTGAAGGCTATTGTATGATTTTTGGATATTGCCATTGTGAAGAACTCTCTCAAACCCTAAAGATAGAACTTGCATGTTGGTAAAGATGGAGTAATTGACATTCTAGAACTTCCCAAAACTTGTATGAGAGAGATTGATAAGGAAGAGTATCCAATTTGGCACCTTTTTGAACTTTCAGTTCATACAAATCATACACTAGACGTGCTATAAATCGTACAAAAGAACTTTACCCGATTTGGCAGTTTAGGTGATTAAGGAAAACTTACCCGATTTGGCAATATTGGTAAATTGAACAAATTAGTTACAAAACTATGTATGGCAGCTTGCAAAACCAAATCTGAAGGATTGAATGAGTGTCAAATCATACAAGCACTGACACTGTATGATTTGGGATCATACAGTTGTACGATTTGAGTCCGTACAAGTTGTTTTGTGGTCGCATATCAATTGTTGTGAAGACTGTACGATTGTACGATTTGGGTATTTGAACAAGAATAGTAAATTGATCATTCTAAGCCCTTGAGAATCACCTCCCCACTAGGAATACTACACCCCTATGCTACACCATTAATCCGTGGTTAGTAGATAAGATGTATATCTTATTTTGAATTAACTATGTGACCAATTGGGTGGAAGTGCAACCATTGCATGATTCTAAAGAGAAGACTGTAGAAAAATTCTTGTTTTCATCTATGTTTACAATATTGGGGTTCCAAGGGATATCACAACTGACCAAGGGCCTCAATTTACTTCAAATTTGATCCAGGAAATCATGCAGTAGTATAAATTATGCATAACAAAACCACTCCTTACCATCCACAAGCAAATGGGCCGGTAGAGGTAACCAACCATGAACTAGAGAACATTCTCACAAAGATGGTACAATAGCATAGGAAGGATTAGACCACAAGATTACTAGAAGCAGTGTGGGATTACAAAACCACCTGGAAAACTACCACTAGTTTCACACCATTCTAGTTAGTATATGGGAAGAATGCTATGATGCCCATAGAATTTGAGATTAAGACTCTTAGAACTACAATAGATTTATATTTGAATCTGGATGAGGCACAAAGGAATGGATTTAGTGGCTTAATCAGTTGGATGAATACCATCGTGATGCTCTACATTGAACAGAGGTCATCCAGAAACAAAGATCCAAGTGGTATGATTGTCACACCAGGCCAGAGTAGTTCAAGTTAGGGGAATGATCATTATTATATGACTCTCGGTTCTAGGAGAGAAAAGGAAAACTTATGCAGTGCTGGATGAGGCCATATGAAGTGATTGAAATCATCAATAATGGAGCTATTAGAATTAGATTGATGGTAGCAATATTATATTAACATTCAATAGTCACTGTCTGTGGCCATATCATGTGTCTGAAGACTTATATGATGAAGTCCAAATTAGGCATGGGGGAGACCCCAGTTGATTCCAATTTTAAAATTTGTTAGTAATATGTGGACGTTATCCACATGGTCCAAAAACAATTATTTTTTTAAAAGTTTCACAATTTTTTTCTTTAGTTGTATTTCTGTTTTGCAGGAATGATGCCTTGAGTGCAACTGTTAGGCAGCCTAGGAAACCTAGGCCTAACAAGCATAGGATCCATGAACCTGTGCATTTTCAGTTTTCTAGGAGATAAATATTGCAATAGAAGTATCTTATCCCCTATCAGAGGGGGATACCACATCTGAATACATGTATGGATGTTTTTTTTTGGTCTTCATGGAGAAAAACACCTGAATACTATTTCAGGTAGTGGATGCTACTTCTATAATTATCCTTCAAAATAGAACACCCAAAGTCTGATTAGTTGTAGGTGTACACTCATTGACATATCAACAGATGATGAAATAAAGGAGTGTCTGCCTTCCATTTTCTACAAGAAAATGACACCTAATTCCCATTTAATTAAGATAAAGGCACTTGAATCTCGTTTTTACGATGGAAGGTGCCCGACTACTATATTTCGGGGAAAAGGCACCCGACTCCCATTTTTACGGTGGACGACACCCAACTCCTATATTTTCGGAAAAAGGTGCCCAACTCCTGTTTTTATGGTGGACGACGCTCGACTCCTATATTTCATGGAAAAGGCACCCAAATATCATTTTTATGGTGGACAACGCACGACTCCCGTATTTCAAGGAAATAGCATCCGACTTCCATTTTTTGGGAAAGCGATACCTAATTTATTGGACCAAAAAAAAAACTTTTTGTTTTTAAGTATGGCACCCGATTACCAATAAAAATGTGTCTAATTTTTATTTTATGCTTTAAGTATGGCACCCAATTACCAGTAAAAGGATCCTACTTTCCATATTAAGCACGATACCCGATTGCTAACAAAAGGTGCCTGTTTTTTGTTTACCAAGCGCCCGCATGCCTTGATTTGAAAGAAGGCACCCGATTTCCACGTAAAGAGGCACTTGATTTCTATTTTCATGGGCATTTGTGCCTCATATAAATAATCTTTAGCATTGGAAATTGGCCCGAGCCATGTCAGCAGTTCATCCATGTGCACAAAGTCAAACTTCTCACGAATAAAATTATCTTAATTTTTTCGTTAGATATTTGTGCACATTTCAAAGTCGTCATCAAACAATTTTCGAGGAGAGGATGTTTGTCATCCCAAGAAGACATGTTTTTTCTAATTTTTTCTTAAAATTATGCAGGGAATTCTCAAATGTATCAAATTACAATCACCAAGAACCAGTCATACGGAGGAAAATTTGTCGCATAGAAAATATGCCTATCATTCTTTGTTTTGATACATTTAGTCATCATAAAGAAACCAATGCCAGTGCACCATGAATGTCTATGCATTATACACACACAAAACATAATATAGGTGGATGCTTAATTTTTTTATTTATATATTGTTTTCATAGGTGTATGTTTCTATAAATAGTGTCGACACAATCCCACTGAATTACCAGCCACCCATTTCACTCCACTTGACATTTTTCCACATGTCACTACTTTGATTGGGAAAAATGCTCATGGTTATCATCTAAAGAAGATCCGAAACATGTTCTAGTAAAATATTACATAGATAACTGTAATTATTCATAATTATGATAATAAAACACCTACGTTCATGGATGTTATTGGTTTTAAAATTGTACATCCAAAAACCATTGTGTGAGAAAAAATAACAAAGTGCTGCAGAAAAACCAAGGTGTGAGAAAATAGTTGTAGAATGAATTCAGAGTCGAGAAAAATTTAAACTTTGCCATAGGGAAAAATCAACCAACCATCTATTGAAAAAGAGTGAGCCTACGTATTTTTTAGGCATTATTGAGGATTTACAAATGCAATTCGACATCGCCGAATGGTTGGAATACTGCCATCTGGTTAGCCAGAACCAGGACACAGATGTAGCTAAGGAATTCACGATGTCTATTTGTGATAGAGTTGTTCGAATGAGGGAACTAGAAATTCCAATCACTGATGCATACATAGCTACTATAACAGGCCTTCCCCAAAAAAGGGAACACACGTAATAGGAGGACAACCCTGCAATCTGCATGCAATGATTTTTTGGGCACCTAATGCAATATCTGACGCACGTTGGTTTGCCAAAGCTGTACATCCCTAAATTTTGGAGACCGGTCTTCGAGTAGATTGTTCAGTTTTTCACACGTATAGGTAGGTTTTCCAAACTAAATTGAAATCATTTACTTTTTCTCAACTATTTGTTGTAGGGGGACAAAATCAATTTCCCATCTTGCATGTGCACTTAAGGATGAGGCTAGCTAATACCAAACATGCACAACTTTTGCCCTGGCTCACCATGGGCTTATTTTAGTCTTGGTGAGACATGCAAAGGTAAATAGAGATGTGATGGTTGAGGAAGCCAAGGGAGATACTACAGTTCGTAAGGTAGAAGAGGAAGTGGCAATACCAGAATAGAATGATCGACCGATAGCTAGGGCAATAGAATAAACAAATACGATGTCTGCATCCCAACCTGAGCAAAATACATAAGATGCAGGGCAATATTCATCCCCTATTTTTCCTTAATTTGATGAGGATGCAGGGTAATATTTGTCCCATGTTTATCCTCAATTTGATACTAATGTAGGACCTATTCTGTCAAGCCCCACTCATATGCTAATTTCTACAAGAACCAAGAGTAGGAGGATTAAAACATACATGGTTGTTTATATCTCATCATACGATGAGGATGATATTAGGGAGTTAAATAAGGATGAGATTTTGGCCCATATATTGCAAGAGTTGTCCAAGGGAAGTACTCCTCAACACAAAGTATAGATGAATGATCTATAGCATCAACTACAGATATTGAAATAACAAGCCTACACTTGGGAGGACAAATACAAGGAGGAGCAAGATATTTTTCAAAGAGTTCAAAAAAGTAGTTGCAGTGAAGTTGTAGGAGCTATATTAGACCATCTAACAACTATAGGAAATAATATTGAAATTGTAGCTGTAGGCTCAATAAATTGAGGCTGAATGGCTAGCCAAGGTAGATGCAATAGTTCAAACTAATTGGGCAATGGAAGTTGCCACTACCTCTTCATATTCTGAGGAAATAGCCTCCTCTATCCCTTTTCAGTCATATGCAAGAAACTCTAGCAAAGAAGCTGATGCAGGGGACCAAACAATGGCTTTTTATAAAAAAAATTGCACAGGGGAGTCCTAATTCTCGAGTAGAGACCTCAAAAATTATTATTGAAAGTGCAACTAAATAATCCTCGCTAAAATCCCATGCAAAAGTAGAGCAGGAAACAAACGCAACAATGGAGGATGAACAGCCCCATTCACTAGCTCACTTTGCAAAACAAGGACAAGATCAAGATACTACAATTAACATGGAGCAATCTCCAGCATTATCTTCCTCTAAATATCCAAAGGTAAACAAAGAGGATGAGATTGAGATAAAAAACCTTAAGTTTTAGAAAAATTCGTAGAGGAAGATAACAAACAGAAAGATAAAATTGAGGTTGAAAAGCCTCAATATTAAATAAGGCTGCAGAGGAGGATCAGGGGCTTATAATATCTTAGAAGTCTACTCACTCTACAAGACAAAAAATAGAAGAAGATGCAGGGGATGAGCTTGAGAAGCTTTAGGTAGAAAAAAGGGACTTCAACAGAGGAGTCACCTACTGCACATAATATTATTGAAGGGTAACCTGAGCGAGTACCTATAGAATAGGCACATGAGACTCAAAAAGTTTATATCTTATGTAGAACAGGGAACCACACCAACAATATCAAAAATAGTAGAAGGGAGAAATCATCCTATTTTAGATACACCTATAGGTGCTGCAAAATAGCCTAAGAAGCTGAGACCAAAGAGGAAGGCTATAAAATAACCTCAATGAAGATCCAAGACCAGAGCAAGGACTGCATAGCTGAAAGAATTAGGCATGAAATATGATGAAGAATGAGCAAAATCCCTAAATATGTTTTTTGAACCAAAAAAGAAATTTGAACAACTCAAAGCAAACATAAAGGCAGAAAAGAAGGAGTTCAAGAAGGCCTCAAAAAGAGTGGCCAAAGAATCCAAGACTCCTCTCAAGAAAGTTTAATTTACCTGACTAGATCATTTTTGGTATTTGTATGGGTCAACGAGTGATCAACCTTCAAAGATGAAGGTATATTTGATGAATATGGGACTACTAGGTCTTGTACCACTTATAGATATAACAACAAGAAGAAAAGCTCCTCTAATATAAGAAGTAGAGTATGAAGATGATGCTGAAATTAAGCCAACAGTGGCCAGTTTGCCCAAGGCCAAGGTTGCTGAGAAATCTAGCATTCCATTTGGTGATGAATATGTAGTGCCAGTGGAAGAAATTTTACCCCCTCACCACAAATATTAGAAGCAGGATGAGCTAGTATTCCATAAGGATACCTCCACTTTACTAGCTACTACTTGAGGAATGTGGTAGGGAGGAAAGTTTGTACAAGGGAACATCCAGGTGAAGGAGCAGGACTAAGTCAGCCAACTCGATGTAGTAAGTACCAGAAATAGCCATAGTAGAAAGAGAGCATCCCTAAGGCAAAAAAAGAGCAAAAATTTGGAGATAAAGAAAAAGCCAAGGCCGCAACCAAAAAAGGAAGGAGAAAAATAGGGTCTACTGGAAAGGTGTAAATAAAACTAGTAATTACAAATTCAAAGTGGCATAGGGATGTACCACTCCTTAGGCATGGAGGAATGATGAGCCCTAAAAATTCTCATTTTTGTATAAACTTTCCATATATATTGCAGTATTTATTTTAATAGAAATATATGTTTTATGTAAATTTTATATGTATTTAACATTAGATTACGTATGTTGTCTAATATTTGTTTTTGAGTGAATTATGTGTAGATTCAATGGATTTTACAGTATTTTAGCATGACTACATCAAGGTCCCACTTGGACTTGGCACTTTTTTTTATGATGAAAACAAAAACTCAAAGATAAAAATATCTACAACAAAACAATGATGAAGCGCTAAGTCAGGCACTCGACTCTCGTTTAGGTGCTTGATTTCCATTTAACGCTTGACTATCGGGCACTCGATTTCCATTTGATGCTTGAATTTTGAGCACCTAATTCTTGTTAGGCACTCGACTTCTATTTTGGTGCCTGATTCCCATCTTCTACAAATAAGGCACTTGATTCCTGTTGATGTATAATTACAACACAACCCTTATTGTCAGTAGAACAGAATGATGATTTCAATGATGAGTGTGAATGCAATTTTAGCAATGGATGCAGACCAAGAACAATGTCAAAGACCATATGTCATCTATTTTTAGCAATCACATAAAAAAATCAATGTAATCAGATAGAGCATAATATCAGACGTATTTTGTTCTAATAAAAATAGAATACGTCAAATCAAGTCTAAATTTAATGTTTGCTTTGTCTCCTTTATTCTTGTGTATTATTGTAATAATATAATCAGGATTCGATTTACCTTCAATATGTAATAGCCTATCTTATAAATATGCAAGCCACCCCTGAAAAAGAGATCCCAAATTTTCTTTATAAATTTTTGCTGTAATTCCAAATACGATTCATTTGAGTCTTTTGATCAAATCAACTAGCATCCGATGAATGTCTTAATGCGGGTAGAATATTATAGAATCTTGGTCCCACTCTCAATAGTATTCCTCCCTTATTTTACTTGTTTTCTATTAGTTTAATTCATTCTCCTATTTTCTATAATTTAGTTTAATACTACAATTTCCCTTGTTTTTTGTAAGTTTCCAGCAAGTGTGCAGTTTTAATTTATGTAATGCATTTCAGTCATGTCTTAGATAATGTAAATTAGATTAATGGTTTGGAAAATAAACAAGAACTCCAATGAAACAACAACACCACCCCCAAACCATAGAATCTAAGGGACTCATCTTATTAAGGAGATTTTATAGGCATATACTATGCACGATTTTTCACAAGTTTACAAGCTATCCCGGGTTGAAAATTAAATGAAGGCAATGAATTTAATCGTAGAAAATTAACCAATGTTTTTTACAACACTTATATATTAATATCAAGCTAGAAGAGCCACCGCTTAGGAGCAAGAAAAACATTTTAGGACAAAAATTATCTAATGACATAGACTTCCTAAAAGAACTACCAGTCAGTCTCCTAAGTGCTTGTCTATTTTTAAGGCTAAGAGGCCACCACTTAGGGTCTATTTCTGTAACTTATAAATAAAATATTAGTTTATTAGGGACTATTACATTTCCTTCATCCTAATACTTTTTTTTAAAAAGAAGCACAATGTAGTACCTTTTTAAATAGCTTGCTTTAAAATGCCTCAGCTTTAAATATATCTGGATGTTGGTGCTAACCCTTCCTTTTCACACGATATAAAATGTGCTTCAAAGACACATTCAAAATTATTGACATATTCCAAATCAATTTTGTACCTATTCATTAACTTACAAAAACCTAGTAATTCCTATCTTTCATGTTATTGCCTAGTAGAAATTTATTTTGAAAAAGATACCAATTTCCTGGTAACCTTTGATGCTTAGATTTTTTTCTTTTCACAAATCAAAATAATTTGTCAAAACTTCTAAGTAAAATCTAAAATAAAATTTGTATCCACATGAGTCAACCATATCTATCATAAAATAACATCAAAATTGTTATACTTTTTATTTATTTATCCATTCAATTAATATAAATTTTCATATCACATGAACTCAAAAGTCATAAATGCAATAATGAATCAATAAATATACACATCATTAGTTTTGTGTGCCACAATAACATAAAATGGTATACTAAGACTATACAATCTGGCTAAGGCACCTCATAAAAAAATGGTCTTATGCCACTCACGATGTAACAACCCTGTTTTGTTGCTCCCTTATCCATAGATTTTTTTTTTTAAACGTGTATATATATATATACTCATCTTGATATGGTAAAAGATCCAATCATGTGCTAGGATAGACATATTCCATCTTGATTATAACTTTCAAGGCAAGTAGCTTCAAGAGCTATAAAGACTTGATCAAATTCTCTTTAGTAGAAGTGATCAGCTTCTACAAAACCCTCATACCCCACTTAGTATGAGTACGTTGGCCAAGCATTAGGTTTCATCCTTATAAAGGAGGAAATCACCAAATGATCCATCCAGACCAGGTGAATGCCTTGAAGATGGAAAACTACACCAATGGTAAACCATCATGGATGAATTAACCACACCGATGGTTTTTCATCAATATTGGATCCAATCTACTTCATCTAGAAGGGAGTTCTAAGAAAATAGTATCACTATCGTGATAATAATTCATGAAATGTCCTCCTAAACATGATTACACATTTTTAACCCTCTTAGAGCATATTGGTACACTCTTTGTTTAGGCAACCCTCTTGATATCATAACAAATGGACATTACGTGTCCCATACGAATGTTTTCCTCCATATGTCAACTTAATTCTTTAGGGTAGAGTGTAGGGTCTATTTTGGTTTGTAGATCAAGACCATTTTACCATCTTGAGAGTTCCATTCCACAACATAATCTCAACTAAACCATCTTGAGTAGTTATGGAGTGAATTTAATCCATAATACCCTTCTATGATAAAATCCTTTTCATTATGTCCTTGGTTTTAAAGCATTACATGAGAATTTCAACTTAAGCAAGTTTATATTCTAATCAAGATTAAATGCATAATGTTTAGATCAGCATAAACCCAATTATCCCCTTTAATAATTGACTTCTATTACATAATTGCTCTTGGAATTCAACATCGTATATCCAACCTTATTATAATTAGTGTTATGTGGAAAAGTACATAATTCATAAATAGTTATCCCACAACATTATAGAAAGTTAAACAAATTCCTCGAGTCATTAACGCATTTAAACAAACCTTCATTCTTCACATGATTTTTTATTTTTTTGGTAGGTTATATATTAAAAGTGGGTTTTTATCAAGGATCCCAAAACCTGATTACAATGGATCAGAATGTAACACAAAACAATGGATTGAAGCAAAAGGAAACACTAGAGAAACATATATAAAAAGAGGGAAGTGCCATCCTAAACGCCAGAGGAAGGCACAATCCTTTGCGATAGAGGAAGACTACTTCCTAAGCACCAAAGGAACCATGAGCAGGAAGAGAAAGCCCGCCAGAAATTCAATTTTGAATCAAAGGGCGCGAAGTAGGAATTTTCAAGCAAACCTAGGGTGGGAGAAAGTGCCAAACCACCCCATCCATTAAAAACAATTTGAAACTTCCCCAAGGGCGGGAAAAGGAACCAAAGCTAGATTTTAAATTTTGAATCAACCCAATGGTGGGAAAACCAAAAACCACCATTGGGAAACAGGCTTGAGAGAAACCTCCTTCCCACGTAGGGGAAAACCAGAAAGAAATAGAAAATCTACCATGAATAATAGGGTGGATTATTGAAGTAGAAGGAAACATACAGGGAAAGTGCAAGATAAAAAAAATTGATAAGACCATTCCCTAAACACCTTAAAAAAGTGAGGCAGCATAAAGAGGAATATTGCAGGCAACGAAATCCTCATGCAGTAGAACAACAACCTGAAGGATGGTGAATTTAATAATAAACATTACATATATAATTTTCCTTTTGAAAGCAAATGTAACATTCACAAGAACTAATAAGACAACCACAAATTATTGACACAAATATTTATCCTGGGAAACCCTGACAAGAAAAACCCAACCTCCAAAATAGTTTCTTCCTCATTTTCATAAACTTAAATGGTGAATTTACAATGATAGCAGGGCATCTATAGACCCTTCTTCTCAAATATAGATCAAGGAACACAATAATCTCTTGATGTAATTGAGGAATCACCCAATTCCTTTTTCTAAAACATCAATCCACAATATCATTGAGGAATCTCTAATTCCTTTAGGTGCCTTACTCTAAGTCTTTTAATATATTACATAATTTATGAAAGTCATTGGAATTATATTTTTGAGATATTGCATTTTGAGGGAACCCTACAAACTCCCTCAAGAATGAATTCCAAATTCATTCTTCATGATTGATTTATAATAAATCCCTTAAGTAATGGATTTAAAGTCCCATACCTTTAAATCCATCAGTAACCATTTCCCAAAAATGGTTTCCAAATTCAATCTATTCAACTAAATCATATTCGGTCCCTTAAATGTTGAGTTCCTAATCCATTCATTTAATCACTTATGTTTAACAAAGCCATCGAATAAATTAATACATAATCCATCTAATCCTTAATCTAGATAATTTACTTTCTATCCATTAAATAACTAATTTTAACAAGGTCACTGAATAAATTTTCCCCTTAATATTTAAATAGTTTAACTATTTATTTTCCTTACTTGTCCTTTCCTTCTTAATCATCATTTAAGAGAGTTTCATATTTATAAACTAAACTGCCCCCCCCCACTTTTCAGTTTACCTTGATTCCATAATCAAAGTTGACCGTAGTCTATTTAACTAACGCATATCTCCTTTAACTATACATTATAGGTTATAACCTATTCAACACATTTTATTAAATCACCACTACAAGGATACTCATAGATTTAATCAAGGGTCCTATTACTCTTTAGATTCCTAAAGACTACTAACCTTAATTAGGACATATCTAACCCTTGGTTAAATATCCTCACTAATACTCATAGGTCATGTCATTGGTAATTGATAAGGTAAAGAATGCCATAGGTGCCAGGAGGCCCTCACTAACCTGTGCTACAATTCTCTCGAGGAAGTCATCAATTGGTTTCACATTAGGAAGGGTATAACCATGAGTCTTAACCCACTGAATCATGGGATCAAGGTCGTTCAGGATCTTGCCCATCTAGTGAGCCAATGGTTTGGAAGTTCAGTGGCTAATTAGCGATTGACAAATTTTATTTTCTAAGGATCCCAAAATACTTTAATCATAATGCCCGACATATTCTCCATGAACACGATTGTCAGAGATGCCAACACTGAAATACAACTTGTAGTCACACTTCTCTTGAGGATACGCAACTTGCGAGCCATGAGTCAAGCAGTATGGCTTAAGGCCCTATGTAGTGTCCTTTAGCTACACGTGTTCACCATAAGATACTTTGGTGCAAGAGCCCTTCTCAGGCCTCTACAATATAGCATGAACTTATTTTGCACAGTATCCACAATGTCTTATGATTAAGAAGTATTGAAGGATATTCATTTGACTAGAAGAAAGGAAAAAACCCTTGTTGACAATCGACTTGACAACTCCATTAAGCAACTCTTGCATCGAGGAAACTAATGGAAATGCCATGGATTGAAAGTTCCCTAAGATCTTGGTGTGTTTTACCACTAAAATTTATCAGAGTATAACTCCAAGTAATCGATCAGCATTGAGAGCAACTCGAAACCCTCAGGCCTACTGGCTAACCTAAAACCTCCTAAGATATATCATAAGTCTTCTATTTGGAGCCAAGTCCAATGCTTATCTTGTAGTGGTGAATTACTGATGCACTAGGGTTTGATTTACTTTCAAATTCATTCATGGCCCAGGGATGGTGTCTGTAGATATTTTGGTTGTCATATCATTCCCCAATTGGAGAATACTAAGACTAATTTATTTATCGAATCGATAGAGATTGAGATTCTATATTTCAACTAAAACTAATTGTAGCGACACCTCTTGCTTATGCAAGTAACAAATATTCAAAAATATGTTATACCTCAAATAACATGTAAAAATATGCAGGGGGCTTTCCATGACTAGCCTAGTGCAAAAAGCAAATCCTACTATGTAAATGATTTGGATGTAGGTAACGTTTCTCTTCCACAATGTCTCACATTCGACAACGATTGAAATTTGTGGGTAAATCTAAATATGGATCTTTAAGGTGAATTCGAAGGTAGGTGATTGAGTCGGTCTACCAATTTCACCTTTTAACAGTTCACTAATCATCGACTCTATTTCGTCCAAATCAAAGTTAGAATGAGATTGATATCCCACCCGGGTTATATAAAGGAACATATAAATTTTAAAGGTTTAGTCATAACCATAATGAGATAACCACTATGGAGGGTAGTAGATACTGCACTAATAGGTAGCCACTATGAATTATTTTATATGATAAAGATAATACCTTGGTCCAACTACATCTTAGATCGAATTGTCATGAATTTGATTTTCAAACTATTCTTCAGATACAGCCTTTAAGGACCTAAATAAACCTAATTTTAAATTAGATTTAAATGAACATAATTTCTAATTAAAATTACATAAACATATCCACTTTGTATGAATATAATTCATTCTCTAAAGGATAAAAGAAAGAAAGGTATGACCTGGTTGTTTCCAGAGTCTTTCATCTTCAACTCATCTCTTTGAGCTCCCAAGCCATTCTTCCCTTCAAATATTTTCTAGATTTCATATTAACTCCTTGATTAATTTTTTTTTACCAACCCTGCTAAGATTGCCTCCCATTACTAGGTAATCTCTTAAAATCTTCTGGTTTATGATCCACCAAATGGTGGAGAGCATACTCCCTAGATTTTCCAAGAATTTTCTAGTTCCTAGATAGCCATTTCTTCCCAAAATGCCTTCTATTTATAGGGAAATTCTCCCCTCATGGGCCAAATAGTGGCCTTATTATAATAATATTAGAAAGATGCTTTGGCCCCATTATGACTTCATCATGTCCTTCAAGGGTTCTCTAGGGATGAGGTGAGTGACAAAACCCATACTATTGAGGCATAAGATAGTTACAAGGTTAGAACTATTTTTGATAAGCTATGAGATCCTTCACCAATATCAGCCATCCACATGAGTACTTCCCAAAAGATAGGATGACCCATGAGTTATTTTAAAATTCCTTAGTCCTTTTTAGGTCCCATCCACCTTGGGTCCACTAAATTTACACATAATTTATTATATGGTAATAATTTTGTGAAAGATAATTTCTCCATTTTATTTTTCACAAAATCCCATAATTAATTACCTTCTCTAAAAGATAATTAATATTTTCTAAATTCCTTTATTGGAATTTTTGTAGGATCCTTTAGGGTCATGCCACTTCTAGTAGGCATTAATTGATCCCCCAAGATCAATTAATATTCTTTAAATAAGGTAGGAGGGTAACGGGTCATGACATACACCCCCCTTAGATTAAACATAGTCCTATGTGTTTGCACATCTACCTTACAAAAACACATTTGTATAGCAAAAGCTAGCATTCATCCTATTGTTCTGCATTCAAATTCTTCTATCATCCAACACTTCAATCTCGATGGCAAGCTCCATCTTCCATCCAAGCGAGTACCTGGTCCTACAAAAATGCAAAATATCAGCAGTACCATGTTCTTGTAAACAATATAACATCCATATTGCATATCAAAAAGTATTGAAAGCATCATCAATACATAATATTAATACACAACTATAGTTTTAATTTTTTTAAATTTCACCAACAATTGATCTAGAGAACTGTAGAATTTTGCAAAATGATGTTACAAGGATATCATGAAATTATGCATTTATACCTTACTAGACATAAAAATTATTTTTAGTTTTATCAAAACTCCCACCAAGGAGTATCACAATATAATTTGGTTAACCTTTGGCATGAATTAACCTGATAAAATAAAATGCTAACAAAGATACAACATAATTTCAGAATCTCAATTCAAGATATTCACATATATCCTAGTATGCATTTTAATGCCAGAGCATCCACCTAGATGTCTCCTGGTTTATATCATCATAAAATCATGGAGAAATCCCATACCCTATCCAAGAATGGACACCAATCCACTCCTCATATTCATTTTAGTCCAACAAAATTCAATATTCATGTATTCTCTTGTATCACAAATTTACCATAAACAATAATATTCAAATAAGCTTCAAACACAAATATAAAATTCAAAATTTTCTAATGTTTATGCCTCATCCTTGGCATTAATAGACTATTACAAAATGATGGACTACAGAGTGGTGGTCTAAAGGACCTTAGGGTCGATTCTCTTGGGTTTTTTTCCCTCCTTGTACTATGCTGGTACTTACGTCTGGAGATGGTGGTGGAGCTACTGCTCCAACAGCTGGTTGTGGTGGAAGAAGCATACCGTGATTTAACAATGCTACCAACAAATATTCTAGAAATACAACATTAAATTCTCCCCTTAGCTATAGAAATTGGGGATTTTTTGTGAGCATGGCTACCATCGTTGTTGCTCTCTAGTTATTTCTTTGTAATATTTTTGATTTGAGCCGATCCCGCTCTGCAATGGCATCATATCTCTCTAATATTAACCTAAATATTTACTGCACCCAAGCATCCTCTTGAGCATGTTGCACCAGAGATTTCCTCTTTGTTGCATTGGTGTATTTACTAATTCTTACCATGATTATTATGCCTACTAAATCAGGTGTTGTTTTAGATCAACTTTTACTCTTCAAGGTATGTGCAGCAACAGATCGGTAATCAGAAGCAAAAGAATCATAAAGCATAGAATAGGATTCATTCCACTTAACACCAATATCATCCAGGTGCCTCCTACCATAAATATGATCGCGTTGGACGTCATGGCCATAAAAATTCTTCAATACTCAAATTATCGTTAGGTCTGTCTATATTGATTTTTGTTCACACATTTATCGATCGTATCCTGACAACCCAGAGGTGAATCATTCATCACCCTTTTCTTCGACTTGATTATACTATAGATGATTTTGTGTTTACTAACCAAGGCACATCATGTATTTTTCAATTTTTGAGATGGCACATGTCCTCTTGTTTTCACGTGAAGTCCTATAATTGTCCTCTTCCGTAATTTCATTAGCTTTTATCGTGCACACTTATTTCTAGTGTGCTTTTCTAAATATAAATGAAATCAAGCATTCTTGAAGTGAAATATATTCCCTTACCTCCCTTTGGCTGGAAATAAATTTAGCCACAATGTTTATCTATGAGGAAGCTCAACATGAATTTTATGAGTCTCTATTTTGGAATCCTCGATACTTGCATCGAGAGAGGGAAGAATTACATAATTTCTTACAAGATCAAGCTATCGAAGCTCGAGATGCCCTCCTATCCATGGATCAAATTTATTGCAATACTTTTATCCAATATTCTCATTGTGACGTTTGGTTAAGGAACAATTCCTATAATTACTTAGCATTTGAGAGTCCTTTAAGTCATTTTGAGTGGTTTCACCAATTTTTCAATTGGCCTAACTAGACTTTCCATGTCTCATTTGGAAATTCCTGGTTGCATCCTATAAGTGATCCTCTAAATATTCCCTTTTAGTTCCTACCATCATGTTATTTGGAGGTAGTGAAGAAATATGTCCCCATTGAAGAAGCAGGTTTCTATAGTAGTCTTTACCAGAGCCTTCTTTATCAGAGGTATGTACATACACACTCATTCTAGGAAATTGAAAATAGATTCACTCCGACTCGAGGTTTGATAGAAATGGATCTTCTATTACCTCGATATCATGGCACTCCTTAGCCATATTATGCATTTGATAGATACTTAATAATCCGTTATAATGTTCCTCCTCCAGTTATTTACTCTGAGCATGACTAGTCTCCAAACTAGGATGTGGATAGCTCATATTTGGATTAGTAACCTGATGGTTTTTCCTCTATCATTGTTAATATGTCCAGGTCTTAATTTTGGCATCTTTGTATTCATAGTACTTCTTAATAGAGTATTCTATGTTTTGGTCTACTATTTGATGTTACGTTTTACTTTGATAAATAATACCACATGTATGATGATTTGATGAGTTTCCTAATTTAAAAAATGTAGTACGCCCCTATGCTTTCGACCACTGCCCAAGTGGTCGGGTGGTATACCTTACTATCAAGCTGGGATACTAAGATTATTGGAGCTGATTGACGGAGTTCTGATACAGGTCTCCCCAAAATTTCATATCAAGAAACGTATGAAATTTTAGGTGAAATTTGGGGCGGTTTCCATGCCTAAATGTGTCCTTGCTTCCTTTTGTCATACTAGGGTTTCAGGTTTTGGTGTTGTTGTGTGGCTTCTTCCGCCATTTCCTACACCTTGACCTTTGATTGGGAAAACCCCAAAGTAAATTGTAACATTGATTAAAAATCAAATAAAGAAAACATTGTTTAGCTTTTTCTCCTTGATAATAATCCCACATGTGTCACTTTATGACATATGATAATGTTTAAATAATGTAAAGCACATTTATTAGATCACGACAGAGCAAGACAATGTTTTAATCATGGTAAAGGTTTGGGCTGCGACTATCTCTCAGTGTATTGTCTATGACATATTGTTAACTTTCCAGGGTTCATCATGGTTGAAAAATTCAACTTCTTGGCCAAAGACCCAAATTGTAACAAGAGTTAATCAAAGAGAACATTCTTTTAATATGCCCAACCCAATTCAAATTCATGCCTAAACCATTGATTTTTTCTTATAATATTCTTCATTTTCTTTGGGTTACCTTTAGTGGTTACCTCTTAGGTTTTTGTTCCTCTTTGAACCATCTTAGGGTTTGTACACACTTGAGCGTAAGGACTAAGCAATTCAAGAGACTTAGGTGCCAAGGTATTTCCCCAAAAGAGTCTAAGGTACACCGCTTAAAATCCATATAGGAGGGTTCACTTAGCTCTTCCACTTTTGAATGACTATGGATCTACTTGTGGGGGATAGGTACTCAGACATCATCATCCCAAGCATTGACCTGACCTTACCAAGTGTGCATTTTAAAGTTGTGGAATTTTCTCTCAATTATAGTTTCATGCCCAAAGTCTTTGCTAACCTAGAATTTCACTAGAGCCTATCAGTTAGTCTGGGCTCTGATACCAACTGTAACAACCCTATTTTGTTACTCTCTTATCCATAGATTTTTTTAAAAATGTATATATATATATACTCATATTCATATGGAAAAATACCCAATCATGTGTAAGTATAGACATATTCCATCTTGATTATAACTTTCAAGGCAAGTAGCTTCAAGAGCTATAGAAACTTGATAAGAGTCTCTTTAGTAGAAGTGATTAGCTTCTATGAAACCCTCGTACCCCACTTAGTATGAGTACGCTGACCAAGCATTAGGTTTCATCCTCATAAAGGAGGAAATCACAAAATGGTCCACCCAGACCAGGTGAATACCTTGAAGATGAAAAACCACACCAATAGTAAACCATCATGGATGAATTAACCACATCGATGGTTTTTCATCAATCTTAGATCCAATCTACTTCATCTAGAAGGGAGTTCTAAGACAACAGTATCACTATCATGATAAGAATTCATGGAATGTCCTCATAAACATGATTACATATTTTTAACCCTCTTAGAGCATATTGGTACACTCCTCGTTTAGGCAACCCTCTTGAGATCATAACAAATGGACATTACTTGTCACATACAAATGTTTTCCTCCACATGTCAACTTAATTATTTAGGGTAGAGTGTAGGGTCTATTTTGATATTAGACCATTTTACCATCTTGAGAGTTCCATTCCACAACATAATCTCAACTAAACCATCTTGAGTAATTATGGAGTGAATTTAATCCATGATGCCCTTCTATGATAAAATCCTTCTCATTATGTCCTTGGTTTTAAAGCATTACATGAGAATTTCTACTTAAGAAAGTTTATATTCCAATCAAGATTAAATACATAATGTTTAGATCAGAAAAAAACCCAATTATCCCTTTAAGAATTGACTTCTATTACATAGTAGCTCTTGGAATTCAACATAGGATATCCAACCTGATTATAATCAGTGTTGTGTGTGGAAAGGTACATCATTCATAAATAGTTATCCCACAACATTATAGAAAGTTAAAAAAATTCCTTGAGTCATTAACGTTTTTAAACAAACCTTCATTATTCACATGAATTCAAACAATAATACTTACTAAAATTATTTATCATTACCCAATATAATCCAAAAATAAATGTTACAATTAAATTATCAACATATCAAAAAATTGAACATACTTTTCCAACATCCATACATGTTTAAACTACTGAAAGTTTAGCATACATTCAATGCATAAAAATAAACATTACATATATCATTTTCCTTTTGAAAGCAAATGTAACATTCACAAGAACTAATAAGACAACCACAAATTATTGACACAAAGATTTATCCTGGGAAACCCTGACGGGAAAAACCCAACCTCCAAAATAGTTTCTTCCTCATTTTCATAAACTTAAATGGTGAATTTACAATGATAGCAGGGCATCTATAGGCCCTTATTCTCAAATATAGATCAAGGAACACAATAATCTCTTGATGTAATTGATGAATCACCCAATTCCTTTTTCTAAAACATCAATCCACAATATCATTGAGGAATCTCTAATTCCTTTAGGTGCCTTACTCTAAGTCTTTTAATATCTTACATGGTTTATGAAAGTCATTGGAATTATATTTTGGAGATATTGCATTTCGAGGGAACCCTACAAACTCCCTCAAGAATGAATTCCAAATTCATTCTTCATGATTTATTTATAATAAATCCCTTAAGTAATGGATTTAAAGTCCCATACCTTTAAATCCATTAGTAACCATTTCCCAAAAATGGTTTCCAAATTCAATATATTCGATTAAATCATATTCGGCCCCTTAAATTTTGAGTTCCTAATCCATTCATTTAACCACTTATGTTTAACAAAGCCATCGAATAAATTACTACATAATCCATCTAATCCTTAATCTAGGTAATTTACTTTCTATCCATTAAATAACTAATTTTAACAAGGTCACTGAATAAATTTTCCCCTTAATATTTAAATAGTTTAACCATTTATTTTCCTTACTTTTCCTTTCCTTCTTAATCATCATTTAAGAGAGTTTCATATTTATAAAATAAACTGGCCCCCCCTTTTCAGTTTACCTTGATTCCATAATCAAAGTTGAACATAGTCTATTTAACTAAACCATACCTCCTTTAACTATACATTATAGGTTATAACCTATTCAACACATTTTATTAAATCACCACTACAAGTATACTCATAGATTTAATCCAGGGTCCTATTACTTTTTAACTTCCTAAAGACTACTAACCTTAATTAGGACATATCTAACCCTTGGTTAAATATCCTCATTAATACTCATAGGTCATGTCATTGGTAATTGATAAGGTAAAGAAATCCATAGGTTCTAGGAGGCCCGCACTGACCTACGCTACAATTATCCTGAGGAAGTTGTCGATTGGTTTCGCATTAGGCAGGGTATAACCACGAGTCTTAACCCACCGAATCATGGTCTCAAGGTCGTTTAGGGTCCTACCCATATAGTGAGCCAATGGTTTGGCAGTTCAGTGGCTAATTAGCGATTGAAAAATTTTATTTTCTAAGGATCCCAAAATACTTTAATCGTAATACTCGACATATTCTCCATGGACATAATTTTCAAAGATACCAAAACTAAAATACAACTGGAAATCATGCTTCTCTCGAGGGACATGACTTGCGAGCCATGAGGTAAGCAGTATGGCCTAAGGCCCTATGTAACGTCCTTCAACTACGTATTGAAGGACGCTACATAGGGCCTTCCCATGATTCTACAACATAGCATGAACTTATTTTGTTTAGTATCTATATATTCTTATGATTAATAAGTATTGAATGATATTCATTTAGTCAGAAGAAAGGAAAAACCCTCATCGACAATCGAATTGATAAATCCATTAAGTAGCTCCTACGTCGAGGAAACTAATGGAAACTCCATGGATTGAAAGTTCCCTAAGGCCTTGGTGTGGTTTACCACTGAAATTGATTGGAGTATAACTCCTTGTTTAGTATCTATATATTCTTATGATTAATAAGTATTGAAGGATATTCATTCAATCAGAAGAAAGGAAAAACCCTCACCAACAATCGAATTGATAAATCCATTAAGCAGCTCCTACGTCAAGGAAACTAATGGAAAATCCATGGATTGAAAGTTCCCTAAGGCCTTGGTGTGGTTTACCACTGAAATTGATTGGAGTATAACTCCAGGTAATCGATCAGCATCGAGAGCGACTCAAAATCCTCAGGCCTACTGGCTAACCTAAAACCTCCTAAGATCTGTCATAAGTCTTCTGTTTGGAGCCAAGTCCAATTCTTATATTATAGTGGTGAATTACAGAGGTGCTAGGGTTTTATTTGCTTCCAACTTCATTCATGGCCCAAGGATGGTGTTTGCAGAGATTTTGGTTGTCATATCATTCGATCCCCAAATGGGAGTTCTAATTGGTGAATACTGAAACTAATTTATTTATTGAATCGACGGATATTGATATTCTATATTTCATCTAAAACTAATTGTAGTGACACCTCTTGCTTATGCAAGTAACAGAGAGTCAGAAACACGATATACCTAAAATAACATGTAAAAAATATGTAGGGGGCCTTCCATGACTAGCTTGGTGTAGAAAGCAAATCCTACTAAGTAAATTATTTGGATTTAGGTAACGTTTCTCTTACACAACGACTCACATTCAACAACGATTGGCATCTGTGGGTAAAAATAAATATGGGTATTTAAGGTGAATTCGTAGGTAGGTGATTAATTTGGTATGCCAATTTCACCCTATCACAGTCTGCTAATAATTGACTCTGTTTCATCCAAATCAAAGTGAGAACGAGATTGATATCCCACCCGGGTTATATAAAGGAACATATAGATTTTAAAGGTTTAGTCATACCCATAATGAGATAACCACTACGAAGGGTAGTGGAGACTGCACTAATAGGTAGCCACTATGAATTATTTTATATGATAAAGATAATACCTTGGTCCAACTACACATTAGATCGAATTGCCATGAACTCGATTTCTGAACTATTATTCAGATACAACCTTTAAGGACCTAAATAAACCTAATTTTAAATTAGATTTAAATGAATATAATTTCTAATTAAAATTACATAAACATATCCACTTTGTATGAATATAATTCATTCTCTAAAGGACGAAAGAAAGAAAGGTATGACCTGGTTATTTTCGGAGTCTTTCATCTCCAACTCATCTGTTCGAGCTCCCAAGCCATTCTTCCCTTCAAATATTTTCTAGATTTCATATTAACTCCTTCATTAAATTTTTTTTTACCAACCCTCCTAAGATTTCCTCCCATTACTAGGTAATCTCTTAAAACCTTTTGGAATCTGATCCACCAAATGGTGGAGAGTATACTCCCTATATTTTCCAAGAATTTCCTAGTTCCTAGATAGCCATTTCTTCTTAAAATACCTTCTATTTATAGGGAAATTCTCCTCTCATGGGCCAAATAGTGGCCTTATTATAATAATATTAGAAAGATTCTTTGGCCCCATTATGACTTCATCATGTCCTTCAAGGGTTCTCTAGGGATGAGGTGAGTGAAAAAACCCATACTATTGAGACATAAGATAGTTACAAGGTTAGAACTATTTTTTATAAGCTATGAGATCCTTCACCAATATCAGCCATCCACATGAGTACTTCCCAAAATATATGATGAACCGTGAGTTATTTTAAAATTCCTTAGTCCTTTTAGGCCCCATACACCTTGGGTCCACTAAATATACACATAATTTATTATAGGGTAATAATTTTGTGAAAGATAATTTCTCCATTTTATTTTTCATAAAATCCCATAATTAATTACCTTCTCTAAAAGATAATTAATATTTTTCTAAATTCCTTTATTGGAATTTTTGTAGGATCCTTTAGGGTCATTCCCCTTCTAGTAGGCATTAATTGATCCCCCAAGATCAATTAATATTATTTAAATAAGGTAGGAGGGTAACGGGTCATGACACACAATAACCAAATTCTATAACAAAATTTATCCTATGTTTGTAACGACCCTCTTTGGAAGGATTTATTCTTGGCATTTAATTTATGTATTAATGTGTGGATATCTAACACATAATCTTATAAATGTTAACCAATATATATTGTTAGATCCACTTTGTGCTTTGTTTATACTATTTTTTAAATATTGTATTGTTGATGAATTTGTGGTTCTAGGACTAGGTACTCTCATTGGTGGATTGGTATGGGAAAACCACCAGAATTGAGAATAAATAGGAAATTATGGATGACTTATTAATAAAAAACTCAAGGATAAAAGCGTACCCTTCATATAAATGCATTGCATATGTGCTTGATGTTTGAATACACCATTGGGTAGGGAGGTTGCTATAGCAAAATAGCCATCCGTAGTAGGTAGGTGATAACGCTTTAGTTGTCTTAAAAATTGCCACCTACTCAAGGAAAAATAATGTTGTATGCATTATTGACTACTTTAGGATGCACTTATGCTTGTGTTTGAAGATCAATGATTTTTTCTAAGTTGGTATTAATAAATATGTTGGTATCATTAATACCCAAGGATACTTAGCAATCAATGTTAATGGTCAATATTAACAATCAATGCTAATTAAATTAATTAGAAGAATAATTAATTTAATTACATTAATACTAATAAGTAATATTAGTATTAGGAATAGAGAGATACAACCCTATGAAGTCAACCATTCGGAACAAGGGTAGTGACAATTTTTCAAGTCGCAAAAAATAAAATTGCAAAGTGCAAAGGATTAGGGTTTTTTTCTAGAAAACATCTCATATTTTAGGAGCCATATCTTTGCAAATATTTATTTGATTCAAATGATTCTTAGACCAACTTGTGTAAAATTTGAATAGCTTTAAAATGAGTGGTCATATGCAAAAATCCAAGCAATATTGAGGGAGATACGACCCTATGAAGTCAACCATTCGAAATAAGGGTAGTGATAAATTTTCAAGTCACAAAAAACAAAATTGCAAAGTGCGAAGGATTAGGGTTTTTTCCTAAAAATGTCTCATATTTTAAGAGCCATATCTTCACAAAGAGTTATCCGATTCAACTGATTCTTGGACCAATTTGTGCAGAATTTGAATATCTTTACAATGAGCAATATTGAGGGAGATACGACCCTGTGAAGTCAACCATTCGGAACAAGGGCAATGATAATTTTTCAAGTTGTGGAAAAAAAAATTACAAATATTTTCCAACTAGGGTTCGAACGATGGGAAGAGCAATGAAGGGCTAAGACTTTAGCGAGGTAATACATTCTATCTAGACAAAGAATTTTTTAGCTAAGTTCTTTTTCCCTTTTTTATATTAGAAATTGTGAATGAAAAATTTATAAAGTTTTTATCAAATATTTTATTTGCTATAGAATTTTGAGATAAATTTCATTAGATTTTGAGTTTTAGTTTCATTTCCACGGATCGATTTATAGTTAAATTCTTAGAATAATCCCTAGTGGTAGAGGTTAGTGAGCATACCTCATAGAGATCCTCATTTCTCCAAGATAGGGTAGTTTTTTAAAAAATTAATGGGTATTGTCTAGGGGCTTCAGCCTTGAGAAAATAGATTGATAGGAGTTGGAAGTCTCCAAGATTGATTCTATAATTTATTCCCAAAGGTTTCTTCCTAGCCATTTTTTGTTCTAGGTGAGAAAGAGAAAGAATCCTAAAAGGTGATCCTTGGTTTATGGGAAGAGAAGGGTCCTTCCTTACTCGCTGGTATGAAGGCTTTTCACCTGAATATGTAAATCTATCCCTATGATTAGGATGTTTGGATTACCCATTGAATTTTGGAAAATAGATACCTTCAAGGTAATAGGCAACACTCTAGGAGAATTCCTTGAGATTTTAGATACAACAAAAGATGGATTTTTGGCTATTTATGCTAAAATATTAATCATGATTGATATAAGTAAATTTTTACCAGAATCAATCATTCTTAAGTATGGGTATAAGATGTGGACCCAAACTATAGATTATTAAAATATATATTTTAGATGTAGAATATGTAATGAGGTGGGGCATATTGAGAGATCATGCCCTAAGAAGAGCCCAAAATAATCATTTGTAGAAAATCGTAAGAGAAATTTACAAATGGTTATGGATAAATATGGTTTTCAAATTCCAAAAAATAGATCTAGAAAAATAAAAGAAAATGAAAAGTGGAGACCAATAAGGAAGGATACTAGAAGAAATTCCAATTCTTTTGAGGCTTTAGCCTATGAATAAAAAGTAGATCAAAACTTAGAGGACACAGTACAACAATTTCAACATATTAGCAAGGAACCGTCTATTCAATATGATCCTAATTTAAGGAAGAAAATTCTTGATGAACCTAAGGAATTTGTCTCATCATATTTTGAATACTCTCTTGATTTACCATGCACCATTCAAGAGAATTTAATTGGTAAAGAAAATACAATTTTAAAAGTTAATACATCTACCATTAATAAGGAAATACTAGAAAATAAGTAGGATAAGTCAAAAGCTTCTATAATAGAGCCAAGAGAGGATAAATATATTGAAAAATAAAATTGTGAAAGAATATTGAGGAATAGAATAATAAGAACTAGGTAAGGCAAAAAGAGAAAAACCCTCAAATTATCAAGCAAGATCAAGGGAAGAAAGAGCTAACATAGAGAAAGGAATACAAACTAAGTAGGTTGAACTTCTCTTTACCAAACAATAAAATGATATTGGTAATATGCAAGAGGGGACAAAAGTCCCTAATGAGACATGATTATCATCTCATGGAATATAAGGGGTGCTAATACCCTCTAAAATAATAGGTGTATTAGGGACCTATGTTTAAGTAATAAACCTGATATTCTTTGTATCCAAGGAAACTAAAATGACAAAAGAAGAAGTTTCAAAAATTATGAAAGTGACTTTGGGCAATATGTGAATGGGATGCTATGGATTATGAAGGAGCAGTAGGGGGAATTCTAACTTGTTAAAATACTTCTAGAACCTCTTGTGTAACCATTCATAATACTAGGTATTGGATAGCCTCTTTAGTCACTTGCTACTTTACAGATATTCTCTTTATCCTTATTAATGCATATGGACCTACAACTCAATCAGGTAGATTACAAGTTTGGAGTGGGATTTAAGACTTTATGAGAAGTAAAAACCAAGAAACCCATTTCATGATCATTGGAGATTCTAATACCATAACCAAGCTGAATAAAATTTTTGGTGAAATTAGGAAATTGACCCAAAGTATGAAATATTTCTCAGCTTTTATTCAAAACAACAATCTATGGAAATTTGAGTTTGAAGAAGACAACTATACTTGGACCAACAATAGGAGAGGCCAAAATATAATAGCAAAAAAATTAGATAGATGGATTCTCTCAAATCATTGGCTAGATGAAGGAACTTGTGCTAAAATTAATACCTTAACAAGGATTGATTTAGATCATTGGCCAATAAGAGTTAAAATGATGGTAAGTGAATTTAAAAAATATGATATTTTTGAATATGAGTAGATGTGGGAAGACCATCCTCAATTTGTCGATATGTTAGCTCAAACATGGAATTCTTTAGGTAATGGTGGGTTGTATGCTCTTCCAAACCAAATTAAAGCTATGACATCTAGATTAAAAGAATGGAACAAGAACACCTTTGGAAACATTTTTGAGAAGAAAGAACTAAAAGATAAACTTTCAAAATTCTAAAAAGGTGATGAAAATAATATAAGCTTAGAGGAAAGGGAGTTTCGTATTGAATATCATATTATTTTGAGTAAGGAAGAGAAATTTAGAGATTAAAATCAAGACAAACTTGGTTAAAAGAAGGAAATAAAAATACAATTTTTTTTCATAGGATGGCTATAGTATAGAGATAATATCCTAGAATTAGTAGAATCAAATCAATAGAAGGGGTTTGGATTGAATATTAAAGTGAAATTAGAAAAGAGGCAAAGTCGTTTTATCATAATATTTTAGGTTCAAAGGAGACTAAAGTTCTTAATGATAAAATTCTTCAAGATGTTCCTTCAGTTATAACAAATGAAGACAATAGGAAAATGATGGAGCCTATTACTCTAGAAGAAGTTTATTTAGCTCTTTTATATTTTAATAAGGATAAATCCCCTGGTCCAGATGGGCTCTCTACATATTTTTACCAAAATAATTGGGATATAGTGAAGGATTCTTTATTGGTGGCAATGGAACAGTCTAGGATAAAACAATACATTTCTTATAAAATAAATGCAACTTATCTTACCCTAATTCCAAAAAATAAGGATGCTAAATTATTTGATTCTTTTAGACCCATAATACTATGTAATATGGCTTATAATATTATTTCCAAAGTGATGGCAAATAGATTAAGGCCATTTTTAGACAAAATCATTTCAGAAGAGCAAGGAGGATTTGTGAAAGGAAGATAAATTATGGATGGGATCATAGTAGCTCATGAAGTTATACATTCATCAACTTCAAGAAAAGAGAAAGCTATGATCTTAAAACTTGATATGAGTAAAGCCTATGATAGGGTTAAATGGGATTTTAATTTTGCAATTTTAGATAAGTTTTTTTTTGGGAATAAATGGGTTAGATGGATTAAAGCTTGTGTCTCTATAGTTTCTTATTCAGTGTTGGTCAATGGGTTAGTGAGAGAATATTTTAAATCCAAGAGAGGCCTTAGACAAGGAGATCCTCTATCTTCTTATTTGTTCATTATTATGGCAGAATTTTTGAGTAGGAACTTAAATAAGGCTTACAAATATGGGCTTATAATTGGACTTAAGGTTAGTAATAACATCGATAACATCATCCATCAATAGTTTTTAGATGATAGTAACCCTTTTTGGAAGGGCAAGGATAAATGAGGCTATAGCTTTGAATAACTTTTTAAAAGTGTACGAAAGAGCTTCAGGGCAAAAAATTAATAGGATTAAATTCAAAATTTACTTCCTTAACACTCCTACTAATATCAAAGCAAGAATTTATAGGTTGCTTCAAATGGAGGAGGTAAATTTACCAACAAATTATCTAGGGATGCCTTTATTTGAGGGGAGAATGAGGATAGATTTATGGAATCCAGTTATTAGTAAAGTTTAAAATAAAATTCCAACTTAGAAAGGTAGATGGTTATCATTAGTAGGAAGAGTGCAGTTAATTAAGTCAATCTTACAAGCCATTCAAACATATTATATGTCATTTTATTATATGCCAAAATCAGTTGAAGAAATTTTGATCTTTATTATGCGATCCTTTTTATGGCCATGTTTACATGATAAAAGAAAAAATTATTTGGTGAAATGGAGCAAGTTGTGTGATGAAAAAACTAGGGAGGTCTTGGTTTAAGAGCTCTTATAGATGTAAACTTAGCCCTTAGGGGAAAAGTTATCTAGAAATTGTACAAAGAGATTCAAATACAATGGGCAAGAATTTTTCTAAGTATGTTGATCCTAATGAACCAAGTTTAATATTTACTTCATTCTCTCTTCCAAATGATTCTTCTCTTTAGAATGGTTTGAAAAAATCTATTGATCTTATTATTAAAGGTTTAATGTGGGTGGTGCAAATTGGAGAAAAAATTTCTATTTGGATGGATATTTGGTGTGATAAAAAACCATTCAATTTAGATCCAGTTTTGAAACCTTGGATGAGATTGCTTCAAGACAAATACGTTGATAGAGTTTCAAACATTTTATACAAGGATCGAGAAGGAAGATACAAATGGAAAGAATTTTTTTTTACAAGTATACAAGATATTGATGCTAGGAGGCAATTGAGTAGAAAGATAACAACTGTGATTATTCCGAGGGGTACCAAAGATAGATTGATTTGGGAGTTGAATAGCTCAAGAGAATACACAACAAGAAGTAGATATAATATTCAATACCAACATAATAATAATGTCACTAGAATATGGAGAGATATTTGGGATAGCCCAAGCATTCCTAAATTCAAAATTTTTGTTTGGCTAGTAGGTCATAAAAGAGTTTTATCCTAGGATAACCTTAAGAAAGGGGGTTTTCATGGCTCCTCTCAATGTGTTTTATATAAGGAAGAAGAGAGTATTGACCATCTCTTGCAACATTGCTCAATAGTTTGGAATCTATGGAAATTGATTCTTAATATGTTTGGTAAATGCATGGTGATGAATAAAAAAATTGAATATTGGATAAAATAATGGCAGAGCACTTATAAAAGTGAGGCTTTATAGACAATATGGGATATATCAAAAGATACAATACTTTGGACTATATGGCTAGAAAGGAATAGAAAAATATTTAAAGGAAAGGAAAGTAGTTTAGAGGTAATAAAAAATAAGATATGTTTAGCCATAGAGGAGTCTAAACCAACCCTATCAACTCACCCAATCCCTAATTTGAAAGTAGAGAGTCTTGATAGATGGAGTCAAGTCATTAAATGGAATTATGATATTGGGTATAAGAGAAGCAAAAATAATGTAAATAAGATAAAGTGGAAACCACTAGATGTGGAGTAGGTTAAATTTGAATTTTGATGGAGCATCTAAAGGAAATCCAGGACCAACAGGAGGAGGAGGAATTATTAGAAATAATTGAGGAGAGATTTTGTCTCATTATGCTTTCAATTATGGATTGAAGATAAATAATGAAGCTAAAGGTTGGGCAACTTTAGAAGGGTTAAAAATATGTAAACAAATGAAATGGAATAGAGTATGGATGGAAGGTGATTCTCTCATACTAATAAATACAATTTTAAGGAAAGAAAAGTCTCCATTGAGCATACAAGAGTTAATTGTGGAAATTCAAGATCTTGCTAAAGAGGTTGAAGAAATCGAAGCTTACACATATTAAGGAAAGGAAACAAATATGCAGATAAGCTAACCAATAGAGAGGTTTTGATTGAGGATTGTGAAGTTAAAATCTCCTTTCCATGGTTAGAGGAAGTAGAAAGTTTAGTTGAAGCTAACAAAAAATGTTGATTGCCTAAATCAATTAATGATTAAGATTTACTTTAATATTTTTCATTGGTAATATATGTTTTATTTTGTAACAATAATGTGTGTTCATTTAGAATTTTTATTATAAGTTTTGTGGTCACACTTGTGTTTGAGGAAGAAAAATAGAAATTCAGATTTGGTGAAGTGGACTATGATAGTGCAATGTTTTGGAAATATTACTCTACTAAGATGCAAGGCATAGATAGTAGAGGTGAAGTTTTTGCATTGTGAAGGCTGCTAGGAAAATATAAAGAAAGATGCTAAATTCTAGAGTAATCGTATTCATACAAAGATTTGAAAAGATCTAGAAAATGAAAATCAAGAATTCATATATTTTATGTAAAATTATGTAGGTTTCTAGCTATAGCATCTCAATTTATATGAGAAGTGTATCTATTTTTAAAATATCAAGCTCTAAGGAAGAGAGATGTAATTTTTTAAGGGTGGGGAACTTGAGTACAAGCCCTTATTATCAAGCAAAAAAAATATTAGTATTAGGAAATAATAATAAATTCAAGGGAATGATTTTATTATGGCTAATATTAATTAAAGGAGATAAATATTTAAAAAATAGATGTGCATTGTATTTAAGGACATTGGCCTGTGATTATTGGCAATGTCGATGAGACGTTACAAGATGGAATATCATGGGTAGTCATTGTGTTGGAAAGAAACCAAATGAATCCTTGTTCCTTGGAGGATATCAAGCTATAAGAAAGGGATGAATTTGGAAGTTTGGGTGGTTGGAGTTGTGAAGAGTGTAACAACCCTCCAAAATCTAGTGTTTTTTTTACCTATTTTTATCTACAAGAATGAGGTACTGCTAATCCATCTATGGATGCAGTGACAGATTTCATCGTTGGTGGAAGTAATTCAAGACAAAGATGTATGCTCCATTTGTGAAAAAAGGGTTATCCGGTGAAAGGTAAGTCAAGGGAAATGATGAACGATGGAGTATTCACTATAATTAGGATCAAAGAACCTTAAAGCAATGCATCCGCTAGCGGTCCATGTAGATGCATTTTCACATAGTTGCATTATTAGGGGTGTTTCGTATGTCATACTTTGATATTTACTTCTTTAAAATAATATATATAATAATAATAATAATTATAGATTAAATAAATAATATAAATAAAATAATAACATATAAATATATATATATCTATATATATATAAATAAAATGAAAATGTAAATAACAAAACATAAATATATATAAAAAAATAATTATAAAGATAGATAATGGATATTAAATTTATAATATAAGTAATTAAAATTATTAATAGTTCGGCCTTGCTACACCACCTCGTGATTCCCGCACAAGAACTTTGCATGAAGACAACATATGTGCTTCATTAGGCTATTGCCTTCTTCTATAAAGGGTGAGGTTTTAGTAAAGTGAGGATCATCTTCAATTTTTGGAGAAACTACAACAGAGGGCGAAGTGAATACCAATATGAGGAAAGGAATTGCGTCTGTTGAGGTTGGTTCCTTATAGAGAGCCTTTTGTTTGATGTGATAACATTATGGTGCCTTGTTTACTTTGTGTAACTATTAATTTTCGTATTTTTCAAGGAAAATTAGCTTGCAAGTAAGATTGAATTATGGTGATAATTAAAATGATCTACTCTAGTGTGAAGCTAGTGATGTGTGTATATAATAATTGGAAGTGAATTGTGTATAAACTGCCTTGTATATGGATGTTTGCATATATATTAGTTGCATTGCATTTTAGAAATGATCGCTCTGACCCTTGAAAAGTTTGAAATTACTCTTACAAAGATAAAATGGAAAGAATGCACGGAAAATTTAGTGCTATATTAAAGAGAGATTTGCTTTGTTGTTTCGGTTAAATGAGTCGGAGCTAGCTGGAGTTCGATTTGAAGTATGGAGTCTTTTCAGAAGTCATGAGGTTGTCCATATTTTGTATATATACTCTCCTTTGTACAACAAGTCTTAAACCATAGACATAGGATTTATTCTTTCAATTAAGATCTGAATGTTAAGCATTTGAGTTTCTGCTTGTTCGAGATGCCCGTATGACCAGACCAATCTGTTTTTATCGTATACATGGGAAATGATGTATCAAATAATACTGTTGACTATGAAATTGTTGGATAGAAAAATAAATAAAAATAGATTTGTGAAAATATATAAATATTGTGGCTTCGTTGATTTTCTTGTGAAACGCGTGACTCTGAGATTGCAACCCAAATTTATTTTCGTATAATGTTCTTAAATATTTATGAAAATATAAATATTAAAGCTATGATCTTAAAACTTGATATGAGTAAAGCCTATGATAGGGTTAAATGGGATTTTAATTTTGCAGTTTTAGATAAGTTTATTTTTGGGAATAAATGGGTTAGATGGATTAAAGCTTGTGTCTCTATAGTTTCTTATTCGGTGTTGGTCAATGGGTTAGTGAGAGAATATTTTAAATCCAAGAGAGGCCTTAGACAAGGAGATGTTAGAGTTAAAGTAAAGTGCACTATGCCTTCCTTGACACTTGTCAGTTTCTCTTGACAAGTTTCATTTGTTGAATATAGGCTTATGCCTATATATGTAACCTATTTTTATCAATAAAAAAATCCCATAAGTTTCCCTCCTAACATTTGGTATCAGAGCGCCAGGCTTTCTCTGCCTTGTGAGCTTGAGGGGGGATTTCCCTCATGGAAATCCTCCCTCCCCCTCCATTTTTTTGTTTTCATCCATTTTTTTTCTAAGCTAAGGAGTATGCTCTCCATCCATGAGATGGATCAGAAACCATTGGAAAAATTAATGGCTACTATTTTTCCCAATGTATCCGTCTGAAGAATAGTTTCTTGGTAAAGACATTTTTTTTTTATGGTTTGTTTTGTAGGAAATGATGCTTTGGGGCTGATGAATGCCATTTCTGAACCGGAGGATTAGATTTTCTCAAAAATGTTGATCAGGACTGTTATTACGGCAACCGATCTGAAATTTGATTCGAGCTCCATGTAGCCCTTTTCTCTTGTGGGCCTATTGTAAGCAGTAGCACCGTCACTGTCTCTGAAAGTTGTTCCTGTCCGCAGATTAATGGTGTGATTACTGAATTTATTTTCATCTTGCTGTCTGCTCATCATGATTACCTCTCCTCTGTCCTCGCAACAATCCTGCAGGTGAACAAATTTTGGTAAGAGAGCAGATCTACAATGAGGGGTTGTTTTAGCGCTGGTTTCTGTCAGTTTCTTGGAACCGATACATATCGCATCCAAGTTTTTGCAAGGAAATTATGGCCGCGTCTGAAGACCATGTTCATGTTGGCGACTGTTGCAACCATAGGAGAGAGGATGGGGTTGAGATTTAAGGGACCTCGCGGGCCTGGGCATGATGCGAGTGCCCTGCTGTATCCAGTCTTGATGCCCACATAAGTAGAGGCGGAGTTGATGTGATTTGCTGGATCTACTGGCTGTTTGGCGGACGGTGCATAATCAAGGGATAAGAATCATAGCCACAGGCACAATCCCAGAATCCCCAGCCCCAGCAGTACCCGCAGTACCCCCAGCAGCCTTAGCAGTATGCGCAGCAGCAGGCTCCACCTCAGCAGCAGCAATATGTTGGCCAACGGCCTGTAGATCCAGAAAAATGATAGTAATTGCAGACGAACGAATTCCGTTGGACGAGATTAGATTTGAAGCTATATAAACCATGATTTACCTGCACTTGGAGGATGTTGATCGAGTTAATTTGTGCCACATGTGTCTAATTTCCATGATTTGCTCACGTCTAATGTAGCACCAGATGCCTGAATAGTCTCCCGTTAAGAATTGAGCACACAGGATGGAGCGGCGATGATTTGGCATATAGGAACCTGTATTTCCGCATGTGACTGCTTGTTACGAACAGTTCGAGGAGGAGTTTAGTGTGCCACCGAGAGTTGGATCGATAGGAAAAGAATGCAACGGATAAATATCTTCAGCCTGTTGATCTCTAGTATTGACGTCATGGTCGCCCACATTAAGGAGAGGACGTGACTGTTTGACGTTGCTGCTATTTTTTTTCCCTACCATTAATAGTGGAGGAGGAGGCACAATATTTTTTAGTCTATTTACGAAGGAATATTGCCTCAGCCGATGTCTGCCAGGAGATTCGAACCCGGGCCATTGAGAAACCCTCAGACGAGTTTGTGTTGAGGCAATGGTGAAGATGCAGATTGTGCAGATGGTGGCCAAGATGGTGGGGCTTAATTAAAAAGAAGGCGGCAGATTCTTTTAGAAGGTTTAGCAGCAACTTTGCATTTAGTTGATCCTCTTGGAGCAGATAAGGGTGGCCAATCAATTGGGTTAGCTTCAAAGGACGACTTTGCTTTTTTACGGTTGGTTTCACTTCCAAAGGGCAGAAAACTTCTATCAAAATATCTTCACCTTTTGACACATGGGAATGAACTTGCACGCATTCTTTCTATGGCTGTTTTTCATCATTTGCGTACTTTGTAGATTCCAGTGCTGTTGAAACCACGACAACTCTTGCTAAGACTGTGGCCATGTGTGTTAGCAACATGGATTTAAGTTCCCTCAGTGCTTGTTTGGCAGCGGTAGTTTGTTCTTCAGAGCAACCACCACTCCGTCCTCTTGGAAGTTCTGCTGGTGATGGGTCATCAGTCATTCTAAAATTTGTTTTGGAGAGAGCTACTAAACTCTTGACAGATCCACGTGTTCCACAGACTAAGCCAAATAGAAATCTTTGGCAGGCATCATTTGATGCTTTTTTTTTTTGCCTTATTGACAAAGTATTGTACTAATAAATATGATGGTATCATGCAGTCCCTGATTTTGTCTTTCTATGCGTGATCATAGCTCATAAAGTGGCAGACCCCACCTGTAGATGACTAAAAGTACATTTTAAAAGGTGCCACAAATCATGTTTTTCCACAACACGTGGCCTCTCGTATTTTTTGCAAGTTGTTGAAGCTGACTTCCCATACTAGAAGTGTTTGTTTGCGTGCCCTTGCCCTTCATTACACTTATTGAAGGGTATTTTTTTCAAATGGCCAACCAACCCACATGCATTATTTTTAAAATATTTCTTTCAATATGGAGGAATTCCATTTATATTGGGGCATTGTTTTTATTAAGTGGTAGGAACCACTTGTTTTTATTGGTATGGGGAATATTAAAACTGTGATAAATGATCGGAATATGGAAAATGTAATGACTATTTTTTTCGCCTGAGAACGATGCCGCCATTGAGCGATGTTGTTTATTTTGCTGTCTAGAGAGACATCTTATTGTTTTTTCCACATGATGAAGGCCCCTTTGATGGTGGAATATAGGGGTATTTATAGTCGTTGGAAACGTTTTTCCATGATGGACACAATGATGGTATCAAATTGTAATTTTGAGGCTGTTTCCATTAAGTTTTTTAGCCTTGAAATTTTTCTACCTTGGAGTGCACTTTCGGTTGTACCCGACACTCCCAAGGTAATTTCATATGTGATCCTTGTACCTAGTGATATTTTCTATACACTTGGCAAATGCAACGGTTGGTTACCCATGCATTTCGGTGGGATGACATGGTCACCATAAGGACACTTATACTAGGGACTACGGACGTAGACACCCTAGACACTATCCGAGGTTTTTTTTGGATCTACTTCGAAGACTACGGACGAAGACACTTCGGAAGATTCTCTTCTTTTCTTCTTCTCTCCTCCTATTTTGATCTATGGCTCATTTTATTGTATTGAGTGCATTTTCGACAAAGATCGACACTCTTATATGGCTCGTTTTTCCTTTCATTAGGTGCATTTTCGGTAGAGACCGACACCTTCTAGATTGAGTTCACCATGAGGAGGGATTTCATACTCATGGTGAATCTAGTCAGTGACCTACGAGAGGCAACATCCTCTGAGGATGACCTGCGAGAGGCAACGAGACCCACAAGTGGTCGACCCTGAGGCACCCATGATGACCCTGAGGCACTTAGACGGCTGACCTAGTGGCAATAGACCCATGGAAGTGGCTGACCCTGAGGCAACAGACCGAGATGTATACATAGTGGATCTAGCATTATTCATAGTTGGAGAGCCAAGCGCAAAGAGCATGAGCCTAGACCAAAAAAAGAGAGGATGATAGGTTATTTTAGAGAAGTCAACATTAAGGGGGAATGTTACCTAATGTTGACTTGCTTTGTTTTTTATTTAGTTAGGATAGTGCACTTTAAGGGGGAATGTTAGAGTTAAAGTGCACTATGCCTTCAGTTTGACACTTGTCAATTTCATTGACAAGTGTCATGTTCATCATATAGGCCTTTTGCCTATATATGTAACACATTTTTATCAATAAAATATCCCCTTCAGTTTGTTTACTCCTGACATTTGGTATCAGAGCCAAGACACCCTAGACTCTATCCGAGGATGTTTTCGGATCTACTTCTGAAGACTACAGACGAAGACACTTCAGAAGATTCTCTTCTTTTCTTCTTCTCTCCTCCTATTTTGGATCTATGGCTCATTTTATTGTATTGAGTGAATTTTCAGCAAAGACCGACACTCTTATATGGCTCGTTTTTCCTTTCATTAGGTGCATTTTCGACAGAGACCGACACCTTCTAGATTGAGTTCACCACATGGTGAATCTAGTTAGTGACCTATGAGTGGAAACATCCTTTGAGGATGACCTGCAGAGGCAATAGACCCAGATGTGGCTGACCCTGAGGCACCCATGATGACCCTGAGGCACTTAGACGGGCTGACCCATTGGCAACAGACCCGTTGGAGTGGCTAACCCTGAGGCAACAGATCGAGATGTATACACAGTGGATCTAGCATTATTCACAGTTGGAGAGCCAAGCATAAAGAGCACGAGCCTAGACCAAAAAAAAAAAAGAGGATGATAGGTTGTTTTTCGAGAAGTCAACATTAAGGGGGAATGTTACCTAATGTTGACTTGCTTTGTTTTTTTCTTTAGTTAGGATAGTGCACTTTAAGGGGGAATGTTAGAGTTAAAGTGCACTATGCCTTCAGTTTGACACTTGTCAGTTTCATTGACAAGTGTCATGTTTATCATATAGGCCTTCTGCCTATTTATGTAACACATTTTTATGAATAAAATTATCCCTACAGTTTTCCCTCCTAACAGTATCTTCCTTCTCGATCCTTGTATAAAATGTTTGAAACTCTATCACAGTATTTGTCTTGAAGTAATCTCATCCAAGGTTTCAAAGCTGGATCTAAATTGAATGGTTTTTTATCACACCAAATATCCATCCAAATAGAAAATTTTTCTCCAATTTGCACCACCCACATTAAACCTTTAATAATAAGATCAATAGATTTTTTTAAACCATTCTAAAGAGAAGAATCATTTGGAAGAGAGAATGAAGTAAATATTAAACTTGGGTCATTAGGATCAACATACTTAGAAAAATTCTTGCCCATTGTATTTGAATCTCTTTGTACAATTTCTAGATAACTTTTCCCCTAAGGGCTAAGTTTACATCTATAAGAGCTCTTAAACCAAGACCTCCCTAGTTTTTTCATCACACAACTTGCTCCATTTCACCAAATAAAATTTTCTTTTATCATGTAAACATGGCCATAAAAAGGATTGCATAATAAAGATCAAAATTTCTTCAACTAATTTTGGCATATAATAAAATGACATATAATATGTTTGAATGGCTTGTAAGACTAACTTAATTAACTGCACTCTTCCTACTAATGATAACCATCTACCTTTCTAAGTTGGAATTTTATTTTAAACTTTACTAGTAACTGGATTCCATAAATCTATCCTCATTCTCCCCTCAAATAAAGGCGTCCCTAGATAAGTTGTTGGTAAATTTACCTCCTCCATTTGAAGAAACCTATAAATTCTTGCTTTGATATTAGTAGGAGTGTTAAGGAAGTAAATTTTGAATTTAATCCTATTAATTTTTTGCCCTGAAGCTCTTTCGTACACTTTTAAAAAGTTATTCAAAGCTATAGCCTCATTTATCCTTGCCCCTCCAAAAAGGGTTACTATCATCTAAAAAATATTGATGGATGATGTTATCGATGTTATTACTAACCTTAAATCCAATTATAAGCCCATATTTGTAAGCCTTATTTAAGTTCCTACTCAAAACTTCTGCCATAATAATGAAAAAATAAGAAGATAGAGGATCTCCTGTTAGGAGGGAAACTTATGGGATTTTTTTATTGATAAAAATAGGTTACATATATAGGCATAAGCCTATATTCAACACATGACACTTGTCAAGAGAACCGACAAGTGTCAAGGAAGGTATAGTGCACTTTACTTTCCCCCTTAATGTTGACTTCTCGAAAAGAACCTATCATCCTCGCTTATTTATGATTTGGTCTAGGCTCGTGCTCTTTTTCATTTGGCTCTCCAACTGTGAATAATGCTAGATTCACTGTATATACATCTTGGTCTGTTGCCTCAGGGTCAGCCACTTCCACAGGTCTGTTGCCATTGGGTCAACCGTCTAAGTGCCTCGGGGTCATCATGGGTGCCTCAGGGTCAGCCACTTCTGGGTCTGTTGCCTCTACAGGTCATCCTCAGAGGATGTTGCCTCTCGTAGGTCACTAACTAGATTCACCACGTGGTGAACTCAATTTAGAAGGTGTCGGTCTCTACCAAAAATGCACCTAATGAAAGGAAAAATGAGCCATATAAGAGTGTCGGTCTCTGCCGAAAATGCACTCAATACAATAAAAATGAGCCATAGATCAAAATAGGAGGAGAGAAGAAGAAAAGAAGAGAATATTCTGAAGTGTCTTCGTCTGTAGTCTTCAGAAGTAGATCCGAAAAAACCTCGGATAGAGTCTAGGGTGTCTATGTCTGTAGTCCCTAGAATAAGTGTCCTTATGGTGACCATGTCATCCCACCAAAATGCATGGGTAACCAGACGTTGCATTCGCAAAGTGTATAGAAAAAGTCACTAGGTACAAGGATCACAAATAAAAATACCTTGGGAGTGTCGGTTACAACCGAGAGTGCACTCCAAGGTAGAAAAAAATTGAGGCTAAAAAACTCAAATGAAACAGCCTCAAAATTACAATAGGACACCACCATTGTGTCGGTCGCTGAAAAACGTTTCCAACGACTATAAATACCCCTATATTCCACCATCAAAGGGGCCTTCATCATGTGGAAAAATCATCATGCTTATCTAAAGTAGCAAAATAAACCTCAGGAATATCATATTCCTGGCATCGCACTGTGGCGGAAAAAAGACAGACTCAATTTTCCCACGCAAGGGAATTTTCAAATGAAAGATTACAATAAGAAGCCATGTGGGCCTTCCACTTCCACTTCCACTCTCCATGTGAAAAAGCATTTAAAATTTTGAAGTCCATGTTGTAGGCCATTATGACACGAGAACTCCCAACTCCTCACAAAATAATAAAGTGGCCACTCCACTAAATTTCACATACAAACAGAACTTTTTCTAATATTTAGAAGTGTTTTACCCCACCCACTATCCATTTGAGATAGTAAAAAAAGTAATTTAACACAACATCATCAGTGATCTAAACCATTGCGGATGCGGCGGCCAACACCACTACCACCAACAGTATAACAAAAGCATAACAGTAATCCCTGCAATTTTGCCCGCTTATACTATCGACATCAACCGTCGCTCAGCACCTCGCGTAGATCATGGTGTCCTCCCATAAAACAGATCGCCTCCAAGGTTCACAACCATGCACATCCAGATGGCGCTCGCCGTGGATCGAACCTTCGTGCCACGGGCAATTCTGTTCACCAGCTTGAACCGTGTTGCACAATAGTGGACCCCCATACAACGTCTATTTCTTGTCTTCACATTGGCGCAAAAAAACATCAACTCAACTATGACCTCGATCTCGGCTTCATCTTCACGGTTCTAGACGGTGATGCAGAGAGAGGCAAACATCAAATATTGGTCTCCTGTTTGAACAACGTCCAAACAGAAACAGAAGAAACAACGAACGACGCTCGTCAGCAGTCGCATTATGTGCGATTGGTGGGCCCTGCTACTACTGCTCCTCTCTTGTCAGTGATCGCATTTTCACCACGACCTTCACGTCGTTATCCGGGACCGCTTTCTCCCCCGGCTGCTCCACTTGCTTCGAGAATATGACTACAAAAAAGTGTCATTAAAACCCCCAAAATATAGCAATGATGCGGCCCACACCACAACGTGCTGCAGCGCCTGGTGGAGGCCGACGATTCGGTGGGCGAATCCTTGTGAAGACGGATTCGCAGTCTACGTGGGGCCGGATCCTCTGTTTCGAACGTTGTTGGATGGGGCCGTGACGGACGCTGTTGGAGGTATATCCCCGGTGATTACAGCAGACATAAGATAAGCATCACTTCCAAACCCAATGGTCTTAAATAGAATGGGAGCATAAAACATAATGGTGTCAGCAAAATATTGGCTGATCTGACATGAGGATGTCTATCTCCCAATAGACGTAGCTAGGTGATGAAAAATTCGTGACTTTGAACAACTGTCCGTTGAGTATTCTCCTCCATGCACACAAACCACTGCTGTGTTCACCGAATATTTGCAAATCTTCAACACAGTATATCTGAATGCCGTATCACCTGGTTTTGATCAAATACACCCCATTCAAAGACACAAAAAATCCGAGCATTAAAAAAAATAAAATCATGGCCCCAAGCATTGAAGCTTCAGGGGCAGCCATGAAATCTGAAAATATTTTCCAAATTTAAAAAAAAAAATTCCATCTGGTTTTTGATCCATCAAATGATGGAGAGCATACTCCCTCGGTAAACTTTTTTTTTTTTAAATAGGAAAAAAATAAAATAAAATTAGGGGGAGTAGGATTTCCATGGGGGAGGGAGGATTTCCATGAGGGAAATCCCCCTCAAGCTCACAAGGCCGAGAAAGCTCGAAGCTACGATACCAAATGTGAGGAGGGAAAACCGTAGGGATAATTTTATTCATAAAAATGTGTTACATAAATAGGCAGAAGGCCTATATGATAAACATGACACTTGTCAATGAAACTGACAAGTGTCAAACTGAAGGCATAGTGCACTTTAACTCTAACAGATACAAATGGAAAGAATTTTTTTTTACAAGTATACAAGATATTGATGCTAGGAGGCAATTGAGTAGAAAGATAACAACTATGATTATTCCGAGGGGTACCAAAGATAGATTGATTTGGGAGTTGAATAGCTCAGGAGAATACACAACAAGAAGTAGATATAATATTCAATACCAACATAATAATAATGTCACTAGAATATGGAGAGATATTTGGGATAGCCCAAGCATTCCTAAATTCAAAATTTTTGTTTGGATAGTAGGTCATAAAAGAGTTTTATCCTAGGATAACCTTAAGAAAGGGGGTTTTCATGGCTCCTCTCAATGTGTTTTATATAAGGAAGAGGAGAGTATTGACCATCTCTTGCAACATTGCTCAATAGTTTGGAATCTATGGAAATGGATTCTTAATATGTTTGGTAAATGCATGGTGATGAATAAAAAAATTGAATATTGGATAAAATAATGGCAGAGCACTTATAAAAGTGAGGCTTTATAGACAATATGGGATATATCAAAAGATACAATACTTTGGACTATATGGCTAGAAAGGAATAGAAAAATATTTAAAGGAAAGGAAAGTAGTTTAGAGGTAATAAAAAATAAGATATGTTTAGCCATAGAGGAGTCTAAACCAACCCTATCAACTCACCCAATCCCTAATTTGAAAGTAGAGAGTCTTGATAGATGGAGTCAAGTCATTAAATGGAATTATGATATTGGGTACAAGAGAAGCAAAAATAAGGTAAACAAGATAAAGTGGAAACCACCAGATGTGGAGTAGGTTAAATTTGAATTTTGATGGAGCATCTAAAGGAAATCCAGGACCAACAGGAGGAGGAGGAATTATTAGAAATAATTGAGGAGAGATTTTGTCTCATTATGCTTTCAATTATGGATTGAAGATAAATAATGAAGCTAAAGGTTGGGCAACTTTAGAAGGGTTAAAAATATGTAAACAAATGAAATGGAATAGAGTATGGATGGAAGGTGATTCTCTCATACTAATAAATACAATTTTAAGGAAAGAAAAGTCTCCATTGAGCATACAAGAGTTAATTGTGGAAATTCAAGATCTTGCTAAAGAGGTTGAAGAAATCAGGCTTACATATATTAAGGGAAGGAAACAAATATGCGAGATAAGCTAGCCAATAGAGAGGTTTTGATTGAGGATTGTGAAGTTAAATTCTCCTTTCCATGGTTAGAGGAAGTAGAAATTTTAGTTGAAGCTAACAAAAAATGTTGATTGCCTAAATCAATTAATGATTAAGATTTACTTTAATATTTTTCATTGGTAATATATGTTTTATTTTGTAACAATAATGTGTGTTCATTTAGAATTTTTATTATAAGTTTTGTGGTCACACTTGTGTTTGAGGAAGAAAAATAGAAATTCAGATTTGGTGAAGTGGACTATGATAGTGCAATGTTTTGGAAATATTACTCTACTAAGATGCAAGGCATAGATAGTAGAGGTGAAGTTTTTGCATTGTGAAGGCTGCTAGGAAAATATAAAGAAAGATGCTAAATTCTAGAGTAATCGTATTCATACAAAGATTTGAAAATATCTAGAAAATGAAAATCAAGAATTCATATATTTTATGTAAAATTATGTAGGTTTCTAGCTATAGCATCTCAATTTATATGAGAAGTGTATCTATTTTTAAAATATCAAGCTCTAAGGAAGAGAGATGTAATTTGTTAAGGGTGGGGAACTTGAGTACAAGCCCTTATTATCAAGCAAAAAAAATATTAGTATTAGGAAATAATAATAAATTCAAGGGAATGATTTTATTATGGCTAATATTAATTAAAGGAGATAAATATTTAAAAAATAGATGTGCATTGTATTTAAGGACATTGGCCTGTGATTATTGGCAATGTCAATGAGACGTTACAAGATGGAATATCATGGGTAGTCATTGTGTTGGAAAGAAACCAAATGAATCCTTGTTCCTTGGAGGATATCAAGCTATAAGAAAGGGATGAATTTGGAAGTTTGGGTGGTTGGAGTTGTGAAGAGTGTAACAACCCTCCAAAATCTAGTGTTTTTTTTACCTATTTTTATCTATAAGAATGAGGTACTGCTAATCCATCTATGGATGCAGTGATAGATGTGTGGAAGCAATTCAAGACAAAGATGTATGCTCCATTTGTCAAAAAAGGGTTATCCGGTGAAAGGTAAGTCAAGGGAAATGATGAACGATGGAGTATTCACTATAATTAGGATCAAAGAACCTTAAAGCAATGCATCCGCTAGCGGTCCATGTAGATGCATTTTCACATAGTTGCATTATTAGGGGTGTTTCGTATGTCATACTTTGATATTTACTTCTTTAAAATAATATATATAATAATAATAATAATTATAGATTAAATAAATAATATAAATAAAATAATAACATATAAATATATATATATCTATATATATATAAATAAAATGAAAATGTAAATAACAAAACATAAATATATATTAAAAAATAATAATAAAGATAGATAATGGATATTAAATTTATAATATAAGTAATTAAAATTATTAATAGTTCGGCCTTGCTACACCACCTCGTGATTCCCGCACAAGAACTTTGCATGAAGACAACATATGTGCTTCATTAGGCTATTGCCTTCTTCTATAAAGGGTGAGGTTTTAGTAAAGTGAGGATCATCTTCAATTTTTGGAGAAACTACAACAGAGGGCGAAGTGAATACCAATATGAGGAAAGGAATTGCGTCTGTTGAGGTTGGTTCCTTATAGAGAGCCTTTTGTTTGATGTGATAACATTATGGTGCCTTGTTTACTTTGTGTAACTATTAATTTTCGTATTTTTCAAGGAAAATTAGCTTGCAAGTAAGATTGAATTATGGTGATAATTAAAATTATCTACTCTAGTGTGAAGCTAGTGATGTGTGTATATAATAATTGGAAGTGAATTGTGTATAAACTGCCTTGTATATGGATGTTTGCATATATATTAGTTGCATTGCATTTTAGAAATGATCGCCCTGACCCTTGAAAAGTTTGAAATTACTCTTACAAAGATAAAATGGAAAGAATGCACGGAAAATTTAGTGCTATATTAAAGAGAGATTTGCTTTGTTGTTTCGGTTAAATGAGTCGGAGCTAGCTGGAGTTCGATTTGAAGTATGGAGTCTTTTCAGAAGTCATGAGGTTGTCCATATTTTGTATATATACTCTCCTTTGTACAACAAGTCTTAAACCATAGACATAGGATTTATTCTTTCAATTAAGATCTGAATGTTAAGCATTTGAGTTTCTGCTTGTTCGAGATGCCCGTATGACCAGACCAATCTGTTTTTATCGTATACATGGGAAATGATGTATCAAATAATACTGTTGACTATGAAATTGTTGGATAGAAAAATAAATAAAAATAGATTTGTGAAAATATATAAATATTGTGGCTTCGTTGATTTTCTTGTGAAACGCGTGACTCTGAGATTGCAACCCAAATTTATTTTCGTATAATGTTCTTAAATATTTATGAAAATATAAATATTAAAGCTATGATCTTAAAACTTGATATGAGTAAAGCCTATGATAGGGTTAAATGGGATTTTAATTTTGCAGTTTTAGATAAGTTTATTTTTGGGAATAAATGGGTTAGATGGATTAAAGCTTGTGTCTCTATAGTTTCTTATTCGGTGTTGGTCAATGGGTTAGTGAGAGAATATTTTAAATCCAAGAGAGGCCTTAGACAAGGAGATGTTAGAGTTAAAGTAAAGTGCACTATGCCTTCCTTGACACTTGTCAGTTTCTCTTGACAAGTTTCATTTGTTGAATATAGGCTTATGCCTATATATGTAACCTATTTTTATCAATAAAAAAATCCCATAAGTTTCCCTCCTAACATTTGGTATCAGAGCGCCAGGCTTTCTCTGGCCTTGTGAGCTTGAGGGGGGATTTCCCTCATGGAAATCCTCCCTCCCCCTCCATTTTTTTGTTTTCATCCATTTTTTTTCTAAGCTAAGGAGTATGCTCTCCATCCATGAGATGGATCAGAAACCATTGGAAAAATTAATGGCTACTATTTTTCCCAATGTATCCGTCTGAAGAATAGTTTCTTGGTAAAGACATTTTTTTTTTATGGTTTGTTTTGTAGGAAATGATGCTTTGGGGCTGATGAATGCCATTTCTGAACCGGAGGATTAGATTTTCTCAAAAATGTTGATCAGGACTGTTATTACAGCAACCGATCTAAAATTTGATTCGACCTCCATGTAGCCCTTTTCTCTTGTGGGCCTGTTGTAAGCAGTAGCACCGTCACTGTCTCTGAAAGTTGTTCCTGTCCGCAGATTAATGGTGTGATTACTGAATTTATTTTCATCTTGCTGTCTGCTCATCATGATTACCTCTCCTCTGTCCTCGCAACAATCCTGCAGGTGAAAAAATTTCGGTAAGAGAGCAGATCTACAATGAGGGGTTGTTTTAGCGCTGGTTTCTGTCAGTTTCTTGGAACCGATACATATCGCATCCAAGTTTTTGCAAGGAAATTATGGCCGCGTCTGAAGACCATGTTCATGTTGGCGACTGTTGCAACCATAGGAGAGAGGATGGGGTTGAGATTTAAGGGACCTCGCGGGCCTGGGCATGATGCGAGTGCCCTGTTGTATCCAGTCTTGATGCCCACATAAGTAGAGGCGGAGTTGATGTGATTTGCTGGATCTACTGGCTGTTTGGCGGACGGTGCATAATCAAGGGATAAGAATCATAGCCACAGGCACAATCCCAGAATCCCCAGCCCCAGCAGTACCCGCAGTACCCCCAGCAGCCTTAGCAGTATGCGCAGCAGCAGGCTCCACCTCAGCAGCAGCAATATGTTGGCCAACGACCTGTAGATCCAGAAAAATGATAGTAATTGCAGACGAACGAATTCCGTTGGACGAGATTAGATTTGAAGCTATATAAACCATGATTTACCTGCACTTGGAGGACGTTGATCGAGTTAATTTGTGCCACATGTGTCTAATTTCCATGATTTGCTCACGTCTAATGTAGCACCAGATGCCTGAATAGTCTCCCGTTAAGAATTGAGCACACAGGATGGAGCGGCGGTGATTTGGCATATAGGAACCTGTATTTCCGCATGTGACTGCTTGTTACGAACAGTTCGAGGAGGAGTTTAGTGTGCCACCGAGAGTTGGATCGATAGGAAAAGAATGCAACGGATAAATATCTTCAGCCTGTTGATCTCTAGTATTGACGTCATGGTCGCCCACATTAAGGAGAGGACGTGACTGTTTGACGTTGCTGCTATTTTTTTTCCCTACCATTAATAGTGGAGGAGGAGGCACAGTATTTTTTAGTCTATTTACGAAGGAATATTGCCTCAGCCGATGTCTGCCAGGAGATTCGAACCCGGGCCATTGAGAAACCCTCAGACGAGTTTGTGTTGAGGCAATGGTGAAGATGCAGATTGTGCAGATGGTGGCCAAGATGGTGGGGCTTAATTAAAAAGAAGGCGGCAGATTCTTTTAGAAGGTTTAGCAGCAACTTTGCATTTAGTTGATCCTCTTGGAGCAGATAAGGGTGGCCAATCAATTGGGTTAGCTTCAAAGGATGACTTTGCTTTTTTACGGTTGGTTTCACTTCCAAAGGGCAGAAAACTTCTATCAAAATATCTTCACCTTTTGACACATGGGAATGAACTTGCACGCATTCTTTCTATGGTTGTTTTTCATCATTTGCGTACTTTGTAGATTCCAGTGCTGTTGAAACCACGACAACTCTTGCTAAGACTGTGGCCATGTGTGTTAGCAACATGGATTTAAGTTCCCTCAGTGCTTGTTTGGCAGCGGTAGTTTGTTCTTCAGAGAAACCACCACTCCGTCCTCTTGGAAGTTCTGCTGGTGATGGGTCATCAGTCATTCTAAAATTTGTTTTGGAGAGAGCTACTAAACTCTTGACAGATCCACGTGTTCCACAGACTAAGCCAAATAGAAATCTTTGGCAGGCATCATTTGATGCTTTTTTTTTTTGCCTTATTGACAAAGTATTGTACTAATAAATATGATGGTATCATGCAGTCCCTGATTTTGTCTTTCTATGCGTGATCATAGCTCAGAAAGTGGCAGACCCCACCTGTAGATGACTAAAAGTACATTTTAAAAGGTACCACAAATCATGTTTTTCCACAAAACGTGGCCTCTCGTATTGTTTGCAAGTTGTTGAAGCTGACTTCCCATACCAGAAGTGTTTGTTTGCGTGCCCTTGCCCTTCATTACACTAACTGAAGGGTATTTTTTTCAAATGGCCAACCAACCCACATGCATTATTTTTAAAATATTTCTTTCAATATGGAGGAATTCCATTTATATTGGGGCATTGTTTTTTTAATAAGTGGTAAGGACCACTTGTTTTATTGGTATGGGGAATATTAAAACTGTGATAAATGATCGGAATATGGAAAATGTAATGACTATTTTTTTCGCCTGAGAACGATGCCGCCATTGAGCGATGTTGTTTATTTTGCTGTCTAGAGAGACATCTTATTGTTTTTTCCACATGATGAAGGCCCCTTTGATGGTGGAATATAGGGGTATTTATAGTCGTTGGAAACGTTTTTCCATGATGGACACAATGATGGTATCAAATTGTAATTTTGAGGCTGTTTCCATTAAGTTTTTTAGCCTTGAAATTTTTCTACCTTGGAGTGCACTTTCGGTTGTACCCGACACTCCCAAGGTAATTTCATATGTGATCCTTGTACCTAGTGATATTTTCTATACACTTGGCAAATGCAACGACTGGTTACCCATGCATTTCGGTGGGATGACATGGTCACCATAAGGACACTTATACTAGGGACTACAGACGTAGACACCCTAGACACTATCTGAGGTTTTTTTTGGATCTACTTCTGAAGACTACAGACGAAGACACTTCAGAAGATTCTCTTCTTTTCTTCTTCTCTCCTCCTATTTTGATCTATGGCTCATTTTATTGTATTGAGTGCATTTTCGACAAAGATCGACACTCTTATATGGCTCGTTTTTCCTTTCATTAGGTGCATTTTCGGTAGAGACCGACACCTTCTAGATTGAGTTCACCATGAGGAGGGATTTCATACTCATGGTGAATCTAGTCAGTGACCTACGAGAGGCAACATCCTCTGAGGATGACCTGCAGAGGCAACAGACCCACAAGTGGCTGACCCTGAGGCACCCATGATGACCCCGAGGCACTTAGACGGCTGACCTAGTGGCAATAGACCCATGGAAGTGGCTGACCCTGAGGCAACAGACCGAGATGTATACATAGTGGATCTAGCATTATTCATAGTTGGAGAGCCAAGCGCAAAGAGCATGAGCCTAGACCAAAAAAAGAGAGGATGATAGGTTATTTTAGAGAAGTCAACATTAAGGGGGAATGTTACCTAATGTTGACTTGCTTTGTTTTTTATTTAGTTAGGATAGTGCACTTTAAGGGGGAATGTTAGAGTTAAAGTGCACTATGCCTTCAGTTTGACACTTGTCAGTTTCATTGACAAGTGTCATGTTCATCATATAGGCCTTTTGCCTATATATGTAACACATTTTTATCAATAAAATATCCCCTTCAGTTTGTTTACTCCTGACATTTGGTATCAGAGCCAAGACACCCTAGACTCTATCCGAGGATGTTTTCGGATCTACTTCTGAAGACTACAGACGAAGACACTTCAGAAGATTCTCTTCTTTTCTTCTTCTCTCCTCCTATTTTGGATCTATGGCTCATTTTATTGTATTGAGTGAATTTTCAGCAAAGACCGACACTCTTATATGGCTCATTTTTCCTTTCATTAGGTGCATTTTCGACAGAGACCGACACCTTCTAGATTGAGTTCACCACATGGTGAATCTAGTTAGTGACCTATGAGTGGAAAAATCCTTTGAGGATGACCTGCAGAGGCAATAGACCCAGATGTGGCTAACCCTGAGGCACCCATGATGACCCTGAGGCACTTAGACGGCTGACCCAGTGGCAACAGACCCGTTGGAGTGGCTAACCCTGAGGCAACAGATCGAGATGTATACACAGTGGATCTAGCATTATTCACAGTTGGAGAGCCAAGCATAAAGAGCACGAGCCTAGACCAAAAAAAAAAAAAAAGAGGATGATAGGTTGTTTTTCGAGAAGTCAACATTAAGGGGGAATGTTACCTAATGTTGACTTGCTTTGTTTTTTTCTTTAGTTAGGATAGTGCACTTTAAGGGGGAATGTTAGAGTTAAAGTGCACTATGCCTTCAGTTTGACACTTGTCAGTTTCATTGACAAGTGTCATGTTTATCATATAGGCCTTCTGCCTATTTATGTAACACATTTTTATGAATAAAATTATCCCTACAGTTTTCCCTCCTAACAGTATCTTCCTTCTCGATCCTTGTATAAAATGTTTGAAACTCTATCACCGTATTTGTCTTGAAGCAATCTCATCCAAGGTTTCAAAACTGGATCTAAATTGAATGGTTTTTTATCACACCAAATATCCATCCAAATAGAAAATTTTTCTCCAATTTGCACCACCCACATTAAACCTTTAATAATAAGATCAATAGATTTTTTTAAACCATTCTAAAGAGAAGAATCATTTGGAAGAGAGAATGAAGTAAATATTAAACTTGGGTCATTAGGATCAACATACTTAGAAAAATTCTTGCCCATTGTATTTGAATCTCTTTGTACAATTTCTAGATAACTTTTCCCCTAAGGGCTAAGTTTACATCTATAAGAGCTCTTAAACCAAGACCTCCCTAGTTTTTTCATCACACAACTTGCTCCATTTCACCAAATAAAATTTTCTTTTATCATGTAAACATGGCCATAAAAAGGATTGCATAATAAAGATCAAAATTTCTTCAACTAATTTTGGCATATAATAAAATGACATATAATATGTTTGAATGGCTTGTAAGACTAACTTAATTAATAACACTCTTCCTACTAATGATAACCATCTACCTTTCTAAGTTGGAATTTTATTTTAAACTTTACTAGTAACTGGATTCCATAAATCTATCCTCATTCTCCCCTCAAATAAAGGCGTCCCTAGATAAGTTGTTGGTAAATTTACCTCCTCCATTTGAAGAAACCTATAAATTCTTGCTTTGATATTAGTAGGAGTGTTAAGGAAGTAAATTTTGAATTTAATCCTATTAATTTTTTGCCCTGAAGCTCTTTCGTACACTTTTAAAAAGTTATTCAAAGCTATAGCCTCATTTATCCTTGCCCCTCCAAAAAGGGTTACTATCATCTAAAAAATATTGATGGATGATGTTATCGATGTTATTACTAACCTTAAATCCAATTATAAGCCCATATTTGTAAGCCTTATTTAAGTTCCTACTCAAAACTTCTGCCATAATAATGAAAAAATAAGAAGATAGAGGATCTCCTGTTAGGAGGGAAACTTATGGGATTTTTTTATTGATAAAAATAGGTTACATATATAGGCATAAGCCTATATTCAACACATGACACTTGTCAAGAGAAACTGACAAGTGTCAAGGAAGGTATAGTGCACTTTACTTTCCCCCTTAATGTTGACTTCTCGAAAAGAACCTATCATCCTCGCTTATTTCTGATTTGGTCTAGGCTTGTGCTCTTTTTCATTTGGCTCTCCAACTGTGAATAATGCTAGATTCACTGTATATACATCTTGGTCTGTTGCCTCAGGGTCAGCCACTTCCACAGGTCTGTTGCCATTGGGTCAACCGTCTAAGTGCCTCGGGGTCATCATGGGTGCCTCAGGGTCAGCCACTTCTGGGTCTGTTGCCTCTACAGGTCATCCTCAGAGGATGTTGCCTCTCGTAGGTCACTAACTAGATTCACCACGTGGTGAACTCAATTTAGAAGGTGTCGGTCTCTACCAAAAATGCACCTAATGAAAGGAAAAATGAGCCATATAAGAGTGTCGGTCTCTACCGAAAATGCACTCAATACAATAAAAATGAGCCATAGATCAAAATAGGAGGAGAGAAGAAGAAAAGAAGAGAATATTCTGAAGTGTCTTCGTCTGTAGTCTTCAGAAGTAGATCCGAAAAAACCTCGGATAGAGTCTAGGGTGTCTATGTCTGTAGTCCCTAGAATAAGTGTCCTTATGGTGACCATGTCATCCCACCAAAATGCATGGGTAACCAGCCGCTGCATTCGCAAAGTGTATAGAAAAAGTCACTAGGTACAAGGATCACAAATAAAAATACCTTGGGAGTGTCGGTTACAACCGAGAGTGCACTCCAAGGTAGAAAAAAATTGAGGCTAAAAAACTCAAATGAAACAGCCTCAAAATTACAATAGGACACCACCATTGTGTCGGTCGCTGAAAAACGTTTCCAACGACTATAAATACCCCTATATTCCACCATCAAAGGGGCCTTCATCATGTGGAAAAATCATCATGCTTATCTAAAGTAGCAAAATAAACCTCAGGAATATCATATTCCTGGCATCGCTATGTGGCGGAAAAAAGACAGACTCAATTTTCCCACGCAAGGGAATTTTCAAATGAAAGATTACAATAAGAAGCCATGTGGGCCTTCCACTTCCACTTCCACTCTCCATGTGAAAAAGCATTTAAAATTTTGAAGTCCATGTTGTAGGCCATTATGACACGAGAACTCCCAACTCCTCACAAAATAATAAAGTGGCCACTCCACTAAATTTCACATACAAACAGAACTTTTTCTAATATTTAGAAGTGTTTTACCCCACCCACTATCCATTTGAGATAGTAAAAAAAGTAATTTAACACAACATCATCAGTGATCTAAACCATTGCGGATGCGGCGGCCAACACCACTACCACCAACAGTATAACAAAAGCATAACAGTAATCCCTGCAATTTTGCCCGCTTATACTATCGACATCAACCGTCGCTCAGCACCTCGCGTAGATCATGGTGTCCTCCCATAAAACAGATCGCCTCCAAGGTTCACAACCATGCACAGCCAGATGGCGCTCGCCGTGGATCGAACCTTCGTGCCACGGGCAATTCTGTTCACCAGCTTGAACCGTGTTGCACAATAGTGGACCCCCATACAACGTCTATTTCTTGTCTTCACATTGGCGCAAAAAAACATCAACTCAACTATGACCTCGATCTCGGCTTCATCTTCACGGTTCTAGACGGTGATGCAGAGAGAGGCAAACATCAAATATTGGTCTCCTGTTTGAACAACATCCAAACAGAAACAGAAGAAACAACGAACGACGCTCGTCAGCAGTCGCATTATGTGCGATTGGTGGGCCCTGCTACTACTGCTCCTCTCTTGTCAGTGATCGCATTTTCACCACGACCTTCACGTCGTTATCCGGGACCGCTTTCTCCCCCGGCTGCTCCACTTGCTTCGAGAATATGACTACAAAAAAGTGTCATTAAAACCCCCAAAATATAGCAATGATGCGGCCCACACCACAACGTGCTGCAGCGCCTGGTGGAGGCCGACGATTCGGTGGGCGAATCCTTGTGAAGACGGATTCGCAGTCTACGTGGGGCCGGATCCTCTGTTTCGAACGTTGTTGGATGGGGCCGTGACGGACGCTGTTGGAGGTATATCCCCGGTGATTACAGCAGACATAAGAGAAGCATCACTTCCAAACCCAATGGTCTTAAATAGAATGGGAGCATAAAACATAATGGTGTCAGCAAAATATTGTCTGATCTGACATGAGGATGTCTATCTCCCAATAGACGTAGCTAGGTGATGAAAAATTCGTGACTTTGAACAACTGTCCGTTGAGTATTCTCCTCCATGCACACAAACCACTGCTGTGTTCACCGAATATTTGCAAATCTTCAACACAGTATATCTGAATGCCGTATCACCTGGTTTTGATCAAATACACCCCATTCAAAGACACAAAAAATCCGAGCATTAAAAAAAATAAAATCATGGCCCCAAGCATTGAAGCTTCAGGGGCAGCCATGAAATCTGAAAATATTTTCCAAATTTAAAAAAAAAAAATTCCATCTGGTTTCTGATCCATCAAATGATGGAGAGCATACTCCCTCGGTAAGTTTTTTTTTTTTTTAAATAGGAAAAAAATAAAATAAAATTAGGGGGAGTAGGATTTCCATGGGGGGAGGGAGGATTTCCATGAGGGAAATCCCCCCTCAAGCTCACAAGGCCAGAGAAAGCCTGAAGCTCTGATACCAAATGTGAGGAGGGAAAACTGTAGGGATAATTTTATTCATAAAAATGTGTTACATAAATAGGCAGAAGGCCTATATGATAAACATGACACTTGTCAATGAAACTGACAAGTGTCAAACTGAAGGCATAGTGCACTTTAACTCTAACGAGATACAAATGGAAAGAATTTTTTTTACAAGTATACAAGATATTGATGCTAGGAGGCAATTGAGTAGAAAGATAACAACTATGATTATTCCGAGGGGTACCAAAGATAGATTGATTTGGGAGTTGAATAGCTCAGGAGAATACACAACAAGAAGTAGATATAATATTCAATACCAACATAATAATAATGTCACTAGAATATGGAGAGATATTTGGGATAGCCCAAGCATTCCTAAATTCAAAATTTTTGTTTGGATAGTAGGTCATAAAAGAGTTTTATCCTAGGATAACCTTAAGAAAGGGGGTTTTCATGGCTCCTCTCAATGTGTTTTATATAAGGAAGAGGAGAGTATTGACCATCTCTTGCAACATTGCTCAATAGTTTGGAATCTATGGAAATGGATTCTTAATATGTTTGGTAAATGCATGGTGATGAATAAAAAAATTGAATATTGGATAAAATAATGGCAGAGCACTTATAAAAGTGAGGCTTTATAGACAATATGGGATATATCAAAAGATACAATACTTTGGACTATATGGCTAGAAAGGAATAGAAAAATATTTAAAGGAAAGGAAAGTAGTTTAGAGGTAATAAAAAATAAGATATGTTTAGCCATAGAGGAGTCTAAACCAACCCTATCAACTCACCCAATCCCTAATTTGAAAGTAGAGAGTCTTGATAGATGGAGTCAAGTCATTAAATGGAATTATGATATTGGGTACAAGAGAAGCAAAAATAAGGTAAACAAGATAAAGTGGAAACCACCAGATGTGGAGTAGGTTAAATTTGAATTTTGATGGAGCATCTAAAGGAAATCCAGGACCAACGAGGAGGAGGAGGAATTATTAGAAATAATTGAGGAGAGATTTTGTCTCATTATGCTTTCAATTATGGATTGAAGATAAATAATGAAGCTAAAGGTTGGGCAACTTTAGAAGGGTTAAAAATATGTAAACAAATGAAATGGAATAGAGTATGGATGGAAGGTGATTCTCTCATACTAATAAATACAATTTTAAGGAAAGAAAAGTCTCCATTGAGCATACAAGAGTTAATTGTGGAAATTCAAGATCTTGCTAAAGAGGTTGAAGAAATCAGGCTTACATATATTAAGGGAAGGAAACAAATATGCAGATAAGCTAACCAATAGAGAGGTTTTGATTGAGGATTGTGAAGTTAAAATCTCCTTTCCATGGTTAGAGGAAGTAGAAATTTTAGTTGAAGCTAACAAAAAATGTTGATTGCCTAAATCAATTAATGATTAAGATTTACTTTAATATTTTTCATTGGTAATATATGTTTTATTTTGTAACAATAATGTGTGTTCATTTAGAATTTTTATTATAAGTTTTGTGGTCACACTTGTGTTTGAGGAAGAAAAATAGAAATTCAGATTTGGTGAAGTGGACTATGATAGTGCAATGTTTTGGAAATATTACTCTACTAAGATGCAAGGCATAGATAGTAGAGGTGAAGTTTTTGCATTGTGAAGGCTGCTAGGAAAATATAAAGAAAGATGCTAAATTCTAGAGTAATCGTATTCATACAAAGATTTGAAAATATCTAGAAAATGAAAATCAAGAATTCATATATTTTATGTAAAATTATGTAGGTTTCTAGCTATAGCATCTCAATTTATATGAGAAGTGTATCTATTTTTAAAATATCAAGCTCTAAGGAAGAGAGATGTAATTTGTTAAGGGTGGGGAACTTGAGTACAAGCCCTTATTATCAAGCAAAAAAAATATTAGTATTAGGAAATAATAATAAATTCAAGGGAATGATTTTATTATGGCTAATATTAATTAAAGGAGATAAATATTTAAAAAATAGATGTGCATTGTATTTAAGGACATTGGCCTGTGATTATTGGCAATGTCAATGAGACGTTACAAGATGGAATATCATGGGTAGTCATTGTGTTGGAAAGAAACCAAATGAATCCTTGTTCCTTGGAGGATATCAAGCTATAAGAAAGGGATGAATTTGGAAGTTTGGGTGGTTGGAGTTGTGAAGAGTGTAACAACCCTCCAAAATCTAGTGTTTTTTTTACCTATTTTTATCTATAAGAATGAGGTACTGCTAATCCATCTATGGATGCAGTGATAGATGTGTGGAAGCAATTCAAGACAAAGATGTATGCTCCATTTGTCAAAAAAGGGTTATCCGGTGAAAGGTAAGTCAAGGGAAATGATGAACGATGGAGTATTCATTATAATTAGGATCAAAGAACCTTAAAGCAATGCATCCGCTAGCGGTCCATGTAGATGCATTTTCACATAGTTGCATTATTAGGGGTGTTTCGTATGTCATACTTTGATATTTACTTCTTTAAAATAATATATATAATAATAATAATAATTATAGATTAAATAAATAATATAAATAAAATAATAACATATAAATATATATATATCTATATATATATAAATAAAATGAAAATGTAAATAACAAAACATAAATATATATTAAAAAATAATAATAAAGATAGATAATGGATATTAAATTTATAATATAAGTAATTAAAATTATTAATAGTTCGGCCTTGCTACACCACCTCGTGATTCCCGCACAAGAACTTTGCATGAAGACAACATATGTGCTTCATTAGGCTATTGCCTTCTTCTATAAAGGGTGAGGTTTTAGTAAAGTGAGGATCATCTTCAATTTTTGGAGAAACTACAACAGAGGGCGAAGTGAATACCAATATGAGGAAAGGAATTGCGTCTGTTGAGGTTGGTTCCTTATAGAGAGCCTTTTGTTTGATGTGATAACATTATGGTGCCTTGTTTACTTTGTGTAACTATTAATTTTCGTATTTTTCAAGGAAAATTAGCTTGCAAGTAAGATTGAATTATGGTGATAATTAAAATTATCTACTCTAGTGTGAAGCTAGTGATGTGTGTATATAATAATTGGAAGTGAATTGTGTATAAACTGCCTTGTATATGGATGTTTGCATATATATTAGTTGCATTGCATTTTAGAAATGATCGCCCTGACCCTTGAAAAGTTTGAAATTACTCTTACAAAGATAAAATGGAAAGAATGCACAGAAAATTTAGTGCTATATTAAAGAAAGATTTGCTTTGTTGTTTCGGTTAAATGAGTCGGAGCTAGCTGGAGTTCGATTTGAAGTATGGAGTCTTTTCAGAAGTCATGAGGTTGTCCATATTTTGTATATATACTCTCCTTTGTACAACAAGTCTTAAACCATAGACATAGGATTTATTCTTTCAATTAAGATCTGAATGTTAAGCATTTGAGTTTCTGCTTGTTCGAGATGCCCGTATGACCAGACCAATCTGTTTTTATTGTATACATGGGAAATGATGTCTCAAATAATACTGTTGACTATGAAATTGTTGGATAGAAAAATAAATAAAAATAGATTTGTGAAAATATATAAATATTGTGGCTTCGTTGATTTTCTTGTGAAACGCGTGACTCGAAGATTGCAACCCAAATTTATTTTCGTATAATGTTCTTAAATATTTATGAAAATATAAGTATTATGGCTTGGTTGATTATCTTGTGAAATGTGTGGCTCTGAGATTGAAATCCCAACCTTTATTTTTTGTAATATTTTAAAAGTTGATATACAGTCGATTTGTGTAGTCTCATCTGAAACCCATGTCCAAATCGTAACCTTGTTTGGCAGAAGAATATGTTATACTTGCTTTAATTTTATGGCTATGTCATGAAGGAGGAAAGAATGAAAGAATTTTTCAGCTTTTAGAGAAACTAAAAACAAAACAACATTAATTATAAATTATATCATTCGATTCGTGAATGCTTCTTTATAGACATCTAAAATGTACAAGGATGAATATTATGATAAAAATACTTTAGAAAATAGAAAAGCGTAGTATTGAAATTGAATATGGATATTTAATACTTCCAAACTCCTTTAGTATACATTTTTTCTTACATTATATTTAGCATATTTAGGCCTAGGTCATGTGCAAAGCTTGGCTGGCGACACGCTTTCTGGAAACATTTCGCAGACTAGAATGATTTTAGGAAAATGGATGAAGTATATGCATTTGAGCTTGGCTGTGGTTTTCATGTTTTCGCTCTTGAATTTTAAATTCAATTATGGATTCCATTTAAGTAGTTTATCAATTATGTCGTGACATCTTAGCTGTGTACAATATTATAATGGTAAATGTAATAGGTTTCCACATCAAATCTCTAGGTTAAAATGTAACCTTTATAAGTTTAGTAAAACCAAACGTGGGTGTATCATTAACCTAAATATAGGTAAAGATAGAGTTTGAAAATAGGTTTAAAAACCACAGTTGTGTACCTTATACAGAAACGAGCTTTACCAAAAAATACATTAATAGTTTAATAATGGTTTTATACCAAAAAATACATTAATAGTTTAATAATGGTTTTATAGATTCAAGTTAATATTTTATTATCATGATTTCATAAGTAAATATATTTTATTAAGTAAACTTGAATACCTGATGGAGATTTCATTTTCATCCTTGATTTTAAGAAATGCATTAATATTTTAATAATGGTTTTATAGATTCAAGTTAATATTTTATTATCATGATTTCACAAGTAAATAATATTTTATACCTGATGGAGATTTCATTTTCGTCCTTGATTTTAGGAAACACATTAATAGTTTAATAATGGTTTTATAGATTCAAGTTAATATTTTATTATCATGATTTCACAAGTAAATAATATTTTATACCTGATGGAGATTTCATTTTCGTCCTTGATTTTAGGAAACACATTGATAGTATAATAATGGTTTTATAAATTCAAGTTAATATTTTACTATCATGATTTCTCATGTAAATAATATTTTATTAAGTAAACTTGAATACCTGATGGAGATTTCATTTTCATCTTTGATTTTAGGAAACACATTAATATTTTAATAATGGTTTTATAGATTTAAGATTAATAATTTATGTTCGTGACTTCTCAAATAAAATAATAATCCATTAAGTAAACTTGAAGAACTTATGGAGATTTCATGTTCGTCCTTGATATTAGGGAATGAATTAATAGCTTAATAATGGTTTATAGATTCCAGTTAATATTTTATTATCATGGTATCTCAAGAAAATAATAGTTCATTGAGGAGACTTGAATACCTTTTGGAGAATTCATTTTCATGCTTGATATTTAAATAATGCAATTTACACAGGATTTTAGATAACGAAAGAATAGAAGATAAATTTATTAATGATTAAAATGATGGGATGAGTATTTAACTTGTTTTAATAATTAAATTATTTGTGATTTCACTTTAGCTTAGAATGTATAGTTTTTATTTACTTTAGCTTTAGAATGTATTAAATATTTTTAAATTAATAGTTATTTTCTTTATAAAATGCTATGAGGTAAAATGATTTATGCCATATCTTGTTGGCTTAGGATGAATTTGTATAGTTCAAATAATACTTAATAATTTAGTATGTTATGAAAGTAGCCTTAGTTTAATCATTTCTAATAAATAAATATAGATATGAAATTAGCCTTGGTTTAATTATTTCTAATAAATAAATATAGATGATGATAGCAATTATTTTTAAAAATAGATTATTTCTTTTGATAATTTTGAAAGGTAAAATTGTATATTATCTATTCTAAAGTTTAGCTAGCCTTTATTGTTTGGAAATTACTTCTTTATTGATATAAACTTGATGTTGAGAAATCAAGGTTAACAATTCAATATTTTCTATTAAAAACTAGTGTAAACCTTAAACCTTTTAACCTAAGCCAGAAGAGTCTCAAGATTGTAGGAAGGACAATATTGATTCACATCCCAGGATTGTGGGCAGACAATCCTGTTGGTGCTTGTTGGAAGACATACACCATTTTTTTGGGATCACCGTATTCCTGATGGGTAAGTTCAAGACGGGAGGTTATGGAGGATGATATGGGCATCACTCCTAGGTTGTCATTATTATTACAGAGAGGTGTTACTTGTGCTTGAATTATTATTAGGATTCTGGAAACATGATGGAATGGGATATCATGTTATTTGATCAATACAAGGCATCGAGTTGTTACTAGGATAATGGTAGAATATAAAAAAACTCCAGGGAAGATGGATGTTCATCTAGCTCTGGCATGCTTACACTAATTCTTGCTTGACCTAAAGTCATGTTAAGAAATGGGGAAAAATGTGTCCAACCTCTAGGTGAAATGGGTCCTAGAGGAGAAACCCCTGCCTGAACTTGGAATCTCGGGTAGAGAGAGTGAAGTTCATTTGAGGCAACCACACCAAGATTTTACCAATCTCGATCTCATGAGTATTTCATCTGCAATGGAATGACACTCATGAATATTTTAGCATGCGCGTACTATTATAAATTATATAATTGGATAAAAAAATTCCACTCTATAATCATCATGTTAGGACAACCAAGTGGTTGGGACTTGGGTTGTTACAGTTGGTATCAGAGCAAAGGTTTACAAATCCCTATAAAATACAACTTTAGAAAACTAGTGTCTAACATAGTGTATGTTATCAAATTGAAAGTTTAAACTAAAGTTTGACAAGGCTCCTTTTTGAATAAGTAATGGCATCTAGACTAAAAGCTAGTTCTTCAAAGAGACCTATAGCGGTATAGCGAGAAGGGCTAGCCAAAAATCCTAAGAGGGTCCTCAGAAGGGTTGTGAGGACTGAAGCTACAAAGGAAACTATAGAACCTCCTTGAGTAATTAGAAGGGAAAAAGAATCGAATCCAAGAGAGGAAAATATGAGCCGAATGATGCAACTAATGCAGGAGCAAATGAGGCAACAGAATGAGAAAATGGAACAACAAAGAGCTCAAATGGCTGAGCACATGGCACAAAAAAAGGCTCAAATGCTAGAACACATGGAACAGAAAAATGCTTAGTTGGCTCAAAAATAAAAGATGATATACCAATAGCAAAAAATAATAGAAAATTTATCCAAAGGGAAAGAACTGGTAATAAATGAGGAAGAAACATCTGTTTATCCTAGAAGAAAACAAGTAGGATCTGAGTTAGATAGAGATATGCAAAGAATTGATATAGTCAAATTTGATGGTAAAGGATATGGGGAAGAAGTGGAGAGATGGTTGAATAGTTTAGAGGTATATTTTGTCGTTATAACCCTCTCATCTAAATCAAAAACTTCATGGGTGGTTTTTCATCTGACTGGAGTAGCTACAGATTGGTGGGACACCTATAGAAAAACCCATAATGTAGAGGTTGCAGATGTGCATTGGGAAATATTTGTGAAGGCGTTTAAAGATAGGTTCCTGAAACCATAATTTTACCTTAAAAATACTACAAAATTTTTAAGGTTAACTCAAGGCAGTATGACAGTTATTGAATACTATCAGAAGTTTGTACAACTACTCAATATATGCCTAATTATGAATAGAGAACCAAAATTAAGGTCCAAAAATTCCTTTTGGGACTTCACCCAAAGATTGGTCACCTAATTCTTATGCTAAAACCTGCAACCCTTACTGCTACTTATGACTTGGCTCAACAAGAAGAGGACAACTATAAGGCCAAGAAGGCCTATTATCAAAAATCCTCTGATAGAGAAGAGCCACACAAAAAAAAAATGTTGGCTCAACAAAATGGAATAGAAATTGGAGCAAAAAGGGTAAAAATGAAAACAAAAATAGGTTTGATCAGAACAAGAATAAGTATTAAGGAAAAAAATATGGCTAGGACAGAAGGAATTTTAGATACATAAATGATCAAAGAACCAAAGCACCAAGATTTAGCACTCAAGAAAGCAATAATGGAAATAATAAAGAAAGGGCACCTCGAACGGGTTGTTGGATCTGTCAAGAACCACATTATGCTGATAAGTGTCCTTTGAGAGCTGACAAGAGAAAATAAACTATGGAGCTAGCTCATAAGATATATGCAACAATAGGTAATTCTAAACTCAATGGATAAGCTACACCTTTTCTAATGAATGGTAAATTTTACAATATATGTACATATTTTGATTGATCTAGAGTGACTGATATTTTTATTTCTCCAAATATTTTGAGGGACATACCAAAAAAACCTGGGTTTATGGCAAATGCGTAGAAGGTGAAGAACACAAGCTTATACTAAGATGGGGGTGAACAATATAAGACCACTTTTTACTTTTCTTTTCAATTCAATATTATGCATTATATAGACAACAATATCAATAGTAGTAATAAAGCAATGCATAAAACACCATACACAATAGAGATACCATAGTTTACATGGTTCACCCAATGTGGGCTACTCCACAAAAATTTGTTTTAACTAAAACTTTCTCAATAAATTTCTTTGGGAATCCTTCCCAATTACAATGTTTATGGATCTCTTTCCAAATGAGATGCTGATCCTCTAATCTCAAGTTTGTGGATATCTTCCACAAGAGAACTCTTTCCTCTTCTGCTCTGGCTAGTGATCTTCTAGAAGACTCTGTCTCTCTACTGCACTTACTGGTGGATCTCTCTACACTTGAAGACTCCTCACTCATATTTGTCTTCAATTGTGTTTGTTGTTGGATCTCTATCCACTGAGACTCTATCATGTGTACTTTATCACCTCCAAAGCTCTATCAATAGGCTCACTCAGAACATGCTCAATAGGCTCACTCATAACATGCTCAATAATCTGCTCAATAATCTCACACATAACTTGTCCAAATCTGCTCAACAAGCTCACATAGAACTTGTCCAAATCTGCTTAAAAAGATCACATAGAACTTGTCCAAATCTGCTCAACAAGATCACACAAAACTTGTCCAAATATGCTCAACAAGATCACATAGAACTTGTCCAAATCTTCTCAACAAGCTCACACAGAACTTGTCCAAATCTGCTCAACAAGCTCACATAGAACTTGTCCAAATCTGCTCAAAAATCTCACATACAACTTGTTCAAATCTGCTCTAGCAAGCTCACCAAGAACTTACTCAAATCTACATTAGCAAACTCACCAAGAACTTGCCCAAATATGCACTAGCAAGCTCACCAAGAACTTGCCCAAATCTGCACTAGCAAGCTCACCAAGAACTTGCCCAATAATTCAATCTCATAGAAGCATAAAGAGAATTGTTAGAGACTCAATATGTTCTATACTCAAATCCCAATATCAACTCAAATAAATCTTATAGAAGCATAAAGAGAATTGTTAGAGACTCAATATGTTCTATCCTCAAATCTCAATCTCAACTCAAATCAATATTATAGAAGCATAAAGAGAATTGTTAGAGACTCAATATGTTCTATACTCAAATCCCAATCTCAACTCAAATAAATCTTATAGAAGCATAAAGAGAATTGTTAGAGACTCAATATGTTCTATCCTCAAATATCAATCTCAACTCAAATCAATATTATAGAAGCATAAAGAGAATTGTTAGAGACTCAATATGTTCTATCCTTAAATCTCAATCTCAACTCAAATCCAAAATATAGAATAGTTTGTTTCATGTAACTTGAACAACCACTTCACATAATCACTTGACTAGGCTCAAACAACTCTTCTCAACCAACTACCACAAGGAACAACTCTTTTTTACAAACCCTAGTCCAAGCATGTATCAACCAACTCAAATGTTTCCAACAATGCTCAACCACAAATCTCACATAACAATGATACTTATGTATTTTTCAAGTTCAAGTTCTTTGCATAACCAATGGGCTTTAAAAAAAATGCTTATAAAACATTCTTCACATAACAATGATACTCATGTTTTCCTCAAACCCTATCTCAGGTTTTTCACACTAATAATGGCTTCAACAACAATGCTTATAAAACAAGGTTTAATAGCAATTCTCAACCCATAAAACCTTGAGAAATTCAACCAACTACTTTCAAAAAGGAAACCACAATTAATAATTTTCTCTCCAATGATATTTCAGAAGTCAACCACCATAAACAATCAATAGGATAATGTGCCCATACCTTTTATGAAGATGAAGAATCCTTTTGGTTGTCCACAAAATCTGTCTCACTCAACACAATTTATTTTTCAACTTTCAACAAGGGTTAGAGATATTTATTAATAACACAACAATAACATCCAAATAACACCTTATTACTCCTACTCAATAACATACACCATGTCACTTCATAAATGAATTAATCTCTTTTGAAAAAGAACAAAGCAACCTTCACTTTTGAACCTCTTTACAAAATTAGAAATATCTCTTTACACACCTTATTTCTCCCTCTAAGCAAGTTAATAAAATAGCCCTCGGAATAAGATTTCCAATGATATATAATATGATATACTTTCAAAAAATTAAATCAGATTTCTCTCCTTTTCTAAACATGTATCACAATCCTTATTCCTCCTAGGGCAACTTTAGAAAAATAAAATATATTAAAAATTATTAACTTGCCTCTATCGCTTATGGGATTTGATCTCGTGACCTTATTTATTAGTACCTTAATCATAGCCAACCTATCATTGGGCCACACGCTCTCACATACTCAAAAGGAGCACACAACAAAACCTTATGCCATGAATATCTGCGCCCTTCAAAAACAAAACATGCTTCACGCGTTTCAACACAGCAAAACACCTCCGGCAAGAATCGAACGCAGGACCTCCTGCTTCACACACAATGCATGAACCACTAGGCCAAGGAGGCCTATACATTTGGATTTACTCCACAATAGTCTCTTCAACGAATGCGAAAATCATAAGCCTTTTAAAACCCTTTTCACACACACTTCGACACACGATGCGTAGGCTCTTTTACCATTCGAATCCAAATATAAAATTGAGAACTTAGGAAAATAAATCGAAAATTTGGGCATATATATATGTCCTCCTCCTTTCCTTTGATGTTGATGCTATAATTTAAATATTAGTTTTATGCCTTTTCCTTTCTTTGACGTCGGCGCTATAAATTAAATTTTAATTTAAAATTTAAAATTTAAAATTTAAAATTTAAAATTTAAAATTTAAAATTTAAAATTTAAACTTAAATATTTAAAATTAAAAATCTCCATCACTGGGGCACCTTTTTTGACTAAATGAAAAGCCAACCTGGGTTTTAAGAAAAATCCATTTCAAATCTACCATCCATGGTTTTAAATAAAACCTTTTATTTTGCCTGCCTTGGTTTTCACAAAAACCCTATATATATCCATGCTCTCCAAAATATCATAAATGCTTATTTATGAAATGCTTTGGCCACCAAAACTCAATGTGATCCATGTGACATCAATGACAACATAAAATCACTCAAATTTACAATAATCTCCCCCTTTGTCATTGATGGCAACACCTCTATTGTAAATCACCACAATCACTACAAAAACCATCTCTAAGAATCAAAGCTGCTCCCCCTAACTCAATAATCTCTATGGAGGCTCCTCTCCTAAATCAATGCTCTCTTTGGAGGCTGCTCCCCCTAACTCAATACTCTTCCCCTTACTCAAATCTCTTCCCTTTGAAATCAATGGCAAAAGGGACACCTATGGGGCTAAAAGATATGACTCTTAAGCTTAGCCCCCTCACCACCTTATCTATTGAGGTGATTAATTTTGGGGTGGGAGTACTTTTACTCCCATATTACATTGTTTCTTTCCTCTATCAACTTCCTTCCATATTTTTATAATATCCTTCTCTTGATGAATTACTTTATCTTCTTGTCTTGAACCTGTTTGACCTTCTTGCCTTGAAACTGGTTGACCTTCTTGTCTTGAACTTGTTTGGAATTGAGTCCTACACCATTTTGCAATATTTCCAAAGTTATTACAATTAAAACACTTGATATTGTAGCCTTTGTATGGTGTCCATATCCTAAATTCTTTCTTGAACCATGTATTGTGAAGTTCTATTTTCATGACCATTATGACCATGACTTCTAATTTGTGTAGCTCTAAAACCAAAACAATGTTGCTCATTTTCTTTGCACTAAGAAGATCTATGACCAATCATGTTGCATAAGAAGCAATTTACCTAAAAACCATACCTTCTTCCTTTGAATTTTCTTCTAGAAAAATCAAACTTCTTTGATCCATGGGTCCTGTAGTGTATAGACCTGTGTCCAAATCCATTACAAGAAAAATAATGTCCTTGAAAAGCCCTTTGTTCATACCTTGGTTCCTCATACCTTTCTTGATCATTATCCTTGTAATCATCTTTGACTTGTACATTGTATCCTTTAATGTTATTTGTAGCATCTAAATCCTATTCCTTAATTTCTTCCTTGCTTTCTTCTTCAAGAATTTATTTTCCTTTTGAACTTGATTCACCTATCTCAAAACAAGATCCAAACTAGATGTTTGGAGCCATAGGAACTTTGGAACTTTCTTCATAAATCTTAGGTGCTTCCTTGCTTTCATATTTTAGAAGTTCATTTCCTTTTTAGTGTGATTCCCCAGACCTAAAATATGAGACTTTTGGTGCTTTGGAACATTCCTCTTCTTTCTCTTAATTTGTATCAAATAGCAAATTGACATCCATATTTGTTGTCTCTAAAATACATGTTTCCTTCTTAGTGAAAATATCTTGACCTTTTGAGTCATGTGATGGATCAAACTTCTCAATTAGAGAACATATCAATTCTTTTAGATTCTCCTTAACCTCTTGTAGTTTCCCATGGATATAATTGAAGTATTCCTTTAGATCAATTGAGACATCTGTATTTCTCACAATATTATCTTGTTTAACTTCTTCTTTTTCTATTTCCAAAAGTGGGATTTCTTCTATTTGGAGTGAATGTTCTTCTTCTATTTATTTTATCCCATAGAAAAACCCTTCTTCATCTTCACTGTCACTAAGATCATTATAATCTTATATAGCAAACAAACTCTTAAGATTTTTTTGACCATACCTATTTCCTTGATGTGTCATCTCATATTCACTATCACTGAAGCCATTGCAATATCCTAATCTATGATCTCTTTGACCACACACAAAGCACTGTTCTCTTTCACATTCTATTCCTAGGAATAGATGTTCTTCCTTTTCATCATTTGACTTGTCTCTATCATTATGATCTAAGCTATCACTTGCTTCTACATGAAGAACACAAGCTTATACTGAGAGAGGGGGGGTGAACAGTATAAGACCTCTTTTTACTTTTTCTTTTATACTTCAAAATAGTAAAGCAATATACCCAAAGCAATATCAAAGCAATGCACAATATCATCCACAAAGTGACACCAATTTTAACGTGGTTCACCCAGAATGGCTGGGCTACGTCCACAAAAATTTTCTCTAAAATTTATCTCAAAGTTCTTTGGGAATCCTTCCCAATTACAATGTTTATGAGCCTTGGCCCAAAGGAGATACCTTCCCCCAAAAAAATTTATGAGCCTCTGCTCAAAGGAGATACCTTCCCCTCTGTCTAAATTTATGAGCCTCTACTCAAAGGAGATACCTTCCCCTCTGCTCTGGAAATGATCCCTCAGAAGATCAACTGCCTCTACCTCTTGCCAACATGTGGAACTCCTTTCCATCGAAGACCTCCTATCCTCGATGCTTAGCCTAAGAGACCTCTCCCTTCTATAATCACGTCCATAGCAACTCAGCAACCTGTACCAAACATAGTCAGTTGGTCTAGTACAAGTCTTCCTCTATCTGTCAGATTTGTCCAACTCTTGAACAAATCAATCCTCTGCATACAAGCCTTCTCAAAGACTTGCCAAATCTGTCCTAAGGTTCTTCTCATAGAACCAATACACCTCTGTCCTCAAGTTCTTTGATAGAACTATCAAACTCAGCTCACAAGTCCTTTGCTAGGACCTATCCAAATCTGCTCACAATTCCCCACCGAAACCTATCCAAAAAACTACTCACAAGTCCCCATCGAAACTTGTCCAAAAATTGCTCACAAGTCCCCATCGAAACCTGTCCAAAAACTCAGCAAGCTCACTAGGAAAAACTTTCTTATTAGGAAATCACAAAGTGAATTGTTAGAGACCCAATGTGATTTGTCAAACTCATAGAAGAATAAAGAGAATTTTTAGAGACTCAATATGTTCTATACTCAAATCCCAATCTCAAAACTCAACTCAAATCAACTCAGCTCAATCTCAATCTCAAATCTAAAAACTCAATTCAATATCTGAAATGGATAGGATAGAATGTTTTCTTTCAAGAACATGAAACCCCAACAATTGCCAACTATGCAAAGAATCACATAACAATGATACTCATGTTCTTTTCACCATCAATTAGGGTTTCAACAACAATGCTTATAAACAAGGTTCAACCAATACTTCTCAACTCAACAATAACCTTGAAGCATTAAACCAATCATCACAAGAAAAGGAAACAAGTAGAAATCCTTTTCCCTCCAAAGATATTTGAACAAAATAGCCACCAACACAATATCACCAAATGTAAAGAATAACTTGCTCAAATCAACTCAATGGATTAAGCCCAATATCATGAATCAAGTAAAGCAATAACTTGATCAAACAACCTCTATGGAAGCAACTCAACCATCAAACTCAAAACAGCCAACCAAGGGTTCCTCCAACTCAATGCAAGTAGCAAGACTCACAAACATAAACCCTAGTGCACAATGCTTCCACTACCTCAAACCAGAATTATGCATTCACCAAAACTCTCATCAAGGATAACAATGCATAAGAAGTCTTCAACAAACCAAAAAATAGGATTTACACCCAACCAAAGGAAACCTCGTTGAAAACCTTTTCACTCCAACCTTATTTCAGAAAACATACACCAATCATACTCATAAGGAAAATGTGCCCATACCTTTTTGGAGTAGAAGAAAATTGATCCTTAAAGTTGCGGGGATCGAAACGCAGACCTCCACCTATGCAAGGCCCAAACGCAGCCTTCGCTGCCACTATCCCACAAGGGGCTTACAAAGTCCAAGACGGACTTCCTTCCACATAAACTGTCAAGCTTTCCGAAAGCTTTTCAAACCACGAGCTCTCCTCTTTTGCAGCGTAAACAGAACATTCGATCGCAGCCAAACCAATTAATTGCCTTCAATTTTCCAAGAGGGTTTAACCTTAGGAACCTTCTCATATTTATAGTCCATATGTGGACTTTAGAACACATCGGCTGCAAAGAAAAGGAATTTCGAATTTAATCGAAATTTGCTTTCTAAAGGGTTAAAAAACCCTTAAAGTATTTTTAATAAATTAAAAATAATTTCTCCCTTAATTAATTAAATAATTAATTAATTAAAACCTTGAAGGGTTTTAAATAATAATTAAATAAATAATAAAGAGAACCTCCATTGGTTTTAATAAAAACCATTGCCAATGGAATCTCTTCGGATTCTCTTAAAAATATTCTCTTGGAATCTTCCACCTTTGAAGCCAACACATCCTCTTAACATTAATGTCATTTCCTTTTGACATCAATGACAACTCATAGACAAGAAGCTAGGATCTCAAACCCAAAATTGCCAACACTACAATGTAGAAGGTTTTCTTTGTCTTATGAAAACTTTTCTTTTTATCATAATTTCTTTGCTTGTATTTGTCATCTTTGTCATGCTTATGCTTTCCGTCTTCTCTTCTTTTGTGACCCTATTTTTCATCATCATTGTTTTCTTCATGTGGACACTTGTATGCATAGTGATAAAATCACCACACTTGTAGCATCTAACTTTCTCCAAATCCCTGTAATTTCTTAAGTCCTTTTTCCTTTTGATGAAGTTAGCTTCCTCATCATTATCTAAATATTTATCTATCTCTAGAAATTTCTATTTATTTTTCTCTGAGACCTTGAATGCAATTTCTTTTATTGGAATCTAATGCTTACTTCTCCTTATCTCATAAGCTATGAGAGTTCCTTGTAGTTCTTCTATTTTTAGCTTGTTGATATCCATTGTTTCTTCTATTGCTGAAACCTTTGCATCATACTTCATGGGAAGTGATATCAAAACCTTTTGAGTAACATATGATTATTTCATCTCAAATCCTAGACCTCTCATGGTGTTAGCAATCTCATAAACTCGAAGTAAAAATTGTACAATATCTTCAAAATCTTCCATTTTTAATTCCTCAAATATTTTTCTATGATTTTTTAGTTTTGCCAACTTTACCTTGGAATCTCCTTCATAGGAATTTTGTGACTTGGTCCACATTTTATTTTCTGAATTACATACCATGACCTTTATAAAATCTATCTCACGTAACCCACTCAGAATGCAATTCATTGCCATTGCATTGATCTCAACCAATTTCCTGATAGTCTTATCTACCTTGGGATCACCTTCAACATTATACTCTTTTGTAACCATCTACCATATCTCATATCCTTGTGATATCAAGTAGTTCTTCATTCTCATGCTCTAGAAAGCATAATTGTTATCGTCAAACAGTGGAGCCTTATTTGTAGATGATCCATTCTGTGAAGCCATTTGTGTTCTTGTAGAATATGCCCTCAAGCTGTTAGCCTTTATGAAGGAACCCGCTCTGATACCAATTTAAGAACACAAGCTTAAATTTATATGGGGGGTGAACAATATAAGACAAATTTTTACTTTTCTTTTCAATTCAATATTATGCAGTGTATAGACATCAATATCAATAGCAGTAATCAAGGAATGCACCAAAAACCATACACAATAGATACACAACAGTTTACGTGGTTCACCCATTGTGGGCTACTGATGCAGGAGCATCCAGCAACATCTGCAGCAGAAGCATCCAGTTGCGAGAGAGCCACTTTAGAAGAGTTGGCTCAGGAAGAAGAAGAAGAAGGCAAGGGAAATTTTTCTAAGGCAAAAATTTTAAGTTGTAGTAAAATCACAATGTCGCGAAATCGCGACGTCAAGGTGAGGCAGAGGCAGAATTTGGAGGGAGTAGCGAAATCACGACGTCGCGATATCACGACGTCATGAAATCGTGACATGAAGTGGAAGTCGGGGCAAAGGCAGGAGTCGGTAGCGAAATCGCGATGTCACAAAATTGCGGCATGAAGGTGGAACCAGGGCAAAGGCAGGAAATGGTAGCGAAATCATGACAGTGTGATTTTGCGACGTCACAAAATCATGACGTCAGAGTGAAGACTCGGTGAAGGAGCAGAATGGTAGCAAAATCACGATAGCATGATTTCGTGACGTCGCGAAATTGCGACGTCGAAGTGATGCTAGGGCGGAAGGCAAAATGGTCGCAAAATCACGACGCAGGGAGAAAGCAAAGGGCAGTAGGCAGAATCATCACGAAATAACGACATTGAAGGGAAGGCAAGGCACGGTGAGAGTTATGTCATGAAATAATGATAGAAAGTTGAGCAGAAGAGAAGGCGACGAAGAGGTCACAAAATCGTGACGAAAAGTTGAGCATAAGAGAAGGCGACAGAGAGGTCGTGATATCACGACGTCGCGATATCGCGACGTCGCAAAATCGCGACAAAAAGTTGAGTAGAAGAGAAGGCGGTAGGGAGGTCATGATATCACGACGTCGCGATATCGCGACGTCGCAAAATCGCGACAAAAAGTTGAGTAGAAGAGAAGGCGGTAGGGAGGTCATGATATCACGACGTCGCGATATCGCGACGTGAATTTGTAATCAGGGCTCGAAGGCAAAATGGTCACAATATCACGACATGTCACGATATCATGACCAAAAAGGGAAAGGAGCGCAGGGAAGAGGAAACGTCACGATATCGTGACATGTCACGATATCGCGACGGAGAGAGAAGAAGACAAAGAAGAAGAAAGAGATGGCGGGAACCGCGACAGGCGGTATTTTCAAGGGGTGTTACGGATGACACGTGGCACAAGGTGCAGTAAAAGCGGGTGATTACCCAGGAGCACGGGAGACAAAAAGGATGGGCATGCAGAGTTTTCTGACGGATTCAGTGGTGACAGGGACCATGTAGAGTGGGGTCTTAAATTGGGTTGGTGTCCCGATTTTTGTGTTGATCTTTCAGAGGGTCGAGGCCTCTATAAAAACCCAGTCTTTGTAATAAATCGGGTTGGTGTCCCGATTAATGCATGAGTTGATGCTTTAGAGGGTCGAGGCCTCTATAAAAACCCAATTTATTGTAATAGTCGGGGTGGTGGATCGAAGATTACACGCAGAGTGTGGGAGTGAGAAGACCATGCCGAGAACTGGTCATTGTAAAGCCTGTGGGCTATTTATGTATGTATTTTTAGATTAATAGATGAAATATTCTAGATTTGCGTGAGTGTTTTTTAACGTGTGATTTCCAGTCCCTCGTCAGTGGTATCAGAGCTAATGTTCTTGAGTGTGTAATAGATCGCCGGATGTGAGGCAGTTACACCAGGATCTATGGTAGGGTTTTGAGAGAGAAGAGTGAGTTAGGGTCTCGGAGTGCGCAAGCAGATTCATCGAATGTGAGGCAGTTTACGCCAGGACCCGATAAAAAAAAAAAAATGCATCCTCAAAGAAGCCGGGACAGCAAGGAAGATATGGTGCCAGAAGAAGAGTTCTTGGCATTGCAGCGACAATTTCAAGCCCTGCAGGAGGAGTGGCTCAGCATAAAATTGCGGGAGCAAGAGGAGCGACACAGAAGGTGTGAAGAAAGACAAAAAAAGAAAGATGCGGGAGTGCATCAGAAGCTGAAGCTGAAGAAGGTTGCAAAAGAGTGCAGCAGTGCCAAGATCTGCCTGGAAGAAGACAAAAATTTAACTGGCAAAGAGGAGGAGTTAAAGCAGGCTACAGATGAAGAAGCATGTAGCAGTGGCAGAATCTGTCTGGAGGAAGACAGAAGTTATTCTAGCCAAGAGAAGGGTTTGGAGCAGTCTACAGAGACAGAGTAATGTTTGGAGGTGTTGCAGGAGGAAGCAACCGAACAACATAGAAGTGAAGGTCACTTCTCCACTTACCCCAGGTGTCTGATGCAGGAGCATCCAGCAGCACCTACAGCAGAAGCATCCAGTTATGGGAGAGCCACTTTAGAAGAGTCAGCTCAGGAAGAAGAAGAAGAAGGCAAGGGAAATTTTTCTAAGGCAAAAATTTCAAGTTGTAGCGAAATTATGACGTCACGATTTCATGACGTCACAAAATCGCAACGTCAAGGCGAGGCGAAGGTAGAAGTTGGAGGGAGTAGCGAAATTACAATGTCACGATATCACGATGTCGTGAAATCGAGACATGAAGTGGAAGTTGGGGCAAAGGCAGGAGTCGATAGCGAAATCACGACGTTGCGATTTCACGACGTCGTGAAATCGCAACGTAAAGGTGGAACTAGGGCAAAGGCAGGAAATGGTAGCGAAATCATGATGTCGGAGTGAAGACTCGACGAAGGAGCATAATGGTAGCAAAATCATGACAGCGCAATTTCACGACGTTGCGAAATCGCAACGTTGAAGTGATTCCATGGCGGAAGGCAAAATGGTCATGAAATCATGACGCAAGGAGAAAGCAAAAGGCAACAGGCAGAATCGTCGTGAAATCACGACATCAAAGGGAAGGCAAGGAACAGCGAGAGTTGTGTTGCAAAATCATGACAAAAAGTTGAGCAGAAGAGAAGGCGACGGAGAGGTCGCAAAATCGTGACAAAAAATTAAGCAGAAGAGAAGGCGACGGAGAGGTCGCGATATCGTATCGCGACGTCGTGAAATCATGACAAAAAGTTGAGCAGAAGAGAAGGCGACGGGGAGGTCGCGATATCACGACGTGAATTTGTAATTAGGGCTCGGAGGCAAAATGGTCGCGATATCACGACATGTCGCAATATCGTGACCAAAAAGGGAAAGGAGCACAGGGAAGAGGAAACATCGCGGAGAAGAAGACGAAGAAGAAGAAAGAGATGGCGGGAACCACAACAGGTGGTATTTCAAGGGGTGTTACGGATGACACATGGCACAAGGTGCAGTAAAAGCGGGTGATTACCCAGGAGCGCAGGAGATGAAAAGAATGGGTGCGTAGAGTTTTCTGACAGATTCAGTGGTGACAGGGACCGTGCGGAGTGGGGTATTAAATTGGGTTGGTGTCCCAATTTTTGTGTTGATCTTCCAGAGGGTTGTGGCCTCTATAAAAACCCAGTATTTGTAATAAATCAGGTTGGTGTCTCGATTAATGTGTGAGTTGATGCTTCAGAGGGTCGGGGCCTCTATAAAAACCCAGTTTATTGTAATAGTCGGGGTGGTGGATCGGAGATTGCATGCAGAGTGTGGAAGTGAGAAGACCAAGCCGAGCGCTGGTCATTGTAAAGCCTATGGGCTGTTTATGTATGCATTTTCAGATTAATAGATGAAATATTCTGGATTTGCATCTGTGTTTTTAACGTGTGATTTTCGGTCCCTCGTCAGCTACTCCACGAAGAAAATATTTTACTAAAAATTTCTCAATCAATTTCTTTGGGAATCCTTCCCAATTACATTGTTTAAGGATCTTTGTCCAAAGGATATGTTGATCCCCTAATCTCAAGTTTGTGGTACCCTTCCATAGGAAAACTCTTTCCCCTTCTGCTCTAGCTAGTGTTCTTATAGAAGACTTTGTCTCTTTGCTGCACTGATTGGTGGATCTCTCTCCACTTGAAGACTCCTCACTCAAATCTATATTCAATTATGCTGGCTGCTGGATCTCTATCCATTGAGACTCTGTCCTTTGTACTCTATCATCTCAAAATCTCTATCAATAGGCTCACTCAGAACCTGCTCAATAGGCTCACTCAGAACCTACTCAATAGGCTCACTCAGAACCTGCTTAAAATATTCTCAACAAGCTCACACAAAACTTGTCCAAATCTGCTCAACAAGCTCACACAGAACTTGTCCAAATATGCTCAACAAGCTCACACATAACTTGTCCAAATCTGCTCAACAATCTCACATAGAACTTGTCCAAATAAGGTCAACAAGCTCACATAAGTCCAAATATGCTCAACAATCTCACACAGAACTTGTTCAAATATGCTCAACAAGTTCACACAAAAATTGTCCAAATCTGCTCAACAAGATCACACATAACTTATCCAAATATGCTAAACAAGCTCACACAGAACTTGTCCAAATCTTCTCAACAAGCTCACACAAAAATTGTTCAAATTTGCTCTAGCAAGCTCACCAAGAACTTGCTCAAATCTACACTAGCAAGCTCACCAAGAACTTGTCCAAATCTGTACTAGCAAGATCACCAAGAAGTTGCCCTAATTTGCACTAGCAAGCTCACCAAGAACTTGCCCAATAATTCAATCTCATAGAAACAAGAGAATTGTTAGAGACTCAATATGTTATATACTCAAATACTAATCTCAACTCAAATAAATCTTATAGAAGCATAAAACTAATTGTTAGAGACTCAATATGTTCTATCCTCAAATATCAATCTCAACTCAAATCAATCTTATAGAAGCATAAATAGAATTGTTAGAGACTCAATATGTTCTATCCTTAAATATCAATCTCAACTCAAATCCAGAATATAGAATAGTTTGTTTCATGTAACTTGAACAACCACTTCACACAATCACTTGACTAGGCTCAAAAAAATCTTCTCAACCAACTACCACAAGGAACAACTCTTTCTTACAAACCCTAGTCCAAGCATGTATCAACCAACTCAAATGTTTCCAACAATGCTCAACCACAAATCTCACATAACAATGATACTCATGTTATTTTCAAGTTCAAGTTCTTTGCATAACCAATGGGCTTCAACAACAATGCTTATAAAACATTCTTCACATAACAATGATACTCATGTTTTTCTCAAACCCTATCTCAGGTTTTTCACACTACTAATGGCTTCAACAACAATGCTTATAAAACAAGGTTTAATAGAAACTCTCAATCCAAAAAACCTTGAGATATTCAACCAACTACTTTCTAAAAGGAAACCACAATTAATCATTTTCTCTCCAATGATATTTCAAAAGTCAACCACCATAAACAATCAATAGTAGAATGTGCCCATACCTTTTATGAAGATGAAGAAGCCTTTTGGTTGTCCACAAAATTTGTCTCACTCAACACACTTTCTTTTTCAACTTTCAACAAGGGTTAGAGATCTTGATTAATAACACAACAATAACATCCAAATAACACCTTATTACTTCTACTCAATAACATACACCATGTCACTTCATAAATGAATTAATCTCTTTTAAAAAATAACAAAGCAACCTTCACTTTTGAACCTCTTTACAAAATCAGAAATATCTCTTTGCGCACACCTTATTTCTCCCTCTAAGCAAGTTAATCAAATAGCACTCGGAATAAGATTTCCAATGATATATAATATGATATACTTTCAAAAAATTAAATCATCAAAAATCTGTCATTTTCTAAACATGCATCACAACCCTTATTCCTCCTAGGGTAACTTTAGAAAAATAAAATATATTAAAAATTATTAACCTGCCTCTGTCGTTGATGGGATTCGATCTCATGACATTCTTGCTCAATGCCTTAACCATATCCAACCTGTCATTGGGCCACACACCCTCACGTGCTCAAAAAGAGAATACAACAAAACCTTATGCCATGAATATCTGCACCCTTTGAAAACAAAACGTGCTTCACGTGTTTCAACACAGCAAAACACATCTGGCAAGAATCGAATGCAGGACCTCCTACTTCACACACAACGCATGAAACACTAGGCCAAGGAGGCCTATATGTTTGGCTTTACTCCACAATAGTCTCTTCAATGAATGCAAAAACCATAAGCCTTTTAAAACCTTTTTCACACACACTTCGACACACGATGCGCAAGCTCTTTTACCATTCGAATCCAAATATCAAATTGAGCGCTTAGGAAAATAAATTGAAAATTTGGTCATATATATATGTCCTCCTCCTTTCCTTTGATATTGGCACTATAATTTAAATATTAGTTTTATGTCTTTTCCTTTATTTGATGTCGGCGCTATAAATTAAATTTTAATTTAAAATTTAAATAATTTAAAATTTAAATAATTTAAAATTTAAACTTAAATATTTAAAATTAAATATCTCCATCACCGGGGCACCTTTTTCGATGAAACAAAAATCCAACCTGGGTTTTAAGAAAAACCCATTTCAAATATTCCATGCATGGTTTTAAATAAAACCTTTTATTTTGTTTGCTTTGGTTTTCACAAAAACCCTGTACATATCCATTCTCTCCAAAATATCATAAATGCTTATTTATGAAATTCTTTAGCCACAAAAACCTAATGTGATCCATGTGACATCAATGATCTATGTGACATTAATGACAACATAAAATCACTCAAATTTCCAACAGAAGGTTGAGTATGGGTCTGGGTAAACCTATACCGTTAATCAATGTCTATTTGACCCTCAAATAGTACTACCTCAAGGAAAAACAAGTTGGCATTTGTATGTGGCTCCATTACATGCCTTTGACATAATATTAGGAGTTGATTGGCTCAAGGCTCATAAAGCATTGTTAAAATTTGAAGAAATATGGATGGATTTCACTGATGATACCAAGCAAAGGAATCGAATTTATCGCGGATGTGAATCAGTGGAACCATATCTTCTAACAGTCATGCAATTCAAGTGAGACATAAGAAAGGGTAGTAGCGTCATTGTAGTCAAAATTAATAAGAAGGAAGAAACCGAGTCTGGTGTAAGTCTCTTCCAAACTTATCCGGTATTGAATGATTTTCGAGATGTTTTCCTTGAGGATCTATCGAGTTTACTGCCCCAAAGAGAATTTGATTTCTCCATAGAACTTTTACTAGGAGCAACTCACATAGCCTAATAACCTTATAGAATGACTAAAATAGAGTTTCAAGAACTCAAGACTCAGCTTTAAGATCTATTAGAAAAAGGGCACATTAAACCTAGTGTCTCTCTGTTGGGAGCACCAGTTCTATTTATTAAAAATAAGGACGAGACACTAAGGCTTTGTATTTATTATAGAATGTTAAATAAGTTGACAGTGAATAAGTACTCTCTACCTAGAATAGATTACCTGTTTGATCAATTGAAAAGAGCTTCAATTTTCTCAAACATTGATCTCAAATCTAGATATCATCAGCTGAGGATTCAAGAAGAAGATACCCATAAAACTACTTTTCAGACTAGATATGGCCACTATGAGTTCATAGTGCTGCCTTTCGAGTTAACAAATGCTCTAACAACCTTTATGAAACTAATGAATAGTGTATTTCAAGAATAATTAGATCAGTTTGTATTGGTATTTTTATATGACATATTGATCTATTCTAAAAATAAAGAGGAGCATGATCATCATATGAGGATTGTATTAGCAGAGTAAAAAGTGATAATAGATTATTGATAAACTATAGGATTAAATACAATAATCATAGCCCAAAATAAATGAGCTATTAGCGCTAACTACTAACATATAGATACTAACAATAATATTTGTTGACAATAGAAATATTGGTAAAGTAAACTACTAACCTAGGATAGAAACAAACTAACCTAGGTAAATGTAAAAAAATAAATCTATGGAGGTGATATTGCCAAATAAGATAATATTTACACTAACATCCCCCCTTATTACATTATTTGGGTAATACATATACATCCTCCTATACAACAATATTTGGGTAAAGTATATAACTGCCCCAATACAATGAAGAAGAAGAGAAATGAAAGAATATTGGTTCTTGCTTTGTCTCTAGATCTGGATCTGGCTCATGGCTCTGGCTCTGTATCTAAGCATACCTCTGAATTTATACCTCTAGGTCTATCTCGGGATCTTCCTATAAATCTACCTCTGGATCTACCTGTAGATCTACCTCTAGAACTTTGTCTCTGGGTCTATCTGTAGATCTGTCTTTGGGTCATTGCCTCTAGGACTACCACTCGATCTGTCACTAGATTTGCCTTGGATTCTACCATAGGTTTTACCTTTTTGGTATAAGTCATACAACATTTCTTTCATAATGGTCCATTGTGTGTGATCTATCCATCCATAATCAATATGAACCTTGTTGGTCAAATTTCACTTTGTACAAACAACTGTAAGAAGAATGATTTGTACATCCACATGAATCACAAGGATGTAATTTCCAACATCTAGCTGCAACATGTCCTATCTTTCCACAATGACTGCAACAATAATTTTTAGAAGTTGTAGGAGATTTAGGTTTTACAAACATGGTATTATTGGTACTTGCATGTCCATTATAGCCAAGGCCTTCATTCTTTTCCCTGATATTTAGCATTATAGGATTTTTAATGCCTTGTTCCTATTTACCTAATCTCTTACCATTGAATCCCATTTTATTCATTAGTTTGGATCCAAATCCTTTGGTGTGTTGTTCAAAACATCCAATTTTATCATCTTCATCAATGCTTTTAACAATATTGCATTTGTCTCTATTGATGAGATTATGAAGCTCTTTTTGAGGAGGTTTAGTTTTTAAGTCACTAGTATCATAAGCAAAATCTGCTACTAAAATGAGATCACCTATGCTACAACTGATATCTACCATTAAAGGTATGAGGTCGCTTGTATCAAAAGCATTGGCCATCATGGGCTCAAGGTCACATGTGTCACAACAAGCATTCACCACAGTGGGTTGAAGGTCACTTGTGTCACAACAAGCGTCGACCATTAGGACCTCTTTTTCCTCATTTATTTCCATTTTCACTTTGCATTGGGCAAGGTCAAGAGCAACCAATGACATGTATATGCCCCTTATAACGCCAATAGGAAATCTAGCACCATTTATCTGAAGGTCTGTAGAAGACTCAGAATCTTTCAGTAGGGCTACTAAACCATTGTTTAGTGTGAGAAATGTGTCCTTCTAATAAAAATCCAGTCCATCCATTTCTGGTGGAAAGTATGGGTCTTTCACTGATTTAGCAACATCAGTTTTTTTTGGGGTTTACTTTTTCTTTGATCTTCCCATTTTTAAAGGTGTCGGTCTCTGTCGAAAATGCACCTTTTACAAGTGATTCCCCCCTTTTTGCAAAATGAGATTGGAGGGAAAAAAAAGTTATCCCCCCTTGGGTGGAGAAAAAAATGTTATGCCCCCCTTAGTGCAAAAAATTATGATCCCCCCTTGTTGCAATAAAATTGCAACTTGTGAAGCCTCAAAAGGTTTTTTCAAAGCTTACCAAGTAGTAGAAGCTTACAAGAATTGGAAAAAAAAATAAGCCTCTTGGGCTATTATAAGTTTAATTGTCCTTTGGTTTTATGTGCAAACATAAAATTTATCAATTAAATAATTTTAATAATAAAATAATTTTTTGCTTAAAGAAAACCAATTAAAAAATAAATATAATTGATTCTTTAAAACAAAAAATTAATATTAAATTATTAAAAAATAATAATTGAAAAAAACTTAAAAAAAAATTTGCAAAACCTTATAGCACCCAAAGCACAGGCACCGGGTTGGAACCCCTGATCTACCCAACACCTGGGTCTTAACGCTTGCACAGCTGCCACACCAATTTTTGGGTTGGGTGGAAACAAAGGGATAAGTCCCTTTATTTATTTCTTTACTACATATGCTCTTCAATGACAGCGCTCCTCCGAGCGACTCGTCCACCACAAATCTCTGCTGAGGTGGTGGTTTTGCTGCACATGCTCCACCTATGCGATTTAATGATTTAGACCGGTGAAACAAGGTTGCATTCAATCACTAATACGTCTGTAAAGTGGTGCTATGGTCGAAAACAATCACCCTGAGGGTTTTCCTCCTAAAAAACAAACAAAAACACATTTTTACTGGTTGTAACTTTAACCTGTATTTCATCTTCTGCTGTAGAATGTCCGTCATTGCTATGAAATGTTTCTTCTCCATCACAGGATATGCTTTTAGATTAACATTATCTGTAGAATAATAGATCATCCATATTCACTACAGATCATAGCATCATCTACGCTTGGCATTCATAGATGTTGGATTCACTTACGATGGTGGCAAATGGTGTCCGTCGATATGTTCTGTGAATCAAATAGTAGTGAATCGACTACTAGTTTTTTTTATCCTCTTCATGGGGCGGCATCACCACCTTCTCAAACTATCTCCATCACTATAGCAGTGATCTCGTCGTCAGTGACCATTCAAGCTACTGGAAAAACAAAAATTCACCTGTATTAGCAAGATTGAGAATCAAGATCGGGGACAATGTGCATTCAAGCTTCTAATTCCTGTTTGCATTCAGAAAAATTGCCAATCTCTCTGCAATTACAACATGCAAAAATAATGCATCGTCATAGAAAAAAATGTCCTCTCAGGGACAGATCCGCAAATGCTTGCTATTTTGGATGTTGCATTTACTCGATCGGATATCTTACCGAGAGATTCCAATGATCGATGCACAACCAAAGTTTAAAATAATCTAGCATGCATCAAAATAGGATCGATCAGTAGAAAAACTATTCTCTGGAAAAATGCATCACAGGAATACCAAGCAGAAAGTGATTATCTACAACATAATAGTCCCACATGGGATGCATGATTTTAAACTAATGCTTTAAAAAATAGAGGGTGTCGTAAGGTTTATGACTACCTTCGGGTAGTCCATAAGACCGCCCACTTCCTTTGTGCAACCCGCCATAGGCTATTGGTGTTTCACCATGTGTCCACATTTTTTTTTCCATCCTTGTCACCTCGCATCCCTTGCCATCCGTGGTCCACATCAGGTAGTCATGGAGTTCTGGTCTTAGGTTACCATGTTCGTGTCTCATCAACCTCTTGGATTATAGTGCCACATAGGTCCTACCCTCGGTTCTAGTACCCACTGAGTTAGGCATGATACGAGTAGCGAGTGCGGTCTACCTCTAGGTTGAGTCCTCCGTATGCCAAATGTGTTTTCCACATCATGGTCCAGTAGGCTAGATCATTCGTTGCATCTAGCAAATGGACTACAGGTCCTATCAGCTGGTCATATATGATTGAGACAACATTATCCATGCATCTCGATATATGGTGTCCCACAGTTCTATTCGCAGGTTGCAGTCAGATCGTCCCTAGATTTGAGTCTGAGGAGTCCGCTCAAGATTCAATTAAAGCTTGGAGCTCATAAGGCTCTGATACCATATTGGAAAATTAAAAAGCGATAATATATTATTGATAAACTATAGGATTAAATACAATAATCATAACCCAAAATAAATGAGCTATTAGCGCTAACTACTAACAAATAGATACTAACAATAATATCTGCCGATAATAGAAATATCGGTAAAGTAAACTACTAACCTAGGTAATTGTAAATAAAAAAATCTACAGAGGTGATATTACCAAAAAAGGTAATATTTACACTAATAGATTGTTCTTGAAATACCTAGAAAGAACTAGTTGTACGAAAAATTGTCCAAGTGCGAGTTTTATACATCTCAAGTACAGTATTTGGGTCATGTAATTTCAATTGAAGGAGTGTCTGTGGACCCAAAGAAAATAGAAGACATTATTGATTGGCCTGCTCCAACAAATGATTTTGAAGTACGAAGTTTTATGGTGATGGTTGGGTATTATTGTCGTTTTGTCAAGAATTTCTCTAAAGTGGCCCATCCAATAACCAATATTCAAAAGAAAGGAATTTTTTTTAAATGGACTACACAATGTGAAGAAGCTTTCAAAACTCTCAAAGAAAAATTAACAGTGCCAATTATTAAAATACCAGATCCCAAACTTCCATTTACTGTGTGTACTTATGCGTCCATAGAAGGATTAGGTGGAGTTCTCAAGCAAGAAGAGGGTGTTATAGCTTATGAGTCTCGAAAGTCTAAGAAGCATGAGATGAATTATGCCACACATGATTTAGAGTTAGCGAAAGTGGTGTATGCACTTAAAATGTGGTGTCATTACCTACATGGTAAACATTTTGAACTCAAAATTGATCATAAAAGCTTAAGGTATATCTTTACTCAACCAATGCTCAATGCTAGGCAAAGGCATTGGATGGAATTGCTTGCAGAGTATTATTTCAACATTGAGTATATAAAGGGAAAAGAAAACAAATTATCAGATGCTTTGAGTAGAAAAAAGCATATTGCTGATATAACACAATGTCAATTTGATGTAATTGAGCAAATAATAAACCTTCAACTCCAAGATGAATTTTCTCAAAAATATCAAGATCTGATTCGACAAGGTTTTGAAAAACAAAAGAATATGGAATTCAGGAGGATAGATTATATTTCAAAAGTAGAATGGTAGTGCCAAATGATCAAAACCTAAGAAATATGTTACTTCAAGAGGTACATTGTGCTCCTTATTTCGCTCATCCGGGATATGTAAATATGCATGAAAACATGAGGAAATATTATTATTGGTCAGGGATGAAAAAGGATATCGCTGAATTTGTGGTAAGATGTTTAGAATTTCAAAAGGTGAAGGTGGAACATTTGCATCCCGTAGGACACCTATATTCACATGAAATCCCAATATATAAGTGGCAGGTTGTAACTATGGACTTCATTGTTGGTTTACCTAAAAATCGATTTCAACATGATGCCATTCTAGTAGTAGTTGATAAATTGACTAAGGTGGTACATTTTTTACCTGGAAATATTAAATATGGTTCTCCTTCTGTAGCCCACATGTTTTCCAGGGAAGTGATATGGTTACACAGTTTTCCTAAAATGTTTATATTAGAAAGGGATTCTCGGTTCACGTCTAAATTTTAAAAATTATTGCATCAAAAATGGGGAACAAAACTCAATATCAGTACTGCTTATCATCCAAAAATAAATGGACAAACTAAAAGAGTAAACCAAGTCTTAGAGGATATGCTTCGGATGTATTGCATTGATCATCAAACAAAGTGGGAAGACTACCTTTTTATGGTAGAATTTGCTTATAATAATGGATAACATGCTTCCTTGGGTATGATTCCTTTTGAGGCACTGTACGGGAGAAGATGTAGAACACCATTGTCATGGAGCAATCTAGAGGATCGAGTGATGATTGGATCAGATATGGTCAAGGAAATGAAAGAACAACTCAATGAAATTCGTTGGAGGCTCAAAGAGGCTTTAGACCGATAAAAGAGTTATGTTGATATTAAAATAATTCCAAGAGAATTTATTGTGAGAGACTGAGTATTCCTGAGGGTTAAACCAACCAAAAGCTCTATCAAATCCTCTAAAGTTAGTCCAAGATTTGTAGGACCTTTTGCTGTCATTGATAAAATTAGGCCAGTTGCCTACAAACTAGCCTTGCCACCCAACTTGTCAAAAAATTACGATACATTCCATGTGTCCCTCCTCAAGAAATATGTTTCTGACCCCTCTCATGTTTCGAATGTTGATCATTTGTAGATTATTAACCCCCGCGCTTTGAGGAGTGACCAATTAAGATACTTGGCTACAGAATAAAACAATTAAGAAAATGAAACATTGAGCAATGTAAGGTCTAGTGGGACCAATACTCTAGAAATAGTGCCACATGGGAGGATGTGGCTATCATGAAAAGATAGTTTCCATTTTTATTTGAACAATGATATAATCATAATTTTTTGTTAAAAAATTATAATACTTTTGATGTCTATGTATGTAAGAATAAAGTTATTTTAAATATAGAATATTACTGATATATGTTGACTTCATATTGTTCATGGTAATATATTTGATTATGTGATATTCCAATGTGCATTGTAAACACAGGGACTATGTTTAATCTTAGAGGGGGAGTATGTAACAACCCTCCAAAATCTAGTGTCTGTTTTACCTATTTTTATCTGCAAGAATGAGGTACTGCTAATACATCTGTGGATGCAGGGACATATGTCATCGCTGGTGGAAGCATTTCAAGACAAAGATGTCTGCTCCATTTGTAAGAAAATGGATATCCAGATAAAGGTAAGTCAAGGTAAATGATGAGTGATGGAGTATTCATCATAACTAGGGTCAAATAACCTTAAAGGTAATGCATTCGCCAGCAGTCCATGTAGCTGCATTTTCACGTAGTTGCATTATTAGGGGTGTTTCGTATGTCATACTTTGATATTTACTTCTTTAAAATACTATATATATGTATATATAATAATAATTATAGATTAAATCAATAATATAAATAAAATAATAACATATAAATATAAATATATATATAAATAAAATGAAAATGTAAATAACAAAACAAAAATATATAAAATAATAATAATAAAGATAGATAATGGATATTAAAGTTATAATATAAGTAATTAAAATTATTAATAGTTTGGCCTTGCTATACCACCTCACGAGTCCTGAAGACAACATATGTGCTTCATTAGGCTATTGCCTTCTTCTATAAAGGGGGAGGTTTTAGTAAAGCGGGGATCATCTTCAATTTTCGGAGAAACTACGACGAAGGGCGAAGTGAATACCAAGACGAGGAAAGGAATTGTGTCTGTTGAGGTTGGTTCCTTACAGAGAGCCTCCTGTTTGATGTGATAACATTATGGTGCCTTGTTTACTTTGTGTAACTGTTAATTTAGTATTTTTCAAAGAAAATTAGCTTGCAAGTAAGATTGAATTATGGTGATAGTTAAAATAATCTACTCTGGTGTGAAGCTAGTGATGTGTGTATATATTAATTGGAAGTGAACTGTGTATAAACTACCTTGTGTATGGATGTTTGCATATATAGATATTAGTTGCATTACATTTTAGAAATGACCGCTTTGATCCTTGAAAAGTCGTTATTACTCTTACAAAGATAAAATGGAAAGAATGCATAAAAAATTTAGTGTTGTATTAAATAAATATTTGCTTTGCTGTTTTGGTTAAATGAGTCAAAGCTAGCTGGAGTTCAATTTTTTGTATGACGTCTTAGCTGTGTACAATATTATAAGGGTAAATGTAATAGGTTTCCACATCAAAGTTCTAGGTTAAAATATAACCTTTATAAGTTTAGTAAAACCAAACGTGGGTGTATTAAAGTAATCATAGGTAAATACGGAGTTTATAAATAGGTATAAAAACCATAGTTGTGTACCTTATAGAGAAACGAGCTTTACTAGGAAACACATTAATAGTTTAATAATGGTTTTAAAGATTCAAGTTAATATTTTATTATCATGATTTCACAAGTAAATAATATTTTATTAAGTAAACTTGAATACCTGATGGAGATTTCATTTTCATCCTTGATTTTAGGAAACACATTAATAGTTTAATAATGGTTTTATAGATTCAAGTTAATATTTTATTATCATGATTTCACAAGTAAATAATATTTTATACCTGATGGAGATTTTATTTTCGTCCTTGATTTTAGGAAACACATTAATAGTTTAATAATGGTTTTATAGATTCAAGTTAATATTTTATTATCATGATTTCACAAGTAAATAATATTTTATACCTAGATGGAAATTTCATTTTCGTCCTTGATTTTAGGAAACACATTAATAGTATAATAATGGTTTTATAGATTCAAGTTAATATTTTACTATCATGATTTCTCAAGTAAATAATATTTTATTAAGTAAACTTGAATACCTAATGGAGATTTCATTTTCGTCCTTGATTTTAGGAAACACATTAATATTTTAATAATGGTTTTATATATTCAAGATTAATTATTTATGTTCGTGACTTCTCAAAGAAAATAATAATCCATTAAGTAAACTTGAAGACTTATGGAGATTTCATGTTCGTCCTTGATATTAGGGAATGCATTAATAGCTTAATAATGGTTTATAGATTCCAGTTAATATTTTATTATCATGGTATCTCAAGAAAATAATATTTCATTGAGGAGACTTGAATACCTTTTGGAGAATTCATTTTCATGCTTGATATTTAAATAATGCAATTTACATAGGATTTTAGATAACGAAAGAATAGAAGATAAATTTATTAATGATTAAAATAATGGGCTGAGTATTAAACTTTTTTAGTAATTAAATTATTTGTGATTTCACTTTAGCTTAGAATGTATAGTGTTTATTTACTTTAGCTTCAGAATGTATTAAATATTTTTAAATTAATAGTTATTTCCTTTATAACACGCTATGAGGTAAAATGATTTATGCCATATCTTGCTAGCTTAGGATGAATTTGTATAGTTCAAACAATACTTAATAATTTAGTATGTTATGAAAGTAGCCTTGGTTTAATCATTTCTAATAAATAAATATAGATATGAAAGTAGCCTTGGTTTAATTATTTCTAATAAATAAATATAGATGATGATAGCAATTATTTTTAAAAATAGATTATTTCTTTTGATAATTTCGAAAGGTAAAATTATATATTATCTATTATAAAGTTTAGCTAGCCTTTATTGTTTGGAAATTACTTCTTTATTGAAACAAACTTGATGTTGAGAGCTCAAGGTTAGCGATTCAATATTTGCTATTAGAAACTAGTGTAAACCTTAAACCTTTAAGTTAAGCTAAAAGAGTCTCAAGATTATAGGAAGTACAATCTTGATTCACATCCCAGGATTGTGGGCAGACAATCCTGTTGGTGCTTGTGGGGAGACATACACCATTTGTCGGGGATAATCACATTCCTGATGGGTAAGGTCAGGATGGGAGGTTACAGAGGATGATATGGGTATCACTCCTAGGTTATCCCTGTTAGTATGAAGAGGTGTTCCTTGTGCTTAAATCATTATTAGAATTATGGAAACATGATGGAATGGGACATCATGTTATTTGATCAAGACAAGGCATCAGGTTGTTATCGAAATAATGGTAGACCTTAGACAAACTCTAGGGAAGATGGATGTTCGTCTAGCTCTGGAATGCTCATGCTAATTCTTGCTTGACCTGAAGTCATGTTAAGAAACAGGGAAAAATGCATCCAACCTCTAGGTGAAATGGACCCTAGAGGAGAAACCCCTGCCTGAAGTTGGAATCTCGAGTAGAGAGAGTGAAGTTCATTTGAGGTAACCATACCGATATTCGACCAGTATCGATCTCATGAGTATTTCATCTTCCACGAAATGACACTCATGAAGATTTTAGCATGCTCATACTATTATAAATTATAGAATTGGATAAAAAAAATTCCACATTGTAATCATCATGTTAGGACAACAAAGTGGTTGGGACTTGGGTTGTTACAAAGAGGAAACTAGAGAAGATAGGAGCCAAAGGAATTAGCATCAAGCCTTGACTCTGTTGGAATGTTGAAGTTTTTGAAAGCTTTAATTTTCTCTTAGTGTGCTTATTATTGTTTAGTATGGTTGTTGGTATGTTGGCTTGGTCATTTTTGGTTTCAACTTGGGTTCCTTTGTGCTTATTGGATTGCTAGTTTAGGCCTTGAGTTTTATTATGTCACTATTGTTACCTCAATGTTGTTTGGAGTGGATAGTTTTTTTCTTGGCTTGTAGACATTTGTGTGGTTGCTCATTTGATAGGATCTTGTAGGGGATGTTTTGAAATATATATTTACTTTGTATGCATCTCCTTGAGAGTGTTTTTAAGCTACAGTAAGCCTTTCAAAGTGATATTTGTTTCCTTTTTGGGAAATATTGGTATTTTAGATCACATTGGTACCTTTAGATTGCACGTGAGTCAGTTTGCTAGGTGTTTATATATTTGTTGTAAGTGGTATTCATCACTTTCTCAATGTTGGAGTTTATTATTGTTGGCTTGAATTCTCTACTTATACCTTTTATTGTTGTGTGTCTTCTTTTAGAGGCTAGTCTACTTTTAGGGCAATGAAGTTTGGAAGGTTTCATTAGAGCATTGGGCTTTAGTTGTTGTCTTGTTGTGCACCCTAGGTAATCTTAGGGTATCTTTTATGTTTTTTTTATGGATGTTTTAATCATTAATATTTTTTAATCTTAACCATTAATGATTTATTTAGAGCTTCCTATTTTTTGAAGGTATTTATGGGAAAATAAAATGGGAATTAAATTAAGTCTTTCATTAGAGGAAGGAATGGCTTTGCTTTTAAGCATGTGGCATTTCCTTTTGGGGTAATTTAAGATTTGGGGTATTGGTTGAAATGTTTTATTAAGTTTTATAATATATTTTATAATTGGCTTTAGAATATGGATTCTAGATAGATTTTATTTATAAAATTTTGTAATAGTGAAATAATGCAAAAAAATGTAATTAATTTTAAGTTGCATGGTTGGAAATATTGGGTGATGGTTTTTCTTTTTGGGAAAAGAGAAAAGAAATATAAAGGGGTAGCTTTTAATTTGAAGAAAGAATGTATGTTATAATAATGGTTTTTCGAGGCTTATATAGATAAGGAAACTATTTTGAGAGAAGTATGTCATTTTCTCAACACCCTTGCATGGTCATTGGTCTGAATGTATTTGCATCTTGCATATGTTATTTCTTAATGCATGTTAGGATTGTATAAGAAATTCATGAGTTGTCCTAATCCCTAAGTTGTCTATCAAGGTTGTTTGGGATTATCCTTCATGGAGTGGTCATGCAAAAGGTGAGCTAGGAGCCTCTTGAATGAAGTTTTATCATTATATCTAATATGGAAAGGAACTTAAGAATTGAAAATCATATTATGTATTACTTGGTTATTAATATTGATTTATTTGAGGGATACCTCCCACTCTGGATGGGAGGTCTCCTATTCATCTTCTTGCTCATTCCTTGGCTCTTCCTAGGGCTCTCAAGTGAATCTCTTATGTTTCTATAGAATTCCAGATAGATCTCTTAGTTTTTCTAGGTTTTCTAGCCCTTACTACCACTTTTTGGTGCCTGGAGGGTCTCCAAGGATTTTTTTGCTTCCTCATGAGGTGTTTTGAGAAAGAGGAAGTATATCTCTTTTTATTCGGGTGTATCCATAGCATGCTAAGGAGGTTCCCCGATGTGGGGGTAGCAGACCTCCTAATCTAGGTGGGATGTCACCTCTTCATTTTCTTGTTCCCTCTTTGGCTTATCCTAGGGTTCTCAAGTAGATCTCTTACTTTGATGAGGAAGTCTAGGTAGATATCCTAGTTTTCCAAGGTTTTTTAGCCTTTCCTACCACTGCTTGGTGCCTGGAGGATCTCCAAGCCCTTTTCTACTTCCTCCTGAGGTGTTCCAGGAAAAAGAAGGTAGATATCATTCTCTTATGTAGGATCCATAGCGTGCTAAGGAGGTGTCCCAATGCGAGAGCAAGAGACCTCCCACTTTGGGTGGGAGGTCACATCTTCATATTATTGCTCCTTCCCTAATTATTCCTAGGGTTATCATGTGGATCTCTTACTTTGCTGAGGATTTCTAGGTAGATTTCCTAGTTTTCCTAGGTTTTTTGACCTTTCCTGCTATTGCTTGGTGCTCGAAGGGTCTTCAAGATCTTTTAGGCTTCTTATTGCGATGTTCCAAGAAGTCTTCTTGGGTGTTGTTGTGTGGTCGGATAAAACTAAGTTTTTGGTCATGATGTGGGGGTTTCCGTCCTTGATCAGTTTGGGGGGTCTGTAGAGCTTTTTCTTGCAATTTTTTCTTTGGCTATGGGATGGGGCCATGCATTTACTGCCTATAGGGGAAACTCTTTGTTCCTCTCTAGATGTTGGCATTGTGTTAGAGTGGGATCCAGTTCTTTCATTTTGCCTATCAGGATGGTCATTTACTGGGTTTTTCTAGGCTTGAAGGAGGTCCTAATTGTTCTCATCTGAGTGTTTCTCTTGATTTATGATTCATGGCTAGTGGTTTAGGGTTTTTGGTGGCTTTTATTTATTTGTTATGCTTACCAACATGGCATTTTTTTGTGTATGTGGGCTTGGAGGAGGCCCCGATTGTTCCTAGTTGAGAGTTTCCCATTGTTCACGATTCATAGCTAGTATTTTAGGATCTTTGACAAATGCATTTCTTTTGATCTACTTGTTAGGATGGTCATTCACTACCTTTTATGGGCTTAGGGAGATCTTAGATTCATAGTTGAGTGTTTTCCATGGTTGGTATTTTGGGGCTCATGTCTAGAGGTTTCTATTGGATTCATTATACTTTATTGGTCTTAGAGAGGAATATGTGCTTCCTTGTATTGCATAAGTGTTTCATGGCAGAAAAGTCTCTGATTATATGGTTGAGGACAGAGGTAGAATGAAGTGGAAACAAATAATAATTCAGGGATTTCAAGTGGAATCAAATGACCTTTGTAATATTCTCAAGAAAAAGTTTATCCCTATGAGACCCAAGGAAGATCAAGTGACCTGGGCTCCTACAAAAAATGGGTAGTTCACTGTTAAATCAGCTTATAAGCTTATGCTTGATGATCAGGATTTTGTCCTCCAAAAGGACTTAGTTTGGATAAAAAATTTAATTCCAAAAATTGTAGTCTTTTCATGGCTGGTTATCCAAGGAAGAATTCTAACCATTGATAATATGATGCGTAAAGGTATTTGTATCACTAATCATTGTTATCTCTGCAGGGCTAATTGGGAGACCATTTATCACATTTTCCTTGAGTGCCCTTTTTCATTGACTGTCCTAAGTGGGGTTTTTTAGGCCTTCAATATTTCATGGGTTAAACCAGTCATCATACTTGATTTGTTCATCCAGTGGCCTTACCCCTTTTCAAGCCAAAGACTTAGATACATGTGGAAATTTATCTCAATCACTATCTTTGGTAGGTGTGGTTAGAAAGGAACCATAGAGTCTTTAATGATTCTATCCATGATCAAACTATCATTGCCAGGATCCTATCCTTTGCCAATGATAATGTGAACCTTATCCCTTTTTATAGTTGTAAAACTCATCTGCAAGAGACCATGATTGCTCAATATTTAAGCTTAATCTTGTTATATGAGTCTGTGCCTAGGGTAGTCAACCCTAGAGCCAATGTTAAGTGGTCTCCACCTCCTATGGGTTGGTTTAAGATTAATTTTGATGGAGCAGCTAAGGACAATCCTGGTAGAGCAGGCACTAGTGGCATTGTGCGAGATCATAATGGGAATATGATGCTTGTATTTTTTGAATATTTGGGAACAAGGACAAACAACGAAGCTGAAGCTAGAGCTATGTGGAGAGGCCTTCAAATGACTCAAGACTTATAAGGAAATTTGATCGTAGAAGGAGACTCTATGCATGTTATAAATCTCCTCAATAATTGGAAAACACCTCCTTGGAGGATTAAAACAATTTTTGAAGAGGCTAGGATCCTTTTCCAAGGAAGACAGGACAAAAAATCCCAACATGTCTTTCGGGAAGGTAACAAAATTGCTGATAAGCTGGCCAATTTGGGTGTCGATGGTGATGGACTTTTCAAATGGGAACACGGTGTATCGATTGAAGTAGATGAGCTTATTCAACAAGAATGCCAAGAATGATAGTCAAATTTACCAATAGGGAAGACACTGTAAGTTCGAAGGCTAGGAGTATTCCCATCTCTTTTTTGAATTGGACTAACAATAAAAATTATCTGAGCTGTCAGTCTTTGTAGATGCTGCTTGGAAATACCACAAAGACTAATGGAGATAGTCACATGTCAGATAACATAGCTCCTACTCATATTAGTAATTTGAGGTTGGTTGATAATCATAGGGAAGGAAAGAAACAACAATATAAGACTTCGAATCGAAGCCACGTGGACCACCAGATAGCCACCACCATAAATCTAGCCAGCAAGTTCACTTCTCCAAGGCTGATTGGCCAAGATAGTATGTGGTACCAAAATATGTCATATACGGAAGAAAGCAATTACCAAAGAATTATTAAGAGTAATTGTCAATATAGAGCTTGTGGGAATTTTTTTAGTACTCTGCTATGTGTATCTGCAGCTTTTTTTTCTCCATTGTAGCAAGGAAGGGATCCGTGTCTGTTTATTTTTTGTAATTATGATGCATGTGTGTTTTCTCGAGGTATACCCAAAATGTTGTATGGGAAGTTTCTTTTTGATAATAGGTTATGTGCCTTACCGGATGTAATGGCTTTGGTAGCATGTAGATTTTACATATATAGGATCCTTAGTAAGGATATGTTCATCAACAACCCTGGGATTATTTTTGTAAAAGGTTTTGGGTCAACCTGTAAAACCCGGTATTAATGCTATAGTATCTTATCTACCAAAAAAAAGTGTTTCATGGTTTCTCCACTAGTGATTGGGTTAGGGTTTCTTCCAAGTTTTATCTTTGGCTATGCTTCGCCATTCTTCTCTAGGAGATCACATGGAGGCTCTTATGAATGGTCCAATGTTGGTTTGCGAATGGCCCTAGGCTGGGTTGTGGATGGACCTATGTTAGTTTTTGGGTGGTCCCTTTTCTGTTGTAGTTGGTCCTAATTCATTTGCATTTGGTCCATGTGGTTTTTGGATGGTCTTGATTCCTTTGCAGATGGTCCTAATTCAGTTTGCGGATGGTCCTATTTCATTTTGTGGATGGTCCTATTTTTTTTGTGGATGGTCCTGATTCATTTGCTGATGGCCTTCTAAATATAATGTTTTTCTTCTATGTGGAAAAATCCTTTTCATATTGGTGGGATATTTTATCCTATATGAAAAAACCCTTTTCAATTTTGTGTTTACCTTTGAGGTTTTCTCTACTGCCTCTTTGAGGGCTTCTCTTCTTAGCTAGTGTGGCTTCCTCTCTTGCTCTTACGTGGGCTTCTCTTTTTTTGTTTTAGCTATTTTTCTCCAATAGCCCATAGAGGGTCTATTTATTCAGCTAATTTTTGGTTGGGATCTCTTCTCCCAACCTTCATCTTTTGTAAAAGGTTACGGGATCCTTTCAAAACCCCTTTTACCAATAAAAAAAAATGATTTATTTGAGCAAGATTATTGTTCTTATGAAAATAATGGAATGTGTTGTTAATGAGTAAATGGATGATGTATTATTTTCTTTTAAGATTCATGGATATGGATTATACTCATATATTTCATTCTTTCAATATTAAGTGCTTAAAGCTAATAATTGTATTTATGATGCTAGTTTAATAAATGAGTTTTATATGAAAATATACTTTTTAAATTTAGCACTTTTTTAGAGAGATGATATTCTTGTTTTTTTGATAATCTCAGTTTTGGTGAGGTTTCTTGGGCATGAAACTGGAACCATAATATACCTCTAGAGTCAATAAGATAACCCAACCCTAGAAGGAATTGCAATGATGTAATATCCAACTAGTTGTGAACCCTGGGAGGAGTTGTAGTGATGCAATAACCAAGAATTAACAAATATTGGAGGAGTTACTATGATGAAATAACATCGATTAACTCACCCTCATAGTGACTGTGCTCATTTCCAAGTGAGTGGGAATTGCCTTAGTTAGCCCATGGAGGTGTGGTAGCTAAGCACCAAGGTATTACATCAAAATAATCCTACATAGATGGACTTATATATAATTAAGGAAAAAGGTATCCCCCTTGAGTGTTATCAAACTTAGAGGATAATCATTACGTCATGGTCAAGTTGTCCTATTCCGGTGAGGGTATAGGAAAGGTGGTGAGACCATTGTTGGTATCATTTCTCCAAAAATATGGGATGTTGGCCACTCCTATCCACTTGAGATTCAGATGCAACAACATTAGACTTAAAATGTGGTTATTCCTTATGTGTTGAAGAATATTGGGACTTATTTACAAACCTTACTTGTGAATATATATATATATATATATATATATAGTTTGAAATGGGTCAAATGTGTCCCACTCTACCAAGGCCTAATTTAGCTCTTATTACTGGATCTCTAGATTTATCTCCATGGTATCTCTCCTACTAAGTAGCCTCCTTTGTTGGCTCAACCTAGCCTCACTATCTATGTCAATCCTCAAGGGAGGAATATTCAAATACCTCCTAGGTGTTGACCTAACTCTATATCTATACCTTAGTCTATCCTATGTTACCTTAACATGATAAAAGACCATATTGCTCAATATAGGTACCATCTATGGTTACCTCATAACTAGAGTCACTAATGTTGGAAAAATTTGCCTATACCACTATAGGTAGCCCAAAGTAACACTAGTATCATAAATCCATGGATCAACAATAGGAGTATCATCTACATCCTCCTTAGCAAAAATATTCTAGTCCAAAATATCTCCAAACCCCTTCCATATCTCCTAGTTAAAAATAGAGCTCTCCATGTCTAGGATCCCCAAAATAAGATCAAATTATCTTAGGATTTGACTTGGTTGATAGATCTTGAACTCCTTGTAATTTCCTTATAACCACCTAAGTATCTACACATTTTCCAACTAAAAACCATTCTCATCCCATCCAGGGTGCCCTCTCCATAGGCACCATATCACTTGGTCTATGTTAGCTTTTTATGTAGTAAGCATGTAGATCTAGCAATCACAAGATGCAAAATAATATAAAAGAAATTAAATCTGCTATATGACTAAAGTATAAAAGATTACAATGAAGCTATGGAGGAAATGAACACTTCAATATAAACCTACTGAATTACATTGCATCCCTCACCAATGGACGATGTCACACACTATGATACATTATGTCCCTTGGATCTCTATCTACGACTATATCTATCACTCTATATTTATCTATCTATGAGGCCATCCTTATATAGGCAAAATAGAATACTTGACCAACACTCTATATATATGTGCAAGGGACAACTTGCACATTGACACTTGCACATTTATTACATTGCATGAAGTAACTAGATAAGTTGCCCTTAAAGTAATCTATGTACCTTGGAAGATACATTTACATAATTCAAATGATGTAATAGACTCTATTTCTAACACCCCCCTATATTACATTATTTTGATATTGAAGTCTTTAGTATTCAATATGGATCTTCTTCTTCTTCCTGAAATTTGTCTTCTATCTTTGCATTCTTTGTGTTCAGGTTCAGTTGGTAATTTGTGTCTTCGTATAATGCAGAGTAATTTGGAGCTGAGGCTTATTCTTTCAATTGACTTTGCATTGTATTCCTTCTTTATCTGCTTGTTCAGAGTAGTCTTGGTCTAGTTTCTCTTTTGTTGCTTTAGTATTCATATCAAATCCTCTTGTCCTTTTCCATTATGAATTTCTTGATGTCACATCCCACGTCGACTGAAACCTTGTGTTTGGAAAAAAAAAGGACTAATACTTGATTTGAAAAGACATAAAACATTTTAATTTTTCAATGTATTGAAAAATAGTGATGATTTATTTAATATTTTTGAAAATATATCTAGGAAAATAAATATCATATTTTATTAGGAAAAATGGAGTTACCATGTAAATTAAATTACAAGTGTGTTTGGAAATTTAAAATAGTGTTAAAATACTTTGAGAGAAAATATTTTGGTCTTAAACACTATTAAGAGCCATGCGAATAAAAATATGTACTCACAAGCTCTAGAAAGGGATTTTAAAATTATTTTTAGTCTCCCTAAGTCTTCAAAACACTATTACTTCCCTTTGAGGTATCATGTCCTCAAGTCCTTTAGGATGCAAAAAAACATTGCATACATCACCACCCACTTGACCTCTCCAACAGGTCATTACCTAGACTTCCCTTCACCTTTTTGGGAGGCACCCCTTGAATGCTATAAAAATCCACCATGGGTTAACAAAAAAGGGATATGTTGGAAAAATCCTAAGGAAAAATATTGTTAGGAAGCTTGGGCTTAGGGATTATGCTCTTCACCCCTTTGGGTGAATCAAAAACCAAATAACCATAAGCTTAGGGATATTTGGTCCAATTTGGTTGATAAGTAAGCTTTGGCTTAGGGACTATGCTCTTCACCCCTTTGGGTGAATTAAAAACCAAACAACATAAGTTTAGAAATATTTGGCAAATATCTATAGAAAGATATGCATAAGGGAGGACCGATTGTACTAAGGAGACAAGAAGGAGGAATTTGGAAGTAGCAATTTTTGCAGGTTGGGGGAAATTTCCTTCTTATCCTCTTGTTATTCTTCTTATAAAAAAATTATTCACTCAAATTACAATATGCTTTAGTAGCGTGTAGCCCGAGTATTTTTTTCCATTTCCCTATGCGATTGGCCACATTGTGTGAAATTAATAGCTTAGTATCTGGTATGTACTGTGATTGATCATATTATATTTATTTATAACATTCAATTATGTGTACTGAAGTTTTAAAATACACTATCTAACACTGGAATAGAGGTACAATAAGACATCTCACGCTAGGACGAGCCTCTAGTGAGACCATTGGCCAAAACTAATGAAGGCTTTTTGATGTGTGAATGTTTGACTATGTTATGTTTATATATGTAATATACAATGGTGTGTTGCAAGTATTAATATCTATGTGCAATGTTGCTGAAATGGGTGTGTTCATACGCTTGCATCAGGATGAATCCCAAGTAGGATCGCACATCCAAGCACCTGAAGCCTCAATGCTTTGTATATAGAGAGAGTAAGACTCCATCATGGTGGGAATCCTATAGATTAGTCATGGGTAGGGTCATGATACTCGGTATGATCCACTTTTATTCAACCTGAAGGTAGATTACCATTAGAATTCTCCTCATGCTATTTTGGCATATGCCATTAGATCCTTTCCTCACATCTACTTATTCTAGTTCGATGTGGGAAGGAAAATAGACTAACTCTCTATAATCGATATGAAAAAACCTTGAAATAAATGCTCCAATCCTCTTAACAATAAATACTATATTTTGATTTTACAAAATCATCTGTATGGTATCTCCATATTACGGTAAGCTACCCAGGATAGGTGGTATTCAATGCCCATATTGGTAATAAATTCTGCTAGCCAAAGGTTTTAACCATATTGGATTCAAAACTCCTCATAGTGAGCAAGGTAGTGGTTGGTCTATCCACATGTAATATGGAAGTATCCCTCAAGTAAACAGTAGTACCTATCCTTCACAGGTACACTAGAGGCTTAAACAAATTTTAGAATGGGTCAAATGTGTCCATTTGCTTGACCTCAAGGTTATAGGCATAGAGTTCATTAGATCAAACCTTAAAAAACTTTCATGAATAGAGTGTTGGATCCTTTACTATATAAACCATGGGAGGGTGTCCGTCGAAGGCTATCTCATGATTGAAAACCTAGATATATGTTTAACCAAAAAAACAGTACTTTGTACCACATGTACCCCATAGGGAATGCAAAGGACTTCATAAGAAAAGTGATTCTATATTTAATAGACCATGGATAGTGTGTTCAAGGTTAGACACGATTGCATTCTAGCCATGAAGGCTAGGATGCTAGCCATTGATAGTTGGTGCGGACAACATGGTTACATTGTATTGGTTTGATTGATAACATGATGGTGTGATGAATAGATTGTTGCCTTGAAATTATTGTTGATGGTGTCCCCAAGACCACATAAATGCGTTAGCTTCTATACATCATTGGTTGGGAATCGAACCATTAACCCTTTTATAAATTGTTTATATGTAAGCAAGGGCTACTAAATTGTTTATATGTAAATAAGGTATGTGGTAATTGTTGGCTAATTAAGGATTCGAAGAAATGCTTATGAGTATAATCTATAGACTACATTGATTAAGAGAAAATTTAATCAAAAATTTGTAGAGATCATCTGGTAGTCTTTCCAACATATTATAATTTTAAAATAAATTCTAAAAGAATCCATTGGTGAGATTGGTGGTATAAGCTTATAGATTTAGTATGAAATATTAATGTGGTAAAATTTGTGGGGAACAAAATGAAACCTTGTTTATGGATCCTCAAGACAAATTTTGGAAGGGTTGTGTAAAATAGGTAGTAGTCTAGTTAACAAACTAAACAATACCTATCAAGAACTATAGATCATCTCTGACAAGAGTTTGGTCAACGAAATTCACTTGCTAAGGTTGTGTACCTATAGTGCTTCCCTAAAACAAATGAAGGACCAAGTAAGTAAACCTATAGTGTAATCTTGTGTGATAGATTACGAGAGGAGTTGTAGCTAAACTTGAGCAATCATTGTTGATGGATTACAAGAGAGATTGTAGCTAAACTCGTGGAACTATAGGATGATCTTATTAATAGATCTTGAGACAACTTGGTAGCCAGATTTGTGGGAAGACTATAGACTATAAATACAAATTAGCAAACCCATTGGTAAAAGAACTAATGATGGATGGTAGAACAAATCGGGATTACAATCTCAAAGTAGATCATGGTTAAATCCCTAGAATGATTTGTAAACCTACAATTGGGTCCATTTGTTTAAATGCTATTTCTGTTTGAAGAAATATGAGATACTTGAGAAAGTAGATTTGTTTAAATGCTATTTCTATTTGAAGAAATATGAGATACTTGTGAAAGTAGGATTTGTTTAAATGCTATTTTTGTGTGAAGAAATATGAGATACTTGAGAAAGTAGGTTTGTTTAAATGTTATTTATGTTTAAAGAAATAAGTATACTTATGAAAAATTTGAATGCTATTTTTTGAAGAAATAAGAGATACTTGTGAAAGTAGAATTTGTTTAAATACTATTTCTATGTGAAGAAATATGAAATACTTGTGAAAGTAGATTTTTTTTTAAATATTATTTATATGTGAAGAAAAATGAGATACTTGTGAAAGTAGGTTCTTTTTTAAATCTATTTTTTAAATGAAATATTATTTATTTAAATATGGGATACTTGTGAAAGTATGATATATTTAAATACTATATGCATGAAAGGGATCTCATGATGAATGAATTTATAACATTCTCCCTAAAATGACTAGCAATAGTTGATTGTAATAATACTTGTTTCAAAGGCATATCCTTGTGGAAAAGGGTATGAGATGAAAATGTGATTTTCAGTCTTAGGAAAGTATGGGATTTCCTTCCTTTGAATGATGGAATGCTTTAGACAATTACATTATGGAGAATGTATTGTGTTTAGTTGCATTCAATGAAAAATTATTACATGCTATTGTTTGTCTAGAATGCATTTCATATACATGTAATGGGTTGTCCTGATCCCGAAAACCTCTACAATCTAGTACTGGTGGCTCGAATGGAGTCAAGCAAAGATCGACACTATTGGACTTCTATTGGTCATGGATACATATTGTAACAATACCTCTTAGTAGAGGGCCTCCATTATTGTAAAATGTATTTATTGAGATCAATTGTAAATTGATTATATCACTCCTTGAGAGGAAGTGTATACAATGTAACATTTGACTTTGAATGATCATAGAAGGAATGTAGAGTTACATGATGAATTAAAATTACCTTATGATAAGGATTGAATCTCTAAAAGTGACTCAAAAATTGTATCTATTTGATATAGAGTAACCTTAAAACTAAAAAATTTTTGCTTCATGCATGACACTTAGAGATTATTTATGGGGTTTTTGTAAGGGAGAAATAGTAAGATTTCTTTTTCGGGAGGTGATAGGGGGCTAAAAAAGAGAGGGGAGGGGGGACCCCCCCCCCCGCGGGGGGGGTGTGTTCCCCCCCCCCCCCCCCTGGGGGGGGGGGGGGATAAAGTAAAGAGAATATTGTTTTTTCTCTCTACAAGAAAAAACACAAAAAACCCCCCACCACAAGGTAAGGGGGGGGGGAGGGAGAGAGGGGAGGGTTTTTGTGGTTGTGTGTGGTGGGGGGGGGGGGGGGGGGGGGGGGGGGGATGGGGGGGGTGCTGGTACCGGGGGGGAAGACTCAGTCTGGGTTGGCCACTCCTATCCACAGGATAGACACTGACCATGTCGGATTCCTATGAAGTGCAACCTTGAACTTACTTGGATACTTATCTATAAGAGAACCACACGAAGATACTTTCAATACACTCATGAGCTAGTGACCATAATAAATACTAGACAAAAAAATCTCTTAGGTTGATTGGTCTTGGAATTGGGGTCATTACAGTTGGTATCAGAGCCTAGGTTGATTAGGCACAAAGCTTCCATGAAAATGCTAAAAAACTCTGAATAGATACATGTTTAGTAAGGAAAGAAAAATTGCTTGAAGGTTACCGATGAGTAAGTCATTTCTCCCAAGATCGAACCACTGGTGAATCGGCTTGGAGGAGTTAAGTGAACCCTCCACAATAGTGGGTTTTAAGCGGTGTACCTGAGACTCCTTTGAGAAATTGTACTTGACATTCGTAGTCCCAAGCTAAGCCTCTTCCTTACGCAAACATTGTATTGCAAATCAACAAGAGTTATTCATAGATCCTAATAATGAGAAATTATCTTAGTAGGATCTTCACATTAGAAAAAAAAATGTTTCTTTTAATCTGATTGATGTTACAACATGACCTCTTGGTCGAATATGGAAGTCATAGGAAACTTGACTAGGGTATGGTGAAACATATCCCACAAATGGTAGCAAGTTGAACCTACCACGATTGAAACACCATTACATGACCACCAAATGGTAATCAATTATATTTAGGTGTTGCATACTATTCATATAGTAGATGCATTTTCTTTTACAAGATGCATGTGGTATTTGAAATTCGCATACAATAGAAATAGAAGTGTAATTACAAAAAAAAATGACACCACTCTTAAACTCAGGGAAACATGGCACCCAAGTTGAGAAGTGGAAGACAGAGGGTTTCTCGAAAGGAGAAACCAACTAGCACTGATAGTGTTGAGGATAGACCCATAGGGGATAGCTCAGGAAATTCAAACAGAGTCGAAAACCTCACAAACGTTGTGCAGACAATGCAGGGGGAAATGACTCTATACAGAGAGCAAATGGTCCAACAAAACAACTTGTTGGAAACCATTAGGGCTGAAATACGAAAACCTGAGAATAGGAATCCTGAGTCAGAAAACCCTACGGTAGAACAAGCAATAGACATAGATGAAGCGGATCGTGTGGCTAAAGTCCGCATTAACGGAGAACTAGAGAAGGACCTGAAGCATGTCAAGGTTAGAAGGTTCTCAAGAAAAGAAGGTGGAGATTCGGTAGAATCTTGGTTGAATGAGTTGGAGGTCTATTTCTCCATGAGAAACTATTCCTCAACAACTAAGACGGTCTGGACCATAGGACTTCTGACAAAAAAAGTCTGGAATGGTGGGAGACCTATAGTAAGGAACAAAAGATCAAAGTAATCCACTTCAAGTGGGAGGACTTCGTGAAAGCCTTTAGAAAGAGGTTCCTTACGAAGAAGTTTTATATGAAGAAACTTGATGAGTTTATTCAACTCTACCAAGGGACTCAATCTATTGAAGGATATTATAGGTAATTTTTGAAACTGCTTAAATATGCTCCATCCCTTGAGAAGGATAATAAGATGAAAGTACATAAATTCCTCTCAGGAGCTAGTTATCACATCAGAAATGCAGTGAGCATGCATAAACCTGGTGATTTGGAGATAGCTTACGAGTTGGCTTGCCAAGAAGAGTACAATCTACACCCCAATAAGAAATTTGACAATCCCTCAAAAGGGTCAAAGAAGGAACATCATCACCAGCAAAAGAGGAAGTGGGAGCCTGAGCAGCAATAGAAAGGAAAGGAAAATCCTAAGTTTGCAAAGAAGACCAATGGGAAACCAGGGCACTTTAAGAAGAAGTTCCAGTAGAAGAACAAAAACAACAATAATGCTGAAAAACCACAACCTCTGAAACAAGCAGGACCACCTCCTACCAATGAGAAGGATAAGCCAGATCAAGGAACAAGTCAGAATCATAAACCAGGATGCTATGATTGCGGTGGTCCACATTATGCGAGGAATTGTCCTCTTCATGCAGAATCTAGCAAGAAGGCTAATGGGAAGGGCCACAAGATCTATGCAACCATCGAGAACCAGAACCTGGAAGGACAAGCAACTCCTTTACTTATAAATGGTAAAATCTATGGCAAAAATGTTAAGATTCTGATAGATAGTGGAGCTACAGATAGTTTTATTTCTAGTAGCATAATAAGGGACATGCCAGAGAGACCTGGATCTTTGGCACAAGGGTGGAAAGTGGAGTATGGGTCAGGTCAGACCTACTCCATGGATCAATGCTTCTCCATAGCTAAAATTTCCCTACCCACTAGCTCTACCATTTGGCACCTATATGTAGCACCGCTACATGCCTTCGACATCATCTTGGGCATGGATTGGTTAAAAGCTCACAAGGCTTTGATCAATTTCCAAGATCGATGGATCGAGTTCACTAATGATAAGGAAGAAAGGGTAAAAATGGTTAGTGAACAAGGTTCCTTTAAGCCTATGCTATTGTCCACAATGCAACTAAAGAAGGCCATAAGGAAAGGGGGTATGGTCTACGTGGTCAAATTGAAAGAAGTTGAAGATGTCAATGAGGAGGAAGCATTTCAGAGTTTCCCAATTCTACAAGAATATAGGGAAGTATTTACCTTAGAACTCCTTGGGATGCCTCCCAAGTGAGAATTTGACTTCACCATTGATCTAGTACTAGGCGCAGAACCCATCCATAGGGCTCCTTATAGAATGAACCCTATAGAGATGCAAGAATTGAAGGTGCAACTTCAAGAATTGCTTGACAAAGGGTTAATCAAACCAAGTGTATCTCCATGGGGTGCACCGATACTATTTGTGAAGAAGAAATATGGTTCGCTAAGGCTTTGTATAGACTACAGGATGTTGAACAAAGCCACCATCAAGAACAGATATCCTTTGCCAAGGATAGAAGATCTATTTGATCAACTTAAGGATGCCACCATCTTCTCCAAAATTGATTTGAAATCAGGATATCATCAGTTGAGGATCCGAGATGAGGATACTCATAAAACTGCTTTTAAAACCTGGTATGGGCACTATGAGTTCACTGTCCTACCATTCGGGTTGACCAATGCACCAGCTGCATTCATGAATTTGATGAACAATGTGTTTAGAAATCAGTTGGACCGATTTGTGTTGGTATTTTTAGATGATATTCTAATCTATTCCCGTAGTAAAGAAGAGCATGATAGACACTTGAGGATCATGCTAGAGCTATTGAAGAAAAATCAACTCTACGGGAACCTCTCCAAATGTGATTTTTATGTGCCACAAGTACACTACTTGGGACATATAATCTTCACAAATGGGATTGCGGTAGATCCCCAAAAAATTGAGGCCATTTTGAATTGGCCACCTCCCACTAATGTAACAGAAGTGAGGAGCTTCATGGGATTGGTAGGGTATTATCGAAGGTTTGTGAAGGACTATTCTAAGATAGCCTCCCCAATAACAAATATTCAAAGGAAAGGAAAGGCATTCGTATGGATGGAAAAATGTGAAGCCACCTTTCAATTGCTTAAACAAAAGCTCACCTCTGCTCCTATACTAAAAATCCTAGACCCCCAAGGCAAATTTTTAGTATGCATAGATGCTTCTTTGGAAGGATTGGGAGGAGTGTTATCCCAAGATAAAGTAGTGGTGGCATATGAATCGAGAAAGCTCAAGAAACATGAGTCTAACTATACCACACATGACTTAGAACTAGCTATAGTGGTACACGCCTTGAAGATATGGTGACACTACCTTGTGGGTAGACCCTTTGAATTGAGAACCGATCACCAGAGTTTAAAGTATATCTTTACTCAACCCTTGCTAAATGCTAGACAGAGAAGGTGGATTGAGTTCTTGGTCGAATATGATTTTGGCATAGAGTATATCAAAGGTAAAGAAAACAAGGTCATCGATGCCTTGAGTAGAAGAAGGCACATTACTGCACTAACTCGAAGTCATATAGATCTTATGGATCAAGTAAAGCAAGTCCAATCTCAAGATCAACATTGTATTGAAATCCAAGCCAAAATAACACAAGATCCTAAGATAACTAAGGATTATAACCTTAAGGATGGACTTTTGTGTTTCAAGGATCGGGTAGTCATCCCCAAAGCTGGCAATCTAAGAAGGACGATCATGAGGGAAGCTCATCGATCTCCATACTCCGCTCATCCAGGAGGGGCCAAGATGAGGGAAAACATGAAGAAAACTTTCTATTGGCCTGGTATGAAGAAGGATGTCACCGAGTTTGTTGCCCGATGTCTGGAATGCCAGAAAGTGAAGGTAGAACACAAACACCCAGTAGGGTATTTGTATCCACATGATGTGCCCATGCAAAAATGGCAAGTGATATCAATGGATTTCATAGTTGGGTTACCTAAGACTAGGTACCAACATGATGTGATACTTGTTGTGGTAGATAAACTAACCAAAGTGGCACACTTCATACCCAAAAGCACCAAGGATGATGCGGTAGTAGTCGCCAATAGATTCACCAAGGAGATATTTTGGTTACATGGATTTCTTGAAGTGATCATCTTTGATCGAGATTCTAGGTTCACCTCTGACTTTTGGCAAGCCCTCCATCGTGCAATTGGCACTTCTCTGAATATAAGTTTTGCTTACCACCTAGAGATCGATGGACAGACTAAGAGAGTCAATCAAGTCCTAGAAGACATGCTTCGCATGTACTGCATGGATCAGAAGTCTCGATGGGAAGACTTCCTACCTTTAGTAGAGTTTACCTACAACAATGGATACCATGCTTCTCTAAAAATGGCTCCTTTTGAGGCTTTGTATGGCCGGAGGTGCAGGACACCTTTGTCATGGGATAATCTAGAAGATCGGGTCCTTATTGGGCCAGATACACTCAGGGAAATGGAGGAACAAATGAGGGTAATCCATCAAAGGCTTAAGGAAGCTTCGGATCACCAAAAGAGTTATGCTGACTTGAAGAGGACTCCACGAGAGTTCTCTGTGGGAGATAGGGTATTCTTGAGGGTAAAGCCTATGAAGAGTGCCATCAAGTCAACAAAATTGGATCCTAGATATGTTGGACCATTCACCATCCTAGAAAGGATCAGTCCTATTGCCTATAGACTTGACTTGCCACCTAATTTGGCAAAGATCCATGATTCTTTCCATGTGTCCCTTCTTAGAAAATATCTTGCTGATCCTAATCATGTTTTGGATGTCTCAAAGCTGCAGATGGTGGATCCAACATACATTGAGGTGAAACCAATGAGAATCCTTGAGTTTCATTCCAAGACCATGAGGAAGTAAAACATAGAACAATGCAAGGTCCAGTGGGACCTATATTCTAAAAGAAATGCCACCTGGGAAAGGGTGGAGGACATGAGGAATCACTTTCCTTATTTATTTGAAAACAATGTGTAATATTATTTTCGTTAGACTTTGTTTGATGCATAGATAGATACTCTGATAGAGATACTTATGCATTGATGATGGTATGTATGCACTGATTTATATCATATTATCGTATGATGATATTTATGCTTTATGCTTTGATCTTACCATGCAAAGCAATTATTGATGAATATTTTTCATGCAGTATATATGTTTTATTTCTTGAAGAATATGGTACTGTTGATATTTTGTTGCATCACAGGTCCAGGAGCTCTCGTGGGTGGAAGAAGTTGGCCTTCTCATGAGAAGGAGTTGTTCGACCACCAGGAATGAGATACTAGGAAAAAGGGAAATGATGATGAAGACAACCCATGGGTAACATGGATAATTACCCGCATATAGGTATACTCATGACTACACCATTGGGAAATGATGTCTGAGACTAGCCTCCTGGATATGATGGTGATAGCAAGCCTATCTTAAAGAGGCCATCCACAGGATAAAACAATGGTGTGGAATATTGAGATTGCATGGCTGCCTATGATTGCAATTTGGTAAAAAGCATTATGGTTATTTGCTTCCTTTACTATGTCTTGATTTTGCATTAATGTTTTATTATTTTCTAACTATGGTAACACAAGGGACTATGTTTATTCTAAGGGGGGAGTATGTCACATCCCACCTCGACCGAACCCTTGTGTTTGGCAAAAATAAATAGGACTAATGCTTAATTTGAGAAGGCATAGAAAATATTTTAAATTTTCAAGGTATTGAAAATAGTGGTGATTTATTTAATATTTTGAAACATATATCTAGGAAAAGAAATATCATATATTTTATTAGGAAAAAGGGAACTTCCATGTAAATTAAATTACAAGTGTGTTTGGCAATTTAAAATAGTGTTAAAATACTTTGAGAGAAAGTATTTTGGTTCTAAATACTATTAAGAGCTATGAGAAAAAGAATATGTACTCACAAGCTCTAGAAGGGATTTTAAAATTATTTTTAGTCTCCCTAAGTCTTCAAAACACTATTACTGCCCTTTGTTGCATCATGTCCTCAAGTCCTCTAGGCTACAGAAAAACACTATGCATACATCACCACCCACTTGACCTCTCCAACAGGTCATTACCTAGTCTTCCCTTCACCTTTTGGGAAGGCACCCCCTGAATGCTATAAATAGCCACCATGGGTTAACAAAGGAGGATATGCTAGAAAAATCCTAAGGAAAAATATTGATAGGAAAGCTTGGGCTTAGGGATTATGCTCTTCACCCCTTTGGGTGAATCAAAAACCAAACAACCTTAAGTCTTAGTGACATTTGGTCAAATTTGGTTGATAGGTAAGCTTGGGCTTAGGGATTATGCTCTTCACCCTTTGGGTGAATAAAAAACCAAACAACCATAAGTTTAGAAACATTTGATCAACATTTATAGAAAGATACACATAAGGGAGGACCGGTGGGCTAAGAAGATAAGAAGGAGCAATTTTGAAGTAGCGATTTTTGTAGGTCGGGGGAAATTTCCTTCTTATCCTCTTGTTATTCTTCTTATAAAAAAATTATTCACTCAAATTGCAATATGCTTTAGTAGCATGTAGCGTGAGTATTTATTTCCATTTCCCTATGAAATTGTCTATGTGAAATTAATAGCTTAGTATCTAGCTTGTACTATGATAAGTCATATTATGTTTATTTATAACATGCAATGATGTGTACCAAAGTTTTAAAACACACTATATAATGCTGGAATAGAGGTGTGATAAGACATCTCATGCTAGGACGAGCCTCCTATGAGACCATTGGCCAAAACTAATGAAGGCTTTTTGATGTGTGAATGTCTAACTATGTTACGTTTATATATGTAATATACAATGGTGTGCTGTAAGTATTAACACATCTGTGCAATGCTGGCAAAAAGGGTGTGTTCAAATGCTTGTGTAAGGATGAATCCCTAGTAGGATCGCACATCCAAGCATATAAAGCCTCAATGCTTCAGATATAGAGAGAGTAATACTTCATCATGGTGGTAACCCTATGGATTAGTCATAGGTAGGGCCATGATACTCGGTATCCAAAAGGTAGATTACCAGTATAATTTCCTTAATGCTACTTTGGCATACGTCATCAGATCCTTTCCTTGTGTCCGCTCATTCTAGTTCAACGTGGTAAGGAAAAGAGTCTAATTCCCTGTAATTGACATGACCAAACCTTGAAAGGAATGCTCCAATATTATTAAGAATCAACATTGTATTTGGGTTTTACGAAATCATTTGTATGGTATCTCCATATTATGGTAAGCTACCCAAGACAGTGGTATTCAACACACATCTTGGTAACAAATTTTTTTAGCCGAAGATTTTGACCATACTGGATTCGAAACTCCTCATAATGAACAAGGTAGTATTGGGTTTTTCCACATGTAGGATGGAAGTCTCCCCCGAGTAAATAATACTACCTATCCTTCATAGGTACACCAAGGGCTTGAACAAAGTTTAGAATGGATCAACTATATCCATTCTCCTGACCTCGAGGTTATAGGCATATATTTCATCAGATCATACCACAAAAAACTATCATGGATAGAGCACTAGCTCCTTTACTGTATAAACCAAGGGAGGGTATCTGTAAAAGGCTATCTACTCATGGACTACTATGGTTGAGAATCTAGATATATGTTTAACCAAAAAAAGAGGACTTTATCCCACATGTACCCCCTAGGGAATGTAAAGGACTTCATAAGGAAAATGCTACTATGTTTGTTCAACCACGGATGGTGTGGTCAAGGCTAGTCATGATTGCCTTTTATCCATGAAGGCTTGGGCACTAGTCATTTACAGTTAGCATGGACAACACAATCATGTTGTAGGATGATGAACATACGATATTATTGATGGTGTCTCTGAGACCACATAAATGCATTAGCCATTATACATCGTCGGTTGGGCACTGAACCACTAATACTTTTTATAAATTGTTTATATGTAAGCAAGGGCTACTAATTGTTTATATGTAAATATGGTATGTGGTAAATTAAGGATTCAATGAAGGCCTATCAGTAAAATCTATAGACTACATTGATTGAAAGTAAATTTAATCAAATAGTTGTAGAAGACCATACTGTAGTCCTTTCTAACATGTTATAATATTAAAATAAATTCTAAAAACCAATTGGTGGGGTTGGTAGGAAAATCTTACTGATTGAATATGAGACACTAATTTGTCGTAAAATTTATGAGAAACAAAAATAAACCTTGTTTATATACCCACAAGAAAAATTCTATATGGGTTGTGTATAATAGGTAGTAGTTTGGGTAGCAAACTAAGTAATATTTATCTAAAGCTATAGATCATACCTAATAAGACTATGGTTAATGAAACTCACTTGCTAAGGTTATGTACTTATAGTTCTTCTCTAAAACAAATGAAGAACCAAGTAAGTAAACCTATAGTGTAATATTGTGTGATAGATTACGAGAGGAGTTGTAGCTTAACTTGAGCAATGACATTGATGGATTGTAAGAGAGATAGTAGTTAAACTCATGGGGCTATAGGATGATCTTATTTATAGATCTTGAGACAACTTGGTAACTATATTTGTGGTAAGACTATAGGTTATAAACACAAATTAGCAAACCCACTGTCAAAATAACTAATGATGGATGGTAGAACAAATTGGTATTACAATCTCAAGGTAGATTATGGTTAAATCCCTAGAATGATTTGTAAACCTACAATTGGGTCCATTTGTTTAAATGCTATTTCTGTATGAAGAAATATGAGATACTTGTGAAAGCAGATTTTTTTAAATGTTATTTTTGTGTGAAGAAATATGAGATACTTGTGAAAGTAGATTTTGTTTAAATATTATTTATGTATGAAGAAATATGAGATACTAATGCAGGAGCATCCAGCGGTGTAAGGGCAATCCTGCAACACCAAAAATAAGAATTTGCATTTTCTCTTTCAGTTGTAGGTTTCTTTAGTTTTTTTATAGTCCATGATGACACTTAAGAGGTATAAGTCATCCAAAAGTCAAAAAAGGTAAAAACCGGGAAGTGGCTATTTTTAGAAAATCAGCCTAAATGGACACCTATGGATTTGAAAATTTACCCAAAGGAGGGGAATTGAAAAATTAGACTTTTGGTGAAAGAATCACCCCAATACCCTGAATGGTTTGAGAGATATTAAAGTTTTCGTCCTGAGAAATTTTTCTAGCACAGCTTAAAAATGAAATATGAAGACCTTAGAGGCCATTTTTTAGGGATGAAATTGACCTCAATGGATGGTCCATTAATTGATTCACCGTATATATCTTCACAATATTTCCAATGATATCTTACAATAGTCAATCGGGTCAATGAGTCAAAATTTATGGCTCCGGGAAGCTTTGCGATCAAAATTCAGTTTTTGCATGAAAATTCCTAGGCGGGAATTGGGGTTTCGATGGGAAACAGGGTTTCTTTGTAATAAAATCAGAGAATTAGGGTTTCATTGTAACTTTGGGGTAGAGAGTCTTTGTTTTTCCCATTTTTCATGAAAGTAAGATGAAAGTAAGGGTTTCTATTGCAGTTTCTCTATTTTTCAGAAGATTGTTTGTGATTTGTTGATTCTGTTCTTCATCAGATACTTGTGAAAGTAGATATTGTTTAAATGCTATTTTTGTGTGAAAAATATGAGATACTTATAAAAGTAGATTTTTCTTAAATGCTATTTTTGTGTGAAGAATTATGAGATACTTGTGAAAGTAGGATTTTTTTAAGCTATTTATGTGTGAAGAAATATGAGATACTTGTGAAAGTAGATTTTGTTTAAATTTTATTTCTGTGTGAAGAAATATGAACTACTTGCAAAATTAGGTTCTTGTTTAAATGGTATTTATGTGTGAGGAAATATGAGCTCTATGTAAGAAGAAATATGTGATAATTATGGAATTATGGTATGCTTAAATAATATATACATGATAGGGATCTCATGATGAATGAATTTATAACATTATTCCTAAGAAGACTAGCAAGAGTTGACTGTAATAATGCTTGTTTTAAAAGGCATATCCTTGTGGAAAAATGGGTATGAGATGAAAATGTGATTTTCAGTCTTAGGAAACTATGAGATTTCCTTCCTTTGAATGGTGGAATACTTTAGACAATTACATTGTGGAGAATGTATTGTGTTTAGTTGCATTCAATGAAAATTTATTACATACTATTATTTGTCTAGAATACATTTCATATACATGTAATGGGATGTCCTCATCCCAAAAACATCCACAATATAGTATTGGTGACTCGGGTGGAGTCAAGCAAAGATCGGTAATATTGGACTTATATTGGTCATGGATACATATTGTAACAATACCTCTTAGTAGAGGGTCTCCATTATTGTAAAATGTATATATTGAGTTCAATTTTAAATTTATTATATCACTCCTTGAGAGGAAGTGTATACAATGTAACATTTGACTTCAAATGATCATAGGGAATGTAGAGTTACATGATGAATTAAAATTACCTTATGATAAGGATTGAATCTCTAAAAGTGACTCAAAAATTGTATCTATTTGATATAGAGTAACCTTAAAACTAAAAGGAATGTTTGCTTCATGCATGACACTTAGAGATTAATTATGGGAATGTTTATAAAGGTAAAACCTTGAAATATATCTATATCGTGGAGATTATAGTTGGTTAAACCAAGTAAGAAAATGGTAGACATTCATAAGTCCATGTGGGTTTGTGTGATAACCCCCTTAGTTCCTATGGTTGATATGGGAAAACTAAGCATTACAATAATTGTGGTTCTATCCTTAAGGAAGAACCAAAAAAACCTCAAGGTATACGCGTGATGTATGGTTGAAAGAGACCTAATATAGAAAACTAGTTTAATGTTTGATTTAAACTATTAGGAAAAAAGTGTGTTCCTATTGAGATAGGAGAATTCCCAATTGCAAGGTAAATAAACCTTACATGTAGGTCACTATAGGGGTTGGTCACTCGTATCCATAGGATAGACACTGACCATGTCAGATTCCTGTGATGATCAGCCTTGACCTTAATTGGATACTTATCTATAAGAGAACCACACAAAGATACTTTCAATACACTCATGAGATAGTAACCATAATAAAGACTACAAAAAAAAATTCCCTTAAGTTGATTGGTCTTGGAATTTGGGTCATTACTCTTGATGTCAAATGTCTTTGATGGACCATTGTTATCATGATGTTGCATGTCTTGAGTGGATCTGAATTTGTTCTTCTTTCCTTTGTATCTATGTAAGACCTATTTCTCTGTCCTTCATAAATATCAACCTTGAGTTCAATGTTATTAGATCCATCTGAAATAAGTTTTTGAATATAATAGTTTATTCCTTGAAGTAGCATTCTTTCATAATTTTGATAGTACATGTATTTGAAGTGACAAGAGAGAGATGAGTGATTTGTTCTATCACAATACCTGCATGGATGGAAACTCCAACAATTGGTCTTATCATGACCATATTGATTGCAATAAGTGCACTGTAGTGATGATATGATAATTTTGCAATCTATTTTAGGAATATCATATTTGTCTATTTCTTTGATAAGACTTTCTAACCATATGTGCACGATTGAAGCTATTCCTTTTTGAATAAAAGCTTGTTGATAAATCTTTCCCTATTTTTGGTCATTAGAATCATTGGATGAATAGTTGTTTATTTCAAAACTTATTTTGCATTGAATTGGTTCTTCTTTGTCCTTTCCATCATTGTAATTCATCAGGTTTTTAATCCATATTGGAATTTTTCTCATTCCACTTCTAAGAGTGTTATTTAGCATGCTAGTAGTCATTTGTATAACCTAAATTCTTTGAGGTAGAGTAGTTTAGTTTATAACTACCTTTGAATTATATAAGCTTGATTTGATAAGACCTTTATTAGTCCTATAGACACCAAAATCTAGCCACTTGTCATCCATCCAGGTCTTCCCACCATTTTTACCCATTATTTACATATATTTATGTATATTTGTTTAATATATATTTAAATATTAATATTTTATTATATTTATATATATATATATATATATATATGTGTAAATTAATCTCAGCCATCCATCTTGGTCTAATCCTAGCCATTCATCCACCTTAATCCATGCCACCTACCCAGATTTAATCTCCACCCTCCATCACATTTTAATCTTGACCGCACAAATTGTGTCGTTGAAACCCTAATGTGCCCTAGGGAAGATTATAAATAGGAGTCATTTTGATGGCTCAACCCCTAAATCCTAAGTTTTCTTGAGTCCCTAAATCCCTTGAGTTCCTTGAGCCTTTGTGCCCTAAGTCCTCAAGTTCCCATCACCATCCATTTCATCCATCATCCTCGCCCTGCATTCATTGTTGCATACATCACCGCATCCCTCGCGTGAAGTAGTAGAACCTACTTCAACCCTCGAGCACCTCCCTACTACTCTCGAGTGCCTCCCTACTACTCTCAAGTGCCCCTCTTCTACTCTTGAATGCTCGCCTACTATTCTCGAGCATCACTGGGTATTTTCCACCATTCTTGAGTACCCATGGGTATCTCAAACCCTAGATCTATAGACCAACGAACCCTCGAGTGTCGCTAGGGCATCTACATACCTAGTTTTCCTACAACAATGACAATGATAGATCAAAAGGTAATAAGTTCACAAGGTAAATCACTTTTGTTTAATATTAATTTCATTATTTCTATATTTGCTCATAAAATTGTTATTTGATAGCTAGGGTTTTTATTGATTTATGAGGGTCTCACATAGTGGAGCCCTCATAATTGCTATTAACCCTCTTTTATCATTTTTTATGTGCAGATATGGAGATATATAGGCATTTGGTAGCTGCTTAAGCTGGAGTGGTCCGATCAATGGATAGTTGAAGCCCACTCACCTCTATTGGGAGCAAAGATGAGCTTTGAAGACACCACAAGCATTGTTGACTAGGGTTTTGGAGAACCCTAGTATATTGTATTAATTGTATCAAAATAAATAGTGTAAACCCCTATTTGGGGCACATTTGATTGTATTGAGATCCACCAACATTAATAATATAAGATATATTTTATTGTGCAATCTCTTGTATCATTATTTATTCATTTTCTATTATCTATATTTGGTGTTTCATTTTTGTCTTCACAAATGGTGATCACGATGGGACCCCCTAAGGGTTTCTTACTTTGATTTATCTTGTGATCTAACTTGTTATTTTCTATTTTATCTTGCAGGTTTTTAGAAGCACGGATCGCACGATTTTCATAGAATCTGGATTTTTGGAACAACGTAGAAGTTGCAGAAGGTGCGCAGACGCCCTACGATGCTCATGGGATATTCAAGAAATCCCAGGGATATTTTTGAAGCATAGAGAGCATTTTAGAGAGAAGGAAAAATACGTAGGCTTCTCTATAAGCTTACCTTGAAACCCTAATCTTTGTTTTACATATTTTTACATTTTACATTTTTTTTGTTTTCTTTTAGATATTGGATTAAAAAGAACATAATAATATATCTATTAGAAACAATCATTCTAGTGTGCATTTAGGCATCAAAGTAGTTGTTGCATATAGTTGCATTTACACATAACACATTTCCATTTAAAAAGAATTCATGCTTTTTGGTGTGCTACATCTTTTGTCTGCATATGAAATATTAAAAGCATAAAGTAGTGTGCATCCTAGGGTTAGAAATTTCTATTTTTATTAATCTAAGTAGGAACAACATTTAAAATAACAAAAGTACCCCCACATTTGGTGATTCAAGGTGGAGGAGTAGATGAACCCTCCTCTATTTAGAGAGGGATTTAAGTGGTGTACTCTACTTCCTTTGGGAAAATTGATATTTTGATGTTGGATTCTGATTTAGATTGATGAAAGTAGTCATTTTATGACATTGTATGAGCACAATAGAAAAACTAAACTTTTTAAAAGGAATCACACACTACACATTGCACTTTTAATAGTAATGGTTGGATTTCATCACCAATCATTGCTTGAGATCTGGTGATGGTGGGCTTCATCTCCATCCACCAATATCTACCCCTAGACACCATAGGTTACCCTCGAGCAAACTTGTTGGATTTCATCACCAGTAAGAATCTCATTGCCCATTCCTAGCCATAGTATTCACCCATTGTAATTTCATATTAGTGCATTCAAACACACAAAATAAAAAAAATAAAAAAACATTAAAAGGAGATAATTAATGAATGAGGTAAGACACAATTGTTGTATAAACATAGCATTGATTGTCTTCACTTGATTTCTATGAATTTCCATTTTTGCATTTCCTTTACAACACATTTTACATTTGGTTTAGTAGCTTATGGTCTTAACAAGAAATAAAAAAAACTTTAAACCAAAACAATACATCTATGGACTATTCATCTTCATTTCCTACCACTTCTATGGTAAATCTCATCAATGTGGTTTAGATAGATTGCACAGATTTATTTATAGGTCCATCACACACTGTGTAGGCTACTGATGTCTTACACAGATACACCTCCACATCTCTTCCACAAACTGAATCATCTTCACCCACAATTGACCACACCATCACCCACATAGACATGGCCAAAGTAGAGGCTTTCTACAAATCGGCTAATTATGTCTTGCAGCCCATCCATAATATCTCGGATCAAGATCCTTCTTTACAGTAGGAACTTATTCCTTCCCAACCATCCAACTTCACCCAGGTGTACACTAACCCTCTTTTTGAGGCATCAGTTGCACCTTCATCCCATGTCTCCATTCCCCAACCATCATGTGCTCCTAGCACTTCATATGTATCCACCTATACCAACCCCTTGTATGAAGCACAAGTCAATGTTGCTTCACAAGTGCCCATTTCATCCAATCAAGTTGCAATTCCCATTGCCACTTGTCCCCCATCCACATCATCTATTCCATCTTCATCCATACCTTCCAATGATGATATGGAAATTCATGAAGCATGGGAACATTTGAACAAATTGCTTAAGAAGTGGTAGAGCGCTCAACAACAAGTTCAAGTGAACCCTAGGCCTCAACCAATTTCCACTCAACCCACCTTCATCACACAAATTCCATCATGGGTACCACAATATTTGGTGGTTTCCATCCCTACACCTCCATCCACCCATACCCATTCCATTCCCATAGGCCAACCCAACCACAGTCCTCATGCATTATCCCCTTTTCAATAGTCACCATCATTTCTCAATCAATCTCATCATCATCAATTCCAATCCACTCCACCTATCCATCATCATCTTGTCACTCCACAACATATTTCCACCCCTTCACAGAATCATCAAGTGATTCAAGGCTTTCACATTCTTAGGGAAGACCCTAGAATCAAGGCTATGCAACAATAGATTGATAATTTGATACAACATACTCCTAGTTACAATAACCAGAAGCCAACCTTACATCAATTAATCAATCAACCAATTCACCCTTTGGTACCATCACCACCATATCCGATAGACTTCACGATACCAAGGTTTGACAAGTTCAAAGGGACTGAGGACCCTAAAGAGCACGTGAGCACATTCATGCACTCATGCTTTAGAATTCAAAATGATAATGCTCTCATGCTCCACATATTTCCTCAAACATTGGAGGAGATGCCATAGAGTGGTATAACCAATTGCCCAATCATAGTATTTATACTTTCGAACAATTGGTTGACCAATTATTTGAATGATTTGCCCTTAATGTAAGAAATAAAATCTCATTATCTAATATCTATGGTTTAAGACAACATGATGATGAGTCTATCTATGATTTTGGCAACCATTGGAGGGCCATCATAACCAAAATGCCATTCACCCTACCAATGGAAGAGCTTATTAAGCTATTCACTAAGAGCTGCCTAAAACCTATTTCTTGGATGCTTCAATTGCAAACATATCACTCATTTGAGGAAGCTCTTGCCCAAGCTAGTGTCATCGAGGAGATAAAAATCCAAGAAGGTATACTTAAGCCAAGAAATAAGGAATGGCAAAACAAGGGCCAATACAAAAGCAATTATTCTAGCCAAACCAAATCAACACAGGCCAATCCGGCCAATCAAGCCAATCACATCAATCAAGTGGTCATGAGCCAGCTAGTAATGGCTCAACAACAACCAATGCAACAACCACCGCAACAAATTGCCTATCATGTGGTGCCCTCAGTAACCCAATCTATGCAAAACATAGTGCCAACTATGGAGAATCACCAACATCAATAATCTATTCGACAAAATCATCAATACACCCCTCTATCTGAATCTTATACCTCCATATTTCGAAGGTTGTATGACACCAATAGACTTGCTTTGCCTAAGGTCAAACCAGATGATCCCACCAGACATGGTAAAAACTATAGGGAACATTTATTTTACCCTTATCATAGACAAAATGGGCATGACATAAATAACTACCATGTATTTAAAGATATAGTACAAGACCTCATTGACTTGGGGGCCATCAAGCTTGACAACCCCCTAGCTCAACAAAACCAAAATCTTGGTATCTTCCAAACACCACTTCCTCATCATGAGGAGGTGCAATCCACAATGGGAGGGTCTAACATCAAGACCCCTCCCAATCAAGTTAACCATATTCAATAGTACCAAGGTTTTGTAGGTGCCATTCATGTGGTAACCCGAGGTCAACAATGACAAAACAATCAACAAGATGCATGACAACAACCCGTTCAACAGCCCATGAACTCACAAGCAAGGGAGTCTCAACCTGTTCCATCACCACCCATCCAAATTTCCCCAAATCCTTCTCCACCAATCCACATTCCCAACCATTCTAATCCATCAAGTCATCCCATCAACCACCCCCAAAGGCCAATCATTTCTCTGAGTAGCCGATTAACCACGAGTTTAAAAATGGCTTCATCAAAACTATCTATTTATGACCTAATTCAACAATCTCCCCAACATCATGAGGCATTAATGGATATTCTAAAATCCATCGAACTCCAATCTCAAGATTCCAATGCCTTTAATAACTTTGTAGGGAGTATTCAAACATGCATGGAGCCTTCCATCACATTTTATGACTTTGAGATTAAACCAATCTCATCAGAATCGGTGGACCCTCCATTGCATATAATGGCTAAAATTGATAGGAAGCCATTCAAAAGAGTCTTAATTGATACTAGCTCCTCCATTAACATCATCACCACATCTGCCCTCCATCATCTCAATCTTCCTCCATCTCACATAACCAAATCCACCTTCACATTGAAAGCATTTAACGATGCTCTCTACTCTACAATTGGCACTATTATTTTACCCATCGAAGTAGGGGTAAAAATGTTGCATACCTTGTTCCACATCTTAGAAGGATCCATGGCATACAATGTACTCCTTGGAAGACCTTGGATGAGGGAAATGAGATGTGTCCCTTCCATATTACATCAATGTCTGAAATACGTACATGAAGGGCAAGTACATTGCATACCAATGGATGTTGAGCCATTTAAGTATTGCAACTTCATCTTGAATCCTTATGAATCCATGCTTCCTTCTACCCACCTTTTCCTCACATCATCCACCACATCATCAATCACTCCATCCAATCCTTCATCAAAAGCTCCCATTCCTGAGGAGCTTCCCATCACCAATTCCAACCAAGCATCCACTTCTACACCTTCATTATCATCATCATTGACTACATGTACATGTGGTCGAACCCAATCCATGCCATCCACATCATCATCCCCTTCATTGGTCACAATAATTCCTTCACAACCAAATCCATCTCCATCAACCAACGTTTCACAAGTCGAATTATCGAACTGTGAGATGCCCACATCTTCCCCATCATCCAAGCCATTAGCCAACCATGAGCCTCCCATGTCCACTTCATCCTCATCATCCCAAGTTGAGGTCCACCTCACCAACCCTAGTATTGGTGAATATGTGGTCCAAGACATCACAATCACACCACTCAATATCTCAACTACCAAGGATTTTGATCACCCATGTGACCCACCTTTATCTATAGGAGTGGTATACAATATGGGTTCAATGCCTAATAGCATAAATTTTATGTATGGGGGATAGAATATTTGTCTAATCCTACTCCCCAGAAGAACCCAAACAACCACCACCTACCAATATCCAACAAATGATGGGTTTTCCATCCCGCTATTTTCATAGACATAATTGGCAAAGACATGGCTTAGGCCGATATGAATAGGGAGTGCCTCAACTTATTGATGTCCCATATCAAGAAGTGCATGACCATTCAGGTCTAGGTTATCACCCACTTCCCACCATCTCTTCTTTTGAACAAGCCTTCCAAAGGCTTAATCTAAATTCAAAAGAAGAAGCCCTCCACCTCGATGACTCTGACGAGGAAATGTATGAAGAATTTGACCTCATATCGATAGCTTCTGATGAATCTGATGAGGAATCAAAGCCCATCATTCCCCACACCGAACAAGATGAGTTTTATCTCAGAATGTTCCCCATCCATGAGCCCATATTTCACTTGCTTCTTCCACAAGAGTGAGCCGAACCTACCGGTGAACCACCACCTCCATCTCATTAATCCATCTCATCAGCCAAAATTGTAACATATGTATATAATGCAAAAAAAAGAAAAACATAAAACAAACAAAAATATTTTTTTTTGCATTTCATGTATATAGCATTTAGTTAAGTGCATTTATTTGTGTTGCTTGTTGTTATCCAGGTTTACCAAGGTCCTAGCATCGGTTCTTAGGCTCTATCCATCCCATCCATTTCACCTCCTCCATTTTCCCTTAAGTCAACATGAATCCTACTGACTTATTCACCCCACTCCATAATCCATACAATTTGGCTAAACCAATTCCAATTGACATAAGCCTTATTGATATGGATCGGATTTCCTCACCACCATATTTTTTAAATTTGTCCTATTTGAGGAATTGTTAAGGGCTTCAGCCAACTACATTCCTCCATCCCCTCCCTTCACCTTCACCTTCACCTTCAAATCTTGAGGTTTTCTAGGAAGACGTAGATGAGGATAAGTCAGAAGAGTTTGATGACATCATAGATGACATTCATCTAATCCCAACTCCCCATCAACTTGAGGAAGGTTCTCACATGTCTATTGAAGATACTATCGATGTGAACCTTAGTTCAGACGAAGACAATCCCTAAATTGTCAAGCTTGGCAAAATCTTATCCAAAGATGAACAAGAGCAATTAATTGCTCTCCTCAAGAGGAAGAAGGGAATTTTTGCATGGTCCTACAAAGACATGCCTGGTCTTGACCCTAATTTGGTTGTCCATAATCTCACCTTACATCCTGATGCTAAGTCGATCAAACAAAAACTTAGAAGGATGCATCCTACCATTGCCCTCTTGGTCAAAGAAGAGCTTCAAAAGCTATTAGATGTGGGTTTCATTGTACCCATTGATTATCCTGAGTGGCTCTCAAACATGGTACCCATTCGTAAGCCTAATGGGGTGATACACATTTGCACTAATTTTTGAGATCTTAACAAAGCATGTCCTAAGGATGAATTTCCTCTTCCAAACATTGATACTCTTGTCGACACTTGTGCTGGCCATGAAATGCTTTCTCTCATGGATGGTTTTTCAAGATACAACCAAATTTAAATAAATCCTGATGACCAACACAAAACAACATTCACTACACCTTGGGGAACTTTTTGTTACAAGGTGATGCCCTTTGGCCTTAAAAATGTAGGTGCCACTTATCAACGTGCCATGACATACATTTTCCATGACTATATGCATAATATTATCGAAGATTATGTGGATGATCTCTTGGAAAAATCTAAAACTCGACAAGAGCACATTGGTGTATTGGAAAAAGTTTTTGATCGACTTCTAGAACATAAGGTAAGGTTGAACCCCAAAAAGTGTGTCTTTGGTGTTACCTCTGGCAAACTACTAGGGTTCATAGTCTCCAAAAGAGGCATTGAGGTGGACCCAAACAAGGTCAAGGCTATCATGGAGATGCCTCCCCCAACAAATTTAAAGGAATTGCATAGTTTACAAGGAAATATCCAATCGATCCATCATTTCATTGCACAACTTTCTGACAAATGCAGGCCATTCAATCACCTACTACAAAAGGGGGTGCCATTTTCTTGGATAGATGAGTGCCAAAAAGCCTTTGATGACATTAAGCAATACTTAGCTTCTCCACCAGTCTTAGCTCCTCCTCGTCTAGGGGTCCCCTTCTATATTTATGTTTCAGCAATAGACTTTGCATTAGGGACAATGCTTGCACAAAAGAATGAAGAAAATCGAGAGCAAGTTGTCTATTACATTAGTCAAACATTGGTAAGCTATGAAACCAGATACACTTATGTAGAAAAATTATGCTTAGCAGTGGTTTTTGCCACTAAGAAACTCAGACATTACATGCTTAGTCACACAACATATGTCATAGCTAGAGAAAATCCTCTACGTTATATGATATCTCACACTTACAATAACACCCACACCGCTAAATGGATAATGCTTCTTACTGAATTTGACCTTGAGTTCATTAGCAAAAAATCCATTAAAGGTCAGGTCATAGCCGATCAACTTGTGGAAGCTCCACTACCTAGTGATCATCCCTTGATTATTGAGCTCCCAGATGATTCAATATTCACTATCACCGAACAAGAAGAAGATGTCATTCTAGAGGAAGACATCGATATCACACTATTCTTTGATGGTTCTAAGTGTGAGAAAGGTCAAGGTGTTAGAGTCATGTTTCATACACCCTAGGGGGTACCTATCCCCTTATCATTCAAACTTGACTTCCAATGCACAAACAACACTACAGAGTATGAAGCCTTAATCTTAGGCCTTCAATCAGCTATAGCTATGGGCATAAAGCGTATCAAGATATTTGGTGATTCTCAACTTGTTGTCAAGCAAATCAATGGAGAATACCAATGTAAAGAACCTACCATTAAACTTTATCATGAAGTAGCAATGAAATTGCTCTCTACATTTGAATGGTATGAAATCGATAATTTGCCATATTCGACTAATAGATTTGTAGATGTGATGGCCTCTCTTGGATCATTGATTCCAAAAGACTCCTTAGGAGAGGTACAACCTCTAATTATCACAACAATCTCTAAATCTGCAATTATCTATGTTGAATCTAAGGATGAAAAGGATGTTTGCTTTATCTAGTCGGATCCATATGAGCCTTGGTCAAGCCAAATAGTAGCCTTTCTCAAGTTTGGAACACTCCCATATGACATGTCTTGAACTGCTAAATGCACTTTCAAGAAAAAAGTAGCTCATTTTGTTCTCTTGGGGGACGTGTTGTATAAACATGGTTATGATGGAATCCTCCTTCGATGTCTCGAGGTTATTGAGGCACAAAGAGCCATAGCTGAAGCTCATGATGGTACTTGTGGTGGTCATTTTAGTGGGATGGCCATCACAAAGTGTATTCTATGCATGGGTTATTATTGGCCCACCATGGAACGAGATTGTTGCACTTATGTCAAACATTGTAAGCAATGTCAAGAGCATGCTAATTTAACTCATGTACCATCACAAGCATTACAACCTATTCAAATCCTTTGGCCCTTTTCACAATGGGGTCTTGATTTAATTGGAAAAATATTACCTCCTTCCTCGAGACAACATACATTCATCATCACAACCACTGAATACTTCACAAAGTGGGTTGAGGCAATTCCTTTAACCAATACGATAGGACCTAGAATTGTGGAGTTTTTACTTCATCATATCATTTATCATTTTGGTATTCCCTCAAAAATCATCTTCAACAATGACAAGTCTTTCAAGAACAAGGATGTTCAAGCACTTTACAAGAAATATAACATCCAACATAGTTTCTTGACTCCTTATTACCCACAAGCAAATGGATAAGTTGAGGCTACCAACAAGACCTTAATTGCTATTCTCAAGAAACTGGTTAACAAAAATCATAGAGATTGGCATACTAAAATTCCCTTGGCATTATGGGCTTATCGAACAAGCATCCACATGCCTACTAGGGCAACACCATTTTCATTGGTCTATGGAGCCGAAGCAATCATACCTCTTGAGCTTGAGATCCCCTCCTTACAAATTTCTTTGCAGGAATTCATAGATGATGACACTGCTAGACAAGCACATCTTGACCAACTCACACTTCTTGATGAGAGGTGAGTCAATGCTTTAGAGCATTTACGAGTTTATCAAGACCACCTAAAGTATGCTTACAATGCCAAAGTTCATCTACGTGAATTCCAAGTAGGAGATCTTGTCCTTAAAGAGAATCAACAAAACACCAATGCATTACCGCATCTTCATGATAAATTCATGGCTAATTGGTTGGGTCCATACATTATCACTCAAAAAGTGGGTAAAGGTACTTATAGGCTTGCCAGTCTAGAGGGAGAGGAAGAACCCGAACCACTTAATGTTATACACTTGAGAGCATTCTATGCTTAATGAGATTTATATATATGTATATATACATGGCTAATACACAAAAACATTGCATTTCATTTGCACACATTTCATTTAACAACAATTGCATTCATACACTCCATTTCACAAATTGCATTTCATACATTCCATCCACATTTCACATTTCATATTAGGGATCATTTATTCAGTTCAAGGTATTAATTGGTCCAATAAATTCATGTTGCCTTAATCAGGGGCACCTTCACAACATCATCCACACCATTCCACCAAGTCAAATTATCATTTGCCTCCATATATCCATAATTCCTAGGTGTTTTCGATCACTCAACCACTCCTAGTGTTTTAAGAAAACCACAAATACATGTCAAGTTATTTTTAGGACCATTACACATCTTCACTAAGAAAATCTTGAGTTCTGGGAATTGAATCCAAAACATTCTTGAACCAAACACAATTTCACATCTTAAAAACATCTTGTGTCAAAGAGGGATAACACCATACTTGGTTTGAACCTCAAAGTGAAAAGGGTATTCCTTGCTTGTCCCATCATGCAACATAGTCCACAAAAATAGTGGTTTTCACCACTATCACAAATTTCAAAATAAAAGAAAGAGTAGGGAAAAATCCCTAAAAACTCTAAATATTTTACATCACACACCACTGATCATTGGGTTGTAAGGATCGTACTACATTTCCAATCAGATGGTTAGGTAGTCATCCCCAAAACTTAAAGATCAAAATTCTTGGACTATGGAGCTAATCTCCATCGGAGCTATAGATGCTTGAATAGTAGTGGAGTACGCTCATGCATGGTGACACATCTCTTTCAAAGAGACCTCTGACCGCACATAAGGACAAGCTAGCTTCTTGGTCTCATCCATAACAGGTCACACCCAATTTACTCAAGATGAGTTAATGAACTCACTTGCACACACATTGGTTCTTGATTACCTTGAGTCATTACCATGCTCATGATTCGGTAAATGAATTCATTGCACACACATTTGGTCCTAGAGGAATTAGGTAGTTTTAGTGAGTTTGTTTGATGCCACTAGTATGTCTGAGTCTCTGCAAAATAGTCAGTTTTCCATATCAACATCCATATCTTCTTCCATGTCAACATCCATGTCATTTCATGAGTCTTCCATTTCAAATACCACCAATTTGGTGCCCTTGATTAAACAACAATGCTAGAACATGGCCAAGCAAAATCTAAACTATGAATGATCATTAGAACATTTGCATTCCATAACTTTACACCATATCATATGCATTAATCATCCATATACAATTCATTCCACAAAAAGCATATACACAAAGCATTCACACAAAAATATAACACAAAAGTAAAAGCCATGTATATATATATATATCACATATACAATGAGTGCCCAAAGGCTACATACAATGGAGCACCAAGGCTCATATACAAAAAGTGCATCTAAGCACTAGCTAAGCCCTCCAAGAGGACCCCTATGACCTAGAAGGAGCCCTAGACCTAGAGCTATGCCTAGACTCACTATGCCTAGCAGACTCGAATACAGATAAGGAAGGTGGATCTGGAAGTGAAATATGATGCTCCATCAACCTATCCTCCAATGACTCGATATACCTCTATCAAGATCGAAGGTATGCTATGTCAAGATTATGATGATGCTCCCTCTCTAGAAGCTCTACCTAGAGCCTCATGATCCTCTCATCTTGAGCCATCACCATCGCATCCTGCTCTACCACCAACTACTCCAACCTCACCCAATCCTCCTCGCTCTAACCTAGAGGTCCATCCAAAGTCTCCTCCACATCATCCCCATATCTACCATCTCCTCCACTCCCTAGAGCCTACCTCACCACACCCTTAGCCCTCCTCATTCTATCATATCAAAGGTACCTCCACCACTTAGGAGCCTCATCAATCTCCTTAACCTTAACCTCATCCCCATATCCACCAACTACTACTAGAGTCGATGCCCATGGTGGATGTGTAGTAAACCATGCATCATACTCTATAGTAGTCCCTACATCATCCACATCAGGGAGATCTATCTCCTCATCATCCTCATAAGTCTCCCTCCATGCCTCAACACATGGTAACCCTATCTCATCCTGATACCTCCTATAGAGCACTAGCTCATCAAGAACCCCCTACCTCAAGCCGAACTGATGGAGCACTCATGAGAACTAGATATACTCAACCTCACTCTGATACCTCCCAACCACCCACCTAGCCTACCTAACCCATCATAGCTACTCTCCATCTCCTATCCACCTAGCACCCCACCATGGCCTCCATATCACTTGGGTGGATGTCAATCCAACCCACAAATCCCTATACCACTAACTCATCCACACAGGATGACTCAATTATACCTCCTCCACCACCACCCATATCCTAGCATAGGGTTACTCCCTATCCCAACCTACAACTAGTAGACCCTCCAATCAAGCCATACTAAAATGCTCCCATCCCTAACACTATAGTAACAAACTACATCCCACCCCCCCCCCCCCCCCCCCCCCCCCCGGGGGGGGGGCCCCCCCCCCCCCCCCCCCCCCCCCCCCCCCCCCCCCCCCCCCCCCCCCCCCCCCCCCCCCCCCCCCCCCCCCCCCCCCGGGGGGGGGGGGGGGGGGGGGGGGGGGCCCCCCCCCCCCCCCCCCCCCCCCCCCCAATCCCAATCCTCACCCTACAATACCTTTCTCATCCCAGGGATGAGAGGTGAGAACCGATGCCGAGCCTCCAAAATCCTAAGTTACAACACAACACAAAATATTTGTTGTTAATACATGTTCATAATTCAAAAAAAATTTTTGCACAAAATTAAAAAGAGCTTCAAAGAGGGACTTACCTTGGCAAATCGTACTTCCACTTCAGCCACACCTTCCACCACCATAGCTTCCATACCCACCTCTCTCCACCTCACTTCACTCCACTCCACTCCACCCAATTCTCCTAGATGTAGCTTCACAAATTCACAAATGCAACAATGAGCTCCATTTTTACCTTGCAAGCTATTTATAGCTACTTCAAGCACCTTGAAATACCCATGGGCATTTCCTAGTGCATTGAAGTGCACCATGGCATTTGGGGAGCACCCAAACACTGGCATTTGCGCATGCAGTAAGCGCCAACCGACGTTTGGCATCAAAACTGACAAAAAGATAAAATCAATGCAAAATAGTGGCTTACCCCCACCAAATCACTCCAAATTGCATCCATGCATCCATTTCATCATATTATCAGGTTTTGTGAAGGTCCAAACCGATTTGGATGCATAATTTTAGTTTACGCCCAAAAGGCGCAAAATCACTTATCAAATTCCAAATGCACTCAAAACAAAACAAAATGTCCAAATTTTACAAAACAACCATAATCATCATTCTCATCATCAATGCTTCATTTTCACATCATTTCCAATCATCAATCATAACATTTGCACATTTTCCAAGTTCAAACAAAAATTCAAGTGAACCTCGTATCTAGTGGTTTATTCTATCTACTTGGCGATTGCAGCGATTGGTATCCATGCAAGTCGGTAAGATGAATAAATCACCATAAGGACACTTGGTCATTTTCATCATCCCATATCTCCTTGTTCAAAATCACAATAACCTTTGGTACTTCACATTTTGAGTGAAACCATGCCAAGAACAATTTGCACAAAAGTTATCATTGATGGCCTAGTTCGTGGGGCTTGAAACATGGACAAAATCACATTTCATCATTTCCCATTTCCTTGATAGTCATCATGGTGACTGGCCTTAGCTAGGGTGATTGGTTTCGACCATAGGAATTACCTGATAGTCACTAGTTGGCCCTCCAAAGTTGACTCTTTTTATTTTTGCATCTTCATATTTGCATATCAATGATGCCAGAAGGCACATTCTTCAACAACATCGAATCACCCCAAATTTGGGGTAACCACATTTGGTTTTGACTTTCCCACAATGGGATACATCTTACATGATCATGGCATCTACACTTGGCAAAAACCCCTTTCTCTATTAGGGCAAAAATAGAGTCAATCACATGCATCTTCCACCAACCCCTTTTCACCATTGGGGCAAAAAATAAATCATTTTACATCATTCATATCATCCACAATTACACCATTCATCCATACAATCATTTGCACTCATTTTTTCAATTGGCTCATGAGATTCATCCGCAAACTCATTCACCAATTGAGGGGGTAAGCTATGCAATCAAAATTCTTTTATCTCCAAGCTCATGTCCACATCTCAACAAAGTTGCTTCACCATCAAGCCAAAATAAGTGTCTCATATTTTTGCACCGCATTGTGTTTCACGCAATGTGGTACAAAAAGGGGCATCTATAGACACCAAAATCTAGCCACTTGTCATCCATCCAGGTCTTCCCACCATTTTTACCCATTATTTACATATATTTATGTATATTTGTTTAATATATATTTAAATATTAATATTTTATATTATATTTTATATATATTTAATAAATATATATATGTGTAAATTAATCTCAGCCATCCATCTTGGTCTAATCCTAGCCATTCATCCACCTTAATCCATGCCACCTACCTAGATTTAATCTCCACCCTCCATCACGTTTTAATCTTGACCGCACAAATTGTGTCATTGAAACCCTAACGTGCCCTAGGGAAGATTATAAATAGGAGTCATTTTGATGGCTCAACCCCTGAAACAATCCAATTTTCCTAAGTCCAATCCCTTGATTCCTTAACCTTTTTGCCCTAAGTCCTCAATTTCCCATCACCATCCATTTCATCCATCATCCCCTCACCCCCATCCACCACCCACTCACCATCCCTCGAAGCAAAACCACTTCCACCCTACCTCGAGCACCTCCCTACTACTCCTGAGCACCCCTATGCTACTCCCAAATGCCCACCTACTATTCTCGAGCACCATTGAGCATTTTCCACCATTCCTGAGCACCCATGGGCATCTCAAACCCTAGGTCTGTAGACCAACAAGTCCTCGAGTGTCGCTAGGACATCTGCATACCAATTTTCCTACAACAATGACAATGATAGATCAAAAAGCAACAAGTTTACAAGGTAAATCTTCCATTATTGTATTGATTTCATTATTTCTATATTTTCTCATAGAATTGTTATTTGATAGCTAGGGTTTTTATTGATTTATGAGGGTCTCACATAGTGGAGCCCTCATAGTTGCTATTAACCCTCTTTTATCATTTTTTGTGTGCAGATCTGGAGATATACAGGCATTTGGTAGCTGCTTAAGCTGGAGTGGTCCGATCAATGGATAGTTGAAGCCCACTCACCTCTGTTGGGAGCAAAAATGAGCTTTGAAGACACCACAAGCATTGTTGGCTAGGGTTTCGGAGAACCCTAGCATATTGTATTCATTGTATCAAAATAAATAGTGTAAACCCCTATTTGGGGCACATTTGATTGTATTGAGATCCACCGACATTAATAATATAAGATCTATTTTATTGTGCAATCTCTTGTATCATTGTTTGTTCATTTTTTGTTATCTATATTTGGTGTTTCATTTTTGTCTTCACAATACCTAATTTTAGGTTTTTGAAGAAAGCTTATATCTTCACAACTTGACAATTTTGAATAATATTATTATCAAGTTTTTTAGAATTCCTTATGACTCCCTAGATATATTTTGGAGTATTCTATAGTGTTTTTGTAAGATATAGTTCAATTTTTGGTTTATTTTGTACAAGTTTTGTAAGGATCAAAAATAAACTTCTTAATCTTCTTAATACTCCTATTGAACTAAGCACTTTTCAATTTTGAAGAGGTTTTAATGTTGGATTTCTTTTGTCCCTAAGGAGAAATTTTTTGAGACAAGAACATAAATTTCCAACTTTGATAAAAAATTTTAATAACCCCTTTTGAAACCCTTAGGAATTTTATTTAAGTGTTTCTAATTTCCAAAAGACTAGTTGGAAGTTGTAACCCTTATCACTCCCAAATTTGGAAAACTAGAACACATTAATATTTGCAAAATTTAAATGGATTAATTCCAAGTAGAATCCCTTATTGCTCCTAAGTTATATTTTTACAAATATTATATTAATTCCCTAAATTTTGCTTTCAAACAAAGATTGATTTTAAATAATATATCAACCTTATCTTATAACCTTATAACTCCCATTTTGAAATTGAAAGCAAATAATAAATTAAGGCTTTGTACCTTTATGATGTCGGGTGAATGTGGCTATAAAATATCCTTCTTGAGTGTGGATTCCCAAGGCTTTAATGCACTCCGTGAATGTTGGTTGACCAAGAGTTTTCCAACTGTACCCATCTTGCTTTGGATCTCTACCGAAATCGCACCTAAACTAATGCCGAATGTCTACTGTCACTCTATCAAATTGCACTTGAGTAGTTGTTGAGCATCTATCGTAGATCTACCATGTAGCACCCAAACTCTTGCCAAGCATCTATCGTTGATCTACCGAGTAGATTCCACTACTGCTCGTGATGTTTCCAACTATTGCACTTGATTTTTCCAACTGCTGCACTTGATTTTTTCAACTACTGTGCTTCCTTTCCAAAGTCCAACCCATCTTTAATATGAGATAGGAGGAGTGACAAGTGTCACTGTATGAGTTTCTAAATGCTTATGGAAGTTCTATCTTGGTTGGTGGAGGTAATGAAATCAATCCACTATTCATGACAAGTGTCACCTTTGAGTTTAAAATGTTTTTTTTTATTCTTTCTTGAGCGTTGTCCAAGTAACACTCCTTACTCAATGTCTCTAAGCTATATTTCCTATAACGTATGTCAAGCTATATGTAACTCCACTATTTGGATTATGGGAACCAATAAGTGTAACGTCTTCTTTGTGAGCGTTATAGAGTATCTTTAAAAATATGACAAGTGGTAGTTGCATGCCTTTCTTTCTATCAACGCTTATATGAAGACTCTCCAATGCATTTTCCACCTTAATCCTTGTTGTTTTATGTAGATGTTGAAGTGTCTCCAGCTAATGGTTGAGTTGTGGTGGAGATATGGTAGAGCTTTGGTGGAGATATGGAGTAGCTTTGGTGGCCCTTGAATGGAGTCTGAATGGCAGTGCTTGGATGAAGACTCCTTGATGCTTTACTCCATTGTTAGCATTTACTAATGGTAGAAATACTTTGATAAGAATACTCCTTTCCTTTGATGTCTATTTGCTTTATCTTCTACTTTGTACACTGCTTGATCTTCTTCTATGCTTTATCTTCTGCTTTGTACATTTCTTGATCTTCTCCTATGCTATATTTTATGTGGGTTCAAGTGTCCATGATGAGCCCCTTTCTTGGCTATTTTTCTTGTGTTTATTATCCCTTTTTGGGGCACATTCAAATCTATTTTTAGACTATAAAAACCAGATTGAAATGGTGCTATAATATGTACTATAGTGTGTACATAAATTTCCTTTGATGCACCTTCTTTTGCACTCTTATTTCAGATCAGAAACTCTGATTTTATGGTAGATTTTTCTCCTACAATACAAGGGTTTTGAGGTTGTCTTTTATAAGTAGACACCTTCCCCTTTTTTCTTGGACACTTAGATAAAAATTCCAAGCTTATGTAATAGTAGATAGAAGCTTTTTATTTTATGCAATTATTTTCTTGCATTCAATCCTTTAATGCTTTTGTATTTGAGACTCACCAAGTCTCATCCTTTAAAGCTTCTATTTCTATTTTTGGTTAGTTATGTTCTTCTCCAATTTTTGGAGGATTCTAACCTTTTTGGGTGGCTTCTTTAGGCCACTACAAGTTGCAGATTTTTGTGCTTCAATAGTGTCTTTAGACACTTGATACAAATCAGATTTTATGCCCTTCAAGAACACAAAACTAATTTCTTTTGAGAGTAGTGTAATAGTACAAGTTTTTTCACTTTTAATGCACTAAGATTACACCTTATTACTCTGATTAACTCTCAAATTAATGCACTAAGAATTTACTACAACTAATCAAGAATAACCTAAAATAAATCTTTAAGAGTTATTCTGAAATTTCACTACAACTAATATTGTAGAGCTTAGTCTTCTTTTTATTTTTCCAAAATAGGTAGTTGATAGAAACTATTTTGAAATCTAATCAAATCCTAATAAAAGTGCAAATGAACCTTAAAAAGAACTTTTTCTTTTTGCACTTTTGAAGACTGTAATCCAATTTTCTATTTGCAAATTTAATCCAAATGCAGGTGCATCTAACAAATCTAATAGGTAGATGAATTAATAAACCTATTTGCACTAGAAATTTGTATACCTTTTTGTAGTAGCTATTTTATCACTTCTATAGAGGATGTAGATCTTGGTGTCTAGAATCACCAAGTTGCTCCTACGAGAATGTCCTTGTAGCTCTTTGTAGACTATCTTGAATAGCTCCTTCTTCACCAAATGATGGTCTCAAACTTTATTTTATGAGCCTAGGATTTGATGGCTTGTTCTCCTCTTTTTTCTCCTCCTTTGATGCATATTTGGAGAAGTCTTTATCTCTGAAGTGATGTCTTCTTTCTATGAGAGGTAATCTTCAAATCTTCAATATTTGGTGAGCTTATTCTATCTTCAAGTTGTCTTGTTGATTTTTGACTTCAAGCAAGATCTCCTTCTGAGATTTGGCACTCCTTGCCAAATTCTTCTTCTCATATTTGACACTCCTTGCCAAATTCTTCTTCTCTTGGGCTTGTTGTCGGATGGCGATAATTATCCCAAGTCCTTCACTATTAGAGGCTTCTCCTTGATAGTGGATTTCTCCAATAAGTTCTCCTTTGAGAATATCTTTAGTAAGGCTCTCCTAGCCTTTTTTTGGATGCTCAAAAATACCTTCTCAAGGTCTCTGATCTATCAACTTCTGATGGTCTTCCTTGAGACCTTTTATTCAACCTTCTGCTCCTAGAAGTGTTGGTGATGAGATCTTCCTCTGGATCTCTGATTCTACTACTTCTGGATTTGAGTAGGACTCGCCTAGTCCTTATTCTCCTTCTCCTTCCTTGATTGGAAGTTCTACAATGAGATCTTCTCTTGATCTCTTTTATTTTGCTTCAGGTGCTAAATTGATTTTGAAGAAGATATCCTTCCTAAACCTTCTTGTAGGAAGTTTCCCAACTCACTGAATCTTATTTCCCTACAACAAAGTATTAGTACTTAAATATTTAGTCTACCTCTAAATCAGATATTCTCTTCAAATTCAGGATCAAGGCTTCTATGGCATTTTTTAGTACCAAGGCTACTATGGCCTTTTTTAGTGTCAAGGCTACTATGGTCTTTTTCAGTATCAAGGCTTCTATGGCATTTTTTAGTACCAAGGCTCCTGTGGCCTTTTGGTATTAAGACTTCTGTGGCTTCTCCTTCAAGGCTCCTATGGCCTTTTCTCTAAGGCTTCTATGGCCTTTTTATGTCAAGGCTTTTATGGCATGTTCTTCAACTTGTGAAGTTCTTTGATTCAAAAATGGAGATCTTCAGTCTCCTGACTTCACCACAACTCTTCACAAGAAGTATTATTCCATAGTATTCTTATCTTGCACAAAGAACCAATATCTACACTATGAGGGCACGTCAACCTTCGGGCAACAAAGTTGGAGTCTCCTAGATTTTTATCGTAGGAGGAGTCCCAATCCTCTGAGAAATAGTTTTCTACAAACAAAATAAAATTTAGGCACTAGTTAGCAAATTTCTAGATATCCTAGATAATCCTCACTGAATGATCTATCAATATAGTGGCTTGAATCTTGAGTCCTGGTCTTCATGAGTTTTTCTTGAAACTCTTGTGGAAAGACTCTGGTCAATTGAAATCTCAATATTTCCTTGAAATGAGACTTATTTTAGTCCTCACTCGTGACTCTCCCTTATTCTACCACCTAGATTCTTCTGAGGGATTTTGACAGTGGCTGGTCCAACGGTGCGTCATTTTGTCAAAATACTTAGGATCAATGATAATGGTGGCTTTCCTATAGATCTACATAAACTAGATCTACCATAGCTCTGATACCACTATTAGATTTTGATGTAGCAAGCATGGAGAGATAGCAATCACAAGATGCAAAATAATATGAAAGAAATTAAATCTACTATATGATTGAAATATAAAATATTACAATGTAGCTATGGAGGAAATGAACACTCCAATATAAAGCTACTGAACTACATTGCATCCATCACCAATGGATGGTGTCACACACTATGCTACACTATGTCCCTCGGCTCTCTATCTATGACTCTATCTATCACTCTGTATCTATCTATCTATGAGGCCATCCTTATATAGGTAAAATAGGATACTTGGCCAACACTCTATCTAGCTATGCAAGGGATAACTTACACATATACAACTTGCACATTGACACTTGTGCATTTATTATATTGCATGAAGTAACTAGATAACTTGCCCCTAAAGTAATCTAAGTATGTACCTTGGAAGATACATTTACATAACCCAAATTATGGAATAGACTCTATTTCTAACATTCTAGTTGCATATCATTAATGACCCATCATCCTACCATCATCACTCCCTAAAATTCCCACCTAATCACATTGGCATGGTCCCATTTGAATCTTGTCAATACCTATGCATAAATTGGATCCATGGGTAGTCTAATTGGTTATCTGATATCTAGGTACTCTCATACCCATACCTATAGGAGAGTGCAACAAAGTAGGATCTCCCCAACCTTAGAAGCAAATAGATGGAGATTCTAGTATAATCTATTAAAAATAAATGTAACCTAGGCAAACTACACTTGCTCATCCCTCATCTAGACAATGATCTCACCCCATCCCTAGTGTATTAATCTCTTCTTGGTGTCTCTAACTAGCAATCCTAAAATGACAACACATATTAAAGCTATAAGTCGATCTAATAGCATAGCTTAATACATGGTATTGATTTCAATATTGTAACTCCTCAATTTGATCTATGGGCCATGTGTTAGTCTTTTAATGGCCCAATTTTGATCTTGGATTATATAAATATAAGAAAATTGATTAGGTACCTAGAGGATCCTCTAGAAATACTTCAATGTTAGTTTACCTACATCATGATCTCTACTATTGAACATGGGGTATGAGAGCATTGATATTGACACTTCAACACATCCAACACTTGCATACATAGAAAAAAGCAAAAACTAAGTTATATTTCTCCTTAAAAATCATATTAATTTCTCTCTCCTTAGCCTCTCATGAAATCATTAGATTTGAGAAAATTCACCAAGTAGCATATTCGTTGCCCAGAAGTAAATTCATCTACCCCACAAAAATTGTGAATATGGCACCTTTGGGATAAATTCAAGATGATGTATTGACATCACATGAAGTGAATACATTGTTCATGATGACACTATTCTAAAAAAAAGCATAAAAGTTAACAGATGAAAAAAACTCATACCTATCCCTGGGCCTATTCCACCTTGCACTAAGTCTATTCTATGCATTAGTCATCTCTATTGCACCATTTTTTTGAAGAACACAAGCTTATACTGAGAGGGGGGTGAACAGTATAAGACCACTTTTTACTTTTCTTTTCAAATCAATATTATGCAGTGTATAGATAGCAGTATCAATAGCAGTAATCAAAGCAATGCACAAAACACCATACACAATAGAGACACATATTTTAACGTGGTTCACCCAATGTGGGCTACCTCCACAGAGAAAATATTTCTTCTAAATATTTCTCAAATAATCTTTTGGGAATCCTTCCCAATTACAATGTTTATGGACCTCTGTCCAAAGGAGATGTTGATCCCCTAAATCTCAAGTTCGTGGATCTCTTCCATAGGAGAACTCTTTCCCCTTCAGCTCTAGCTAGTGATCTTCTAGAAGACTCTGTCTCTCTACTGCACTGACTGGTGGATCTCTCTCCACTTGAAGACTCCTCACTCAGAAGATCTATCTTCAATTGTCCTGGTTGTTGGATCTCTATCCACTGAGACTCTGTCCTCTATACTCTATCACCTCCAAAGCTCTATCAATAGGTTCACTCAGAACCTTCTCAAATATGCTCAACAAGTCCACTCAAAACCTGCTCAAATATGCTCAATAGGTCCACTCAGAACCTGCTCAAATCTGCTCAATAGGTCCACTCAGAACCTACTCAAATATGCTCAACAGGTCCACTCAGAAACCTTCCAAATATGCTCACATAGTCCCCCAATTCTCAAGTCCACTAACTTGTCCAAATCTGCTCAACAAGCTCACTCATCCAACTTGTCAATCTCAACAAGCTCACTCGAACTTGTCCAATCAGCTTCATTCTCAACAAGTCCTCTCTAGGACTTGCTCAAATCTGCATTGCAAGCTTCCACAAAGCTTACACAAAATCATTCCACAAGCCTTCTCAAAGACTTACCTCAAATCAGCTTAACAAGTCCACACAGAACTTGTTCAATCTCATAGAATCATAAAGAGAATTGTTAGAGACTCAATATGTTCTACACTCAATTCTTATCCTTCTAACTCAATCTCATAGAAGCATAAAGAGAATTGTTAGAGACTCAATATGTTCTATTCTCAAAGCTCAATCTCAACTCAAATCAATCTCATAGAAGCATAAAGAGAATTTTTAGAGACTCAATATGTTCTATTCTCAAAGCTCAATCTCAACTCAAATCAATCTCATAGAAGCATAAAGAGAATTTTTAGAGACTCAATATGTTCTATTCTCAAAGCTCAATCTCAACTCAATCAGAATATAGAATAGTTTGTTTCATGGAACTTGAACAACCACATGCATCCACTTGACTAGGCTTAATCAACTCTACTCAACCAATCACCTCAAGGAACAACCCTTTCTCACAAACCCTAGTCCAAGCATGTATCAACCAACTCAAAATATTTCCAACAATGCTCAACCACAAATCTCACATAACAATGATACTCATGTTCTTTTCTAACTCAAGTTCAAGTTCTTTGCATAACCAATTGGCTTCAACAACAATGCTTATAAAACAAAGTTTAATCACAACTCTCAATCCAGAAAACCTTGAAGCATTAAACCAACCACTTTCGAAAAGGAAACCACAATCAATCCTTTTCTCTCCAATGATATTTTCAGAAATCAATCACCCAATCAAGTCAATGGAGAATATTGCCCATACCTTTTTGATGCCAAGGAGTTGTCCACAAAATCTGTCAAACTCAACACACTTTCAAATATTTCCTTTTCAATCACAAAGAGGTTAGAGGACTTGAGTAATATCACAACAATAAAAATAATATCCCAATAACACCTTATTACTCCTACTCAATAAAATTCACCATGTCCTCTCATGAAAGAAATAATCCCCTTTGAAAAAGAATAAATCAAACTCACTTTTGAACCCCTTTACAAAAATAGAAATATCTCTTTACACACACCTTATTTCTCCTTCTAAGCAAGTTAATCAAATAGCCCTTGAAAAATGCTTTCCAACGATATATAATATGCTACCCTTCCAAAAATAAAACCATCAAAAATCTCTCAATTTTCTAGGGCATAGCATAACCCTTATTTCTCCCTTAAGGCTATTAAAAATTAAAATACAAAAATTAACTTGCCTTTCCTCTCGGAGGGATTCGATCCCCCGACGTCCTCCTTCCCAATGCCTTAACCATGGCCAAGCCACCATTGGGCCACGCGCCCACACTTGCCTAAAAAGGCACGAACTGCATCAACAACTTCACGAACTGGCGCCTTTCAAAATAATCAAAATGTGCTTCGAGCGCTTTGACCTTGCAAGCAACCTCCAAGCGAATCGAATGTGGGACCTCCTCTGTCTCGCCAAGCCAATGCACCGCTAGGCCAAGCTGGCCTATGTGCTCCAAAACCCCGAACGTTCCCTGCTTCAACCTTTTCGTAAATCGTCAAGCCTTTTAAACATGAGCCTTAATTCGCATGCACTCCAAACGAATTAGCAAGGATAATTTTCATTAATGCCTTTTGGGGCATTATATATAATGCCTTTGTCTTCCATGCAATCACGTCGGTGCATCGATTTAATTCGACGTCGGCGTGGTTGATTAATTTATAATATATTTATTTAAATTTAAATTTAAATATTATAAATTAAATTAGACCAACCTTAGGTTTTAGTTTAATTAAACCTTGGAGCCTTGTCTTAATGCACAACCTTGGTGTAACGAATATTATTTATAAAATTTAAATTCCTTGTGAATTTAAATAATTTATAAATAATTATTAAACCTCCTTTTTAACCTTTGCAATAACCCATCTTGGGTTTTTATGAACCAATCACTTAACCTGTGCTCCCAATAATATTAAAATATTATGGAGCCTTTTTCCTTTCACTTTTGCACTGTTGAAGCTTTTTCTTGGATGATAGTGACAACCTTGGATGACTTTATTTCTTGTCGAATTCCTTGATATGAGTGATAACTCTATCAGGTGACATCAATGACAACTTTGACTTAGAGGACTCAAAATGTCCAACAATCTCCCCCTTTGTCATTGATGGCAACCCATATCCTTTTACTGAAACCTGACCTTCTTTTTGCTCCCCCTGGCTCAATGCTCTCTCAAATATCAAATCTCTCCCCATATCAAATCTCTTCCCCAATATACACAAATCTCTCCCCCTTTGACATCAATGGCAAAGGGTCACCTTTGGGGCTCGGGGCTAAGAATGAGCCTCTTAGCTTAGCCCCTCCCCCACCTCCACATGAGGTGGTTAATTCTGGGGTGGGAGTATTTCTACTCCCCGAAAGCACTGTTCTTTACCTTTATCTTTCTCTCTTCTTTTCTGAGTTTTCTGAATCCTCTGACTGTTTCTTTCCAAGTCATCATCCATATTCCTATCATCACTTATGTTCCTATTTTTGTTCTTGTTCTCATCCATGTTCATGTTCCTATTCCTATTCTCATCCTTGTTCCTATTCTTGTTCCTCTGTTCTTGTTCATATTCCTATTCCTGTTCATGCCTGATTTTGGAATATTTTCTCTACACCATCTTGTTATGTGACCATCATTATTGCACTTATAACACTTAATGTTATTATTCCTTGGAGGTGCAACTATCTTAGGACTTCTCCTAGTGAAGCCATATCCTCTTTTGTCATGAATTTTGCAATTCATTGCCTTGTGACCAAACTCATTACATGAGTAGCAATACCCTTGGAAAAGTTATCCTTTTCCATATTCCTATCTTTCATGTGTCCTGCACTGTGAAGCCATGTGCCCAAACCTGTGACATGAAAAACATCTTCCATTGAAGCTTCCTTGTCTTGACCTCATTGGTCTCCTATTCTGATTGTTGTTCCATATGTATCTTCTCTATGCATTGTTCCTATCTTTGTTGAACTCTTTGATGTCCAACTCATCCTCTGATGTCTCACTCCCACTTACATTGTCTTCTTCTAAAGTTTCTTCTTCTTCAAGACTTGAAGTAGACTCTTCTTCCTTTTTCTTTTGAACCTATTTAGAACCAAGACCTATCTTGTTTGTTGCTCTTCTTTGTATCTTGACTATTTTATCCACACTCTTTGCACTGTTCACATACTTGTATAGCTTATTCTTGGAATCCTCTAAATATTTCTTTAGTAGTGCCACTTCTTGTGTTAACTTTTCACATTCCAAAATATTTGCTTCTAACTTATCTTTGAACTTGCTTGCCTTAGCCTTTGACTTTTCTAAATCCTCTATGAGCAATAATCTTTCTTCATCACATTCTTGAAACTGACTTTCAAGCTTAGAGTGTTGCTTTCTTACCTTCTTTACTATGTCAAGGGCATAGATAAGTTCTCCCTTGAGATCATAGCCATTCTCTACTGAATAATCCTCTATTTGTTTACCTTTGTCCATATCATTTCTTTCTTTTGGCTTGTCTTCTATAGGATCACTCACTTCATCTTCTAATGCCATTAGAAGATTTTCATCTGGTCTATCAAGTGCATCTTCAAAATCATCATCACTGAAACTATAACCATCCCTTGTGCAATCATCTTCAAGATGTCCAAATCTACCACATCTAAAACACTTGAGAATAACTGGAGTCTTTCTCTTAACTGGTTCTTTCTCTTCAACCATAAATAGGACTTCATCTCTATCATTGTCTGAAAAACTAGCATCACTATCAATTGAGTACTTACTTGCATTATCCGCATAGTAGCTTCTCTTTTGCCTTTGGAAGAACTTCTTCCCTTGTCTATTTTGTCCATCCTTGCTTTTCTTCTAGTACCTGTGTCTTTTTTATTCCCTGTACCTGTGATCCTATTTTTCTTCATCATTGTTGCTCTTGGGCTCTTTGCACTCTGTTGCATAATGTCCATACTTTCCATAATTGAAACACTTAACAGATCTTAGATCTATAGGTCTTCTGGAACCTTTATCTCTTCTACCATAATTTGCTTCTTCATCACTAGATGACTCACTGCTTGATTCTATCTTCTTACCCTTTTTATTTTTGTCCACTTTGAATGCAACTTCTTTCGGAGGAATAGGATCTTTTGTTCTTATCTCAAAAGTAGTAAGCATGCCAAGCAAAGAATTCCTTGTCAAAGAATCACTATCAATTGATGTTTCTATAGCAGAAACCTTTTCACTATACCTTTTTGGAAGAGTTCTCAAGATCTTATCACAAGCATCAGACTCATCAACCTTCATTCCAAGACCTCTCATCTCATGTACAAGTTCATCAATCTTACTGAGATAGTCACGAATATTTTCATCATCCCGCATTCTCAAATTTTCAAACTCTCCTTTGATATTTTTGATTTTAGCTTTTCTGACACCTTTATCTCCTTCATATATGGTATGCAATAGTTCCCACATATCTTTTGTTGTTTTACAATCCATAACCTTCATAGATTCTGATCTATGCAACCCTTTTATAATTGCATTCATAGCTCTTGAATTTGCATGCATTAGAAGCTTACCTTCCTTATCTGTAGGAGGATTGGCTCTTGAATCATATCCAAATTCCACTACATCCCAAACTTCATTGCCAAGTGCCATCAGGTGAAATCTCATCAGCACACACCAATACAAGAAGTCACTTCCATCAAATACTAGTACTGCATTATTGAAGGACCCATCCTTTTGATCCTTTTGATCCATTGTGTTCTTAGACCACTTTTCCTTCAAGCTATCAAACTCTTCTGAAGGAACCCGCTCTGATACCAATTGAAGAACACAAGCTTATACTGAGAGGGAGGGTGAACAATATAAGACCACTTTTTACTTTTCTTTTCAAATCAATATTATGCAGTGTATAGATAGCAGTATCAATAGCAGTAATCAAAGCAATGCACAAAACACCATACACAATAGAGACACAGATTTTAACGTGGTTCACCCAATGTGGGCTACCTCCACAGAGAAAATATTTCTTCTAAATATTTCTCAAATAATATTTTGGGAATCCTTCCCAATTACAATGTTTATGGACCTCTATCCAAAGGAGATGTTGATCCCCTAAATCTCAAGTTCATGGATCTCTTCCATAAGAGAACTCTTTCCCCTTCAGCTTTGGCTAGTGATCTTCTAGAAGACTTTGTCTCTCTACTGCACTGACTAGTGGATCTCTCTCCACTTGAAGACTCCTCACTCAGAAGATCTATCTTCAATTGTCCTGGTTGTTGGATCTCTATCCACTGAGACTCTATCCTCTATACTCTATCACCTCCAAAGCTCTATCAATAGGTTCACTCAGAACCTTCTCAAATATGCTCAACAAGTCCACTCAAAACCTACTCAAATCTGCTCAATAGGTCCACTCAGAACCTGCTCAAATATGCTCAATAGGTCCACTCAGAACCTCAAATCTCTCAAATCCAACACAACTTTCTCAAATCTTCTCAACAAGCTCACTCAAAACTTGTCCAAATATACTCAACAAGCTCACTCAAAACTTGTCCAAATCTCTCAACAAGCTCACTCAAAACTTGTCCAAATATGCTCAACAAGTCCTCTCTAGGACTTGCTCAAATCTGCATTGCAAGCTTCCACAAAGCTTACACAAAATCAGTCCACAAGCCTTCTCAAAGACTTACCTCAAATCAGCTTAACAAGTCCACACAAAACTTGTTCAATCTCATAGAATCATAAAGAGAATTTTAGAGACTCAATATTCATGATCCACACTCAATCTCAACCCTCAAATCAATCTCATAGAAGCATAAAGAGAATTGTTAGAGACTCAATATGTTCTATTCTCAAAGCTCAATCTCAACTCAAATCAATCTCATAGAAGCATAAAGAGAATTGTTAGAGACTCAATATGTTCTATTCTCAAAGCTCAATCTCAACTCAAATCAATCTCATAGAAGCATAAAGAGAATTGTTAGAGACTCAATATGTTCTATTCTCAAAGCTCAATCTCAACTCAATCAGAATATAGAATAGTTTGTTTCATGGAACTTGAACAACCACATGCATCCACTTGACTAGGCTTAATCAACTCTACTCAACCAATCACCTCAAGGAACAACCCTTTCTCACAAACCCTAGTCCAAGCATGTATCAACCAACTCAAAATATTTCCAACAATGCTCAACCACAAATCTCACATAACAATGATACTCATGTTCTTTTCTAACTCAAGTTCAAGTTCTTTGCATAACCAATTGGCTTCAACAACAATGCTTATAAAACAAAGTTTAATCACAACTCTCAATCCAGAAAACCTTGAAGCATTAAACCAACCACTTTCGAAAAGGAAACCACAATCAATCCTTTTCTCTCCAATGATATTTTCAGAAATCAATCACCCAATCAAGTCAATGGAGAATATTGCCCATACCTTTTTGATGCCAAGGAGTTGTCCACAAAATCTGTCAAACTCAACACACTTTCAAATATTTCCTTTTCAATCACAAAGAGGTTAGAGGACTTGAGTAATATCACAACAATAAAAATAATATCCCAATAACACCTTATTACTCCTACTCAATAAAATTCACCATGTCCTCTCATGAAAGAAATAATCCCCTTTGAAAAAGAATAAATCAAACTCACTTTTGAACCCCTTTACAAAAATAGAAATATCTCTTTACACACACCTTATTTCTCCTTCTAAGCAAGTTAATCAAATAGCCCTTGAAAAATTCTTTCCAACGATATATAATATGCTACCCTTCCAAAAATAAAACCATAAAAAATCTCTCAATTTTCTAGGGCATAGCATAACCCTTATTTCTCCCTTAAGGCTATTAAAAATTAAAATACAAAAATTAACTTGCCTTTCCTCTCGGAGGGATTCGATCCCCCGACGTCCTCCTTCCCAATGCCTTAACCATGGCCAAGCCATCATTGGGCCACGCGCCCACACTTGCCTAAAAAGGCACGAACTGCATCAACAACTTCACGAACTGGCGCCTTTCAAAATAATCAAAACGCGCTTCGAGCGCTTTGACCTTGCAAGCAACCTCCAAGCGAATCGAACGTGGGACCTCCTCTGTCTCGCCAAGCCAATGCACCGCTAGGCCAAGCTGGCCTATGTGCTCCAAAACCCCGAACGTTCCCTGCTTCAACCTTTTCGTAAATCGTCAAGCCTTTTAAACACGAGCCTTAATTCGCATGCACTCCAAACGAATTAGCAAGGATAATTTTCATTAATGCCTTTTGGGGCATTATATATAATGCCTTTGTCTTCCATGCAATCACGTCGGTGCATCGATTTAATTCGACGTCGGCGTGGTTGATTAATTTATAATATATTTAAATTTAAATTTAAATATTATAAATTAAATTAGACCAACCTTAGGTTTTAGATTAATTAAACCTTGGAGCCTTGTCTTAATGCACAACCTTGGTGTAACGAATATTATTTATAAAATTTAAATTCCTTGTGAATTTAAATAATTTATAAATAATTATTAAACCTCCTTTTTAACCTTTGCAATAACCCATCTTGGGTTTTTATGAACCAATCACTTAACCTGTGCTCCCAATAATATTAAAATATTATGGAGCCTTTTTCCTTTCACTTTTGCACTGTTGAAGCTTTTTCTTGGATGATAGTGACAACCTTGGATGACTTTATTTCTTGTCGAATTCCTTGATATGAGTGATAACTCTATCAGGTGACATCAATGACAACTTTGACTTAGAGGACTCAAAATGTCCAACATTTTCCAAGCCCAATGTTTTCTTTAGAGCCCTTTTCTCTCTTGTACATGGTGAAAATGAATTATATACATGTCACTTTTCCCTATTTTACCCTGATCAAGTAATTACCTCCATATTTTACTTCTTAGCTAGCTTATTTGAGTTCATTTGGACCCCATTTTGTCCCTCAAAAGCTTGAGAGGGCATCGAACCAAGGGGTAAAATGGGTTCAAAACCTTCCTTTCAATATTGATGTAAAACTTATCCTGTAAATCCCTAAGATTTGTTTCTTCTACAATTAATATTTTGGTAGTCCTGTATCAATCAATCAAGACCTAGTGACCATGTTTGCTTAAAAACTAGAAGGCATGTACAACTTTTTTGGACACATTTATTAATTTTAAATGCATCAAAAAGAGGGCAAATATAGATATCTAAAATTGGACCATCTAACTCAAAAAAAAAAATTATATAAACACAAAAAAATCAATCCAATCATGACAACTAACTCAACCTCAAAATTTATTATCAAAACTTATTAGTAATGAATTTACCACCTTAGAGCGAATTCGTCAACAAATACACTTTCTAGTCAATATATTCACAACTTATTCAAATTTTTGAGATCCCTATTAAATTTTAACTCTAACAATTAAAATTAAAAACTTATCAAGTTATCAAATATGATGGCAGTGTGTTATTATAGATGGTTTTTACGTGTCTGACACAAAACTACAACAGCTAGTTAGCACGAGAATCACTCCTGCCTACTCATTTGCCACTATATGATATCATCAGGTAGGGAGAAATGTGGTTAAACTTCCTCCACCTACTCAAATCAGTCCCAATCAAGAGGGCAATTGATTATAGGTCATCCAACTAGTCTAGTTAGCCCTAATTAGCCCCTAATAAAGCCTACCTAACAAGCCACCTCAACTCTTCCTTTTGGGAAACCCATAAGAGGGCCAATTTCTATAAATTGACTCCTTGGGATGGCATTTATCATCATGAATTTATACACAAAATCTCTTCTATTATTTAGCATTGTAATTGAGTAGCAAAGTGTTGCCAAAATTCTTCCATAGATACGTCTTCAAGCAAAGGTGGTACCTTTTATCTTCAAAGGATTTTTGGTGATATTACTTTTTACTTGATTTCAATTCTGATTTTATTACTAACATCTTATTATTTATGTAACATCCCAATTTTTTGGCTTGAAGAATGTGATACTACTAAAAATATATGTGAGTGCAGGTGCAGGTTTTCACTCCATAGCAAGCGAGCCGGATGAAAAGAAAATCCAACACTGACGGAGACAGTGGTTGAAAGCATCAAGTAAGGTGGGATATGATGTCGTGCATAATGCACCATGGCTCGTGGGTACATGGAATCCCACCGAGAAGAATTCATGTAGGACATTTTGATACTTGCATTATGTCTGCTTGCAAAAATTAAATGCATTTTGCCTGTTGGGTGAAATTAATATATAATATTTCTTTTTCAAAAAGGGAATAATATATATATAATTTAAGTTACTATTTAAATATTTATATATAAATAAAGTATAAAGTATATATTATATTATAAAGTATATTTTAAAATTTAAAAATATATAAATAGAAATATAAAGTATATATAAATGTATGTATACATACAATTCAATGTTGTTAAAACTATTTCTTTCCTTCGGATATATATATATATATAATACCTTTCCACCTAGCAATTAGAAAGAATAATCATACTGCATGAAGATTCTGATGTGTCACCATAAGAATACATTCAAAATCCTTTATAAGGAGAGATGAAAATCCATAGAGGTAATCGGTTTTTCATATTTTGTTGCTTATGTTTGTTGTTGGTGGCAGCTTTGTTTTCAGACCTCGATTCATGATTGATTTGGGTTCTCATCAATATTTTCTCAAGTTGGATTATATACTCAACTGAAGTCTTGCTCATATATTTGTATGCACTCTTTGGTATTCATTTCATTGTTGGAAGTGCTAAAGTGAGGATTGCAAGGTTTAACCATTGAATTTTCTTTGTCACTATGTGAAAGCATTAATATTGAAGATTAGATTAAAGGATTGGATTTTAAATGAAAAATAAAAATCTATAAATGACTTCTGAATTCTGTGTGAGAGGCAATGACTCTTAATAATTGAACATAGTATAAAAATGTTGGTTACACTGCATTGTTGCTTCCATATGATTGTGAAGAAATGATGCATATGAATTATGTTTAAAAAAAATTGTTACACTGCATTGCTGCTTCCATATGATTGCGAATAAATGATGCATATGAATTATGTTTAAAAAAAATGGTTACACTCCATTGTTGCTTCCATATGATTGCAAAGAAATGATGCATATGAATTATGTTTTAAAATTGTTACACTGCATAGTTGTTTGCATGCTATAGTTGCATCCATAATGGGCCATGTTGACCCTAATAGCAACCCTTCCACTATCTCCTTGCCATTTGAAATTTCATTGAGGAGATATGCAATAACCATATTGTCCAATTTGCCGGATAGTGTTGAAGGGAATGGGTTCTATTTTCAAGCAAGAGTGTTGTGCATATTTTTAGACATTCTCAAGTCTATAATTCATTGTGATATTTGAGAAGAAATATCTCTAATTTTGGTGTAAGGTGTTAATCGAAACTGCAACTTCATGTTCTTTTTATACATATTAAGAGAAAATCAAATAGAAGAAATTTCCCTTCTTATCAGGGAATCCGTATTAATGTAAATATGTTTTATCAACAATGTTCATTTGATAAATTTTAATTAAATGTTCATATATCTCTAGTAGAGCCAATATGTGATTTAAAAGGGTGCTTGTTTGAGTCATCATTTATTTATATCGTTACCCGACTATATGGCGGGTGTGTTCTCTAGAAGGAGCATAATGTAAATATTGTGATTTGCATCCAAAAGATATTAAAATTTTCTAATATTTATATTATTGCCTTTGAGAAATGATTCATTTGGTCAGAAGATAGTTTAATGCAGAGCGTAGGTTGTTTATGAGTTTTATTTATAACCGAATTGAGCTAGGCATAATTAAATTATTGTCAATAGTGGATAATCAGATCTGTTGACTAGTTTTGCGATGCAGTGGTATTGCGCTCACTGTGTTTCAAGTGTCACACTTGTTTCCTTTAAAAATGTTGTTATATCTTGCACCTAAATTTGTTATTACTGCCTAATATTCTCGTGAGTCTCATCTCTATGTATATAGGTTTATAATTCACTTTGAATCCATTCATTCTAGAATGAGTTCTTATTGATTTTTAATCACCGTTAGGGTTTGTACAGTGTAGCTAAACATAGAATTCAAGGCAAAGAGAACAATGGGGACTAAGTAGAGTAAGGTCATATTAGCGCCTTGGTTAGCATTCATCTCCGGTGTCCAAAAGCCTTTCCTCACTCCAAAGTGTAGGATTGTCTTAGGCATAGTCATATTAACAAACTTTCATGACTTATTATTAATTTGTGCCTCACTATATTGCTAGGGAAAAGGATATTTTTCAAGAAATTTATGATATGTCAAACTTGAAGAACATGTGCTTATACTGAGATGGGGGGTGAATAGTATAAGATAAAACTTTTTGCTTTTCAAACCATATGATAACATCAAAAATATTAAAATAGTAAGCATTACACAAAGCATCACATACATGAGAGACATGATTTAATGTGGTTCACCCAATGTGGGCTACTCCACGAAGAAAATATTCCTTATAAAATTTTCTCAATAAATTATCTTGGGAATCCTTCTCTATTACAATGTTTATGGACCTCTGTCCAAAGCAGATGCCAATCCCCTAATCAAGTTTGTGGATCTCTATCCATATGATAACCCTTTATCCTCTACTCTGGTTTGTGATCCTCTAGAATACTACTACCTCCACTACACTGGCTTATGGATCTCTCTCCACAAAAGACCTCTATCCTCACTACCTTGGCTAATGGATCTTTATCCACTGGAGACTACTATCCTCTACTCTGTTACCTCCAAATCTTACTCTACACTCTTCTCTATATCTATATTAGATTTGTACTAAACACTATCCTCTACCCCACACAAATCTACTCATAAATTTATCGTTGCTCTGGCATAATTCTTCTCTTGAATTTGTACCAAAACCTATCCTCAAGCCTTAACACAAAGCTTGATAAAATCACAAACCAACTCTGCTCTGATTTTTCCAAAGCCTTAACACAAGGTTTGAACAAATAACTCAAATTTTCTCTCAATTATTCACCAAGACTTACCTTTAATATGTCCTAAACTTTCACAAAAAGCTTATTAAAATTTTTAGAAAAATGCAATCTTAATCTCTTACAGAAAACCTCTTCAATACCACAAACAAATTTCACTCAAAATTTTGTTGAACCATAGAAACATATAGAGAATGGTAAGAGACTCAATATATTTCACACTCACAAATCACTCTATCACTTTCAAAATCCTTTTCAAATCAATTTAGAATAAAGAACAATTTTTTTCACAGAACTTGAACTATCACTCCAATGCATTCAATCAATGATGCTCAACCAACTCCACTCAACCAATCACTCAATGAAACACAACTTGCTTGCAAACCCTAAACAAGTGTTTCACTATACTTCCAATAACTCACACAATGAAACTCAACCCTTGACTCAAGATGATTCCAAATTCACATAACAATGATACTCATGATATTTTCACAAACCCTAATCATGCACATGAAAGTTTACTCAAATATTTCCAACAATGCTTATCAAAAAATCTCACATAACAATGATACTCATGATCTTTCACAAACCCTAGTTCAAGATAGTTCTCAATTTCACACTCAAATGTTCTCACAAACATCCACCAATCATGCACATGAAAACTCACTCAACAATACTTATCAAACAAACCTTTTCACTCCAACTTTGCACTTCACAACATTCAACCCAACAATATTTCACTCACAAGGAAGATGTGCCCATACCTTTTGTTTTGATGGAGATATGTCTTCAAAACCTGTCTCAATCACAATCAACCTCTTTGCCAATCTCAAGGTTAGGTAGCAACAATCTATCTCAAAATATCCACTCATAATTTTATTTCATCATACAAAAATAACAAGTCTCAAGTACACCTTATAATCTCCAAACATTTCAAAATACAACTAGCAAAGGTTCACTTAACATATTTTCACAATAATTCACTTCAAAAAATTTAATGTATAAAAATAATCAAAATAACTCCCTTATATCTCCCTACTCAAAAATGCATTATCAAATCACACCTTTGAAATACTCAATTCACTTTTAAACTACACTTAAATCCTTCACAACCTTTAATTAAAATAAAATAATTTTTTTTAATCACCTTATATCTCCCTAGGCACTCACAATACAACATTAGACCACATGCACTCACAATACAACCTTAGACCACATGCACATTATCAAAAATTAAATTACCTTTGCAAAACACCTCGGTGGGATTCAATCCCAGGTCAAGTTGCCGCCTGCGCCTTAGCTGCGACCACCCTGCCGCATGAGCTAAGTGCTCACATGGGAGGTAAAATTGCTTTGAGTGCTTTGTTTCTTCCTCTAGTGCCAAATCTAACAAAAGGCTTTGTCCTTTCATAGTTGTCGATACTCGAACGTAGAACCTCTGCATACCCTATGCCTTACACACCTCAAACTTACCGCTAGCCCAACCGATTGGTTGGTGTCAAGGCTTTATGCCTTGGTCACTTTGTCCTTCACATTTTTTGAGTGCAATTAAAAAATAAAAAACTCTTGTCTTTATTTGCTCATGAATCTTTCGCATTCACTTTCACAAATCGCATGTGCATAATATTTGGAGACTTACTTTTGTGAGGTAAACCTTATGGTATTTATACCATATGCTCCTTTCCTTCGAACGTCGGTGGGGGAATAAAAATTTAAATCAAATTTTGCGCCCAACCCAAATTTGGGTTTTAATAATATTATTTTATAAATTAATTTATAATATAAATATTATAAATAATTTATAAATTACCTTAGGCTTTAAATTTAACCTTTTAATATTATAATATTATTTCCTTTGGGCCTAGGTATTTTTCTCTTTCACCCTTAGACCTTTTCTGACATCCTTTAATATTATAATAATAAATAATATAATATTATTTCCTTTAGGCCTTTCCTTCAGGGTATTTAACCATCCTTTTGACCAATCATGTGAAGCTCTTAAACCAAATCTCTTGGGCTTAAAATATAAATATTTTAACCCTTCTTTTGCCAAGTCCTGCACTGATTCCTAACACTGACTCTTGACATCAATGACAACACAACTAACTCAAAATTTCCAACAATCTTCCCCTTTGTCATTGATGGCAACCCTTTTTCCTTAACCATTCCTTTTTCCTTTTTCCAATACTGCTCCCCTTGAGAAACTGCTCCCCCTGACTGAATGCTCTCCCCCTAACTCAAATCTCTCCCCCTTTGACATCAATGGCAAAGGGCCACCTTTGGGCTTGGGGCTAAGAATGAGACTCTTAGCTTAGCCCCTCCCCCACCTCCTCTCTTGAGGTGGTTAATTTTGGGGTGGGAGTAGAACTACTCCCAATTTCTTTCTAAGATACTCAAAAGTCTCTTTCGGAAGTGGCTTAGTGAAGATATCCGCAATCTGCTCCTTTGTAGTAACATATTCCAATATGACTTGCTTATCTGTCACCTGTTCTCTCAAAAAATGATACTTGATCGAAATGTGCTTTGTCCTGGAGTGCATCACTAGATTCTTTGAGATATTTATAGCACTTGTATTATCACACAATATGGGAATAGGGTGATCATGCTTTATCTTGAAGTCCTCTAGAGTTCACTTCATCCATAATACCTGTGTACAACAAGAAACTACTGCAATATACTTTACCTCTATTGTGGATAAGGATATTGATGCCTATTTCTTACTTAGCCAAGAGACTAAATAGTCTCCAAGAAAGAATGCTCCTCCACTTGTGCTTTTTCTATCATCAATGTTGCCAGCCCAATCTGCATCTGTATATGTTGTGAGAGTGAAATTGTCACTTTTGGGATACCAGAGCCCAAAATCCATAGTCCCTTTTAGATACCTGAGAATCCTCTTTACTTCTACTACATGTGTCTCCTTGGGTGCTGCTTGAAACCTTACCACTAATCCCACTGCCTGCATGATATCTGGTCTTGTAGTTGTGACATACAATAAGTTGCCAATCATAGATCTGTATAATTTTTTATTTGCCTTAGGAGATTCATCATCTTTACTTAACTTGCATCCTGTAACCATGGGGGTACTCACTGGTTTGCAATCTTCTAACTTGAATTTCTTTAGCATCTCTTTTATATACTTGGTTTGTGAAATAAATACTCCTTTCTCTGATTGTGAAATCTGAAGTCCAAGAAAGAAGGACAACTCACCAAGCATTGACATCTCAAATTCATTCTGCATGCTCTTTGCAAATTTTTGACACATCTTATCATTGTTGCCTCCAAAAATGATATCATCCACATAAACAACCACAATTAGTAAGTCATTCCCTTCATTTTTGATGTATAAGTTACTATCCACTATTCCTTTCCTAAAACCCTGTTCCTGAAGGTACTTATCCAATCTTGAGTACCAAGCTCTAGGAGCTTGTTTTAGTCCATAAAGTGCCTTCTTCAATCTACATACATAGTCTGGTTTACCAGTTAAGTTGAATCTCTTTGGTTGCTCAATATAAACCTCTTCTTCCAAAACACCATTTAGAAAGGTTGATTTAACATCCATCTGATATACTTTGAAGTTTTTGAAACTTGAGAAAGCTAAGAATATTCTTATAGCTTCAAGTCATGCAACTGGAGCAAATGTCTCATCAAAATCAATTCCCTCTACCTGTGCATAACCTTTGCATACTAATATTGCTTTATTTTTGACTACCTGACCATATTCATTTAACTTGTTTCTGAATACCCATTTAGTGCCAATCACATTCTTGTCTTTTGGTCGTGGGACAAGTTCCCAAGTCTTACTTTTCTCTATCTGATCTAGTTCCTCATTCATTGCCTTAATCCAAAAGTCATCTTCACTTGCCTCATTGAAATATTTTGGCTCAATTTTAGATAACAAAGAGAAATTTGCTTGTTGATTTGATGCTATTACCCTTCTCCTTGTCTGTCTCTCATCTGGATTCCCAATTATTAGATCCCTTGGATGATTTTTCTGTACATACCTGGATGGAGTCTTAGGAAGAAGTCTTTGTGTTTCTTCTTCTTCTTCTGATTCTTCACATAACTCTTCTTGACAACTTTCATCTTCTTGGTATACAATTTCTTGAACTGGTTCTCTTGATCCTATCTTCTCATCAATTGTTACATTTATACTTTCTATAATAGTACGTGTCCTTTTGTTATAGCATCTATAGGCCTTGCTCTTGGTGGAATAGCCAAGAAAAATACCCTCATCACATCTTGGGTCAAACTTACCCAAATTTTTCTCTTCCCATCTTATATAACATTTGCTTCCAAAAATTCTGAAATACTTTACAGTGGTTGGTCTTCCTTTCCAGAGCTCATATGGATTTTTGTGATGATTTACTCTTACTTGAGCTCTATTGATGATATATGTTGTTGTATGTACTACCTCTTTCCAAAAACCATCTGAAATATTAGACTCATTTAACATAGCTCTAGCCATATTCTCAACTATCATATTTTTCCTTTCAACTACCCCATTTTGTTGAGGAGTTCTTGCTGCTGAATATTCTCTTTTGATCCCATGTTGTTCACAAAAGTCTACGAATTCATTTGAGGTAAATTCTCCTCCTCTTTCTGACCTTAAACTCTTAATCCTTTTACCTATTTCATTTTCCACTAACTCTTTAAAAGCTTTAAACTTCTCAAGAGCTTCTGACTTTTCTTTCAGGAAAGCTACCCAAATCATTCTGGAATAATCATCTATAAATAATATAAAGTAACTTTCACCTTGTAAACTCTTTGTCCTTGTAGGACCACATAGGTCAGTGTGCACTAGCCTCAATGGCTCATATGACATAAATCCTTTTGACTTGAAACTTGTTCTAGTTTGCTTCCCATGCTGACATTGTGAACAAATTATGTTTTGTGGCCTTTTTAGCTTTGGTAAATCTCTGACAGCCTGCTTGTTGCTTATGTTTACTATGTTGTCAAAGTTCAAATGACCCATTCTTCTATGCCACAACCAACTCTCATCTTCTTGTGATAGAAAACACTTTTCTCCTTTAATCTCACTTAACATGTAGAGGTTGTTTGTAGTTCTATTTGCATTTGCAATAAGTTTTCTAGTTTTAGACTTTCTAATCTCACACCTACTTGGATGAAAAGTAACCATGTGCCCTTGATCACAAAGTTGGCTCACACTTAGTAGATTGTGCCTCAACCCCTTGACATACAATACATTCTCTATTTTTGTTTTCCCATTATCTAAACTCAGAGTTCCTTTCCCATAAATTTTTGTTGATCCATTATCACCAAATCTTACTGATCCTCCATCAGTTTCTTTGAGTACTAGAAATTTACTTTTATCTCCTATCATGTGACTAGAACATCCACTATCAAGATACCATTGTTTTCCCTTATCCTGAACATGAAGAGTTGTTTGTACTAACATTGATCTAACTTTCTCATGCCCTTTTCTCTCTTTCCTAATTGTTGAAGTTGTATTCTTTTTACTTGACTCAGGCAATACCATTTTACACCATCTAGCCTTGTGCCCAAGATTATTGCACTTATAACATATGACATCACTATTCATAAGAGGTGCAAAAGAATTGAAATTTCTATTAACATCATTTTTAACATAACCAGTGCAATGTACAACTCTATGACCATATTTTTTACATGAAAAGCAATAGCCATGGAAGAGATTATGTAACCTATTTGAATGCCTTGGAAAATATGGTTGAGTGCTCCTTCTTTTGTTGTGATTAACTTTTGTCCATGGTTCTTCTTTGCTTTCTTCTTTCCTGATGTCTTTTCCTTCTAGAGTATGAGTCACTTGCTTATCTTTGTTTGATGTCTCTACTTCTTGAAGGCTTGACTCCTCTTTCTATTTCCCTAACTTTATATCTTGTCGTAACTTGGTCTTTTCAACTTCATTCCTTAGATAAATAATTTTTGCTTCCAATATTTCACATTCTGTTTCCCTTGCTCTTAATAGATCTATCATATCTTGTTCAATTTTATTTCCTTCTTCTACCTTTATTTTGAGTTCTGTGAGACTCTGTAGAAGTTCCATCTTTGCTTCTTCACCCTCTTGAATTTGATCCTTCAAACTTGAGTTCTTATTTCTAATATTTTCCAAGTTCCTGAGAGCAGCAAAGAATTCCTCTTTTATGTCAAACATGGTCTCTTCTTCATTCTCTAAAGTCATGTGTGTTTCTGATGGATCTTCCTCCAAGATGTTAGTCTTTTCATGGAGAGACCCACTCTGATACCAATTGAAGAACATGTGCTTATACTGAGAGGGGGGGTGAACAATATAAGATAAAACTTTTTACTTTTCAAACCATATGATAACATCAGCAATATTAAAGTAGTAAACATTACACAAAGCATCACACACATGAGAGACATGATTTAACGTGGTTCACCCAATGTGGGCTACTCCACGGAGAAAATATTTCTTATAAAATTTTCTCAATAAATTCTCTTGGGAATCCTTCCCTATTACAATGTTTATGGACCTCTATCCAAAGGAGACACCAATCCCCTAATCAAGTTTATGGATATCTATCCATAGGAGAACCCTTTCTCCTCTGCTCTGGTTGGTGATCCTCTAGAAGACTACTACCTCCACTGCACTAGCTTGTGGATCTCTCTCCATAGAAGACATCTATCCTCACTACCCTAGCTAATGGATCTCTATCCACTGGAGACTACTATCCTCTACTCTATCACCTCCAAAGCCTGCTCTAAACTCTACTCTATCTCTATCTCAAATCTGTACTGAACATTGTCCTCTACCCTACATAAATTTGCTCATAAATCTATCTTTGCTCTGGCACAATTCTGCTCTTGAATCTATACCAAAACCTATCCTCAAATATATCCTCAAGCCTTAACACAAAGCTTGATCAAATCACAAACCAACTCTTCTTTGATTTACCCAAAGCCTTAACACAAGGCTTGAACAAATGAATCAACTCTGCTCTCAAGTCTTCACCAAGACTTACCTTTAATATGTCCTTAAAATTTCACAAAAATCTTATTAACAAGTTCAGAAAAACTCAATCTTAATCTCTTACTGAAAACCTCTTCAATACCACAAAAAAAATTCACTCAGAAATTTTTTGAACCATAGAAACATATAGAGAATGGTAAGAGACTCAATATGTTTCACACTCACAAATCACTCTATCACTTTCAAACTCCTTTTCAAATCAATTTATAATAAATAACAATGTCATCGTGAATACTAAATTGTATTGATTAAGCAACCTTTAAATACATAAGTATGAGCCTATAATAGACTAACCAAATGAACTAATTACGCTAACAAATAAACAATAGTTGTTAGCGTAATAACAACTTTACCTAATAATGTACTAACAGTTATAGTATACGCTAACATCCCCCCTTAGTACATTATTTGGGTAATGTAATAACTACTAGCTACACTATCATCCCCCCATACAACAATATTTGGGTAAAGTATATAACTACCCCAAAAATAGTGAAGAAGAAGAAGAGAAATGAAAGAATGATGGCTCGTGCTTTGTCTTCGACTCTGGCTCTGGCTCATGGCTTTGGCTCTAAGCATACCTCTAGAATTGTACCTCTGGGTCTATCTCAGGATTTGCCTATGAATCTACCTCTAGATTATCACCTCTAGATCTGCCTGTAGATCTACCTCTAGAACTTTGTCTCTAGGTCTGTCTTTAGGTCTGTCTCTGGGTCATTATCTCTGGGACTGCCACTCGATCTGTCACTAGATTTGCCTCGGGGTCTACCATAGGTTTTACCTTTTTGGTAGAAGCCATACAACATTTCTTTCATCATGGTCCATTGTGTGAAATCTGTCCATCCACAATCAATATGAACCTTGTTGGTCATTTTTATTTTATGCCAACATCGTGAAGAAGAGTGATTAGTACATCCACAAAAATCACAAGGATGTAATCTCCAACACTTAGCTACAACATGACCTGTTTTTCCATAATGATTGCAACAATGCTTTTTAGGAGATGTGGGAGATTTAGGATTTACAAATATGGTCTTACTGGTACTTGCTTGACCAGAATAGCCAAGGCCTTCATGCTTTGCCCTGACATTTAGCATTAATGGAGTTTTAATGCCTTGTTCATTTTTACCTAATCTCTCACCATTGAATCCCATCTTCTTCATTAGTTTGGATCCATATCCTTTGGTATGTTTTTCAAAACATCCATTTTCATCATATTCATCAATGTGTTTAACAATATGGCATTTGTCACTATTGATGAGATTATGGAGTTCTTTAGGAGGTTCAATTTTTAAGTCACTAGTGTCGCAAGAAAAATTTGCTACTGAAATGAGATCACTTGTGCTACAACTGATATCTGCCAACATAGGCATGAGGTCGCTTGTATCACAACAAGCATTGGCCATCATGGGCTCAAGGTCACATGTGTCACAACAAGCATTCGCCACCATGGGCTGAAGATCACTTGTGTCACTACAAGCATCGACCATTAGGGGTTTGACCTCTGTTTCCTCACTAATGTCCCTTTTCTGTTGTGCTTTTTCAAGAGCATAAAATGACAAGAATATGCCCATTATAGCACCAATAGATATTAGAACACCATTTTTCTGCATGTCTCCACAAGACGCAAAATCATTGATTATGGCATTTACACCACTCCTTAGTGTAAGAAATGTGCCATATTCATAATAATCTATCCATTCTATGTGTGGGGAAAATTATGGGCCTTTAACTGATTTAACAACATCATTAGTTGGTTTTTGGATAGCTTTATTCTTTTATCTGCCCATCTTTTAAGATGTCGGTCATTGCCAAAAATGCACCTTTTACAATGAATTTTGCAAAAGTAATTTTGACTAAGGTGTCAGTCACTACCAAAAATGCACCCTTATAAGTCTTCCCCCCTTGTTTTGCAAAAATGATATCTCCCCCTATGTGGAGAAAAAAAATTTATCCCCCCTTAACACAAAAATGCTTGTCATCTAGACAAATGGGGTGCAAAGGTATGTAAATTTTGAAGTTTGAATTTTAAAAATAATATCTTAATGTAAAAAAAAAACTTTTAATTTAATTAAATAGAATCATTCTTAATTAATTTCATACAAGTAATTAAGAATTAAAAATATTTAATTAAAAAAAAATTTGAAACATTAAAAAACATTAAATTTAAATATAAATTCAAACTAAAAAAAAGTTATACCTTGCGCTTCGGAGGGAATGGAACCCATGACCTCCCAACAACAAGTACCTTAGCGTGAGGCCTCAAACCGGCTGAGCTAATGCTCTCGATTGAAACATAGGGGAAATGAAACCCTACTTGAGCTAGAGGTCATGCTCAAGGTTGCTCCAACGGGCTCCTTCATCATTTTGCCTCCGCTCCACCAGCGACGGCTTTAGTTCCTCAGCGGTGGTGTCTTCAGCGCACACGGTGACAACGTGTGCAAAAATGGATGTGCTCACCTCCTTGGGAGAAATAGATTTAATATTCCTCACCTCCTCTCATCGTCTAAAGACGAAAACATCTAATGCACAATGAACCTCCAATGTACAGATCTGGTCTGTAACTGTGCAATCGATCTACGTACCTCCTAAAATATTCCACCTGTGATGCCTTCTTGCCTCCTACAATAAATGATCATGAACGATGATTACCATCAGAGGGCGATGTTTACTATGAATGTCATCGCCTATAACCTGCACTCATCCATGCCTCGGGCACTGTAGAAAATTGATACCACTTAACACTGTTGGCTGGCTATTATTGCATGACTTTCTCAGGAGGTTGGAAAAATGAACCAACAATTTTTGGTTGCACAAATCCGTTGGAAACATAGTGAAAAAACATAGTAATTCTACCACCTGTAACCCGATCATATCTGGCTCCTGTGATGCAAATCATCAAATTCAAATGGCAATAGGTTCTAGGTGCAGTAGGTTTCTTTTGTCCCACATGCATGGGGAGATAAACCACAAAGTGGTTTAAAAACATTCACAAACACTGTTGAATGTGACCACCTTATGGTGGTCAAGCCGCTCATCCAATGTTTTATCCATCCATATGTGTCACGCCAGTCAATGCCAGGTCCTAGTTTGAGTCTTGTCAGCCACGTGTCTTTGTCCTATCCAAGGTTAAATCATAGTGTTGTCCTCTGTATAGATCTACCACGTCACTAGGTCTCTCTTCCTCTTAGGTTGTAGGGTCTCATAGTCATCATCCGTAGTCTCCTCGGTCCACGTGATGACAGTCTCATATGGCAAGCTTAGGCTACTCCCACGTTGGTGTGTGTGTCCCTCATATTGGGGCTCGAATGTCAAATGTGTAGGTTACTGGGTCCCCGAATTGTACACTATTTCATTGTCCATAGTAGTGTCGATCTAAGCGCTGCTGTTTAGCCCATCAATCCCAGATCTAGGGATATGCATAATCAACGGTCTGCTCCTAAGTCTCATCTGGTCAACCAGGGTCTGTAGTATGTAGCAACAATGCTTCCTCAAGAATCGAGTTGGCCAATCCACAAGCCAATCCTGCCCAGTCATCAAGCTACGAGAGCTACGACTGCAAAGGGCTCTGATACCATGTCAGAGTGAATACTAAATTGTATTGATTAAGCAACCTTTAAATACATAAGTATGAGCCTATAATAGACTAACCAAATGAACTAATTATGCTAACAAATAAACAATAGTTGTTAGCGTAATAACAACTTTACCTAATAATGTACTAACAATTATAGTATACGCTAACAAACAATTTGTTTCATAGAACTTGAACTATCACTCCAATGCATTCACTCAATGATGCTCATCCAATTTCACTCAACCATTCACTCAATGAAACACAACTTGCTTGCAAACCCTAACCAAGTGTTTCACTATACTTCCAATAACTCACACTATGAATCTCAACCCTTGACTCAAGATGATTCTAAATTCACATAACAATGATACTCATGATCTTTTCACAAACCCTAATCATGCACATGAAAGTTTACTCAAATATTTCCAACAATGCTTATCAAACAATCTCACATAACAATGATACTCATGATATTTCACAAACCCTAGTTCAATATAGTTCTCAATTTCACACTCAAATGTACTCACAAACTTCCACCAATCATGCACATGAAAACTCACTCAACAATGCTTATCAAACAAACCTTTTCACTCCAACTTTGCATTTCACAACATTCAGCCCAACAATATTTCACTCATAAGGAAGATGTGCCCATACCTTTTGTTTTTATGGAGATTTGTCTTCAAAACCTGTCTCAATCACAGTCAAATCTTATTTGCAAATATCAATGTTAGGTAGCAACAATCTATCTCAAAATCTTCACTCATAATTTTATTTCACCATACAAAAATAACAAGTCTTAAGTACACCTTATAATCTCCAAACTTTTCAAAATACAACTAGTAAAGATTCACTTAACTAGAAAAGGATCATCTTGTGATTGTTGTCTTACAATAAATTATAAACTTTAATGATGTAGAGAACAATTGCCTTCATTCGATGTATTGGGATGTGAGATTATAAAGTTTATGATTTTAGCGACTAGGTCTTAAATGAAAATGTGTGTTTACCTAAAATTGTTGTTGAAGTCTCGAAAACATAAAATAAAGACATGTCATGATGTTGAAGTCTCAAAAATGTAAAATGAGGTCATAAAATTATATAGCTTATGTGAATTGGAGAAAAGCTTTTATCTGCATTCATGAAACATTGTAATTAGAGCTTGATAATTAGTGTTGAAGTTGTTCAATGGATTTAAATATTTTAAATATTATTTTATTTTGAGGACTAAAGTAGGTAGATTTATTTGATGCTTGAAAATTGTCCTTTATAGATTAAAGGGTAGATATAATCTTATTTATAATGAAGATTATTTGATATTTTAAAATTGTTCTTTATGAAATAGAAACTTATTTTTAATAAATATTAATTATAATTCTTTCCTTAAGTTTAAAATCTTGGAAAAATAAAAGTTGTAGTAGTATCTTTTAGATTTAATTTATTTAATTAATATTCTTTCTTTTGAAAATAGAAAATTCTTTCATTACGTTTAAATATCATGGTAATATAAAAATTGTAAGAATTAACTTAATTAAAATAAGATTTTACTTTTATCATGTGCACTGTACCATTATTTAGATGGATTGAAAATATATCTAAACATATCTAAAGAGAATTACATGCATTCTTAGTTTGAATAAATTTTTTGGCTAATGGTGATGTAAACCTTGAAAATTGAGAGATCTTCAACCCATAACCTAAACAAAACATTGGCTATCAAGAAGGGTGGTAGAACCATCAAGTTAAGTGTTATACTTTGAGTGCGATGTCATCGAGGAGGATGCCATCCATTCAAATAAATTGAGCCTATCATGAAGGTTGGTTTAACAAGAGTTCAATGTTATCGAGAAGGATGACATCCACCCAACTCCAAAAATTTTGCAAAGACAGCTATTGCATTTCGAGGATAATTGTTCTTTGGAAAATATAGAAGGGTGAGTGGACTTTATGCCATGGAGAGTAACAAATGACGATATGGGACATTGTTCTAGGTTATTGTACGGAGTGGTACGCGAGAATTCTCACGAACATGGTTAGATTATGGAATAGCCAATGGTAACTCAAGCCTAGGGAGTAGGTCTTCGGGGTTGTAAAGTCCAATGATATATTTTATGGAACGTCTAATCATCAACTGCAACATGAACTAAGAAATATGGACCCAAAATCCAAAGTAGTGGCAGGCCCTGGTAGCCTCCATAGATTGATGGTTGATACCAGGCACTAGGCATAACAACGCTAACTCTAGCATGGACCTAAGTGTGGTTATATTCTAGGACTATGTGAAGGTCAGTAGGACCAATGTCCTTCATGCTATGAGATGAGGAAAATATGCATCCACCCTTTCAAGTGTTATGGGCCCTAGAAGGATAACCCCTTGTCAAGAACCTAAGAACTTGAGTAGGAGAAGATGGATCTCATAAATGGTAGCATATTATGGGATTTGGCCAATCTCGAGCACTCGTGAATTCATCTATAGCGTACTATAAATTCGGAGTGTGAAAACTTATGCCAATGTACTAAAATAAAGTTGGGTGTGTGTTGTCAAATTGTGACTTCATTTTTATTATATCAAAATTTTGAATTTGATATTTTGACAACCAGGTGAGTTTGACCTGGGTTGTTACAATTTAGTTGTTTGTGCATGTATATATTTTCCTCTTCAGTTTCACATGTTACTTTTGCATGATCAAGTAGTTTTTGTTTTTTTTTGTAGGTGTCTTATAAATCCTACAAGCTAGAGAAGCATCTTTTAAGTTCTCAAAACACTAGTAGAGAAGATCTATAATCCTAGTCAACTTGTCATTTTTATTTCTTTTCATTATACGTGACCTACATCTAAATTAGACAACATATTTGCTCTAGGTAGCCAAACAACTTTACATCCTTTTGTTCTTTCTAGTACCAAAAATAATATGCCATCTATGACTATCATAGGTAATGTATTTATAATCTACCTATGAGATCTCACATCTCCCTATAAACGCAACATCCAAATTATTTAACCTTACTTTTGAGCATTATTTTAGCAATCTCAATAACCTCTAACTCTATCCCTAGCCTCTGATCATCTAGTTTTAACAATTTAACGAATTCAGTGGCTACAGGGCCTTCAAGTTATAGTAGGATCATTTTCCAAAGGTTATTCACTTTGATTTTATGGATAAACGGGGGGGTTGACTATCCAATCATGAAGTTGCATGTTTCTTACTATTTGGAAGACCCCCAAACTCTAACTCATCTCTTTTTCTATTTATTTTATATATTTTAGCTTATTCACCAGGTGTAGGATTTCTAGACAACATATTCATTAGGAGGCATATTCATGTCTAGATGATGTATTCGCACTAAGAATAAAAATATGTAAGTACCCCTTATCATCTAGTTTTTAGTACTTAGCATAGGCTCATTATGGATTATTTACTTACATGTATTCCCAATTCATCTTTCGAAACACATATAAAAGGGAAAATTAAACAAGATTAGCATAGTATTATGCTTTGCTTTCTTAGGCATTTAATTCAAACCAAATATAGTTTACATTAGGATAAGTTGTATGTTTACATCCTACTTGCACCCTTGTCTTCATAAAGAAGAATTTTTTTTTTTTCCATAGCATAGATAGCACTCATTAAAAAGCAAAATTGCTTATAGGATAGTATCTTGTATTCTGCATTTGCATTCATATTGTATTGCATTATCATATCATGCATTAGTATCTAGGATAGAGCAAAATATAGGTGTTTGTTAAATCATACATGTCAAAAACTAGATTAGAAAAATATATAAGTCCTTGGTTAACCCAAATCTCCCCACCAAATATAAGCACAACATGAAGCACAATCCAATGACAAGTTATCCATAGGGCTCTCTCATCTTAGTGTGGATGACCCTTGAGGGAATGCATTTGGGGCCAGTATCCCAATGCACCTTTTGGCCTCCTAAAATATTATAATTTAGTCAAAAGCTTAAAAAATTTCTCATGTTCTTCTAAGGTCAAAGCTTTACCTAATTTGATAGTTTTACATGAATTGATTGTTCCAATGTTAACATTAATGGTTTCTTCTATGAGGATGTGGTATTCATCCTCAAATTAAGGAGAATCTAGTAATATCCCTAATTGCTCAAGATATTCATAAAAGAGAGGTGCTTGATCACCTTCCTCAAGTTTAGTGGTTTCAATATTAGCTACGTGAGGAAAGGATCCATTAAATAAGAATTCATGTTTAAAAATATCTTCATGGGGGATTTTGTGTGAAAATCCCCTTAATCATAGTGTTCCTAAGTAGTGATTAGTTTAGTATGAACTAAGGTTATAAGATTTATAGATAGATATGTTGATGGGAAGAGATAAGGTTCATCATTATTTTCATGTCATTCTTATCCATTATAAAATGTGAACTCTTTATATGTGATAATATTGTCATCATCAATATCTAGTGGTTGGTATTTATTAAGGATGTAACCTATTCCATAGCAGTTGGAACAAACTTTGACTTCCAAGGGCTCTTTAATTACTTGTTCATGAGGTCCCATGAACTTTCCTTGATATCCCATACTGGAAACCATTTTCTTAGGTTAAATGTATGAATTGTATAGGTAACATGTTGCAAATTATCTTTCTACAAGATAAGGGTTGCTACAATGAATTTGGTCCTTGTGGGAAGTTCATGCACAATCGAATATGCATAAACCAATATGAATTGTTTCTCATTTTTTATGGGGAAGTTCTAATATTCTCGGTGAAAATGGCAACTTAGCAAGGTCTATCAAAGGTTCCTTATAAACTAAGTTATTTATTTGGGCTTGGTTGTTTATATTTGTTAGGTCATTATTTGGATTCTTAGGTTGATCATTAGTAGTTAAATATTCAAATTATTTGGTAATTTGAGATGAATATGAAGGGGTAGAAGTAGAAGGGATATTATTTTAAGGCATCAAGGCCAAAGAGGAAAAAATAGTAGTTTTGGTGGGATTTACCTCAATTATTGTACAATAGACAAAAGGTTGAGGATCAACTAGGAAATAAATAAGCTTACACTTATATTCATATTTAAGGTATTTATGGGGGTCAAAGGGACATCCTTCAACTCATGGATTGCAAGGTATCCTAGAATATGGTTATAGGTTGTAACAACCCAGAACCATCTTCATATCTGGTTGTCCAAAGAAAATAGGGTAAGAATAGAAAGTAATTTTTTTTAAAGTTAAACTTTCTAAACACACCTAAAAGTCGAGGAACTAATTCTTGACTAGTTTATTTTTTAATCATCCAAGTGAAATTAATCATACATAACACAGACATATCCACCACATTTGAGTTCAAGACTATTGCAGCCAGTCACCCAAGTGGACGAGATTGGCCTTATCCCATTGAATAGCCATTTTGTGAATTCGATCATCCTCATTTATCATCCATATTTTCTGGCATGAGGTTTAAACCATGGCTAGGGTTATCCTCTAGGGCCCATAACACCTAGAGGGGGGATGCTTTCTTCCCTTTCCTCTTCATACCGAACCTTCGATGATCTAGTCAACTTGTTTTTACTTGGCATGAAAGAGGTCAGCGTATTTATGTCTTCGTGACTAACTGATGACTCCCATAATCTTGGAGGTAGTTAGCACCATGTCAATACCCTGACCTTGGACCTCATCACCTATACTCACTGTAACTCATAGCGGTTTGTCCCATACCAAACCCTATGGCTATTCTAGCTAAGTTCAATGAGTATGTAATGAGCATTGTGCTATCCGAGTCCAACCCAAAAATGATGTCCCATACCACCCTTTTCAATCCCATCCTGACCAAGTATTTTTGACCAATTCCATCAGAACTAGGTTGTCTCAAAGCCCGTTGCATGCATTCCCGCACCTCAACATACTTGGATGTTCTTTTGTTTAGCTTTCTTAGCATTACTATCCCTCTAAGGGTCTTTTAGAAATTATTCTATTAACAAGCTATTCCCAAATATGACAACTACTTTATCCTTAAGTCAACATATTTTGAATGCACAATAGAAGAATACCATAACAATATCTTACTATTAGACTATTTAAACTATGTCAAGTTCTAACCCATTCAAGAACATAGTTGCCCTTTCTAACAACTATTGGTCTATTGTTCTCATGAAGAGCTAAAAAAAACACCAGCTGCTTATACAAGTATAGCTCTAAATAACTATTTCCTTTTAAGGTAAAGTTGGTTAACAATTCTCATAAGATTTCAAACTTCCTTACTATTTACGTTTTAGGCACGATATTCACCAATTTACCTCCTCTAGAGTTAATTTTTGATTGCCTCGTGCCTATCAAGGTGATTCTAAGTATTTATCAAAAGAGTATTTATGACATTCAAGACAAGGGTCTTTAGCTTATATGCATCAAACATTAAATTAAATATAACTCACTTGCTTATCCAGTTAACCCATGATGCGTCATGATTAATTTAACTTTGTTTAATATCTATCACACACAAGTGGTCCGATATAACAACATACAAAAGGAGAATTTGAAAACAATAACCTTTTTAATTAAATAGAGATATAAAGTTTCAATACAAGCATATGCTTCATTTGACAATACATAGAACATATGAAACCACTTCCAAATACATTTACATCTTAGGTAAAGACAACATTACATAAGGCTTCACTTACTTTCAGGTCCTAAACTTCACACACTTACTATCTATGTCTAAACTATTCTCATTTCAATATTTGGTTCAACCACAACAAGTCTTAGGTGTTCATTCCCTATGATTCTGCTCCACTGCTCAAGCTCAGACCAGGCAAGGCTATATCTACCCGCTACATAGATTTTGGCCTTCTTTCTGTAGTAGCTACGAAATAACGTTCCTTGCCATAGCTTTGGGTAAAGTGTTCCCCACATCCACTCAACATTACACCATTTGCCTCCACACGATCAATAGTCCATTCAGGGAAAGATAGGAGTCATCGCCAAGGATCAGATACGGCTCCAATAATATGAACATGTAAATTTAATATGCATAAATGCTATTACTCTAACACAAGCATCACACAAGAAAACTACTAGTCTTCCTTTCTCGAGATTTGACTAAGGATTATGTCAAACATTTTCCTCTATTGCAAAATTCCTACTTACACCAGGTAAAACTTCATGAAACCTGCCTTCTTTATCTAGAGGTGTTTCCTAGTTCCCAAAGAGGTGCAAGTTCTAAATTTGCTCTTTTAATTTTTCCCAAAAGAAGAGTGAGATTCTCACACAACACACATCACCTCACTGCTTTCAATACAAGACTCACAACCACACAAAAATATGACAACATATTGTTTCACAGCAATGTATTGATTCCAACATTGTCAACACAACATAGCACAATGTTTTCTTTTAACACTGCAATACTTTTCATAATACAAAATAATTCTTTATCATAACAGGGTTACACCTATAGTTCTATTGTTTTCATTTTGTCTTTGTTAACACAGCTACATGGTAATATTTTACACAATAATACATTTACTAATATGGTAGTGTTACACCAACAGTTCCACTATTTTCATTCACCATTTATTCACACAACAACGTAGCAAAAAATTACACAACAAAACATCTACAAATATGGTAGTGAAATACCAACAATCTCATTGCTTACGTTTACCATCTATTCACACAACAACATAGCAATGATTTACATGCCGAAACAAACATGTTATACATATCAGGCAAGCATGGAGACTCACATATGAATCATGAGAAGCTACCAAGCACTAACCTATTTTCTCACACTTTCCAAAATCATTGTTCGTTGTTTCTCCAATCCCTTCTACCTTGTTTTTCCCGTTCTCCTTCTCCGCTCTCTTTTTTTAAAACAACTTTTTTTCTTTTATTTTACTTCCCCTAAATGATATGCGAAGAATTCATAGATTGTTCTTTCTTTTCCCTCAATGCATAGTGCCAGATAATGTCGAGCCTCCTCACCTCTATGTCATGCGCTTACCAAGCAATCATGACCATTTAACAATTCACAATGATTTGCAACAAACATGGAGAGTGCATCCATCATGGATGTTTTTAAAACAAACTTTAACTCTGCCAACTATTTAATCATTTCTTTAATGTTCCTTGCAAAGCTATTTGCTTAGTAGTGTAAACTATCTTTCACACATTTTTAAATAAAATAAGATTAATAATATTACGACATATCTTCCTATATTTCAAAGTAATGCAATAATGATATTTGTTAAGACTTCCATACATGGTAATCCTACTTATCATAATAAATTCACATATAAATAAAATATCATTTTAAATAATAAACTCTTACACCATAACAAGCAACCATACATGCATACATTTCCAAACTAGTGGCTCCCATCATCATTGCCACTTAAAACAACATTTCACATTTCTTGCCATACAAGCAATATTTGAGTCAAATAAACCCACACAAAGATGCAATATGCAATGCACCTAAATGATATGCAAGTGCGAGTTTCCATGTGCTCGTGAGCTGAATCATCACTTCCCTGTCTCACCTTTTTCCTTGACTTATTTTCGTTCATTGCCATTACGCAACTATCCTGCACTCACAGAAGTCGTCAGTAGTACCAAGAATCATAGAAAAAGGTAAGTGTATACATATTTCTCTATATTTCATAAACCATGCAAGGAGGGTCATTACATCCTCCCCCACTAGGGATAAACACGGTCCCTGTGTTTTCAACCATGTGAAACAAAAGAATTACTTTATATTTCTTTTAAAAAATAAAATTAAATAAATTCATTGCTTACATCTAGTTCTAAATTTTGTAAACAAAGAATTTTTCCACACAATTGGCATATAATCACATCATAGATTACATCACAATATAATCTATTTAACATATATATCAACATATATTCCAAAACATGTCACTTTGCAATTCCACACACTTGCAAACTACTTTATACAGTGAAATGGCAACCACACTTAACTCTACTCAGTATCCAGTTCCATTTACATTTGTATATATACAAATATTCCAAAATTTTATAAAAGTTTATAATTAAGTCTATTTCTACTCAAACAGATGAGGAAACTACCATTGCATTTTTGCCACATCTTCCCACATAGCATTTCGTTTGAGTAGTGGTCCCATTGGACTCGACATTGCTCTATACTTCGTTTTCATAGATTCTTGGTTCAAAAACCAAGCAAGCGAATAGGTCGCACCTCAATCCTTAATGGATCGGTCATCTACAAGTTGGAAACATCCAATACATGAGTAGAATCAAAAATATATTTTCTAAAGAGGGATACATGAAAGACATTATGGATTTTGGATAAGCTTGGTGGTAGAGCTAATCTGTACGCTACAAGGCTTATCTTAGCAATGATCTCAAATGGACCCACATATCTGGAATCTAGCTTAGATGATTTTATAGAACTCTTAGTTGGCTTCACTCTCAAGAATACTCTGTCTCCCACAGAATATTCCCTCGATGTCCTTTTGAGGTCCACGTAGCTCTTTTGGCGATCTGTGGCCTCTTTCAGCTTTTGTTGAATCTTCTTTAGTTGTTCTTCCATTTCTTTTATCATTTTCGAATCGATCACTACCCGATATTCCAGATTATCCCAAGTTAAGGGAATTCTACATTGTCGCCCATATAGAGCTTCAAAAGGTGCCATGCCTAGTGATGCGTGGTAACTATTGTTATACATAAATTCTACTAGGTACAAGTAGTCTTCCCACTTTGAGTGTTGTTCCATGCAGTACATTCTCAACATATCCTCAAGCACTTGATTCACCCTCTCAGTCTGTCCATCTGTCTCAGGGTGGTAAGCAGTACTAATGTTCAACTTAGTCCCTAATGCTTGATGCATTGCTTACCAAAATTCTGAAGTAAAACGGGAGTCTCTATCAGATATTAGAACTTCTGGGAACCCATGTAGCCTCACCACTTCTCTAGAAAACTTACTTGCTACCATGGGCACGTCATCATGCACATTACCTGGTATAAAATGTGCGACTTTGGTTAGCTTATCCACAATCACTAAAATTGCATCATGTCTAAATCTTATTTTAGGCAATCCCGTTATAAAATCCATTGATACCACTTGCCACTTTTGTGCAGGTATCTCATGTGGATATAATTTTCTAGCTGGATGCAAATGTTTTGCCTTCACTTTTTGGTATTCTAAGCATTTGGCCACATAATTGATGATATATTTTTTCATACCTGGCCAAAAATAAGCTTTCTTTAAATTCTCATGCATTTTTGCCCCTCCCGGGTGCGTAGAATAAGGAGTGTTGTGAGCCTCTCTAAGGATTGTTTCCCTTAAAATTCCTGAATTAGGTACAACCAATCTATTCCTGAAGAATAGCAGATCATTCTTGATCACATATTCTGCATCCTTACCCAACTTCTATCTATCTTGTCCAATGCAGGATTGGAAAAATTCATCTTTTCCTTGCCATTATTTTATTTGATCCAGCAGATCATATTGGCATTTTGTCATGGCGGTAATATGCCCTCTCCTACTTAAAGCATCGGTGACCTTATTCTCCTTACCCTTAATGTACTCAATGCCAAAATCATACTTCACAAGAAACTCTATCCACCGTCATTTCTTGACATTCAATAAAGGTTGGGTGAATATATACTTTAAACTCTGATGGTCTATCTTTAATTCAAATGGTCTCCCCAACAAATAATGTCACCAAAATTTTAGTGCATGCACTACCACTGCCAACTCTAAATCATGAGTGGCATAGTTGACTTCATGCCTCTTGAGCTTTCTGGACTCATAAGCAATAACCGCACCATCCTAGGTTAAGATCCCACCTAACCCTTCGATCGATGCATCAGTACAAACTATAAACTACTTATTAGGATCTAGTAATTACAGTATTGGTGTTGTCATCAGCTTTTCCTTCAAAACTTGAAAAGCCTTTTCACACTGCTCTGTCCACTTGAAGCCTTTCCCTTTTCTCTGAAGGTTTGTAATGGGTTGAGAAATTCTTGAGAATCCCTTGACGAACCTTCTATAATATCCTATAATCCCCATAAAACTTTACACCTCTGAAACATTAGTAGGTGTTGGCCAATCAATGATTGCTTCAATTTTCTTGGGGTCTACTACAATTCCTTCTATAGAAACAATATGCCCTAGATATTGCACTTGTGGAGTATAAAACTCACACTTGGTTAATTTTCCATATAATTGATTCTTTCTAAGAATTGCAAGTACTATCCGCATGTGCTCATCATGCTCTTCCTTGCTTTTGGAGTAAATCAAAATGTCATCCAAAAATACGAGTACAAACTTATCCATTTGTTCTCTAAAGATGTTATTCATGAGATTCATGAATGCGGATGGGGCATTGGTTAGCCCAAAAGGTAAGACAATAAATTCAAAATATCCATACCTTGTTCTAAAAGTTGTCTTAGAAGTATCTTCCTCTCGAATCCTTAGCTGATGATATCCAGATCTCAAATATATCTTAGAAAAGATAGTTGCTCCTTTCAATTGATCAAAAAAATCATCAATCCTTGGTAATGAATACCTATTCTTGATAGTAACCTTGTTCAACATTTGATAGTCTATGCACATCCTTAAGGTTCCATATTTATTTTTAACAAACAAAATAGGAGCTCCCTAGGGTGACACACTAGGTTTGATCAACCATTTTTCAAGCAAATCTTGAAGTTGCATTTTGAGCTCCTACAACTCTATAGGTGTCATTCTATAAGGTGACCTAGCAATTGGTGCTGCTCCTGGTAATAACTCAATTGAGAAGTCAAATTCCCTTCGAGGAGGTAATCCAGGGAGATCCTCAGGGAAAACATCTTTAAATGCTCCCAACACCAGGTATTGTTGGAATAGGTCAGATCCCTTCTCTGATGCTTCTATCCTATTCATCTTAACCATAAATATCATTCCCTTATTTCTAATAACCTTCTTAATATGCATTGTAGACAATAGATGCGGCTTGACTTCCTTTCATCCACACCTAACTCTAATCCTTTGATTAGATTCATCCAAAAATTCCACCCATCTCTCTTCAAAATTTAAAAGAGCCTTGTGCACTTTTAACCAATCAACTCCTAAAATAATGTCAAACGCATGCAAAGGCACCACATACAGATGCCAGTTGATCTTTCCCTGAGATAAGGAAATGTGGGAGTCAAAGAGACATTGATTAACATGATGGGTTTGCCCTGATCCATACTCTACCTTCCAATATTTGGCCAAGAATCCAGGTCTAACAGGCAAATCCCTCACTAATCTAGATGAGATAAAACTATCTGTTGACCCACTATCAACTAAAACTTGCACATTTTTATCAAAAAATTTACCATGCAATAAGAAAGGAGTAATCTGACCATTGAGTTCAGAACTACCTGTGGCCACATAGATCCTGTGGCTAGCTTCTTCTAGGGTTTTTGGTGGTAGGTCAGCCCTGTGAGGACACTTGTTAGCATAATGAGCCCCTTTGCACACCCAACACCCACCTGGTGGAGCTCTATTTCCCTTGTTAATGCTTTCATTTCTATTCGCAGATAGAGTTTCCCTATCCTTTCCTTGAATTGCTATCTTTTGGTCCTACCTCCTGGAAAATTCTTTAGCATCCTTCTTGAATTTACCATCTCGATAATTGGATCTATTTTTGCCTCCTTGCTTGTTCTGATCTCCTCCTTTGGGTTTCTTATTCTGTTCCTTCTCCCATTTCATAAATCCTACACTTTTTCATTTCTTGAGTTCATCTTTTTCCTTCTCAGATATCTTTTGGTAGTTAAAATATGCCTTTCTTGTTTCCTGATTAGCTTCCTCTTTTCTTTCTAGATCAAAGGCAATTGGAAAATTGATAGGATTATGCATGTTTACCACCGTCATGATTCTAGGATGTAATCCCAGAATAAATTTCTGTGTTTTCATTTCTTCATTGCTTTCATATTGGGAAGCATATTTCAATAGTTGAATAAAATTTTGATGGTATTCACGTACCATCATACTTTCCTACCTCAAATTTGAGAAGTCCCCAAATTTCTCAATATAATATTGCTTTGTCAAGAATCTATCCCTGAATTCCTTGACAAACTCCTCCCATTTGAGGTCAGCAGCTTCCACTCTATGCCCTTTCTTATATGACTTCCACCAGTCCAGGGCTATTTCTATCATGTTCATTACTACCAAAGCAGTCTTGGATTCAGAGGATAGGACTACTAGAGAAAAGTAGGACTCTAGTTCACTCAACCAATTTTTGGCTGATTCACCATCGCCCTTACCATAAAACTTAGTTATTACTACCTTTCTTAGATTTTTATCCAACTCCTTACTCACCCTTGCCCTTCCAGCACTAGATCTCTCTGGTTCCCTTGATTCTTCCATTGACCTTTCAAAACCACCTCCTCATCCATTAGTTAAGTCTTCTATGACCCATTATTGTTGGACAATAAATTCTTGTTGTTGGGCCATGTGAGTCTTTTGTTGGGCCATCTCTTCTCTTTGGTAGTCCATATGAGTTTATAGTAACTGTACCACTTTAGCGAGGTTTCCTACCTCCACACTGGTCTCACTCTCACTATGGGAAATCTCATTAACCCTTCTTTCATGTTGAGGTCCTTTTTACCTTAGATTTTTTTGTGGCCTCCTTACAGGTCTTTCGATGTCTTCCTCCTCCCTGCCTCCCACAGGATTTCTTGAGGATCCACCTCGCAACAACCGTGCCATTCAACCTATAGGTGAAAGAAGTAGTGTATTATTTTATCTTATCTAATCTTAACTCATTAATCAAAATCTACAACTTAAATATCTTTTGCTTTGATACCATATGTAACAACCCAGAACCATCATCAAATTTGGTTGTCCAAAGAAAAAAAAGTAGGAATAGAAAGTTATTTTTTTAAAATAGTTAAACTTTCTAAGAACACCTAATAGTTGAGGAATTAAACTTGACTAATTTATTTTTTAATCATCCAAGCGAATTTTAATCATACATAACACAGATATAACCACCACATTTTGTTGGCAATTTTGGGTTTGAGATCCTAGCTTCTTGTCTATGAGTTGTCATTGATGTCAAAAGGAAATGGCATTAATGTTAAGAGGATGTGTTGGCTTCAAAGGTGGAAGATTCCAAGAGAATATTTTTAAGAGAATCCGGAGAGATTCCATTGGCAAGGGTTTTTCATTAAAACCAAACCGGTTTTTATTAAAACCAAGTTGGATAGGGTTTTTATTAAAACCAATGGAGGTTCTCTTTATTATTTATTTAATTATTATTTAAAACCCTTCAAGGTTTTAATTAATTAATTATTTAATTAATTAAGGGAGAAATTATTTTTAATTTATTAAAAATACTTAAAGGTTTTTAAACCTTTTTTTATTCTTAATTTATTAAAATTATTTAAGGGTTTTTAAACCCTTTTTGAAAAGACTTTTGATTAATTTCGAAATGGTCTTTATTTTCGCCGACGTCAAGGTGTCTTCGAAGAGACTATTTATTCTCCAACTCCTAAGGTTGGAAGGCTAATGAATTCGAAATTCCCCGAATGCAATTTGCGGTGTTTGTGCTCTGTATTCGCTGCGATCGAAGGAAGACTTAGAAGCACGTGCGGTTGAAAAGTCTTCGGGAGTTTTTTTCGAGGGTGAAGTGGAGGGAAGTTCACTTGTGAACTTCGTAGCCCGCATGGGCTAGTGGCAGCGAAGGCTGCTGTTGGGCGTTGCATTGGCGGAGGTCACCGTTTCGAGTCTCGCGGGGGTGCTTTGCTAGAGTAACACACGTTTTTATTAAAACGTCTTTATGCCATGAAATTCGGAGTTTCTTGGACAACGATTTATAAGGTGTGATTAAATTTTATGAGTTTTGGCTTTTGTGATTAGCATTGAATAAAAGCTTAGGAGAAATAAGGGCATATTTCTTTGGATGTATTTTTAAGATTATTCTTTGCTATGCTAAAATTAAAAATGGAGGTATAAGGTGTGAGTCTGTGATTGTTGATTTATTGGCATGTTATGGTGGTTGTGTTTAAAGAAGTGGAGCTAAAAGGTGTAATAAAGGAAGTTTATATTATTGCTCATTTCTTTTTATTCTAACCCTAACTTGGTTGGAAGTTTGAGAGTTGTGTGTGGTGACAAGTTGAAGGTTCAATTATCTTCTACTCCAATAAGGTATGGGCACATTCTTCTTATGAGTATGATTGGTGTATGTTTTCTGAAATAAGGTTGGAGTGAAAAGGTATTCTACTAGGTATCCTTTGGCTAGGTGTAAATCCTATTTTCTGGTTTGTTGAAGACTACTTATGCATTGTTATCCTTAAGGAGAGTTTTTGGTGAATGCATAATTTCTGGTTTGAGATAGTGGAAGCTTTGTGCACTAGGGTTTATATTTGTGAGTCTAGCTACTTGCATTGAGTTGGTGGAACCCTTGGTTGGCTGTTTTGAGTTTGATGGTTGAGTTGCTTCCATAGAGGTTGTTTGATCAAGTTATTGCTTTACTTGATTCATGATATTGGGCTTACTCCATTGAGTTGATTTGAGCAAGTTATTCTTTGCATTTGGTGATATTGTGTTGGTGGCTGTTTTGTTCAAATATCTTTGGAGGGAAAAGGATTTCTACTTGTTTCCTTTTCTTGTGATGATTGGTTGAATGCTTCAAGGTTGATGTTGAGTTGAATGGTGTTGTTTGATTAAGCCTTGTTGATAAGCATTGTTGTTGAAGCCCTATTTGGTTGTGAAAGAGTATTTGGTTGTGAAAGATTGATTGGTTGAGAAAAGTTATTTGGTTGTGGAAAGAACATGAGTATCATTGTTATATGAGATCTTGCATGGTTGGCAATTGTTGGGTTGTGTTTCATGTTCTTGATAAATGCAAACTTCATTCTATCTTATTCTTCTGAGATTGAGTTGAGGTTGATTTGAGTTGAGTTTTGAGATTGGGATTTAAGTATAGAACATATTGAGTCTCTAACAATTCTCTTTATGCTTCTATGAGTTTGAAAAATCACATTGGGTCTCTAACAATTCTCTTTGTGATTTCCTACTAAGAAAGTTTTTCTTGGTGAGCTTGCTGAGTTTTTGGACGAGGTTCCAGTGGGGACTTGTGAGTTTTGGAGGACTTGTGAGCTGATTTGGACAGGTTCTAGTGAGGACTTGTGAGCTGATTTGGACAGGTCCTAGCAGAGGACTTGTATGCTGATTTTGACAGGTCCTAGTAGAGGACTTGAGGACAGAGTTGCATTGGTTCTATGAGAAGAACCTGAGGACAGATTTGGCAAGTCTTTGAGAAGGCTTGTATGCAGAGGATTGATTTGTTCAAGAGTTGGACAGATCTGATAGACAGAGGAAGACTTGTACTAGACCGATTGACTGTGTTTGGTACAAGTTCTTTGAGCTGTTGTGGACGTGATCATAGAAGGCGAAGGTCTCTTAGGCTAAGCATTGAGGACAGGAGGTCTTCGGTGGAAAGGAGTTCCACGTGTTGGCAAGAGGTAGAGGCAGTTGATCTTTTGAGGGATCATTTCCAGAGCGAGGGGAAGGTATCTCCTTTGAGCAGAGGCTCATAAATTTTGATTGGGGGAAGGTATCTCCTTTGAGAAGAGGCTCATAAATTTTGATTGGGGGAAGGTATCTCCTTTGGGCCGAGGCTCATAAACATTGTAATTGGGAAGGATTCCCAAAGAACTTTGAGATAACTTTTAGAGAAAAGTTTTGTGGATGTAGCCTGACCATTACGGGTGAACCACGTTAAAATTGGTGTCACTTTGTGGATGATATTGTGCATTGCTTTGATATTGCTTTGGGTATATTGCTTTACTATTTTGAAGTATAAAGGAAAAAGTAAAAAGAGGTCTTATCTTGTTCACCCCCCCTCTCAGTATAAGCTTGTGTTCTTCAATTGGTATCAGAGCAGGTGCCTTCGAAAAGTTTAACAGCTTGAAGGAAAAGCTAGTAAAGAACACAATGGATCATTCAAGTGGCAATGCAGCACCTATTCTTGATGGGTCAGATTTTGGTCTTTGGAGTGCAAGGATGAAGGTTCATCTAATGGCACTTGGGAATGAGGTTTGGGAAGTGATTGAAGATGAGTACACTATTCCTGAACATGGTCCTAATACTAAAGAAGAAAGGCTCCTACATCACAACAATTCAAAAGCAATGAATGCAATCCTGAAAGGCTTACAGAAAGCAGATCTCACCAAAGTGATTCAACTTGCAAGACAACTAGTGAAATGTGGAAACGAGTTGAAGGTGGTTCATACGGGTGATACAAATGTCAGAAAGGCCAAGTTGAGACACTTCAAAGGTATGTTTGAACAACTCAAGATGAATGATGATGAAAATATTAGTGACTACATGCTTCGTATGGATGAGGTTGTTAACTCCATGAAAGACTTAGGTCTTGAGCTTGCTGAAAATGATGTTTGTGATAAGATTTTAAGATCTCTTCCTAATAGATTTAGTGAAAATATTTCTGCTATTGAGGAAGCTAAAGATTTGGATAAGTTGAAAAAGGATGAGCTCCATAGTATACTTGCGGCATTTGAGTTGAGAACTCAAGTGAAGGTTGATGTCAAGAAAGAGGCGACTTTCAAGGCTACCAAGAATTCCAAGGGTAAACAACTTCAAGATAGTGATGAGTCTTCTAGTGATGAAGAGGCATATTACAGCAAGAAAGGCAAGTTCTCTAGAAAGCACAAAAGTATGAAAAATATAAGATGTTTCAATTGTGGAAAGTTTGGTCATTATGCTACTGATCTGTCTTGTTCCCAAGAATGAAAGTGATGAAGATAAACAGGATTCTAAGAGCAAGGATTCTGAAAAGCACAAGCATCATGGGAAAAACAAAGATGAGCACAACAATCAAGGAAAGAGGTATTCTCACAAGCACAAGAAGAGTTTCTACCTAGACAAAGCAAGTAAGTGTTCTAGTAGTGATAGTGAAAGTTCTTCAAGTGATAATGAAAATGAGATGTTGTTCATATCAGAAAAAGAGGAAGAACCGAAACATAGATTCATTATCATGAAATGTCTTAGATGTGGAAATTTTGGTCACCTTGAGGATGATTGCACAAATAATGATTTGGTTTCTAGTATGTATGAGGATGCTTCAGAAAACTATAAGGAAGATGCATGTATGGTTTTTGAAAAGGGTAGCACCTCTAGTGATAAGAAATCTGAAAAAGGCTTTGATGATTCAAAAAGCAAACAAATAGAGGAAGATATAGAGGAAGGTGAAGTAGATCTTGAAGGTGAACTTATTAGTGCTCTTAGTGCTTTGAAAAAGGAAAGAAAGAAGAATGCTAGACTCAAGGATAAGTTAGATGAATGTTGTATGGAGAGAGATGATCTTATAGAAAGTCTTGACTTCTCTATGGCTAAGACACAAGAACTCAAGGATGAGTTAGAGTCTAAGGTTCTTGAGTATAGTGAGTTAGAACAGAAAATGGCTTCTTTGAAAGAGGAAACTAAAGAGTACAAGGATAAGCTTTACGAGGTTTCAAGATAGCTCCAAAAAGGTTAAGTCACTCATCAAAGGTCAAAGAAAGACAACGGATAAAACAGGCCTTGGTTTTGTTAAGCCACACAAGGAACAAGTTGGAGAGTCTAGTAAGAGACTCCAAAAGGAAGAGAGTTCTGATGAGGAAAGTATTTCAGAAAAGGAGTCCTTGAATGATAGATGCACAGAAATAGAAAACAGAATTCAGAATGAGAAGAAGAAGTTTTCAGAACCTAAGAGGTCAATTAAAGGAAAGTTTCAAGGCAGATGTTTTGCTTGTCACGGGTTTGGTCACATGGCTTCACATTGCATGGCTCAAGTGAAGGAGGTAAATGACAGTTTCAGAAGTGCTAGTTACTTTCAAGGGTATTGCTACTCTTGTCAATAGTTTGGGCACAAGGCAGTTTATTGCAAGGCAAATAACAGGAACAGGTTTGGCCAGAACAGGTTTGGTCAGAACAGGTTTGGTCAGAATAGGTTTGGTCAGAACTGGTGGATTCAAAGATCAGGTTTACCTCAGAGAAACAACATCGTCAAGTGTTTCAAGTGCAACAATGAAGGTCACATAATCAGACAGTGTAGAGCTGAAATTCCAGAATACAGGAACAGGAACAGTGGCATGATCAGGTCCAAGGATCAAGGCATGGACAAGAACGAGGGATGAGAACAAGAACAAGAACAGTGACGGGAACAGGAATATGGACAAAGAGTTCAATAAAAGGCCCGGCAAGGAAGTTATAGACGCTGATGATGATCAGTGCCTAATGGGAGTTTTACTCCCACCCAAGAATTAATCACCTCATCGGGAGGTGGGGGAGGGACTAAGCTAAGAGGCTCATTCTTAGTCCCGAGCCCCAAAGGTGACCCTTTGCCATTGATGACAAAGGGGGAGAGATTTGAGTAAGGGGGAGAGCCTCAAGACAGGGGGAGCTATTTATGTTGAGTTTCTGTGTTGTTGAGAAGCATGGTTTGCCATCAATGACAAAGGGGGAGATTGTTGGCAATTTTGGGTTTGAGATCCTAGCTTCTTGTCTATGAGTTGTCATTGATGTCAAAAGGAAATGGCATTAATGTTAAGAGGATGTGTTGGCTTCAAAGGTGGAAGATTCCAAGAGAATATTTTTAAGAGAATCCGGAGAGATTCCATTGGCAAGGGTTTTTCATTAAAACCAAACCGGTTTTTATTAAAACCAAGTTGGATAGGGTTTTTATTAAAACCAATGGAGGTTCTCTTTATTATTTATTTAATTATTATTTAAAACCCTTCAAGGTTTTAATTAATTAATTATTTAATTAATTAAGGGAGAAATTATTTTTAATTTATTAAAAATACTTAAAGGTTTTTAAACCTTTTTTTATTCTTAATTTATTAAAATTATTTAAGGGTTTTTAAACCCTTTTTGAAAAGACTTTTGATTAATTTCGAAATGGTCTTTATTTTCGCCGACGTCAAGGTGTCTTCGAAGAGACTATTTATTCTCCAACTCCTAAGGTTGGAAGGCTAATTAATTCGAAATTCCTCGAATGCAATTTGCGGTGTTTGTGCTCTGTATTCGCTGCGATCGAAGGAAGACTTAGAAGCACGTGCGGTTGAAAAGTCTTCGGGAGTTTTTTTCGAGGGTGAAGTGGAGGGAAGTTCACTTGTGAACTTCGTAGCCCGCGTGGGCTAGTGGCAGCGAAGGCTGTTGTTGGGCGCTGCATTGGCGGAGGTCACCGTTTCGAGTCTCGTGGGGGTGCTTTGCTAGAGTAACACACGTTTTTATTAAAACGTCTTTATGCCATGAAATTCGAAGTTTCTTGGACAACGATTTATAAGGTGTGATTAAATTTTATGAGTTTTGGCTTTTGTGATTAGCATTGAATAAAATCTTAGGAGAAATAAGGGCATATTTCTTTGGATGTATTTTTAAGATTATTCTTTGCTATGCTAAAATTAAAAATGGAGGTATAAGGTGTGAGTCTGTGATTGTTGATTTATTGGCATGTTATGGTGGTTGTGTTTAAAGAAGTGGAGCTAAAAGGTGTAATAAAGGAAGTTTATATTATTGCTCATTTCTTTTTATTCTAACCCTAACTTGGTTGGAAGTTTGAGAGTTGTGTGTGGTGACAGCTTGAAGGTTCAATTATCTTCTACTCCAATAAGGTATGGGCACATTCTTCTTATGAGTATGATTGGTGTATGTTTTCTGAAATAAGGTTGGAGTGAAAAGGTATTCTACTAGGTATCCTTTGGCTAGGTGTAAATCCTATTTTCTGGTTTGTTGAAGACTACTTATGCATTGTTATCCTTAAGGAGAGTTTTTGGTGAATGCATAATTTCTGGTTTGAGATAGTGGAAGCTTTGTGCACTAGGGTTTATATTTGTGAGTCTAGCTACTTGCATTGAGTTGGTGGAACCCTTGGTTGGCTGTTTTGAGTTTGATGGTTGAGTTGCTTCCATAGAGGTTGTTTGATCAAGTTATTGCTTTACTTGATTCATGATATTGGGCTTACTCCATTGAGTTGATTTGAGCAAGTTATTCTTTGCATTTGGTGATATTGTGTTGGTGGCTGTTTTGTTCAAATATCTTTGGAGGGAAAAGGATTTCTACTTGTTTCCTTTTCTTGTGATGATTGGTTGAATGCTTCAAGGTTGATGTTGAGTTGAATGGTGTTGTTTGATTAAGCCTTGTTGATAAGCATTGTTGTTGAAGCCCTATTTGGTTGTGAAAGAGTATTTGGTTGTGAAAGATTGATTGGTTGAGAAAAGTTATTTGGTTGTGGAAAGAACATGAGTATCATTGTTATATGAGATCTTGCATGGTTGGCAATTGTTGGGTTGTGTTTCATGTTCTTGATAAATGCAAACTTCATTCTATCTTATTCTTTGAGATTGAGTTGAGGTTGATTTGAGTTGAGTTTTGAGATTGGGAGTTAAGTATAGAACATATTGAGTCTCTAACAATTCTCTTTATGCTTCTATGAGTTTGACAAATCACATTGGGTCTCTAACAATTCACTTTGTGATTTCCTACTAAGAAAGTTTTTCTTGGTGAGCTTGCTGAGTTTTTGGACAGGTTCAGTGGGGACTTGTGAGCAATTTTGGAAGGTTCGGTGGGGACTTGTGAGCAGTTTTGGACAGGTTCTGGTGGGGACTTGTGAGCTGATTTGGACAGGTCCTAGCAGAGGACTTGTATGCTGATTTTGATAGGTCCTAGCAGAGGACTTGAGGACAGAGTTGCATTGGTTCTATGAGAAGAACCTGAGGACAGATTTGGCAAGTCTTTGAGAAGGCTTGTATGCGAGAGATTGATTTGTTCAAGAGTTGGACAGATCTGACAGACAGAGGAAGACTTGTACTAGACCGATCGACTATGTTTGGTACAGGTTGTTGAGCTGCTGTGGACGTGATCATAGAAGGCGAAGGTCTCTTAGGCTAAGCATTGAGGACAGGAGGTCTTCGATGGAAAGGAGTTCCACGTGTTGGCAAGAGGTAGAGGCGGTTGATCTTCGAGGGATCATTTCCAGAGCAGAGGGGAAGGTATCTCCTTTGAGCAGAGGCTCATAAATTTTGATTGGGGGAAGGTATCTCCTTTGAGGAGAGGCTCATAAATTCTGATTGGGGGAAGGTATCTCCTTTGGGCCGAGGCTCATAAACATTGTAATTGGGAAGGATTCCCAAAGAACTTTGAGATAACTTTTAGAGAAAAGTTTTGTGGACGTAGCCTGACCATTCCGGGTGAACCACGTTAAAATTGGTGTCACTTTGTGGATGATATTGTGCATTGCTTTGATATTGCTTTGGGTATATTGCTTTACTGTTTTGAAGTATAAAGGAAAAATTAAAAAGAGGTCTTATAATGTTCACCCCCCCTCTCAGTATAAGCTTGTGTTCTTCACATTTGAGTTCAAGACTACTATAGCCAGTCACCTAAGTGGACGAGATTGGCCTTATCCCATTGAATAACCACTTTGTGAATTCGATCATCCTCATTTATTATCCATGTTTTCTAGCATGAGGTTCAAACCATGGTTAGGGTTATCCTCTAGGGCCTATAACACCTAGAGGGGGATGCTTTCTTCTCTTTCCTCTTCATACTAAATCCTTCGATGATCTAGTCGACTTGTTTTTACTTAGCACAAAATATATCATCGTATTTATGTCTTCATGACTAACTGATGAATCCCATAATTCTAGAGATAGTTAGCACCATATCAATACCCTGACCTTGGACCTCATCACCTATACTCACTGTAACTCATAGTGGTTTATCCCATACCAAATCCTAAGGTTATTCTAGCTAAGTTCAATGAGTACATAATGAGCACTATGCTATCTGATACCAACCCAATAACGATGTCCTATACCACCCTTTTCAATCCCATCCTGACCAAGTCTTTTTGACCAATTCCATTAGAACTAGGTTGTCTCAAAGCCCATTATGTGCATTCCTGCACCTCAACATACTTGGATGTGCTTTTTTTTAGCTTTCTTAGCTTTACTATCCCTCTAAAGGTCTTTTAAAACTATTATATTATCAAGCTAATCTAAAATATGATAGTTTCTTTATCCTCAAGTCAACATATTTTGACTACGCAATAGAATATTATCATAACAAACTCTTACTTTAGACTATTTAAAACTATGCCAAGTTTTAACCCATTCAAGAACATAGTTGCCATTTCTAAACAACAATTGGCCTATTGTTCTCATAAATAATTAAAAGAAACCACCAGCTGCTTATACAAGTCTAGCTCCAAATAACTTTGTTCCTTTTTAGGTAAGTTGGTTATTCTTTTCTCATACAATTTAAAACTTCCTTACTATTTACATTTGAGGTATGATATTCACCAATTTACCTCCTCTATTGTTAATTTCCAATTGCCTCGCACCTTCCAGATTCTAAGTATTTATCAAATGAGTAATTATGACATCCAAGACAAGGGTTTCTAGCTTATATACTTTAGGCATTAAATTAAATATAATTCTCTTACTTATCCAGTTAACCATGATGCGTCATGAATTATTTTAACTTTGTTTAATATATATCACACACAAGTGGTTCTGATGTTGCAGCATACAAAAGATGAGTTTTGGAAAGCAGTAATTTTTTTTTTTAATTAAATAGAAATAGAGTTTCAATTCAAGCATGTATTTTATTTGACTACATAGTGAGCATATGAAGCACTACCAAATACAATTACATATTTTAATAAAAATAACATTACATAAGTCTTAATTCCTTATTTCAAGTTAAATACTACACACACTTACTACCTATGATAAGATTGTTCTCATTACAAAATTTTGTTTAAACACAACAAGTCTCAGGTGTTCATTTCCTATGATTCTGCTCTAGTTCTCAAGCTCAGACCAGGCAAGACTATATCTACCCACTACACAGATTATGACCTTCTTCCTATGGTAGCTATAGAATAATATTCCTTTCTACAGCTTTCGGTAGAGTATTTTCCATGTTCGCTCAGCTTGAAATTTTTTACCTCCATTCGATCAATAGACCATTCAAGGAAGGGTAGGATTCATCACCAAGGATCAAATATGGCTCCAATATTATGAACATGTAGATTTAATAAGTATAAATGCCATTATTCTGACATAGGCAGCAAACAAGAAAACTACTAGTCTTCCTTTCTCAAGATTTGACTAAGGGTTATGTCAAACATTTTCCTCTATTGCAAAATTACTACTTACACCAAGTAAAACTTCATGAAACCTACCATCGTTATCCAGAGAAATTTTCTAGTTCCCAAATAGGTGCAAGTTATAATTTTTCTCTTTTAATTTTATCCAAAAGAAGAGTGAGATTCTCACACAACATGCATCACCTCACTACTTTCAATACAAGACTCATAGCCACACAAAAATATGACAACATAATGTTTCATAACAATGCATTGATTCAAACATTATCAACACAACATAGCACCTTGTTTACTTTTAAATTTTTGTAATACTTTCCATAATACAAATTAATTCTATGTCATGATAGGGTTACACCTGTAGCTCTAATATTTCTTTCATTTTATCTTTGATAACTTAGCTACACGATAATATTTTACACAACAATATTTAAACTAGTATGGTAGTGTTACAACAATAGTTAATTTGGTTTCATTCACCATATAATCACACAACAATATAGTAAACAATTACACAACAAAACATCTACAAACATGGCAGTAAAACACCAACAATATCATTTCTTACGTTTACTATCTATCAACACAGTAACAGGTAATGTTTTACACGCTAAAACAAACATGTTATACATATCAAGCAAGCATGGAGATCACATACGAATCAAGAGAAGCTACCAAGGACTAACCTATTTTCTCGCACTTCCAAAATCATTATTCACTATTTCTCCAATCCATTCTACCTTGTTTTTCCCTATTCTCCTTCTTCGGTCTTTTTTTTTTCAAACCCCCCTTTTTTTTTTCTTCCCCACAATGATATGCAAAGGATTCACCGATTGTTCTTTCTTTTTCCTCCATGCATAGTTCCAGATGATGCTGAGCCTTCCACTTCTACATCATGCACTTACCAAAAAATCATGACCATTAAACCATTCACAATATTTTGCAACAAACATGGAGAGTGCATCCATCATGGGTGTTTTTAAAATAAACTTTAACTCTACCAACTATTTAATATTTCCTTTAATATTCTTGCAAAGCTATATGTGTAGTAGCGTAAACCATATTTTCACACTTTTAAAATAAAATAAGATTAAGAACATTACAACACATCTTCCTACATTTAAAAGTAATGTAATAATGGTATTTGTTAAGACTTCCATACCTATCATAATAAATTCACATATAAATAAAATATCATTTTAAATAATAAACTCTTATACCATAGCAAGCAACCATAGATGCATACATTTCCAATATAGTGGCTCCCATCATCATCACCACTTAAAACAACATTTCACGTTTCTTGCCATACTAGCAATATTTGAGTCAAATTAACCCACATAAATATGTAATATACAATGCACCTAAATGATATGCAAGTGCGAGTTTCCAGGTGCTCATGATTCGAATCATCACTTCCATGTCTCACCTTTTTTCCTTACTTATTTATGTTCATTGCCATTATGTAATTGTCCTATACTCATAGAATTCATCAGCAATACTAGGAATCATAGAAAAAGGTAACCGTACACATATTTTTTCTTTCATAAATCGTACAAGGAGGGTCATTACATAGATGAGTTCACAAGGTATAACATAGAAGAATGTATAAGAATGTAAGGTTCAAAATTTAAGGGTATAATTATAGTCTTGCTAGATTCTTGGGTTCTACTATTAAAGGCTCTTATGATGAGATCATATTTTTCAAGGTCTTATCCTCCTCTTCAAAGTCTTTGAATGAATTGAAGACTACAAATTTTTAAGGTGAATCCATTTTTGATAATAATTCTCTTGATAAATAAGTCACCCATGTAGCTTGTAATATAGAGGGGAGGTTCTCCATGCATCAATGATGGGGGAATTTCATCTTCATAAAAGTATATAGTTGCTTGATTTACTTCAAGGGATCCAACAACATTGGCAAGATTATTTGGTTGGATTTATTGAGATACAATTTTTTCACTAAATCATTTAAGCAAGGCTTCCCTAAGAGTAGAATTTTGGAGAAGTTCAAGGAGAGAAATTTTAGTAGGAGTATTAGCTAACTATTATTTAAGGTTAAATGTACCTTCAACTTGGATTTGAGGTTTTAGAAAAGAGGTATTTTTCAAAGGGATGATCCTTTTTGGCCCAAAGGACTAGAGGTAGTTGATAAGGTTGATTAGAGGATTGATATTTTTATCGGTGTCTAGTGGTTATACAAATGGAAGAAGAAATAATTCCTATCATACTTTGGTGAGGAGGTGGAACATTATGATAGAAAATATTATTGGTTGCCTTTTTCATGATTTGATAATGGATTTTATAATATTTCCATATCTTGATTGGATAAATTTTGAGGTCTAGGGACACCAAGAACAAGACAACCATTATGTAATAAGTCTTGAACAAGATGTTTAAGTCACTTAATTTTTTTGGTGGTATGGCCATCCACTCGATGAAACTCACAATGTTTATTTACATTGTACTAATAAATAGTAGTATCTGGAGCCCTGATTGGTGGAAAATCTATCATATTGGCATTTAATAATTATTTAAGGATACAAGGAAATAATTTATCTAGCTTGGTAAAGATTATCTTAGGATTTTGTGCTTGTTCAAAACTAGCTTTTGGGTAGGCATCATGGTGTTCATATTTTTGTTTTGATGATTGTCCATGATACCATCACCTACCACATGTTTATTATTATATTGGTATTTAGAGGATTTCTCTTCTTCTTTCTTTAGCTTTAGTTTTCCTCTCTTTATGAGGGTTGTTTCCATTGATATAGCTAAGTCCATGGGTTGTTCAAGATATATTATAGTTTTAGTTTCTAATTCATAAGAGATCTAATCTTGTAAGATGCTAATAAATATATCTAAACAATTATTGGAAGGGGAAGTAAATTGGAGTTTCCCTACTGGCTCACCTTTTTCTCAACATAGGTGGCAATGTGTTGGACAAACATTTTTACAAATTTTCCAAAAAATTAGGAAATGGCATGGTAGTTGATAATACCATTCCAAGGCAAAGCTAATAAGGCTTTTAGGGAAAAATTTTTAGAAGCATAATGTCATCACAAACAATATCATGACAGGTAGGTAGAATACCCTGAAATATTCAATAGGGTCTAGTATACCACGATACATAGGTAGTTTGAGTGGTTGAAAATTATAAGGATATGGATGACTTGCTATTATAGGATCTAAGGGTTGATTACACGTCTTTATAGGAATATGTGTAACTAGGTGCTTGAATTATGTCCATATTAAACAAGTTGTTTTATCATGGTGGCTAAACTTTGAAACTCAAGGTCACAATTAGGAGGTTGTAGAACCAAGGATGTTTTGTGGGGTAAGGTTGTGATATGTGCAGATTTATTCTAGAATTATTTGGAGGTTTATTTTATGTGTTAGAGAAGGTTTTATTTGGATTGAGAGAAAAAATATTATAGGGATTATAGGATGGTTTGGAGCGAGGAAGATGATGTATATTTGTTGATTGAGGCATAGAATAATTAATATTGATTTTTTTTGGTTCAAAAAATGTTGGGATACAAGTGGGATTATTTATGATGGGAGGAATTTGAGGTATGACACCACCTATATTTGTAGTAGTTTTTATAGCATTAACATAACTTATAGTGGTTGTGTTGGGATTAAGGACATGTTGATCAAGATTAACATTTGTAGGAGGTTGATTGTACAAAGGATTGATATTTACATTTGATTGATGTAGTGACATAAAACTAGAATTATGAATTGTGGGTAGACTAGAAGGTCCTCTTTTATCAAAAATAATTTTTCTTTATAAGGATTTTGACATGATCTGTTTGTTGTGCCTTAGGAAATATATCTTTTGATTCATGGAGTTAAAATATAATATTCCTTGTGCATCTTCTCTATGCATAATAGATCCTATGAATTGATGTATCACCATTTTATTATTCAAAAATAGGCTTTTATTTATAAACTAATTCCTTATTATCATCCCAAATGGGAGGTTGATTTGGGTATATGATTTTATTTCCACTATGGAGATTGTAATCCTTATGATCCATGTGATTTTAACTTAATTAATTAAAGTTGTGAATAATAGAAAGGAATCTTGATATATCCTATTGATATACCTTAGGAGGGTCTCTCAATATACCTAAACCTATATAATATGCATGCTATCAAAATATGCCTATAGGTACATGGAAGAAGATCAATCCCTTTATACACAACTATACATGAGGGTAGACCTTGAGGCACATGGATGAGGAATAATATGAGGATCAACCACACCCAAATACATAGCCAAGGATAATATGAGAGAAAAGTTATCATTGTTAATATTGATTAAGTGAGCTAATCTACATAAGTGATATTTAGTGACCTTATTTAAGTTTGAATTTTTTTTATCTTTTTAATTAAATGATAATTTAAAATATAAGGGTATGTTTCACATTGGGTTCACCAAATATGTAGACCTATCATGAGAGATCAAGGATTCGTAAGGCTAAACCTCACATGGGGAAGATCTACTCTTCATGTCAAGGTTCTTGTTTCAAGTTTGATGAGTTCTTTAAGAATAAACTTAAGTTTGTTTTGGAAACTAAGTGCTAAAATATGAAATAACTTAGGACTTAAAATGCATATGATAATGATTTATAAAAAATATCTATCATTGATATGATTTTCTCTTTCGATGAAGACTATTCCCAAGTTACAAGAAAATAAACTTTTATTTTGAGGCAAGGGTGGAAGGAAAATACAATACAAAAAGTAGCCTAATCGAATTCTACTTGCAATTCCATTTTTATTCCTAAGTAAACAGAGGAGATAACAAAATCAAAGGAGAGCTAACCTAATGTTCTTTGATGCCCTTTTCTTCTTTAAATGCTCCCCAAAAAAGGGATAAAGTAGAGAAAAAGCAACAAACATATGAGAGAAATAGAATCAAATTACAAAATAAATGACCTAATCTAGTGCCTAAAGCAAAACCACACTCTATGTTTACAATATATAATTTTATGATATCACATCTCTTTGAGTCAAGCTATGATTCTGCAATACCTACAAGGATAGATAAAACCTTGGCAAGTAGATTAGATTCTTGGGGGTCTTCTTAGATAGGGAAATTATGAGCTTCCTTATTTGAGAGCTAGACCCAAGGTCCATTTAGCTAACAAAAATTATTGCATAAAATTTGACCAAATAGGTATGCAGAGCAAAATTGCACTTGGCTAAGGAAAGCTATTGTTTATGTTTGAAAATAGAGTGCCAAGGAATGAACTACTATTTGGTTGAAGCAAAGAAATGACAATAGTTTATGAGGGGAAAAATAATGCCTTACAAATATTAGCCACAATTCTACCTATGTGCAGATTGCAGGTAACAAACCAAATGAACAAGGTGATAGTCTTTTGATTTTGGACTAAGGATAATCAAGAGGGAGTAGGGTTTTTTATCAATCGATATCATGTAAAAACATTCAAAATAATACAACATAATAATGAAAGAGTGTATTTTTACCTATGAAGAAAGAATGGAAGAACATCAACAAAATAATGAGTCTTAATACAAAGAGAGGATTCCTAGGGGTGAATATAGGAAGTAGGAATAGGTGATAATAGCTAATAAAAGGTGGACCTTTATCCCTAATCCTCTGGCCAAAGAATCATGCCTTAAGATAATGAGTTGTTTTGCCTATAGAAACCCCTAAAATAGGAGAAGCCTAATTACTGCTTCCAATATTAATTAGGCAAAGTAGCAAAGTTTGAAAAACTATTCTCTACAACAGTAAGAGAAATAACAACAAAGTTAAGATACTAAAATTCTAATACTATGAATAATGAAAGCAAAAAAAGAGAGGATATGTTAGCTATTCAAAATGAAATTATAAAATGCAAAAAAGGATACAAGTAAAGGATGATAACAACCAAGGTGAGATATACTTCTCTCCTAACTAATCAAGATCTCCTCCAATACTTCAAGCAAGAGCACCATGCAAACTTGAACAAGAGAACAAATTGAGGAAACAAAGAGCCAGAGTTTCTCTATATAAATATTACTTGCTTGGAATGATATCCTAAGGCCTCAAATTTATATATTTTTAGTCCCTAGGGAGAGGATCTTGGAGAATTTATGCTTGATGGGAGAATTAGACAATGTTTTTTTAATTTAAATTATTGAATGGTAAGGCAATTCCAAAAATGGTTGCCTAGGAAGATGAGTGCAGTTAGTAGGTCATTGAGGGGGATGGCACCATAAATGGCCCAAATATCAAGGGGGGTGGAGGATCCAATATTTTTAGTCCTTGAAATTGAAGTATAGAATCATGTGTTGACCTATGATGCTACAATTTTGTGGATGTGACCATTAGGGGTCACTTGGGTAGGGAAGGAGAGATGCTTCAAAATTTGTATAGGAATTTGAAGAGTGCATAATCGTACCTTTGTTTAGAAATTCATAGTTTAACTTGAACAAAAAAAACATTTGGTAACTAAGGATGGTTTGGCCAAATTGCACTTTTGTAGGTTCTATAAGTAATTGGGGTAAATTGCACAAACTGGGTGGTCCAATTTTGGGTTACACTAGGTCAACTTTTATAGTTCGAAAATCAGATATATAATCTTCAACAATATTTAAATATAAAATTTTGAGATTGGAGAGCTCTATATCTATTTTGTTATCTTCACTAGCACTTACTTTTCCATAGAGATCTTGTAAAGGTTGTCCACAAATAAATAGGATCATTTGTATTTCTAATTTAGTGTTGGTATTTTAAGCCTCACTACCATAAAATATTGTAGGTCCCAATATAAAGAAGGCATAATATTAAAGTTCAAAATAATAATAAAGAGTCTAACCAACATTGGTTTTTGGCTAGTATTATTTGGTTGTGGCATATTATCCCCAATATTTCATTCTTTTTTTGGTTGGTCATCCAAAATAGAAATTTAACCATTGACAATCTGATCATCTATGGCTTGGTTATCCCTAATCGGTGCTATCTATATCAATATGTTTGGGAGTCAGTCATTCATATTTTCCTCAAGTTTCCCTTATCCTCCAAAGTGTTTATTTTCCTCTTCTCTATGTTTAGCATCGATTGGATTCTCCCTAACCCTGTTCTTGACCTGTGTGTCCAATGGCCAAACCCTTTTAAACACTTCCATATCAAACCCATGTGGTCCTTTTTTTTGCCCCATTTCTTATGATAAATTTAGCTTGAAAGGAACAATAGAGCTTTTTGTGACTCTTCTAGAGACCCGATATCTATTTTCTCTAGGGTCCTCTCTACTACCTTTGAGAATGCTAACCTTATCTCTTCTTATAATCATCCTTGTCATGGGATTTATTCTAGGTTGGTTGTATCTTTCAATATTTATTTTGGACCTCCCAGGTAGGATTCCACAAGTGTGGATAGATCAAGGGTATCTTGGTCACCGCCCCCTCATGGTGGTTCAACCTCAAATTCGATGGTGTGTCCAAAGGAAAATGGAAAAATATGGTTGTGGAGGTATTGTTAGAGATAATCATGTCAGGATCATCTTGGTGTATGTTGATAACATCAGTGTTTAGACTAATAATATGGTTGAAGCTAGAGCTTTATTCCAAGGATTATTAGTATTGCAATGCCTTTAGATTCAAAACATCATTACTAAAGGGGATTCTCTAAACACCATAAACTATCTCAAAGTATCTCAACCCCCTGCTTGGTGCATCTCTAATCTAATCAAAGAATATTCTTCGCAGATATGAAAATATCATCATTCAACATGTCTTAAGAGAATGCAATAGAGCTACAGACATCATGGCTAATATTAGATTGGTTGATAAATTCTTGTATATCTAGGTTAGCAAATTTTTGTAGGGTTTTCTCGACACATGTATCACCAATGATTTATCCACTTATTTTTAATTATAGTGGGTTATTGTTGGTCAAATATCTGCCTAATCATACAAAATTGTATTTGTGCACCCTAGACACGACCAACATTGAAATATTTAAGGAAAGAGATGTCCCCCGTGTCAATATCCAGAGAGGGCTGGTTCCCTTACTAATTCTAAAATGGTTGAAGACTAAGGATCCAGGAAATAAATCAGAAAATGCATAAAGAAATGGGAAATATGGCCACAGTCCAACTATGTAGGATGGGAATAGATTGATAGCAAGAATTCACACCAATCTGAAAATAGCATGCAAATAGATGATCAAACAGTAGAATTTCCATACAACTTCGCACATGTACTCTTCAGATCAACACTCCAACACTCACTCTCTCACTTGCAATATTTAAATCCAACTTGTAGAATTTAAATCTGACAACAAATAATAAACTTAACTATGTAAAATAAGTGCATAATATATAAGACCACAATACACCAAGTCATTTGCAAATCCAACTATTTTTAATTCACTATTACTACAGAGAACTTGAAGTGTTTTCTCGCAGGAAGATCTATTTTTTCCAACCCCTTACAATGCAATTTTTCTTAGTATTTATAGAGGTTTGCACCTCTTTCATTGAATACATCAAATGAGTCATCATTTCTTGTAAATCTTCTTTTGGTAGACACGATCCTGAAAATGGTTTGAGATGATAGCATTCAGGCACCGTAGCATTAAATTTGAGTCACCTTCATCTTCTTAGAAATCAAACACGAACTTCAAAAATTTACTCCATATTCAATTTGCTTTGGAGAGGGAGTAAAACCTTCAAGAAGATGTTCTTGAAAATAACAAAAATGCTTCCACTTCATCACCAACATTAAATTGCAGCAGTTACCCGAAGAAAATATTCAACTAGAAAAATCAAGCTCTAAAATTGCCTAAGATGATGGCAATTAATAATTAAAATTTACCTCATTTAATTCTACTCATGCCTCTAAATAAATTTAATCACATGTGCTAAAAAATAAACAACATTCACCTTCAAAATATCTTCGCCACATCTATCATGATGTTCGCCTCTTTTACCTAAGTGTAAGGGTGAAAACCATTTAAAATTGTCACCGCCCAAACTTTATCTCTCCATGCCATTCGCCTTTAAAAATAACGAACGGATCCATCGTGAATACTTTAAAGTGACCATGATGCATATTGAAATCATGTTCACCCAAATGAGGGGCGAACACCCACTTAAGGGGCAAACACAATGTGTTCCTTTTATTCTTCTTTTTTTTGGTGCATTCCTACTTTTGGGACGTGTTTGCCTTTTCAATGGGCGAATATGATGTTCGCCCCTCCAATGAGACAAACGTATTTGCATTTTTCACTTAGCCGATTTTCTTTTGTCTCAAAGCCTTCAATTTCTTACTATTGCTTCACCTCTAAAGTGAAATAATTTTTATCTTTTGATTGCTGCTGTGGATAATTTGACGGAGTGAATTCGAAGCGGATTTCCAAGTCACAATTTGGGGTTAATTTTTTTATTTTCAGAATTAAAAATTACATAAAAACTGAAATGACCGTAATTTTTTTAAACATTTTGAGCAAAATGTGAAATCATAATTTTTTTACATTACAATCAATGATTTATTTAAAACCAATGTGGCATGGTGTAAAATTGCCAACAGTTACATGGTAGTCCCAGTCATCCCATTTTCACTTGTGTGAGACCTTATCACCTTCTTCGAGTGCCAGTGATGCCTGCTATTTAAAACACTAACATGTCAACATCCATGTGGAATTTCTAGATGATTATGATTTCCATTGCATTTTGTCCTTCTTGTATGATCAAGGTTCTAAGACACTTGGTGCATCCTCGAATCACAAAGATGCACCCTTTTTCATTTGTTCCTTGGAAATTTGAGCTATCAAACATTTGTTGGTTAAATTTTATTATTTGGTGGACCATGATGGATCATGATTAATTTAGAGACCAAAATTTTTATTCTATAGGCTTATTCCAATACTCCATGCACCAAAATCATACCTAGCATAGCGCATGTACCTATCTTGTCTTTTATTTAAGTATCAAGGACATGAGTGCAAGATCTTCGAGTATTGAGGACACAAGCGGTAAGCCTCCTTCCTCATCGTGTGATACCATCATTGGTGATATCATCCTTGGCACAAATTTGGCATGCACGATTAGGCTTTCCTAGATTAAGATATTCCATCAATGACCCTATATTATTTATCTTCTAGAATTAGTGACATGCCAATCCACAAGTGCCCTATCAATTTTCTTCTCCTCTTCAGTTTAAATTACCATGGCATGAAGCACTCTCCTCATCTGTTTATGATTGTGTTCGAGATTTAGCAGTGCTATTCATGGGCAGTGCTTTGGAAAAGATTTGGACGTGTGACTAACTTCTTAAGGTGGATCGATATTGCATTGCTTGAGCCTAAGACCCTATAGCTTGATGCCACGATTGAAGAGATCCTAGGCTCCTATGGGTTGCTTCATTTTTTATGAATTTTGGAGGTAGTGATCCCAACCTATACATGGAATTTATCAACTCCTAGGATAATTGAAGGGTGATAATTTGAGGTATTTATTTCAAATTAACCATTAACATGCTAGCTAAAGTCATTGATCTAATTAATTATGGTGACATTATCTACCGTGACAAGCACTTAATGGTAGTTGAGTTCAACCATTTCAGAGTTGAAGGAAAATATCAACATCTTCAAGAAAGACCTTCTCACACCTTGAAATAGAGTCCTTATTACTATTATGTAGTACTTCACCATTGATGAACCAAAATCACCCCTTATTTAAATCTTAAAGGAATAACATCCCAAAGGAAAAATGAATTGGAAAATAATCAAAATATTTTATTGATTTAGATCATCTAGGGATACTAGCATTCATTTTTTAAGAACATAAGAATATTGAAGTGCTATTTTTTGGATTTTTAGAATATTTTTTAAGACTATTCTAAAATATGTGTTCAACATAGAACACATTATAAAATATTAGAAGTAAAAATAAGAGCATAAAAATGAAAGATAATAATATAGATGACCAAAATCGAAAGAATATTTGGGTGCTTGTAGGCATCCCCACGATATAACATCACATAAATTTGATACAAATTATTAGTAGTTATCGGGTATTTATAATAGAGACTTAATACCAAGGTATAAGAATCAAGGTTAAGTTAATTAACCCTTAAAAATATTTAGTAAAGGTTAATGATCAAATTCGTTTAAGTAATCCTACTATTGGTGAACACATAAACATTACTCCCTATCTTACATAGAGAATTTCTATATGCTTACATAAAGGATTCCTCCATGCTTACATAGATAATACATATAGACTTGAATAGAGAATTACCATAGTCCTATATAAAGGATTTGTATAGGATTTTGTTGCACATAATCATAAGCTTAAATCAAGAACAACTAGAGTCTTACTTATCCATTGTTAGCCTTGTCCGCTAAGGTTATATTATTGACATTTTGATGTCATCCCATAATTTGAGCTAATACACCAATGAGATGGGATATTGGAAATGGTTACATATCCCCCATCATAATTAATCCTCAAATAGGCTAATGAATCATGATCATGAATGCTACTATATATTCTTACTAAAGGTATATAGATTACATCAACCATTTCTTGAACATGAATAATTAACCCCCATCATTTGAGAAGTATTCATAGGAATAGGGTGCACCTTGTGCTAACTATATAAAGTATAATCCTCTTATAATAAATAATATTCCATAGAACTATAAAGACCCTTGTACTAATGTCATGAACACATAGAGATTTAAGAATCAAACAATTTCAAAATGAAATGGACTCCAAATATTTTTATATGCAAACATTGATGGCCTCCAAAAACATTCCTTCAAAATAATCCTAGTGTGATGCTTTTGAAACAAAATATCATTCTTCTTAAAGTTCATTTTGACTATTTTTGTAAGGAATAATAATAAGAAATAAGTTTCTTCTACTACTTAAATAAATGAATATATGAGATATTCTATACAATTAGATGTTATCACTTATTGTTCACTCTTATACCATTATGGATATTAGAATATTTTCAAAAATATTTCAAAGCATGTATTCATGATAAAAAATATTGCCATAGAGTAGGAGTAAAAATAGGAGCATATAGATGAAATAGTAATATAGATAATGAAAATATGAAGAAGGGATGACTGCCTATAAGCACACCCATGATATCACATCATATAAAAATAATCCAAAGGATCAAATAATTTGGGGGGATTTATGATTAATACCTAGTTCCAAAATTATAAATACTATTACATTAACTCAACTTAGATTTAGGCTTAATGTTAAGTCAAATTACTAAACCCTTAAAGAATTATTGTTAAGGTTAACAATCCAAGTGGTTTAACCAATTCTAATAGGGGTCAATATATATTTACTACCCATAGGCTTATATAAATAATTTCCATAGGCTTACATAAGGGGTGTTCATAGGCTTAAATAGAGAATGCCAATAGACTTACATAAAAGATACTCATATTCTTACATAGAGGCTTCCCATTGGCTTACATATGGAATTCCTATAGGTTTACATAATGAATTTCCATAGGATTATGTTGCATATTCCCATAATATTATATCAAGAGCACTTGTAGGACCATTGGCCTTAGCCAAGAAGGCTAGATTACAAATATTTCAACAACCCCAAGAATACACAAAGTATAATTATGAACCATGATTAAATTTGACATAAAGAACTTGAGGTTCTTCCAACATCTTTCAAGAGAAGAAACTATCATTAGAGTATATACACTTATAACATTGGCATTGATATGTTCACTTTCCTACAAAAACATGAGCAATCCATTTATTTATTTCTTTTAGCAATTATCGATATCAATTTTATCTAATATTATTATAATGCCTCTCAAACCTCCAAGACAATCATTCATATTCTAAATCTTTTTTAATGCATCCTAGTTACCTTTTTCACTATTTTATTTTATTTCTTATGATAAAGCAAAATCATGATTTTAATAACCTATTAAATCCCTAATAAATTATTTTTATTTCTTGTTCATAGTGCGTAATATTACAAGATACAATTTTCATCATCATTTTTTACTTTTTCTTATTTTATATTGGTAAAACAAGGTTTTTGAAAGGGTCCAAATCATTTTACAAGCCTAGACTAGTCTATCCAATCTTACATTTCATTTTTTCTCTTACCAAAATATTCAATACATACTAAAATATTCATATACATTCTTACAACATCCTAAAACTAATATTCCTTTCATTTCAACTACATCAAAACTACCAAAATGTTAATACATCCATCACATTAGATCTTTAGTTTATTCTAGTGTATAAACATACACCATACTCTAGCACAACAATAAAATCTAGTCTTATTACATTCATAAGCTCCAAAATATGGAACCCTCGGTAGACATATCCACAAATTTTCTAAAAATGGATCCCTTAGCACACAAATTCATATATCTTTAGAAGAAGGAACCCTAAGCAAAAAAATCCATAGATATCTAAAAATGGAATCCTTCTTATTTGGAACCTCACTTAAGACCACTTCTTACTAATGCTTATGATATTTATTTTTGTTTTCATATATCAATACACTTATAATATTATTTTCTCTTTATTCATGTTATAAATGCATTGCTTTCCTTTTTCATTCCCACCTTCTCTTTCATCTTCACCAATGCATTCAATACTTATAAATTATTCAAGATGAGACTTATTATATATAAGTTTATGTTGCCCTATAGAATCCAAAGTGAAATAAATGGTCTCAAAAACATTTATTTTTTTATTTTGACTTGGAAACCCTAAAATGCAAGGATGATGATCCATAGTAATTAATTTTATATTATTTCTTAAATACCATAAATTGCTATTAATATCCTTTATACTCATTTATTTTTTATGCCACTTTTGAAACCCTAAAGTGCAAGGAGAAACTCTACATTACTCTTAATTTTATTATGAGGAGAGGATTTCACACTAGTTGAGGAATATAACTAATATTTAACTCAATTAAAATTTACCTCTTCCACATTATTTATTTTAAATTAGCATTCCCACCATCATTGGAATATTTAATTCTTTTGAATTTAAAATTATACATTGCACTTTCTCATACTTTGTATTCTTCTTTGTTCTTCTCATGGTTGATCTAACTGAACCATGATATATTTCACCATCTCATGATGTAGATGAGGTTTCTTTGCCTTTTTTTGGTAGTGGAAAATCCTTGATATATTCTACTTCTACTATAGGCTTATTCGCTTGCTTCATATTCAATTTTATCTCCTTATTTATCATTTTCACTTAGCTATATCTTGAAATTTGTCTCTTCTCATAATATTTGTGACATCAAACTATAATATCTTTATAATCCACATGTTATCATAGTGTTTTAATTTAAATTTAGTCTAAATGGATTGCCACACAAGTTTTCAATAAGTCGTGGCATCACATATCTAGTTATACATAGCACATTTTCACTTCTTAATGTGATCCCCTAGGGCTAAAATTCCATAAAGAATTGTCAATATTCTTCAATATTATCTTTATTGATAAGCTAAAATGGAAGTCCAAAAAGCATAACCCACATTGAAAATCTTTGAGTAGTTTTTATCTCTATAGAAAAATTTGCAGTACACTGTATTAATTATAGAACATCTCTCCCCTAAAATATGGATGACCACTCATTATTATAGTCGTTATTTCTAAGCTAGAGAGGATGATGAGGATTTTTTCCAAAAGAAATATCATGGAGTCATTTGATTTTGATTCCTATTTCAACATTATCTAATTTTGAATCTCCAAAAAACTGGACAACATCCGCAAAATTTACATATTAATTATCTCATTTTAAGATCCATTATGTCTTATTCAAATATTTCATTATTGATAATCAATATTTAAGTAATATATGCTTATTAAATAGGGTTTTCCACATATTGGCTCTTCTTCTTGTCCTCATTTGGGCTCCATACTTCTAGGTATGGTATTTTTAGATAGGGATTTCAAAAAAGACTTTCCTTCAATGGTGCCTAGCTTTTCCTTATAGGAACATTTATTTTCTAAAATTACCTAAACATATCAAAAATAAAATGTGAATCTCACTCATTACTTGCATTTTCTTCATACTTACACTTCCTAACTAATTGTTTCTAAAATATAAAACAAAAAAATTTGAAGTTTTTTTTTATTAGGTAAAAGTAGTGATTTTGAGAGGATCCCCAAACCCTAGTACATACAAAATAGGGAAAACCATAGTAGAATCTAAGACTTTCATGATAAAGACCACAATCCAAGAAGGGTACAATACGCTAGAGTAGGAATCTCCAAACATAATCATAAATAGGAGATAACCAGAAAAAAAAAAAAACCTGTAGGAAGGATATTAAGAATCAACAAAAAGACCTACAAGTCGTTGGTCTCCAAAGCCCTAAGGGGTTGTAAAATATAATTACTTCTTAACAATATCATGAATATAATTAACAATAATGATAGCCACTTAAATCTATCTCAGTAGTTCCCAAAGGGAACAACTTATGTCCCCTACCCCACCGGTCCAAGGAAGGTGGTGGGGCTACCAAGTCAATAGAGTTCATAATATCACATGCATATGCCAATCCAACTGATCCAACCTTTTGAAAGGGTCCAACAACCACCTAGTTAGAAGGAGAATAGAAAATACCTGACACACATACTCCTTTGTGATTGAATTACTGACCCAAAATGGGTTAAATATGAACACACATAAATTCCTCTTTGATCTCCAAAAAATTAAAGACCCGCACCTATCCATGTTCATCCACGATTAATTTTTGATGGTTCTGGGGAAGTTGGATGTCCACACCATAATACCTTGTTGAGTCAAGCCAATATTATCCATTTGCTTTATTCTCTTCACAAAAAATGTGTTGCACTTGCACCTCATATCTTGAGCTAAGGATTCTAACAACTTCCTCAATAATATTGACAATATTCTAATTTAGGGGACTTGAAAATTTTACAAGATTAAAAATATTCACAGAGTTTCCCTCCACAAATACTTTTTGGAAGCCCAAATATTCAATCAAAAAAATACCTTGGAACAATGCCCTAGCTTTCGCAAATTGAGAATTCTAAATTGATAGGAATTCAGCAAAAGCACCAATCAGTTCTCCTTTCCTGTTTCTAAAAATACCTCCTGTTGTTGCAGGTCCCAGGTTCCCCTTAGAAGCACCATCAAAATTTAGCTTAATCCAACCCCTAGGAGGAGGGATCCATTTCACCATACTTCTCAAATGGGATTGAATTAAGCCCCACCCATATTACATCATCACCACATAGTGGTAATACAATAAATATTGGATATTATCCATGTATTGTTTGGCAATATTTGAACCTTGGTCTCCTCTTTAAATATTATTGAGGAATCTAACCGGTTGAGCTAATGCCACTTGATATTGAGTTTTTTTTTCTCTTACTTGAACTAGCTCCTTGTTTAAACTCTACATAAACTTGATCTAAATTTTATATTTTTATATTTTTTTAAATCAGAACTAGTTCCTTGTTTAAACTCTACACAAACTTGACCTAGATTTTATATTTTGATATTTTTCAAATCAATACACTTAAAGGATAAAAATATATTATTGTTTATATTTTACCTTGAGATGAACTAGAAAACATTGGATGAATACAAAAGGAGAACATTATATTTGTGTTACCAATAAAATTTTGTCAACAAAAATAGAAATAAAATTAAGAACACAAGAGGAGACCCAGGTTGAAACCTTGGAAGTAAGCCTATTTGGGGCAAATGTAATAGTATGACTTAAATTGACTTGAATTCGTTGAGTTCACATGACAAGGGTACCAATATTGAGCCACTAATGGTCCCCCTCATGTTGGGTCTTTAACAACAACTAGGGGTTTGAACCCTAGTTGGTAGTAAAAAAAAAACTAGGATGTAACTGATTCCTCTACGTATCAAAAAAATTATATGCATAATATTCACATATTAATTGATCAAAATATACATTATATTGAAACAAATAAAGTTAAGCTTAAAATATACTATGTTTAATTTAAAAAAAAAAAAATCAATCAAAAAATTAAATGCATAATCTTCGCATATTAAAAATACAAAGTTCAAACCATATGGACAGCTCCCAACAAGCCTATACCACCTCATTATTGTTGTCCTGGCTTGAGGAGGACCATCGGTCACTCGATAAAATATAATAAAAAAGTTATCAGTTATATCTCATAATTTTTCTTTTTATTTTAAAAATAATTTTTATGATTTCTTTTAACATTCTTATATTTATGTGTTTCCTTATCCAATGTCTATTTATTATGCAATTTAATTTAAAATATTTTTTAAATTCATTACTCAATGCATGTGACGACACTTTAAAAGTGAACGCTTTGATGGAATTTTTTGAAGACATAAAAAAAGGAAAAATAGGAAATTCTCTCATCAAAGTTAAACTAAAAGGAACATATTTAACTAATAATAATGATGTTATTTTTACTTTTATTTTTATTTTATTCTCCTTTAAAACTATAAAATTTTTACATATAAGTATATATAAGTATATGTATATGTATAAGAAGTATTTACTCAATAAAAAACTATAAAAATTTGAATAAAAGATAAAGTAGTTTTTAATGCCACGAAGCCATGGACCATATGAAACAAACCTCATCGAAGATATTATTTATCTAATATATGGCTATTCAACTATATTTTGGGCATGGTATACAATCCTAGCCCCCATATGATTTAAACCTTAGGTCTTTAGTGAGAGTTCCTAAGTCTCCACTATTACACTATTAAGCCTAATAAAATTAAGTTTAAATCTAAAAAGGATTAATGTTGTATACTATACTCCATGATAAATCAAAAGTTTTGATTCCATAGATTGATTTTTTTTTGTTGGGGACCTAATTAAAATCATTTGATTTTATTTTACTATACTATTTTTTAACTTGTTATTACATCATCAACATTATTTTATTGTATCCAAAATAAGATTTAAACTTTTGTCTTTTTGTTTTTTTAGGATGGATAAAGGGGTTTTCAAAGGCACCCCAAATATTTTTAAAAAAGTGGATCAGCCAACCTTTTGGAAACAAGGAAGGAAGTGGTCAAAATATCAACCCAAAAGAATCCAAGGATAAAAAAAGTAGCAAAGCTTCATAAAATCTGAAAAAATAAACCCTAGATAAACTATCATCACACCAAAGCTAAAACTAACACCTAAAAACCAGAAAGCAAAAAAGTCCCATGTAGGAGACAATACATTCCGAGAGAAATAGAGTCAAGCAACAACCCCCAAGGAGGAGGTCCAAGGGCTACAACCAAATATTTGAAATTCCTCTGCACTTGAGAAATTACCAAACACTAGAAATTACCAAACACTAAGAATTACCTCTTCCGATACCTCCACTTGAAGTCCACACCTATCACCTTAATGAATTTAATTGTACCAATATTTAAAAATTTTCTAATTCTTTAGGTTTGATTACCAATTGATTCCCATGAAGGACCTGTTGGTCATGGGACTAAGGAATATAGGACTAAATAATCTGACCACCTATGCTTGTGCCACATACTCTTGATATTTTAATTTAGAGCGCAAAACCCCCTCCATTTCAAATACAAAATGTGGTGGCTTTTCAAATACGAATACCTACAATCAACCATATTTCCCATGGGATCCCTACTAATGCCAACTCTAGATAATGGATTACCTCCCTATGATTTCATTGTCTAATTGATTTAAACCAACTAGGAAATCTTCCCACCAAATTGTGAATATTAATTTAAGCAAATTAGTTGTCGTTTGTTTTGTTTTGAAGAATTTTTTATTTGAGAAAGTACAAGACTAGGCAGTTGGAGAGGAGTGGAGAATGGACCCTAGAGCTAACATGGGGCCCACAAGAGAAATCAACCAATAGAAACCACACATGGGGAGAAATCCACACTCACCACCATCGAGCGATGGTCTCACAGGAGAGGATGGAGCATATAGCTTGGCCATCATTCACTCGTTTGAGGGGTTGGGTCATGGTTGGCTTGCTTCCACTAGGGCATTTCACCCAAAAGCCTGCTTCTTGATTTGCAATGCTCTATGTGGGCGTTGTGCTTTAAAGACCACCATGAGGGCTATCGTGGGATACATGTGGGATAATGGCTCAAGACTCGCGGCATTGCTCAAGGTATTTTTAGAATTTTTTATTTGAGAAAGTATGAGACTGGGCAGTATGAAAGGAGTGGAGAATGGATCTTAGAGCTAACATGGGGCCCACAAGGGAAACCAACCAACGAAAACCAGACATGGGGAGAAATCCACACCACCATCGAGCGATGCTCCCATAGGAGAGGATGGAGCATATAGCTTGGCCATGATTCGTTCATTTGAGGGGCTGGGTCATGGTTGGCATGCTTCCACTAGGGCATTTCACCCAAAAGCCTGCTTCTTGATTTGCAAAGCTCTATGTGGGTGTTGTGCTTTATATACCACCATGAGGGCCATCGTGGGATACATGTGGGATAATGGCTCAAGACTCTCACAGTGTTGCTCAAGGTATTTTTAGATTTTTTTTATTTGAGAAAGTACGAGACTAGGCAGTACGAGAGGAGCGGAGAATGGACCCTAGAGCTAACATGGGACCCACAAGGGAAATAAACCAACAAAAACCACACATGGAGAGAAATCCACACTCACCACCATCGAGCGATGCTCCCACAGGAGAGGATGGAGCATATAACTTGGCCATGATTCATTTGTTTGAGGGGTTGGGTCATGGTTGGCCTGCTTCCACTAGGGAATTTCACCCAAAAGCTTGCTTCCTGATTTGCAAAGCTCTATGTGGGTGTTGTGCTTTATATACCACCATGAGGGCCATCGTGGGATACATGTGGGATAATGGCTCAAGAATCTCAATCCAAGTAAGCAAATCAGTTGTAGTTTGTTTTGTTTTGAAGAAAATGTGTAAATTTTATTGTTTATTGAAGGGAATAGAGTTGAAAAATTTTATTTTTGAGAATTTTTTATTATTTAAAACCCTAACTGCTTTGGAGATTTTTTTTTGGGGGGGTCATGCAGTTACATATATTCACTGGAAAGGATGATACTGATGCTAGGCAATGGTTGATAAAGTGTAAAAGTTTTTCTTTAAATTTTTCTAAGATAGAATGGAAATTGAAGATTTGGAATTACTTGGGAGGGGAAGCTTATTCTTGGTTTTCAAACTTTGTGCATGCTCATAAATATATATACACACAGGAAGAATTTGAAGTTGCATTTTTAAGCAAATGGGGATCACAGGAAAAAAATAATAATATGCAAGCAAAAGAAAGCACATCTTTGGTGTCTGATAGAACAAACAGTGGTCAAAAAGAATTGTTGGAATCTAAAAATTCTATTTTGCAAGTTCATGGTTGCATTCAAAATAAAAAGTTATTGTTTCCATAAACCCTAGCAGTAGATATAATTTTATCAATATGTCTTTGGCTAAGAGGTTACATGTTCAAACAAAGAAAATCAAAGACATACAACTTGAGGATGAGAATATTCAAATTTTTGAAGATTTGAAGCTCACCATGGATAAATATGTTTTACATTCAGATTTTTATGTTATTGAGATGGGTGATATGGATATTGTTCTTGGTTATCTTTGGTTGCATTCATTAGGTATTCTTAACATTAATGTGCAAAAGAAGTTCATGAAGTTCTGGAATAAAAAAAGAAGAAGATAACAATACATGATATTTCTCAGTGTAAGAGGCAAGGATATGAGGAAAAATAGGAAGTTGTAGGGAAACAAATGGAAGAACAAAAAAAAAATAGAATCTAAGGAGGAGGCAGTAGTAGATTTCAAAGAAGAAGCAAAAGCAAAAGATGGGAGACAAAGAGAAGAGTCAAAGAAGGTAGAACATCGGGCTAAGGTTGGAGTATATCACCATCCACACCACCATGAAAGGCAACAATCATGGAGATAGGGCAAAGAGCATCAAAGGAGCTATGATGGACATACATGGAACCCAAGGATTAATTATGGATATTCAAGTGGTACAAGGGCAAATTGGCATCATCATAGAATACCACCAATCAAGATTTCACTTGAATGGAGGAAAAATCAAGATTGGTACCAATTGTCAATGTTGCTTAGAAGATCATATTGTTCAGTTTCTTCATATGTTTCAAGGACGAAACATTTTTGTAAGGGGGATGAAATGTTAGGTACCTAAGGATGTGAATGTGGGGATATAATATAATATTGTATTATGGCATGGGTCACATATAAAATTATAATAATATATAACATAGTGCTATATTATAATATTATGCACTTTGTAACTCATGGAAGGTGAACCACCACATGGGTGACCTTCTAACTCATGGAAGGTGAACCATCACATTCTTGTATAAAGAGAGATGTACCCCCAATTGTAAAAGAAAGTTATATCAAGTATTCTATGTAAGAGTCTTGGCTTGTGGAGCTGGAGATCTTGTGGAGTGATTTGTTCTTTAAGGAGTATTCTTGGTGTTGCCTTACCTCAAGGGTATTCTATCTCTATTTTATTGTGTGGATTGTTATTGTGGAATTTATTTGTGGATGCATGTTTGATATTTTTGCATATTGGTGAATGATTTATTGTTAATGAGAAGAGAGGATTATAACAAAGTCCGACATTGGAGCAACTACAAGATGACACATTTTATGGTGCACGGGATGGGAGCACGACATAAGAGCAATTGTTGGGCGATGTGCCCAATGATGTGCGTGATAAAGGAGAGATACGTGAACCACTACAAATGGTAAGTCAACCTGTCACAACAAAGGTCAATTTGGGCATATCATGTAAATGTCCAATGTTTCATGGAGGAGCAACAAAAGACCCAATCAAGCATTGAAAAATCTGCCTCACAATGTGGAAAGCGATTGGGTAGGATATTGATGTAGATTGGAGGAGGTTATTCCTTGTAACATTTTGTACATGAGATTGCCAAAGGGTAGGTGCCAAACATGGGAACAGTTGTGCGATGCATTCGTGAAAGAATTCCGGTTATTCCACAATGACAATCTGGTCATTGCTGAAATTTATCAAATGGAACAAAGTGAGAAGAGCCTATTCGTTCATACAATCAAAGGTTGAGTGGGTTGTTTATCCATCTAGAGGAAGACCCATCAGATTCATTGAAGAAGAGGTGGTTCATAGAGGGACTTCTTCCTACGTATTGGAAGAAGATAAGGGTAGTTCCTCAACTATTATATCAAAACGCCTTGGAGCAGGCCTTGAACTTGGAAAATGATGCAAAGACATCACTTAAGTATTGGGATCATATTAATGCAAACAAAATTGATCTTGAAGATGATAGTGATTTTGAGGTTGAGAGTGACTCTGACAATGAGAGTAATGATTTTGGGCATAATAGTAGTTCATCGTTCAAGTGTTGGGTTCGAGAAGTCAAAGAAGGAAGCGACTCCGAAGAGAAGAATGATGACTCCAAGGATGAGTGTGACTCGAAGAGTGCAAGATCATCACTACAGGTATATGCAACACAAAGGGAGATTGTACCAAGGGGGAATGCCATTGGTAATAAAGTCTATGACAACTGTCGGAGGACTAGAAGATGCAAAATTAAGTATGATATTGAGGGCAGACCCAAGGTGCAATTTGGGTGACGCCATTTATGGGGGCATTTCACACATGAATGTCAAAGTGCTGCGAGTCAAGATGAACTAGCGATGTGTACAAAGTTTAAAGCATCGGAGAGGAGTCATATCCCTAGCTAGGAAGCAGAGGAGGTGAACCTAATTGCAATTGAGGAGGTGAACTTGATGAAACTCATTGCAATTGAGGAGGTGAACTTGATGAAACTCATTGTAATTAAGGAGTTGAACTTGATTTCTATTGAAGTGGCATAAATCCAATAGGTAGTTGAAGTTACGTAGGTAGAAGTTGCTTACAAGTTGTGAGGCCATCTGGCTTCGCAAGTTGCTTACAGTATTGATTGATTAGGAGTTGGATCCCATGGTGATATACTGTGATAATCAAAGGTGTATCAAACTCTCTGAGAATCCAATATTTCATGACAAGTCCAAACACATAGACATCAAATATCACTTCATATGAGATAGGATTCAGAAGGGAGCCGTAAAGCTCCAGTATATTCCCACAGATCAACAGGTAGCTGATATTCGACCAAGCCCTTAGTGAAAAGGAAGTTTGAAGCATTTAGAGACAAATTTGGATTGGTGCAAAATTCCTTCCTCGCTAAGGAGTGTTGAGAAATGTAGCTCGGACAGGAACTTCTTGCTAGAAGTGGTTCGAGACATTTCTAATTTTATTTTGAAACTCACTTAAGTGATTTTCTATTTTTAAGTTCACTTAAGTGATTCTATTTTGAAGTTCACTTAAGTGATTCTATTTTGAAATTCACTTAAGTGATTTTCTATTTTTAATCTTACATCTCAAGATGAGATGAGATCTAATATTAGGGTTAGAGAGATCAGGGTTACCTTTTTCAAGGATAAAAGGAGAAGATCAAGAGTGTTTTAGATACATAGAAAGGAGAAAGAGAACAGATTTCAGAAGGAGAATTGCAAGCTTAGGAGGAGAAGAACAGTGAAATTGCTGGCTAGAACGGCAGCAAGAGAGCAGTGTGCTCTACTGTAGCTGTAGCCTCTTTTAACTATAATATTGCAGGTTCAGAAATATATTTAACTTCTATTGTTCACGTTGTTTATTCCAGCCATCTGTGTGACTGTTGCATGTTTGAATAAATTATTCTCAGATCTGATTTATTTTAAAATAACATAAGACAACAATTATCTAGGGCTAGAAATTTTACATATAATTGTAGTGGAACCATTTCAGCAATGGGGGTTGGACTTCATTAACCCATTGTCTAGTGTGGGGCAAGTATGGATCCTGATTGCAACTGGCTTTTTTATGAGATGGACAAAAGCCATTCTAGTGAAAGTTGCCAATCAGGAAACAAATATACAATTTCTAGAAGATATCATTACTAGATATGGTAATCCATCAACAATAATCATAAACAATGCCACCACATTCATCGGGACAAATTTGATCCAATTTGTAGTGAAGCATGGTTTCCTTTTCCTTCTGAAAACATCTTCTAACTATCGGCCCCAAGGAAATGGTTTGTTTGAATCTACAAACTAGATTGTTATTAGAATCTTGAAGAGAAAGATTGTTATTAGAATCTTGAAGAGAATGATTGCCAAGTCATAGAGAGATTGGCATACCATGCTGAAAAGGGCTCTTTGGCTAGATAGTGTGACCCATGAAGCTTCTATTGGGACTTCACTGTACAAACTTGTATTTGGTAAAGAAGTTGTGTTGCCAACTAATCTTTATCTCCCTTTGCTCGAAATGTCCCAACAATTGGAATTGGAGGATACAAACATCTTACCAATGTAAGCCAGGATAAATGCCCTATTGTCTTTAGAAGAAGAATAGGATAAAGGATTCAATAGATTATGAGACGTTAAATAGATTATAGAACATTAAATAGATTATGGGACATGAGATATGAGGAACATTAAATAGATTATGACTACCATGTTTCACTTTAACAGGGTTGTGCTGACTTTGATTAATTTTTTTGGCTAGTTAGTGTGTTGTCAAAATGTTTGAGATGCCTTACTGAATTCTATTCATTTAATCCTAGTTTGTAGTCATTCTTTCTATTCTCTTCTAGCAATATGTTTACTATCATTTTTTTTCCCTAGCTTCATGGCCAAGAACCAACATTGCGCAATGTATTGGATAGGCCTAAGGGCATTCATTGTGCAATGTATTTATTATTTTGTAATATTTTATTATGTAAGCCCAATGGGCCTTGGTTAACCTTGTTATGGTTAAACCTATTTATTATTTGTAATTAACCAAAAACCTACTTATTATGTCGGCTTAGGTTAAACTTCATGATGTAATTGGGGTTTCGGTATTGGTATAAATAACCCTCTCACACTATTCATTTCTCATTGGAGTGTTGTGCAATATTATTTACATATAGTGATTATTTATGGTGCCTATGGGTGCCCCAAATCTCTTTTGTCTTTCTTTTCCTTTCTATATAAGATTTGAGTAAATGTTTTGCTTACATTCCTTTTGCTTTCATTTGTTTCTAGAAAATATTGTGAATTCCAACATTCTTAACACTTTGTAGCAACAGAGTTGTGTTTTTATGGCAATTGGTGTTTTCATATTAACTCTATGGCAAGAACAAGCAAACATAAAACATTTGAAAGAGTGGTTTTGGGAGAAAATATCTTTTTATATGTTTCCTTGCAGTGTTGTTATGTACATTATGAGGTATAGTAAATAGATTATGACTACCATGTTTCACTTTAACAGAGTTGGGCTATCATTGGTTAATCGATTTGGCTAGTTAGTGTGCTGTCAGAAAGTTTGAGATTCCTTACTGACTTCCATTCATTTAATCCTTATTTGTAGTCTTTTTTTCTATTCTCTCTTAGAAATATGTTTAATATCAACTTTTTTTTGAATGGGTTATATGGGATTGAAACGGGACCCACCTGTTTTACATCATGGCCACATTGTGGTATTGCAATAGCTTGTCAGTTATGCATGTATCACTTGGCAAGATTTGAACCTTGGTCTTCTCCTTGAAAGTTAAGGAATGTAACTGATTGAGCTAATGCCATTTGATATGTTTAATATCAACTTCTAATTCTATATGCTTTTGTATTATTTGGTGAAAACAGTTCTAATTGGCTATTTAATTTCAGAATCTTCTCAGAAAGAAAAGACGAGGAATGATAACTCTTGCAGTGTTGGAATTACCAGCTATGGGAAGTCTTCAGTGGATGTGGAGTCTTCCTCATCCAGTTCCTTGAAGATAGTTGAAGACAACATCCCAAAATATCAAAAACAAATTGAAAATGTCTGTATGTTACAAAGTATATGATCTAATGTTTGTTTTCCCTTATTTTTAGCCTCTGGACTATTAATTTTGAGTACAATTAGGATTTAAAAGTTAATCTTGATCTGCACATATATATATAATACAGAATTAAAATAAAATGCAGACAAATAAACTGTTTGTTAATGTGGATATAATGTAGTCTGATTAGCAGACTATGGTTCATTTAAATTAAATATAAATAGACAACTTTTGTAAAGAATAATTATATCAATTGTGCTTAGTTCACTGAAATCTGTTGTCTATAGATATTTGGTTTTTGGAGTGCAGTTTACCATTTTGTTAATATGCCAACTCACTCATGATAATATTGGTGTCTTTACTTATAATTGAGTGTAATTTTTTTTCTAATATGTTGATTTAACATCTTTTAATTTTTCCTATAATAAGTTGTCTGTCACATTGGTGAATAATTGGTTTCATTTCTTAAGGGACGAAATGGAAATTGCTATTGTTTCAAAAGATCAGTTCTTAGTTGTAAACAAAAGTCTAGGTCCTTTTTTTTTTTTAAGCCCCCCCCCCCCCCCCCCCAAACCAGGAATTATCCATTGTTAATATGTTTAATTTGGTAGACTATCTACATGAGAAATTCAAAAGAAAATTTTGACAGATTTCAGGAGCTATCTATTTTGGCACCTAACTAATTGCTTTTTTTCTTTAGAACTTTTTTTAAGTATAGTGACTACATTTCTGGGCTTATCATATGCCCACTGCTTGAAAATTAATCTACCACATTGTGGATAGACACAAAATTGACCTAAGGGTCAGGCTGAAGAGAGATTTGACTATGACAATGAATTGCTTGGTTCATATGAAATGAATAGTGAGGATGAGCATGAGAGGTTTGATAGAGAGGCTACATATGCATAAAGGAGAAAACCATACAGGAGGATGCTGGTACAAGCATAGTCCACTATTGTAAGCAGAATCCCTAAGATGCAGAGAGTGGGAATAGGAATAAGCAAAGATTACCATTCCAAAGAAGGGAAGAGACAACAAAAAATTCAGATTAAAGTTGCAAATGTTGTGAGTGAAGTAAGAAATTCTGACAAGAAAAGGGTTTGAGGATGTAGCTAAGACAATTTGATGAGTTTATTAAAGCAACATTAGAAATTTAAAACTACCTTATGGAATGAATCCAGGTATAGTAAGTTCCAACTAAAGACATGATCTAGCAAGCTCAAACAATTCTATAGAAAGATATGGTATTGTCCACACACGACCAATGTCAGTCAATGAATGCCACTCGAGGTCGCGCCCCGACGGATTGTTGCGTTGTTCCATGATTTCTGGGTGGGGGCAGACGTGGAAGCTTTTCATCCCAAGGAAATCTCTGAATACGTCCAAGGGGTCGTATTTCAACCGTTGGGGGAGTTCGATCAGGCCAAAGTCTTGGAGCATTGCTACGAGGAACTCATTCTGCCTGGTGGCGTTGACTTCAATGTCACCCCATTTGAACGGGAAATCATATATATGCCCCCATTTCCTCCCCTAGTCGTAGGCCTGATTTGCATAATCACTTTGCCAAGCAATCTCCAAAGCAAAAAGATACACCGTGGTGTAGTAAGGTAGCAGAAAGGGTTTCCGAGTAAACCCAGAGACTTCAAGATACACCGTAATCACTTTTGCTTCGATCATTTTGAGGAGCTCTGCCCTCATCAATACTTTGATCCTGGGGTTAACCGACCTCTGCTTCTATCTGCAGGCTCTAACCCCCTCTTGCAATTCGATGGTGTGTTGTATGACCTCTCTGTCGTACCCCTTCAGGTCCTAATAGGACCATGCAACAATATCTGGATATTCTCGGCACAAGGCCCGAATCTGCTCTAGCTCTTCAAAGGTACAGTCTGCCCCAACTATGATGACCTTCCTAGGCTCTAATTCGAGTTCTCTGTATTGTTTTTCATCAACCTTGATTCTGTGGGCAATTGCTCGGTCATTCTGGTCGAACAGACTCTCAAAGTGATTAATCCTTTTGGGACATGGTTATTTTTCAACTGTATCAACCCCTCGTACTCCTCGTCATCAGGGTTTCTACCTTAAATTGTACTTGCTTCATGAATTAAAATATTGACGATTTGCTCGTCACTGTCGAACACCTGCCAGTGGGTGTCCCTATCAGGCATAGAAGGCCTGTAAATGGTTCTTACCGCCTTAGGCTTCTGCATCATGTCATCATCCGAGGAGTATCTGGCTCCAATAGACGCTAAGAGAGCTGCGTGCTTGTTCTTTTCCCGTGAGATTGTTTGGACATTTAGTGCCTCGAAAGACTCCAGCAGGTCCCATACCCTATTGCGGTACGCCTTGAGGTAGTGTTGTTTTGTGACATACTTATTGGTGATCTGTTTGCAGACTAACTTTGAGTCTCCAAAAATCTACAGCTACTTGATCCCCAGCTTCTCAGCCTTCTTCAACCCTAGGCACAGGTCTCCATACTCCGTCGCGTTGTTGGTGCAACTCCAAGCGAGCCTTTAGTAGTAATCCTTTTGTTCTCCAGAGGGCGAAACAAAGAGAACTCCTTCCCCAACGTCGTTTTTGCATCGGGCACCATCAAAGAAAAGCTTCCATAGTTCATCCGAGGCAGAGTCTTTGCTCTCCTGCACTGTCTCCTTTGCTTTCTCAGGCTTGGTGATAGAATAACATCCTATCTCTAATTCAATCATGGCATTAAAGTCAGTCAGGGAGAACTCGTCTTCCGTCCGAAGTTCCTCCAGGGACTCTTCTATCAGATCCACCTCCTTCAACTCTTCTGTCATCAGGTGAACTGATTCGTCTTGTTGCCCATCTTCGGCTATCTTCTCGATGAGGAATGTGGAGGGTTTCTCATTGTAGATTTTCACTTTCCTTCCCTTGAATGGGACCTCCATGTGCGAGTAGTCCAGAGAGAGATAACCCCCCAGCTTAGCAGTGAACTCCCTTGAGAGACACATATTGAAAAATGGCTCCAGATCAACAACTACGACCTCTTGGATTACAACGATCTAAGGCACTTTATGCAATTGGATGGGGATATATTTGATGACGCCAACTATCTTTACAATAGTACCATCAAGTTGGAGAACACCTGGACTGCTCCGCGTGTATTCCATGCCCATATCCTCGCAAACTGGTCTCGGCATGACGGTGGTTGCTGCACCGAAATCAATCATGCAATTGTGCACGACCCACCCTTCCATCCGAAGAGACAGATAGAATGGTGGTGGCTTGGTTTTTTCCCGTGGCCGAGGCTGTCAGGGTCTGAGCTAGCATAGGTTGCATCGGCTTTCCCTCCTTGGTAGATTTCAAAGATTCCTGTAATAAGTCGACCTGTCCAGGAAGTTGCAGAGCATCATAGAGACTTACCTTGGCGGGGGTCTTCTTCAGCTCCTCAACGATGTTGTAAGCCAAAGCGGTGGATACTTCTGGTTCCTTCGCGGCTTCGTACTTAGTGCAATACTGTTGCGTATCTTCGACCCTCTACCGTTTAGTCAGTGATGGGTACTTGAGCTTCTCCTTATCTTGCTCCTTGGTTTCACCGTGAGGTTTCAACATTGGAGCTTTCGCCGACAGGGGTTTTTCTTTCGACGGCGGGGGCAAGGGAATTTTATCTAGAGCTTTTGTTGGCGATTGCTCCTTGTCACGACGAATGTACACCTTCAGAGGCTTCATCTGGGCCGCGTCCACCTCGATAGGTTTCTTCCCATTTCAGGTAAGAATTGAGACTTGTTCATCTGCGGGGATCATGAGGTTACAGTCCGCCTCTCTGACCATATTGACCTGCTCGCTGGGGACGCTGCCTGCCAACATTTGGACGTTGTTTTGGTGGACCATCCAAGTGTCCACCCCATGCGGGTCATTGCAAGTGGAGCACCAGTACACATAGTCTGATGTGCTCGGCTCTTCATCGCTTATAATGGCAACAAATCTCTCGGGGGGCCTAATAGCCGAAGCTGCTTGGTCTCTCGTGATCGCTGGAAGGGGAAATCTTCTTGGCAGGAATTCTTGTTGAGCCTGCTTCTTTCTCATAACGGCCATCTCATTGGACAACGTCCTCACGGTACAGTTAAGAGACTGCACCTCTTGCAAAAGCTTTGCTTGCGGGTCAACACTCGAGGGAGCCGGTAACGGTAATGGTGCCATGGCCGGGTATTGTAGGGGCGGAGGAATCTGTGGAGCTGTGGGAGCGAGAAGCTATTGAAAACTAGGCGCCTGACTCTAATTCCACGAGCGAATCAGGTACATGGAAGGCGCGGGAGGGAACTGAGTGGTCGTATTGGGGTATTGGTACTGAGGAAAATCAGGGAAGATTGGCATTGTCGACTTTGGCAAGAGTTTGCCAATGGCGATCAAGTCGGCCTCTGCCTTCTGCGCTTGCATATACAAATCCAGGAAAGTATTGACACCAGAGTACCGGATATTCATACTGATATTAGAATTGAAGGCTCTGAGGAAATAAAACACTGCTTGCTCAGAGGTCGGGCGAAGGCCATTAGGGACTCTCTGCCAGGTCCAAGCAAATCTGACGTTGAAATCGGGGACCTCTTCCTACGGATGCCTCTGGATGGTTGTGAACTGGTGGAGCAAGGAGTAAGGGTCCGTCGATTCGTTGAACCCTTTTATCAACCTTTCTGCCAGTTGATCCCAGGTGGCGATAGTGTCAAGCGGCAAAGATCGGTACCAGTACAAGAGCTTCCCTCTGAGGGACAAGACTAACAATCTCACCATAATGTTCTCTTCCGTGATGTCGTGGATGGTAGCCAAAGCAGCAACGTCCTGGACGTGCTCGTACACTGTTTTCCCAGTACCATTGTAGGTAGGAATGGCTTTCAGCACTGCGGCTAGGATAGCAGCCTATGCTTCCAGATTCAACGGACTTGAATGGTTCCAAGCCGAGAACAGCCTAGGCGGGTTCGTCTGCTGATTTTGCTGCTGCGCCATATTCGCGTTCGGATTTTTTGAGTTAGGAGGTGGCAACGACGACTGCAATGGCCGGTTCGGCTGAACGTCAGGTGGAACTGGAACGCCCTGATGATCTGGAGAGTTTGGAGGATTAGGAGGGTAGTTAGTTGTTGTGTTGTCTGAACTCGGATCTTGTTCAGCAACGACAGCTTCTTGCGATGATGCCTCGTTCAGCAAGATGTTTGGCCTGACTAGCCTAGGATGTTCTCCCAGAGTGTTAATGTCAAGCTCATAAAACTCAGTTTCTTCTTATGCATTCCTAGCTCTCCATATCGTACGCATGAAGTGTGATTTTCTTAGACTGGTCTTCGAGACTTGGAGATATCTGAGTTTAACAGAGTCGCCAGATGTTCAAATTTGACAGTATCGAGACGAACATCACTTCTCAATACTGTTTACAAGGTGGAATGATTGGGTCCCACCGGGCATAACAGAAAAAACTGTTGGTTACGAATCCGTCACTGGGAAAGGGTTTGGTCTATCTATGTGCCCTAGACCCGCCCAACAGATTGAAAGGTCGGAAGGAAGGAATGCCTTCTGTAACAATCTCCTGAGCAGGCTGGCTCCTACTACACTACACTGGGTTTTATATTAGATAACTGGAAAGAAATTGAGAAAGTGCTGAAAGAAATGCAAATAACTGAAAGAAACGGGAAATATAGATAGTTTCAAGGGGAAGAACAGGCAGCACAATTACAAACTTCTACTTAAACCAACTGCAATCAATATTATGAGTATAACAGAAACTAAGACTGAAACGCATCCTAATATGTATCCTTCAACAATTCCAGATTTCGTTCTTAATCACACACTTAAATCCAGATTGCAGAATTCAAAGTATGCATATAAAAGAACAGAATTGACAGAAATAACAAAAGGCATCATACACAGGAAAAGAGTCCAGAATCAGAACCAGGAGTCTTAATATTGAAGCAGAGTCCAAGTACAACAACTTTCTAGCAAAATGTTCCCCCCGATTACATTACATTGAGTGGCTTTTATAGGGGAATTCAACCCCGTAACTATTAATGCCAAAACCCTAAAACCGCTGGGGCAGGTGAGATTTGACCCCTGTCAGATGACAGAGAATCCATAGGATTCGGCCCACTCGTGTCTACAGCGGCTCCGGACGGTCTTTGCAGCTCACTCGTGTCTGCAGCGGCTCCGGACGAGCGTTGCAGTCGGGACAACATGTCTCATTAATTCGGTTGGTGCAGCTTGCCTTCAGGAATTTTTCCAGGACCTGACATGGCCGTCCTGATGGGATGGGCTAGAGACCCAAACTTATGCGCCATGGATGCGCCTTAAATGCCCACCTACCTTCTTTCCCTGCTAGAGTGCCCCTTCAGTTGTTGCCTTAGTGTTTAAAAACGCTTTCGCTGGAGTTCGCCCAAAATAGGACCTGAAGTTCGCTTTATTCGAGCCCGAAGCTGGGGCAGTTAAACTAGAAATTCTGTTAAGTCCAAAACAGACTCTGAGGATCGCTCAGGTTTGGCACGAAGCCGAGGATCGCTGGAGAAGAGGAGCGAGGTTGAGGGTCGCCTGAGGATGGGGCGAAGTTGAGCTCCTCCCATGCCTTAAACCTTTCTTCACTGCCTAAGCTGCACTTCGCCCAGAAGCTTGAGCGACGCTGAGGTTCGCAGTTTTTTGGAGCGAAATTGAGCATGCCGAAGTTGAGGTTCGCCGTGTCTGGGGCCCGAAGCTGGGCCTCGCTGGCGATTCGGGCGAACTTGGGATCAACCTTGCCTTAGTCATTTTTTGGAGCCAGCTGACCCCGAAGCCGAGGTTCGCTGGAGAAGGGGAGCGAGGCTGAGTTTCGCTGCCTTTTGGAGCAAAGTTGAGGACCTTCATGCCTTAGCCATTTTTTGTTAACCCCAAAGCTTGCTTCTGTCAATCGCTGAAAATGATGCCGAAGCCTAGGTTCGCCGCGCCTGGGACCCGAAGCTGGGGTTCGCTGGGGATTTGGGCGAACTTGAGGCCCACTTGCCTTAGCAATTTTTTGGCCTCCAAAGTGATTTTTTGTTGTCGCTCGAGCTGTCCTTCACCCCGAAATTGAGCGGGACAGAGGTTCGGCCTGCTTCTTAAGCGAAGCTGATCTTGGAGGAGAGAAAGAGAGGGGAGGAAGAATCTAAGCATGAAAACAATGCAGCAGTTTTTCAAAACCTTACCCCTTAGACAAAATGTGGCAAAATTGACAACTGTACCTTGCACGGTTCTTAAGATTCATTTTGCCACTTTCGCTACACATTAGTGGATAATTGAGTAGATAATTTTTATACTCGTAGGTTGTCTTTTTTAGCTTGAGGTGGTTAGAGATGCAAAAAATTATGCACAGACCTACAATTGTTTTATACAGTCCTGACCATGAACTCAAATCTAAAACTAACTTCTAACTACCAAGTACTACTGCCTGACTGTCAATTACCCCATCACTGATACATATACTATTTTACCCTTCTTTAATGGTCATACAAGGTAAAACTTGAAATTTATCTCTCAATTTGATGAATTTATCTAGCAATATCTTTCTAAGAAAATCTGTGATTTGCTTGAGTTAAGCAGTATCCAATTCAACGACTCCTTTTTTTCCCCACAAACTGCAGAATGAAATGAAATACTAGATTCTTAGTTATCTTAGTTATGCTATGATTATCACATTAAAGTATTGCTGCCTCCAATTTAACCAATTATAAATCAGAAAGCAATCATTGCAACCAACTACCTTCAGACACAGCAAGGACAACAGTTTTGTACTCGCAATGCTATGCTAAATACATAACCTCTTTTGGATTTCTGTTATCTGCACAACATGCTGAATAAGCAGCTGTATATCCGACAGGCTGAAAGTTATTACTTATTCCATACCAGTTGCCAAACCCCATTGTACTTTGTACAGTTCTTAAGACGCATTTCCCACTTTAGTTACTCATTATTAGTGGATAATTGAGTGAATTTGTATCCTCAGATAATTTTAATAGTTTGAGGTGGTTAGAAGCAGATAACTCAGAAATAACTCAGAAATTTATGTGTACAGCTACAGTACATTAATATAGCCCTGACCATGAAGTCAAATATAAAACTAACTTCTGGCTATCAACTAACTACTAACTATTAATCGTCAACTACCTCCTGACTGTCAACTCCCTGATGACTGTTACATATTTATCTATTCTATTACCCTTCCTTAACAAACTACAACCTGAAATTTATCTTCCAACTGGATGAATTTATCTAGTAAACTCATCTTTCTAAGAATATATGTAATTTGCTTGAGTTGTGCAGTATCCAATTCAATGACTCATTTTTGCCACAAACTCTTCAATGAAATGAAATAATAGATTCTTAATTATCTTAGTTGCACTATAATTATCACAATGAAATGTTGTCACCTCCAATTCAACCACTAAATCAACAAGAACTCATTGCAACCAAACACTTTTGCATGCTGCAAGGACAACAGACCTCCTGTTGCTAGGCTAAATATATACCCACTTTTGGATTTCTCTTATCTACACAAATTACAAAATCAGCATCTGTATATCCAACAGGTTGAAAATTATTATTTCTTCCATACCGGTTGCCAATACCTGGTACAGTTCATAAGATGAATTGTACCGCTTTAGATGCTCATTATTAGCAAATGCTTTATTGTATAAGATGTATCCTCAGAGGTAGATTTCGTAGCTTGAGTTTTATTTTCCAGTGATTTGTCTATTCATAATTTCAGCTCGTTCGCTCTCCCTCAAAAACACCCACATGATATTATTTAAACACCTAAGGGATGTCAAGGTGATAAACATACCTGAGTACTTGTTTCGATCCATGGAACTTTTCACCAATGTTAGGGATGGAAAGTCTTCTCATTTGAAGAACCAAGGGCTGCATATGATAATCTACAAGCACACAATTCAACTCCAGGCTAAAATATGTACTCTATCCATTTTGGGTAGTCCCAAATACTACCCTTCTACTTTGGCCCTTAGCCAAGTGTCACCCTAAGAATAAAACTTGAGAGATTTTGAGGTGGAAGGTGAGATTGCAGTTTCAATAAAAATAGGTAAAAAAATCTTACCTTCAGCTCTTTTGAGACCATGCCCTCCCCTTGTCATCATTTTAATAAGAGCATATGTTATTGGAATAAGCTCAAAAGTGTCATTGTTATCGACTAGGAAAAAGATACTCTTTGTGTCTCCCCTGAATCACAAGAAGTAAAAGTTAGGATTTGTTCCCAATCATGTGCTCCTCCTTAAGGATGGCCTCTCTCCTGGAGGGACTTCTGCTCACTTGAAATCCCAAAAGAACATCCCATACAATAACCTTAAAAAAACAACTAAATTAACTATAATAAAAAGAGGTTGAAGCATAAGATATGGCTAGAAATAAACTCTGATATCTTTCTATCACTAAATGACAAAGGATTGAAGCAATGGAAGAATACCAAAATAAATTTATTGAGACAAAAAGAGGAAAAAAAAGGTAGCCACAATATTCTAACTTCAACATAGTGTAAGAGCTAAAGAAGATACCATCCAAGGCTAGCATGTATCATTCCTTGATGATTCTAGGATAAATTGACCTTTTAAGAGCATCATTAAAATATATCAGATCAAAAGATAAGCAACAACCATAAATTAATTTAGCACAAGGTAAACCCGCTCTTGGAGCTGGTAAAAATATGACACCACCTTTCTATATGTCTCTATGTATAGAAGGATGGGTTGTGCATAATTGCATGGTAGATTCTAGAGTGGCAACAACTATCATGCCAAAAGCAATATGTGAGGAAATGGATATGGAATATACTCATTCCAATCTAGGAGTGTTATAATTGGATAGAATTGTGGTAAAGATAGTTGGGGTGATCAAAGATATTCCCATGGTGCATCATAGGATGCTTCAAATAATAGTGGTACAAGAGGTAGTAGTTATGGATTTCTATCTTATGAATTTACTACTAAGTTAGGTGGATATATGTCCTTAGACTATTCACACATGGAAATTCCTCACAAGGGCAAAAAGGTTTAAATAATTTTAGAAAATCCATCCAACATAATAGGGAAATTTTGAAGATGAAGTTCATCTGGATAGTAGTGTTGGTATGATTAGTGAAGAGATTCATCCAGTGGAAAAAATTATAGATGGATTACATATTAGATATCAATTTTTACTTAACAATTTCAATGCTATGGTTAAAACAGGGATTGGAACTTATTCTATTTCCAAGCAAAAAAGAAAATAATATTTCAATCATAAAAAAGGTACCTCAAGCAGAATGAAATATGGAAGCTCTATTTTTATGGATCTAGGTGTAAATATGTTGTCGAAGTCAATGTTGTGTTGATTTTTCCATCTAGGGATGTTAAAGGCTATCATACAAACTAACTTGGAGTTGTACCAACAATACGATAGAATATGAAGCATTATGCATTGGGCTCAAAAAAGTAGAAAATATGAGAATTAAGAAATTAGTAATCTATGGAGATTCAAAGTTGGTGGTAAATCAAGTAATAGAGAAATGTAGTAGCAAGTAACACTATCTAAAAGCTTACCAAAATAGGGTATTGGACCTATTTGAAAGCTTTGATGCATTGAACATAAAGGAAATTCCTAGGGAATTGAATATGTAAGTTGATGCATTGGCTTCTCATGGAGCTAACTTTTGTCCAACATATAATTTAAGAAAATCTCAAGATTTTTCAAATTGGCATTCAAGCCATCTATGTCGAATAAGGAAATTTTTTGAAAAGTGTTTGATAATGATAGATAGATAGTAGATTTCTTAATTCAAGAAATGTTAGAATATATTACATCATTTGTGTCATGTAAACGTACCACCTTTGGTACATAACTAGAGTAGGAGTTTACTTTAGAGTAAAATTAGTTAGTTACTTCAAGTATTATAATAAATGCACAAGTGTCAAATGTGCAAGTTGTAAATGTACAAGGAGTCCACTTGTACATCAAATATATAGGTAGAGTTAGGGGTAAGAAATCTGTCTTCCTATATAAAGGCCTCATAGTGAGTGTTTTCATAGAGCAGCATATGTAGTAGTAAATATAGAGAGTGTGTGGTAGTATGGTACAATATAGTCCTTTCATGGAGTGTTCATATCCTCCATTATATAGTTTTGTATTATTTTTATCACTTTCATTAATGGCATATTTCTCAATTATTTGTAGATGTTCATCTCATTATTTTTCTTCATATTATTGTGCCATTAGTTTATATTTATCTCAGATTAGTTATCTTGCATCTTGTGGTTGTATTCCATGTACTACCATACCATCAAAAGTTAACAGTGGTATCAAAGAACATGGTAGATCAATTAGGATCTAGTGAGATAGCCACATTAGATCAGTCAAAAAATAGAGAGAGCCACATGTGATATTAAGCGAAATCCAAAAATCTCATTTACAAAATTTTTAAGATTAAATTTGGATAGAATATTTCCATAGGGTTGCAAAAAAACTTGTGAAGACTAGGACTCGACATAAATTCCACTAGATTGACAAATCAACTAGTGAAGTTCATTATCTCCAAAATTACATATTCTTCCATTCCAGTTTCTAACATCATGTTGCAATAAAATGATATTTACAGAAAGTTGGGAAACTTCCTACATAGAGCTAGGAAGAATATCTTTATTAGAATAATTACAAATATTGCATCAATAAGTAGAAGACTAAATATTTTAGAGACTTGAGAAAAAGTCCCATTACAAGAGTTATAGACCTGTAGATTACAGAAGAGAGGAAGAAGAGACTCCGGAGATGAGTCTAGGAGGAGATTAGAGATTGGTGATCTCTATTGAATACTGAAACCTGTAGAGTGCAGAAGAAGAAAAGGCTATAGCAGCCTTACTATTGATTCAAGATACTACAAAGAAGATTCCAAAAGAATATTGGAGGTTGGTGATCTCCATCGAAGACTGCAAATAACATATTAAAAAAATCAACCTGAATAAGTTCAAGAGACCCACAAAAGGTCCCACTAAAGAACTTCTAATTTTGAAAGTGATAAATAAGGACTAGAAAAACGTCCCATTCCAAATTTTAGTAGTAGAATATTTCAGAGATCCAGGAAGGAGATATCATTACCAACACTTCCACAATAGAAGGTTGGAATAAAGGTCTCATTTGGAAGACCAAAGAAGCTGTGAGATTGAAGACCTTGGAGAGGTCTCAAGGATAAATAAGGAGAAGGATTGGAGAGCCTTATTACAGATTCAAATAAGGCCATTGAAGGAGTTCTTAGGAGAACTCATTGAAGAAATTTACCACCAAGGAGAAGTTCCTGATAAAGGAATATTTTGGGACAATTATCGCCATCCGACAACAAGCCCAAAATGAGATAAATTTGGCAAGAATCTTGCCAGATCTTAGAGGATATTGGTGAAGACCTCAAGACTTTCAGATTATTGAGAATAAGGCCTATATTGAAGTCAGAATTTGATAAGGAGAATGGAGGAAAAAGGAGCCAAATATTACTACCAAACCTGAAAGGTTTGAAGATTACCTTTAAAGGCTATAAGGCTCATTTGGAGATAGGGTTTTGCTGAATATTTAGCATAATACTGAAGGGTTTATGAAGAAAAACTCAACTATGATTTAGGGGAATTCCCTATCAAATATTTGAGTTTCAAAGATAGCATTTTAGTGCAAAAATTGATTATGAAAGAGGCAACAATCAGGGCAACATTACTAGCAATAAAAACTTCAAAAATTACAAAGTCCATATTGAAGGTTAATCAAGTCACCTACTACAGTTTAAGGACAACAAGTTAGAGGGTTTTTGGAGTTACAAGAAGGTGAGTTAGAGAGCTATTTTGAACAACCAAGTAGATTTGCAAGTTCATCCAGTTAAAGGCAACAATAAGGTGAATCCAATCATCTAGCAATCCTTCATCTATAGAGATCATTAAGGTAAGCAACTTGGGTGAAAATAATTTCATTATTTGAACTTTAACTTGGGTTATTATCTAGTTCCATTAAGCACCATTTTATTTCTTTAAAAGTTGTAAAGATAAGGTTGCATATTATAGTCTTCAAAGGGAGTGTCAAAGGAAATTTCTTTTAAGGTTTATACCTGCACATTAAAATAAAAGTTAGATATATTTCAAAAAAAATAAAAATATCATCTTCCTATTATCTAGTTACAAAAAAGAATAATACATTAAGTTACAAATATTATAGTTCATTTAGGAGCAATTAATAGTGCATAATTTAAGGTTCATTTTTAAGGAGTAATAAGGTGGGATCAATATTGCACTATACTAGTTGTTCTTTAAGAGTTTTAAGGTGCACTAATTATTTTAAGTTAAACTAAAAATTAGTGCATATTTTGAGTTACTTTGAGGGTTCATCTATAAGATTATTAAGGAGAAACTATTATTGCACTATATTAGTTATTCAAATTTCATTAAATGTTTTTAGTTAAGGTGAATATTAGTGCAAATTTAAACCTCTAAAATTAGTTGCATGGTTAAGATCTTGGATTCATTGATGCTAAAATTATCCAAGTGAAGGAGTTAGAGGTTAGTGTTGTCTAATAATAAAGGCAAAAATACATTTCTCTCAAGGATTAGAGTAAGTAATCACCATATCTAAGAAGCAAAGGAAAACCTTAAGAAATTTATCTTCATTTATCCTCAAGCTATACAGCGAGGAGCCACCATATCAAAGGAAAAAAGTAGCATAAAAAGGAGACAAGGAACTCTTAAAAATTTGGTGCAAAATAAAGTATCTTATTTATGTTAGATTGATGCACCATACCCCTCCTAAAGAGGATGAATTATAGAGTATCTCAAGATACTAAAGCAACAATTATCCTACATCCACAATGAATCGTTGAAGACAACAAATGCAAACTATGGGTAGAGAAGGTAAGCCAACCTAGGGTACATAAGCATTGGTTTGGGGTGTCTAGAGACACAATTTTTAGCACCTTATCCAACACCTATGATCACATCAACCTAAAACATAAGTACCTATGTAAAGATAAAGGTAAGGGAAGTGAATAGGAAGTGGTGTAGCAAAGGATAAAATGAAGGTGCAATACCCAATAAGTAGGTCAAGTGATTCCCCACATTCAACCATTGGAGATCCATAGAAATGCCACTCCTTCACCCTTGGTACCTCATAATTAGAGCCAACCATCATCCTCAAATAGAACAAATTGTAATAAGGAAATAATTTACTATAAAAGGAGAGAAGCAAGCTTGCAAATATTTGGAATGAATAGGCATTGATAAGATCTTATGGTTAATTTTTGGTACATTTAAGTGAGCGTGATGCAAATGAGATATCTACACTTGTATTGAAAGAGGAAGGAATATTGTGCAACTTGGCACAATGGACATCATCACCCTCTTATCTTCAATACTCAAGAAATATGCTCATTCATGTAACACATTTCATCATTACCCTAATGTTCAAGTAATTTCAATGCTTAGCAAGGAGAAGCTAATCTAATACCACATGATTTAATGCTACAAAATTTCTAGTGAAGATCGAGTAAGAGACTTAAGTAACATCTACCGCCACTTGGCACCCACTTCAAGAAGAAGCTTATTTATGGTCACCAAATAAGAAGCGCACAATGAATGGAAGTGAATTCATAGTGAGCATTAAGTGAGAGTGTATTCGAAGCCTAAATTCAAGGATTCAAGGGTGCATTTAAGAGGACGTTCACCAAGTCTATCATAAACCAACAAGAAGATTCCAGTGCTCACAATCAACTCTCAAGTTCAATACCAATTAGCACGAATTAAAAGGTATATTTACACTTACTACTTTCTTTCATTAAATTTTAAAATAAGGTATAAGGGAACATATATTTCTAAGGTTAAAATAATTCGAGTAGATATTACCTTAGAGAAAGCAATCAAATTGAAAGTGCATAATTTTTTTTTTACATGGTGGAATCGGTAGTCGCTATGAATTTGGGTAAGCTATCCAGTTTTTTTATGGTTACCACAGTATTTTGTGTTGTCCATCCTGGAAGCCGAAACATAGATATTTGCATAGTCTATCCCTATAACCACCATGCCACAATCATTTTAAACCTTTACGCCATTGAAAGCACTAGGAAAGGGACAAGTGTTCAGTCCGACGAGACTCGATACTTGAACCTTGGACCTCCACCTCCCTTACGGGGTTTGGAGGAACCAATTGGTCTACACCTTAGACCTAAAAGTACATAATATTAAGAGTTAATTCAAGGAGCATTATGTTTACAAATAATTAAGTAGGAGAAATAAGGGTTTCTACTTTAGACACTTAGAAATTATATTGCAAATGTTATTAATTTCTAATATTCCAAAATTAGGGAGTTATAAGGTATAATACATCAAACATAGATATATATTTTTTAATTTTACATGGTGGAATCGATAGCCACCACGAATCTGGGTAGGCTATTCAGATTTTTATGGATACCACAATATTTTGCGTTGTCTACCCTGGAAGCCACCACACAGATCTTCATGCAGTCTGTCCTATAACCACCATACCATGATCATTTTAAACCTTTTATGCCATTGAAAGCACCAAGAAAGGGACAAGAATTCAGTCTAATGAGGCTTGATATTTGAACCTAGGATCTCCGTCCCCCTTACAGGATTTGGGAGAACCAATTGGTCTACACCATGGACCTATCAAATATAAATAATTAGAATTTAGAAATATTGGATATTAAGAGATATAAAAGGAATTTAATTATTTACCTAAAGGATTTGGAATAAATACTTACACTTGTCTCATATTCATACTAAAGGGATAAAAAAATCCAACCATAGAACTTTAAATTAAGTGCATAGTTCATTAGGAGAGATAAGGTGAAATAGGATTTGATTATTGTTATTTAAAAAACATTACAAAATCAACCCAAAATGTGAACTATTACTTACTAAGCACTTTATTAAACTTATAGCTTACTTTAATCACTAGGGAGATATAAGGAATCCTACAAAACCTAAGTCTAGAAAGGTTTCATCAAATTGGTTCACATACTCTAAACAAGGGAGTCCTAAAGTAGACTACTTAAAAGGATCTATCTAAAGTATTAAAAGAATCCTATCATACACTACAATGGATAAAGTAGCAAGAGATATGTTTCATCATAATACACACTATAAAAGAAATCAAGACCAGAGTCCATACAATATACCATATCAAACATGCAAAATCACTTCAAGTTTAAATAATTTCATAGGTCAAAGTGAAAAGAATATTTTCTATACTGGTTCAGGAGTAAGCCACCACATGGTGGTAAATATTTATTGGTTTGATTGTCTTGAGGTCACTAATAGCTACAGGTTGAAAATTGTAGTTGGCAATAACAATCATATACATGGATATGGGTGTGTGTCACCTAGTAAATTATTTCTAAACTTTTTGCTACATAATGTGATGTATGTTCCTGGATTAACATCTAATATCATTTTAGTATCCAAGTTAGTAGAAAGTAAAAGGAAGGTTAAATTCAAATACATAAAGGGAGCTAACATGTATCTCATTTTACATCAGAATGAGATTTAAGCTATTGGATAAATCCAGAGAAATATATATGCTCTCAATTCTACCCAAACTTCACAAGATGTTGTTGTATTTCAAAATAATACTAATGCATTTTTTGAGGAATATATTGGAGAGAATGAAGGACCTATATATCACAAAATTAGAGGAGGAGATAGAAGGTTCAAAATTAAAAGTATGAGAGGACAACTACACTATGCTTGACTTGGTCATCTACAAACTAAATAAGAAGAACTTGATCAAGATGAAGAAGATGAATATCCATATTGAAGACTAAATTCTTCAATACCCGAATAATGTAATACAAGGGGGTGTTAGAGTATATTACATCATTTGGGTCATGTAAATGTACCACCTTTGTTACATAACTAGAGTAGGAGTTCACTTTAAAGTTTTGTAGTTACTTAAAGTATTGTAATAAATGCACAAGTTTCAAATGTGCAAGTTGTAAATGTACAAGGATTCCACTTGTACATCAAGTAGATAGGTAGAGTAAGGGGTAAGGAATATATCTTCCTATATAAAGGCCTCATAGTGAGTGTTTTCATAGAGAAACATATGTAGTAGTAAATATAGAGAGTGTGTGGTAGTATGGCACAATGTAGTCCTTTAATGTCCTTTCATGAAGTGCTCATGTACTCCATTATATAGCATTGTACTATTTTTGTCACTTTTATTAATGATAATTTTCTGAGTTATTTGCATATGTTCATATCATTATTTTCTTGCATATTATTGTGCCATTAGTTTATAATTTCTTGCATCTTATGGTTGTATTCCCTATACTATCGTCCCATAAAAAGCTAATAAGAAATAGATTGCATAAATGTAGTCAAATAAATGACCAAATATAAAATGGTCCAACTAAAAAACAATCATATTCCTAAGTGACTACTCACTCAAAAAATTATTTGATAATATTGATCGGCCAATTGGCCAAAAATAAAATTAATGAACAAGAGTTCAAAGAGGTTCAAATGGAGCTAGAGAAGACTTTAAAGAATGGTGTGAGATCCTCAGAAGAAGAAGTGTAGTAGTTGGTGACTCTATGCAGAGAATACAATGATATCATTACTTGGAGCTATGATGACTTGAAGGTCTATAGTCAAAATACCATCCAACACACTATAGAACTACTACCTAATATCAATTCATTTTTGTAAAAGTAAAGGCTAGTGAAATCAAAGATAGAAGCATTGATGAAGCAAGAATTGTTGAAGTTGTTAAATGCAAATATTATCTACCCAATCAAACACTCAAAATGGATGGTCAACCTGGTCCTAGTCAGGAAGAAGAATGGAAATATTTACCTCTACATAGATTTTAGAAACCTGAATAAAGTTTCCTTAAAGGATCATTATCATTTTCCCTAGATCGATCAAATCCTACATAAATTTATCAAAGTAGAAAGGTTTCCATTACTATATGGATTTTTAGGTTTTAACCAAATTTGGGTTAGATATGAGGATAAATATAAGACTACATTCACAACTAAATGGGGCACGTTTACCTATCAAAGGATGCCTTTTGGCTTATCCAATATCAAAGCTACTTTCCAAAGGGCTACGGAGTTAGATTTTGGAAAGCTTGTGAATAAGGTTATGCTCATCTATTTTGATGACATGACAGTCTTATATTATCAGAAGGAAAAGTATATTAAACATCTCATAATGGTCTTTCAAAAATATAAATAATTTGGGATTTCACTCAACCCAAAAAAACAATCTTTGTTGTCCTTTTAGGTTGGATCCCTATTTGGATACCTAAATCTAAGGGTAGAAGTCTACTATACATTTTCTAATTTGCATTCAATTAGAGAATCCAATTAAAATTTGATATCTTTTCCACCCTGAACTAAATCATGACATTCAACCTCAACATGAGCTCTAGAGACTGGAAGAATGCCAATTGCATGCCTATGGAAATGCCTTCTTCCAAGAATTCATAATACCATTAATATGGGCCTGATTTTTGTAGTCTCCTTGTGCTTGTTAAAACAAAGTGATAAATGCCCCAGCTAAACTTTGGTAGCCATAGTAAACATAGCCTATTTTTATTTGTAAAGGATCTAAGGTTTCTCATAGATCAATTTGGTGATAAAATAGTTGGAAGAAGTAGGCTTTTAATCAAATCACCTTGAATCTTTATGCTAATATGAAGTTTATTTGAATGTTGCTTTCTTGAGTGTGCGGTCTTCTTGAATGCAATGAATCATGCAATCCAGATGAAAGTTGATAATCATTATTAAATTTAAAGTCTTTTAGCACTAATCATTGAAAACATTGTATGTCAACCCAGGAAATAAGGAACCAAAAATTAAAGCTAAAATACCATTTAATTTTCCAAACCTGCTTATGAGAGCTAAATTTACTTTAAGGTTAATTTGGATAAAGAGAAAACAAAATGGATTTAATATTTACCATATTTCAATTGTATTTAATGATTTTAAACATTTCTTTTTGGATTCTCAATCATAAGTACTTTATATAACAAAGGAATAATCCACTGTGTTCAAAGTGTATATGTTTTATATATGGTCATAATAAATAACAATGTTGTTATTTCTTACTTGGTATGGTTATCAATATAATTTTAAATGTTTTACATGATGATTTTATCTTTCACATCCTTGCTTCTCATGTCATGTCAATGGATGAAACCGAAGCTCATGCTCTTAGATTTGTGGGTTTTTAGTGGCATTTTCTTACTTTTAATAAACAACACCATTAGGTCCGAGGTGTAGACCAATTGGTTCATCCAAACCCCATAAGGGGGTGAAGGTCCAAGGTTCAAATATCGGACCTCTTCGGACTGAACGCTTGTCCCTTTCCTAATGCTTTTAGCAGCGTAAAAGGTTTAAAATGATTGTGGCATGGTGTTTATAAGGGCGTACTGCGCAAAGATCTGTGTGGCAGCTTTTGGGGTGGACAGTATAGAATACTATGGCAGCCATAAAATTTGGACAGCCTGCTCGGATTCGTGGCGGCTACTGATTCCACCATGTAAAAATAAATAAATAAATAAATAAACAACACTATTATTATGTATTTAGAAGTTAATAGATTTAATTAGTCATTTTTAAATTAATAGGGTTAAGATATTAATTAATATTAATAGAATATTGAATACCCTTATCTTATTAATGTTGATTAATTAATATGTTTGTTTAATTAATCAATATGATTCTAGTCATTTATTAATTAATAGTTTTACTAGGTCATAGGGTAAAATTATTAATTAATATTAATAAAATATTGAAGATTTTTTTCACACTAATATTGATTGAATAATGTTTTTATTAAATATCAATATTAATTTATTATAGTTGACTTTATTAGGAGAGTAATAATCCCATGATATAAAAGAAGATTGTAAGAATTATGAACAGAGAAAATGTATTGAAAATTAATTCTATAGCTAAGAAACAAGGGAATTAATATTTACACTTGAAGGTTGAGTAGTAAATTTATCCAAGGGGATAGTTGTGGCTTGTATAACAAAAGATCCATAATTGAGTGAGAGAAGTATGGGATTATCTCATTTATGACTAATAAACATTGGGAGAATATTTTGATGTTTATTTTGGAATTGAGTTCTTGTGTTATTTTTTAATGTTTTTACTTGCATAATGCATGTTAAGCTTGCATATACATTCAAAGAGTTGTTCTGATACCTATACTTACATTCAAAATCTCGATGGAGAAGACTTATCAAGTAGAAAATTTTGAGAAAGAAGATGAGACTAATAATCATTATGTATAAATGAGAGATATTTAAAAGGTTTTATGTGTAGAAGTTATGCTATGCAATGATTATGTTGAAGGAATGGATATCCTTGTCAACACTCTTGTTGTATTGTTATCAATTTTGTTCAAAAGATGAAAGATAAATTATTGCCCTCCTTCTAGGTTAAGTTTCTTTGGAAATAAATTGTTGATAGCAAGATGGATAAATTGTATTTATTGAAGAAGATGATGGAATAATAGGGAAAGTAATTAATAAAATATGGTTATGATTTCTAGATGTTGTTTACTTTCTTTCATGTAAATTAAGGAAATACCTAATTCTAGTGCTATGATTGAAATAAGTACCTAAATTCTTTAGTCTTAATCAATATGATATATTGATGTTAGTATTAAATTTTGGTATAATTTATTATAGCATTCTATTTTTGTGAGTTAGACAAAAATGTTTGAATAGGACCCTTGGGTTAAGAGGGGGGATTTTATGGGAAAGGAAGTTAGCATCATATTAGTAATCCTTAGAGTTAAGTTGCACCCAAACCTAGTTGAGTTGTGGGTAGGACAAATCAACCAGGTAACTTTGGTGAAACTAAATGACAAACCTAGCGGTGAGGCTTAAATGATATTAGAGGTGAGGCTTAGGTGGTTCTAGTAGTGAGACTTGGATGATCCTAGCAATGGATTGACATGGAACAACCATCGGATCATTCACATTAACCAAGGAAGTATAGTGGTGGTACCTTGTGGGTAGACAATTGTAACCATGATCATTATCAGGTGAGTAGAAATAGTCTTATTTAGTCCATGGGTAGATGAAACTAACTAATCACTAAGGTATTACACCATAGTAATCCTACATAATTGCTAGTATGTAGGGTTAGGGGGTAGGTGACACCTTTAAGTGATACGAGCCTTAAAGGGTAATCCCTACATCATGGTCAAGTTGTCTCATATAAGGAAGTGTAGGGAAATGGGAAGACCATTGTTGGAGTATTTTCTAATGGTAAGGTTAGAAGAAATGAATCTTAGGAATTATGGGAAGTTTGCTACTCCTATCCACTTGAGTGTCAACTACAACAACAATGAAATCAAGATGGTTATGCCTTAACACTATAAATATTTGGGTCTCCTAAGTGAGTTAATTATTTCTTGTAGAAAAAGAATTTTTTTAGCTCTCTTACTTAGATCGATAATGAGGGCTATTACAATAGATGCCATAGATCAGATGCTTAACATAATAAAAAATCCAAATTTTATTTTTTAGCTCTAAAAATTAACATTTATAATATCCATACAAAATTTAAAATTCATAATTCCCTCTTAAAAGGTGGAGGAAAAAGTAAAGACTTAATACATTAATAAATGTCTTAAGTAGGAAAATAGCACTGAAAAATCTAGAGACCCACTGGGATTCACTAGATTTAGGTATTGTACTGATAAAACTATCTTCTAAAAACTATGTCTCAATGGTCCTCAACATCGATCCCTTTTGTGGGATGGTCTTTCCCTCCAATAACTAGGTTTTGGTGCTACATCTCAATATCCCTATTGGGAGGTTTGGTTGGTCCTATCGAGGTTGGATCCAATGTGGATTTCTTCATTAAATTATGGATATTGCTACAAAATTTGATCGTAGTGGAAGATTCGCTATAGTTATGGTGACTCATAGGGGAATTTTAACTAGTCAAAAGTTGGAACCCAAACCCTGATAGCCTTTTTGTTGGGTGCAAAGTCACATCTTGAGTTTATCAACTATAGTGATGGCTTCTTGCCATTCATCCTCTAAAGGAACCTTATACCATAGGCAATTCCAATAACTTTTCTACAACTCTTGTAGCCCCTAAAAAATGGAGGGCACATGCTCTCATTTAATCGAATGGAGGAGGACTTCCAAGGTGATAACAGGTTTCACCACTACATTTAAATTTTCCTCCATAGATAGGTTTGTAAGGGTTTTTCTCTTGTTCAACTAGTTTAGCCACTACCTATAATCATTTTCTAGTAGGAGGTATCCATACTACTTAAAAGGAAATGCAAGCCCTACAACAATGAGGGAAGCAATATGCCCCTTCTATTCCTCAATTTTCCCATCCAAGGCTTCAATTTTCTTGATTCAACTACTAATCGCTTGCTGAGATGCCAAGAACGTTGTCACCCTTTATAGAAAAAGGTATTTATTTACTATTCCCACCAGATCCCATCACTATGGATCAACCTAAGCCAGAATACCTAGAAAATATTAGGCTTCCTTGAATTAAGGGTCATAAATTTCTTTGGACATTAGGAGCTTTTCTTTGGCTTTTGTGCTTAAGATGAAAATAGTTTTGATGTAGTCAAAATTTGGGAGGAGCCACTTTTCTTCTCAAGTAATTTCCTTCTAAAGGTCTTGAACCACTTCAATGAGCTACTTTTGTAGATGTGGTCTTTTCTCTAGTTCACTCACCCTTGCATTTTGTTCCTTGAGCTTGACATCTTTCCCATTGGGCTGGTCAAAGAGGAAATATAGTTCAAATCTAAGGGTCTTGGCTTCAATTTGTGTATCCTTGAGTTATCATTACTCTACTCTAGTTCCTTCTTCCTAGCCAGTTGCTTTGCAGTGACTGTATACTTATGAGTTATCATTTATATTGAGTTTTTCATGAATTTAGATGCTTTCTCTAATAGGGAATATTCAAAATCATTTCTAAAAGCAAATATATGATAATATTATGGATGCATATCCCCTAGAATATTCAAAACTATGGGCTCAAAGATAATTATACCTATTCCCTTTCCCTAAGGAAGTAGAGAGATACTTGTTTGTGAGACAGTTGGTTGTTGGTCATGCTCCCCTGCATCCTATTCCAATTATGGTTGATTTTATTTCAAGTTATTCTATTGGATATAAATAAGCTTCATAATGGAGGAGATAGGATTGGGTTCAAGGTATTGTAATAGGTCCACCAGAGGTAATGGTAGTGGTTTTATAAATGGTAAGAGGTTTGAGGATTGGTTAGGGATATTATTAGTTATTAGGATGGATACCATGGTTAGTGGTTTTGTGGATATATTTTTTGGTATGGTAAGAGTAGGAGTGACAAGGGAGATAGGGGAAGAGGCATGAAGAAGACTATCAAAATTTTCTTTTATGGTGAGGGTACTGAGTGGTAGCTAAGTGGATTCTTTAGAAACTATACTTTGCTCTAGTGGGAGGCATCAATAATCTCCCTCTTCCTTTAGTGGATCATGGGGGTTGTGTTAGTCAAAAAGTGACTAACTACAGAAAAAACATTTGATGCTCCTTTTTGCATATTTTCCAAGAGGACCGAAGTGGCCCATATGCTAAATATCAAAGAAAATGCAAAACACCGCAAGGAGGAAAAAGTGTCGCGATATCGCGACATGTTGCATTTTCGCGGTTCAAAGAAAAAAGAAAAGCAAAAGGGAAAAAGTGTCGCGATATCACGACATGTTGCTTTGTCGCGATCAAAAGGGAAAAAGTGTCGCAATATCGCGACATGTTGTATTTTCGCGGCTAAGAGCAGCAAAAGGGAGCAAGAGGGAAAAGTGTCGTGATATCGCGACATGTTTCATTTTCGTGGCTAAGAGCAACAAAAAGGAGCAAGGAGAAAAAGTGTCGCGATATCGCGACATGTTTCATTTTCGCGGCTAAGAGCAACAAAAGGGAGCAAGAGGCAAAAGTGTCGCGATATCGCAACATGTTTCATTTTCGTGGCTAAGAGCAGCAAAAGGGAGCAAGAGGCAAAAGTGTCGCAATATCTCGACATGTATTTTCGTGGCTAAGAGCAACAAAAAGGAGCAAGGAGAAAAAGTGTCGTGATATCGCGACATGTTTCATTTTCGCGGTTCAAAGCGAAGAGAAAGAGCAATGGGGAAAAAGTGTTGCGATATCGCGACATGTATTTTCACAACAAAAGAGAAGAAAAGGCACAAGGTGGCAAAAGTGTCGCGATATCGTGACATGTTGCTTTGTCGCGGCCAAAAGAGAAAAAGTGTCACGATATCACATGTTGTTTTGTCGCGACCAAAAGAGAAAAAGTGTCGCGATATCACGACATGTCTCAGTTTCACGGTTCATAGTGAGGAGAAAGAGCAAAGGGCAAAAAGTGTCACGATATCGCGACATGTTGCATTTTTGCGGCTAAAGAGCAAGAGAAAGAGCCAAGAGGGAAAAGTGTCGCGATATCGCGACATGTTGCTTTTTCACGGTCCAAAGCAAAGAGAAAGAGCCAAAAGGAAAAAGTGTCGCGATATCGTGACATGTCTCATTTTCGTGGCTGGAAGCGACAAAAGAGCAAATTTTTGTGGCTGGAAGTGGCAGAAGAGCAAAGCAAGGAAAGAGATTTTGCGACATGTCTCATTTTCACGGCAGGAGGCAGCAAAGGAGCAAAGGAAGAGACGAATGTCATGATTTCGCGACATGTCTCATTTTTGCGGCTGGAAGCGATAGAAGACCAAAGCAAGGAAAGAAGGTCACAATTTCATGACATGTCTCATTTTCGTGGTTGGAGGTGGCAGAAAAGCAAAGCAAGGAAAGAATGTCGCGATTTCGTGACACGCCAGCTGTAAAGGAATAAAGTATATTTTTGGCAACTGGAGACGAGTACTAACATCAGGTGCCAATTTTTGAAGAATGGTTTGTTGATTATAACCTGGCAGGTCCACTGGATGATTGCCAATCTATCCAATCTACGGGAAATCCGTTGTGTATTGTTAGAAACTGTAGATGATTGCTTGTAAAATAAGTAAGATGTACTTAGGAAAAGATACTCTTTTAGGGTATATATAGGGGTGAGCGACTCTAGAAAAAGGGTCGGCTCTTGGATGTTTACAAGACTGTGTGTACGTACTTTGAATACAAGCAATAAGATCGCATCTCCCATTGGCTTCTGGTTCATATCGTGCAAGTGTATGTACTAATGTTCTTTATTTCTGCTTACAATATTGAATTATAAATTGAGTTTGTTCTTGTATCTGAACTTTCGCAATACATAAATCATATTTCTGGAATAAGAATCTAATATATATGCATGCTAAACGAAATATCAGAAATCATATCTGGAATTATATAATTTCTGCATGGGAATGTGTTTTAAATGCTTTGGATAGAAGTAAGTAAATCTGTCATTGATGTTTTCTAATTTGTACCGTGAGAAAAGTTTCTAGCTTAGGCTATATTTCCCTTTATCTCTTGTTCCCATTTTCTCTAAAAAACTCAAAGGAACCAGCCTTCTCTGGAGACTAGACAAATGATCTCAAGCAAGATCTATCTATTCAATGTTGGCAAAGTCTAAGGTGCAACACTATTAACCAAAGGCAGATTTTGTTCCAATAGGTTGATAAAGGAGTCATATTCTTGCAATGGGGGTACTTTGGATTAGGTCTTACATTTTCTCTTCTTTCCTATATTTTTATCACTTAGGAAAGCTCTACCATTTCTTATATTTATCATACTTATTTCCCATTAAGGCTTGTCTTTGCAGAATATGATGAAAATTTTCTTAAGCTAACTGATACTAGAAGGCTACTTCTATTTTTTGGGAAAGACCTACCAATAAATGGCTTCCTAGCATGGGAACCTCTTGATTCTACTCCAATCGGTTCCCTTGAGGAGTCTATTGTATTTTGTTAGGACTGTCTGGCATGGGAACCTCTCGATTTTGCTTTGGTTGATTCCCTTGAGGAGGTTGCAGTGTTTGTTCTACTTCTTCAAAGATATCAATTCCAACTACTTTATTTGTTTCATTGTACAATTCTCTAAACTTATCATCCTTTGGATTTTACCTTGGCATAGAGACCATGTCTTTTATTAGTTATCAATGGATCCACCAATCTTGTATCTTGGAATTGTTATAACCTATATGCTTCAATTGATCTACTTTATTTATTGAGATTTTATTAATGGGATCCACAATTCCTTTTGGTTCATTTGGTTTGAGAAGATCAAACTAGGGTTCCAGTTGCTTACCAAAGGTAAAAACAATCTCCTTCCAAAGTGGCATATAATGGTCTTCTTTACAGCTATAGTGGAGCTCAAACTTGGGTCACCTCTAGGGTGTGAACTTCTTTACATTCATAATATTGGATAACCATTCTTGGAAAAAATATTTGGATCATATGCCTATGGATTGTCTAGGATTTCTAGTCTAAGTCTTTCTTCTAAAAGGGATTGACCCTCCTCTTCAACTGGTTTATTCCCTGTAACTACATTGAAATCTTATAATAGTTGGATTTAGTTTGACCTACTCCATATGGAGCATCCATCATGTCAAGTTTATAACACATTTCAAAGGCAAAGATCCTTTTTGTATGAAGTCGATATCATATGCACTAGCTTGGAAAAATGGAAGAGGTAGATAATGGTATGCTCCTCCAAGAAAAACCAGCCTCCCATGTAGCCTCAACATAATTTTCTAGTGAATTCCTCTAGGATGCGATGTGGTATTTCCCCCTCTAATACCCAAAGGGATGACATAAAAAATATATCCATAAAAACATAGTAGGAGGACCCTCAAAAAAAGGCTTTTTTTCTAGAGTGACACCTATCACCTTTGGACATCTTCTTCAACCATCTTGAGCTCTATGATTCTAACAATTCTTGGGGTTTTTTCCTAGTTATAGGTGTACCAAATATGAACAATATTTAAAAGTCAACCTCCTACTAAAATCCCCTAAACCTTCATGCATCCACCTAGCCAAATAGGTTTTGAAGTCAAGGATTACCTCATGGTTGGGCTATGTGTACCTTAGAGTGTAGATGACTCCTAGTTCTTCTGTTCCCACTTTCTTGTCCTCATATCTCCCAAAAATGAACACAACCATACATGAAGCATCTTTTACATTATCTCTAAACCAATCGATTGGCATGGGAAAATTTAGCATGGTGATTAGTCACTTGTTTTAATGGATTTCTACATTTAGGGCCACCAGTGGATCAAGGCACTTATTATAATATATATTAGCACAAAGAGGATCAAATTTTTCCCCTTGGAAAACTCTCAACATGTATCTTATATATTTAGGTAAAATTATCATATGAAAATGACCATCACCTCCTCATACTACCCCTTTCTTCTAGTCGAATTTGTCAATGCATTCTTCTATGAACTCTACACATTGATAAACCTTTGACATGATATACTTGGCTAAATACGATGTCTAGATTTTGGAGGACAGAGTTTCGAGGGCCTTGATGTCCTAGTATATTTGAAAAGCACCTTCTCACAAGGCTTTAGTGTTGCTCGATGTGCACAAGTTTGCTCCCTTGTTTTCTTTATCTATTAGGACAACTATTGTTTCATGGGATTTAATGATTTTGGGCATCCCTCTATTGGTGTTGGACCAAGTACCTAACTCCATGGTGCTTAGATACTTCTTAAATTTAATTTAGGCGATATTTTTTGTCTTTTAGCTATTTTAGACCCTTTTCTCCATTTTACATTAGGTGATGGAAGGAAAATAAAACCTAAGGGATTATATATGCAACCATCATGGCTTATCTATCTCAAATGTGGGTTTCTCCATTTTACATTATTGGATGGGTAGGAAAGGTAACCTATATTTTTTTCTTGGATTTTCCTTGAATAGTGTGACAATTTTTTGTGATAGACCCATTTGAAACTATACCACCTAGGTGATCATGGGCTTGAGTGATGATGACTAACATGTACTTAGTCAACACCTCAAACTCAGCCATTATGGTTCAATTAAATAGTTGTCTCCCACTTTCCCTAATTTATGCTATTGTTTGAAGGAGGATGTTGAGCAAACATCCATTCAATATTTGGCTGCTTCTGCAGCATGTACTCTTTTTCCTCTTATTTTTTTAAGTACATTTTCAAATAGCTTCTATTAATTGGAATTGAGAGTGTTTTCCCATCTAGTTTAGTAAGCTCTATGGTATTTTTAGGTTTTTTTTTGGTAATAACATAGGATTCAATCCGTATAGTGTCAAACTTGGTATGCTTTCTCAGTTTGTTCTAGTCTTTGTCTCATTTAAGTACCAAATCTCCAATTTAAAAATGTTGTATGGTGGTATTTTTGTTAAACCACTTTTTCATATCTACTTGATGCTTGATTAGGTGAATTTTTGATCTTTCTCTTTATTCCTCCAATTGCAATGATTCTCCTATCCTCAAGGATATAGTGTCATGTTATTGGAGCTCAAATTGGTGAAGAAACTATAGGGATAGTAATTCAATGGAGATGGGCAAATGGTCCTCCCAACCATAAACTAAGGAGAAACATGAACTTCTTTTATTGGGGGTTTTTCGATCTATATATTACTTCCCTTGCACAATTAAACCCAATTTGGGTACCCACTTGAAAATTTTGATGTTCATGTAGTTCCAGTTTGCATTGTTTGTTTTTTTTCATGATGTCATAAAGAGATCAATAAAATCCGAGAGTTTTCATTGTCATATTTTTAGCACCGGATAGTTTTGTGATCAATTTTTTTGATCTCATGTGTTTGTTCTCATGTTTTTATTAAGAAATCCCCCCCCCACTTTAAAATACCATGTGGAAATTACACATTAATGAAAATAAATATAAAATATATATAAATAAAAAATAAAAGGGAAATAAATAATAATAATAATGAGTTATATTTTCACTTTTATAAAAAGTATTGAAATAAAGTCTATTTATTTTACTTTTGTCTTATGGATTTGTACTAAGTGTTTTGAAATAAATTACCCTTATAAATTTTGCATAAATCCTAATTTTAAAAATTTGGTTCAATATGCAGGTTACAAAAATGGGTGGCATGATTTTCGAGGAGAAGCCTCGAACTGACCAACCAGTGGTGCAATTTTTGAGATGAAGCCAAGCTGGACCAACAGATGCAATGCGTGAGCATGGTAAATGTGGTCAACAAGCCTAGAATCCAAGGCATCATTACGTAAACCCGTGTATGGTATTATTTTGCTGAACAACTCGACGTGTAGAACTACGTGGCCTTGCATTGATAAAATCCACATGGTTTCATTCCTCGTTGCATGTGGGACTAAATATGTTAATGTTGTATGAGAGCTCTCTTGTGGAAATTTTCAAATAGAATGTTGTAATGAAGATGAAACTGGTTTTAGGTCTCGAACTCTTCCCAAGATGAAGGTCAAAGAGGTGAATAACAAACATTTCACGATCGTTTTAAAATGAAGATCATCTTTGGTTCTGCAAATATTATGATGAAGATGGTAAAAACACTAGCATAGACATTAGTTACTATGAGAATAAAGACAACGGATGAATGAGGTGGTGTCTCTAGCAGCAACATTTATTAACGATGAAGAAACCAATGGGGCAATGATTCTAGTTGGCCATTTGAAGAGAGCGATGTGAAGCGAAAGGGTAGAATAGTTATTTATACCTGATGAATTTATGAAAGTAGTGTTTACTCACTAGATAAAATATTTTTTATAGTTTTAAAGATCATATTAAGTGGGCGTTGGAACTTTTGAAGTGATGCCAAATACTGGCAGCTTCAAGAAGCATTACATCTATGGTAAATTCATTAATTACTCATGTCATTGCCATGGTGATAAAAGAGCAAAGATGATGAAGCTTTCAAGGGTGAATACACTCTTCACATATCAATTGTCCATGAATGTTCTATAGTGACCACACTGGTTACCTACAATGGAAGACTATTTCCAGACTTGATATGAACTAAAAGAAAAGAGAGAGTGGTCATGTATGGGGTAGGGAAGAAACATTAAATTCTCATAGATTGTCCTCTGTGGTCCTTTATCATTGGATACCTGGAGACTTGAGAACTAATGAATTGATGGATTATGAATGATGTTAATTTGGGAAAAATTATCGAGAGATCATGGTTAAAGAAAAATCTAACCAAGCTACCAACCTATTATTTGTCATTAGAAATATTATGGAAGATCGTTGAAGTGGAAGGTGTTACCAAACATATTACACTTTTCTTCACTCGTAGGTTGAATTCAAATTTCACAAGGTGCGTATGGGGAGGAGCACCCAAGAGTGAGTTGCAAAGGATGGGAATTTACGTAAACCAACTATCCCTTCATGCTATTGCAAAAATAGGTCTGTCTAGATGCATTATTGAAGACATGTATTCACACCCATTTAATTTATAATAATTATAATGATGTCATCAATAATCATAACAAATTTGAGAACCTTGACAATGGATGTACACACAATGTGAAATGTATGATGAATGAGGATAATCCTTCTAGAAAATGGGATTCAAAATATACTCAAAATCATTACCAAATAAGTTAATGAGTGGAGGGTAATGGTTACGAGTTGAGAGAATGACCATCATGTTGATTGCCCTAATAAGGGTCAAAAGAAAGGAAACAAAGTAAATAAGTTTTCGTTGAATATAATACAAAGTAGAAGCAACTAAAATTTCCTATTAATATCCATTGAAATGGAAAAAATGAGGTTGGAGAGTTTTTGGCAGCAAACGCATGTTGGATTTTTGAGTTTGTTTAAGAAACCTCTCCTCCCAAGTTGTTGGACTGCACCAAGTTTCACCATTGTAATCTATGAAGCTAGGTATTCTGCAAGAGCATCAATTCAATATATTTATGTTGTCAATCTATTGAAGTTATTTTAATAATTTATATGCATGCAAATGATATAATTTATTTATTTCTTTAATATATTGCATTTTTTCCCTTTGAATATTGCACCGCATTAATGTTTGACTGTGTGAAAACTAATCTAATTATTATTGGTTTAGTGCAGGATATCGATTTATGCAGATTCGGGTCAAAATTTTAGAAAGTTATGACAACTTGTTCTCTTATTTTATTTTATCTAACCCTAGTCCTTTTACATTTTTTTTTTTTAATTTCAACAAATAAAAATTACAAAAAATAAATATGGCAATTCCAAAATTAAAATTCAAATTCTCATTTTACGCAAGTTCACATTTTTAATGAAAGTTTGAGTTTTTAAACTTTGCACATTTTTTCAAATAATCAAATTAATTTCATTTTATGAAAGTTGAAATTTCAATAAATTCCAAATTTTCGTTAAAGTGAATAATTAATATGACATTCCAAAGTTACATTGCAAAGTTAGATTCAATCACTTCATTTTTATTTTCAAGCAAAGCTTAACAATCAAAGATAAATTTTGGTTAACAAAAGAAGATAAAATTTGATTAACAATCTGAGATAAAATCAATCAAAATCAAATTTTCAAAGATTAAAATCAAATATTTATCAAATTTCAAAGTAGATAGTTGATCAATAATTTTACATTTTCACAAATTCCATGAACAACAAATAGCATTTCAAATCAAATCAATACCAAAATAGGCCCCTTTTTAACAGGAATATGCAACACTGAGGTATCCAATTACCTTTTAACGTTTCATATTTTATGAAGCATTGCAATAAAATTTAACATATTAAATAGAACCTTGGTAAAATTACAAATATTTCCTTGTAAGAGAGGATATCTAGGTAGAATCCTGATTGTGAGTATATATTTGTAATTGGAAAAAAATATAACTCAACAAAATTGGTGCTAGGAGGGCATGTTTCAAGGTAATTGGTGTGATTTACAAAGTTTCGGGTTTTAAATTGTTCACATTTATTATTGGAAATTCTCTAATTTATGATGCATTGATGCTAACATTTTACAAATTTGAGAATGTTCCTTATTTTTAGGGTTTGATTGATGCCTTATAATGCACATGATGATTTATTAGTTAAATTTTTAAAAATTGGAAGTTGTTTCATTTCAAGAGTACTAAGCACTTGTTGTTTTCATTGTTAAGGCTGGAACCAAAAGTCATAATCACAAGATCTAAGGCTTCTAAAGAGACTATTTTCCATAGCATTTCTCCTACAAAGAGAATCATAAGGTCCAAGAGTCAGACGATTGTTATTCCACCCAGTAGCGATTCATCGCTACCCATCATCCCATTTGTTCCTCCACTAGTAACTCCAATGGCACAAGTTGTAGGAATTACAACTTGGTTAGGTGCTCATAGCAGTACTTTAAATATTACTGGAGCAAACCATGACATTCCCAAAAATGTAAAAATGTATTTACCTAAATACAACAATGATGGAATTAGAATTACTGAAGAGCATATTCAAGCTTACAATGATACCTTGATTAGATTGCAAGTTGAACATGAAGATGTTATCTGCAGAATATTCCTCTCACCTTAGATGAAATGGCATATTATTGTTACATTAGTTTACCAACCAATTCCATTATATCTTGGGCTCAATTGAAAACAACTTTTGTGAATCAATTTAGGCTACCCATACATCTTGTTATAATATGAAGAACATGTGCTTATACTGAGAGGGGGGTGAACAGTATAAGATAAAATTTTTTTTCTTTTCAACACATATGATAGTAGTAGTAACATCAAAGCAATAAACATCACATAAAGCATCACACACATGAGAGACATGATTTAACGTGGTTCACCCGATGTGGGCTACTCCATGGAGAAAATATTTCACTAAAATTTTCTCAACAAATATCTTGGGAATCCTTCCCTATTACAATGTTTATGGACCTCTGTCCAAAGGAGACACCAATCCCCTAATCAATTTTATGGATATCTATCCATAGGAGAACTCCTTCTCCTCTGCTCTAGTTGGTGATCCTCTTAGAAGACTACTACCTCCACTGCATTGGCTTGTGGATCTCTCTCCACTGAAGACTCCTATCCTCACTAGAAGACTTGTCCTCACTACCCTAGCTAATGGATCTCTATCCACTGGAGACTACTATCCTCTTGCTATATCACCTCCAAAGCTTGCTCTTAGCTCTGTCTCAAATATGCACTAAACACAATCCTTCGATCTAGCACAAATATGCTCAATATCTATCTCTGATCTGCACTAAACATAGTCCTTCGGTCTAGCACAAATATTCTCAATATCTATCCTCAAATCTACACTAAACACAATCCTTTGTTCTAGCACAAATTTGCTCAATATCTGTCCTTAAATCTGCACTAAACATAGTCCTTCGGTATAGCACAAATCTGTCCTCAAATCTATCCTCAAACTCTGTCCTCAAATATATCCTCAAAATTGTCCTCAAGCCTTAACACAAATATTGACTCAATCACAAATCAAATCTGCTAGATCTATCCCAAACCTTAACTCAAGGTTTGAACAAATTAATCAATCAACTATGCTCACAAGTCTTCTCAAAGACTTACCTCAAATCTATCCACAAGTCCTCTCAAGGACTTATACAATATGCTCTCAATCTCTGTATTCAAATATATATTATAATCTTCCACAAAATCTCACACCAATCTGTCCACAAGTCTTCTCCAAGACTTATCTCAAATCTTCTCAATAATTTCTCATGAGAACTTGCTCAATCTGCTCAACAAGTCTTCACCAAGACTTGCCTCAATATTTCCAACAATGCTTATCAAACAATATTTCTAGTATCAAATTTCATTCTAGAAAATCAAACTCAACAATGCTTATCAAACAATACTTTTCACTCCAACTTAGCATTCACAACATCCAACAATCACTCTCAAGGATAATATGCCCTTACCTCTTGTTTGAAGAAGACTTGACTTCAAACACCTGTCTCAATCACAATCAACTCTTTGCCAATTTCAAAGGTTAGGTAGCAATATCTTCTCAATCATTCACTCAATTTGATCCCTCAAAATATTTCACCATACATAGCAATAAATCTCTTTTACACCTTATAATCTCCACACTTCAAAATGCAAACCAACAATTTGTGTAAAGAAAATAATCACAATAATTTTCTTTATAAACCCTTATCTCTTTAACACATCATAGCTCATCCAATAAAAAATATAATTCCCTTTTTCAACCTTATAACTCCTATTTTTAATTCACTTTATCAAAAATCACAATAAAACAATTAACCTTAAAAACCTTATAACTCCCCCTTAATAAAAATTTATCATGCCACCTTTTAAACCTTAGAAGCAATTTAAATTATCAAAAATTAAGTACCTCTGTCCTCGGCATAAATCGAACTCCCACCTATGCACTTCCATAATGCCCTAGCCATGGCCCACATGCCACGTGAGCTAGGCGCTCACCTTGGCACCAAAAGGTGCCTCGTGCACTTTGACTTTCACCTTGGCGCCAAAAACCTTAACGCATGAACCTTAACAAAAAGCTACCATCGGGTTTCGATCATGGAACCTTCTACCTACGAGCGCCTTAAGCCACAGCTATCTATCATTGGCCCAACCACCATGGTTGGCTATGGGACTTTAGGCCTCCTCCTACTTGTTCGCACTCATCTGCCATGTAGCCAACAAAACCTTACCTTCTATTCCTCACGTTTCGCAAATTTTGCATGCACACATCGAATATTATTTCGAAGGATAATTTTTATGTCCAAGGCATATAGTATTTATATTGAATTTTTTCTCTCCTCAACACGTCGATGGGTGGATGGAATTAGTCGACATCGAAACTCGAATATTATTGCTTGCCCTTTGTAACCCTAACCTTAGGGTTATTAATTAATTTATAAATTAATTTATAACAAAGTATTTATAATTAATTTAATTAATTAGGTCTATACTTTAGACCTTTAATATTATAATATAAAATTATAATATTATTTTCTTGGGCCTTCCAATTGCTCTCTTAGACCTTTTTGACCACCTTAAATATTATAATAAGCATATTATAATATTATTTTCCCTTAGGCCTAGAAGCAATATTTTTCTTGCACTGCTCACGAAAACTGATGTTGCCCACTAAAACTGACTCTTGACATCAATGACAACAAAACTTGCTCATATTTCCAACAATCTCCCCCTTTGTCATTGATGGCAACCCAATTACATTTTACCAATTCCTTAACCTTTTTCTATTCTGCTCCCCCTGAGAAACTGCTCACTCTGACTGAATGCTCTCCCCCTAACTCAAATCTCTCCCCCTTTGACATCAATGGCAAAGGGTCACCTTTGGGGCTCGGGGCTAAGAATGAGAATCTTAGCTTAGCCCCTCCCCCACCTCCTCTTGAGGTGGTTAATTCTAGGGTGGGAGTAGAACTACTCCCAAATTTTCTCGAAGGTACTCAAAAGTCTCTTTCGAAAGTGGCTTAGTGAAAATATCTACAATCTACTCCTTTGTAGTGACATATTCCAACTTGACCTGCTTATCTGTCACCTGTTCTCTTAGAAAATGATACTTAATCGGAATGTGCTTTGTCCTGGAGTGCATCATCGGGTTCTTTGAAATATTTATAGCACTTGTATTATCACACAATATGGGAATAGGGTGATCATGCTTTACTTTGAAGTCCTCCAAAGTTTGCTTCATCCATAATACCTGTGTGCAACAAGAAACTACTGCAATATACTCTACCTCTACTGTGGATAAGGATACTGATGCCTGTTTCTTACTTAACCAAGAGACTAGACAGTCTCCAAGAAAGAATGCTCCTCCACTTGTGCTTTTTCTGTCATCAATGTTGCCAACCCAATCTGCATCTGTATAAGTTGTGAGTGTGAAACTATCACTTTTGGGATACCAGAGCCCAAAATCCATGGTCCCTTTTAGATACCTAAGAATCCTCTTTACTGCTGCCACATGTGTTTCCTTAGGTGCTTCCTGAAACCTTACCACTAACCCCACTACCTGCATGATATCTGGTCTTGTAGCTGTGACATATAATAAGCTGCCAATCATAGATCTGTATAATTTCTGATTTGCCTCTGGAGATTCATCATCTTTACTTAACTTACATCCTGTGACCATGGGGGTACTCACTGGTTTGCAATATTCTAAGTTGAATTTCTTTAGCATTTCTTTTATATACTTGGTTTGTGAAAGAAATACTCCTTTCTATGATTGTGAGATCTGAAGTCCAAGAAAGAAGGATAACTCACCAAGCATAGACATTTCAAATTCATTCTGCATGCTCTTCGCAAATTCTTTACACATCTTGTCATTGTTTCCCCCAAAAATGATGTCATCCACGTAAACAACCACAATTAGTAGATTATTCCCTTCATTTTTGATGTATAAGTTACTATCCACTATTCCTTTCTTGAATCCCTATTCCTGAAGATACTTATCCAATCTTGAGTACCATGCCCTAGGAGCCTATTTTAGACCATATAGTACCTTTTTAATCTGCATACATAGTCTGGTTTATCTGTTAATATGAATCCCTCTGGCTGCTCAATATAAACTTCTTCTTCTAGAACACCATTTAGAAATGTTGACTTAACATCCATATGATATACTTTGAAGTTTTTAAAACTTGAGAAGGCTAAGAACATTCTTATAGCTTCAAGTCGTGCAACTGGAGCAAATGTCTCATCGAAGTCAATTCCCTCAACCTGTGCATAACCTTTGCACACTAACCTTACTTTATTTCTGACCACCTGACCATCTTCATTTAGCTTGTTTCTAAATACCCACTTAGTGCCAATCACATTTTTACCTTTTGGTCATGGAACAAGTTCCCAAGTCTTACTTTTCTCTATCTGATCTAATTCCTCATCCATTGCCTTAATCCAAAACTTATCTTCACTTGCTTCATTGAAGTCTTTTGGCTCAATCTTAGATAATAAAGAAAAGTTTTGTTGGTTGAGTTGATGTTATTACCCTTCTCCTTGTCTATCTCTCATTAGGATTCCCAATGATTAGATCCTTTGGATGATGTTTCTGTACATACCTGGATGGAGTCTTGGGAAGAAGTCTTTGTGTTTCTTCCTCTTCTTCTTCTGATTCCTCATGAAACTCTTCTTGATAGTTTTCATCTTCCTGATACATAGTTTCTTGAACTGGCTCTCTCAACCCTATCTTTTCATCAATAGTTACATTTATACTTTCCACAATAGTGTGAGTCCTTTTGTTGTAGCATCTATAGGCTTTTCTCTTATTGGAGTAACCAAGAAAAATACCCTCATCACATCTTGGGTCAAACTTGCCCAAGTTTTGCTCTTCCCGTCTTATGTAACACTTGCTTCCAAAAACTTTGAAGTGTTTTATAGTGGCTGGTCTTCCCTTCCAAAGCTCATATGGAGTCTTGTGATGGTTTACTCTTATTTGAGCCCTAGTAATGATATACACTATTGTGTTGACTACTTCCCTCCAAAATCCATCTGAAATCTTGGACTCATTTAACATAGCTCTAGCCATATTCTCAATAGTCCTATTTTTCCTTTCAACTACTCCATTTTGTTGAGGAGTTCTTGTGGCTGAGTATTCTCTCTTGATTCCATGTTGTTCATAGAAATCTACAAATTCATTTGAGGTAAACTCTCCTCCTCTATCTGATCTCAAACACTTAATCCTCTTGTCGGTTTCATTTTTGACCCATTCTTTAAATACCTTGAATTTGTCAAATGCTTTTGACTTATCTTTCAGGAAGGCTACCCAAATCATTCTAGAGTAATCATCTATGAACAATATGAAGTAACTTTCACCTTGAATACTCTATGTTCTGGTAGGACCACATAGATCAGTATGTATTAGACTTAATGGCTCAGATGACATATATCCCTTTGATTTGAAACTAGTTCTAGTTTGCTTTCCATGTTGACAAGGTGCACATATTGTGTTTTGTGGCCTTTTCAGTTTGGGTAAATCTCTGACAGCCTATTTATTGCTTATGTTGACTATGTTGTCAAAGTTCAAATGACCCATTCTTCTATGCCATAGCCAAATCTCATCCTCTTGTGATAGAAAACACTTTTCTCCTTTAATCTCACTAAGCATATAGAGGTTGTTTGGAGTTCTACTTGCATTTGCAATGACTTTTCCAGTTTCAGACTTTCTTATCTCACATCTATCTAGGTGAAAAGTAACCATATGACCTTGATCACAAAGTTGGCTTACACTTAGCAGATTGTGTCTTAACCCTTTCACATATAGTACATTTTCTGTTCTTGTTTTCCCATTATCTAAACTCAGAGTTCCTTTTCCACAAATTTTTGTTGATCCATTATCACCAAAACTTATTGATCCTCTATTAGTTTCTTTGAGCACAAGAAATTTATCTTTGTCTCATGTCATGTGTCTAGAGCAACCACTATCAAGAAACCATTGTTCTTCTTTATCCTGAGCATGAAGAGTTATTTGAACTAACATTGATCTAGCTTTTTCATTCCCCTTTTTCTCTTTCCTAGTTGTTGAAGTTGTATTCATTTTACTAGACTCAGGAAGTACCATTTTACACCATCTAGCCTTGTGCCCAAAATTATTGCATTTGTAACATATGATATCATCATTCATGAGAGGTGCAAAAGAGTTGAAATTTCTATTGACATCATTTTTCACATAACCAGTGCAGTGTACAACTCTATGACCATATTTGTTACAAGAAAAGCAATAGCCATGGAAGAAATTATGTAACCTATTTGGATGCCTTTGAAGATGTGGTCGAGTGCTTCTCCTCTTGTGATTAACTCTCATCCATGGTCCTTCTTTGCTTTCTTCTTTTCTGATGTCCTTTCCTTTTGGGGTATGAGTGACGAGCTCATCTCTGTTTGATGTCTCTATTTCTTGAAAGTTGGATTCCTCTTTTTGTTTCCCTAACATTATATCTTGTCGTAGCTTGGTCTTTTCAACTTCATGCCTTAGTGATACAATTTTTGCTTCCAATATTTCACACTCTATTTCTCTTACTCTTAATAGATCTATCATATCCTATTCAATTTTATTTCCTTCTTCTACCTTTATCTTGAGTTCTGTGAGACTTTGTAGAAGTTCCATCTTTGTTTCTTCATCTTCTTGAATTTGCTCCTTCAAGCTTGAATTCTTCTTTCTAATATTTTCAAGATTCCTGAGAGCAGTGAAGAATTCCTCTTTTAAGTCAAACATGGTCTCTTCTTCATTTTCTGAAGTCATGTGTGTTTCTGATGGATCCACCTCCAAGTTGTTAGTCTTTTCATGGAGAGACCCACTCTGATACCAATTGAAGAACATGTGCTTATACTGAGAGGGGGGTGAATAGTATAAGATAAATCTTTTTGCTTTTCAACACATATGATAGCAGTAGTAACATCAAAGCAATAAACATCACATAAAGCATCACACACATGAGAGACATGATTTAACGTGGTTCACCCAATGTGGGCTACTCCATGAAGAAAATATTTCACTAAAATTTTCTCAACAAATATCTTGGGAATCCTTCCCTATTACAATGTTTATGGACCTCTATCCAAAGGAGACACCAATCCCCTAATCAATTTTATGGATCTCTATCCACAGGAGAACTCCTCCTCTGCTCTAGCTGGTGATCCTCCTAGAAGACTACTACCTCCACTGCACTGGATTATGGATCTCTCCTCACTTAGAAGACCTATCCTCACTACCCTAGCTAATGGATCTCTATCCACTAGAGACTATTATCCTCTACTCTATCACCTCCAAAGCTTACTCTCAACTCTATCTCAAATTTGCACTAAACACTATCCTTCGATCTAGCACAAATCTGCTCAATATTTATCTCTAATCTACACTAAACATAGTCCTTTATCTACAAATATGCTCAATATCTATCCTAAATTACAAGTCTTCTCAAAAATTCTCAACTATATCTCACTAGCACAAATCTCTCAATCTATCCTCAAATATGCACCAACAATCTTCATCAAGATCTTCTAAATCTATCACAAGCTTACACAAGCTTACTCAATCACAAATCAACTCAATCCCAAACCTTAACTCATTTAACAAATATTATCAATCTACCACAATTTTCTCAATAACTTACTCAAATATTTCACAATCCTCTCAAACTTATCCAATATCTTTCAATATCATCATCAAATCAATTTAAACTTCCACAAACTCAACAAATTTCCCAATTTTCTCAAATTAACTTAAATATAGTACAGTTCTCACGAGAACTTGATCAATCTGCTCAACAAGTCTTCACCAAGACTTACCTCAATATTTCCAACAATGCTTATCAAACAAGGTTTCTAGTATCAAATTTCATTCCAAAAAACCAAACTCAACAATGCTTATCAAACAATCCTTTTCACTCCAACTTAGCATTCACAACATCCACCAATCACTCTCAAGGATAATATGCCCTTACCTCTTGTTTGAAGAAGACTTGACTTCAAACACCTATCTCAATCACAATCAACTCTTTGCCAATTTCAAAGGTTAGGTAGCAATATCTTCTCAATCATTCACTCAATTTGATCCCTCAAAATATTTCACCATACATAGCAATAAATCTCTTTTACACCTTATAATCTCCACACTTCAAAATGCAAACCAACAATTTGTGTAAAGAAAATAATCACAATAATTTTCTTTATAAACCCTTATCTCTTTAACACATCATAGCTCATCCAATAAAAATATAATTCCCTTTTTCAACCTTATGACTCCTATTTTTAATTCACTTTATCAAAAATCACAATAAAACAATCAACCTTAAAAACCTTATAACTCCCCCTTAATAAAAATTTATCATGCCACCTTTTAAACCTTAGAAGCAATTTAAATTATCAAAAATTAAGTACCTCTATCCTCGGTGGAAATCAAACTCCCGCTTGTGCCTCCACAGTGCCCTAGTCGTGGCCCACGTGCCACGTGAGCTAGGTGCTCACCTTGGCACCAAAAGGCACCTCATGTACTTTGAATTTCACCTTGGCACCAAAAACCTTAACACATGAACCTCAACAAAAAGCTGCCACTGGGTTTCGATCGTGAAACCTTCTGCCTGTTAGCGCCTTAAGCCACAACCGCCTATCATTGGCCCAACCACCATGGTTGGCTATGGGACTTTAGGCCTCCTCCTACTTGTTTGCACTCGTCTGCCACATAGCCAACAAAACCTTACCTTCTATTCCTCACGTTTCACAAATTTTGCATGCACACATCGAATATTATTTCGAAGGATAATTTTTTATGTCCAAAGCATATAGTATTTATATTGAATTTTTGCTCTCCTCAACACGTCGATGGGTGGATGGAATTAGTCGACGTCGGTGCTTGAATATTATTGTTTGCCCTTTGTAACCCTAACCTTAGGGTTATTATAATTTAAATTAATTTATAAATTAAGTTATAAAAAAGTTGTTATAATTAATTTAATTAATTAGGTCTATACTTTAGACCTTTAATATTATAATATTAAAATTATAATATTATTTTCTTGGGCCTTCCAATTGCTCTCTTAGACCTTTTTGACCACCTTAAATATTATAATAAGCATATTATAATATTATTTTCCCTTAGGCCTAGAAGCAATATTTTTCTTGCACTGCTCATGGAAACTGATGTTGCCCACTGAAACTGACTCTTGACATCAATGACAACAAAACTTGCTCATATTTCCAACATAATATATCATTAGTTTGCATCAGCCAAGAGAGCCTAATGAACCTTTGAGATTTTTCAATACTCATTTCTATAAGTTGTATAACAGGTTAGTTGCTTCTTATAATCTTGAGGCAGATGTTGCCATAAAAATGTACTTTAGGGCATTGGACCCTTTAACATCAATGTTTGTAAGGAGAACTCAAATCACTACAATTCCCATGGCATACAGTGAGGCTTTGACTGTAGAACAATAGTTGATGCCATAAATTTTTGGGATAGGATAGTTGCATTCCATAGGATAACCATGTGCTTATAGTCAAGTGCCTATGATCAATAAAGCTTTGTCACAACAAATGCCTATGTTGAATGCCATGTCATTCAAAAATTTTAGTTTGCCATACAATCCACCTATCATGCCCACTTATCCTACCACTTTGCTATATTTATAAAATTAATTCACCAGTCATAAAATGGCTGAAACAAATGCTCAAATCATGCCTTCATTTTTCAATACAAATCCCACTCCAAATACTTCAAAATTCCATCAAAACAACACAACCTTTCCACAGGTTGTCCAAAATTAAAGTTTTCCAAGTTTTCTAAATCCTACAGACACTCTGAGTAACACAACCAATCAAACTACTGTAGGATAGAATAATAAACCTAATTATCAAGTAAACAACCTACAACAGATGGTCCAAAAACTCAGTAGTGACATGATTCAAATGCAAAAACAATTACCTCAAAATTCTCATCAAAATAGAAATTTCAGTTTTTAGAGAAAACAATGGAATACTTGTCTAAACAATGGAGAAGTACCTAGTCCCATGGTTAATTAGAAAAATGCTACCACTAGTTCCAATCAAACCAACACTATTGTTAATATTTCGGAGTTGGCTTTAAACAATTGGTGTAGGGTGCATTCCATGACACAACATAGTGAGAATGAGTGCCCTGAATTCAAAATAGCGCTAGATATTCTACAAAAAGAGATGGATAACATGGAAATTGTTTTAGATAAAGATCCTTCCCAACAAGCTAGTACTAGCAAAGGGAAGTAATCAGTGCTAGTTGTTGAAATATTTGAATCAATTGAAGAAGATGAATAAGGGTATGATGGGTCTATAGAAGAGGAAGTTCAAGCTTTCAGACAATTTAAAAAGGGGAATCATAATTACAAGCTTAGGAGTAAGACTAAAGCTCCTTTTACTTCTACTCCCCCAAATGACACCATCATTCCTCTTGACACACGGGCTAGTAAAAATCCCATACCTCCATCCAAAGTTGATTTGACTCAACCACCAAATTAAAAATTTACATTCAACATTGTGGAGTATTTGAAGAAAACAAAAGAAAATATATCTTTATTTGAGGTTGCTAAGTTGACTAATCAGCAAGAATTTTTGGTGCAGGATTTTGGTGATCAAAGCAAAAACAAATCCCAAAAATCCATGGATGTACAATTTACCTCATGAAGGGATAAAGGAGAAGCTCCTCCCTTTATTTTGACCATAATAATTGTAATAAGAAATTTGCACAATTGTCTTGTTTATTCATGAGCATCCGGTAATATCATGCCTCACATTGTTTGTCAAAAATTGGATTTGAAACCCATACCTTCCAACATAATAGTGGTTCAATTGGATAAATCTGAATTTCATGGGATTGGAATGCTTAATAATGTTCATATACAACTAGCCTCATAACCTAGGATACAACATTATATTGATATACATGTTGTATATATACTTGATAAGTAAAGAATGTTGTTGACCAGAGATTGATTTAGGAACTTAAATGGATATATGACAACTAATTGTTCACACATGTGGATACCATGGAAGGGTGTTGCTAACAAAATCAAAGTTGAGAGAGAACCTAGACTCAAGGATTTTATTACTGAATATAACAAACCCAATGAAGTTTTTACAATGAGTCTGAGTTAGGTGTTTACACTTTGGAAATAAAATTAGATGTAGGTGAATCTAAAAATGAAATACCATCTATTAATCCAATTAAGGATGAAAATATTATTTGGATGCTTAAATTTTATGGATATAAATCCAAACAAGGTAATGGAGCTGGTGTGGAATTAATTAGTCATAAATGTAAGTCATCTATGGTAACTTATAGATTATAGTTTCCTTTCACTTGTAATATTGGAGAATATGAGGCCTTAATATTTAGTTTGTAGTTATCCTTAAAGAAAAACATTGAATGTTTAAAAGTGCTAGGAGACTCAAAATTGGTTTTCGAACAAGTGAAATACCAATACACGTCATAATAAAAGTTCAATTCATTACAAAAATAGAGTTAGGGATTTGATTGATGAATTCCATACTTTCAATATTTTATTAATATCTAGGAAGAACAATCGCATTGTTGATTCTTTAGCTATCGTAGCAGGTACTCTCAAGCCTATTGATAATAGGAGGTTAAAGAAATTTTTAACTGAGTTGGTACCCTATCCTTCTATACCTAACAATGTGAAATTTTTATAAGTATTTGAAAGTGACAGACACATTTTTGATTTTGTAACTAATTCAAGCATTTTTGAAAATCAGGTGTGTTGGATGTGTCTCATCCTTTGCCGAGGAAATATTGTACAGAATGCACGAGATGGTAAGAGTAGTAGAGCTCCTCAAGAGGTGGGCGAAGCCATCCTCGGGGATGTCGAGGGGGTTCGGGGGGCGGTAGCCGCCGACCACACCGAAGCATCCGTCGAAGGTGGTTTTCGGCAATGCTGCAAAAAAAAAATTCCCTCTTTTTTTGGAGCGATTGGTGGAGCGATTGCCAGGATTCCCATGGTTGGTGGGTGTGGGTGGTTTAGCCCACGATATTGTACCCATTGTATTCTAATACCACATAGTGGTTTAGGGTTGTAATATTTTCCTTTATGTTTTATTGTAATGTCTCATTTTTGAGCAAGAAAGGAAAATAATAATATCAAGGAGTGGCTCTTGTTTTGCTGGAGTAGCCCACATTGGGTGAACCAGGGTAAATCTCATGTGTCATATGTGCATTTTGTAGTGTCATTTATTCTAAGTTATTTATTTTTGTATTATTTCTGGAATAATTTTATGTAGATCTCTTCAAGGTGATCGATGAGGATGAGATATTGCAAGAAGATGAAAATGAATATCATGAGGTAACACATAAGTTCAATATTATTCCAAAAGGTATTGCTTCTCTTGAGAAGATTTTTGACATTGACTATAAAAGTAAAATTTGTAATAAAACCTCACTTCCGTAGGATGCTTATGATTCTATTGATCTTGCAATTAGTATAGATTTGCATAATGTTCTCATAGAAAAATCTTGCATACATCATGAACAAGAAATAATAACTCAGGCTTTGAAATATTACATCAATGTAATAGCATGAAGTTATGAGAATTAAAAGACTTATAATAAAAACATCATAACACATACTATTCCTTTAAATCCAAATTCAAAACCATTTAGACAAAAACAAAGACCAATCAACCCATTTATATAGCCTCTTATACAAAAGGAGGTTAAGAAATTGTTGGATGCTAAGATTATCTTTCTAATCAAACACTCTACATGGGTAGCAAACATTGTACCAGTTAGGAAGAAAATAGGTAATATTCATTTGTGTATCGATTTTAGGAATCTCAATAAGGCTTCACAAAAGATAACTACCCCTTGCCTTCCATTGATCATATTTTACAAATGGTGAATGGTTCTGAGATGATTTTCTTTCTTAATTGTTATTCTGGATATAACCAATTTTTTATTGACCCAAAATATAGAATAAAAACTACTTTTACCATGAATTCGGGTAGCTTTACTTACATAAGAATGCCTTTTAGATTGCTTAACATATGTGCCGCATTTTAGAGAGCTATGGATTATGCATTTAGAAACTTGATAGGTAAAAGCATAGTTATTTATGTTTATGACATTCCTATTTTCTCAAAGAAGAAATTTGACCACGTTAATGATTTGAGAAAAAGTTCTTCGAAGGTGTAGAGAGCATGGCATTTCCCTAAATCTCAAAAGGTGCATTTTTGGAGTGACTGAAGGTAAAATTTTAGGCCATGTCATCTCAAAATATGGAATTTCCATAGATCCTGAAAGAATCGAAGCCATCCAAAAAATTCCTTTTCCTGGTAGAAAAAAATAATTACGATCATTTTTTTGGAAAATCAACTTTGTCACGAAATTCATTTTAGGATTTGCTGAAATAGTCAAAACATTAAATGATATGTTGAAAAAGGATTCTAACATTAATTGTACTGATGAAGCTAAAGCATATTTTTAGGATGTTAAAAATGAAATATCTTCTACACCTGTGCTTGTGAGTCCTAATTACAAGAATCATTTCAATATTTATTATTTTGCTTCTAAGTATTCTTTTTCTAGTGTATTAACTCAAAATAATGAAGATAATTCAAAAAATCCTATTGCTTTCTTGAGTTCACCACTAAAATATGCACAATTGAAATACACTATTCTAGATAAACATGTATATGCTCTTTTCAAAAATATGAAAAATATTAGACATTACATTTTGCACAATAGAATTTTTGCAATAGTACCTAACCCAACTATCAAAACAATGTTGATGGAGAATGAACTAGGAGAAAGGAGAGATAAATGTTTGGCTAATTTGAAGGAATTCAATTTAGAGATTCATCCTATGAATTTTGTCAGAGGACAAGGTTTGACAAAATCTCTAGCTAAAATTGATCCTCAAATCAGGTGTCAGCAATACACTGTAGAAAGCACCACCACATATGAATGGTATAGTGACATTGTGTGTTTTATTTTGAATGGTAAGTGCTCTGATCACTTTAATGCTATGCAAATAAGAGCATTTCAATTAAAGAGATCTAATTTTATGATTAAAGTTGGTGTGTTATACAAAAGAAATCACGAAGGAATTTTCCTTAGATGTTTGAGTAAGGATGAAGCTATGCATATTCTTAATGATTTTAATGGTAAGTATGAGACTGGGCATGGATCAACTAATTCCACAACACACCAAATTTTGGGCTCTAGTTACTATTGGCCCCACATTTTCAAAGATGCCCATGCCCATGTTCACTCTTGCCATACATGTCAAATTGCCACTAATAGAGAATGAAATGTCACCATGCCTTTATAGCCCATATTTGAGGCTAGACCATTTGCACAATGGGGTTTAGACTTTGTAGGAGTTATAAACCCAAATTCTTCACCTGGTCACAAATACATTTTAACCGCCACTAATTATTGTACCAGATGGACTAAGGCCATTCCTACTAAGAACTATACTTCTGAAGTGGTTATTCAATTTTTAGAAGAACACATTGTTACTAGATTTGGTATGCCATATTCTATTGTTTGTGATAATGGTTCTGCCTTCACTTCACTTCATTTTGTAGAATGGGCTTACGATAATAAGGTAAGTATAATGTTTTCTTCAAACTATTACCCACAAGGTAATGATTTAGCAAATTCTACTAATAATAACCTATTGTCAATCATAATTGGAAATGAATCCTAGAGATTGGCATAACAAGTTGAAATATGCTTTATGGGTGGATAGAACTAGATCAAAATGTTCCATGGGAACTTCTCCTTATCATTTAGTTTATGGTCAAGGTCCCATTTTTCCTACTAACTTAAAATTGTGGACTCTTCAGTTTATGAAATATTATCTTAAAAATGATGATAAAACAGAGGTAAGATTTACTCATCTAATGAGTCTAGATGAAAAGAGAGAAGATGCTTTACAACATTTTAGTAGGCATCAGGAGGTTGTCAAAATATGGTTTGATAAGAGAGCCAATATCAAAGCTTTTAGGATTTTTGATTTGGTTTTATTGTGGGATAAGGCACACGAAAAGAAGGGTGATCATGATAAATTTGACAAACTTTGGTTGGGACCCTACCAATTTTTTGAGATTCTTGGGGAAAATGCATTTAGATTGTATAATTTGAGTAGAGATAGTATTCCTTTACCTATCAATGGGAAATTCTTAAAGCACTATTTCCATCCTTGAGACAGAAAGCACAGACATCACTTGTATATATACATTTCTTGTACTTAGTTTTGGCTTTGCAATTTTTTCTTGTATGTAGCTTTGTTGTTTTGTTTTGTTTTCATTGGTGCATAGTTTTATATGTGTATAATTTAAATACAGTCATCACTTGTTTGTTTTATTTATTGTCTTTCATTTTAAAATTGTGTTTGTTTTCATGTTTCTCTTGCAGCAATGCAGGTTCTTGCCAAATTTTATGTTTTGGTTTTTGTTCACATTTTATTTCTTCATTTTCATAGCATGTTTTGGTTTTGGTTTATGGATTGTGGTATAGTTGTGTAGTTGCAATAAAATTTTGTCACTTGGTTGGATATGTTTCTTAGTATTGTAAAATGCATTACCTATTTGAAATTAGGTGAAATTGAAGTTAGAGAAATTAGATTTTTTAGTAGTTATTCTGGAATTGTGGATAAGAGTAGTGGATATTGAATTAATATGACATATTGCTAAAGCTTCACATGTAAAATCACATTTAAAATATATTTTTGACTCTTGAAGGATGAAATCATTCTAGTTTGTTGATTAGACAAAAAAATTTATAGACTCCATCTTAAGCCTTAGGTGACCTCTAACCCAAGAGACGCATATTATATTTGCAAAGCAATCAAATGCTTATAAAAAAAAGAAAAATGCAAATCAATCAAATGACTGGGTGGTTCATATAATCTCTACCAGGGCTATATATGCCTGGCTAACAGTATATTAAGTCTAGAAGAGATCAAGGTCATCTCCACCAGAGCTATGAATGCTTGACTAGCAGTGGAGCAATGTAGAGGTAACATTTTATGAGTAACATTTTTTATAGCCTAATTGCAAAATAGATGAAGAATTTTTTATGGATTCAAAAATAAGGGATGAATTCACAAAACACACACTAAGCTGAAGCAAATGGAGTAATTATTTTCTATTAAAATTATCTAACCCCATACTCCTCGGATACTACTAAATGATTTATATTCCTGATCTTTAGTTTTCTTGATTCCAGACTGGGTTCTTTATCCAAAATGCTCAGGAGCATTTTTCAGCAGAGTTGTCGTTTGTTGTTGCCCTTGCACAACTAACCCCAATTTGGGGACCCACTTGAAAATTTTGATGTTCATGTAGTTTCAGTTTGCATTGTTTTTTTTGTTCATGATGTCATAAAGAGATCAACAAAATCCGAGGGTTTTCATTGTCATGTTTTTAGCCTCGAATAGTTTTGTGATCAATATGTTTGATCTCTTGTGTTTTTTCTCATGTTTTTAATAAGAAATTGCCCCTCCAACTTTCAAATACCATGTGGAACTTACACATTAAATAAAATAAATATAAAATATATATATAAAAAAATAAAAAGGAAATTAAAAATAATAATAATAAAAAGAGTTATATTTTCGCTTTTATAAAAAGTATTGAAATAAAGTCCATTTATTTTACTTTTGTCTTATGGATTTATACTAAGTGTTTTGAAATAAATTACCTTTATAAATTTTGCATAAATCCTAATTTTAAAAATTTGGTTCAATATGCAGGTTACAAAAATGGGTGGCACGAGTTTTGAGGTGAATCTAGGCCAAACCAATAGATGTAGTGTGTGAGCATGATCAATGTGGTCAACAGGACTGGACTCCAAGGCATATTTACATAAGCCTGTGTATGGTAGTATTTGGGTGAACAACTCATCGTGTAGCACTACACGACATTGCATTGTTAAACTGCACATGACTTCATTCTCCGTTACATGTGGGACTAAATATGTTAATGTTGACTAAGAGTTCTCTTGTGGAAATTTTTGAATAGAATGTTGCAATGAATATGAAACTAGTTTTGGGTCCCAAACTATTCCCAAGATGAAGTTCAGAGAGGTGAATGGCAAACATTTCATGATCATTTTAAAGTGAAGAGTATCCCTGGTTTTATGAATATGATGATGAATATGGTGATGATGCTAGCATGGAAATTAGTAACGATGAGAAGAAATATAGTAGGTGAATGAGGTGACGTCTCTAACAACAATATTTATTGATGACAAAGCAACCAATGAGGCATTGATTCTAGTTGGCCATTTGAAGAGAGAGAGATACGGTGTGAAAGGGTAGAATTGTTATCTGTACCTGATGAATTTATGGAAGTATTGTTTACTCATCGAATGAAAGATTTTGTATAGATTTAAAGATCTTCATATTAAGCAATCGTGGATCTTTTGAAGTGATGCCAAATACTGACAACTTCAAGAAGAATTACATCTATGGTAAATTCATTAATTATTCATGTCATCACCATGGTGATAAAAGAGTAGAGATGAAAAAGCTTTCAAGGGTGAATATGCTCTTTGCATCGCGATTGTTCGTGAATATTCGATAGTGACCACGTTGGTTACCTACATTGGAAGACTATTTCTAGACTCGATTTCCATGAAGTAAAAGAAAAAAGAGAGCAGTCGTGTATGGATCAAGGAAGAAAATATTAAATTCTCATATATTTTTCCTTATGGTGCTTTATCATTGGATGTCTTTAGACTTGGGCATCGACAAATTGATGGGTTTTGCAAGAAGTTCATCTAGGAAAAATGATCAAGAGATGATGGTTAAAGAAAAATATGACCAAGCTACCAACCTATTATTCACCGTTAGCAATATTATGGAATATCATTGAAGAAGAAGGTGTTACCAAACATATTACAATGTTCTTCACTCGCAGGTTGACTTTGAATTTCACAAGGTGCATATGGGGAGCAATGTTCAAGAGTTAATTGCAAAGGATGGGAATTTACATGAAGCAACTATCCCTTCATGCTATTGCAAAAATAGGCTAGTATAGATGCATTATTGAAGACATATATTCACACCGTTTCATTTATAATAATGATATAGAATTTGAGAACCCTAACAATGGATGTACACACAATGTGAAATGTATGATGAATGAGGAGAATATTGCTAGAAAATGGGCTTCATAAATGTACTCAAAAGCATTACCAAAGAAGTTAATGAGTTGAGGGCAACGGTTTCGAGTTGAGAGAATGACCATCATGTTGATTTCCCTAATAAGCATCAAAAGAAAAGAAATTAAGTGAATAGGTTTCCGTTGAAGAGAATACGAAGTGGAAGAAACTAAAATTTCCTATTAATATCCATTTAAACAGATAAAAAATAGGTCGAATAATTGTTGGTAGTGAATGCATATTGGATTTTTGAGTTTGTTGAAGAAACCTCTCTTCCCAATTGTTGGACTACACCAGGTTTCACCATTGTAATCTGTGAAGCTAGGTATTTTGCAAGAGCATCAATTCAATATCTTTATGTTAGCAATATATTGAAGTTATTTTAATAAGTTATATGCATGTAGATGGTATAATATATTTATTTCTTTAATATGTTACATTTTTTCACTTTGAATATTACATCGCATTAATGTTGGACTGTGTGAAAACTGGTCGAATTAATGTTGGTTTAGTGCAGGATATCGGTTTATGTAGATTCAGGTCAAAATTTTAGAAAGTTACAGCAACTTGTTCTCTTATTTTATTTTCTCTAACCCTAGCCCTTTTACATTTTTTTTATCAAATACAAAATACAAAAAACAGAAAAAACTAAAACCCCAAAAAGAAATATGGCAATTCCAAAATTAAAATTAAAATTCTCATTTTACGCAAGTTCACATTTTTAATGAAAGTTTGAGTTTTTAAACTTTGCATATTTTTCCAAATAATCAAATTAATTTCATTTTATGAAAGTTGAAATTTCAATAAATTCCAACTTTTCGTTAAAGTGAATAATTAATGTGACATTCCAAAATTACATTGCAAAGTTAGATTCAATCACTTAATTTTTATTTTTAGGTAAAGCTTAACAATCGAAGATAAAATTTGGTTAACAATCGAAGATAAAATTTGGTTAACAAAAGAAGATAAAATTTGATTAAAAATTTGAGATAAAATCAATCAAAATCAAATTTTCAAAGGTTAAACTCAAATATTTATCTTATTTCAAAGTAGATAGTTGATCAATAATTTTACATTTTCACAAATTCCATGAACAACAAAGATCATTGCAAATCAAATCAATACCAAAATAGGCCCCTTGTTAATAGGTATATGCAACACTGAGGTATCCAATTAGCTTTTAATGTTTCACATTTTACTAAGCATTGCAAGAAAGTTTAACATATTAAACAGAACCTTAGGGAAATAATAAATATTTCCTTGTAATAGAGGATATCCTGGCGGAATCCTGACTATAAGTATATCTTTGTAATTGGGTAAAAATATCACTCAACACTATCCATAAGGCTTGTTGAATATGTTGGTGCCACAATCTCTGGTTTTCAGTCCCCATCCTTCTCAAGATTGTTAATATATTTCTTTTTGAGGATTTTGATAGACCATTGCCCTATGGGTAGCAATTGGAAGAGATTTTCATATAAATTCTATGTTTGAGAGTGAAATGGATTACCTTATTCCCAATGAACATGGGTTTATTTTCCATTATAATAGTATGTAGTACTTCTAGATAGGTGATTATCTCTTCTAAAATGTTGGCAATGACTTTCTTGGCGGCTTGCTTGAGCGGTACTGGTTTTTTTCATCTTGTGAAGTAGTCAATGGTGATGAGGATCCATAAATGTCCCTCACTATAATGTGGATTGATTACCCCTATAAAATACAAACCCCATTGTGAGAAAGGCTCATTAGCTAAAAAAGGATTAAGGGGTAATGTGATATTCTAGTTTATTTTGATGAAAAACTTACATTTATCACATTTTTTCTTCCATTGGTGTGTGCCATTAAACATAGTGGACTAGTAATATCTGACCCTCATTATATTTACCACCATGGTGTGATCTAAATATTATATCCTAGAGAAGTCTTGGTGGAAATCCTGCAACAAGGAGGTAGTTTTCTCTATTTCTACACATCTCAAAAGTATTCCATCAAAATTCCTCCAAAACAAAATTTCTCCAATGAGAGTATAATGGAGATTCTGCAACCTGTATTCCCTCATTTTTTAATGAATCACATTTGGTGGATACTAGTTATTCTATATGCAATTCACCTAGTCTTGAACCCAATCCTCATCTTGCCTAAAAATGATCAGGCATTCTTCCTCTCCCTTTTCTAATTGTTATGCTTCTTGGGCTAGCATTTGGCAGAGTGCTCTACCTTTAATCAATTTGGTGGCCTTGATATTAATATTATATTATAGTATATGAGTGACCCATCCATACCTTTTGTCACTAATTTCTCTATTCATGATATAGTCTTTGATACCAAAGTGGACAACATTGGCAATGATTTTATTACTAGAGAGTGTATGCCTAAAGTTTTTTAGGTTACACATCAAATATTACACTTGTTGGTCAATGAAACCATAACACTCTTTGTAGTCCTTGAGGGCATAGCTAAATAAAGTGAAGGGATGCTCATCACCCTAGTCATTCGTTTGGGTTAATACTATCACAATGTTGGACTTATCCCCATAAGTGCAGAGGATGAAATACTTGTCAAAATATAGATTGGCTAATATTGGGGCCTCTATAATGGCCTCCTTTATTCTCTTGAAATATTTATTTCCTTGATCAATACATTTGAAGGATTTTTTCCTTTTTAACATTTTGATGATGGGCCTATCAATGGAGGAAAAGTCAAGGATACATATTTGAACAAAATCAATTTGCATGAGGAAAATTTCTTATGTTGAGTTAAGTATAACCCCAAAATAACATTTATTTTCTCAAGGTATATAACTATTCCTTATTTTGGATACCACATGCCCTAAAATTTTCCCCTAAGAGGTGCAAAATATGTACTTCTTGGGGTTAAAGTATATGCAAAACTCTTAACAATGATAAAATATCCTTTCCAGGTGCTCCAAATGGTCTTCCTTCCTTTTGTAAAATATTGTAAGGTCATCTAGATAGACAAGAGTGATTTTATTGAGAAGGTTATAAAATTTAATATACATGGCTCTTTGGGATGTTGCCCCAGTGTTTGTTAGGCCAAAATACATTTGTTGGTAGGCAAAAGTGTCCCACTTTGTAGTGAATATTATCTTATGCCAGTCTTCTTCTTTCATCCAAAACTTGGTTGTATCCAGAGAAGCCATTTAGGAGTGATAATTTCTTTGATCTTGCTATGGTCTATAGGATCTAGTCCATGGAGGGTAGAAACTAATGATATTTAAGCAAATATTGGTTAAGTTATTTAAAATAAACACATAACTAAATTTCTCCATTCTTTTCTAACCAAGACTAGATTGTATACCTAGGTGGTATGCTTTAATGCGTAGATGATTTTTTCTTCTATAATTTTGATGAACTTCCACTTCATGAGTGAATCTACCTTGGGGTTTATCAGCCTTTGATTTTGCCTTACAAGCCTAGAATTTGGGTCAAGCTTTATAGTGTGTTGGATAATATTTTGATCATATCCTTTTGGGTATTCATAGCCCTAAGCCATCACTTACATACATCTCTAGAATAAATCAATTAATATTTTCATTTCATCCTTGTTGGTGATATTTTCTATCCATAGAACTTTCTCAGCTTTGATATCCACTTCATGATAGTCATCTTTGTCTATGGTAACACCTTTTTTGTATTTGTAGCAATCATGAGGAGTGAAGAGGGACTCTATAGTAATAAGTCCCTTGGGTATATTATTGCTATTGAGTTGGATAACTTGGTCATTGTAGGCTTATTATACCCCTAGGGTTTATTTCTCAATAAATTTGGCCTCTTGTATGAAATGGACGATGTGATCATTGTCTTCATATACTAGCCATGAAATATCATTATCTAGAACTTTTGCCTTGATGATGACTTTAATGTTTTGATAGTTGTCCCATAAATATTTTGCTAGATAAAATTTGACTCTTATGACTACCATTCGATCTTCACCTATATGCAGGTTTTGAGGAACCATTGTTATATTAACAACATCAAAGTCTAATAAATCCTAAATATGATTTTGATAAGACATCATTTGATTTTTTGTTGTACACAATAATATTACTTTTCTGATAATGAGCTTAGTATCCCTAAATATATATATCTCCTTTATATTTTTCTTAGAAGATAATGAAAGGCCATGTGCAAGGGCTTCATATTCTACCATATTATTTTAGCACTTGAACTACAACTACAAATATTGAAGGATTTTCTTTCCTTGTGGTGATATGAGGTATACATCTTCTCCTACTTTGCATATCTTCTAGATTTTGGTAGGGTTTTCTTCTATCATTATGATTCTATGACAATTACTTTTCATCTTGTATAAGATAGGTGCCAATCCTCATTGGTCTTATCACACTATGTTGGTCTAGGTCTCTTGACTCAATTACTTTGTCATCGCTTAATTTTCTTGGAATCCTTATGGAATCTATCCCTCCCATATTATGGCCCTTATCTATTATTTCCTTTGTTCCTCATATATTAAGGTTGCCTTTCTATGAGGATATTTCTTTTTTTTGGTTTATTATATATCTATTGCCCCTATTTTAGATATTCTTTTAGCTTTTTCATTTTTTTCTAGTATAGTGAGTATATCCTACAATGGTAGGGTTACAATGTACTTCTTTAAAAGTCTCACTAGGATGAAATATTATGTTAGCTTATCTACCATCCTCACAAGTTTTTGCATCGATGGCTATGGCCTTTGATTTTCCTCTACCACCATACTTTTTATTCTCATGATAACATTGGATTGATATTGAGACTATTGTCTAATTAGATACTTATTCATCTAGGTATGGCATATAATTCACCCTCATCCCATGTTACCAAGTTTTTATTTGGTTATCCAATTTTTGGTACCAAGGGATTCTCTTATGGCAAGTTTTATATGGTTAGGCCTAGCGTTCAAGCAAGATTATTATAACCTAAGGAAAAAGACATTGATACATGGTCTATTAGAGATACCTATAGTATGGGTAATAAGGGTTTTGGTAATAGCATGGCCAAATATAAAGATCTCCTATGTAGTTATTCTAGGTTGTGACCATATCTCTTATTATATTAGTAGGAGTTGATTTTATAGGGATTGGAATGAGTATTGTTTGCCTTCTAGGAGTTTGTAAAATAATGTATTCTCTACCAAGAGGAGTTTATCTTTGGTATCCATTTAGTGGAGGCCTATCCCTAATTATGTTGATTAAAAGGGGGGCAAGGGAAATTCTAATAGCCAAAAATTTGGAAATTTTGTTGGCAATTGAAGGAATTATTTCATTATTCATGTCCCTAATTGCATTCTATATTCTTTCCATTTTTGGGGATTTTGAGGCCAAGGAGATAGTGATGATGGTGGTGTTGATGAAGGAGGCTAACTAGACACTAAGGCTAGTTAGAAGGTGGTTGGTTGGATAATCACAGGGGGTAGGTACGATGACTGAATATCCAAGAAAAGGGGCCTAGGTGGCCTAGGGGCTAACCTTCCAATTTGTATGATATCTCTTTTATATTGAGTGGATATCACATAGGCTATTGGTAATGAGTTTTATCCTAGGTTTTTACCATCATGGCTATTTTAGAATTGATTGCTTTAAGGTAGTAGATGAAATACATACTTGGTACCAATTGGATTTATTCTAGGATCCTCTATAAAGCCTTTTAGAATATGGTATTGAAATAATTTATGTATTCCATATGATACCTTTTTATGGTTTCCAATTGTTCTAACAATGATACCCCATTTTTTTCTCTCTAAATTGATCAACAAGTCGGGCCACAAGTTGGTCCAAGTCAGTGATATAATTTTGAGTGAGAGATATATTAGTCCCTTATGTTTTCTTTGAGGGAGGATATTAGAAGTTTGAGGGTGATGCATTGTTCTCCAATGTTTTATAGTGTATATAGATTTACCATGTTCTAAAGATTTTTTGTTGGAGTGGTCATGCCTTGTCTAGTAAAATATAGCAAGGACTTCACCATAGAAGCTAGGATCTGCTTCCATGTAGCTAGTGCTACTAGTAGTTGTAAAGGACATCCATTATTATAGAATGGGAGTGCTCTTTGGTTTTGATTTGTTGGATGGCCATTATTTGTATTAAATGTCTTCGTGGATTACCAAAATTTAGAGGATGGAGGAGAAATTGAGGATTTGATTTTGTTGCTGATTTTGTGGTAGATATCATGCTTGTGTAACTATGGACCAACCTTTATCCACATTGTTTGGGACTCTCTTTTATTTGCTAAATACATTTACCAAGTGAGAGGTACTATTGATCATATAGAGGTTCCCATCATAATCTCAACCAAGATATGGTGACTTCTTCTAGTTCTTATTTAATAGTAGAGTTGTCAAGTGAATTTCCTAAGGGCTTCAAAAAGTTGATGACTATGGCCTTCACTAGAATCATGGTACAAATTCTAAATTAGGGGATGGATTTTTATTAGTTCATGTTCCATCGAGCATGCTAGTTTTAACTATTGGGGGTGTGTGATACCTCTTGTGCATACCATTCATCACAACACCCCATGGTTATGGTATTACTTATGGTCTCACTAAGTGGGTGCATCTGGTGCCCTATACCTCATGGGGGGCACCTATCTTTGGAAGTCCAGGGAAGCATGGGATATGGATCCCATCAAATGACCTATAGATTTGACCATATAATCATGCAATATGTGTATAGCCAAAGGAGGCTCAATAGCTTATACATGCAGCTGGACCAAGGCTTGAGTCTAGACTAAGAAATAAAGTAGAAAATGGAGAGAGAATATGCCATAGGTCAGATTCTTGACACAATAACAAATCCAAACTCTCTTTTTTTTGCTGTAAAAACTAGCATTTATAATGTCTATACAATATTTAAAATTCAAAATTCTCTTTGAATATGTGGAGGGAGAGAAAAGATTTAGTACATTAATAAATGAGTTTAGCAAGAAATAGTACTGTAAAATATGAAGACCCATTGGGATTCACCACCTGAATGTGTCGTATTGACAAAACTATCTTCTAAAAAACATGTCTTAGTGGTCCTCAATGGTGACCCCTTTTGTGGGATAGTCTTCCCCCTCCCTCAGTTAGCAGGTTCCAATGCAACATCATCTTAGTATCCTTCTTGGGAGGTCTAATTGGTTTGATGAAGGTTGTATCCAATGCAACTTCCATAATTAAACAATAGATATTACTACAAAACCTGACTATAGTGGAAGTTTCACTATAGGTCCAAAATAAAGCATACTGACTTATGCTTTTACTTTATATGTCTTTAACTTTGATCCATTGACTATTTTTGGAATATGCATCCCATCCAAAATTTGTAACCTCATGATACCATTATCTATTACTTCAACCACTTGTAAGGGCCTAAGACATAATATCTTCAACTTTCCTAGCTCGATTTCTCTCTTGATATTTAATTTTATCACTAAGCCACCTACCTTCAACTTCATATTTCTAAGATTCTTATCATTCCATAGTTTCCTTTGTTATTGGGAAATATCCATTTCCCATTAATCCATTACTCATATCTAATCCAATTGTACTATTGTCATGAGCCTCTCCTATAGGCTCTCTTGTTCATCTAGATCATAGTAGAGAAACTCGACAAAACGTAATGATTTTTGCCTAGTTTGAGTTTGAGTTAGCCTTGCCAAAATTCTTGGGCTCATGACTTGTAAGTTTTCAACAATTTATTGAGTTTTTCAAAAATTCAAAAACAAAACAAACAACTAAAATAACAAGAATAATATTTTTTTTTTCATCTAACCATTCCTCCCCATCTTCTAGACAATAACACACCCAACAAATCACAAATATAAAATCGTACACTCATGATACTACAAGATGCAAAAGAATAGTTGGATGAAAATTAAGAGTGAATTCTTACATCACAAAATCAATCCAAAATACAAAACAAAAATTCAAAAACAAATCAAAATCATCAAAAATAAAAAATAATAAAATATCATCATAACCAATAAAACTTGGTTATAATTGAATGCATGATTTTATTCAATTTTCATAAGTTATTTTATCATATTAATCAATGGCGTCTTCCTTATAGTATGTGCCTTGCATTATAGGCATGTTAGTTACATCAACCATCCATTAAAAAAAGAAGAAGAAACCCTATGACAGGTTGTCTTTCCCAAGTCTATGGTTTGACAAATATTTAGGTAGTTTCAGTCATTTAGCTATACCTAGTGTCTCATTCATACTACTTTGAATATCATTAGTTCTTGAGTACTATAGGTCTTCCTAGTGACCTTAAGTTTTTTCTGAGACCATACACAAGTCTTACATATTAAATCAAATTTTAGTATCTAGGAAAGATAAAATAAAGAGTTGATACGCCATAAAGTGAATGGTTTCCTCCTACTCATACAATTATTTGCATGGTCTAAAAGGTTGAGAGTTGACAAAAGGACAGTATTTCCCCTTCGAAAAAAAGAAAAAAAAAAGAAAAAATTATCTTGCTCTTCCATTAAAAAGAGCAAGCCCCCAAAAATCAAAAGTACAAATCTCTTGCTCTTCCAAAAAATGACAAGTATCCCAAAAAGCATAAAAAAAACAAAAACCCCCTTGCTCTACAAAATGAACAAGACCCACAAAATAAAAAATTCCTTGCTCCTCCAAAAAATGAGCAAGTACCCCAAAAAGCAAAAACAAAAGCAATAAAGTTTCTTTGCTCCTCTCCAAAATGAGAAAATATTCAAAAAGCAAAAATTCCCTTGCTCTCCCACAAAATGAGCAAGTATCCCCAAATCTCCCCCAAAAAAAACAATGGGTGAAGAGTTTGAATCCTTGGAATTCTTAATTTTTAATAATCATGGGGCGATATCCATCGCCAACAATAGGCTATAGATGCATGCCTGGAAGTGGAGTAGCCTTACGCATGGTGACACATCTATTATATTAGTTACCTTATTTTGTACATATCTATGTACACTTTTAGATGAGCTAGCTTATTGGTGTAAGTCACAAATGATGAGTCTAACCTTGCCCTAATTTGGAAATCATAAAAAAAATAAACATCACATGAATAACAACATATCATATATATATATATATATATCATCAAATAAATACATGTGTAGTCTAACCCATAGGCTACATATGATGAGATCTCGAGATCCTCATCATCACCAATATAAATACACAAGGCATCTACAAAATTGGTATAGGGCTCGGTACCCATATGTCATTGACCACCCTCACCACTATCCTCGTTATCCTCGATTCAATCTCCTCAGGTTTACCCATTTTTGCTCCCTTGGTGGTGGCCCACTCTATGTAAAGTTCCTACCACTATGCCTATGAGCTTGACCTCTTTGCAAACCAAGGTATAGGTGGGATAGTTGTAGGAGCACTTGATGCTCTACTCCTCTAGTTCTAGTACAATAATGAGAAATATGATGGCATATCTAGGAGTGGGATACCTCACAAGAGCAAGGTATTATCTAGTTATCTAACCCTATCCCTATGTCACTTTGGTCCATATCATCATCCAAATGAGCGAGGATCACCATAGCAGCTTGGTTGTTCCCCACATATTGGGCCTATAGAAAATTATGCTTTGCTCTTGTAGCATCATGCTCTACCTGCAACAAGTCACAATCATTCCATAGAACATCTCGCTCCATCGTCAACCTAGTCCCCTCCTCCTGTAGACTCTACACCTAAGCCTACATGTATCCCATTTCTCCTCCTAGCAATGCCATCTCTAGCACTCCCCATCCCACTTACTTCACTTTTGGACAATGGCAGTCTCCAACTGTACCTTCTACCTCTTTAGAACCTATACTCGCATATGACAACATAGAGATGTTCACTATCAATTTAGTACTACTACTTTACCCCTCCTTGTTAGAGCTCACCATCGCCTTCTCGACCCCTTGGTATGATCCTACCCTCGAGTCCACCCCATGATAATATCCTGCTACACTTGGGTCCACCCCCTAAGAAGATCTTACTACTCTTTGGTTTTTCCACTACCATACCCATTGCCCCACTAACTCCTAAGGATCCTCCTCTCCATTGTCTACTATTGTGTCCTCTAGCCTTGGTGAAAACACCAACCCAATGAACTAAGAATAGTAATATAGCATGGTCCCTTCATCTTCCACATATATCCCTATCCCAACCATATCCGCATCAACACCCACTAGCTCATAGGCAGGGTTAGCAACCACCTCACTCTGTCATCGCATGTATATCATAGGATGTGGTGGAACATCCTGGGGTAATCCAAATTATAATAACACATGGGCATACTAGAAGTAATCATACTCCATCCCATGGTTGTCTACAACCCATATCCCCTGTTGCACTCTCACCAGTTGCTCACCATACTTTGGCCAAGTTGTACCACCCCTCCATGGCCTTCACATGACCTGATCAGGTTACAACTCTATGAACTTCTCATCATAATGCAACCAAATTCTATCAAATGGGAAACTCCTACCATACTTTCGATCTTTATGCTATATCATGACATAAGACATATCATCCCCCAACTCCTTCTAGGTAAAGCATGGCAGGCCTATGGGACGCTTAATAGTAAAGTTATCCTAAGCCCAAATATGTAGTAGCAAACTATAGCCCAAGCCTAACATGTTTTAGCACCGTATCTCATACAAATATTGGTATACTTGTGCTAATAATCAAGGATCACATACCATCATCTTGGGATCCTTCATCAAATCTTGCACTAATCCCAGCAGGTTCCATGGGAACCATACGCAAAATAAATCTGGTAGAATGACATTGGATATCATTACCATTAGGATGGCATGCCTTGCTGAGATCCACCTAAGCTGAACGTGGCTCTCCACATCCATACCCCACTATCCATAGTCATCGATCACCAATTTCACTCATATACCCACTATAGTAGGGCCTCCCTCTTATGCACTAGGGTAGTCTCAATCCTCTTCCCCTCCACTGGTATCCAAAAGATCCACCACACATCCTTGAGAGTGATAGTGATATATTTTACAAGCTTGTGGAAGGTACATGTATCCTGATCCCACCTATCCACCAAAGCTATAAATTAGGTAAAGTCGGCATGCACCTTCTCCAACTTCGCCACATATGATAGCCCAATATCCTTAAGCCACTACCAATTTGTCTCTAACATTCTACACCAAGTCTTGTAAAATAAACTTTTGAATCGATGCCTTGGTCTCACCAATTTTTGCTGCACACACAAATACATCATAACAAAACAAATCATTAGCATAATGATATTCATAACAAACATAATGTATCCATAAAAAACTAATCATTAGCACAATGATAATAAAAAAATTATCATAGTACACAATATTCTCGATTGTATGTTTTATGGACGATCATGGTGCATCACTTTCCAACCATGGATGGCCACAAAACATAATCACATAATTAAAAAAATAATAAATCAACCTTCTAATTCATGGATGGTCTGGCCACATAACTGTCCACCCAAGAATGATCACGCACCAACATCAACCATAAAAAAACAAACACAACAAACCGATTGTTTGAGACTGTATGATCAGGTAACATAACCATCCATCCATAGATGGTTGCCAAAAACACACACTCCAACACCAAAAAATAAAACCCAAAAGTAAAACATGATGACTATCCACAACTGAACGACCTAACACCAACACCGTTTTCCATATGGATGGCCTCAAAAAGCACACTAATGCATAAAAAAAAAAACAACAAAACAAAAATAAAATAACAAAAAAACATTAAGCACAAGAATGTAAACAAAACACAAAAGCTAAGAAAAATGAGTTCATTTTATCCAACTTGAATTAGTGAAAAGGGTATTTTTTACTTATCGGTCCCACACTGCCAACTGCTCTATCGATCGTGGCCATCACCATTCCTCCAAGTGCAAATTGGAAAGCCCTCTAGGTCAATTTATCTACTGCACACCTCACTCTCCTATCATTCCTTGTTAGTGATAGTGAAAATGAGGAGTCATGTGCCAAATGTATCTATTTATAGCATTTGAAACATGACCTGTTGAGCAAGGTGCAGCAAACAGTATTGTCATTGTTGTCAACACAATTAGACAGATCTGTTGATGCAGTGGATAGGAAGTTCAAAAGCTAGTCAGATGCAGAAAACAAGAGTTCAAAGGTTACTCAGAGTATGTACAGTGATTCTCCAAGAAGACCGAAGTGGACCACTTGCAAAAGGTCAAAGAAAAAGACAAGTAAGAAAAGTGTCGCGATATCGCGACATATACAACAGGCAAGAAAAACTGTCACGATTTCGTGACATGTTGGAAGAGAGAGAAGAAGAAAGAAAAACTATCGCAATTTCGCGACATGTTGGAGGAGAGAGAAGAAGAAAGAAAAAGTGTCACGATTTCGTGACATATTGCAAGAGAGATAGTACGGTAGAAAAAGTGTCACGATTTCGCGACATGTTGAAAGAAAAAGAGGCAAGTAGAAAAAGTGTCGCGATTTCGTGACATATTGCAAGGAAGGTTGTACGGACGAAAAAGTGTCACGATTTCGCGACATATTGCAAGGAAGGTTGTATGGATGAAAAATTGTCGCGATTTTGTGACATATTGCAAGGAAGGTTGTATGGACGAAAAAGTATCACGATTTCATGACATATTGCAAGGAAGGTTGTACGGATGAAAAAGTGTCACGATTTCACGACATATTGCAAGGAAGGTTGTACGGACGAAAAAGTGTCACGATTTCGCGACATGTTGCAGGAGAGAGAGTTCGAGAGAAAAAGTGTCGCGATTTCGCGACATGCTGCAGGAGAGAGAGTCCGAGAGAAAAAGTGTCACGATTTCGCGACATGTTGCAGGAGAGTCCGAGAGAAAAAGTGTCGCGATTTCACGACATGTTGCAGGAGAGAGAGTCCAAGAGAAAAAGTGTCACGATTTCACGACATGTTGCAGGAGAGAGTTTGAAAGAAAAAATGTCATGGTTTCATGACATAATGCAGGAGAGAGAGTCCTAAAGAAAAAGTGTCACGATTTCACGACATGTTGCAGGAGAGATAGTCCAAGAGAAAAAGTGTCACGATTTCGTGACATGTTGCAGGAGAGAGAGTCCGAGAGAAAAAGTGTCGTGATATCGCGACATGTCGGGTTTTCGTGACCCGAAGGCAAGAAAAAGCGCTAAGGAGAAAAAGTGTCGTGATATCGTGAAATGTCGCATTTTTGCGACCCAAAAGCAAGTAAAAGCGCTAAGGAGAAAAAGTGATGCGATATCGTGACATGTCGCATTTTCGTGACCCAAAGGCAAGATAAAGCGCTAAGGAGAAAAGTGTCGCGATATCGCGACATGTCACATTTTCGTGACCCAAAGGCAAGTTAAAGCGCTAAGGAGAAAAAGTGTCGTGATATCACGACATGTTGTGTTTTTGCTGGTTGAAGCCGAGAAGAGTAGCAAGGAGGCAAAAGTGTCGCGATATCATGACATGTTATGTTTTCGCAGGGCCAAAGCTAAGAGAAAGCATACAAAAGAAAAAGTGTAGCGATATCACTACATGTTGTATTCTCACGGGCCAAAGCTAAGAGAAAGCGTGCGAAGGAAAAAGTGTAGCGATATCGCTACATGTTGTATTCTCGCGGGCCAAATTTAAGAGAAAGCGTATGGAGGAAAAAGTGTAGCGATATCGCTACATGTTGTATTCTCATAGGCCAAAGCTAAGAGAAAGCATATGAAGGCGAAAGTGTCGTGATATCATGACATGTGTTTTTGCGGCAACAACAACAGAAGAGTTACAGGGGCAGTTGAAGTCGACGAAGACCGATGTTAGTCGACGAAGATTAGGGTTTGCAGCCAACTATGATTAGGGTTACAGCCGACTAAGATTAGAGTTTTTCATCATGAAAATGTTGTTATAAAAGCATGGTTGTTTGGAGAATTGAGTGTAGTTGTCGATATCGTCGAATGTATGTCAAAGTGTGAAATGCGGTCGTAAGAGCACAGAAAGCACAGAAGCAACGAGATGATGGCGAAGTTTGCAAAGTGAGCGAAGAGTGGTATCGAATTGTCCTAAGTGCGCTGCGATTGCACAAAGAGAACAGAGTGCACAAAAGGGAGAAGACGATCATGAAATTCGACTGTGATGAAGCAAAGTGTGCGAAGTTTGGTCGTAGTGCACAGAGAGGGAGCAGACGATTGTGAAGTTCGACTGTGACAAAGCAAAGTGTGCAAAGTGATTGCGTAGAATGAGCAGAGTGCGCAGAGAATGCAAAGGTGAAGTAGACCAATCAAGGTCTTGTAAAAGTGAAGGTATCTTATTGTTAAACCCAAAGATTCAATTTGAAGTCCAAGTTGGTGCTTGGCATTAGAGGTTGGTGCTCCTTCCAGTTGGTGTTGGTAAATCAGGGGTTGGTGCTCCTTCCAATTGGTGCTAGTAAATCAGGGTTTGGTGCTCCTTTCTATTGGTGTAGATAAATCATGGGTTGGTGCTCCTTCCAGTTGGTGCTGGTAAATTAATTGTAAAGTTGGTGCTTTGCAAAGGCTAGATTTGGATGGTAGTCCAAGTAGTCATTATTGAGGAGTAGCCACATTGGTGAACCTCATTAAATCTTGTGTTGTGTGATGTTCTCTTGTGATACTTGCTTTATCTATTTTTAAGGTTTCATTATTTTAGTTTTAAGAGCTGTGAATTTAAGTTAAAAAGTCTACACTGATTCACCCCCCCTCTCAGTGCCATTGTAAGAATAACAATTGGTATCAAAGCCAAGTTCCCTTCTAAGGCTAAATAAGTCAGGGTTGATATTGGATTAGCACGCAATGGGTAAGAAGAATAGATCCTCCTCCAAAAGGGCATCTCAGTCAGTTTCAGTTCCTACGGAAGAGAAAATTGAACCAGAAAAGGTTGAAGACTTCTTATCAAACCAAACACCTTTGTTTGACGAAACAAATTATGCGATCTAGAGAATCAGCATGCAGACATATCTTTGTGCCTTGGGATACTACATCTGGGATTCAGTAGCCAGTGAATACACAATGCCCATCACTCCTCCAACTGATGTCGATAAGAATTTGTTTGAGAATGACTCAAAAGCAAAGAAAACTATCAGGAGTGGATTAGTAGACAGTGAACGGGTAAAGATCATGAGTTGTAAAATGGCAAAAGAAATGTTGGACAAACTGAGGAGTATTCATGAAGGAGACGATGAGATCAAGGAGGCCAAGTTACAAACACATCAAGCTTAGTTTGAAGCTTTAAAGTTAAATGATGATGAGAACTTAGAGGAATGTTATCATGACACTAACAACTTTGAAGAAGAAACATAAAAGGAAGAAGAAGTGAACTCTGAAGAATATGGTGAAAACTCTGAGGCTAAAGTAGATCTAGAAGGTGAGTTGATCTCTGCACTTGAAGAATTGGGTATAGAAAGGAAAAAGAACAAAATACTGTCCAAGAAGTTGGAAGAATATGGGGATAATATTGAAGATCTCTTCTTACAAATTCATAATGCCAAGAAAATAGAAGCCTTAAAGTCACAGATCAATGAGAAAGAGATTGTTTGTTGTAAACAAGAAGAGGAGATTGTTTTATTGAGGAAACAACTAGAAGAGGCCAATACAAATCTCAAATTTGAGAAGAGCACAAAGTTGCTAGATAAAATGATAAGCCAACAAAGAAACTCCACGGATAAGCGTGGTCTTGGATATGAAGTTGAACAACCTTCATCTTCCAACTCTACAGAGAAGAAGAAGTTCAATGTTGAAGGATCGAAGCAAGAAAATTTTGAAGCTAAATCTTCAAAAGAAAGAAAATATCAAAGGAGATCTACAGCAAAGCAACCACAACAAAAGAGGTTCTATCACTCTCACTCTATTCATAATAATACTTTCAATGGCTATTGTTTCAAATGCAACCAGTATGGTCACAAGGCAATTTGTTGTGGATTGAATAATAAATCAAAGAGTTATCTTTGGTAGAAATACATCTGTTTCTAATTGAACACTATGTACAATGTTTTCAATGTAATGGTCATGGGCACATAGCAAGGTTTTGTCCAAGCACTTTTGTATCTAATCTAAGGTAGAACAGTAGATTTCATCAGACGCAAAGAACGCAACACAGACAGGGAATAAATCATGTACATAAAAGAAAGGAAAATAATCATTCATCAAGGATGCACAAGAGACAACCACACGAGAAATGTTCGAGTTCACAAAAAGGTGCAAAACAAGGATGTAGTTGAAAAATCCAAGCCTGAGTTCAAGAAAGTCTGGAGAAAGATAGAAGAAAGGAAATCGTGTCTCCTTGGTCTGAAGGAGACTCCTCCGCTATTGCACTAAGCAACTCCAGGCACCACATCCTCAGGGGGAGCAATCTTGAAGTTTCATTTTAATGCTCCTATGTATTTGTTTAATTACTTGAGGATGAAATGCAAGCAGTTAGGGAAGTTTTCGTATAGTTGTCGAAGTGTGTTTTTAGTTCATGTAGTTGTTTGTGGAAGTGTCGTGAAGGGTGGTGTTTAAATTGAGAGTTGTCATTATTGGCAGTATTGCTATATGTCATTGTTGTACTGTTAATGGTTCTTACTGCCATTGTCCAAATTTAAGGATTACAACAGGTCAGATAATTTGGTTAGTGAAATAATGTTGCCTTAGCCGCATATATGTGTTTCGATAAAAGCAGTGTGCATTGGAACTACACATTAATGTAAAGATTGTTAGATCTTTATGACGCTGTGGTGAAAAATATTGAAGTCTGATTATTGATTCATGTTTAGCTCATCAATATGAGAAACTTTGCTTTGTGAATCACACCTGTCCGAGGTCCAAAAGTATAATTTTGAGCAAGGTGCACTACAGTTGGCCGTGAAGTGTTTTGAAAAAATGTTGTCTCCTGATTCGAATAGTTGAAAGTAAGGTGTGACCAGCGGTGACTGTAGGAAACATAGAACAAGTTGAAAATATTAAAAAAAAAAAAAAAAGCTAAGAAAAATGAGTTCATTTTATCCAACTTGAATTAGTGAAAAGGGTATTTTTTACATATCGGTCCCACACTGCCAACTGCTCTATCGATCATGGCCATCACCATTCCTCCAAGTGCAAATTGGAAAGCCCTCCAGGTCAATTTATCTACTGCACACCTCACTCTCCTATCATTCCTTGTTAGTGATAGTGAAAATGAGGAGTCATGTGCCAAATGTATCTATTTATAGCATTTGAAACATGACCTGTTGAGCAAGGTGCAGCAAACAGTATTGTCATTGTTGTCAACACAGTCAGACAGATATGTTGATGTAGTGGATAGGAAGTTCAAAAAGCTAGTCAGATGCAGAAAAAAAGAGTTCAAAGGTTACTCAGAGTATGTATAGTGATTCTCCAAGAAGACCGAAGTGGACCACTTGCAAAAGGTCAAAGAAAAATACAAGTAAGAAAAGTGTCGCGATATCGTGACATATACAGCAGGCAAGAAAAACTATCGCGATTTTGCGACATGTTGGAAGAGAGAGAAGAATAAAGAAAAACTATCGCGATTTCACATGTTGGAGGAGAGAGAAGAAGAAAGAAAAAGTGTCGCGATTTCGTGACATATTGCAAGAGAGATAGTACGGTAGAAAAAGTGTCGCGATTTCGCAACATGTTGAAAGAAAAAGAGGCAAGTAGAAAAAGTGTCGCGATTTCGTGACATATTGCAAGGAAGGTTGTACGGACGAAAAAGTGTCGCAATTTCACGACATATTGCAAGGAAGGTTGTACGGACGAAAAAGTGTCACGATTTCACGACATATTGCAAGGAAGGTTGTACGGACAAAAAAGTGTCGCAATTTTGCAACATATTGCAAGGAAGGTTGTACGGACGAAAAAGTGTCGCGATTTCGTGACATATTGCAAGGAAGGTTGTACGGACGAAAAAGTGTCACAATTTCACGACATATTGCAAGGAAGGTTGTATAGACGAAAAAGTGTCACGATTTCATGACATATTGCAAGGAAGGTTGTACGGACAAAAAAGTGTCGCGATTTCGCGACATGCTACAGGAGAGAGAGTCCGAGAGAAAAAATGTCGTGATTTCATGACATGTTGCAGGAGAGAGAGTCCGAGAGAAAAACTGTCACGATTTCGTGACATGTTGTAGGAGAGAGAGTTCGAAAGAAAAAGTGTCACGATTTCGCGACATAATGCAAGAGAGAGAGTCCGAAAGAAAAAGTGTCACGATTTCGCGACATGTTGTAGGAGAGAGAGTCCGAGAGAAAAAGTGTCATGATTTCGTGACATGTTGCAGGAGAGAGAGTCCGAGAGAAAAAGTGTCGTGATATCGCGACATGGGTTTTCGCGACCCGAAGTCAAGAAAAAGTGCTAAGGAGAAAAAGTGTCACGATATTGCGACATGTCGCATTTTCGCGACCCAAAGGCAAGTAAAAGCGCTAAGGAGAAAAAGTGTCGCGATATCGTGACATGTCGCGTTTTCGCGACCCAAAGGCAAGATAAAGCGCTAAGGAGAAAAAGTGTCGTGATATCGTGACATGTCGCATTTTCGTGACCCAAATGCAAGTTAAAGCGCTAAGGAGAAAAAGTGTCACGATATCGCAACATGATGTGTTTTCGCTAGTTGAAGCCGAGAAGAGTAGCAAGGGGGCAAAAGTGTCACGATATCGTGACATGTTATGTTTTAAGAGAAAGTGTACGGAAGAAAAAGTGTAGCGATATCGCTACATGTTGTATTCTCGTAGGCCAAAGCTAAGAGAAAGCGTGCGGAGGAAAAAGTGTAGCGATATCGCTACATGTTGTATTCTCGCGGGCCAAAGTTAAGAGAAAGCGTATGGAGGAAAAAGTGTAGCGATATCGCTACATGTTGTATTATCACGGGCCAAAGCTAAGAGAAAGCGTATGGAGGCGAAAGTGTCACAATATCGCGACATGTGTTTTTGCGACAATAGCAACAGAAGAGTTACAGGGGTAGTTGAAGCCAACGAAGATTAGGGTTTATAGCCGACTATGATTAGGGTTACAGCCGACTAAGATTAGAGTTTTTCATCATGAAAATGTTGTTATAAAAGCATGGCTATTTTGAGAATTGAGTGTAGTTGTCGATATCGTCGAATGTATGTCGAAGTGTGAAATGCGGCCGTAAGAGCGCAAAAAGTGCAGAAGCGATGAGATGATGGCAAAGTGCATAAAGTGAGCGAAGAGTCATATCGAATTGTCCTAAGTGTGCTGCGATTGCGTAGAGAGAATAGAGTGCACAAAAGGGAGAAGACGATCGTGAATTTTGACTGTGACGAAGTAGAGTGTGCAAAGTTCAGTCGTAGTGTGCAGAGAGGGAGCAGACGATCATGAAGTTCGACTGTGACGAAGCAGAGTGTGCGAAGTGATTGTGCAGAGCGAGCAGAGTGCACAGAGGAAGAAGAAGTGAACTCTGAATAATATGGTGAAAACTCTGAGGCTGAAGTAGATCTAGAAGGTGAGTTGATCTCTGCACTTGAAGAATTGGGTATAGAAAGGAAAAAGAACAAAAGACTTTCCAAGAAGTTGGAAGAATATGGGTATAATATTGAAGATCTCTTCTTACAAATTCATAATGCCAAGAAAATAGAAGAAGCCTTGAAGTCACAGATCAATGAGAAAGAGATTGTTTGCTGCAAACAAGAAGAGGAGATTGTTTTATTGAGGAAACAACTAGAAGAGGCCAATACAAATCTCAAATTTGAGAAGAGCATAGAGTTTCTAGATAAAATGATAAGCCAACAAAGAAACTCCACGGATAAGCGTGGTCTTGGATATGAAGTTGAACAACCTTCATCTTCCAACTCTACAGAGAAGAAGAAGTTCACTGTTGAAGGATCGAAGCAAGAAAAGTTTGAAGCTGAATCTTCAAAAGAAAGAAAATATCAAAGGATATCTACAACAAAGCAACCACAACAAAATAGGTTCTATCACTCTCACTCTATTCATAATAATACTTTCAATGGCTATTGTTTCAGATGCAACCAGTATGGTCACAAGGCAATTTGTTGTGGATTGAATAATAAATCAAAGAGTTATGTTGGTAGAAATACATCTGTGTTTTTGAGTGAACACTATGTACAATGTTTTCAATGTAATGGTCATGGGCACATAAAAAGGTTTTGCCAAGCACTTTTGTATCTAATCTAAGGCAGAATAGTAGATTTCATCAGATGCAAAGAATGCAACACAGATAGGGAATAAATCATGTACATAAAAGAAAGGAAAATAATCATTCATCAAGGATGCACAAGAGACAACCACACAAGAGAAATGTTTGAGTTCACGAAAAGGTGCAAAACAGGGATGTAGTTGAAAAATCCAAGCCCGAGTTCAAGAAAGTCTGGAGAAAGATAGAAGAAAGGAAATAGTGTCTCCTTAGTCTGAAGGAGACTACTCTGCTATTGCACTAAGCAAATCTAGGTAGCACATCCTCAGGGGGAGCAATCTTGAAGTTTCATTTTAATGCTCCTATGTATTTGTTGGATTACATGCAATCAGTTAGGGAAGTTGTCGTATAGTTGTCGAAGTGTGTTTTCAGTTCATGTAGTTGTTTGTGGAAGTGCAGTGAAGGGTGGTGTTTAAATTGAGAGTTGTCATTATTGGCAGTATTGCTATATGTCATTGTTGTACTGTTAATGGTTCTTACTGCCACTGTCCAAAGTTAAGGATTACAACAGGTCAGATAATTTGGTTAGTGAAAGAATGTTGCCTTAGCCGCATATATGTGTTTCGATAAAAGCAGTGTGCATTGGAACTACACATTGATGTAAATATTGTTAGATCTTTATGACGTTGTGGTGAAAAATATTGAAGTCTGATTATTGATTCATGTTTAGCTCATAAATATGAGAAACTTTGCTTTGTGAATCATACCTTTCCGAGGTCCAGAAGTATAAGTTTGAGCAAGGTGCACTACAGTTGGCCGTGAAGTGTTTTAACAAAACGTTGTCTCCTGATTCGAATAGTTGAAAGTAAGGTGTGACCAACGGTGACTGTAGGAAACATAGACCAAGTTGAAAATATAAAAAAAAAAAAAGCTAAGAAAAATGAGTTCATTTTATCCAACTTGAATTAGTGAAAAGGGTATTTTTTACTTATCGGTCCCACACTGCCAACTGCTCTATCGATCATGGCCATCACCATTCTTCCAAGTGCAAATTGGAAAGCCCTCTAGGTCAATTTATCTACTGCACACCTCACTCTCCTATCATTCCTTGTTAGTGATAGTGAAAATGAGGAGTCATGTGCCAAATGTATCTATTTATAGCATTTGAAACACGACCTGTTGAGCAAGGTGCAACAAACAGTATTATCATTGTTGTCAACACAGTTAGACAGATCTATTGATGCAGTGGATAGGAAGTTCAAAAGCTACTCAAATGCAGAAAACAAGAGTTCAAATGTTACTCAGAGTATGTACAGTGATTCTTCAAGAAGACCGAAGTGGACCACTTGCAAAAGGTCAAATAAAAAGACAAGTAAGAAAAGTGTCACGATATCGCGACATATACAACAGACAAGAAAAAATGTCACGATTTTGCGACATGTTGGAAGAGAGAGAAGAAAGAAAAACTGTCGTGATTTCGCGACATGTTGGAGGAGAGAGAAGAAGAAAGAAAAAGTGTCGTGATTTCGCGACATATTGCAAGAGAGATACTACGGTAGAAAAAGTTTCACGATTTCGTGACATATTGCAAGAGAGATAGTATGGTAGAAAAAGTGTCACAATTTCGCAACATGTTGCAATAAAAAGAGGCAAGTAGAAAAAGTGTCACGATTTCGTGACATATTGCAAGGAAGGTTGTACGGATGAAAGAGTGTCGCGATTTCGCGACATATTGCAAGGAAGGTTGTACGGACAAAAAAGTGTCACGATTTCGTGACATATTGCAAGGAAGGTTGTACGGATGAAAAAGTGTCACGATTTTGTGACATATTGCAAGGAAGGTTGTACGGACGAAAAAGTGTCACGATTTCACGACATATTGCAAGGAAGGTTGTACGGATGAAAAAGTGTCACGATTTCATGACATATTGCAAGGAAGGTTGTACGAACGAAAAAGTGTCGTGATTTCATGACATATTGCAAGGAAGGTTGTACGAACGAAAAAGTGTCATGATTTCGCGACATGCTGCAGGAGAGAGAGTCTGAGAGAAAAAGTGTCGCGATTTAAGGTGTGACCAGCGGTGACTGTAGGAAACATAGACCAAGTTGAAAATATATAAAAAAAAATGGGTTTTTTTTGTTTTGTGGTACAGTGTTCAATGCTTGCACAGAGTTGGCGGTAAAATTATAGTGTTGGACAAAAGTCGGTACAAGTGTGAGTCACTCGTCAATTTTGTTGACAGATGTGAAATCAGCGTTTTGATTTGAAACTTACTGTACCTGACAGCTATCAGACTAGATATTTTGTAGGTAGTATGCATGGTAGCACGATTTCAGGCTAATCCCAAGTAGACTCATGTGACAGCATTATGGTGGTTGATTTCTGAAATATCATTGAAGGGTAAATGATTGTTTGTGGTTTCCTTTTTCGAAAGTAGTTGGTTGAATGCATCAAGGATTTCTGAATTGAGAATTGTGTTTAAACCTTGTGTTATAAGCATAGTGGTTTAAGCCCATTGGTTGTGAAAGAACTTGAGTTAGAAAAGAACATGAGTATCATTGTTATGTGATATTTGTGGTTGAGCATTGTTGGAATTATTTGAGTTGGTTGATACATACTTGGACTAGGGTTGTGTGATAGAGAGATGTCCCTTGTGATGTTTGGTTGAGTTGATTTGATTGAGCCTAGTCAAGTTATGTGTGAAGTGATTTTTTGAAGTGAATTTGATTTGAGATCGCCATTCATTATTAAGTTCATTTTGAGTACTACTTGAGCATGATTAGTTGAGCCTTTGAGAAGACCCTTGGGAAATATTTAAGGACAATGTTGGGACAGATTTCTAAGCAGAGTTGGGCAAGTTCTTGGTGAGATTGCTAGAGAAGATTCGGACAAGTTTTGAGTGAGCTTGGTGGAGCAGACTTGGACAAAGTATAGAGGATAGAGTCTAAATAAATAGAAATATATCAGCCAACACAGTTGAAGATAGATCTAAGTGAGGATTCTTTGAGTGAAGAAGAGGTCCACCAGTCAGTGCAGTAGAGAGACAAAGTCTTCTATAATATCACAAGGGTACTATGGATTATGGGTTATGGTATCCTAAAGATGTAGATTGGGCAGGATGTGTAGATGACAGGAATATTACCAGTGGAGGTGCATTCTATCTTGGAGATAGTTTGGTCGCATAGAACAGTAAGAAACAAGACTCAATTTTCTTATCCACAGCAGAGGCAGAATATGTTGCAGCGGCAGCATGTTGTACGTAGGAGAAAGTTGCAGAAAGTGAGGTTAAGTTGGATTTTCATTCCAACAACAGATTGTGGAGTGGTCACGTTTTCTAAGAATTGACTAGCTACAGGGATCACATTCTCAGGGGGAGCATTTAAGTATTTGTTTATCTTTTTGCTCATGTTCATGATTTTTGCTAAATGTAATAAATTTTGGCTGAGAATGTTGTGCATTGACTCAGGGGGAGTCTGCAGTAGCCCTTTGGTATTATTGTTAAAGGGGGAGAAGAATTACAAGAAAATTGCACATGTGTTGCCAACAATTCCAAAGGGGGAGATTGTTGAGCAAGGTGCAACAAACAATATTGTCATTGTTGTCAACACAGTTAGACAGATTTGTTGATGCAGTGGATAGGAAGTTCAAAAGCTTGTCAGATGCAAAAAACAAGAGTTCAAAGGTTACTCAGAGTATGTACAGTGATTCTCCAAGAATACCAAAGTGGACCACTTGCAAAAGGTCAAAGAAAAAGACAAGTAAAAAAAGTGTCACGATATCGCGACATATACAGCAGGCAAGAAAAACGGTCGTGATTTCGCGACATGTTGGAAGAGAGAGAAGAAGAAAGAAAAATTGTCACGATTTCGTGACATGTAGGAGAGAGAAGAAGAAAGAAAAGGTGTCACGATTTCGTGACATATTGCAAGAGAGATAGTATGGTAGAAAAAGTGTCATGATTTCGCGACATGTTGAAAGAAAAAGAGGCAAGTAGAAAAAGTGTGGTGATTTCGCGACATATTGCAAGGAAGGTTGTACGGACGAAAGAGTGTCGCGATTTCGTGACATATTGCAAGAAAGGTTGTACGGATGAAAAAGTGTCACGATTTCACGACATATTGCAAGGAAGGTTGTATGGACGAAAAAGTGTTGCAATTTCGTGACATATTGCAAGGAAGGTTGTACGGACAAAAAAGTGTCACGATTTCGTGACATATTGCAAGGAAGGTTGTACGGACGAAAAAGTGTCACGATTTCACGACATATTGCAAGGAAGGTTGTACGGACGAAAAAGTGTTGCGATTTTGCGACATGCTGTAGGAGAGAGAGTCCGAGAGAAAAAGTGTCGCGATTTCATGACATGTTGTAGGAGAGAGAGTCCGAGAGAAAAACTGTCATGATTTCGTGACATGTTGCAGGAGAGAGAGTCCGAAAGAAAAAGTGTCACGATTTCGTGACATAATGCAGGAGAGAAAGTCCGAAAGAAAAAGTGTCGCGATTTCGTGACATGTTGTAGGAGAGAGAGTCCGAGAGAAAAAGTGTCACGATTTCGTGACATGTTGCAAGAGAGAGAGTCCGAGAGAAAAAGTGTCACGATATCGTGACATGTCGGGTTTTCATGACCCGAAGGCAAGAAAAAGCGCTAAGGAGAAAAAGTGTCACGATATCGCGACATGTCACATTTTCGCGACCCAAAGGCAAGTAAAAGCGCTAAGGATAAAAAGTGTCGCGATATCGCAACATGTCGCATTTTCGTGACCCAAAGGCAAGATAAAGTGCTAAGGAGAAAAAGTGTCACGATATTGCGACATGTCACATTTTTGCGACCCAAAGGCAAGTTAAAGTGCTAAGGAGAAAAAGTGTTGCGATATCGCAACATGTGTTTTCGCTGGTTGAAGCCAAGAAGAGTAGCAAGGAGGCAAAAGTGTCATGATATCGCGACATGTTATGTTTTCACGGGGCCAAATCTAAGAGAAAGCGTACGAAAGAAAAAGTGTAGCGATATCGCTACATGTTGTATTCTCGCGGGCCAAAGCTAAGAGAAAGCGTGCGAAGGAAAAAGTGTAGCGATATCGCTACATGTATTCTCGCGGGCCAAAGTTAAGAGAAAGCGTATGGAGGAAAAAGTGTAGCGATATCGCTACATGTTGTATTCTCGTGGGCCAAATCTAAGAGAAAGCGTATGGAGGCAAAAGTGTTGCGATATCGCGACATGTTGTGTTTTCGCGGCAACAACAACAGAAGAGTTACAGAGGCAGTTGAAGCTGACAAAGACCGATGTTAGCCGATGAAGATTAGGGTTTGCAACCGACTATGATTAGTGTTACAGCCGACTAAGATTAGAGTTTTTCATCATGAAAATGTTGTTATAAAAGCATGGCTATTTGGAGAATTGAGTGTAGTTGTCGATATCGTCAAATGTATTTCGAAGTGTGAAATGTGGCCGTAAGAGCGCAGAAAGCGTAGAAGCTATGAGATGATGGCGAAGTGCACAAAGTGAACGAAGAGTCATATAAAATTGTCCTAAGTGCGCTACGATTGTGCAGAGAGAACAGAGTGCACAAAAGGGAGAAGACGATCATGAAGTTTGACTGTGATGAAGTAGAGTGTGCGAAGTTCGGTCATAGTATGCAGAGAGGGAGCAGACGATTGTGAAGTTTGACTGTGATGAAGCAGAGTGTGTGAAGTGATTGCACAGAGCGAGTAGAGTGCATAGAGAATGCAAAGGTGAAGTAGACCAGTCAGGGTCTTGTAAAAGTGAAGGTATCTTACTGTTAAACCCAAAGATTCAATTTGAAGTCCAGGTTGGTGCTTGGCATTAGGGGTTGGTGCTCCTTCCAGTTGGTGCTAGTAAATCAGGGGTTGGTGCTCCTTCCAGTTGGTTCTAGTAAATCAGGGGTTGGTGCTCCTTTCTGTTGGTGCAGATAAATCAGGGGTTGGTGCTCCTTCCAGTTGGTGCTTGGTAAATTAATTGTAAAGTTGGTGCTTTGCAAAGGTTGGATTTGGATGGTAGTCCAAGCAGTCATTATTGAGGAGTAGCCACATTGGTGAACCTCGTTAAATATTGTGTTGTGTGATGTTCTCTTGTGATACTTGCTTTATCTATTTTTAAGGTTTCATTATTTCAATTTTAAGAGCTGTGAATTTAAGTTAAAAAGTCTACACTGATTCACCCCCCCTCTCAGTGCTATTGTAATAATAACACGACCATCCTGGATGGCCACAACATGACCATATCAAATGGTCATGGTTTTGTGACCATCTCAAACGATCACATGTTTTTGAAAAAAATAGATAAAAAAATAAAAACCAACCAATCAACCACCACTAGCAAGACATTAGTTCATATCTCAATAAGGTCAATTTCCTCATCAACATCATTCATGTTGTCTTTTTCCAACTCTATGCTTGAGGGGGTAGAAAAAACCAATAAAATCATTTTACCTCAAATAAAATCAATATGTAAACACTCATTTTTGAACTCAACGTTTGTCAAAGAATCTTGTTCGCAACTAGTCATACACCCTATTCTATCAGGTCTAAATGCAGACACTCTAATCAAATTCAAATTGCAATGTGTTGGATCAAGGTCAGTAAGGATTTGCATGCATTATGCTATAATCATAGTAGCAAATACATCATCCACAAGATAAAGATATTATGACATCGTGAGAAAACTTACTATATGACCAATCCATTCACCAAAAAACCAAAGCACTCATAAATTTTTCAAAGACAAGATTCAAAGACATTCATTGCCTCCATCACTAGGGCATCTCACATTGACCTCAAATTGGGGCAATTAAACGTCAAACCTCTTCAAGCACAAGAGTCATCACATCATGCATTCGTCATCTGTAGGTGTCATTTGTTTTTGTATCGCATTGTATTTTCACACAATAAGATACAAAAAGGGTATTTTTAGACACCTAAATCTAGCATAATAAATATTAATTAATTAATCATGATTAATTAATATATTTAATATTAATTAAAGCTAATTAATATTAAATAAACACTCATCACCTAAGTATTGATTAATTAATTAATTAATTCAATAATTAATTAATTAATTAAGTGCTTAGGTTGCACAACCATACACCCCTCCCTACAATATCATCCACACATCCATCATCCATGGCCACATCATCCACTTAACTAGTAGTTCCACCTCCCATCATCCATACGAGTCACAACAAGGAAAACCATTATCCACAAGTGAACTTAAGTCACTAGTAGTTGTACCTCCAAGACACAAAGGAAGATTAATCATGCACTTAGTTAACTAAATCAGTTAACTCAACATGCACAATATGCACACACTTAACAAAGTTAGTTAATTGATATGCACAACATGCACATTTAGTTAAAAAGCATATGCACATTCAATCCATCCATGCACAACTAGTTAACTATCCATGCACATTGAATAATAAAAAATCAAAGAATGCACACATCGTGAATTTGCATGCATGAGATTAATTGTTGATAATTATGAGGTAATCTTATATGCATACACTCCCCATGATAAAAACAATGCAAGAAGAAAACTTCTAGTTACAATAGTTAACTGGCTAAGTCACCTCCTTATCCCTTATCCCTCTATAAATTAAACCTCTCCTCATTTCTAGATCATGAGGATGGAATTTGCATCGAAGATCTAATAAAACTCCAAGTGTACGCAATAACAACCCCCCCTCGAGTTTTCATACTCTATCGAATCCTGAAAATGTGACTCTATAGGCATTTATTTTCTTTCAACAACTTTCAAATGCTACAGTTCGATACTTTTCAATCCTAGATAATCATGGTTTGTGGTCATCAGACCCTAGATGGTTGGATCCCCAACCTATGCAAGAGCTCCTAGATATTGCACGGTTCAACCATGATGCAAATTGAAAACAACAACAACAACAACCAATAGAAGGTAAAAGGCAACACCTATTTTTATCTTACTCACATGCTTACTAATTTTTACTTTATCACATTTTATTTTAATATCTTTTAAATCCATGCCTCACTTTGGGAGGCCCGATAGGTATTACTGACCAGTTCCATATTGTCTTGTGTATAGGAATACAGGTCCATACCAGAGTTAGACAATGACTCAGAGTCGCTTGATCCAGCCTACCCATATTCCTACAACTATAGCAGACCACATTACATGACTATCTAACCCCAAATGATCGATAACCATAAAAATTGAACCCCTGATTATTGGCCCCAGATAGTACTCTATCGTAGATTCAAAAGGTATAAACACACATTCCAATGCAGAGATGCCATACATGGCACCAACACATTCAATGAAGCAATGGTTATTTTAAACCCACCTACACACTTATTGTAGCAACAAGAGTACATTGCACCATCATTACTTGTAAAAGGGGAACCATTCCTTTCATCTTTGTAAACCCCTATGTGGGTATATATTGTATTCAAAAGGACAAAGGCAACATACATTTCAATATCAATTCATTGCTTTTATTAATTTATTATATACATGGTGTGTACTTTTATCATCTACAAGTAACAGATGCAATTTCGACATGAAAATCGAGGAATGAAATACAAATTTGAGAAAAAATAAGGGCTGGTCCCACTAGATGTGAAAAAAAATATATTGAATTGAGGAATTGTACTGACTTCTAATTGAGATTCTATGCCCACAATTTGAGTTTTAACAAGGTTGGAAAGGATTGTGGATGGCTTCTTTTAACTTTAAATTTACGTTGCATCCCTATTGTCCTTGTAGAAAAATCTCATACTAATCTAAACTAACTTTCATATAAGTAAAATATGGAAAGGAAATGCAAAAAAATAAAGTGTAAAAATAATTTTTTTTGGAAGTTTAAGAGTGGAAGAGATTTAAGTAAATACGACTATTAAACCATAGTGAGGGGAGTATGTGTATAATAAATACATGAGAATTTGAAAAATATTAAAATCCATCCATTTATTATATTATTAAATTGATAAGAGAATGATATGATGGTCTAGAAGGGATATGCCACAAATGCCACACACTTGAGAAACCAAAGGGGTAGTGCCAATAATGGAATGCCTAAGGACTTGTTGAATTCTTATAATCCCATGAGTACAAAGAACAATATGGGTTTCACAAAGTGTAGTTCTGAGTTCTCATGGCCAAAATATCAATACAATGAGGTCCCTAGGCCTTTATTTATAGTAATATCTACTCGTGAGTTACTTGGATGATAAATATGGTGATTACTCACTAGTAATTTATGCCTAAGGTAAAATTCTAAGGGAGGCAAAATTTATTATCTAGGGTGTTCATAATTTTGTGAATACGGTAAGCAAAGAAGACAACCTTAGAACTCAAAAGTTCCCAACACATTTTTAAAGCAAAGGTCAAGATAATTCCTGATGATTGGAAGTAATGGAAAGCTTATAAAATGGAGGAAATAAAAGTATCGATAGATATTATGACGAGGAAACTAGAAGAGATTCCCCCTAGATAAATTTGATATCAAAGGTTTTATAATATCTAACCAAATACACTCATGATTATTTGATTAGCCTACAATAATGCATTGGGTTTTGAAAAAATAAAGCATGCTAAAAATTTAAAAACTATCACCAACATCTTGAATGAGTCGAAATGCATAGAACCATAAAAAGGGTAGGTGAGTTGAATTAATATGCCCTTACCTAGAAAGAGCAAGGACCACCTACCAAGTGTAATTTCAATCAAATGGCTCAAATATTCATTTAATATAAGTATGGTGATGTCAATCCTCGATTTGACAACTTATATGGCCAAGGGTACTCCATTCGATTTTTAGAATCCCTATAAGAGGTAGTTGAAATTTTTAAACCTACCTACAAATACTTTTATAGGGAAAGGTACCCATTGTATCTATAAATAATAGTAGTTTAGACTGCAGAAAGTATTGACAAGTTTACATTTGTAACCTTTTGTAAGCTTTCCTTTCATTTCTCTTTGTATAGCAATCAAATCTTGAGTGGCTTGTTGACAAATCAAACCCTCACTCCTAGCATAATATTTGTAAAATTTATTTGTACATATACATATGTGTGTGTGTATTGGAGGCCTACGTGTCAATTTTTGGACTAGCCATTTATGGTTCTCTGCTAACCCATATTTATATGTGTGTGTAGGATCTCAATGTTTTACCTTTTTTTTAGTTTTATCATGCATGTATATGTATGTGGGAGGCCTGCACATAAATTTTTAGACTATCCATATATGATTCTCCTTATTGCCCATCTTGTCACATGTGTGCATGTTGGTAAATATCATTTGATCTCATCTATGTCGAGGAAAATAAGTGTTCATACTAGCACATAACATTAGATTTTATTTTGTTGAGTTGTTTTTTATTTGAACCTCTTGTATCCCTTTCCCACCTAATTTTAAGTGTGCCTATATATCACATCATGATAATAATATAGCCTTGTAAAAACTCTTGGAGATCCCTAATTGAGCCAAACCTCATGCTCTTGGCCGAGGCCCTACTATGTTGCTCTACACAAGGTATGATTATTCCGATGGGGACAATAAAAGAGGACAATAGTTTAAAGGCATACCCAATGGGAATCCAATTTTATATCATTGGTCTTATAATAATGACAAGTTAGGCTTAGACTTGGTGAGGTTCTATGCCTACCCCTACTTGTTGATGCACCCTTTTACTCACTTGGTGACTTTGCTCTAAATCAAACATTAGAAGAAGCCACTATTTGAAGACACGAGATTGAGTTTATGGTGAAGACCTTGATCTATTTTATTCTAGAGCACAAGCTATATTCACTTGGTGATTTCACTCTGAATGAGGAATCCAAATATATTCAAATAGAAAACCTATTGTTAGGTTTTATGCCATAAAAAAAGTAACAATATTTGTTGCCACCATTCAACACCATTCCATGAAGAAGAAAAGTTGTAGGTCATAACATGGTTGCACCACCACCACCACCTAGAAAATTCCCTACCTAGAATGATAGAGGACCTTTGGCACCTCTAGCTACACATGAATTATATGATGAGTTACCCTAATCTACTCTAAATTCTCTCACTTACTTCATTTGGGAGGATCTCACTACTTTAATTGAGCATATGAACCATGTGGCAAGTCTATCCATGATTCATAATATATTAGAGCATAATATATCTCTAAGACTATGAACAACCTATTTTAGGGGAAAATCCTGAGAGTGGTATTTTACACTCTAATCTAATTTGATAGCTAGTTGGAACCAACTCAATAACATATTTTTTGAAAGGTTCATAGAGAAGGAATATGGGGTATCACTCCCAGAATAATTTTAAACCATCAAGCAATCCCCCAACAAGGTGATGAAATATTTCAACCTCGGGTTTCATAAATCCTAGCACAAAATACCTAAAGAACTCTGACCCCCTAGGTTTGGAACTAATTTTTTACTTTAGTGATTTAGATCCTAAAATATCCATGACGATAAAATAAAAAGGAGGAGAATCCCTACCAAAAGTATACGAAGTAGCTATCATAGCCAAAAATGACTTGATACAAATAGAAAAACTGCCTCCTAGGCCATTACATCCTCTTTCACAATATCACCTTGATAGCCAAACCATACACCCACAACCAGTAGCCCCTATGCTCATCACTTCTGATGAATTTCTTATAATGACTAATAATACGATAAAAAATCTAATAAAAAATTTAGAATAATATCCAAAGGATCCTAGCTACTTTGATAGATGTTTTAGCAAGAACTTAAAACTACCAATATCCTCTTACAAATTGGTTTCTTCTAATAAAATCTTAATAACTCAAGATGAAATGGTAACATTGAATCCATCTATCAAAAGGGAACTGGTAAAACCCCAACATAGAAATATCATATAGCTAGAAAGGGGGAATAAGTAGTCAATGAAGGAGGGTATAATATGTAGACACACACTATAACCCCATGATAGATTTAAAAAATTATGAATGAGCCCATACTAAATTATCACTAGCCATTTATGGGAAGGAAGGATGAAATTCTAGAAACCCAAAGTCCCACCATACATATACCATTATCAAAACCCTTTTACATAGTAGAATATTTATAAAAAAAAACACTGTAGTTATACCTCTATGGGAGATAATGATCATAATAGAGCAAAAATAATATCTAAAAAAGTATCTTAAGTAAAAGCAACATGAACAAAAAGAAGAAATCCAAATAGAGGCAAGGGAAACTGATAATATTTTTCGAGATGCTAAAAAAAATAGATAGATCAATAGGTTGGTATGCAAGGACAAGAATATTATGAAAATTATAGACAAACAAGTATGGGGATGTATATGATTCAAGATGAAAGCAATGTCATCCCAAAAATTTTAAAAGAAGAGGAAGGATCGACTAGGTCATGAAAGTTATACTTTGATGGCACAAAAAGCAAAATAGAGGTTGGCATAGGAGTGTGCCTAGTTTATCCAAAAGGGTCTAAATATTTATAGGTATATAGATTGTAATTTTATTATTCCATTAATAGAGTAGAATATGAGGCCCTTGCTTTGGGACTCCCAATGGATGAAAAAAAAGGGTTAAAATGCTTCATATTTTTGGTGATATTAAGATGATTATTAGACAAGAGCGAGTCCAATGCCAAGCAAAGAACATGCTAATGAAATATTATCGACATAGGATTTAGGACCTAATGGAATATTTTGATGCTATCAACATAAAAATAATTCCAATAGATCATAATGTAGATGCAGATAGAATGACAACTATTGGTTCACAATTCAACCCAATCAATGATATATGGAAAAATTATCAATTAGTAAAACTGATAATAATACCAGTAATTCTAGATAATGACGAGAATTGACAAGTATTTAAAAATAATTAGGAGATTTTTGGATTCTTATAGCAATTAAATGAATATATAAAAGAAATATTCTAAAAAATAGAAGCATATGAGGACTAAATCATTAAGCTAAGTTCAAATAAAATGCCAAAAGGACTAATCACCTTGGAATCCCTATTCATCCCAAATGATGGAATCAAAGGAAAGAAGTGATTTGATACTAAAAATGAATATTAACCAAGAAATAGAGGTAGACTTAGAAAAGATATTGAAGATAGTAAAAGTAACCACATAGGGGGAAAATAAATCACTTGTTAGGCTATGTCAAAAATACAAAGAAGCAATGGCCTGGAATTATGGAGACCTTAAGGGATATGATAAGAATATTATCCATCACACGATTGAATTAGATCCTAAAGACAATATAATAAAACAAAAGTAGAGGCCAAACAATCCAAAAATTAAACTCCTCAGATATCTCCTCAGATATAAGGAACTAAATAAGCACACCACATAGATTTCTAACCTAGTACTAGTAAGAAAAAAGAATGTCAAACTCAATTTTTTTGTAGATTTTAGGGACTTGAACAAAGCTTCTCCAAAATATCACTATCATTTTCCTTCGATGGAACAAATTATCTAAATAATAATTGGTTATAAAATATTTTCACTATTAGATGGGCTCTCTAGTTTTAATCAGGTATGGGTAAAATATAAAGATCAACATAGACAACATTTACCACAAAATGGAAAATTTTTGCATATCAATGGATGCCTTTTTGATTGTCCAATATTGAGGTAACCTTCCAGAGAGCCATGGACATTGCCTTACTTGACTTGTTAAATAGGACAATATTGATATACTTGGATGATATCATAGTATTATCTAAAAAAAGAGGAGCATTTGGAGCACCTAAAAAGAATCTTCCAACAATGCCAATAATTTGGGGTGTGCCTCAATCAAAAGAAATATGTCTTCTATGATCCACAAGGAAAACTATTAGGGTATGTTGTATCTAAGTATGACATCACCCTAGATCTAGGTAGAATTGAAATACAAATATTTCACTACCAAGACACAAAAAAGGGCTATAGTATTTTTTTGGGAAATTAACTATAGTCAGACCTATGACACTTATGTTAGAAATAACTAACCCTTATGACACTTGGCAGGTCATACCTATAGTCCTAATTTTTGTAACTATATTTAAACCTATGATACTTATGTTAGAAAGAACTAACCCTTATTATGGGCAAATGAAGGAAGAGAAGCCTTTGAAAATATAAAAGGATATATTGCATATGCTCTAGTAATGGTCAACCTTGATTTTAGAAAATATTTCATTAGCCATGCATATGGAGGGGACCTCAATATAACAACTTTAATGACACAAAAGAATAAAAATAAATAGGAGCACATAGTGTCATTTGTTAGTCAGAATTTGAAGGTATATGAGGGAAAATATAATTTTGTTGAGAAGTAGGTGTATGCTTTGATAAGAGGATTAAATCATTCTGAACATATGGTTTCAAATAATATAATTATTGCTTATGTCATACATTCTAGTCTCAAAGAATACATAATAACCAAATAAATGAGTGACAAAGAGGCTTAATGGATTACTATGATTTTGGATTATAATGTGGAAATCAAGCCTACAAAACTAGTTAAAGGAAGAGCACTTTGTCAATAAGTGGTGGAATATGTAGTTAAAGTGGAAGACAATTTAGAATAGAACAATAAATAAATAAATCCATAGGAATGCTTAATGAATAGATAAAAGGAGGAACCAAATTGCATAGAACAAAGGATCAAATACATACAAAGGGAGGGTACCCTCCAAATCTGGACAAAGCTCAAAGAAGAGCTTTTTGTTTGCAAAATATTAATTAAATGATAATTTATGGAATCCTATTATGAAGAACATTTGATGGGATACTATCGTCATGTGTAAATGGAAAGCAAGCACAATCTATACTACAATAATTTCATTAAGAATTAGCTAGGGGAGACTTTTTAGCTCAAACAACTACTAATTAAATTATGAAGGCAGGATACTATTGGCCTAACATGTTCATAGATTCTCATCAATGGGTAAGGAACTGTGAAAAATGTAGGTTCTTCATGGTAATAAAGAGAAATGTCCCCTTGCCTTTAATACCCATAGTAGCAAATAAACCATATGCATAATGGGGACTACATTTCATTGGAATGATCAACTTATCATCTAGTGAGGGGTACAAATGGATTCTAATAGCTATAGATTACTTCACCAAATGGGTTAAAGAAATTCTTGTAAATAAATCCATTGAAATGTGATCATAGAACTTTTGGAGGACATCATAACTAGATTTGGTATCCCTAATGCAATAATAACAGACAATACCAAGACATCCATTAGGTCAAAGATCACTCAATTTACATTTTAGCATGGTATATATTTAAAAGCCTCTTCAAATTATAATTCCTAGGGTAATGCTTTGGCTGAATCAATAAATAAAAACATAGAATTTAAAAATATTTGGATAACAAAATCAGTGGCAATGGCACCTTCATTTAAAAAGAGCTCTTTGGATAGACTGTAGTACTCTAAAAAGGGCATTGGGATTCTCTCCATACAATTTAGTCTATGTAAAAGAGGTTGAGTTACCTATTTCCATAGAAGTACAAATGCTTTAGTTGCCGCATCATATATAATTACAAGAAAATGACCCAATGATAGCGAGGTTGGGGAAACCGCTAAATATTGAAGAACAAAGGAAAGAGGCTAGAGAACAATTGCATAAAAATAATGGAATAGTCAAAAGATGGTTTGATAAAAATATTACTCCATAATATTTTGAGATTGGTGATATGGTCCTTAAATGGGATGAACACAAAAGCAAGCATACAAATCATACTAATTTTGATATATTTTAGAGTGGGCCATATATCATTGCAAGTTGTATGGATGGAAATTCATTTGAGCTAAAAACTATAGAAGGATATCTCCCCCCTATACCTATAAATAGAATCCACATAAAGAGTTACCATTGAGAATACTTGGACTTTGAATACCATAAAAATCTAAGTATATTAAGCAAATACAGTTCCCATCAAGCAAAGGAATTCTCAAAAAACTCAAACTCAAGGGAGAGACTATTTGTCTTTTATATTATCATCATTTTTGTTTTCGTTCTTGTGTTTTATTTTTGCCAAGATTTATGAGACTATGAATTTGTACCCAAGGATAAATATGATTTTGGGTTCTCCTTCAAGAAAGCTAGAAGGCCCCTATGAGTTGCCAAAACTATAGTGATTCCTCACTACTAATTTGTGCATAAGGTAAAACCCTGAAGGAGGCAAAATTTCTAATCTAGGGTGATCACAATTTTGTGAATATGGTAAGCAAAGGATATAGCCTTAGAACTCAAAAGTGCCCAACATATTTTGAAAGCAAATGTCAAGATAATTCTTGACGATAAAAAGTAATGGAAAGCTTATAAAATGGAGGAAATAAAAGTCTCAACATACATGAAAATGAGAAAACTAGAAGATATTTCCCCTAGATAACTCTGATATCAAAAGTTTTGTAATATTTGACCAAATCTAGTGACAAGAAGTTTTGATTAGCCTACAATAATGCATTAGGTTTTGAAATAATCATGCACACCAAATTTTTAAAACTGTTACCAACACATTAGATGAGTTGAAATGCACATAACCATAAAATGGTAGGTGAAATGAAATAATATTCTCTTACTTGGAAGAGCAAGGACCACATACCAAGTGTCATTTCAATCAAAAAAATCAAATATTTATTTAAGATAAGTATGGTGATTTCAGTCCTAGATCTAACAATTGATATGGCCAAGGGTACCCTATTCAATTTTCAAAATCCATAGAAGAGGTAGCTAAAATTTTCAGACATGACAATTACATTATGAACTAGTCCTTCAATCCATAATACAAATTGGTTTCATACATTGAGTCAAAAGGTACCCATAATGGTTTTTCTTCCTACATATGAATTCCTAATTCTTATGACAATTATATTATGAATTAGTCCTTCAATCCATAATACAAATTAGGGCCATTTATCATAACTGCTAAATATGGTTCCAATGCTTATCGCCTAGCCATCTTAGATGGACATGAATTAAAGGAAACTATCAACATATTGCATTTTAAAAAGAATTATATTTAGATCTGCATCACTTTATTAAACATATGTATGATTGCCTCAATGCTTGTTGAATGACCAATTCACTTGCATGTGTTCATATGTTTTTTGCTTGGCTGCCTATTGTATGTAGAGTCAAAATATTCATTGGTACCCATGATGATATTAGTTAGAAAATTGTATTGCATTTATCTAGGTAATTTAGGTAGCAAATATATCTAACTCTTTTGTTCATAGTGAATGCATATCTCTCTACTTCCCATCATAAACATATTTTTCATGTTTTCATTTTTCAATTTTATAACTTGCTAGCACCCCATAATGACCTTCATACTACAAATTAAATCTATATATTCTATCAAAATAGGTAGTCTATGCTAGCAAAGTTTTATCTCTAAAAAATCTCTTTCAAAATATCTTCATCAATCTCCCTCATTATCTTACAAATAATTGGGAAGTGACCACATTTCCATCTACTGATTTGTGGCCACCCAAAACTTTATGGATAAGCCAAACATTAGACCAAAATGTAGCATATCTCTTAGCTATTTACAAGATAGTGAGGGTAAGCATCACATTCTACACTTCTTCCTTGACATAAAAATATTCTCATACATAATATGATTCCTCTTTATACTTAGGAGAAGCAATTGATAGAATTTTTCAATGACTAATGAGTGCTTACAATTATTGGGCATTCAACAGCATTGAATTATTCTATCAATTTTTTTCTCAGTGTAGGGATCTATCAAGATTCAATATTTCAATATTTCAATATACCATGATTAAAGCCCTTCAAACCATCTTGGTATAGGCAAGTAAAGGCCATAATGAGCCATGTAGGCCTTATCTCAAGTCCAATCTATTGATGTCATTTAAACAACTCATTTACAATAATAATGAGAATCAAAATATAATTATCACAAATTTAACATAATTACAACATCACATGATTATCATATTATCATATCATCATCATATTATGAAGTTTAACGAACCCCAATCGTTACTCCTTCTTATACACAATTTTTTTTAATATATATATTCTTCTTTCTATGGCAAAAGATCTAATCATACCCTAAGATAGACATATTCTATTTGGATTATAATTTTCAATTAGCTTTAGGAGCTATAGAGACTTTATTGGAGTCTCTTAGAGTAGAAGCGATCAGCTTCTACGAAACTCTCATACCCCACTTGGTAAGAGTACACTGGCCAAGCATTAGGTTTTATCCTCATAAAATGAGGAAATCATCGAATGGTCCACCCAGACCAGGTGAATTCCTTGAATATGGAGAACCACACCCATGGTAAACCATCATAGATGAATTAACCACACCAATGGTTATTCATAAATCTTAGCTCCAATCCATCCTATTTAGAAGGGAGTTCTAAGACAATCGTATTACTATCATGATATGAATCCATGGAATATGATTACATATCTTTACCTCTTAGAGTTTATTTGTACACACTCCATTTAGGCAACCCTCTTTACTTGTTCATATTGAGTTTATTACAAACAAGGACTTCTCTTGTCCCATAAGGGTGTTCCCTTCATTCTGTACATCCAATTCTTAGCTTAAAATGTAGGGTCTATCTTGGTTTATAGTTCAGGGTCATTTGCCTTGTTGAGAGTTCCATTCCACAATTAATCCATCTTGAGAGCATTAAATTCATGAAGCAAGATTCATTACATTTTATCCTTAGGTTTGAAGCACTATATAAAACTTCCTTTTTGACAAGGTTTGTGTTCCATTCAAGAATATAATGCATAAATCCAGTTATCCCCTTAAGATTTGGTTTCTATAACATGAATATGAATGGTGTTGCATATGGAAAGGTGCATCATTCATAAATAATTATCCCACAATATTATAATAAATTAGACAAATGCTTTTAATTCATTATCACAATTAAGTAAACATCCATCATTCATCATTACTCATTTAATTCAAAAATAAATGATACCATTGAATTAAATCATCGACTTAATGGAAATTGAGCATAATATTCTAACATCCATACATTCTGAAAATTAAACATACATTATAGTGCATAAAATGGAAACATTACATCTATCACTTATCATTTTCAGTTCATCATAAATGCAACATTCACATGATATCATAAAGTAAACCACAAAATAATATGACACAAGGATTTATCTTGGGAAACCCTGACAGGAAAAACCCAACCTCCAAAATATTTCTTCCTCTTTTTCATAAACTTAAATGGTGAACTTTACAATAATAGCAGGGCATCTACAAGTCCCTTGTGCTAAAATACAAATCCAAGAATACAACCGCCCCTTTTAACTCTTGATGTAAATAAGGAATCACCCAATTCCTTTTTCTATGACATCAATATAAGTTCCACAATACCATTGAGGAATCTCCAGTTCCTTTCGGTTTCTTTCCTTAAGTCAATTGTTATCTTACATTGTTTATGAAATTCAATAGAATTATATTTTGGAGATATCATATTGTGAGGGAGCCCCATAAGTTCCCTCAAGAATGATTTCCAATTCACTCTTCATAATTGATTTATAATCAATTCCTTGAGTAACGGATTTAAAGTCCCATACCTTTAAATCCATCAATAACCATTTCTTGAGAATTGAATTACCAAATTCACTTCTTTTGATCTCATTCAATCCCTTGAACTTAGAGTTCAATACCTTTAATTCATTAATGATTATACTTTCATACTTATTCTTTGTTATGGATATACTTTATATTTATAGATATATTTATTTAAATTATAAATATACCCTTCTACTTTAGTTCTTCCAAAGTATACTTTAGTTCTTCCAAATAGCTTAAACAAGGGTGGTGACAAAACTTTGGATTAACAATCCAAATTCTTCCTACACTAGTTGAACACATTAATCATAAACTTAAAGTCCTTATCATAACTTAAGATAATCACCTAATCCATCTAATCTATCGAACTAGTTTCACGGTCAACTATTAGTCCTAACCCCTATACTTGGTTCAGCCTTCATGGCTAAAATGATAAACATCATCCCACTTACCATTTGTACAATGTGGAGCTACTCGACCCATAGTGGAATGGTAAGAACCTAAGGTACAATCTATGCTTTCTCAGATGAAGTCGGGTCTATAGCCTACGGAGTTTATACACCTGTCTTCATCAGTATTGATGAACTCAATCAAAGGAGGTACGAATATAGGATAAACCTTTCTCGCATATAGGAAACTGTAGGTATCAATATGCAGTGCAATATAAGATACGACACACGTGATATCATCACGGTAAGGTCAAATTTTTAGGAACCCACAAACCATCACAGAGAAGTTAACACACTTTGAAACTTCATCCCAGGAAGCTTGGATAAGGTCTAGCCAAGCATTTATCGGTCGTCCCTTGATTGGAGATGGATAGCTCAAAGTAGTATTCCCTGTGACTATTATACTCTAGACACGATGCCATCGCCGGTCAAATCATAGAGTTCATCTTGGCTGGCATCTCTAGGGAAAGCCAACCAATATTGTGAAAGTGACTAGTATCACTTTGGACTCTAACGCCATGAACATCGATTTCCCACCTCTGGTTTTCCTATCGATTCCTGTCATAAAATCTAGCAAAGGTTTAAATATAAAATATAGGGTTTTGGGTTGCACCTACTCACACCTGAATCGCTCTATTCTAGAGTATTAACTTCTACCCCAAACAAATACAATGACACTATAAATCCTTTGGCCAGAGCTAAGTGTCAGGATAAATAGCAGTAACTTCATTTTTTTGCACAGAGAAGAGCTGAGACAAGATTTTACAGCTTGACGTCGTAGGTATATCAAATGATGGATTGGTTTGGCACTAAGCCCAAGGTAGAGACTGGGTTTCTACATTTGCTCATGTATGGGTTTCATAGCAAACAAATAACATAGACAATTACAATCTTGTGAAGTCGTTCATAGGCGAGTGAAGAGTTCAGGGTTTTCATGGAGACACACCTCAATGCTAAAGGGTTTGGACACGCAGGTAGGAAGGGGTAACCACCTTGTTCTAACACTTCCCACCTGACATCAGGCGATACTTTTAATTAGGAACGTGGAATTCTCAGAGTCAAGGGATGCACATGCATCTTCTACCAAGCCTAACATCTCCTCCTGGCGCAACCACTTCTAAGGATGGCATAATCTCGATATATGAAGATGTAGCTATTCGAGTCAATCCCAAAATTTGCCAAGTACCTTTTTGCAGACATGGTATATCCCACATGCCTTGGTTTTCAAGTAGGAAATACTTTAAATGAGCTTTCGCGAATATTTTTAAGTGACCACCTTGTGGTTGCGGTTCTCCAAGCTATGAAGTGGAGTTTGCTGGAAGTAGATAGGGTTTTCTTTGTTACAGTTTTCTTATATTAGTTCAATCTCCCAGATCGAACCAGTCCCTTTTGACTTATGCATATAATAACCATCTTTAGAATAATAGTTTAGAGAGCATAACCTAAATCTCCGAGTAGAATTACGTGGAGTAAACATAGGTTTAACCCAAGGTTCGAATATTTTATTCCAAAAGAATCTTCACATTACCCATTATTACAATCTCGTAAAGAAGCAATGGTAATCTAAAAGGATTTATCTATAAGTTCCAACAAGCATTTTAAATAGGAACTATGATTCCTCTACCTAAATAAGTATGGATGAGATCCATAACCATTAAGGTAATGAATTCTTATTAAATAAATGGAACTATGAAATAAAGCTTTCCAGTGGCATACTAATTTTATCATAGTGAAGCATCATATTATAAAAAGGAGTGAATTACCAACCTAAAACTCTCGTATGATTGATCTCCTCAAGCTCCTCCTTTCTTGACTCCCACTCCTCCAAGAATGCTTCATTGTATAATTAGGAAATCTCTCAAACCTTCTAGTTTTTTATCCACCAAGGTGGAGAGCATACTCCCTAGAGTTTTTTTAAGACTTCCTAGATTGATCCTTACTATAACAAGAAACCCTTTTAGGTCTTCTATTTTTTGATCCACCCAATGGGTGGAGAGCATACTCCCTAGACAATTAGGATTTCCTAGATCCTAGTTGTTTCATTTTTCACCAAAAGACCTCTATTTATAGGTATTTTTCCACTCATGAGCCAAATAGTGACCACATTATAATAATACTAAAAATATGCCTTAGAACCATTATGACTTCATCATGTCCTTAAGGGTCCTCTAGGGATGAGGTGAGTGAGAAAACCCATACTATTGAGGCATAGGATAGTTACAAGGTTAGAACTATTCTTGATAAGCCATGGGATTCCTCTCATAACTCCCACTAATGTAGGGTAGCCACATGAGTACTTACCAAAATATGGGATGACCCATAAGTTATTTTAAAAATTCCTTAGTCCTTTTTAGGTCCCATCCACCTTGGGTCCACTAAATTTGCACATGATTTATTGTATGGTTATAATTTTTTTTGTAAAATATAATTCCTTAAATTTATCTTTTACTAGACCTCATAAATAGCCCTTAAATAATTAATATTTCTTATCCCTTATAAAATTATTTTATTAGAATTTTTTTGTAGGATTATTTAGGGTCATGCCCCTTCTATTAGGCATTAATTGATCCCCCAAGATAAATTAATATTCTTTAAATAAGGTAGGAGGGTATCGGGTCATGACATGAAGACATCATCAAAAAAGAAAAATAGGACATAAAATAATAATTGCCTTGACTATATATATATATATATATATATATATATATATATATATATATATATATATATATATATCAATGGATCATATATACATCATCTAATGGTTTCGCATATCACAATAGCCAAATTGATATGCTTGACCAATCAACAAAATCATGAGAATTGGTGTACCACAATCCTAAAATTGGTATACTCAACATCCAAAATTGGCAAAAATATCTAAAAATCACCATCCTTAAATCTGAGAACCAATATCTTACACTAGCCCATGAACCAATCATTGAGAAGCCTGAGTGGTAGACCACAATTGAGAATGATACCTAAAAGGATCCCAAGATGGAGAAGGTGGCCTCTATAGTAAAGGGAATTCCTAATGTTATAATAATTTATAATGGGTACTCCTAACTTAATCTACCTCCAACTCATCTCTAATTGCATCTAAGTGATCAAACATCACTAAGGCATCTAGAGATCTTATTGTTGCCCCAACATCATCTCGCTCTCGTGTCAACTATACCACCGAAGCCAATGTTGCATCCCTCTTCTATCATAGTGTCCCTTTTATATTTTAGCTAAACCATCCTAGAATCCCTCTCTACCCTAGTGGTATCATGGTCAAAAATCACCCAAGCTACCAAACCATAGTTGTATCCCACTTAGAAGCAATCTGAGAAGTGTGCAAAACCACCTCACCCTGATCACTCTGAAGATATGCAATATCTACAACCATAGAATAAATATTTCACTACATAGCAACCCTCTTAGAATTATCCATCTATACTATTGTATTGCTAGGGCCTACTCTTGTGTCATCCCTTTAGGGTGGGGGCACAAATCTAAATGGTAAGACATTGAGTTCTCCTTGAACCCTCTCTCATTGTTACCTCCTCATTACGTTGACATATCTCCTTAAAAATGCCTCAAGCCTTCCTCTAAGTGGGGCTAGTGTTAGTATCTAAGGGTGGACATATTGGTACCATTGCTTGTATGTAATATAAGATCCCACATCATCAATATCAATGTCATCTAGAAAATAGTAATATCAAGCTAGGGTCCTACATCACCCTTTACTATCATATACCAGTAGTCTTCTATCTCTTGTAGATTTTGATATAAGCTAAACTACCTCAAAACTTGGTCTAAGAGATATAACTCTCTAGTGTCACTAGGACTGATCATCCATCAAACCTATCAAACTTGAGCAATCTCAAAACCATCTATGCACACCTTGGATGCTCTCTTGAGGGTATCCATACAACCTGGTTAGGTCCTACATCATCTATGGCTTATCGTATCATAGTCAGCATCCCTCTAGTGGGGTGGCAATGAATCTTGAAAACTTGAGCCCATATGTATACAACTGGAGCACCTACATCTTCCACATGCTAGTAAACCAAAATGGTTATGGATTGTTCCAACATCATACCTAGATAAGAGCACAAAAAATAAGATTATTTTCCTCCCTACATATAATTTGATGCAAAACTCTATACAAGTGAGCCAAAAGAAAAGGATCCTAATTTGAGATGTCAATCTTGCATCCCCATAATTATGTTGCATCATCCCTATGGAAAAATTCAACTAATCATATACCTTAGAAGTAAACCAGAGACAATGGTACTCAATAGTGTTATCAACCCATCAATGCACTTGCCAATGAATAATCTACGGATGTGTATCACATGGCCCATAAGTTGTTGATCAACATGGCCATAATAGCTTTGGAGGGCTGACCTATAATCCACACTCATTTGAATAGGGACTCCTCAATATCCTCCACACATCCTCCAGTGTGATCATGATCTCACTTATCAACAAAAAAGAGCATCTCATACTTTGAGTGACATCTATCGACCAATATCATTAGTAAGGAACGATTGAACTCTACCTTGGGCATTGCCACTAGATACCCAAGTTTGACGATATATAGAATAAACTTATTTATCAGGTCCACTACATAAAGGGTTATCAAGAGAGTATGATAATGCCACTCTCTATGCTCTAAAGCACCAATCTACATCCATAAATATTTATCAATCAATTGTACATCAAAGAAATTTTAATTTTATGGATTTTTGGCAAAATTGTTGCCCACTTGTAAAATTATCATCTAGTGAAATCACCACCTAGTGAAAAATTCCTAAAAATCATGAAATCATTTCCCAAAGGTAAAATTTTCAACAACAAATTCATTGCCTAAAAGGCTAAATCATTGCCAAAAATTTGAATGCAAAATTTGAAGGATAAAATGGCATAAAAGGATATTATTTTTGGGATAAACCTAAAGAGGCACTCCCTGGGCACTACTTGTGCCTCGAATTAGGTCCATGTGATGGATAGAAATATATTGGTGAGCCATTGAAAATATATAAAAATGAATTCAATTTTACTCACTTCCTACCTAAAATAGCCTCATGTGACTCCAAAATTGCTTTTTTAGAAATTACACAACTACCTTCATCATAAGATGCTAATGATACACTTTTCTTCATTTTGAAAATTTGGAATCCCTAAGAGGTACTTTTGAAGCATCTATTAGGCAATAAATTCCTCACAAGGGGGAAAATTTTAGACATTCAATTTTGCTCATCCAAAACACATCATGGGATTTTATAAATTTCTAGGAACCTATTCAAGACTTCCTCCAACCCTTAACTTTGAGTTTTGAACCTCCAAAATAAAATTGCTACCCACATGAGAAAATTTTTTATGGTGATTTTCCCATCTTGGCAGTGAACTTTTTTCAAAAATTAAAATTAAAATTTTCCTCTCCAACAGTTAAAAACATAAAATCATTGACTAGACAAGTTTGTCGATGGTGATTTTTCCATTAAAATTGTAAAATAACAAGTTTCTCCTTTAGGTGGCTATTCTTATCCATGCCGACAAGGAAGGGATAGCCATGCCTCACAAATATTAATTAGTTTGCATAGATTTTACTGTTAACTACATGATCTTATCTTACCAGCCTCCTGAATCTTGTTTTCTTCCCAATTTGGATCTACTTTTATCCTCAATATTATTTTATTTCCTATTGGAAACTCATCATTCTAATTCAAACTCATTCACATGAATCTAAGAATCTAGACTCATCCACTTCTCCCTCAAACTATATAAATTCAGCTCTTTCCTCCCAAATCTAGACATAGATATATGATGATGATGATTACTTATAGATATATTTATTTGTATAACTTTGATATGTGAATATTTTGGCATACTTTGGATGTAAATTTACACTATTCTAACACTATCCTCCTATGCTTTTTAGAACATATTCAAGTTTTACTAGAGAAGTTGTGCCCATTTCTTCTACATAGGTTCTTCCCTCCTTCATTGCAAACACTTTTCTAGTGTCACATACACCAAGACCTTGCATGCAAGAGTGTTGGTTACACAACGCATAGGGGATTTTTCCCATTGTGATCATTTTTTGTTATTATAAATTAATACATTTATCTTTCACATCTTTCTCATTAATTTTTTCATCCTACTCGCTTGATTTTCATCTTTAGCAAAATTTTTTCAAATCTTATTACAAAGTTTTGTAAAAACTCCTTAGATTTTGTCACATTCATCTTTGGACTATCACCTATCACTCTTGGTAGTGCTTTTACTTTTTGTAGGCACTCCTTATAAAATTATTGCCTTTAAGACTAGTAGGTGACAAACTTGTTTTTCTCACTATCTATTTGTGGGATTGATGAACTCTATACTTCACTTGAATCTCTAGAATTAACATAATCTAAAAAATTAATTTTTGTAGGCTCATTCCTTATATACAACTTAAAAAATAAAATTATTGTCAATAGAATATATAGGCTATGATTCTTTTTTTAGGGTGGCAAACCCATTTTGTAAGCCATGATTTTCACTCAATTGTCAAATAATTATTTCTCAACATAGAATTTTATATTAATTATTAGCATGTTTCAGTGAATCTTGGCTTTCATAGCATTTTAGTTTTAGTAAATTTAGAAAAGACTATCCTCCAAAGGTTTTATATTTGATTTTGTGTAAAAGGAATGTTGGGCTTGACTGCAAACAAGAAATTCAACAAGCATTTCCTAGGCATCAAGATGATAAACCTTCTAAATTGAAGTCTCTTTCTATAGGTTCATCATCTACAAGGTAATAATCATTGGCATGATTTTAGGTTCACAAGCAACAAAGTTGTAGGGTGGAGATTTGGTTTCTAGGATAGCCTCTACATATTTGCAAGTTAGAAGGTTCATTGGTAGCAATCTCAATCCATAGGCATGTATTTTCAAGAAGCAAACCTAGTTCCTCTTTTCAAAAACCATTAGTTTGCAGATCTCAAATTCGATAATTCATCAACCATTGAATCTTTGGATATTATGAAATTATTTTTGCTTCTATATTTCAATTTAAATAAAAATTTCTTTGTTATTCATCATAAATTAAAAAGAGGAATTAATAAACTCTACTATATCACATAAGAGGAATTGGAATCAAGAAATCTAAGTCATATTTTATCTTATTTTACAATAGGCATTGAACTTTGAAAAGGCATGTAGATTGCATCCTAAGCTAGAATTTTGTTTGATTTTACATCAAATTTCTTGAAATACGAAGTGTTATTTTTATAATTTGAGTTAGTCATAGTTATTAAATAATAAAAAATGAATATATGTTAGTATTTTGTTTTTTTGCATTCCTTTGCACTTACTTATTGTATCACATCATAGATTATAAGACTTAGGTGTTTAAAAATGAATACATCAAACATAGATTTTGGGTAATCTTAAAATACATTTGGTTAAACCCACTTACACCAAATAAAACTCTCATAGCAATGACATTCAAGTGAATCTTTGTCCGACCCTTCCTTCTTGGCTGGCTGGTGTTGGAGACGATCTCCTTGGGGTGAGAGGTCACTTAACCATTTTTTTACCCCTTTTACAACTTTATTTAAGGTTTATTTCATGTGCCTCTATTCTAGGACATCCCTAGGACCTTCCCTAGGTTTTATGTGGTGCTTCAGGAATCCTTTTTCCTTGGTGCTCTCAGATATGTCCCAGGTTTGTTACAGGTTTCTACTTGGATATGAGTTTTAGTGGTTCTATATATGTGGTGCATCATGGATTTAGGAGAGGGGATTGAATCCATCTTGGTGCTTCTTGAGTAGGTTTTCATAACATCCTTTTGGTCTAAGAGGAAACCATGTGCTTCTTTTCTGTGGATTTGCTCTTTGGGTTCCTGGTTTTGGTCTACTTGGTGGGTTCTCAACATATCTTTCTTGGCTTGGGTGTGGTCTCTACTTTGATTATTGTTGATATTCCACTGGTCTTCCTTTTTTGGTTCCTAGAATCCATTCGGTGATGGAGTTGGAGGTTGTCTAGGGTTTCCTGCTACATCTTTTGGTCTTGGGGAGGACTTGTACTTTTTCCTGCAACCTATTAACCCTGTGGCTCCTTCAATTCAAGTTCTCTGGGACCTTTCTGCCTCTTTCTCATGGCTTGTGGTTCTACATTTGTTGCTTCCTCTATTTCCTATGATTTTTGTGTAGGTCAACCTCATATGCAAGGGGATTTCATGGCCTGCAGAGATCCTCATATTTGCTGCTCCATTTTCTAGGCCCTATGTAGGATGTTTTTCTGGTCCTATTTTCCTATGTCTCGATGTGTATCCTGACCCTCCCTGGGTGGGATGATCCTTCATTGCCGTTCCTCTACTCCATCCAATTGGTCAGTGTGGTTTCTTGCATGGCAATTTTGTTTTCCAAATTTTCCTTGGTGGGATATCCGTTTCTAGTTTTTCCCCTAAGCGATATTTTTAAAAATTGTATTCTTCTTGCATAGGCAAGAATTTTCAAATTTCCTTCTGGGTGGGATTTTCAAATTCTCTACTTTGGGGAGGATTTTCAAAAAAAAATTATTTAAATTTCCTGTTTGGGCAGGTTTCTCTATTATTCCTGCTATGGACAGGTTTTCAATGTACTTTTATGTTGGCCTTCCTTGTGGCATTTTCTTTGGTCCGTGGACCTATTGTAAAAAGGTTTTGGGGCCCCTTTCAAAACCCACTTTAATGAAATTTTTACTTACAAAAAAAAAAGTGAATCTTTGTCCAAGTGTGGATCATGGATTAGGGACCATTGTTCCAAATTTTGGTCTATAATTTCTAAGTATAAAAACTACAAGATTTACAAGTGTACTAATATGGGATATACTATCATATCCCAAATACTTTTGCTTTTAATAAATGGCTTATTTTAGAAATTTGAATTAAATATACATGACATAGCAATTCTAATTCAACATGTGTATTTAATTTTGACTTAAATATATTAACTCGTTGACAATGTTATGAGTGTTTATATGTCATCCTCCATAGAGTAAGATAAGGGAAGGTATCACTTAGAAATACGTAATAGATATTTAGTAGTCACTGGATTAGAGCCCATATACATATAAATTTTAAATTTCCCTTTTATGTTTGATTGTCTCCTTATGAAAATGATGCATATGTTTATAGCAATGCCAATTGTACTTATCTCTCTCCTTGATTGCAATTTATATTGTGTGAGGTTAAAATCATTTTTATTATCTTTTGTTTTAGATGGTAATGAAAGGTTGAATATTAATTAAATGGTGGGGGGTCCTTGGTGTCTTTAACTCCTTTTGGTTATGGCATGGTGAATTCTTTTTTCTTTTTTAAGAGAAACTTGTTTTGGTTGGGCACCATTTTTAACATTTAGGATGCTTTATTTTATTGACCTATTAAGAGCCCTTCTTTGGGAGCACACCACTTTTTCTTTCTTATTTCTATTTTGTGGGGTTCCTCTCTTCTCTAAAATTGGGTAAGTGGTGGAAAGGTTTTTGTAAAAATGTTATAATATATTTATCTTTCCTTAAGTGTATATGGAATATAAAACATATTTTTGAGTTTGTTGTTGAATTTCTTGGGGATTTCTAAAACATCCTTGCATGTATTCTATAAGGAAATAAATTAGATGTTTGAGATGCCTATGGAGAGAGTTTTGTGTATTCCATTAGAGAAAATGAGTGGGATATAAAGGGGATAATAATAGAAATAGAGTATCAAAACCCATTGGGGGACAATAAATTATAGCAAGTTATCGTTTTCCTTTTCTCTCAAGTAGATGTGTTGAAACAGAATGAGAAAGAAAATAAATAAATCTATTTTCTAATTTTATTTAAACAGATTTTGCAACATGTATTTTTAATTCTTGGGATTACTTCCTTGGAATGGAATTTAAGTTCAAAAATGCATTGATCTTTAGATTTTTTGATAAGTTTTGCATGCATTCTTTTGGAACAAATTGTAGGAAAGCAAATCTTAGTAATAAATTTAAATAGGAATTTTTAATAATTGGTATCCTTGAAGTCATTTATATATTGATTAAGATCCCTCTACTTAAACAACATTTTAATAGTCCATCCTATAAATGGAATGATAAGATGATGGTTTTATTTTCTTACTTTCAATTGCACATAAAAAATGATAACCCTTTTTCTAAGGGCCAAACAGTTTCAAAGTGGGTCCCATTATTTTATTTAACAATGAATCTTTTGAGCTACATTTTAGACACACCATATATATCCATAATGAATTTGTTAAGGATTTGACTTGGATTTTAACAATGGTAAATATAATGGGGTCTATCGAATACCATTCCAGTGATGGGATTTCATTTTTTAATTATCCATTATAAAAATGGGGTTATCTTGTATAGGAGAAAAAATCCTCCATGATAGCCTAAAATTATGAAAGAATGCATATGACATGGTCTCCCCTAGTTGCATGTATGATAAGTGGCTTGTCATATATTTTTTGACATGTTGGTAAGCTAAGCATAGCTAAATGGTGTCCTTCAAAGTGACTTTAATTGGTCTTTTAATAAACTATGTTGGATTATTAAACAAAGGTATACTTGACTAAACTAAACCTAATTCCTTATACCTAAATATAGGATTATATTATCCTTTAAATTTGTTGTATATAATTTTTAAAATTATTTTTTTGGATAAGCACAATTAGTATTCTAGTACTAAACATGTCTATTCTAGTGGAAGTTTGAATTTGATATGAATTAAAAGCAACTCCTTGTCTTTGCTTGAAGGATGAAATCATATAGTTGTAGCTATAGATTTGTCATATGAAATTAGTTGCATTATTAAAATTAATAGTACATATGAGAGAGATAAGTGTACTTTCATTATTGATTGAACCAAGAGAGAAGGTCTACTATGATGACATATGCAATGTGAAATTAGGAATTGTAAATTGGTTTATGAAAACATAGAAAATTTGGTTCAATGGGGATAATTTTATTGCATATAGGTTGTACAAATATGAATGGGTACTATAGCAATGCATAGTAGTTATATTCACATAGGTGCAAGTTTATAACTACACTCAAATATATATTGAGATATGACTATAAAATCTTAAGCTCATGCTGGTTCTACATACATGGAATTAATAATGAGTAACTAATGCATGCAATTGAATCTCTCTATCTAGTTGGTTCTATCTATTTGAGTCCTCCTAAATTGTTGGAACTTTAACACAAAGTTGAGATAGGGGTCTTTTTTTGTAAATTCCACTTGGATGGGTGGATAAGAAACCTAGGGATGTATTTCCTCCCATATTTTTGTTATAGTGAAAAAATAGTATCTAAAATAATATGGAAAATGTTAGATAAAAATGTCTTAAGATTACTATTCACATTTTTTGAAAAGTAATTGTGTTTATTTTCTTGAATGTAAAGAGACTAGATGCAAATCCATTTTCATATCAAACTAAAAATAAGCTATTGAAACTTGGTTGTATTAAATATAGCCCTTCTTTTTCATATTCACAAGACTATAACTTGGATTAGAGAGATAATTTAAAATAATGTTTTTTTTTTTAAATAACAGGGGCTACCTTTGGAACATCAAACTACAAATGTACAAGCAATCTAAACCAAGCATGTTTGGACTAACTTAATGGTCTAACTCCTTGAAAAATTAGGACATTGCTATTGTGTATGATAAAATTAAAATCTAATAGTATTACTTTTAGCATGGTAAAATTAGAATTTGATTACATTACTCATTTGCATGGCACAAGTCAAGTTTGAGTTTCAAATTTCACATTAAATGTATTATATGAAAAGAAGTTTTAATCAAGAATTTTGTTATGTGAAATGTGTGGAATAATTTATTTAGATCAAAGCTCAATTTACTTTAATGTAATATGCATGATATTAAGTTTATTATATTAATATATGATGCATAGATTTCTATAATTATTATTTCACATTTAAGCATTGAAATTGTCATGTTTTTATGACATTGTTGATGTTAAATGAATGGTATGAGTTAATAATGATTATTTCAACATATGAGGCAATGCCTAGTTTGATTAGATTTTGTAATAAACTATTATGAATTGATTTGTGGAAGTATGAATTCAATCCTTCTGTGTCCCATGTATAATGCATTAAGGTCTAAAATTTGTATGTTAGATTCTTTGCATGATTCATTGACAACATTATTGTGTGTGATGGTAATATGATGGAGACCATAGAAAATTTTCCCCTAGTAAGTATAGAGTGAGACTATCTATAATACGACTAAAACAATTATATGAAATTATTCATTTGATAGTTGAACGATTTTTTTCTTTGAAATTTTTATGCATGTGCTAATATTAATATTATTTTGTTCGTATTTCTTTAGTGAATGCCATAATTATAATAGGATTGCAAAAGATAAACTTTATCTTATATAAAAATATTTAGACTTCTTTTGAGTAGCTTAATAATATAATACTTTAATTATGATATTATTAGACTATGAGATTTGAATCCAGGTACTCCTTTTGAGTAAGAAATACAAGATAATATTATGATTGTTGCAGCTTCCCAGATTATGGTGTTCCCCTATCTGGGATGATGCTCTTTCCTGGTTTTTGGTTTCCCCTGAGTGGGTTGTTTCATTTTCTTGCCTATTGAGTTGATCAAATTTGTTTCTAGGCGGGACTGATCGTTCAATTTTTCTACCTTTTCTTTTTCCTGCTAGGCAAAATTTTCAAATTTTGGTTTCCCGCTTCCCGCGTGTTTTTCCTGATTTCCTTCTTGAAGGCTTTCCTTTGCCTTTCCTAAAGGTTTTCCTGAAGGCTTTCCTCAAGCATTTCCTTAAGTCCATCCTTGGGCTTTCCTGCGGCCTTTCCTGTGGCTTTTTATGATAAAGTCTGGTGACTTGTTGTAATCAGGTTTTGGGTCCCTTGATAAAAACCCACTTTAATTTAAATTTAACCGATCAAAAAAAATCTTGTTTAAGTATGAATTTGATAAATAAAGCTTTATTTAACAAATCTACTTTATTGTTCTAAAAATTAGGAGTATGAAACCTTGGGTATTTCACTAACTAGAATTGACTGTAATGGAACATGAAAAAGCCAAGAACCATTCACTCTTGATAATATCCCAAATAATACATATTTATCACTATACATATATCTAATCCATTAAGAAGAAATCTGACTCATCTAACTAGTCCATAAAAATAATATTGGAGGGAAACGAGATCATTAGTCTCAACATATAGACATATAATATGGTTGAATGAAATTATCTTATTACTCCATAAAGGGATACTAAAGGAATATAAGACCACTAGTATTAAAACATAGACATTAAGGTGTCCAAAAAAAACCTATCTGAGGTCCATGAAAGGACAATGAAAGGAAGTTTAGATACCACTAAGCTTTAACATGGACAAGGTGCTAAGTGATTTGATGTAATTCACTAGTCCATAGACATAGAAATAAGTCCATATCACATGTCTAGAAGGTGGACCTTAAAGGTGATCAATTCAAGGACTGACTTAATAAAACTATGAAGTGATGATGGAAAAAGGGTTGATAGATAACCTCTATCTAGATATTTTATGTGTTCAACTAGAGTAAGCTCTTTGGTCTCATGTGAGATATGGAAAGAGTATCTTGAATTAATATTAAGATTTGAATGGTATGATAAGGCAACTTAATTTATAAAAAATAATTCCATGTGTAAATAATTTGAGCATGGAATAAAATTATTAGTTTTGTATGAATTATTTAGGTAGAAAATAGATGCAATTGTAGAATCTATCTTAATAGCTATATGAAAATTTTAATAAATAATCATGTTACTTTTAGAAATTTTCAAGGTTGAGTTGTTATGTATGGTGACAGTTCTAGATCATAGCATCTTAATGAGTCCTTTACTTGATATATTCTACTTTGACATGATGTGGAGTTTGTTGAGGTTCTTCCCTTAGGTTATTCTAGATAACGTCTATCTCCTTTGAAAGGTTATTTATACCTTACGATTGATTCTCCTCCCATAAGAGGTGATTCTTCTCAAGTTATTTTTGTACCAATTATCTCATATATTTAGTATTTTTGTCCCATTTCTATGGACATTAACAATGTATTTTTCAATACTTCATATTCTCCACTTATATCGATTTATTCTTTGGTTTTATATATTCTTTTTATGAGCTTTCCTCTTATACATTATGCTATAGTGGTGGAAGATGTATAGGTATTAAGAATGTGTAAGATCCTCTAGTTCCTTCTTCTATTGATATCTCTATGCATGACATGACTTAGTCTTTTATAGATTGATTAATTCTCAAGTAGGATAAATCCCTTCTTCAATATCTAAATCCTATTATAGAGTAGGAACATCATAAGCCTTTATCTTCTCAAGATTTGAATTTGAAGGTTGATGAATCTAGAGATTTGCTCACTTATTCTCAAGCTAAAGATGTGTTGAGTGGAAAGATGTCACTCTAGCATAATATGAGATTCTTAGGAAAAATAAAACATAGGGGTTAATTCATTTAACTAAAGGCAAAAATTTTGTTGGTTGTAAGTGGGTCTACAAGACCAAATTTTATGTAGTTGATCACCTTGTTATTAAAGGTTTCTCTTAGAAAGAGGGATTTTAATTACTAACATACCTTTTTTCAATGGTTTACATTTAATTGAAATGGACCCCACCCATATAACATCATGACAACATAGTGGAATTACAATATCTTGGTCATTATGCATGTATAATTTGTCAAGATTCCAACATTGGTCTCCTCCTTGAAAGTGTAACAACCCCAATTGTTACTACTCATCCACTTCAAAAACAATTTGATCATTTATTTATCTTCCAAAGAGTAAGAGACATAATCATGATCTAAGATAGAATCATTCCAACTAGACTGTAAGTTTCCAAGGCAATCATCATCAAGATATATTAAGACTTGGTCAGAGTCACTCTTGAGTAGAAGTTACCAACTTCTACAAAAACCCTCATATCACTTGGGTATGAGAACGCTCACCAAAGTGGTAGGTTTTTATCCCTCACCAAATGGAATCACCCTTCACCATAATATCCACCAAGACTAGTATGTAGGTGAATGCCTTGAAGATGGAGAACCACACCAATGGTTAACCATTATATTAGTTTCAAATCTCTCATCTCAATGATGGGGCCACTAAGATATAAATCATTGAATGTGATTAACTTACACAATCCTTGGAATAAACATCTTAAGTACGATTATTTTTCCATATTTCTCTTAAGGCTTATTTGATCATTTTTCTCATTTAAGGCATCCCCTTTGTTATTTATCTGATACATTTAATTTTATTATACCATCATGGGAGCACCTTCTCCACATGTACATATGAGCACCAACTCAGAATGTAAGGCCTGAATTGAGCTACAACTCAAGTTTATTTTACCATTTGTAGGCTTATACCTACTCCGAGCTCTAACTCGGATTACTCCAAAATTAGTTATTTTTTTATTATTATAGTGTTTTATGGTTAAACCATCCATGAGTGTTTATGAAGTGATTAGCATAACATATTTCAATTAACCATTAAAGTATAGAACCCATTACATTATAATCCTTGAGATTATTTATAAAATAAACATCTCATTGAAAGGTAAATAACATGAGATAATCATTTGAGCAAGGCATATATTTCATTATGACATACTTTATGAATCTACCCAACAATTGAATATATCAAATACTACTCATTGAAAGGTAAATCTAGCTGATTACATCATTCACAATTTATTTAATCAATAACATTTTAGAAAGTAAATGTCATATTCATAATCCATTAAATCAGCAACATATTAGAGAAAAGCATACATTCCTTGCATCATAACTTGACTTCATATTGAATAGTAATTAACAAATGATAAGCATTGTCATATTGATCTAAAATATTGCATATTCATTACATAAAGCAAATAACATCTCACTAACATCAATTTATAACATTCACAATTTACGTAATCAATTACATATTGAAAGTAAATGCAACATTCACAAGAAATATCAAATCAAACCACAAATAAAGTGACACATTAATTATCCTGGGAACCCTCATGGGGAATAAACCTAACCTCCAAAATATGTATTTTTCCTCACATTCATAAATAAAGAATGCAATATTTACAATTTAGAAAGGCACTCCATTGATCATTTCCTATATCAATTATACCAATTCAAAAGTTCCATGTTATCTTTTGATAAGCCCAGATGCAATTAAGGAAACACTGATTCTCTTTCTCTAATCCATATGTATAACTACATAATAATCTCACAAATTCTTGTCTAGATACTTAAGTCTTATGAATGATCACTGGATGCATATTAAGGAAAAATATTCTTAGATAATCAAGAGGGAATATTCCATAATCCCTCGAGGATTGATATACAATCAAACCTTTGCTCAAGAAATTAAAGTCCCATACCTTTAATTATTGAAATCAACAAATTCCTATTTAATTAATAAACCAAATTCTCTTCTTCATTTTTTAATAAACTATGATCTATATCTCTTTTGCTATGAAATTTCTTCCAATTCATATCCTATCCAGTAACTAAACAAAGTCATTTCTACTATATAGTAACCCATCCATTCCATGTCTATATATTAAAAAAAGTCTTTTCTATTATATATTGGACCAATCAATCCATATCACTTTCAGTTGAAATTTAACAAAGTCTTTTTCATTATATATTTAACCATCCAATATCTATCCAAATGTTTCATTGTTCTGATAATTCTAATATCTCCTCTTAAATTGAGATAACTTAATATAAATTATTTAGCCGTAAAGTAAGCTTTTGTATATTATGACCTTCAATGGTCGACTAACCACTATGACCTGATTTAATCCAACGATTACCTTACCCAAGCATGATCATGACTAAACCTACTTTGGAATTAACTAAAATGTTGTGTCGTTATTCTCTCTCCTAACACTATACAAGAAACAATAGAGGGCATGCACTTATGTGAAGGATGAAATATAGCCATATGATTCGTTTAATCGAGAAACAAATAACTCGACTACCATTGAATCTATGGACACATGTAGTCACCACACAAGATGTCAATTGAATCTATGATGGGTGTTAATTGAAATGTGGTTACCATAAACTAATGACTACTTTTATAAGGAGACTTTTTGCATATAAATCATCTCAACATACCCACACTATCGATATAGGACATTGTAGTGAAGGACTTGGAAGTCTCGTTTATATCCTATGAACCTAAACACACCACTTGATGGCGATGGTGAGATGGTTGTACCTTTTGTAAGAGATAATCCTTTTATTTTTTTTTTAATTTGGTGGAATTAGTAGTTGCCACAAATCTAGGAAGGTTGTTCAGCTTTTATGGCTACCACAGTATTTTGCACTGTCCACCCTGAAATCCACCATACAAATATTTGAACAGTCTGCACCTATAAGCACCATGCCATAATCATTTTAAAATGTGTATGCCACTTAAAGCACCAGTAAAGGGACAAACATTCAGTCTGACGAGGCCCGATATTTGAACCTTGGACTTCCTCCCCCCTTACGAGGTTTGGTTGAACCAATTTTTCTACACCTCAAACCTAATAATCCTCTTATTTTAAACCTTAGGTACCCACTAATTATTCGGTGGAGCTTGTAGTGGCGGTTCTAGGGAGGGAATGGTATTAGCACATGTCTATAGTAGTGGAAACAACTACATATGGAATGCACTTAGATACCTCCAAACTTTAGTATGGCTAGCTACATCTGATGGCATCTACCAATAAGAGGTCAATGGTCTCACCCTAAAACGTAAGTCTCCTTAATTCAACACACAATTAGATTTCATCGTAACCATATAGCTATCATAGATAAGGAAGGTAAAAAAAATAATCTATAAAGGAGTAAATAGGGGCAACAATTTCACCGGTATTAGTTTTATTGATTCTAGGAGTAGAACACCTGATTGGCTCACGGATTGCTCGTAGAAACCATAGAGAGACCTACCAAAATCACTATGCATTCTTCCAAAATGATGGGTAATGTTGAAGACCATTTCAAACTTCGTAATAAAGCAGTAATGATGACTTTCATGATTCCATCCTTTGAGTATAATTGATGAAATAGCCAATACTCTACATCATTTCAATCAACAGGGCCCATCATCATGTCTATTTGATTTAGTACAAAACTAGGAGATAATGACGCAAAGCCAAATATAGATTAACTAGTATCGATAGGTGCACATATTTGGATATAATTAAATTAATATCTACTAAAATAATAGAGCTTTCTTACCCTTTTTAATCTACCTGAATTTGAATGCTACTTTTAAATTTATAGGTAGAAGAGAGGGTCAAATTAAACAATGTAGGGATAAATATCCCATATGCATTATGTCATGCACATACAACACTATAAAGGGGTTTACATGCTCGATATGGAGTAACCACCAAGCGGTGGCCATATAGGTTCTGTCGATAGTTGACTGGTAACACAATCACTTAGCGAACAATTGATTTGGATTGACTTGTATCCATCGGTTCGACGATGACTGATTTTGTTTGGCCCTTTTCTATCCTAGGGCGGCCTTTCGGCTGAACCCTATTTTATAACATGAAATATAGTAGTGGATGATTTTAGGCAGTAGTCTAACCTTTTTTATTAGTTCTAGGTAGTCAACATAATAATTCAATGATTCCTATTCCTAATTTCTAAAATATCAATCACAAAGAATTTAAAAGGATTCACAATTAAGCAAATCGATTAGTAATGTTCAACAATATTTGATTAAAAGGCAAGAAGGATCCAACCTGGCCATCTTCTAAAACCTCTAGTGGTCTCTTCTTAACCTTCCTCCATCGCTTTTTGAGTCCTTATGTTTTCCTTCGAGAGTAGGTTTCTTCTAGTCTTCCAAAATTATCTTTTTCTATAACTAGGAAACCTCTCAAGCCTTCTAGTTTATGATCCACCAAGGTGGAGAGCATACTCCCTAGGCTTCCAAGACTTCCTCATCCTTTTTCTTCCCAAGAGACCCTCTATTTATAGAAAACTTCTCCATTCTTGAGACAAATAGTGGTCTTATTATTTAATATTAAAATATGCCTTCATTCAAATAAGACATTTCTTGTGGAGGGAAAATTCAAAGAGTAGAAAAGAGTCCACAAAGAGTAGGTGGCCTTGTTTTCTAGAGACAATTACCAACTAACACTATTATTAGGGAATAGGTTAGATGCTGAATCAGGACTAATAGTGACAAAGAAAAGAATCTCCACCTATTTTCCATTGTATAAAAATAAGGATAGATTTTCAAACAATAGGATAATTCATATTTTGTTTAAAAATTCTAGAATCCTTTTTAGTCCAATTAAAATTGGACAAGCTTGGTGAGTACCTAATTGTAACATAATTAGGTTATTTACACCCAATTTACTATATTGTAGTAAATTTTGGTAAAAGGTTATTTTCTATTTCATATTTCACCAAGGCTTTATTTATTTTCTAATTAAATTACTTTAAATTATCTATTTTGAAAGATAATAAATCCTTCCCTAAATTTTCCAAAATTCCCTAGTTGGAATTTTGTAGTATTCTTTAGGATCTATGCCCCTTTTTTTATTCAATAACTCATCCCACTAATTAACTAGTAGTCCTTAGAAAGGATCCATGGGTCGGGCCATGACAGAAAGTCAATGAATCTAACTAATTGAGGTAATGACATTTGAAAGTTAGTAACATACCTTTATCCCCATGGATTGTATGGATTTATGGAAAATGATTCTTAATATTGCTTCTTCTTGTGGATGGTAAATTCATTAGATGAATATAAAGAGTGCTTATATTCATGGGGAGATTCAATAGGAGATCTACATGTCATAGATAATAAGATATGTTTTGTATGGGACTACTCCTCTAGTTTGTTGGATGGAAAATTCCTTGTGTGGAGTTAAACAAGTGCGTCATATTTTATATGAGAAAATTCATTATATTTATATTAATTATGGATTTCATTAGTGTGGATCAAAGCATGATGTTTATATCAAGCATCATAATTAGTAGATTTTTGTTATTATGATATATATTCATGACATTATCATAAGAAATTTTTTAACATATTTAATCTAGAAGATAAAGTTATGACTTGAATACACATTTGATATGATATATTTGGATCTTATTTATTATTTTTAGGGATTTATATTGATCATTCACCCTCCAAGATCACTATATCATACCCTAAGTATACCATGAATATTCTATTATGATTTAAGATGGAGTAATGTAAGCCCTCAGAGTCCATTTGCTTTAGGATTGAATCTTATGGTAGATTGTTATATGCCAATTTATATCTATCTCTTGTTGGGGTCTTCTTTACCTCACACATATTAAGGTCATATATTACTTTTGTTGTTAGTTGTTGTATTGGGTATATAACCTCACAATTATCATTGGAGAGGTTCTATGTAGATTGTGTGGTGTATTAAAGGTTTATACTAAATGTGTATTTAGTATTATATTGAGGATCCTAATGTTCTATAAGATTACCCCAATGTAGATTAGTCAAGTTATATCAATCGATGGTGATCTACTTAGGGATTTGAGTTTTATCTTGTATTTGGACTAGCCTCTTAGTGTTTTATAAAGTCTACCATTCCATTTTCATCCACAAATAATGAATATTATGCTAGTAATAAGACCTTTATACATCTTAAGAGGATGTTAATGATTCTTTAGTAGTTAAAATTTTTCAATCATTTCTTGTAACCCTTTTTTATGATAATTATAGCTTCATCAAGATTGTCTATAAACTTATTTTCATCAACAAATGAAGCACATTGAGATGTTAATGTTATATGTTCATTGGCTTAATACTTATGGGATGCTCAAGTTATTTTATGTCTTTAGCATAGCAGTCTATAGATATTTTGATTAAGGTAATGCAAAGGTGATATTTATATGGTGATATGAGCATCTTGATGTAGAAGAGAATTCCTCAAGTGGGGTGATCACTAGTAAGGGTCTCTCTTCATGTCCCTTATTTAAATGAAGAAGGGATATTTAAATAATTATTAAAATTGACTTCAATTCATTACTAGCCTTATATTATAAGAATTTTTATGTTATCGTATGAGGCCATTAGTAATTTTTTAGGTGATTTTATTATATTATTTATCCAATAGTCTATTTTTTAAAATTAACCTTGGGTTACTTATATTATGATTGTACTTATACCACATTTTTCTAATAATTTGTTCCTTGATTAGAGATGATTCTTTATTTTTTACTAATATTAATAGAGTCTAAGGGTATCTTTTTTATCTGTGTTATTTATGTAATTTACTTTTTATTTGTTAAATAGTGAATTGATTATGTTTTTTCCAAATATATTGTAAATTATAACATCGAGTTTAAAATTCCTAATACCAATACCACAAAAATTCCTAAGAATAAAAGTAAATTTCCCAATTAATAGCATATCTTTTGGGTATAACCTTACCATATGATCATATAAAAAATTTGGTTGTCTTTTCCAAAAGTCTAAATAATGAATGTTATGCTAGTAATAAGACCTTTAAACATATTAAAAGGATGTTAATGATTCTTTAGTAATTAAAACTTTCTCAATCATTTCTTGTCACTCTTTTTATGATTATTATAGCTTCACCAATCTTGTCTATAATCTTATTTTCATCAACAAATAAAGCACATTGACATGTTAATGTTATATGTTCATTGGCTTCATACTTATGGGATGCTTAATTTATTTTATCTTTAGCATATCAATTTATAGATATTTTTATTAAGGTAATGCAAAGGTGATATTTATATGGCGACATGAGCATCTTGATGTAGAAGAGAATTCCTCAAGTGGGAGGATAACTAAGAAGGGTCTCTCTTCATGTCCCTTATTTAAGTGAACAAGGGATATTTAAATACTTAATAAAATTAAATTCAATTCATGACCATTAGTGTTTTTTTAGGTCATTTTATTATATTATTTATCCAATAGTCTATTATGTAAAATTAAACGAGTTACTGATATTATGGTTGTACTTATACCACAGTTTTCTAATAGTTTATTCTTTTATTAGAGATGATTCTTTATTTTTTACTGAGATTATTAGTATCTAAGGGTATCTCTTGTATGTGTGTTCTTATTAATGTGATTTACTTTGATTTGTTAAATAATGAATTGATTATGTTTGTTCCCAAATATATTGCAAAGTATAACATTGAATTTAAAATTCCTAATACCAATACCACAAAAATTCCTACGAAGAAAAGTAAATTTCCTAATTAATAGCATGTCTTTTGGGTATAACATACCATATGATCATAAGAAAATTTTGGTTGTCTTTCCCAAAAGTCCAAGTTGATATTTTTTTTTAACTAATAAAAAGAATAAAAGATAGAGCATGAAGAAAAAATATTTTTATATGCATGGAATATACTTAGTATTGATAAAAAATTATTATTTCATTGACAAATCATATAAGAAATTTGTGACTTGTAAGACATACCGTAGTGGTAAGTCCTTGGGTTTTCATACAGGAGACCCAAGTTCAAACCGAGGACCAAGACCCATCATAAAAACCCATGTAAACTTAAATTTTTATCAAGTGACATTAGCTCAACCGCTTATATTCCTCAACATTTAAGGAGGAGACCAAGGTTCAAATCTTGCCAAGTGATACATGGATAATATACAAGATTTGTTTTAATACCACTAAGTGGTGATGATGTAATATGGGTGGGGCCCATTTCAATCCTATATAACCAATTAATTTTTTTTTTTTTTAAATCATATAAGAAATTTGTATAGAAATCTAATTTCACATCTTGAAGAGAAGGATTTAATGAAAAGAGACTACCAAGATATCATACAGTTTATGATGAATGAACAACCTTCCACTCTTTATCAACAAATCATATTGGAGAAGTTTGATTTCCAAGTTAATAGCTAATACTTCTAGCTTATATTTTTAGGATCTAATGTAAAGTAGTAAATATCATTTCTATCTAGTAATCTTTCAAATTTTTATTTATTTAACTATGAAAATAAAGTTCTATCATTTTTTTTTTTTTAATTTACATGGTGGAATCGGTAGCTGCCACGAATCCAGGCTGTCCAACTTTTATGGCCGCCATAGTATTCTATGTTGTCCGCCTTAGAAGCTGCCACACAGATCTTCATGCAATCCGCCCCTATAACCACCATGCCACAATCATTTAAAACCTTTTATGCTGCTGAAAGCACTAGGAAAGGGACAAGCGTTCAGTCCGACGAGGCCCGAGATTTGAACCTTGGACCTCCGCCCCCCTATGGGGTTCGGATGAACCAATTGGTCTACACCTCGGACCTAATAAAGTTCTATCATTTAAAAACAAGTTTTTAACTAATTATTCATTATTTTAAAGTCTTATACTCTAATATTACTATCAATTGAGGGTCCATATAGAATCCAATACATATATTTAACTACAATTATGAAAAAAGAGCAAGCCAAAGGGTATCTTTGCCTAATAGATCTATTAAATTTTATGAGATAAAAAGTGTGGCATTCATGTCTATCATTGTAGAAACATCTAGAAATAGAAATTTGACCCTTTGAATATATATTTTATCTACACCAATATATTCCACCATAATATCTATAAATGGCCCACCCAGGTGTTGTAGGTTAGTTGGAGAGGAGAGGGCAATCCTCCAAGGGAGGTCCTAGGTTCAAATCTCCACCCTACCCAGAAAGCTGAATTGGGTATCCAAAATCCAATTGATAATGTTGGTGCGGGCAGGGTCGGGTGCGACTCCCGAGTGACTTTGACGGTGTAGAACCCCATGTTCATGGTCTCTCAGACCAAGGCGGCCCTGCAAGGGGTTTTTCGCTTAAAAATATATATATATCTATAAATGGCCCCTTAGTTATATTATATCCCTTCTCAAAGTCCACAAGTAACATATAACCATTTTTACCCCAAAACAAATTTCTAATTCAAAACTTTCCAACTAACTAGGAGATTATCAAGGATGTATGTTTTATCTACAATCCTAATTGAGTATTTAAAATAATGCTATATGATAAAGGAGTAGTTCTAAAATCAATTCATTTGGCTGATATTTTGTACAAAACATTCAATAGAGTTATAGATCTCTAATTCCAAATGAAAGATCAATCAACAGATTTGGATATGAGGTTGATCAAACTTGTATTTATGTATTTATTTAATGGATCTCCCATATATTATTCACTATAAATATGGACCAAATCAAAGGTGATCAAATAAATATGAAATATATAAAACTTAGCTAAAAATCCATGATCTAGTCTAGGTGTCTTATGATCCTTGAGCATACGAATTATATTTTAGTTTCTTCTTCTTGAATTGTAGCACCCAAAATATTTATAGTTTTCTTATTTACAATTCTAGGAATAATTTTAGCACATAATTTTCTACATATTTTACCTTAATCATTGGAATAATCTAAAGTGAACAAATTACTATAAAATGAATGAAGAGATCAATAAATTTCTTATTTATCTTTAGTTAACGATTCTTGATAATTTATTGTATTTATTTGATACTTCAATTATATCCCCTTAAGATAATTTGATATCCATAGCAACCTATTATATGTAGAGTCTTGATATTTATTTGATACTTCAATTTAATCCAAATGATGTAGATCTAATTCTAACCCCTTTGGCTTGATAGTATCTAAAAGAATGAGTTTTATGCCTATGTCAATAATAATAAAACTAAGAGCTTCATTAAAATTATACAAATGGACTTTCGATTCAATATTTATGAGTATTTATAAACACTTATCATTATCATTTTTCATCCATATATATTTGGATGCATCAAACTAACTAAAAAATAGCCCTGCATCTGAAGTATACCACCAATAATATTAGTGCTATGTTTAGTTCTCCAATGTTGTGCATGACACACAAGTTGGTCATGTGATGCAGATGTCCCATTGGCATAGTTGCATCTTCTATGATAAATTAAGGTAGGGACTCTAATGTCGAGCCTAGGATTGGATCCCATGTGGTTGGAAGGATAGGTGGAATCAAGGGGTTTCTATCATTCCATACTTAATACCTTCTATGAGATTGATTCTGTGGTATGAAAATGTTGTAAAATATTCCTTTCCTTCTTCTTTGAACTAGATTTAGAGGTGGAACCAATACCTAATAATTTGTAGTTGTCGAGGACCTAGTTATAGGTCTTGAAATCATAAATGTTAGCTTTTTGATGCTAGATACTTAATATAAAATCAACCACAATATCTAAAATGAGCATGCAATATTAAATATATGATAATGACAATATACTAAACATGTAAAACTTATGAGATACTTCTATAACTACTCATAAAAAAACCATTAATGAAAGCTCACAAAAATATTACATTGATAAAAATTAAGGTTTCAAACTCTATATTTATTACATGCTCTACATTGTATCTACTACTACTCTACTCAATGTTATCTACCTTCTCTATATATATATATTTTTTGAATTTACATGGTGGAATCGGTAGCCACCACGAATCTAGGCAGGTTGTCCAGCTTTTATGGTTGCCACAGTATTCTACGTTGTCCGCCCTAGAAGCCGCCACACAGATCTTCGTGCAGTCCGCTCCTATAACCACCATGCCACAATCATTTTAAACCTTTTACGTCGCTGAAAGCACTAGGAAAGGGACAAGCGTTCAGTCCGACGAGGCCCGAGATTTGAACCTTGGACCTCAGGCACCCCTTATGGGGTTTGGATGAACCAATTGGTCTACGCCTCGGACCTATCTACCTTCTCTATATTGCTCTCTATAAAAATGCCTATATATAATGAGACATGAATCTTGGCCTTCCATATTACTATTACTCTTCATCTTCCTATTTTTAAGGACTCATGTACATGTGGACAACATGCACATTTACATCATTGCACATTCTTATAATACTTGTGTATTTATTACATTGCATAAAGTAAATACTCAAACCCTAATCTAATACTCTCTCCTAATCTAAATATGTACACATGGTGATACATTATCATATACCAAATAATGTAATATATTCCAACACCCCTATGTATTACATTATTTGGTTATTGAAGACTTTAGTCTTCAATATGGATCTTCATCTTGGTTCTGGAATTTGAACTCTTCTGTGTTGGAAATATTAAGTTGTCATTGATGTCAAAAGGTGTATGGTATTCAAGTTCAAAGGGAGCATGGTATTCAAGGCATAAATATTCTCCATGGGTTTGATGAATAGCAAGCAATGAACAAATATCCAAGGCAAGTATATATTTTAGAAGAAGCCAAACAAGGAAAATATTTTTAAGAAAAGGACTATAATATTTAAATATCAAATTTAAATATTATAAAGAAGGACAAAGGCTTAGGATAGGGATTTAAAATTTGATTAAGACGAAGGTTTAAAAGTTGATTGGGACAAAGGTTTAAATATAACAAGAGAAGGCCAAAGGTTTTAATAGTTAATATATTATAATAGTTTTAATATTATAATAGTTTTAATATTATAATATAAAAATATTTTATAAGTTTTGGTACCAATGTATTTAAAGAGCATATATAAAATCAAAATGAAAATTGTGAGCCGACTATCTATGCACCAAGAACAAGATTGAAGGAATTGATATAAATACATGGAAATATTATGACTTTGCGGTGATCCAGAGATACATTTTTGAAGTGCAAAATGAAGAAATTTGTGAGAGAGAAATAATTTTTGTAGCCTACGATCGAAGGTGCAATCGGATATTGAAGAATCCTACACACAGTGAAGGCATTACACTCAATTGTAGAGAGAGAACAATGAAGGCATTACACTCGGTGAGAGAGCACAACGAGTGCACGATAAAGTTTGAGCATAGCGGAGTTTGATCACAGTGAAGGACGTGCACACAATGAAGGTTGAGCACAATGAATTTTTGCACACAGCAAGAGTCAACCAAAGTGATTGACAATATTGAAGAACTTGCATTGGGTTGTGATAGAGATTTCAGGTTGATAAAAGTAGTGGTGGAAGAAACAAGAAGATCTTGGATAGAAAATTGACATCATGGTTGTGAGACCAAATGTAATAAGCATCAAAGGCAGACATTGTTAATTTATCGCCCAACCAAAGACATCATAGAAGATTTGTGAGGATAAAATATCAGGTAAGAGATAATTTAATTTTTTTTGTAAAGGTTGGCAATGTCATCGTGTTTGGAAGGTTTTATTTTGTGGTTGTGTTGGGGATTTAAATCCCACATCCTCCCTACAAGATATGTTAAGGAGTTTAAAAGAGCCTGAGCACAATAGGAAGTTTATGAGCACCTCATGGTGCCCACAACGCCCAGTTGAAGGGCACTGGTGCTTCGTGTGCCATACACAAACTCACCTAGTTGGAGGGTGTGACACATGGTATATTATGAGTAATTTGCGATGTGATTGTTGAGTGGAGGATATCTGCACAAAATTCGGGATATGTTGACTTACTATGAGTTGATTGCATAGGCAAGAATTTTTGTTGAATATATTTGAAGGTATGGAAAATTAATTTCTTTCTAAGGTGGTTGAAATTATTTAAAAGAAAATATTTTAGGGAGGTATAATGAATTAGAGAAATAAATTAAAAGAAAGTTTATTGTGTTATTGTTTGAATAAGAATATTGTTGGGTTACAAATTGGGGATATAAGGAATTATTGAATATGTTGCTTTGAAATGAAAGCTTGTTGTTTTGAGTTTATTATTTGAGGAAAACTATTTGAGTTTGGAAGGTATAAGGAACTATTAAATGTTAGGATTCACTCTATAAACAAAATGGATTCTTAAAGCAAGCAACTTAATCAGTACAGCAAAAACTATTAACCATCATAGAAGAATAACATAACATGCAAGACAACATAAAACACAACATATAACGTGGTTCACCCAACACCAGTCCTTTGTATTAACACCAATACAATCCTTGAAGGGAGTAATCCTGCAACAAAACTAGCTACGAATTCCTCTTCAAAACACCAGCATCTCCACACAATTACTCTAATAGTAATTCAACATGCAAACACCCTTGCATCAAGCTCTACATCAAGCTTCCTGATCTCTCTACATGAGATGCACAATCTTGTGCCCTTCCCATAAACAAGATACAATCCTCTCTACCAAAGGTATTACATAAATAGGGAAATCCAGTTACATGCATGCTATAATTAACCCAAAAAATCACACCCTGAAAAATCACATTGATTTCTATGCAACCATTAATTTTATAGATTCTATCTTGGAATTAGACACCAAGGATAGACCCATCAATTATGGATTTTTTTGGATTGATTTTTCTAGTTTAGAAAGTTTCCATGCATAAAAGCAACTAGTTACCAAACAGAGAGAAAAACTATTTTTTTCATATTTAACCGAGATCAGACTCCACAACCTAACAATCTCCCACTTGGATACTGATCCACAACAACTCTACCGATGTTGCATCTACCAAAGAACATATTTAAGACAAACAAGGAATGTCAAATCCTCCAGATTATTGTAAACATGCTCTGAACTATCACATCGGACTAGTGTCATCCACACACTTTTATTCTATGATCAACAAGCAACACACAATCTCTCTACCACAAATCAGTGATAATAACAACATCCTTAGAATTAGTTTGTATCATGGTGAATCAAACATCACCACCATGGCAAGATCTACATACTATGGATGACCCATAGCATGCACACACACAATATGGCTTTGCCACTAGCTTTGAAAGCACACTCCCCGAGTGTGGAATTACCTTCCAACTTAGGGACTTGGGGTCACAATGATCCAAAGCTATAACCATATTATGTGTTCCATACTAAAAAATTATATAATAAATCCTAAGCCATGTCCATCTTCCTGGACATATCTCCCAGTTCCCACTACTTGAGAACTCTCTGGTCCTCCAACGTCAATGTCAAGACCAGCCATATCAGAAAGTGTTAGAATTTCACTCATTAGATTCACATCTGATATTTCTTCTCCATATCTATCCTAAGACCAGCAATTATTTTTCAGGTGCACCTTCTTGCCACAATGGTGAGAAACCAAGGTCCTTCCACTCTCGTTGTATAACACCTAGAAATTCTTTACCATCTTCGACGTCACACCTAACAGCTCCATCATAGTACTTCATGAAAGAGCTCCGTAGTTACTTTCTGCCAAATGGAACAAACATCTTCAAATTCCATTCTTCTGCCATAGCTCCCACTCAAGTTAAGCTCCCACTCAATTCAAGCTCCCACTAAATCCTAAATTCCAACCTCGCTTTGATACCAATTTTTAGGATTCACTATATAAACAAAATGGATTCTTAAAGCAAGCAACTTAATCAGTACAACAAAAACTATTAACCATCACAGAAGAATAACATAACATGCAAGACAACATAAAACACAACATATAACATGGTTCACCCAACACCAGTCCTTTGTATTAACACCAATACAATCCCTGAAGGGAGTAATCCTACAATAGAACCAGCTGCGAATTCCTCTTCAAAACACCAACATCTCCACATAATTACTTTAACAGTAATTCAACATGCTAACACCCTTGCATCAATCTCTACATCAAGCTTCCTAATATCTCTACATGAGATGCACAATCCTATGCCCTTCCCATAAACAAGATACAATCCTCTCTACCGGAGGTATTACATAAATAGGGAAATCCAGTTACATGCATGCTAAAAAACAAGCATGCTATAATTAACCCAAAAAATCACACCCTAAAAAATCACATTGATTTCTATGCAACCATTAATTTTATAGATTCTATATTGGAATTAGACACCAAGGATAGACCCATCAATTATGGCTTTTTCTGGATTGATTTTTCCAGTTTAGAAAGTTTCCATGCATAAAAGCAACTAGTTACCAAACAGAGAGAAAAACAATTTTTTCCATATTTAACCGAGATCAGACTCCACAACCTAACATTAAATACATTGCATTAAAGATGAGTTAGAAAAGAAATTGTTGAGTTTTTGTTATTTGAAGAAGAATTTTTGTTGGCCTTATAAAGTGGAGTAATAAGGAATCATTAGGTAAACTTTGGTGATACGTTGAAAATAAAAGTTTGCTATTTTTTGAAGTAAATGTAAAATAGTATAACCTCATACATTGCTTTAAGACAAGTCAAGGGGGGTTACACAAGGGCAATAATAGAGTGAAAGAATTTAATTAAGAAGAAGAAAATATTGGGCATTTGTTGGTGCATATAATTATTTATATGTTCTTGAAGATAAAATAAATCTAGGTAGAATATGTCTGAATTACTTTAAGTTGAAGAAAGCACTTTTGGGAAAGATATGAGCATTGTTTGTATGTGAGATTTGGAAAAGATATGAGCATTGTTTGTATGCAATATTTGGGAAAGATATGAGCATTGTTTGTATGCAAGATTTGGGAAAGATATGAGCATTGTTTGTATGTGAGATTTGGGAAATATATGAGCATTGTTTGTATGCAATATTTGGGAAAGATATGAGCATATTTGAGCAGGTTTTGTAAGTATATTTGAGCAAGTTTTTGTGAGCATATGTGATCAGATGTTTTGAGTAGATTTGAGCAGGTTTTATGAGCATATTTGAGCAGGTGTTATGAACAGATTTGAGAGAAGATTTGAGCAGGTTGTGTGAGTAGATTTGAGCAATTTTTAGAGTAGATGTGAGCAGGATTAATGAGTAGGTTATGGAGCTGATTTGAGCAGAGTTGTGAGTAGGATTTGTGAGCAGGTTATGGAGCTGATTTGAGTAGAGTTGTGAGCAATATTGTAAGCAGATTTTGGAGTTGAGTTGAGCAAGATTTGTGAATAGTATTTTGATTATGTTTGGAAGCATATTTGAGAAGTATTTAGAGTAGAGGGGATTGGTGTCTCCTGTGGATTGGTGTCCATAAACTAAAATAGAGTGGAGTGGTGTCCACAAAACCATAATAGAGTGGAGTGGTATCCAAAAAACTAGAACAAAGTGGAGTGGTGTCCATAGAACTTGAGAGAGGGTTGGTAACTCTTATGGATTGGTGTCCTTGAACATTGTAATAGGGGATTTATTTCTCCTATGGGATTTATGTCTCCTAAGGGTTACTGCATTGATATTATTATTATTATCATTTATATTGAAAAGTGAAAAGTTCCATCTTATACTGTTCATCCCTCTCTCACTATAAGCTTGGATTGGTTTCCCAAAAACTAGAGCAGAGTGGAGTCGTATCCATGAAACTAGAACAAAGTGGAGTGGTGTACATAGAAATTGAGATGGGGTTGGTAACTCTTGTGTATTGGTGTCCTTGAACATTGTAATAGGGGATTTATGTCTCCTGTGGGTTTGTGCCCACGAAATTTGTTGAGAAATTTATAAGCAATATTTCTCCATGGATGTAGCCCACATTGGGTGAACCACATTAAATATGTGTCTCTCATATGTGTGATGATTTGTGCATTGTTTAATTTATTGCATTGATATTATTATTATTATCATTTGGATTGAAAAGTGAAAAGTTTTATCTTATACTACTCATCCCCCTCTCAGTATAAGCTTGTGTTCTTCAATTGGTATCAGAGCGGGTTCCTTCATGAAATCCTAACAACTTGAAGGAAGATCTTATAAGAACACACATGGCTCATAAGGAAGGGTTTTCATCAAATAAGGCTCCATTGTTTGATGGGACTAACTATGCTTTTTGGAGTGTGAGGATGAAGACTTATTTTATGGCACATGGATATGATATATGGTAATCCATTGAGAATGGGTTCACACCACCTACAACTCCTCCTACATATGCAAGTGGTAAGAAACCATATGAAGATAATGCCAAGGCGATGAATGCAATTTTGAGTGGGTTATGTGAATCAAAGTTTGTGAAAGTCATGCAATGCACTTCAACAAAAGAAATATGGGATAAGTTATAGAGAACATATGAAGGATATGACAAGGTCAAAATGGCAAAAATTCAAACACATAGGAGGAAGTTTGAAGACTTGAAGATGAAAGATGATGAAGATATTGCTATGTATCTACTTTGTGTTGATGAGGTTGTCAACACCATTCGTGGACTTGGAGAAAATATTGAGGAATCTACTATTGTTCAAAAAATATTAAGGTCACTCCCTATGAGGTATGATGCAAAGGTTTCAACAATAGAAGAGATGAAGGATCTCAAAACTTTAAGCATGGATGAGCTACATGGAATTCTCACAGCCTATGAGATGAGGACAGAAAAAGAACAAACATCAAAAAGAGAGGTAGCATTCAAAGCTTAAAATAAGGCAAAGAATAAAGAACTAAAATCAAGTGATGAATCAAGCAGTGAAGAAGAGGCTAACTTTGTGAGAAGAAATAAGAAGGGTCCAAGAAAACACAAGAATATGCAGACTATGAAATGTTTTAGTTGTGGTAACATTGGTCACTATGCAGCTAATTGTCCAGAGGTTGGGAATAGTAGCAGTGAAGAAGAAAAAGAATACAAGAAGAAGAAAGAAAGAAGATTTTATCATGAAAAGAAAAATAGGCATGGTCAAGGCAAGCATGAGAAGAAGATATTTCAAAGACACAAGAAGAGTTTTTATGTTGAAGAAGCAAGTAGTGCTTCAAGTGACAGTGATGAGAACCTCTCCGATAGTGAAAAAGAAGAAATCCTATTTTTGGCCATAGAAGAGAATGAAGATGCTCCTATTGTCAAAGACCAAGAAGAAAAGAATGAAGATGCTCCTATTGTCAAAGACCAAGAAGAAGAGAAAGAAGATGCTCTTGTGATTAAAGACCTAGAAAAAGAGAAAGATTCAGAAAAGGAAGAGGAAGCCACAGTTGATATGGAAAAGGAACTTGTTGTTGATCTTGAAGAGTTGAAAAAGGAGAACTTAAGATTGAAGGCTCAAGTAAAAGAGGATGAGAAAACAAAGGCAAATCTTCTACAAGATCTCATTGACTTAAAAGTTAAGGTTGAAGAGGCAAGGAAAATTGAAGAAGGTATGGCTGAACAGTTAAAGGCAAAAGAGCTAGAATGTGAAAGACTAGAACATGAAGCTGACATTCTAAGGAAGGGACTTGAAAATTTTAATAATAAGATATATCAGTTTAGGAAAAGCTCAAAATATTTGGATGATATTATCAAAACATAGAGATCTCCATTTATGAAGACCGGACTTGGCTTTGAGGAAGGTCAAGAAGTACAAAAAGAGGAGTCAAGCTCAAAAGAAATAGAAGCATCAAAGAAGGTATTTGAAGAAGAGCCTAAGACCTATGCTAATGTGTTGAGAAATGGAAACATCAAAGAGGAAGAAAACAATGCACAATCAAGGAACAGGGACCATCACAGAAAAAGCAAAGAAAGAACCATGAGATCATATCCTCCAAGGCAAGATGAATATTTCTTCTAGGGTTATTGTTACTCATGTAATCATTTTGGTCATAAAGCTATACATTGCAGGGTTCATGGTAAGAATGATTATGGCTTCACCAAGAGAAATTTCAAGTCATTTGCACCTTTCAAGGACTACAACATCATGTGTTTCAATTGCAATAATTTTGGGCATAAATCTAAATGGTGTAGAATAGAGTTTCCAAAACTTCCAAAGACAAGCAAGAAAAAGGATGCTCAAAATGTTCAAAGAGGTATGACTTCAAAAGTTTGGAGAAAGAAAATTGAAAAAGAAGAAGAGCATTATAAATTGGGAGTAGGTTCACTCCCATCCCATAATTGATCACCTCAAGAAAAGGAGGTGGTGAGGGGGTTGTGCTAAGTGTCTTATTTTTAGCCCCAAGGAGCCCTTTGCCATTGATGTCAAAGGGGGAGAATTCAGTGAGGGGGAGCAACTTGTCAGGGGGAGCAGATTTGGAATCCAGTTGCAGTAGAAGAATTTTTTTGTAGGGTTGCCATCAATGACAAAGGGGGAGATTGTTGGAAATATTGAGTTGTCATTGATGTCAAAGGGTGCATGGTATTCAAGGTCAAAGGGAGCATGGTATTCAAGGCAAAAATATTCTCCATGGGTTTGATGAATAGCAAGCAATGAACAAATATCCAAGGCAAGTATATATTTCAGAAGAAGCCAAGCAGGGAAAATATTTTTAAGAAAAGGACTATAATATTTAAATATCAAATTTAAATATTATAAAGAAGGACAAAAGCTTGGGATAGAGGTTTAAAAGTTGATTAAGACAAAGGTTTAAAAGTTGATTGGGACAAAGGTTTAAATATCACAAGAGAAGGCCAAAGGTTTTAAAAGTTAATATATTATAATATTTTTAAATATTATAATATAAAAAGGGTTTATAAGTTTTGGTGCCAATGTATTTAAAGAGCATATATAAAATCAAAATGAAAATTGTGAGCCGACTATCTATGCGCCAAGAACAAGATTGAAGGAATTGATATAAATACATGGAAATATTATGACTTTGCGGTGATCCAGAGATATGTTTTTGAAGTGCGGCATGAAGAAATTTGTAGGAGAGAAAGAACATTTGTAGCCTACGATCGAAGGTGCAATCGGAGGTTGAAGGATCCTACACACAACGAAGGCATTGCACTCAATGGTAGAGAGAGCACAGTGAAGGCATTGCGCTCAGTGAGAGAGCACAGATGAGTGCAATGAGTGCATGGTAGAGTTTGAGCATGATAAATTTTGAGCATAGTGAAGGATGTGCACACGATGAAGGTTGAGCACAATGAACATTTGCACACAACAAGAGTCAACCAAAGTGATTGGAAAGATTGAAGAACTTGCACTAGGTTGTGATAGAGACTTCAGGTTGATAAAATCAGTGGTGGCAGAAACAAGAAGATATTGGATAGCAAATTGACATCATGATTGTGATACCAAATGTAATAAGCATTAGAGGTAGACATTGTTAATTTATCACCCAACCAAAGACATCACAAAAGACTTGCAAGGACAAAATATCAGGCAAGAGATAATTTAATTTATTTTTGCAAAGGTTGGCAACGTCATCGTGTTTGGAAGGTTTTGTTTTGTGGTTGTGTTGGGGATTTAAATCCCACATCCTCCCTACAAGAGACGTTAAGGATTTTAAAAGAGCCTGAGCACAATAGGAAGTTTGTGAGCACCTCATGGTGCCCACGATGCCCAGTTGAAGGGTATTGGCACTTCGTGCGCCATACATAGACTCACCCAGTTGGAGGGCATGACACATGGTAGATTATGAGTAATTTGCAATGTGACTATTGAGTGGAGTATATTTGCAAAAAAAATGGGATCCGTTGACTTGTTGTGAGTTGACTGCATACGCAAGAATTTTTGTTGAACATATTTGAAGGTATGGAAAATTAATTTCTTTCTAAGGTGGTTGAAATTATTTAAAAGAAAATATTTTAGGGAGGTATAAGGAATTAGAGAAATAAATTAAAAGAGAGTTTATTGTGTTATTGTTTGAAGAAGAATATTGTTGGGTTACATATTGGGGATATAAGGAATTATTGAATATGTTGCTTTGAAATGAAAGCTTGTTGTTTTGAGTTTATTATTTGAGGAAAACTATTTGAGTTTGGGAGGTATAAGGAACTATTAAATACATTGCATTAAATATGAGTTAGAAAAGAAATTTTTGAGTTTTTGTTATTTGAAGAAGAATGTTTGTTGGCCTTATATAGTGGAGTAATAAGGAATCATTAGGTAAACTTTGGTGATAAGTTGAAAAGGAGAGTTTGTTGTTTTTGAAGTACATGTGAAATAGTATAACCTCATACATTGCTTTAAGACAAGTCAAGGGGGTTACACAAGGGCAAGAATAGAGTGAAAGAATTTAATTGAGAAGAAGAACATATTGGGCATTTGTTAGTGCATATCATTCTTTATATGTTCTTGAAGATAAAATAACTTTGGGTAGAATATGTCTGAATTACTTTAAGTTGAAGAAAGCACTTTTGGGAAAGATATGAGCATTGTTTGTATGTGAGATTTGGAAAAGATATGAGCATTGTTTGTATGCGAGATTTGGGAAAGATATGAGCATTGTTTGTATGCAATATTTGGGAAAGATATGAGCATTTTTTGTATGCGATATTTGGGAAAGATATGAGCATTATTTGTATGCAATATTTGGGAAAGATATGAGCAGGTTTTGTGAATAGGTTTTTGTGAGTAGATGTTGTGAGCATATTTGAGCAGGTTTTGTGAGCATATTTGAGCAGATGTTGTGAGCAGATTTGAGAGAAGATTTGAGCAGGTTGTGTGAGTATATTTGAGCAAGTTTTGGAGTAGATGTGAGTAGGATTAATGAGCAGGTTATGGATATTATTTGAGCAGAGTTATGAGAAGATTTTGGAGTTGAGTTGAGCAAGAGTTGTGAATAGTATTGTGATCAATTTTGGGAGTAGATCTAAGTAGTATTTAGAGCAGAGGGGATTGGTGTCTCCTGTGGATTGGTGTCCATGAACCAGAATAGAGTGGAGTGGTGTCCACAAAACCATAATAGAGTGGAGTGGTGTCCATGAAACCAGAACAGAGTGGAGTGGTGTCCACAAAACTTGAGAGGGGGTTGGTAACTCCTATGGATTGGTGTCCACAAACATTGTAATAGGGTATTGGTGTCTCCTATGGGTTGGTTCCCACAAAATTTGTTGAGAAATTTATAAGCAATATTTCTTCATGGATGTAGCCCACATTGGGTGAACCATGTTAAATATGTGTCTCTCATTTGTGTGATGATTTGTGCATTATTTCATTTACTGCATTGATATTATTGTTGTTATCATTTGGATTGAAAAGTGAAAAGTTTTATCTTATACTGTTCACCCCCCCTCTCAGTATAAGCTTGTGTTCTTCATTATTTTATTCTTTCTTAATTTTTCTCCCTATCTATATTTTGATCAAGTAAATAATTAGTATCTTCATGAAATACTATTTTAGCTAAAAGAGTTTTAACTTCATGTTCATCTGTAGGTTCTTCCAGATCTTGAATTTATTGAATCTCTTGAACTAAATGTATTTTTTTTCCCTTCTCTATATTGTAGTTGAGGATGATTGTATTGATTCTGAGAAGTATATGGGTACTAGAATTCTTGTTGATGTGAATTATATTGATTATGATATTGTCTTGGTTGGAATGGCCTATTTGATTGTCTTCAAAAATTTATTTGATTTCCTTGATATTTATTTCTTGGATTAAATCTACAATAATTGGTGTTGTCATTTCTTTCTGCATACTTGATAATATCTATTATTCCATATTGATCTACCTTTTGAGAATGAGGTATCATTTCCTTGTGGATTATCTTTTGAGACTAAGGCATTGTTAGTCATTTCATATTTCACTAAATTTTATACCTTATATTCTTGTACTATATTGACTAACTCATCAAATGATGTATCTTTACTTAGAATTTGTAAAGATGTAACTAAATTCTTGTAGCTTTTTGGAAGTGCTCTTAAGGTTACTTGAACAAGAAACATATCTTCTACTTGTTCTCCTAAGATTAACATTTTTTATTTTAAATCTACTACTTTCCTTAGTAATAGTTCTATACTTTCACCACTATTAACTATTAGAGAATGCAATTGAGTTTGAATATTCAATATAGTGTCTTTATTCCTTCCTCCAAATATCTTGGCTAAAGTTTTCCAAGCTTCTATAGAAGTTGTTGTTGAACTAATGTATGGTTGTATTTCATCTGTAATTGCAAATGTTATTATCATGAGTGCTTTTGCTTCTTCTTCTTCAAATTTATAAATATATCTAGCATCTATAGTAGGTTTAGTTTTTTCTCCTTTAACAATATCCCAAATATTTTCAACTATCAATATTGACCTTACTTTGTTTTTCCATGAAGTGTAATTAGGTCCTTTAAGAAGTTAGGATTCTGAAAGAATGAATTTATTTGTTTTCATGATGATACTTGTAGACCACCTTATATCTCCCTAATGATTTAATATAATATAGTCTTGATAAAATACTTAGCTTTCTAAATTTTTCCTTTGAGTTTAATCCATTTTGTTTCCCTAATATTTTGATGATAATTTCAATATAATATTCAACTCCTATTCTTCAATATAAGCATTGTATTTCTCCCTATAGAAATATAAATATAATTTTGATACAACTTCAATTGATTAGATTTTCTATTTTCAAGATCTTAAATTTTTTTTGGTAATTATTATAATATATTAAAAGTGGATTTTTATAGAGGATCCCAAAACCTTATGTACAAAAATAGCCAACTTTCTAATGATGCATCATACCTCTTGGCTGTAACAATAAACCTAAATGAAAATAAAACCATCCTAATGCTGCAGACTTGAAAATAGCAAAAAGGGCTTTTAGGCCTGGAGACCAACAACAAAAAGAAAATAGGACAGACCCGAGAGAAACCCAAAGAGAGGCCAATAACAAAGAGACAGACACCACAGGATGGGGGAGGATAAACCTTACTGTGAGCCACATCCCATAGTCGACCCAGATCCAATGCTGCAAGCCACGGTCACAAAAGAAAGGTGCCATGCAAATCTCAAACTTGCATTTCCTTTGTCTAAAAAAGCTACACGGTCTCACCACCCTTTTAGTCATAACATCACTAGTCTTGCATGCACAGGGAAGATTGAGAGGAGCATGCCAAATCCAAGGCAAGGATATGACAAGAACCAAGCCCAAACAATCCTGTGAACAACCAATAAAACACACACACGTGGGCATCATTGGAAAGGGGTACTTTGAAAAGCCAATCGTGAACCAATGTCAGGATCGAACAAACCAGATAATCCGCCTTGGTGGAGAAACAAGAGTAGAGAGTCTACAGGGCGCCAACTCTGGAGAGTCCTGGATACTTGAAAAAAAAAATGCTTTGGGAACAAGGGTGTGCATCACAAGACACTTGCGCCCACACTCGCCCAATGGAGTAGACAAAAATGCCACACCACCCTAAAACACGTCAAAATGGGCCTTTCAAAAACTACGTAAGGAAAACATCAGGAAGGGATGCCTGCCTTGGCCAACCTTTCCACCTCGGAAGGGAAGCGAGACCGCCACACAACCGGGCACATGGTCACGAGCCCTTTATTGGCCATGAGGTCAGCCACATGATTTCCTTCTCTCAAAATATGATTTGCTTTCCATATACCATGATAGGAGATAAGAGATCTATCCTCGAGGATGATGTTGTAGAATTTCCAAGATAGATTTTTGGTGCCAAGAAGGTAATTCATGATGTTGAGCGAGTCACCCTTAATGATAGGAGGCTGGGGATCCTCAGAGAGAATCCGAATACCATTCAGAGTGCCTCGGGCTTCAACATAGTGATTCGTCTGGGAGCCCAAATTTTCACAATAGGCCATCACAATATTCCCATCATGATCACGGACAATCCCACCAGTGCCAGCGGGCCCAGGATTCCCCTTAGCCGCTCCATAAAAGTTTAATTTAATCCACCCTACTGAGGTTTTGGTCCACACAACATTCCTTAGACATGGCCCTTTAACAACCTCCAGAAAAGGCCAGAGATTCATCATTTTGAGAATAGCTTCTTTGCTCAAAAGATGGGGACGGGGACTGGGAACAACAATAGAATTCTCAATGGCGTAAGATAATGCCCTTTGAGAAATAGAAGAGGGCCCTCTAGGAGCTCTGCCAAATATTCTGGCATTCCTCTCTAACCAAATTTGCCAAATTAAATGGTGGAAGGAGGCCTTGAGGAGGAAGCGAAGCTTGGGATTCTTGAAAGGATTAGGCCATTGGTGAAAAGCATCTCTAAGGGATAGGGGAGAGCACCAAAGTATCTGGAAGGAGGATAGTACAATGCTCAGAACAGAGTGGGAAAATGGGCAATGCAAGAATAAATGATCCCTCATATCACAATTTGCTAAACACAAGTAACACCTATTGGGGAAGGCAAAACCTCTCTTGTGAAGGTTATCAATAGTTAAGGCTTTATTATGGAAAGTAATCCATGTGAATAAGTTGATTTTATGAACAACTCCTTTCATCCAAACAGTATTCCACCTGTAGTCCAGAGCAGTATTGGTGGTGAGGAGCTCATAAGCTGATTTAACAGAGAAACGCCCATCCTCCGTACCACTCCAGATGATCCTGTCATTTCTCTTGGTAGAAGGAATTAAAACCGATTGAAGGATATTATCGAGGAAGGTAACATCATTATTAAACCCCTCCACAATAAGAAGCTTCCACCGAGGGAAACGGGTGCTCCAATCCATAAATTGCTGATGAGTGACAAGATTGATTCTAGAAGTCGGCAAGATGCCATAAATCTTGTTCTGCCAAAGAGCCTCTTTCATGGACCAACTCAAAACCTCCGCCAGAAGAATGAACAGGATGGGAGAAAGAGGATCACCCTATCTAATGCCTTTGGAGCTTTGGAAATACCCAGCTGGTGACCCATTGACCAAGAAAAAAAAAAAGGGAGTGGATATACAGCTATAGACAAGGTCAATCCAATGGGGATGAAAGCCAAACTTGAGGAGGACTACACACAAAAATTTTTGATCAACACGGTTGAAGGCTTTGTTCATGTTGAGCTTAAGAAAAACAGTAGCATTATTAGAGCAGTAAGCGGAATGAAGGGTCTCATGAATAGTGATAACACCATCAAGAATGTTTTTGCCTTTGATAGTGCTTCCCTAAAAAGGATCAATCAGGATGGGGAGGACTGTTTTGATTCTATTGGCTATAGACTTGGTAAGGATCTTGTAAAAAACATTACATAGGCTAATGGGCCGATAGTCAGAGAAACTTTTGCAGGAAGGAGACTTAGGAATGAGGGAAAGAAAGGTGGAATTGAGTTTCGGGTGGATAGATCTGGATGCTTTGATAACTCGAATAGCATCACACACATCCGGGCCCATGACCTCCCACATGACTTGGAAGAATCGGGGGGGAAACCATCGGGCCCAAGGGCCTTATCTAGTTGCATGGAGAACAATGCTTCCTTAATCTCAGATGAGGAAAAAGGTTCCAAAAGTTTCATGCTTACCTCATGGGGAACTTTAGTCAAAAAATTTGCGAGCATAGATTTTTGGACCTGGAGGTTGCTAGCTAGAGGAGTGCCAAGCAAATCCTGAAAGAAATTAACTGCTTCGCTCCTGATTTCCTCAATCTCCCGGGTAATGTGCCCATCCTTACAAGTCACTTCTCTGATCTTTTTGGCCCCCCTATGCCTCATAGTAGACGTGTGAAAAAATCTCATGTTGGAGTCTCCATTCTTCAACCATAGGTCACAAGATTTCTGGCGCCAGAACATTTCCTCCCTAGCGAGACTAGAATGAAAGTCCACCAAAAGACTCTGCTCTTCCTCCCTAAGACCCTCAGTGTAACCTTCGATAGCCATCCTTTCCTCCACAACCTTCGGGTTCTCAGCGATGGATTTTTTGGACTCAAAAAATTTGTCGAACACCTCTTTGTTCCAAATATTCAGTTTTTCTTTGACCATTTTGAGCTTTAAAGCCACCCTCTTAGGAGCGCTTCCTTCCACCTTCGATTGCCACCATGTTGAAACCAATACTTTGAAGTATTTTTGGGAAATCCACATGGATTCGAATCTGAAAGGGGTCATAAAAATAGGCCCATCGTTCACCTCCAAGAAAATAGGGTTATGGTCAAACCCAATCCTTGGAAGAGCCGAAAGGATAGCCCCACCAAGGATGGGAATGGCTTCTGGGGAAATGAAGAATCTGTCAAGTTTGACTTGAATAAAACCACCCCCAATCCTTCTGTTACTCCATGTGAAGGAAGCCCCTTTGAGTTTGATGTCAAGCAGGCCATTAGCAGAGACAAAATCTCTGAAATCTTCCAAGCTGTGGCTGGAGTGGTCAAACCCTCCTTTTTTCTCTGAGGGATGAAGGGGACAATTGAAGTCACCCCCTAAAACCCAATGAAAGTTGCTAAAATTCTCCCTCATCAGAGAGATAGCTTTCCACATTTCTGCTCTCTCTGTGGCAGAATCTGAAGCATAAATGTTGGACAGAATCGAGGAAAAATTGGATGTTTTGGACTGGAACAGTACATTGATGATTATGTTGGAAGTTGACAGTGAGCTGCCCTCAAACCTTGAAGGGTCCCACAGAACCATGAGTCCTACCACTGTTCCCATTGCAGGGCTATACAGACAATTTACCTTGGCCCAAATGGTCTTCACCACTTTGTCAGAGGAGATAGCATCAAGCTTGGTCTCTTGCAAAATAAGGATAGAAGGGTTAATCCTCCTACGGAGATCAGCCACTAACCTTTTCTTGGCTGCACCATTCAGTCCTCTCACATTCCATGAGAGGACTTTCATCTGGATAGTTTGAAGTTTTTCTTGCCTCCCCTTCCTTGTTGAGGGGGAGGTTTTGATGCATGTGCTTCATCCGACTATGTGTCATAGTCATCCAGAACCAGTAAACGTTGGGTTCCATTTGCAACGTCAGTTGCAGTCTCTTTGTCTCACCTTTCCTTGTTAGGAGTACGGCCCTGCTTCCTCTCACTACCAAAATCCACACTTTGCTTTTGGCTCCTTGTATTTCGAGGGCTAATGTGACCGGATTGTTCACCCCTCCTTCCTAAGAGGTAATATTCTAGTAGCATCTGTGACTGACTAAAATTGGGAAGACTCGTATCTTGGAGCAGCGGAACAGCCTGAGGAAAAACTTGGGAAGGGGTCCGCTCCATCTCTTCCTGTGATTCACTTTCCAAGTGGGAGTCTGCTCCTTGTCGATTGTTAGCCTCAAGATGCTTGGGATCCGATTGGAGACAGGGATTCTCTTCAGGTTGCGAGAGTCCACCACAATCTTTAGAGGGGCCTGGGGATACATGGCCCTTCGCATCTGGAAGATTTGGTTGCTTTGCTTGGTCTTCCTTGTGCTCCAGGGGGTTGTCGTTTTCATGTTTCTGTTTTCCTAGTTTTTGAAGAGGACACTGGGACTGGAGGTTCCCTTGGGACCGACACTAGGTGTAGAAAGCTGGTCTATTTTCATAGATAATAGCTTGTTTATGAAGAAAGGTACCTCCAAACCGAAGAGTGATGGAAGTTGGTAGTTCTGCCTCCAAATTTGCTAGAACGCAAAAACGGGCCTGGACAAACCTTGTTCGAGCTCGGGTGGGAGGGTCAATGGTGACCAACTCCCCAATGGAATGTGCAATACCTCTTATGACATTTTCATGCCAGCCAAAGAGGGGAAGATTTAGGAGCCTAACCCATACTGGGGCAATGTTGATGTTCGGGTCTCAGGACTGAAATCCATGTCCCACTTCCTCGAGAAATAAACTTCTGCGGCCAGAAACCATGGCCCGCCAGCCAAAATTTTATAGTAATCCTCCTTATTGTTCAATCTAATGGCAAAAAAGCCCTGGGATAGGACCGCCAGCTCCAAATGGCCAGAAGTCCTCCATTTTCTTGCTACCCATTTTTGGATAGTTTCCATGTTGGGACGGCCTCCAATGAATTTACCTATTAGGGTAAATTTCTCAAACTCCATGAAGCTTGAAAGAACTTCCATCGAGATGTCCAGTTCATCCCCAACCGAAAACAATTCTTTGGTAAAAAACCCATTTAGGGTTTCTGAGGCCGCTGCCTAGGCATAAGACTTTTAAGCCCCACCACCCCCTTTGTCTGGTAGGTCTTTACCTCGACCAATACCGTTGCTAGCCCGGTCATCTTCAATGGGCCTGGACGTTTTCGCTCCACCAAAATCTTGATGCCCTCCGATTGATCCGCTGCATCCAAGGACCGAACCACCGCCGCTCCCGATCTCCCCTATAGACTTCTCGCCCATCGACATCCTCCGCCAATGTTTTTTCAATCAAGACCTTAAATTTGGATTCCTTATGTCCCTTCAATTTGTATAAGATACTAATATCAAAATTAAATTTTCAACTTTCAAACAACTCTAGGTTGTGATTCTTATACCTTTCAATTTTCAATAGTATGGTTTCTAAATTTCAAGAATCTAAATTGATGTTGAAGTTCTTATAACTCCCTAATTGGAAATTTAGAAAACAAAGGTATTTGCAAATTTAATATTTCATTTTTGTGTAGAAATCCTTATTTATCCAAGTTAATCTATTTGCAAATATTTCAATGCAATATGTATTTCAAGAATGAATAGAGTAATTTCAAAAACCTTTTCAAAAATATTCATAATTCAAATATATTTTAAGGTATTAAATGCTTCTTCTAAGGTTATCACCTTATTTTTCCTAATATTTAAATAATCTTAAATATAATTAATTAATATTTACTTCAAAATTATTATGCCTTATACTTCCTTAAACTTTTCAAAGGTTCAATTTAAATGTTTCGTGCCTTCTTGAATACGGTGCTTTGGGCTTCAACTTGTTGCTCTTTGACTCTACAACTTGTGTTCTAAACATGCTCTCCCTACATTTAATGCTCCTTGTCGCTCAATATGATGACTCTTCAATATGTCTCCTTCTCCTCTACTTGTAGTGCTTGTGCAATATCCTTACACGCCTCACTCTAAATCATGCCTTTATTGTATGTAATAATATATTACTGACATGGTGGTTGGCTCTTCTCTTCACTTGGACATTTGACCTTTAAATTGATGCTTCTTCTAGGGCACTTGAATATTTTAGAGTAAATATTGCTCTCCTCCAATGTAGCTATTCAATATTTATTTTTCAATACATATTTACTAGCTCTTGTAGGTGGTCTTGAGGTACTTAAAGTCCTCCACGTGTGAGCTCCAATTGCTCTTGATTCCTCCATGTATGCACCTTTTCTTATGGATTGTAACATCTCTTCGATTAACATTCTATATTCCTCCTCATTGGACTTGTTTGTCTCCTCTGCAATGGTGGTTAGACTTCCCTTGCGCTCAAACTATGTTTTGGTGATTGGCCCTCTATTTCTAATATACCAGGGTAAAAGTAACAACTTTACTCATTTGATTTACCAACCATATAAGTACATTGATTCTCAAAAACTCTTCCTTGTTATGTAATGCTCGATAATGAGTAGTTTTCAACCAAATTTGACTCTCCTTTTGTGAGATGACAAGTGGTAAATAGCTTCTTCACTTGCTTAGGATGATGTTACCTAGTGACACTCGTTCAAATTACAATTTCTCTTTTCCATAACACTCCAAATGTCTATTGCATCCTTTTGATTTTCTTGAATGTTACATGCTTCTAAAACTCCTAAATGCACTTCACTTTCTTTCAGTATATTGCCTTCAAAGTGATGCTTCACATTTCCTTAGCGCTCAAGCTGCTTGTCAATACCTTTTTTATTTATCTCCAATGGCACTCAAACTTAACGTTTGGATTTTTGTTTGATGGTTGTTTGGTTGCATTCTAATAGTACCTATTTTCCTCTCCAATGGTTGTTAAAATGACACTATTTCTTCCTTCCAATGGCTTCTCTATGTTGTCTCAATGGTTCCACCTCTCAATGGTCGCTTAACTTATCTAAAAATGGCCACACATATCTCCTTATACTATGTAGATTGTTGTGTCTTTAGAAACTTCTAAAAAATATTACTCTCTTAAAATTATCTAGCCTTATCTTGTTGTACTACGTAGGCATCAAAAAACAACATTCTTTTTAATATTTCTTCCTCCTTATTTCTCTTTTTAAATCTATATTTTGTTGATTGTATTTGGTAGGTTCAATGATGAAAACTATGTCTCCTTCCTTAGCTTGGAGATACTTCAACTCAAACTAGCTTTTTCTCCTTAAATAACTCTAATATGGTTCTCTCAAAAAAAATTATAATAATGCTTAAATAATGAACTTTATAGCACCAATGTGGAATACCTTTTGGCCTTCTATGTAGCTAGTCTTCTTGGTGATTTGGTTCACCTATTTTCTACCCCAACTTTGTAAAATTTGCAGCTATCCTTTCTACTCAATTGCTACCTCAAACTTATCAATTTTGCAACTTCAATTCCTTTTGCTTTGCTGCCCTAAACTTGTCAATCTTGCATATTTGATTTCTGCCTTCTTACTATCCAAAAATCCTTTAATTTATGGCTTCCAATGCTACTATTATTTTTTAGTTTGCTAGCTTATATTGTTGCATATTTCTCCTTCAACTGTTTTGTCCAAAGGTGTATATTTTTTAGCTATAACACTGTCCAATATGTTGCCTTCAAGTTATGAAATTTGCAGTACCTTTCTTTGACAAAATATTGTCCAATGCTCCTTGCAAATCTACCATGAAATTATCCAAAATGCAGCTATATTTTCCTCTTAAAATGCTTCCTAATATTGCATTCCAAATATCTTAATTTTATGCTCTAAAAAACTTTGAATTCTCTTTTTTATCTTGTTGTCCAAGAATATTTTTTTACTTCTCAAAATTCCTACCTTCTTTTCCTGTCAAGACTTCCTTCAATTGGTTGTTCAAGGGCTATTTGAAATCTTCCCAAGTCTTCTTCAAATTGCAGCTATATGTCACCTTTAATTTTCTGGCATGTGACTCTTCAATTTCTACTACAAAATCAGCAATATTCTCTTCTGCAAATAAGCCTTCAAAATTTCAATGGTAGTCTTCAAATTTCTCAAATCTAGTGGCCTCTTCTAGCTCATTTCTCCTCCAATCTTCTTGTTGAATTCTGACTTCAAAACTAGCCTATTTTTCTGGTCTCTTTATCAAGAATTTGAATGTCTGAAGATCTTCAAGTAACCTTTCCAATGTTTGACAAACTTCTTGCCAAATTCTTCTTCCTTTTGTGCTTGTTGTCGGATGGTGATAATTATCCCAAATTATTCTTTTATAGGGGCTACTCCTTGCAATATATTACCTTGAGCTTTATTTAAATTTTCTCCAATGGCCACTTCTTCAATTTTTCAATAGGGCTTCTTTAGCCGTATTCTTATTTCTCCTTCCAAGTTTACTTGAGACCTCTTCTCTTGGGTCTTCAAAATCTACAACTTCTTAAATCTTCAATAGGACTTTTCCTAGTCCTCCTCTATCTTCAATCTTCTATCTTCTATCTTATAAATCTAGAATTTCTTCAATGAGACATTTTATTGGGTCTCTTCCTTCTAGAGTTGCTTTCTTCTTTCTTCAATCTATAATTTTTAGTCTTCAATATTCTATGGGAAATTATTTCTTGAGTCTCCTCTCTCTTCAATTTTTAATAGGGATCCTTTGGCCTCTTCCTATTTTTTCAATATTCAATCTGTTAATTCTACAATGGGACCTTTTTTCTTAGGCCTCCAAATTATTCAATCTTTAACTTCTTGCTACAAATATTAGATCAATTCCAAATAATATATTATTCCTATCTTATTTGTAGAAAGCTTCTCAACTTTCTTTCAATCAACTCTTCTATGCAACAAAGTATTAGAATATAACAATGGAAATTATTCAAATCTAAAAATAATAAACTTCACTAGTTGATTTTTCAAAGTAGTGGAATCAATGTTGAAGTATTGTAGGAACCCGATCAGCATCTTAGAACATCTCTAGTTTAATTTTCAAGCCAAATTTATGTTTTCACGTGAGCTTGTCGAAAGCCATTGGTGAAATGGTTACTATCCATCACAAAAGGTGCAATACCAAAATTGGAAAGGATTGAAACATCATTTTTTCTACCAATGAAATTTATGGCCTACAAAAAGTGCCACCAATTTTTTTCTCATGCCTTAACTATAGCTATTTCTCATTATTGGTCGATGGTTGGACTTATGATGTCTTGCAATGGAACTTTTATTTTACTCATGCCTCTCTTATTACCCTTTGAGGCTTCCTCTTTTGCCCCTATGAGGGTTTCTCTGTCTATTTTTATCTTTCTTCTTGGTTGTTTTGAAGAAGGTGCTTCCTTTTTGTTTCATATGGTTGGGAGCATTTTTCCTAACTAGAACTTTTTTGTAAAAGGTTACGAGAACCTTTCAAAACCCATCTTACCAATCAAAAAAACAAATTGAGTCCTAGTATTCACAAGTTTTTTCTGCAACTCTATGGAAAGACTCTAGCCAAAAAGAAATTTCAAAATATTAAAAATGAGATATCCATATCTCCTCTCAATCTCTCTTGTGGCTCTCCCTATCTCCTATCAATCTACTTTGTGCTATGATACCACTGTTAGATTTTGATGCTAGATACTTGATGTAAAATCAACCACAAGATCTAAAATGAGAATGCAATATTAAATATATGATAATGGCAATATACTAAGTATGTAAAACTCATGAGAAACTTCTATAACTACTCATAAAACAACCATTAATGAAATCTCACAAAAATATTACATTGATAAAAATGGAGGTCTCAAATTCTCCATATTTCATACATGCTCTACATTGTATCTACTACTACTCTACTCAATTTTATGTACCTTCTCTATATTTCTCTCTATAAAAAGACCTATATAGTTAGATATGACTCTTGGTCTTCCATATTCCTATTACTCTTCATATTTCTATTTGTAAGGATTCATGTACATGTGGACAACATGCACATTTACAACATTGCACATTCTAATAATACTTGTGCATTTATTAAAATTTCATAAAGTAAATACTCAAACCCTAATATAATACTCTCTCCTAATCTAAAGATGTACCCATGGTGGTACATTTGCATGTACCAAATAATGTAATATATTCCAACAATAAATGTTTAGGTCTTTTGCTTTTAGAGGAGTTACTAGGTAAAATTTCAATATACTTTAGAAAGCTAAGAAACTGAGATCTTCACTAGAATCTAAATCTAATATCTCTCTAGATGGCTATTTTTGGGTATTGCTCTTTAATGGAGTTTTTATGTGAAGTTTTAAATGCTTCAAAAAGTAGATAAGATGAGATCTTCACCAAAATATCAACCTAGTATTTTTGTTGGAGATATTACATTATTTGGTAACATTAAAGTACCATGGGGTACATTTGTAAATATTAGTTTAGGAGTGTGTTTTATATTTATCTAATGTATGTGTCAAAGTATAAGAGTGTTATGTGTTATGTAATACAGTGTGCAAAGTATCAAGATTGCAAGTGTGTAAGTGTAAGGTGTGAGGTGTAAGTTGTGAGAGGACAATGTGTCTAGTGAGCAAGTGAAGAGTCATAGGTGTTAGGTGTCAAGTACATAAGTGAAAAGTCACATGATATGTGGAAATATGTAAAGTGAAAAGTCATGAGAGTTTTGTTATAATGTGAGGAATGTGAAAGGATGCATCTCTTGGATGTTTAAGGAGAGAAATAGTTTAGAGTATTGAAGAGCAATTTGTAAGGTTATACATTGGAGATAAAGCTCCATAAAATGTAATTAATTTGTATTCTTGATGATTTATGAATATAATAATGATATTTTCTATTGTGGAATACTTGTGTTATTTATAAATGTGATTTATGTGATTGATATTTAATTCTAATATATTGACCTATGATATTATTTAGCAAAATTACCAACACTTTCTTGGTAGTGAGAATGATCAATGTGATTGGTCCCATTGGGAATTCCATTAAACTATTGTCATCTTATAATGTTGTAGTAACTTGTTGTGATAGTTGGATTCACTAACACTTATACATTGCATAGAGAAACATATCCATAAGTCTAGAGTGCATAGGATGTGATTCGCAGGATGACATTTAGGATTTTTCTTAAGGCTAGCTCCTTATTGGATGTGATATTCAATGCTTATATTATTAAAATACTTCTAATCTACTTGCATTCATTAGGGGAAAAGAGAAGAGAGGTAACAAGAAAATAAATAATAGAAAAGTAAATTCCTAAGCTATGACAAATGACACACCAATATCTAAGATTATCTATGCATCAGTGGGATGATAAATACTTTGAAACACTCATAAACAACTATAAGGTGAACACTTTCGTAGACCAACATAAGCTGTCATGCAAAAAATATAGATAAGAAGTAGTATAAAGAGATAAATGGTCACATCTCTTTATATATATGTATATATTTGTGTGTGTGTATACATACATACATACATACATACATACATACATATATATATATATATATATATATATATATATATGTATGTATGTATGTATGTATGTATGTGTGTGTGTATGTATATCTATCTATCTATCTATCTATATATGTATTATATTTATATGTATATGTGTGTGTGTGTGTGTGTGTGTGTGTGTCAAATATTTCCATATAAATATGTAGGCCAAGAGGGCTCAAATGCTATTAATAAGATGATCTAGGGTTTGAGTCTAGACTAATACATAAGAGAAAATGAAAGGAAAATAACCTAAGGGTTCATATGTTAGACACTTCTTAGGAAATATTATAATCCTTTACAATAATAGAGAAGCTATAATTTATAAACAAAACTGAGGAGATTTTTCCTCCAAAACTATGCAAAAATTTTAAAATGTTACCTTTATTACATGTCAGGTAATATTCATATTGAATTTATTTTTTTGATCATCTCAAGGACTTTATTTTTGGAATTATTACTATTGAAAGGTTTTGGGCCTATGAATTTGTAACTACTACTATTACTATTAACTACAACTCATAAGGTTCACCAAATATTGAGCAAGAAGCTCTTCTACAATCAATGATGTTGGGCTCAAGACTACTAGTATTGTAGATTCAGTCACTAATGTTTTTGAGACACCAACCAACTCCTTGGAATTTTGTGCTCAAGTAATGAAATAAACTCTAAAAATTTCTTATTATGAAAGGAAATATTCCTAGATTCTAGTTAGCATCCTTTTGCACAGAGTATTTTTTTCATTTCTAGCCAAACTTTGGTTATCATTCTTTTGTGCACAACACCATGTTGAACCTTTCTTAGAGTTTTGGGTTTTTCCTTTTTGCATACCTTAATGCTCTGGTTTGAATTTATTTCCACTTTAATACTCTGGTTCTCACTTTTTTGCACTTGGCTTTACCTTAGCTTTCCTTCAAAGTTTTAGATAGCTTGGTTTTTGTTGGGGCCACCTTATAAATTTTACTAAGGCAAGACATTTTCCCAAGAGTAGTGGGAATCACTAAAATAGGGACTATTAGTCACCACTTTAGGAGAATGTTGTTAGCTTTTTTAATAGGTTAAATCATAGAAAACTTCAACCAAGATCTAAAAATAAATCAAACCAATGTTACTAACAATGAAACTTAATAACAAAAATATCTTATAGAAAAATATCATGAAATATAACACAAATGAACACAATGTACATATATTACATTAATGATACAACTTAGTTACAATGCATGGAGATTTACCTCCAATATATCCTTTTCATGACTTTTCAGTTCTCTAACTATTTCTCTCCTCTTTCATCTGGGAGATGTATCCTTTCATATTCCTCTAATAAAGACAAAACTCTCAACTTGCCACATATCATGTGACTCTTCATACTCTCTTGACACTTTGCACTCTTTCTCATATTACCACATACATTATAAAATATAAATCATCTATCAAACTAATATTGCAAGGGGTACCAAATAATGTAATATCTCCAACACCACCCCGTATTACATTATTTGGTAGGAAGGCTTTTTTCCTTCAATATTTAACTCTTCTTTTTCTTCAATATTCAACTTTGACTCTGTTAAGGCTAGATACTATTATTTGTGTCTACCTCTAGATCAATGTATCTGAGTTTCCTTTGGATCTCTACCTTTAGATCACTGCCACTAGGTCACTTCCACTGGATCACTACATATGGGTCACTACCTTTGTAACTATGCCTTTGGGTCTCCTCTAGATAATCATTGTCTCTGGGTCATCTACTATAAAATCATCATATCTAGAGGATCATCACTAAAAATGCTATCTTCCAAGATTGTTTGGGTCTTCTTTTTCTCTCTATATACTATGGGACCTATTTCATGGGTCTTATTAATCTTCTACCTTATATTCTAAATATATTCTTGGAATAAGGAAACTCAATCTATCTTGTACTTTTCTTGAATTGATTTTTTCTCAAAAAATCTGAAATTTATTCTTCACTAGTTGTTCTTCAATCTAGATCACTAGTTTTCCTTCAATCTAGTGGCAATACTTATCTTTTATAACTTTCAAGTTTTATGTAAGAAAAATTTGATTATACTTGCTTTCCTTCTATACAAACCATACAAAATTCCTTTCATCTTATTCCATTCATCTATGTTCATCCATCCATAATAACTTTTACTTTGTAGTATTTCTTTTCTTTTTATAGATAAAATATTTGTGAATGATTATGTGCTCCACAAATATTACAACTATGGATATTCTAACATCTCTATCCTATGTCCATATCTACCACAATGGCTACACCTATTTTCTGTTACTAAATTCCTTTGATCATTCATTCCTTTATTGCAATTATTTCTATCAATCCCTATCATAGATTTGATATCACTATTTCCTATCACAAATTTTGTTTCTTGCTCATTACTACTAGTCTGAACTGTATATCCAATACCTTCATATATTGGTCTTATTTCTAATACAATTGGCTCTTTCATTCCTTGTTCATATTTTTCTAAACCTGTACCTTTATATCCCATTTTATTCAACAACTTTGAACCAAATCCTTTAGTATACTTTTCAAAATAACCAAACATATCATTAGATTGATCTTTATCAATATCAATACAACTCTGAGCATCACTACCTCTATTATCATTTGAATCCATATTAACATCAATTCTAATAGCATAAGCCTTTTCTGAACAATCATGAGCTGTATTCAAATCACTTGTATCACATATATCATATATTTTTGTAATAGGTTCCTCTATATTTCTCATGAATTCTAAATTATTAATGTCATTGCTTGCATCACAATATTTCCTTTCATTTTGTCAAAAAATATACTTTGCATATTTTTATTTTTTAAGATCAATAGTATCACAACATGAATCAATCATCAATGGTTTTGATTATACAGTATTCAACATGATTCTACCATCATAGGCCTTAAGTCATTTGTATAACAAGAAGCATCTTTCATCACTGATTTGTTCCCTACTCCTTCAACATTTTCTTGTTTTCTCATCTTCAAAAACATTTAGAGTGATGATTACTTTGTAGATTATTCTCCATAGACTAATAGGTACAATAATACTATTTTCATAATAATCATTAGAATCATTAAGAACATATTGCCTGCATTCTTTATGCATTATAAATTCTCCCTGTTCTACTTCACTGATAATATCAACAATTTCCTTTTCCAAAGTAGTTGTCATTTCTTCTTGCTTTCTATTCTTACCTTTTAGGACTTCATTAGAAAGTAATGCCATATACATTACCTTTCCTATATCATTAGGTAATGTGAAAATATCTTTAGATTTTATTTCTACTTCCTCAAGTTTTGAATCTAGATAATTTTCTAGCATTGCAAAACTTTCATTTTTGGCTTCTCTTACAATTGATTTCAAAACCCTATTTTCCTTCATTGATGTATTCTCTTGACTTTCAATTTTTCTATCATATTTTGAGTATGAAATTTTACTTTTTCCAATATTTTCTTATTTTCTAGTGGATCATATTCAATGTAAATTTGTTCTTCTTCTTGAAAACACAAGTCTTCTTCAATTTTTTTTAACAAATCATGTTTATGTATTTCACTTTTTTGATCATTTGTATAATTTTTCATTTGTTTTTTCTTTGCCATGTTCCTTTAAAGTAGACTACCTTATAACTCCCTAATGTTTTAAATAAAAATTTCAATATAATCTTCAACTTCTACTCTTTAAGGTGAATACCTTGTATTTCCTAATGTTTGGATAATGCTCAAACAATAGTTTTGACAAAAGTTTCAATTCTTCAAATCTCTAGGTTGAATTCCTTTTATCTCCCAAATTTCAATAATATGGTTTCTAAATTTCAAAAACCTAATTTTATGTTGAAGTCCTTATGGCTCCCAAATTAGAAATTTAGAAGTTTTGTAAAATGTATTTGCAAAATTATTATTCCTAATTTTTTGTAGGAAACCTTATTTCTCCAAAATTCAAAATATTTGCAAAATCCTATGTAACTTGAAATTCAAATAACCTCAAATAATAAAATAAAAACTTCAAATTAATATTTTATTATCTCTCCACAACCTTCTAAATAGCAATTAATCATCAACTAAGACATCATTCCATAATTAACTTCCTTATTTCTCCTTTAACTTAATTAACCCTTAGAATAATTAAATATTATTCTTTAAACTTTAGATTAATCAAAATACTCAACCTTATAGCTCTTCAACCTTAGAAAATATGAATTAAAAATATTATATACCTTAAATTTGGCATATCAATTTTTTAAGGTACACTTGTCTTCTCTTTGTTGTTTCTACTCTAACATCTCTCGGCCCAAATGGCTGGTGGGACCTCCATGTCTTCTAAGCCCTAACTTTACCTCCTTAGACTCAAACCACCATATTCCATGCTCCCAAAAATAAATGTTATAAGTAATTATTAAATCACATGTTACACTTTGCATCATCTTCAATGGTGGAGGAATAATGAAAAATAATACCAACAATTACATGGTTTTGGCTTCATCTTGGAAAATCTCCACACGTGTCTCTCATGGGGACATTCACTACAATCTCCAACTATATCTTGTCTATCATGTAATGTTTTCTAAAGGCTCTCTAACTCTTTTAGCGAGGTCAACAACCAACTTTGTGACCAAATATTTCAATGTAACATTCCTTTCTAACAAGGCCAATGCACTTGAAAATTTATTTTAGATGACTATTGCCCTTGACATATATGATTGTTATTGTAGAGGGGGAAAACTGCCCTACCACATACAATTCTCAAGTTTGGATCTACAAGAGAGAGCCTTAGAGTGAACCATGGGGATATGTTGTTCTCTAAAATTGGTGTTAGGGGGGAAGGGTTCACCAGGAATGGCTTTAAGAACTCGCTCCAAGTCCATAACAATTTCAATAATGTTTGATGTGTTTAATTCATGCAAATCACCTAGGTTTTGGCCTTTCTATATCTATGCTATGAAAGATAAAGGACAATGCAAAAATACATAATGTAATAATACAAGAGCTAAACCTAGAATGATTATTTCTTTGAATACTTTTCTAACCCTAGGGTTTCAAGATAAAAAAATATTTAAGCAAGGGCTCAAGATAATATGCACAAATAGTATTAACCCTAAGTGCACACTATATGTTGTTTATCCTTCAATGCCTAGAAATTAATTAAATGTATTTCTATTAAATCAGATCTAGGGTTTATAATAGAAATAGAAGGCACTCAACAAACAACCTAGAGACTAACTGGAACACTTATCTCATCCGATGATTTATCCTTGCTTTTATCCCTTATCCAGTGATATCTACAATTCCTATTCCTATAAGATAACTTGGAAAATACTTGGAAAATACAATCAACATTAGGGGATTTTCTTAGGCTATTGTACAATAGTACTCAAAGGCACAACAGTCAAGCTCCCTAGGTCCTTTTAGCTGACCTTTGATAAATAGAAGCATAAATTGACCTTTGGAGGAAATAAAACATATAAAAGCACAACAGGATAATATGATAAAAACACAAAATATAATATGGCACTATGTTATACATGCAGCCTAAAATACAAGTATAAAGTTTGGAATAGCAATTTTCACCTACTGATATATTTCAATAATTAAAAATATCCAACCAAGGAAGATGCATGTAGTTCTTGGAGGACACTAGGCTTAATAGTTGATGATTGAAAAAGATAAATGTGATTCTTTTGGTAGAGAACCCCATCAACATGTGAGAAAAATAAAGGTAATGAGGAGCTATACTCTACTTTCTAAATTATTTGATCAGACTTTGGTTAGAAATCTAGTCCTTCCAAATTTATGAAATCCATTATGGAAGAGGACTAGATATGGCATTAATAGCAACAATGTATTTATGTGTATGAGATAGATCATTAGCCACTACATTCTCCTTTACTTTCTTGTATTCAATGACAAAATCATATCCCAAAATATTGGTCAACCATTTATTCTATTCAAGATATGAGAGACATTGTTATAGAAAATAATTAAGGTTGTTATGGTTGGTCTAATGATGAAGCAATTCCCTAACAAATAAGGTTGTAATTTCTCTATGGCATATAGACTAGCTAATGTTTCTTTCTCATATATGGATCATCCCAAATTATTTCCAATGATTTGCTTACTTTTAGAGGCTAATATGTTTCCATCGTGCATCAAAATAGATTCAATCCATGTTCCTAAACTATCACACTTAGTGACAAAGGGTGTGTTAAAATCAAGGGTGGTCAAAATAGGGATGGTACACATAACCTTATTTAGGGCCTAGAAGTCTTAGGAAGCTACTTTTGACTAAATAAAGGTATCATTTTTAGTGAGAGCAGTGAGAGGAGCAACAATATTTCCATAGTTGTATACAAATTTCTTTTAGTAGCCTATGAGACCTAAAAATCAATGAAGTTTCTTAAGGAATATGGGCAATGGTCATTCTTAAATGGATGTGATCTTATTAAAATCAACCTTGACTTCTTCTTGATATATGATATGTCTCGAGTAATCTATGTCATGAGACTTTGAAAGTAAAAGGAGTATAATTGATATCAAAAGGCATGACTAGAAACTTATAATAACCCTCATGTTTGTGAAAAGAATTCTTAGGGATATCTTATTCTCTAACCCTAATTTAATGCAACCCAAAATGTAAGTCTATTTTTGTAAAGTATTTATCACCATGCAATTATCCAATAAATCATCTATAATAGGGATAGGAAACTTATCTTTCATTATGATCTTGTTGAGAGGTAGAAAATTAGGGCACATGTACCAAGAATTTTTCTTGTGTCACACTATATCCACTAGATATGAATAAAGATTGATGATTTTATAGGTGATTTCGTCTTCCAATATTTCCTAGACCAAATTTTTAATTTCAAAATTTTGGGGTTGGAAATAGTAGTAAGGATCCACATTAGAAGATTTACTTATTGGAACTTTTTGGATGGCATGATCATGTGTGCACTTAGGGGGAACTCATGGTATCACCAAAGGCATCCACATAGTGATCCACAATATTCTATGAGTCTAAATTAAAATATAGAAGATGCAACATTGAAGACTAAACTTCCATGCAATTAATAGGTAATTAACTTGGGATAAGAATCCATGACCACCTTTCTTTAATATATTTTCCATGTTTGAGGAACTAACCACCTTAGAGGGAGGAGGTTTAATTAAATAGATATAAATGACCTTTCCGTTCTCTATCCACTTTAAATATAGTAGTTGCAATTTAATAGTGAAATCATGAAGATGAGATGACCATTGTGCTTCCAAGACAACATCTACACAACCAAAATTCAGTGCAAAGAGATTTCTAGACTAAATATAATCCCCATATAGATGTTTAACTTGGTCATTTGAACCACACACTAAGTGGTACCCTAATTTTTAATCAATACTTAAAAAATTTTCTACTTTGAATAATTGATATACAAGCCCAAAGTCTTTATTATCTTACTATCGATAAAGTTATGTGTGTTACCTAAAATAATTAACACATTGATAGTTTTTGTTTGAGGAATCCTTAGACATTGGTGGTATGGTGATATTAGAGTCCCATAAGAGTATAAATAAAATATCCATGGTATCATCCTCATTATCATATAATATACTTCAACTAGATGCTCTTGTTATAATGAATCTTCATCTTTTGATATTGTTGCTTCTTCATCTTCCACTTGAAAGTTGTAACTTTCTTCATAAGCCTAATCTCAAGGATGTTGTGAATGAAATTTAAAATATAAGTATCCCTAGGGATGTTTATTAATGAAATTATTGAATAAGGTCATCTAGGGTTAAATTTATGCTAAATTTGGGGACAAGGCACTTGGATCTTCTATCCTAACTCTAAAGTTATACGTAGAGCATCCTCGAGGGTATAGGGATTGAGCATGTCAACTTTATAACAAATTTATGAACTTTATCAATCCTATTTTCTTGGTTTGCATCAAATGGACTACATATGATGTAGAATATCCTTTGTCAAACCTTATAAGGAATTATACTTTAAACTTATGCCAGAAAAGTTAGGTCCCTAGTCGGTGAAGCTTCCATAATAACCACTAAAAAGCATGGGGTACCAGCTTAGCATCAACTAATATGGCATGAAATTATTTCAAAATATGGTATAGATGGATTATGTTAGCCATATTTTCCATACATCCACATAGATCAACACCCTCAAAGGTGGGGATTTGATGCATGGAATAAGAGCATCATGAGGCCAATAAAGAAAATTAGAAGCATTTTTGATAGAGGGATCCAAATCAAAATCCTAAGGTATAACCACCCATATCTAGAAGAGTAGCTATGGTTGCATAGGGAACCATGTGACTACCATAGAAAACTAGAGGTATTTAACTAGATAGTAGCTACTAAAGAACACTTATGTCCCTTAGAGTTGGTGCTTATTATATACTCAATGGTTATTGTCTAGTGACTTGTTGAAACTCATGGTCATAGAAATATGTATTTGAGGACATATTTGGGAATATTTGGATGTTGTATAAGGTATCCTTGATTTAATTTTGAGATATCATAGTCGAATTAACCATACTTTCTTGTTTCTCAAGGTACATAGACTAGAGTCAATAATATTAGGAATATTATTATGAATTTTAGGCATAACAAGAAGAGTGGTACAAGAAGGGTTATTGGGAAGAGGATATGAAGGAGGGGTGGTGTTAGGAGGAGGAAAAGCCATGGAATTAAAGGAAGAAAGAATATGCTAGTCATAATTATTAATATTTAGAGGATTATTGTGATGCTTACTATAATTTCTGGATTAGCACTTCTGTTGGATCATGCATACATCCTTTGAATGACCAATGTGATAAAATAAACTATTTATTTGCAACTAAGCAGTAGAGCAATACGTTCATTCATACACTAGGTATAAATGCAAGGCCTAAAAAATATATTTAGAGAACTTTTGAAATTATATTGTGAAAAATACCCCTTACTTTGATCAGTTTGAAGAGATGATCACATTGAGATAGGTCTCTTTCAAGGGTCCTAGAACACCTAATTTATAAAAAGGTGTTGTTAGAAATACCTTTTTTTTATTGGCTTGAAGAAATGGTCTCAATGGGATAGGTCTCCCATAAGAGTCTCAACACACTCAGTACTTTTTTAATTGAGTTAAAAAAAAAGAATTAACAATAGTAAACTCACAATATTATAGAAGAAAAATACACCAAAAGAAAAGATAAAAAATTGAGAAAAAATTACCAAGAGAGAAGAAGTAGAAGTGTTCAACAAAAATTTCAGAATGGTTTGTGTTCCCTTCTACCATAATTTTGCACCATCATAAGGATCCAAGGTCGGTGCTCTGATATGAAAGGAATGATGGAAAAATGTAAAAAACCGAACTAAGTCACAAGGATCAAGGGGTTGAAGCAACACAATATTAACCAAAACAAAGAGATTGAATTACAAAAACAAGATAATGGAAGCTAACACAAAAACTACAATATCATATCATATATCATAATTGATTATGAGTACAATGGAGAAGCCTTGCTTAAATAGGCAAGGAAGATCCACCACAACCGTAGGATCAACAAAGAGATAAGGATCAATATCCACCGTACAAACAAGGAGGTGTGATATGATCCGTGGAGAAAATATCTCAACTCTCCAAATGTAATCAATGAGTGTAACTCCCTAGGAATGCCAAATATCCCCATAATTTCTAAAAAAGATAAAAATAAATTTCAACACATAAAGTGGGTGGGGGAAATAAACTAAACTAATATAAAAATAAAGTACCTAGGTGAGCATGAGCTAGAGTCTAAACACCTACTCTAATAGGTGCTTCCTCCTTGCTTGCACTTTACTTCCTGCTCATGCTTCTTCCTTGCACTTTTAACACTTGCTTTTTAAAATAACAAAAGGTGAGGCTTACTCATGGATCACACTTGTGAGTTAAGGTTTAATTTTTAACTTTAATTTTCATAATTATTTTAATTATATATTTTATGGTTTTTAAACTAAATAGTATAATAAAATTTCATAATAATATATATATTTTAAATTGTTTCACTCTTATTACATCATGATTATATAATGATATTGTAATAGTTTGATTATTATGCATATATTACTTGAAAATTTTTCAAAGTTGGGTTTATTTTTTGTAAAAGTTCTCTAATTTAGCCATTAACCTAATATCATTAACCATTAACCATTATTTGAGATATCAGTCCCTACATTTTTTGATATTGGTAATGGTTGTAGACTTCTTGTAGTAGGAATAGTTTATCCCTTCATTTATTGGAAAATTTCACATTCTACCACAAAATTTTGAATATATTTTTTCATTCCCTCCCAATAGAATGACCATTTAGCTCACTCATATGTCTTCAAAAATCCTAAATGGCTTGTAGTGGGTGAAGTGTGCATTTCCTTCATGATATCCTTATGGAGTGATGAAGTTTTGGGAACCACAATGTGATATTGGTGTCTTAATAGGTGTCCATCCTATGAATACCCAATGTGTGAATTGGGATCCATTTGAAGTTGATCCTACAAAGTCTGTAAGGATGAGTCATTGGTTACTTCTTCTTGAAGTTGGGAAACCTATTGGGGAAGTGAATATGAGAGGGCATACACTATTGCTTGATCCCAAAATTTATAGGAGAGGGCATCTACCACAATATTCTCCTTCTCTTTCTCATACACAATGCCATAATCATACCCTAATAATTTTAAAATCCATTTCTATTATGCTGGAGTAGATACCCTTTGTTCCAAGAAGCATTTCAAACTTTGGTGGTTCGTTTTGATATAGAAATGTCTCCTAATGAGATAAGGTCACCATGGTTAACATCATCAAGGGTGGCCATAATTTCATTTTCATAATTATATTTTCACAAAAACATTCTCAATAATGCCTTGCTAGTGAAGACTAGGGGTCAAAATTCTTGCATTAATATGACACCAATGCCATGACCCAAAACATTACTTTTAATTATAAAAGGTTTGGAAATATTAGGAGTGGCGATCACTGATGTCAAAATCATGGCTTCCTTGAGATCTATAGAATGTTTTTCTATTGGATTTAACCACATAAATGAGTTCTTAAACATGGCTATTAAGGGGGTTGCTATCTTCTCATAATTCTATATAAATAAGTAATAGTAGTATGTGAGACCCAAAAATCTGCAAAGCACCTTGAGAATTTATAGCTTAGGCCAATTTTGGATAGCTTCAATTTTCTTGGGGTTCCTCCTATAAAATAAAATACCACAAATATTCAACCTTACATATGCAAAAGAAATATTTGGATTATTAAAAAAATAATTTATGGTCCTACAAGACTAAAATAAACTAAAATAGATGAGATTGTAATCAAATAAGACTAAAATAAACTTGTAGAGGAATGGGTTGAAGACATTGTTCATGAGGCTCTAGAATCTTGAAGGTGCATTAGTTAGACCAAAAGGTATGATCAAAAATTCATAATGACACTCATGAGTTATAAATACTATTTTAGGAACATCTTCTTCCTTTATCCTTATCTGATGATACCTAGAGTGGAGATCCAACTTGAATTAAAAATTGGTGTCATGTAACGCATCCAATAACTTACAAATCACAGGAGTAGATAAATTTTTCTTTAGTGGTGATTTTGTTGAGTTTAACAACAATATATACACAATTTCCATAACCCATATTTTTTTACCAATAGTATTGGCAAAGAATAGGGACTATTACTGTGTCAAATTACCCTTGTTTTCAATATTTCTTACACCAAATTCTCAATTTCTAATTTCAATACATAGGGGTTTCTATAGGGTTGGATGTTAGGTGGTAATATTCTTGATACCAACTAGATTGCATGATCATGGAAATGATGTGAGGGTAATCCCATAGGTTCCATAAAAAAAACCTTATGTTTAGTCAAAATGAGTTGTAAATCCCCTTGTGGCTCAATCAATTTAGTATTATAGGGTTGGATTACAAAATACTAAGCTAGCGGTAAAAAATATATGGCATATCCATAGTATGAGTTCCAGAAATAAGGCCTGATCAGGTACTCATGTACAATGTGTATCCAGAAGCTCTCAAACCATAAGGAGGAAAAACAATGTGGGAAAACGATCCAAATAGAAAGAGAGAAGAAGAAGAAAGTAAGGTGGCCTCATCCACACCCCCCAAGGACAAATTCCTTCACCCTAAGCATCTCTTGCAATAAATTAAAATAAGGATGTGGGAAGGGTTTAGTGAAGATGTCAACAATTTGTTGTCAAGCGGGAATGTAGTCCAAGATTATCACTCTGTCCTAGATAAGTTATAAAATGAAGTGCATATGAATCTCAATGTGGTTGATCCTTTGATTATCAATAGTATTGTGAGAAATATGTATGGTAATTTGGTTTTCACACCAAATTAAAGTTTTGCAGGGATCCTATGATAAGCTAAGCTCTATCAAAAATTTGCAAATCCAAAGAAGATTTTGACTAGCCAATACATATGAAGAACACAAGCTTATACTGAGATGGGGGGTGAACAGTATAAGACCACTTTTTACTTTTCTTTCCCAAACAATATTATCCAATATAATCAATGGCAATATCAATAGCAATAACCAAAGCAATGCACAAATCATCACACACAATAGAGACACCAAATTTACGTGGTTCACCCAATGTGGGCTACTCCACGGAGAAAATATTTTACTAAAACTTTCTCAATCAATCTCTTGGGAATCCTTTCCCTATTACAATGTTTATGGACCTCTATCCAAAGGAGACACCAATCCCCTTAATCAAGTTTGTGGATCTCTATCCATAGGAGAACTCCTTTCTCCTCTTGCTCTGGTTGGTGATCTTCTAGAAGAACTATTGCCCCCATTGCTCTAGCTAATGGATCTCTATCCACTGAAGACACTTGTCCTCACTACCCTGGCTAATGGATCTCTATCCACTGGAGACTATCATCCTCTATACTCTATCACCTCCAAAGCTCTATCTCAAATCTACACTAAACACAGTCCTTCGGTCTAGCACAAATCTATGCTCAATCTCTATCTCTAGTCTAGCACAAACCTATCCTCAAATATGCACCAAAATCTATCCTCGAATCTATACTAAACATAGTCCTTTGATCTAGCACAAATCTATCCTCAATATCTATCCTCAAGCCTTAACTCAAAGCTTGACTCAATCTCAAATCAACTCTGCTAGATCTACCCCAAACCTTAACTCAAGGTTTGAACAAATCAATCAATCAACTCTGCTCACAAGTCTACTCAAAGACTTATCTCAAATCTGCCTTGTAAGCTTCCACAAAATCTCACACTAATCTGTCCACAAGTCCTCTCTAGAACTTGTCCAAATCTGCTCAATAAGTCCTCACTAGAACTTATCCAAATCTGCTCTCAATCTGTATTGTAAGCTTCCACAAAAGCTCACACAAATCTATCCACAAGTCTTCTCAAAGACTTACCTCAAATCTGCTCAACAAGTCCACACTAGAACTTGTCCAATCTCATAGAAACATAAAGAGAATTGTTAGAGACTCAATATTCTCTACACACATCACAATGCTCAATCACTTTCAATCACTCTCTTAGAAACATATAGAGAATTGTTAGAGACTCAATATGCTTCACATTCACTTCAATGCTCAATTACTTTCAATCACTCTTTTAGAAACATATAGAGAATTGTTAGAGACTCAATATGCTTCACACTCACAAACTCTCAATCACTTTCAATCTCTCTTTTATCACAGAAACATATAGAGAATTGTTAGAGACTCAATATGTTTCACACTCATCAACTCTCAACATTTTTCTCAAATCAATTTAGAATATAGAATAATTTATTTTATAGAACTTGAACAATCACTTCACACATCCACTTGACTAGGCTCAACCAACTCTACTCAACCAATCACTCAATGAAACAATCCTTGCTTACAAACCCTAGTCCAAGCATATGAACACTCACTCAAAATGTTTCCAACAATTCTTATCAACCAATCTCACATAACAATGATACTCATGATCTTTGCAAACCCTAGTTCAAGTTCTTCACTCAATAAATCACTTCAACAACAATGCTTATAAACCAATCTCACATATAGCTCAACAAATCAATAAGGAAACCTAATTAAATCCTTTTCACTCCAAACTTGTTTTCAAGAAAATCAATCAATCAATTATCTCAACTATGGAAGAATGTGCCCATACCTTTTTCTTGATGAAGAATAGTCTTTAAAACCTGTCTCAAGTATAACCACTTTCCTTACCAAACACCAAGGTTAGATGACAAAAATATCATTCTAACTCTTCTTCAAAACTTTTCTTCAATACAAAAGTTAGCACTTAATTACTCCTTATAATCTCCAACTTGAAATAAATAATATTCAACATTCTTCAATTTCAAAATATAAAATTCAACCTTCCTTATAACTCCTTAGCCTCTAAAATTCCAACTCATAAATTAAAGCTTTGCACTTCCTTTTAACTCCCCTAATAACTTACACACCAAATAACATGCAAAGTACTTTAATTAAAATTACTTTAGAAAAATAAAAACATTATTTTTCCCTTTAACTTTTCATAGGCCAAGACAACCAAATTAAATCACATACCTCAATGCACTCAAAAGGGCCTTGGTGGGATTTGAACCCTCGTTGGTTCTCCCCCAAGCGCTTTTGCAGTGCTAGCACCCACCGCTTGGGCTGCGTGGCTCCACAAGAGCCAAAAGGCACTTCGGTGCCTTTACCTTCTCCCCACGTTCGATGCAAAAGACAAAACGCTTGACCTTCTTCCCAAAAATCATGTGCGTGGGTTTCGAACCTGCCTCAACTTCCACAACAACGTCTTACGCAACCCTTGGCTGCCAACCAAGCTACAAGCACTTCGTGTTGATTTTGAAGGATGCCAAACTTTATCTCTTTCCCTTGCTCGATTTGCACATGCGAAATTTCCTTCTCTTTTCACGAGCCAACCATAAGTCGCATGGATAATTTCAAATGCCAATATTTTGGCATATTTATACCTAAGGTTTGCTTCCTTCAACGTCGACACATTTCGAATTTCAAATTCAAATTTGATTTGGAAAGTTAAAATTAAATATTAAATAAATATTTAACTTAACTTTAGCACCCAACATTAATAAATTAAAGTTTTAATCAATAATTAAAATACTTTAATTTAAATTAGATTTGTAGTAAAGTTAATTTTAAATATTAAATAAATATTTAAATTAACCTTAGCACTTATCAATATTTAAATTAAAATTTTAATCAGGGATTAAAATATTTTAATTTAAATTAACATGTGGGTCTTTTCAACTTTGTCCTTGATCTCCTTTAACTTGATCTTGGAGCCAAAAATAATAATAAAATATTATTATTTAATTTGACTTCTCCTTCTTAGATCTTCATTTTCTGAGCTCTCCTAATGTCCTCAAAAATGATGAACATTGCTCAACAATGCTTTTGACATCAATGACAATAACATTCCTCAAAATGTCCAACAATCTCCCCCTTTGTCATTGATGGCAACCCAAATTATTTTTACTAAAAACTTAACCTTTTCTTTGTTCTGCTCCCCTTGGGACATTGCTCCCCCTGGCTCAATGCTCTCTTCAAATCTCTCCTCTTTACTCAAATACCAAATCTCTCCCCCTTACTCAAATCTCTCCCCCTTTGACATCAATGGCAAAGGGTCACCTTTGGGGCTCGGGGCTAAGAATGAGTCTCTTAGCTTAGCCCCTCCCCCACCTCCTCTTGAGGTGGTTAATTCTGGGGTGGGAGTATTTCTACTCCCAACAAGCACTGGTCTTTACTTTTGTCCTCTTTCCTTCTTATCTGATCCTTCTGATTCCTTTGATTTTTCTTTCCTGTCCATGTCCATGTCCATATTCCTATCCATGTCCATATCCATATTCCTGTTCCTATTCCTGTTCTTGTTCATGTCCATATCCATGTTCCTATTCCTATTCATATCCATATTCTTGTTCATGTTCCTGTTCCTGTTCATGCTTGATTCTGGAATGTCTGCTCTACACCACTTTGCTATATGTCCATCATTATTGCACTTATGACACTTAATGTTATTATTCCTTGGAGGTGCAAATGTCTTGGGATTTCTCCTGATGAAGCCATATCTGTTCCTGTCAAGAACCCTGCAATTTATTGCCTTGTGACCAAACTGATTACATGAGTAGCAATACCCATGGAAAAGCTGCCTGTTTCTAAAATTCCCATTTTCCTGTCTTTCATGTGTCCTACACTGTGAAGCCATGTGCCCAAATCTGTGACATGAGAAACATCGTCCATTGAAATTTCCTTGCCTAGACCCCATTGGTCTCTTAGTCTCTTCTACCCTGTCATGTTTCTAGTTCCATCTGTTCCTTACTTGTGTATTGTTCCTTTCCTTGTTGAACTTTCTATTTTCCAACTTATCCTTAGAAGTCTCACTCTCTCTTTTACTTACTTCTTTTGATGCTTCTTCTTCTCTGGTGCTTGAGCTTGACTCTCCTTTTTCTTCTTCCTGTTTCCCTTGTTCTTCTTCAAAACTAAGTCCTATTTTGGTGACTGATGATCTTTGTGCATTGATAATCCTGTCCAAAGTCTTTGAATTTTTCTCAACCTTATGTAGCTTGTCCTTGGAGCTTTTTACTTCCAACCTTAGTGAAACTATCTCATGTTCTAATCTTTCACACTCTAGATCTTTTGTCTTTAATTTTTTGGCCATACCTTCTTCAATTTTTCTTGCCTCTTCAACCTTGATTTTGAAGTTGGTGAGTTCCTGTAGAAACTTTGCTTTTGCTTTCTCATATTCTTGAGCTTGAACCCTTAATCCTGAGTTCTCCCTTTTTAATTCTTCGAGATCAACACTAAGTCTTTTACATTCTTGCTCTTTTACCTTTGATTGTTCTACCATATCTTTTTCAGCTTTCCTTACCTTTTCAACCTTAACTTTCAAGTCAGAGAGATCTTGTAGAAGCTTTGTCTTACATTTATCATCCTCTTGTATTTGAGCCTTTAATTCTAAGTTCTCCCTTTTTAACTCAACAAGTTCCTTAAGAGTGACTTCCTCATTTTCTCTTTCTAAATTTTTCTCTTTCCTTTGGTCTTCAATTTCTTCTATTGTCCAAAGTAGAGTTTCTTCTTCATACCTATTTTGGTTGTCCTTGTTATCCTTTTTTGAACCATCTTCATCTTCACTGCTACTAAAACCATTGCAATAACCTGCATCATGACCGAGTTGTCCACAAACAAAATATTCTTCACCTTCTTGTGAACAATGAACTGCAAGGTGACCTATCTTCCTACATCTGGTACAGAACTTTATCAATCTGGTTAACTCTCCACTGCTTGATTCATCTCTTGAATCTATTTCCATTCTTCCTCCCAAAACAACAATATCAAATTCATCTTCTTTTTCTTTCATGACCATGTGTGTTCTTTTCTTCTTGTGTCTCATGGTTCTGCCTTTGCCTTTCTTTGCCATTTGTGTTCTTGTAAGATCTTCCTTCAAGTTGTTAAACCTTTTTCGAAGGAACCAACTCTGATACCAATTGAAGAACACAAGCTTATACTGAGAGGGGGTGAACAGTATAAGACCACTTTTTACTTTTCTTTCCCAAACAGTATTATCCAATATAATCAATGGCAATATCAATAGCAATAACCAAAGCAATGCACAAATCATCACACACAATAGAGACACCAAATTTAACGTGGTTCACCCAATGTGGGCTACTCCACGGAGAAAATATTTTACTAAAAATTTTCTCAATAAATCTCTTGGGAATCCTTTCCCTATTACAATATTTATGGACCTCTATCCAAAGGAGACACCAATCCCCTAATCAAGTTCATGGATCTCTATCCATAAGAGAACTCCTTTCTCCTCTTGCTCTAGCTGGTGATCTTCTAGAAGAACTGTTGCCCCCACTACTCTAGCTAATGGATCTCTATCCATTGAAGACACCTATCCTCACTACCCTAGCTAATGGATCTCTATCCACTAGAGACTATCATCCTCTATACTCTATCACCTCCAAAGCTCTATCTCAAATCTATACTAAACATAGTCCTTCGATCTAGCACAAATCTATCTTCAATATCTATCTCTAGTCTGGCACAAACCTATCCTCAAATCTACACCAAACTCTATCCTCGAATCTATACTAAACATAGTCCTTCGGTCTAGCACAAATCTATCCTCAATATCTATCCTCAAGCCTTAACTCAAAGCTTGACTCAATCTCAAATCAACTCTACTAGATCTACCCCAAACCTTAACTCAAGGTTTGAACAAATCAATCAATCAACTCTGCTCACAAGTCTACTCAAAGACTTATCTCAAATCTACCTTGTAAGCTTCCACAAAATCTCACACTAATATGTCCACAAGTCCTCTCTAGAACTTGTCCAAATCTGCTCAATAAGTCCTCACTAGAACTTATCCAAATATGCTCTCAATATGTATTGTAAGCTTCCACAAAAGCTCACACAAATCTGTCCACAAGTCTTCTCAAAGACTTACCTCAAATATGCTCAACAAGTCCACACTAGAACTTGTCCAATCTCATAGAAACATAAAGAGAATTGTTAGAGACTCAATATGCTCTACACACATCACAATGCTCAATCACTTTCAATCACTCTCTTAGAAACATATAGAGAATTGTTAGAGACTCAATATGCTTCACATTCACTTCAATGCTCAATTACTTTCAATCACTCTTTTAGAAACATATAGAGAATTGTTAGAGACTCAATATGCTTCACACTCACAAACTCTCAATCACTTTCAATCACTCTTTTAGAAACATATGGAGAATTGTTAGAGACTCAATATGTTTCACACTCATCAACTCTCAACATTTTTCTCAAATCAATTCAGAATATAGAATAATTTGTTTTATAGAACTTGAACAATCACTTCACACATCCACTTGACTAGGCTCAACCAACTCTACTCAACCAATCACTCAATGAAACAATCCTTGCTTACAAATGAAGAACACAAGCTTATATTGATATGGGGGGTGAACAATATAAGATCACTTTTTACTTTATTTCCAAATAAATATCAATTAATGTCCTTAATTGCAATAACCAAATATAGCAACGTGCATTAATAACTCAGATAACAGTAGTAAGAAAGAGCACAAGTCACCACACACAATTGAGAAACAATATTTAACGTGGTTCCCCCAATGTGGGGTACTCCACCAGATAATCTCCTTATAATATTTCACACATAAATAAGGATCCTTATCCAATACAATGATTTATTTGATCTGCTCAAATCTAGGAAATAAAAAATTCACACAGAACTTGTCCAAATATGAATAACAAGCTCACACAGAACTTGTCCAAAATTGAATAACAAGTTCACACAAAACTTGTCCAAATATGAATAACAAGCTCACACAAAACTTGTCCAAATCTGCTCTAGCAAGCTCACCAATAACTTACCCAAAATTTGCTCCAACAAGATCACCAAGAACTTGTTCAAATATGCTCTAGTAAGCTCACCAAGAAATTGCCCAAATCTGCTCTAACAAGCTCACCAAAAACTTTCTTATATCTGTCCACAAATCCATCCCAAAACTGTCCATAAATTTATCCACAAAGCTGTCCCAAAGCTGTCCATAAAGTTGTCCCAAAATTGTCCACAAAGTTGTCCCAAAACCGTCCACAAAGTTGTCCCAAAGCTGTCCACAAAGGCTATCCCAAAACTGTTTGCAAAGGCCTTCTCAAAGGCTCAATCAATCATGCTCAAGTAGCACTCAAATATCATCCACAAATCTATCAAGGCGAAGCTTCAAATATGAACTCAACAATGAATGGCAATTTACTCTTCAATAAATGACAACAATGATCCACAATGATCTCAACTCAACTCAACTCAAATCAACTCATAGAAGTATAAAGAGAATTGTTAGAGACTCAATATTTTCTAATCTCACTCTCAACTCAACTCAACTCAACTCAACTCAAATCAATCTCAACTCAAGTCAAGTCAACTCATAGAAGTAAAAAGAGAATTGTTAGAGACTCAATATGTTCTAATATCACTCTCAACTCAAATCAGAATTATGGAATAGTTTGTTTCATCAAACTTTACCAATCACCTCACACAATCACTTGAATAGCCTCAATGAACTCAAATCAACCAATCACCACACGGGACTATTCTTTCTCACAAAAACCCTAGTCCAAGCATGTATCAACCAACTCAAATTTTTCCAACAATGCTCAACCACAAATCTCACATAATAATGATACTCATGTTCTTTTCAAGTTATTTCACAACCAATGGGCTTCAACAACTATGCTTATAAAACAAGGTTTAAACACAAATCTCAACCAGAAAATCTTGAAGCATTCAACCAACCACTTTTGAAAAGGAAACCACAATCAATCCTTTTCACTCCAATGATATTTCAGAAATCAACCACCATAAACAATCAATAGGATAATGTGCCCATACCTTTTTTATGCCAAGAAGTTGTCCATAAAATCTGCCACACTAAATACAACTTTACTTTCCAATCTCAATAAAGGTTAGTGGAATTCAAATAATAATCACAAGATAAGCATAACTCAATTTACACCTTTTTACTCCAACTTAATAAACACATCCACCAAAGTCCTTTTTAATAAAACCCTTATCAAAAATAATAATCAATAAGGCTCTCAAAAATATTTTATAACAACTCCTTATTTCTCCTAAATATTAATTTTTAATTTCATGAATATCAAAATAAATCAACAACTCATCCACCTCTGAAATAATAATCACAGCCCTTATAAAAATAAAGTTTAATTAAAACTTTAATTATTCCTTAACCACCTTATAACTCCTATCCTAGGGCATCAACCAAATTGAATTAGAGCAAAACATAATTACCTCCTCAAGGGGATTCGAACCCCCAACTTGACCACACCATGAAAGCCTTAGCCGCCGCTAAGGTTGCCACACGAGCTAGCCGCTCGTTCAAAGGGAAAAGCCATGACATGCCTTAAGTCCTTCCTCCCTTCTACGCAAACCAAAAGCACTTCGAGCGCTTTCCTTCCAATGCCTTCGAATGCAGTCAAGGAGATTCGAACCTTGATGTAAAGTACTGCCACACACCTTAACAAAAAGCCAATTGCCAATGTGCCACTCTACCCATAATTTCTTGGGCTTTCAACCAACCTTAGATTTATTCGTTGTTTCCCTTTTCAAAATGATTTTCGCATGAGCTCTCTTCAGATGCTAACCAACGATTAACACGAGCAAGGATGAATTTCAAATGAACCTTAGGATTCCCCTTTATATAGTCTTCTCCTCATTTTCGATGACGTCGGTGCATTAATGATTTTCCCTCTTTCTTTAGATGTTAGCGCCAACTTAAATTTTAATTTTAAAATTAAAATTAAAATTTTAAATAATTAAAATTTAAACTAAATATTTAAAATTAAATATCTCCATCATTGGGGCACCTTTTTCAATGAAACGAAAGGCCATCCTCGGTTTTAAGAAAAATCTATTTCAAATTTGTCTTCCATGGTTTTAAATAAAACCTTTTATTTTTCCTGCCTTGGTTTTCACAAAAACCCTGAATTTATCCATGCTTTCCAAAATATCATTTGCCCATAAAAACTCAATGTGATCGATATGACTTCAATGATTCATGTGACATCAATGACAACATAAAATAACACAAATTGCAAACAACAAACCCTAGTCCAAGCATATGACCAATCACTCAAAATGTTTCCAATAATTCTTATCAACCAATCTTACATAACAATGATACTCATGATATTTGTAAGCCCTAGTTCAAGTTCTTTATTCAATCAATCACTTCAACAACAATGCTTATAAACCAATCTCACATATAGCTCAACAACTCAATAAGGAAACCTAATTAAATCCTTTTGACTCCAAACTTATTTTACAAAAAATAATCGATCAACTCAACTATGGAAGAATGTGCCCATACCTTTTCTTGATGAAGAATAGTCTTTAAAACCTGTCTCAAGTATAACCACTTTCCTTACCAAACACCAAGGTTATATGAAAAAAATATCATTCTAACTCTTCTTCAAAAAATTTCTTCAATACAAAAGTTAGCACTTAATTACTTTTTATAATCTCCAACTTGAAGTAAATAATATTCAACATTCTTCAATTTCAAAATATAAAATTCAACCTTCCTTATAACTCCTTAGCCTCTAAAATTCCAACTCAGAAAATTAAATCTTTCCACTTCCTTTTAACTCCCCTAATAACTTACACACCAAATAACATGCAAAATACTTTAATTAAATTACTTTAGAAAAATAAAAACATTATTTTCCTTTTAGTTTTTCGCAAGCCAAGACAACCAAATTAAATCACATACCTCAATGCACTCAAAATGGCCTTGGTGGGATTTAAACCCTCGTTGGTTCTCCCCCAAGTGCTTTTGTAGCATTAGCACCCATCGCTTGGGCTGCGTGGCTCCACAAGAGCCAAAAGGTACTTCGGTGCCTTTACCTTCTCCCCACATTTGGCGCACAAGACAAAATGCTTGTCCTTCTTCCTAAAAATCACGTGCACGAGTTTCGAACCTGCCTCAACTTCCACAACAGCGTCTTACGCAGCCCTTGGCTGCCAACCAAGCTACAAGCACTTTGTGTTGATTTTGGAGGATGCCAAACTTTGTCTCTTTCCCTTGTTCAATTTGCACATGTGAAATTTCCTTCTCTTTTCATGAGCCAACACAAGTCGCATGGATAATTTCAAATACCAATATTTTGGCATATTTATACATAGGGTTTTGCTTCCTTCAACGTCGGCACATTTCGAATTTCCAATTCAAATTTGATTTGGAAAGTTAAAATTAAATATTAAATATATATTTAACTAAAATTTAGCACCCAACATTAATAAATTAAAGTTTTAATAAATAATTAAAATACTTTAATTTAAATTAGATTTGTAGTAAAGTTAATTTTAAATATTTAAATTAACCTTAGCACTTATCAATTTTTAAATTAAAATTTTAATCAGGGATTAAAATATTTTAATTTAAATTAACATGTGGGTCTTTTCAACTTTGTCCTTGATCTCCTTTAACTTGATCTTGGAGCCAAAAATAATAATAAAATATTATTATTTAATTTGACTTCTCCTTCTTAGATCTTCATTTTCTGAGCTCTCCTAATGTTCTCAAAAATGACGAACATTGCTCAACAATACTTTTGACATCAATGATAATAAAATTCCTCAAAATGTCCAACAACATAACTAGAAGTAGATCATCGAGTATCAACACAGCCTACCCAATTGAAATCTATATACCCAACCAACAATAAAGCCTCCCTAGAAAAGTAGACCATTGAGTATCAAGATGGCTTACCAATGTTTGTCATGTGGATCATGTAAAAACTGAGAGACCAAACCAACTACAAATGATATGTTAGGATGAGTTTGAGTTAAGTAAATCAAACTCCAAACTAATTATCTGTAAATGGTGGTATCAACTTTGGGAGTAGAACATGTGCAAATCAAAATAACACCTAACTAAAAAGGAGTAGGAGATGGCTTGGAGTTAGCCATTCTAAAATTTTGAATTAAATAAAATGTGTACTAATGACAAATAGAGATCCTTGAGTCTAATTGTGAAATCTAAAACCCAAGGAAAAAGTGTAGAAGTCCAAGATTTGTCATCTCAAAATGCTCTAAAAGAGAGCACTACACAACCTAGATGCATGAAGTAGAATTGTTTGTGATCAATAAATCATCAACATATAAGACAATGATGATGATTTCATCTCCATCCCTCAAAGTGTAAACTGTAGGATCATAATGACATCTCAAAAATCTAGAAGATAGAATAAAATAATCCATACTCTCATACCAAGCCCTAGGGACCTATTTGAGGCCATAAAGTGATCTCCATAATCTGCACACCAATGAATAATCCTAGATAAATCCTAGAGGTTGCTCCATATAAATATCTTCTTGCAAATATCCATGCAAGAAGGCACTCTTCACATCCATCTAGAAAATTGACCAATATTTTGATGCAACAATAGAGAGTACAACACAAATAGAATCCAACTTGGCAACAGGGAAAAATATCTCAAAGTAATCAACCCCCTCAACCTATAAAAAATCCTTCACCACAAGTTAAGCCTTCTACCTATGAATGGACCCATCTGCTACATATTTGGTGTGATACACCCATTTGTATCTCACCATTTTTCTTCCTTTTGGATGAGGAACCAAATCCCAAGTATGATTCTTCATTAAGGAATAATACTCATCACCCATGGCATCATCTTACTCCTGAATACCATGGGCCTCATCAAACCTCTGTGGATCAATAGAAACTACCTGATAAAGAAGACCCATGTTGAAATTAAAAGTATGTCTTGAAAGTGGGAGACCTTCAATGAAATGTTTTTCCTCTTAAAATATAGTCCAAGACCATCTAGGCATGGGGGCAGCATGTGCAAGAACCTCTACAACTATCTCAACAATGTCCTCATCCTCACTGTGATCATCATCAAAACAACCATATTCAAAGTGAAAATTATATGAGGATGGAGGAGAGAAAGAGTGGGTTCAGAGTTTGAAAAATAACTTTATGTTTATCTAGATCCAATAATATATAAGCCCTCATATCCTCACAATAGCCAAAAAAAAATGAGTGGCTTTCTCTTTCTATCCAAAGCTATCATTTTCTTCTTCGAAACATGAGCCCATGCTTGACTCCCAAAAACTTAAAAATGAGAAACATCAAGCTTGGTCCCTATCCAAGCCTCCTTTGGAGTCATCTACTCAAGAGCTCAATGAGGTGTGCGATTTTAAATGTAATTCACACAATTGACTACCTCAGACCAAAAATTGAGAGGTAAATCCCATGAGTGCATCATACAATTTTCTATTTCCTTGAGTGTTCTATTTTTCCTCTTAGCTACACCATTCTATTGTGGTGTATGTGGGACAAAATGTTGATGTAGAATCCCATGAAGGGCCAAAAAATCTAAAAAATCCCTGCTGAAATACTCGCCTCCATTATCTGTGTGAAGCTTCTTGATGCAACTCAAAGATTGATTTTCAAAAAAAAGTCTTAAAGACATTGAAATTGGAAAAAAAATCACTCTTAAAATTGAGAAAATATACCCGAGTTCTCCTTGAGAAATCATCAATTAATATGAGTGCATACTTAGCTCCCAAAAATAAATGGAAAAAACCACCAAGTCACTATGCACCAACTCAAGATGGAAAGAAGCTCTCTTGGACTTACCTTTGGGAAAAGGATCTTGATGTTTTTTGCCAAATACATAACTTGGACAAACTATATCAATACAAGATACCTTAGGTAATCCAATGACCATATCATGAGTTCTTAAATACTTTAAATATCTATAATTGAAATGGCCAAATCTCTCATGCCAAATCTTGCTTTCTAAATCTACATGAGCCACAAAACAAGTACCTCAAAGTGAAGAATCAAAATCCTCAAAGTGATAAAGACATGATCCATGGTCAACAACTCCTTATGCAACAATATATTGTGGGTCACTCAAATCTCTAATCTCAACTCCTTGAGGTGTAAACAACATAGATTTACCCTCCCAAATAAAAAAATTGGTACATGAAGAGCAAATTTGTGGAAATTTTTAGAACATAAAGAACATTCTTAATGCATCCACCATAAACGTGTATGTCATATTTTACCTTAATTAAAATGGAAGAAGAATCTTTGACCTCAATGCAATATGTAGAAGTAAAACACAAGGTGGAAAATGACTCCCTGGATGAGGTCATGCAATGAGTCACTCTAGATGATCTCCTAAAATCATTCAAATCCTTGCCATAGATGATCTCCTAGCCCTAGATGATCTCCTAAAAGCATTCAAATCCTTGCCCTTATCTTTTGAAGGAGTGAAGGAAAAATTTTTATTCCTAAAGGCTTCCTCTAAGTCTTATAGATTTTTCGACACTTGTCATTGGAATGACCATTGACTCCACAATATGAACAAGTAACATTTGACCTATTTTTGCTTTTGGACTACTTAGGTTTATGATTGGACTCTTTGGAGGATGACTCTTTTTATGTGAATCTTTGGTATTTTTATGAAATTAAGAAGAAGGTAAAGGAATAGGTTGGGACTTAGACTTGGACTTTCCCTTGATTTTGGAAGTGGAAGTGGAGGATGCAACAAATGCCTTATGTGAGGAGGTGTAATGCTTAGAGTTAACAACTTTGGATTCTTCCCTTAAAATATTGGCACAAAACTTCTCAAAAGTAGGCATTTTTTTATTAGAACCCATGGAATCCATATTGGCAAAAAATGCAAAGGCAAACATATGGAATGGACCCCTAAGTTTTAACAAGATCATGAAAATGCATTCTTCATCCATTTTAGTTTTTGCACTACCCTTTAAAAGTGTGAGCAATGATTGAAACTTGGTCAAAAAAGTCACCCATAGATGGAAAATCATCTAGATTGAGAGCACTATGTTTAGCATAAATATGTAAAACTCTCAAAGTGTCCACTTTCCCAAATAGCTTCTCAAGCTTCTCCCAAATTTGAAAAGGAATGTCACAATAATTAAGATGAAACAATATATTGTCACTCACATGCATCCCAATTAATACCTTATATTCATCCATTTGCAAACACAAACAAACTTATGATATTCTTTTTTAACTTTAGGTAGCTCTTCTTGCATTAATCTTGATAACCCTTTATATTGAATAAGTTTCATCATGCATGATTAACATTAAAAATTAAGTGTTTTCATGGGATATGAGAGGTAGAGATAGAAACAGTGTGCGAGGTCATGGGAGATTGAATGCAAGGAGATTTTGGGATGAATAACCTCATGGTATCACCATTCTCAATCTAAAATTTTATGGGAGAAATTTCAATATGAGATAATTGATGCTATAAGGCTTTAGGCAGATTTGTTAGCTCAAGTTGGGCTAGCTTTGACTGGTATAGGTGCCAATATTAACCCATATCTTTCTTATGGAGGTGGTTTTTAGTCTACTTTGCCAACTATTGGCCTAGCTACAAACTTGGTGCCCATGAGCTCTGCTCTTGCAAATAAATGTGGTTCATCTTATATGGACTATATTTTAGACTAATTTTTCTCATGTAGAAGTTTCCCAATCAGCCAATCTTTGAGAGCCTTTCTCTCACCAAGACAAGTACTTTGTCTTGTTTAGACTATATCATAGAGTCTAGTCTTTCTTGTGTTGAAGATCCTAATAGGTAGGTATCCCCTCTAAACTAGCATGGGATGATATTATCTCCTTTATTGCAGGGCCAATCACTAATGAGATCTTGGTCACATGTGAGGATAATATTTTGGATGGTGGTCAACTAAAGGAAGTCAACCATCAGAGGCTAAGTTGGAGCCTAAAGGGGATGAATTTTCTAACTTTTCTCTCTCTATAAAATTTGAATATAGAGGCTCTATTTTGAATGTGAGGGTCATGCATTGTGTGGACTAGATATCGATTCTTGATGATGGTCTTTGTGTGGGCCAGGCTTCAATTGCAAAGGTGGAGCATCTATCTGATTACATACCTATTAGACAAGCTGGAGAGGTCAAAGCCTCTACTTTCCCCCTAGTGGACTCTCCTAAAGTTTTGAATTCCTACCCTCTTATAGAGAAATAATATGTTATAGTTATTACTCAAAAATATAAGTGAGCTCTTCTTCCTGAATGCATGTTTGAGCTTGACCCTATGCATAGATCTTTATAAATGCCTACAAATATTTTAAAATTGACCATGGTAGAGGGGGAGACCTCCCTTGTTGGGAAATTCTTGGGGAATGCCAAACTAGAATTGGACTCAATTAGGAGATGGATGATGTTGAAGTGGTCTCCTAAAGGTTAAATGGACTTAGTTGCTCTTCTGAAAGGTTTTTTTCTCATCAGACTTTCTCTATTGGACAATTTTCAACACATTCTAGGTGGAGGTCCCTAGTTTTTTAGGTAGAGGAGTCTCTTATTTTGCAAATTGGGAATGGACTTTTATATATATACTTATAATATCAACACTACTCCTATATGAGTAAGACTTCTAGGTCTCCCTCTACACTTTTGGCATGAAGCTATTTTGAAAGGGATAACAAAAATATTGTGTGATTTAGTTTCAATCAACCCATCGACTAGAGGTAGATATCATATGGTTGTTGCTTGTATGTGTGTAGTAATTAATTTAGATGTAGAGCTCCCTAGTAATATTGAATTACTTTTAGATGTTGGGTCTAGGATCCAACCCCCTATTTATGAGAATAGATTGCTATTCTATTCTCACTACAATAATTATGGTCATGAGCTATCTCGATGTCCTACGCATAAGACTACTCCAGTCACTTCTCAAAAGAAAATCTTCTATGATGAAGAATTAAAAAATAACTAGTTCTAGTATGATATTTGTTGATCATCCCCTTGCCCTTGATGGTAATATTTCAAATATTTCACCTTTGATAATCTCTAAGGAACTTATGCCTAGTAAGGATACAAATTCCCTTCTAGGAAATTCTTTTGAATGTTTGGAAATAAAAGAAGAAGTATCTCTAGAAGATGTTAGGAGTAAAACTGAAGGAGATTTATTTTATTGATAAATGGTTACAATATATAAGCATAAGCCTATATGATGAACATGACACTTGTCAATGAAACTGACAAGTTTCAAATTGGCATAGTGCACATTACATTAACTCTAACATTCCCCCTTAATGTGCACTATCCTAACTAAAGAAAAAAAACAAGTCAACATTAGGTAACATTCCCCCTTAATGTTGACTTCTCTAACAAAAATCTACATCCTCCTTTATTGCTGATTTGGTCTTAGGCTCTTGCTCTTTGTGCTTGGCTCTCCAACTGTGAATAATGTTAGATTCACTGTGTATACATCTTGGTCTGTTGCCTCAAGGTCAGCCACTTCCATGGGTCTGTTGCCACTGGGTCAGCCGTCTAAGTGCCTCGAGGTCATCATGGGTGCCTCAGGGTCAGCCACTTCTGGGTCTGTTGCCTCTACAGGTCATCCTCAGAGGATGTTGCCTCTCATAGGTCACTGACTAGATTCACCATAAATATCAAATCTCTCTTTATGGTGAACTCAATCTAGAAGGTGTCGGTCTCTGCCAAAAAAAAAAAAATAAAAAAAATGGGGGAGGAAGGATTTCCATGATGGAAATCCTCCCTCAAGCTCACAAGCTCAGGAGACCGCTTGGAGCTCTGATACCAAATGTTGGGAGGAGAAACTAAAGGGATGTTTTATTGATAAAAATGTGTTACATATATAGGCAGAAGGCCTATATTATAAACTGACAAGTGTCAGTATAAACTGACAAGTGTCAAAATAGAGGCATAGTGCAATTTAACTCTAACAATGTCAGGAGTAATCAAACTGAAGGGATTGTATTATTCATAAAATGGTTACAATATATAGGCATAAGCCTATATTCAACACATGACACTTGTCAAGAGAAACTGACAAGTGTCAAGGTGAAGGCATAGTGCACTTTAACTCTAACATTTCCCCTTAAAGTGCACTATCCTAACTAAAGAAGAAACAAAACAAGTCGACATTCGGTAACATTCCCCATTAATGTTGACTTCTCTAAAACAACCTATCATCCTTGCTTATTGCTGATTTGGTTTAGGCTCGTGCTCTATGCTCTTGGCTCTCCAATTGTGAATAATGCTAGATTCACTGTGTATACATCTTGGTCTATTGCCTTAGGGTCAGCCACTTCCATAGGTCTTTTGCCACTGGGTCAGCCGTCTAAGTGCCTCAGGGTCATCATGGGTGCCTCAGGGTCAGCCACTTCTGGGTTTGTTGCCTCTGTAGGTCATCCTCAGAGGATGTTGCCTCTCGTAGGTCACTAACTAGATTCACCATGAGTATGAAATCCCTCCTCATGGTGAACTCAATCTAGAAGGTGTCGGTCTCTACCAAAAATGCACCTAATACAAAGGAAAAATGAGCCATATAAGAGTGTCGATCTCTATCGAAAATGCACTCAATACAATAAAATGAGCCATAGATCAAAATAGGAGGAGAGAAGAAGAAAAGAAGAGAATCTTCTGAAGTGTCTTCGTCTGTAGTCTTCAAAAGTAGATCCGAAAAAGACCTCGGATAGAGTCTAGGGTGTCTTTGTTTGTAGTCCCTAGTATAAGTGTCCTTATGGTGACCATGTCATCCCATCAAAATGCATGGGTAACCAGCCATTGCATTCGCCAAGTGTATAGAAAAGATCACTAGTTACAAGGATCACATATGAAAGTACCTTGGGAGTTTTGGGTACAACCGAAAGTGCACTCCAAGGTAGTGAAATTTTGAGGCTAAAAGACTCAATTGAAACAACCTCAAAATTACAATATGACACCACCATTGTGTCCGTCGTAGAAAACCGTTTCCAACGACTATAAATACCCCTATATTCCATTATCAAAGGGACCTTCATCATAATGAAAAACAACATGCCTCTCCAAGACAACAACTAAAACCTCGCACTGTGATGGCATCGCTCTCTGGCAGAATAAAAAACATCATCAATTTTTCCCTCGTAGGGGAATTAGATGACAAAGTTTGAGTGCCCATCCACTATCCATGTAGTAAAAAATGGGGTTTTACAAAAAAATTGTGTCCATAAAATAAAGTGGCTCTCAAAAAACTAAAGATAGCCTTACCACATCTTTAAATAAATTATTGCCCACATGATTTTTAGATAAAATAAAAAAAATTTAGCACCCCTTCACTAAACATGTCGTCGACCTTCAAGCATAACATTAGAAAAAAAATCAGAATTTTCTGCATGCTTGTCCTCTCTTCATTATCTCGGGATCACCAAAAATCACCTCTAAATCAATGAAGACCACTTGATCTTTTGTTGAACATAACTCCACAACGGTATTCTGCATGGAATCATCTAGAGAATCTCCACTAATTCTTCGAGAAAATGGCGGAAAGCTCACTATTGTAGCACTGGCATTGTCGCAACTGTCCGTTTAGTCTGAGAAGAACACAACACCACTCCTCGCCAAATTTAACCATCGATGTAAGGACTAGTTTCTCCAGCAACTCCGTCATCTCCCTCTCCTGCCTGCTTATCCGGCTGTTGTCATTGTGCATCACCTCCACTATGGCTTTGATGGGCCATCCTTCTAACACCGATGTTATCCTGACATAGGCGACATTCGTGTTCACAGTCAAAAACCACCTGCAAAGCGAAATCCCCATGGATTCAATTTTTGGAGCGGCAATTTTATGGCAATCAGCAATGTGAAATCTACAGCGGTGTGCTACGTTGTCCCGTCCAACGAAATTACCCCTACGACAAGCATGCCAGACTGGATCAAGGGCTGATGGAGCCCCAAGGAGGATGCGCCTTTGCTTTGGCCAAATTTTGAATCCCTTCTCACCCTAGTTCTGGCTAGCTACGACACAAGTTGAACAGAACCCCCGTTAGCAAATCCCGTTGCTCTGGAACCATCCATTTACCCTCTCCTGTTGAAAATGTCCATCCTGTCAATTGAAATTGAGAATGCCATGAATACCCTCTCTCTTGATGAAATTTTGTGGACTAAAAGGCCTGTGAATTCTTCTGAAACTGTTCATGAGAATTTTGTAGAGAAATTCAATTTCCTATTCCAAACTCCTCCCTTAAGAAGCAAATATCTGTGATCACTTGCGCAATGTCCTCGTAACATGAAAGCTTTTCTTTTCCTTTTAATTTGAATTGCAGAGCAATGTCTTCAATCATCATTTCTTTCAAATAAATCTGTAACAGGCAAAAGGGGGGAAATCATTTCTTTCAAACAAATCTGTAACAGGCAAAGGGGGGAAATCAACACTATCTTGTCTGGAATAAAAGCCATGTGCTGGAGAACACAACACTGTAAGAATTACAATTATAATAACAAAAATACCTTGCTTTCCTCTGCTAATTATATAAACCACAGACTTCAAATCCCATTGTCGTCGGACAACAAAACTGGCTCAAAACCGCCAATCTCTAAACGCAAAAGAAAAAAATTGGCTCAGCAGAATACGCGTAGATTAAATTTTGTAGAAATATCCGTCTCATCAAATTAAACTAGAACTTCAAACTATTGCACTCTCATGCATCTGCAAGCTATGATTTGGTGAATCTATCCATTTTGTGCATAGATTCTAACATAGTTAGAGGTGTTTGAATCAGTACTCCACATCTGCATGTCTCCAGAGATCAGGGAAGCAAATGGTAGCATTATAATCCCTGCTGATGAATAAATAGCATGAAACTCAGACGGCGATAAAAACATGGCCATAAGCTTTAGCACTTGGCTCCAGAAGCCTGGCCGCAGATGGGTTCCACTTCCATGGCGAGTTTTAATATTACCGTAGCAGTTGTTGTGGGCACAAATTCAACGTGTATCCAGCTTCAAAGACGGACTCAACGACGCAGGGTCCTTCCCGCTGTTCCGACGTGCCCTTCAGAGGCTAAAATGTGGATAATTAACTTGTGCACCATCGAACATCAACTGCTTCAAACCCTTGCTATTTTTTGCACAACAACATATTCCCCTGCAATCCCAGCATCAGTAGAGTATATCTCTTCCCATAATTTTTCCAGAACCATCTTATAGAAAGGACAGTCCATGAGCTGGGTCTTGGGATCCCTGGTGACGGGAGAAAATGCATCCTAGGCATACACGCTCATGCTCGGGCTCGCATAATGAACTTTCGCAAACAACTCGTCCATAAATTTCCCAAATTTTAAAATTCTTACCATCTGGTTTCTGATCCATCAAATGATGGAGAGCATACTCCCTCGGTAAAAAAAAATTAAAAAAATGGGGGAGGGAGGATTTCCATGAGGGAAATCCCCCCTCAAGCTCACAAGCTCAGGAGACCGCCTGGAGCTCTGATACCAAATGTTGGGAGTGAAATTGAAGGGATTATATTATTCATAAAATGGTTACAATATATAGGCATAAGCCTATATGATGAACATGACACTTGTCAATGAAACTAACAAGTGTCAAGGTGAAGGCATAGTGCACTTTAACTCTAACATAAGAATCAATGCATGTGGGTACTACAATGGTCTTTATCCCCTTTGAGGACCTTTTGGTCTCTCATGGGGAGAAAATTTCAAAAAATGGTGCTTCTCTTTGACTGATTACGAGAGGAAAAATTAGTTAGAGGAAACCTCCTCTCATCAGAACCATATCCAATCCTAAAAAGAAGATTTTTCAACCATATCCTTCCAAGATCTCTAACCAAAATACTAGGAGAGAAATACATTGAAGAATCCTTTGGCGTGACTCTATGTTTTATGCTCTAGATGGTAGGAATTTGGTCGAGTTTTTTAGTTTTAATTTCAAATTTGAATTGTGTTGACTCAAAGCTCTTATTTTGAAAGTTTATCTCTTTATTTCTTCCTTTAATTTTCTTCCATTCAAATTTTAAATCACGTCGGCTCAATGTTTTTGATTTGAAAGCTTGTACATTTATTGTTTCTTTTATTGCTCTGGTTGATCTCCGTTAAGCTTCATTCATTTGTGGTTTGATTAGTGGTGGTCCTTTTGCTTTGTATCCTTACTTTTTTGTAAAAGGTTTATGATCCCTTTCAAAATCCATTTTCAATTTAATCAAAAAAATAAGTGTCACCATGCATGGCTTCCATATGTGATAATTATGTGAGGTAAGTGGCTCAAAATCCTCTAAACCCATTTTTCAATCACAAGAAATAAAATACAATATCCATAAATATGGTGTTTAAATCAACACTAAGACATCCCACCCAAAATATTTTTAATCAGTGCTTCCAAAAACAAGAGCCTCTTAAAAAATTAAATGCGTTTATAATTTAGACATTACAAAGAGTATATGATCAGATCTAATTTTTGCAATCACTAAAATTTTGCACATCTGAAAAGAAAAAAAATTAACTTCACAAAATAAATATTTTACAAAGTTGTTTTCAAATACATAGAACTGCCAGAAAAATACATTTTTTAAACATATTTTTAGCAAAATTTGTTAGTAAATTAAATGCAGAGATGAGTGTAAAATTTTGAAAGAACTCATGAGTGAAGAAGATATGTTTCAAATCTCAGAAAACCAGATCTACAACAAGCATATTTAGATATTGTAGAAAACCAAATATTTTGTGATGTGTGCAAGAAAAAACTTTCATACAAAAAAAAAATGTATATGACAATGGTCATTGGTAGTCATAAGTGATCAGTGGTGGTTCTGGATCAATGATGGTTAGGTGAATAGTGTTGTTAACAGTTTTGCAACTATTAAAACAACCTCAAAAAAACTCCAAAAAATTCCAAAAAATAGAACCTTTTTGATCAATCCATGTTGTTAGAGGGGTCAACCAAGATGCAATGTAGCGCTAAAAAATATATAAGCTCTTCACTAAAAAATAGAAGAAAAAAATTCAAATTTCACCTTTCAGGGCCTAGAAACCTCCAATCTCCAACTACAATAATCTTCAACATTATCCGACTGAATAACATGTGCTTATACTGAGAGGGGGGTGAATAATATAAGATAAAACTTTTTTCTTTTAAAACCATATGATAACATCAGCAATATTAAAGTAGTAAATATTACATAAAGCATCACACACATGAGAGACATGATTTAACGTGGTTCACCCAATGTGGGCTACGTCCACGAAGAAAATCTTTCACTTAAATTTTCTCAACAAATATCTTGGGAATCCTTCCCTATTACAATGTTTATGGACCTTTGTCCAAAGGAGATACCAACCCCCTAATCAATTTCATAGATATCTATCCACATAAGAACTCTTTCTCCTCTGCTTTGGTTGATGATCTTTCTAGAATACTATTGTCTCTACTGCACTAGCTTTTGGATCTCTCTCCACTGAAGACCTCTGTCCTCACTCAGAACACCTTTGTCCTCACTGCCCTAGCTAATGGATCTCTATCCAATGGAGACTACTATCATCTCTATCACCTCAAAATCTTGCTCTTACTCTTCTTTGTCTCTATCTCAGATCTGTAATGAACACTATCCTTTGCCCTGCATAAATTTGCTCACTCTATGTCTCAAAATCTGCACTAAACACTATCCTTCGGTCTAGCACAAATCTACTAAATATTTGTCTCAAATATGCACTAAACACTATCCTTCGGTCTAGCACAAATCTGCTCAATATCTATCTCAAATCTGCACTAAACATTGTCCTTCGATCTAGCACAAATTTTCTCAATCTCTATCTTAAATATGCTCAACAAGTTCTCACTAGAACTTGTCCAATCTTCTCAACAAGTCTTCACCAAGACTTACCTCAAATATTCTTGTAAGCTTCCACAAAAGCTCACACAAATTTGTCCTTAAGCTTTCACAAAATATTATTATCCTTAAGTCCCCTCTAGGACTTACTCAAATTTGTCCACAAGCTTCCACAAAATCTTGTTCAAATCAATTGCAAAACTTGCATACACAACTCAACTTAATCCTTTCAAAAAACCTCTTCAATCACACAAACAAGTTTCACTCATAATCTTGTTTAACCATATAAACATATAGAGAATGGTAAGAGACTCAATATGTTTCACACTCACAAATCACTCTAACACTTCCAAACTCACTTTCAAATCAATTCAGAAATAAGAATAATTTGTTTCACAAATCTTGAACTATCACTCCAATGCTCTCAATCAATAATGATCAATCAACTTTACTCAACCATCCATTCAATGAAATACAACTTGCATACAAACCCTAACCAAGTGTTTCACTATACTTCCAATAATTCACACTACAAACATTATCTCAAGATAATTCCAATTTTCACATAACAATTATACTCATGTTCTTTCACAAACCCTAATCATGCACATGAACACTCACTCAAATATTTCCAACAATGCTTATCAAATAATCCTTTTCACTCCAACCTTGCATTTCAAAACATTCAATCCAACAATATTTCACTCATAGGAATATGTGCCCATACCTTTTGTTTTGATGGAGATATGTCTTCAAAACTTGTCTTAACCGCAATCAAATATTCTTTGCCAATTTTAAGGTTAGGTAACAACAATATTTCTCAAACTATTTATTGCAAATATTTTCCCAATACTTATTTTTCCATACAAAAATAACAAGTCTTAAATACACCTTATAATCTCCACACTTTTAAAATATAAGACAACAATTTTATTAAAAGAAAACAAACACAAAAATCTTCTTTAGACACCTTATTTCTCCTCTCAAAATAATTAACACATCATAGCTTTATCTCAAAATAAAATATAATATCCTTTGCAAACCTTATAAATCCTATCTCATAGAATAAATTATAACCACCAATATTAATATAAAATATTTTAATTTTCTTACACCTTATATCTCCCTTAACAAAACTCACAAGCTATCCTTTCAAATTTCATGCAACCCTTTAAAGTAAATTTTCGGATATCAAAAACCTTTAAAAAATCAAATCATAAATTGCATACCTTTTATTTTCACTTTGCCCAAAAATATTTCCAGCCAAATTTGAATTCACAACCTTGCTTCCTTAACACCCTAGCCCAATTCTAGGCAACCGTTTGGGCTATGCACCCATACAAAAAATCAAGAGTGCACGATTTACATTTTATACCTTAGCTCCTTTGCCCTTTAGCATGAAAACAAAAAATGTTTTCCTTGCAAAGCATAATGGTGTGAATCGAACCCATGTCCTTGCCCTCACAACGCTCTTGCTTGGCCTCAACTACCACCTACGCTAACACCGCCGGTGGAACCTCTTCCCACAACGTTTGCACTTAACCCTTGTCTTTTCCTCAAAATTAAATGTGAATTTTTTCTTCTATCATTACAAGGCAGTGCACAAAAATCATTTTGCATAGCATTCGAATATCATGTGTCACGGAAGAAAATAATGAAGATTATTTCCCCTTTAAATATGTTTGCCTTTTTTTCTATACATGTCGGCCCAACATTCTAGTTTAAAATTCAAATTTAGATTTAAATATTAAATTTAAAAACCTTTGCCACCCATTATTTATTTAAATTAAAATTTTAACCTTGGGTTATATTATTTTAGTTTAAATAAATTAAATTAAATCCTTTGCAAGTTGCTTCATGGGTCTTTTCAAGAATAAATTATTTTAATAATCCCTTGGAGCCGGTTTACTTCACCTCATCAATTTGTCCAATAATATTAAATAATATAATATTATTATTTAATTTTAACTTGCTTCTCCTTCATTGGGTATTCAACCTTTTAGGCCTTTTTAGGCTTTTAATATAAAAATAAATATTATATCCTATTCCTTTTAAAATCCTTCTTGCTTTTGGAAAACCACTTGATGACATTAATGATGATGAATCTGAAACAATACTCTCTTGACATCAATGACAACAAAACTACTCAAAATTTCCAACAATCTCCCCCTTTGTCATTGATGGCAACCCATTTTTTTACCTTTCCTTTTTTTTTTTTTTTAATTTGCTCCTCCTGATAAATTGCTCCCCATGACTGAATTCTCTCCCCCTTTGTCATCAATGGCAAAGGGCCACCTATGGCACTTGGGGCTAAATATGAGACTCTTAGCTTAGCCCCTCCCCCACATCCTCTCTTGAGGTGGTTAATTTTGGGATGATAGTAAAACTACTTCTAATTTTCTTTGAAAATAATCAAAAGTCTCTCTCGAAAGTGGTTTAGTGAAGATATCCACAATTTGCTCCTTTGTAGTAACATATTCCAACCTGAGCTACTTATCTGTCATCTGCTCTATCAAAAAATGATATTTTATCAAAATGTGCTTGGTCCTAGAATGCATCACTAGATTATTTAAGATACTTATAGAACTTGTATTATCACATAGTATGGGAATAGGGTGATCATGCTTTATTTTGAAGTCCTCTAAAGTTTACTTCATCCATAATATCTATGTACAATAAGCAATTGTTGCTATATACTCTGCCTCTACTATGGATAAGGATATTGATGCTGGTTTTTTGCTAAACCAAGAGACTAAATAGTCTCCAATAAAGAATGCTCCTCCACTTGTGCTTTTTCTATCATCAATGTTGCCAGTCCAATATGCATCTGTATAAGCTGTAAGAGTGAAACTGTCACTTTTGGGATACCAGAGCCCAAAATCCATAGTTCCTTTTAGATACCTGAGAATTCTCTTTACGGCTACTACATGTATCTCCTTGTGTGTTGCTTGAAACCTTACCACTAATCCCACTGTTTGCATGATATATGGTCTTGTAGATGTGACATACAATAAGCTGCAAATCATATATTTGTATAATTTCTGATTTGCCTCCAGAGATTCATCATTTTTACTTAACTTGCATCATGTAACCATGGGGGTACTCACTAGTTTACAATATTCTAGCTTGAATTTATTTAGCATATCTTTTATATACTTGGTTTGTGAAAGAAATACTCCTTTCTTTGATTGTGAAATCTGAAGTCCAAGAAAGAAGGACAGCTCACAAATCATTGACATCTCAAATAAATTTTGCATGCTCTTTGTAAACTTATGACACGTTTTATCATTGTTCCCTCCAAAAATAATATCATCCACATAAACAACAACAATTAGTAAGTCATTTCCTTCATTTTTTATGTATAATTTATTGTCCACTATTCCTTTCCTAAAACATTGTTTCTATAGGTACTTATCCAATCTTGAGTAGCAAGCTCTAGTAGCTTTATTTAGTCCATAAAGTGCTTTCTTCAATCTGCATACATAGTCTGGTTTATCATTCAAGTTGAATCCTTCTGGATGCTCAATGTAAACCTCTTCTTCTAAAAAACCATTTAGAAAGGTTGATTTAACATCCATCTGATATACTTTGAATTTTTTGAAACTTGAGAAGGCTAAGAAAATTCTGATATCTTCAAGTTGTGCAACTGGATCAAATGTCTCATCAAAGTCAATTCCCTCTACCTGTGCATAACCTTTGCATACTAATATTGCTTTATTTTTGACTACCTAACCATCTTCATTTAACTTGTTTCTGAATATCCATTTAGTGCCAATCACATTCTTGTCCTTTGGTTGTGGGACAAGTTTCCAAGTTTTACTTTTCTCTATCTAATCTAGTTCCTCATTCATTGCCTTAATCCAAAAGTCATCTTCACTTGCCTCATTGAAATATTTTGGCTCAACTTTAGATAACAAGAAGAAATTTGCTTGTTGATTTGATTCTATTATCCTTCTCCTTGTCTGTCTCTCATATGGATTCCCAATTATTTGATCTCTTGGATGATTATTTTGTACATACCTGGATGGATTCTTAGAAAACAGTCTTTGTGTTTCATCTTATTCCTTTGATTCTTCACATAACTCTTTTTGACAACTTTCATCTTCTTGATGCATAATTTCTTGAACTTGTTCTCTTGATCCTATCTTCTCATCATATTACATTTATAATTTCTATAATAGTACATGTCCTTTTGTTATAGCATCTGTAGGTTTTTATCTTAGTGAAATAGCCAAGAAAAATACCCTCATCACATCTTGGGTCAAACTTACCCAAATTTTTCTCTTCCCGTCTTATGTAACATTTTCTTCCAAATTTTTTGAAATAATTTACAGTGGCTGGTCTTCCTTTCCAGATCTCATATGGAGTTTTTTGATGATTTAATCTTACTTGAGCTCTATTGATGATATATGTTGTTGTATGTACTGGCTCTTTCCAAAAACCATCTAAAATATTAGACTCATTTAACATGGCTCTAGCCATATTCTCAACTGTGATGTTTTTCCTTTCAACTACCCCATTTTGTTGAGGAGTTCTTACTGCTGAATATTTTCTTTTGATCCCATGTTGTTCACAAAATTCTATGAATTCATTTAAGGTAAATTATCCTCCTCTGTCTGATATTAAACTCTTAATCCTTTTACCTATTTCATTTTCCACTAACTCTTTAAGATTTAAAATTCTCAAGAGCTTCTAACTTCTATTTTAGGAAGGCTACCCAAATCATTTTGAAATAATCATCTATGAACAATATAAAGTAACTTTAACCTTGTAAACTCTTTGTCCTTGTAGGACCACATAGGTCAGTGTGCACTAGCTTCAATGACTCAGATGACATAAATCCTTTTGACTTGAAACTTGTTCTAGTTTGCTTCCCATGTTGACATTGTGAGCAAATTGTGTTTTATGGCATTTTTAGCTTTGGTAAATATCTGACAGTCTACTTGTTGCTTATGTTTACTATATTGACAAAGTTCAAATGACCCATTCTTCTATGCCACAACCAACTCTCATATTCTTGTGATAGAAAATACTTTTCTCCTTTAATATCACTTAGCATGTAGAGGTTGTTTGTAGTTCTATTTGCATTTGCAATAAGTTTTCCAGTTTTAGACTTCCTAATATCACACCTACTTGGATGAAAATTAACCATGTGCCCTTGATCACAAAGTTGGATCACAATTACTAAATTGTGCCTCAACCCCTTGACATATAATACATTATCTATATTTGTTTTTCCATTATCTAAACTCAGAATTCCTTTTCCACAATTTTTTGTTGATCCATTATCACCAAATCTTACTGATCCTCCATCAGTTTCTTTGAGTACAAGAAATTTAATTTTGTCTCCTATCATGTGACTAGAACATCCACTATCAAGAAACCATTATTTTCCCTTATCCTGAACATGAAGAGTTGTTTGTACTAACATTGATCTAGATTTCTCATGCCCTTTTCTCTCTTTCCTAATTCTAGATGTATTATTTTTACTTGACTCAGGAAATACCATTTTGCACCATCTAGCCTTGTGACAAAAATTATTGCACTTATAACATATGACATCATTATTCATAAGAGGTGCAAAGGAATTGAAATATCTATCAACATCATTTTTAATATAATCAGTGCAATGTACATCTCTATGACCATATTTGTTACATGAAAAGCAATAGCCATGGAAGAGATTATGTAACCTATTTGAATACCTTGGAAAATATGGTCGAGTGCTTCTCCTTTTTTTGTGATTAACTCTTTTCCATGGTTCTTCCTTGCCTTCTTCTTTCCTGGTGTCTTTTCCTTTTAGAGTATGAGTCACTAGCTTATCTTTGTTTGATGTCTCTACCTCATGAAGGTTTGACTCCTCTTTCTATTTCCCTAACTTTATATCTTGTTGTAACTTGGTCTTTTCAACTTCATTCCTTACAGAAACAATTTATGCTTCTAATATTTCACACTTTGTTTCCCTTTCTCCTAATAAATCTATCATATCTTGTTCAATTTTCTTTTCTTTCTCTACCTTTATCTTGAGTTCTGTGAGACTTTGTAGAAGTTCTATCTTTGCTTCTTGTTGATAAAATATCTGCCTAATCAATAAACATTGCGTTTATGCACCCTAGACATGGCCAACATTGAAAGGCCGAAGGAAAGAGATGTCCTCCGTGCCAATCTCTAGAGAGGGCTGGTTCCTGAACTAAATCCTATACTGGTAAAAGACTAGGGATGCAGGAAATAAATTGAAAATAACAGAAAGATATGGGAAATATGGCCAGAGGCTGAAGTACAGGATTTGGGGTAGACTAATAGCAGGAAAACACCCAAGCATAGAATAGCATTTACTAAAGGAAAAACTATAGAATAAACTTGTGATCTTGCAAAGATAACTTTCAAAATAATCACTTCAACACTCACTCTCTTACTAGCAATATTTAAATCCAATCGCAGAATTTAAATTTAACAACAAACAAGAAATACGAATGTGGAAAAGAAGTGCACAATACAAAAAGAAATTACACGCAAAATCACTTGCAAATTCAGAAGCCTGATGCCTTGTATTAATGCAAAGAACTTAGGGAGTATTCTTGCAAAGTGTCTAACCTCCTTTACAATGAAAATATGATTAGTATTTATAGAGGTTTTCACCTCTTTCATTTAATACATCAGAGGACAAGATGTCCAGGGATCAAGAACAAAACAAAGAAATTCCTCCTTGGAAATATTGAAAATCTATCTCTCTTGGGGAACAACTTCCACAAAATCAGCAACTTGGGCATCGGTGCACAGATACTTAGATCATCATTGAATGTCTAGGAAGCACCTTAGTGCTTTGGAAATTTAAAATATTCATTCACTTTCCCCATTTAGCTTTTCTTATGCTCGAGATTCACAACATGAGTTACTCGACGCCACCATCATTTAATATTCGAGATCCTCGCATCTTCAAAAATTTTGACCATAATTCCCTTCACCCAGAATCACGTTCGCCTCACAATGCACTTCACCCATCATTCTTGTTCTTGTGCACGTGATCCCTCTTTAAAAACACGTTCACCCTTGGAAAGGGTGAATGATGCATTCGCCCCATAGAAAGGGCGAACGCGACAAAAACACCTTGCTTGGAAAGTTCATTCACCCATGGGAGGGGTGAATGGGATGTTCACCCCTCAACCAGGGTGAACCTGAATTGTCAATATTTGGGCATGCATGGGTATGTTCCTCTTTTTGTGTGCGTTCGTCCCTGGGAAGGGTGAACAACAAGTTCGCCCCATAGAAAGGGTGAACACACAAACACTTTTTAACTTGCTTGTATTGAGTTTTTTCTTAGCCTTAATTTGCCTTTCCAAAGGGTGAATGGGGCGTTCACCCCTCCTTTGGGGTGAACGTAAATACAATTTAGACACTTTTCAGAATTTGACTTAGGCTTTTCATATTTTTTAGAATTTTACAAAAACCCTCCTTTTGAATGAATTCATGATGTAGCAAAGTTTTACAAAGGAAGTTTATAAAATACTTCACATTTTCAAATGCGAAAACATAAAGACAATAGATATGAAAACAAACTAGGAGCATATAAAATTATTTTCAAAAGTGTCGCCATACACAACAAAACTACATAAAAACTTCCCAACAAAATCCCCAATGTGGCAAAATGCAAAATGGCCAACATTTCTGGCGACTCACGGGGTATCCAGCTCGCATGGATGCAAGCGATCCTAGGACCTTGATTCATTGGGTTGTAGAGTCCTTTTTACTAGCCATTTTAGTGGGCACAACTACCTTTGTTGTAGATGTCTTCCTTCGGGCTGCTTCTTCCTCTGTGTGCTCCTTCTGCTCTACCAATGTTACTACTCGGAGCACTTCAGCCTTCTCTGCTTCTTCTGTTGCTTTAGCTACTATTGCGCACTCTGCTATTGCCTACTCCTCTTGCTCTTGGATTGTTTTAGTAAGAATATCATAAGCATGAATAGCCTCACCCCAAGCATGAGTGGTGAACAAGCAAGGAACACTGAGTGACTCATAGACAAAGTGAAGATTTTGCACATCCGTCAAACTGAGTCACTTTGACCATTGAGCCAACTCATATAATGATAGCTCCAAGCATGTATACTTTTGCATCAAGGGCAACACTTGCGCTTCAATGAGAGGTTCTTCTAGGGCATCAATTTTGGAAGTATCCTCAATGAATTTTTTCTAGAGCGCTTCCAGTTCTTCCATGGGAAGAGGCTCTCCCCAATTATCAACAAAATTTGGGAAGCCCAACTCATCGATAGTCTCAAAATGAGTCATAGAAATGTTATGCTCATGCTCAATAACATTGAGGACAGCCCACCCTTCCCTCACTAGGTCCATACGCTGAAAGTAGCTACATAGTGTTATTCGTGCCTTGGACCAAGCGTAATCCATCTCACTGAGAGGGCGAATGTTCAAAGTAGTGTTCAACAGAGCTTGTATTTTTATGGCCATCTCCATGTAGGGTGAAAGCATATCTTCTATGGTGTCGATTAACTATTTCCCAAGTTGAATCTGTATGCATGCCTCCCATAGATATTGTAATACCTTGACAGCGTACGCAGCTAATTTTTTAGAGTTTTGAGTGGAGCGAAGTCGGGCGCCTTTAATGCTTTCACGTGAAAATCCTGTGGACAAGCATTTTTCTTCTCCTCCAACTACTTCTTCATGTCTTCAACCTACTGCTGAAGCTTATGCATTTTGATCCTGGCAGCATCGCGCTCCTTTAAGTGCACTTTGACCTGGTCACACAAGTAATCATTCTCTGTGGTCATTTTCTCCTCTATGGCTCTACTTTTCACCAGGGCATTTTTGAGCTCAATTATCCTATTCTGACATTTAAAATACTTCTCCTTGTAGTGCTCACCATGCAGATACACTGAGCTCATGTCGACCTGAATATTGCCCATCTTCTCGATTGGATCAATCCATGTAAGATCTTCTATAATGGTTTCAGATATGAGGTCACCTGGCAACAATTCTCCCTAAGGCTTCTGGACCAAAGGAGTGATCATTGTTATGTGGGCCTCCTTGGTGATAGGATCAAAGGCTACCTTCTTTATCGGTCGAGCTGGAGCTGAGGCCTCCTTGCGGTGCATGCTCTTCAACCATTACGAAGAGCTCAGGTGCGCCCACTTAATTTTTTCTATGTTAGGCTATTTACGGGCCACCTGTTCATCGGGAACTAGCTGTAGCTCCAAAAATAGGGTAAAAGGGACCAAAATTTTTGAGTGACTAGGCCCAATAGAAGCGGATGACACTGAAAATAGTGGGGAAATGAAAACATAAATGGTGGAAGGAAGGGAGATGGCAGATTTGGTAGTGGACATGGGCTCCACTGTAGTTACACTAACCTTGGGAGGAGCCTGTGTAGTTATAGCCTCAATGGTGGAGGTGGCGATGACTGAAGGGGTGGGGCACAAAAAAGGGTTCGAGCCTGATGCAAAAGAACTAAAAGAAATAGAGGACGAAGGAGCGGGAGTAGAAGGAGAAGCAGTGATTTCGAGAGTGGAAGAAGAGGGTATAGAAGAGGATGGTATAGAAACCAAAGTGGAAGGCATACCAAAATGCGAAGAAATGGAAAGTGGAGGAGACAAAAATGTAACAGATGGAACTGAAATGGAAACCACTGCTTGCTCCATGGGAAAAGAAGAAGAAGAAGGAAAAGAAGACATACCTTCGGGCACGGATGCCATGTGTTGAGGGGATGGGGGTCGACTGCGCAACTATCTCCTCTTCTTGTCCTTCCACCCTTTCTTCAACATCAAGAATGCCTTCTTCATCCATAATTTCCACATGGGAACTCTCCGATGACTGTTCCTCTTCTTCTTGTTGGGTGATCTGAAATAATTGCACAACAGAAGGCAGGGGTTCCTTAGTATGTGAAGGGTTCAAGGATGGTGTGCAAGCGACTACCAAAACTATTACAGTTGATGCTACAGGAATCATAGCAATTGAAGCCATGGGTGCCTCTATGGTGGAAGTCATGGCTGTGCTGGTTCGTGGCCTTTTCACCATTTTCAGGAAAGGAGGTGCCATTGATCTTTTTGAATTTTAAAGCGTGGGTGCTTCTTTTGGTTGGTGCTTCATCCTTTGAGACCTTATTTGGAACCTATACTGTTGCTCCTCCTTGGAGGACTCATCTTCAATAATAGGGCACTCCTATTCAGTTTTACCTTCACCACTATCATACTACTGGAAACTTTGTGGTAAAATGTTTGTGAAGGCAACGGGTTGATACGAATCTACAAAATCATCATAGGCATTAGAAAATTGTTCATCTAACTTCAACCCATAAGGAGCATGCGGCTTCCTTCGATGAATGCACATAATCCACCAGTTCATAATTTTTTCCTCAGTCCATTCAGGTTCTGCTTGTTTGATAGTTCCAAATAAACCTGGTGGGGGAATATGAGCCATGTTCTTGGCTGGATTATATTCCTCCTCCTGCTCATAATAGTCATGCCATGGTGGGAGGGAAGTCATTTTTTCAATATTCCAGTTCAAATCTGGCCCATCAAAATTATTCCTTCGCTTCTGAATGTCAGGGCGAGGACAGCAATGGAACGACTTGGCTTTTAAAAATGCTAAAAACTTCCCAAGAGGGTCATACCACCAGCATTGTGGCAACTCAATCAAGCCCAAGTCTTGGAGCGCTACTATCAACAATCTATTTTGCCCAACCTGACTCACCTCTATGCCCCCAAACTTGAAAGGCATGGTGCAAGTAGTCTTCTTTCTATGCCTAGCGTCGTATATGTCATTCACATGGTCCATTTGGCGCACGACCTCCATTGCAAACATGTGCATTGTAGCAAAATATGGCAGTAAAAAAGGCTTACCAGTGTATCCAAAAATTCAAACAACACCCTGGGTAAGCAAAAAAATGTCACCCTTTTCTTCTATGACGACTGCATCCTTCAACTCCCGTGACACTCTATCATAGGTACCGCACAACAATTCAATCATTGGCCCTAAAAACTAGCTGTTAAAACTATACACTGACTCCCTGCGTGACAAAACTGGAGTCCACATATATACAGGCAAGGGCTCATTCTTTTCACCCAATGTTGAGACTATAATAAACAAAAACCGCTACTACAGCTGAAAGAAAAAGAACCACACCAAAAATGATGTATGCAAAAATTATTGGGACTCCCCTATTTGCATTTTCTCCAATTGAGAATTAATTCTCTGGGAAATGAAGTCCGCCCAATCAAAGTAAATGGGGTTTCCCCCTTGTCTCATGGCGAAAGGGGAGTAAAACTCAACTTTGCAAATGCATTGAGTGATAGTTTCCTGCCACTTATGCACTATCTCATCCGAAGGCATCCCAACAACCCATGACAACATAGAATATATATCCTGGCTCTTAAACTCAGAGAGCGACTTTGTAAATTTGACAACTACCCCATTTGTGGCTCCTTAATGAGTTGGGTCTCCATAAACTGGCGCATGGCTACCGTGGAGACGTATCTGTCTTCCTGTTCATCTGTGTGGATCTTCTTATGAACTGCGTAGGAAGGAGGCTTCAACCCGCATGCAAAGGCTTCCCTAATTTCATCCGGAGTAATTGTGAACAATATTTCTCTCCTAGCGTTTCGCACGGCCTTGGTGAAAGGATCATAAAATTGTGCAATAATTTGCACCAATTCAGGGCACGGGTGGACGGGCGAACACAAATACCAGGAGAGCTATGAATTATAAGGGACTGTGAGCCAACTATTGTGTGAAACACCTTGACTCACTACTACCTCTACATCTTGCCTCAGCTTTTTGACCCCCTTATGCATGATTAGGCAATCTCTCACCTCTACCATAGCGTCTTCGTAGGGGTCTAGATCAACGTAATCATTTTTATGAGCCTTTTTAGCTCTCGAACTCCTTTCCCTATTTTTCACTTTCTTAGGCTCTTCGGCCTCTTTGACATCCTTGGGCTCTTTACTTCTCTTCCCCATATCCATTTTTCCTCTGACAAATATTCTGAATGAACTCCTACAACTTTTCTGCTCTGAAGAAGCTTCTACAAATTCTTTGCAACTGAAATGCAGAACGCAGTGGAGAAGAATTTTAAAAATAAGAAAGAATGATAAACTTGGAGCAATTTACCTCTTTGATTTTATTGAGCACTCTGACACCTGCTACAGTAAATGCAAAATTAAATGCAAGCACCTGCGGGAGGGGATTATCCTCGAGCTGCTATCCTGGCACCATTTCCGAAGTACAAATGGTTTCCTCTCTGATTCGTTGTCGGATCCTCCTAGGAAACTATGCCCTGACGCTATGCAATTGTATTGTAAAATGTGCCCTGGCGCTTGAAGCTTGCTAGGGAAGCTAATTTTTACCGTGCATCAGCCAATCATTTAACATTTGAGGCCTCCTTAGAAATCTAAAAATCAACGCCTCTCACATTCTTAAAATCGATGCCCTTTTCCAAGCGCTTTCACTTCCTGGTTGCTGACACGTAACCCAGGGGAGTGTTCATTTCACAACGTGCTTTCAAAACTGTTGCTAACGTTTTCTCCTTCGGCAGATTCCTCGGGTGCTCGATGACTTAATCCTCTTACTGATTTCGCACGGGGGTACCAATCCTTTGCATTCGGGTGACTTCATTTGAAAACTTCATGGCACATTTCCTTTTTCAAAAATCAATCTTTCTTCTAAAAAAAACTTGGGTTGCTTTTTCCCCTTATATCTTTAAAGCGCTCGTTTTTTTATTTTTTGCTCTTTTTTTTTCTTTTACCATATTTTATATTTTTATAAAGTGCGAAGAAGGTGACGTGTATGTTTTTTATCTTGATGTCTCTTCGCCCTCCAAAACCAATTCACCTAAAATATGGGTGAATGTCCCGTTCACCCCTTCCCTTGGGCGAACGTGTTGTTACCTTCATTGTGGCCGAAGCGGATAAAAACATGTTCACCCATTGAGTCTTTTGGAGGTGAACGAATATGTTGTTTTGTTAAAACACCCCCTTTTTGGGCGAAAAGGAAATTTTAATCACCTCATCCTTAGGGTGAAAAGACTTTCAATATTCTTCTTTTCTTCTTTTCTTTTCTCTCTTTTTTTTTTACTTTTTTTTTATTTTAAAATGATATTTACATATATACAAGGTAATACCTTATCAGAATGAAATCATGAAATGTAGGCCTTCAAGTGAAGACCATTCACTGGAATGGGAAGCTCATAACCCTCCATGTTACGTAGATGATAAGCATTTGCAGAATTTATCATGGAAATCTGAAAAGGTCCCTCCCATATGGCGTCAAACTTCTGGTGATTCCCTGGCTTGGACTTCTTTTCATTCCATTTTAAGACTAAGTCCCCCACCTAAAAACCTTGATCAATTGTATTTTTTCCAAACCACTTCCTCATCTCTGTAGCATGTTCGATAAAAACTTGGTAAGCCTGCTCCCTATCTTCTTCTAACTACAACAATTGTGCCAACCTTGCACTCATAGGATCGTAGTCTTCATCATCATCTTGAAACGTCTGCAAAGTTTGAAGCACTGGAAGTTCAATATGTGTAGGGAGAACGACTTCTTTTCCATAAACCAAAGCATACGGGGAAGTTTTAATAGATTTCTTTACTGAGATGCGATCAACCCAAAGTGCTTGGTTTAGTAGTAAATGCCAGCTTCTTTTGTTATTGCCCATTATCCTCTTCAAGATTCGTAGCAAATTCTTGTTAGTTGATTCAGCCAACCCATTCCCCTGTAGGTAATAGTTGGAGGATGTTTTCAAGTAAATACCATATTTACTGGTGAATTCAGTGATCTTAGCTCCGATGAAGGGAGTGCCATTGTCAGTGACTAGAGAATATGGTATGCCAAATCGAGTGATAAGCCCCTCCAGAAAAGAGATCATGGTCGCTTGGTCAGCTTTCTTAGTGGGAATAGCCTCTGCCCATATAGTAAAATAATATGTCACTATCAGGATATACTTATGTTCCATGGAGGAGTGTGGATCAATAACACCAATAAAATTGAGACCCCACTACTGAAAAGGTGCCTCAACCTGAATTGGATGCAAGGGCAATGCTCCTCTTCTAATCTTTCCCACATATCATTGGCAACTATCACACTGCTGGCTTGTTCTATGAGCATCGGTGAACAGTGTAGGCCAATAGTAACCCGCTCGGATAATTTTCAAAGCCATGGGTTAGCCTGCATAATGGCCTCCCGATAGCCCAGAATGGAATTCCTCCAAAATATTTTCCTTTTTGAAAGCTTTCACACACCTGAGGAGTACACCATCAATATTTTTATGATATAACCCATTAGGCAGCAATACATACCTGAGCGCCTATAATCTAAACCTTCGATACTGTGAGGAGTCTAGGCGAGTTGGACATCTCCTAGAAGTAAAATAGTCAACCAATTCCTCTGTCCAATCCTTGTCACTTGCAGTATGATTTATGCAAATCATTTTGTCAATGTCTTCTTCATGAATCAAATTTAATGTCTCAGTGACAACGCTCCTAGCCAACTCTTGGCACAGAGTATGCCCATGAACCAACTTTGTCGGTCGGATCTCCATATCATATTCCTGGATCTTTGAGACCCATCCTACCCTTTTATCACCCAGTTCACCCTGAATTATGAAGTTTCAAACATCAGGATGGATGACATAAACAATAGTCTTACTTTGAGAAACAAAATACCAAAACTTTTTGAGTGCTTTCATCACTGCATAGACCTATTTCTCTATAAAATTGTACTTCTCCTGATGCGGTGCAATAACTTGACTTAAAAAAGCAATGGGCTTCTCTTCACCATCATCCTATTTTTATGTCAACACAACAACATAACTCTCTTGCTCACCTACTGCATAAAGGATGAAGTCCTTTGAATAGTTAGGGTTAATTAGAACTGGTGCTTGAGTGATTTTCTCTTTGATTTCTTGAAAAGCTCATTTCTTGACCTTTGTCCATCTGAAGTCAACATTCTTTTTCAAAAGCTCGGTCATAGGCTTAACAACTTGGGTGAAATCAGTGATAAACTTGTGAATGAAGTTTATTTGATCGAAGAAAGATTGTAAGTCTTTCTTATTAGTGAGCAGTGGTAATTTCATGAGCGCCTCGGCTCTTGCAAGATCAATCGCTAGTCCTTCTTGTGAGATCACATGACCCAACAACTTTCCTTCCTTAACGGCAAAGATTGATTTCTTCGGATTTATAGAAATCTTGAATTCATGATACTTCTCAAATACTTGTCTTAGATGAGTAACATGATATTTTCTGCAATGGAAAATACAGTCATATCATCAAGGTATATCACAATAATCCTATTCAGTAACTCACCGAAGGCAACGTCCATAGCTCTCTAGAAGGTAGCACCGACATTTGAAAGCCCAAAGGGCATCCGCTGGTAGGTGAAAGTACCCCACTTGGTGGTGAATGTTGTTTTATATTGATCCTCATATTTCACCCAAATTTGATTATACCTAGAGAAACCATCAAGCAAAGAGAATCTCTGGGCACCAACTACTACATGAAGGATTTGATCAATTTGGGGCAAAGGATAATGATCCTTGAGTGATGCCTGGTTCAGATTGTGGAAATCAACACACAATCATATATCTCCATTCTTTTTTCTCATAGGGACCAGGTTCGCTACCCAGGTTGAGTGCTTAATCGGGTATATAATTTTTGCTTCGAGCATTTTCAACAATTTTGCTTTCATGAGGACTTCAATCTTGGGATTGACAGGACGTTGCTTTTACCGAAAAGGCTTGACTCCTTCCTACAGCTCTATGGTATGTTGGATTACATTCTTGTCATATCCTTTTAAGTCATGATAGCTCCATGCTACAATGTTGGGGTATTCATAGCATAAGTTTTTAATGCCTTCCAGCTCCTCTGACATACAATCAGTCCTGATCTTGATAATATTTCTTGGTTCCAACTGTAACTCTTTGAATTCTTTGGCATCTACCTTAATCCTGTGCTTATCAGCTCTATCATTCTGGTCAAATAAACTTTCCAATGAGATCAAACCTTTCGGAATATGATTATTTCTTAACTGAATCATTCCCTCCTTTTCTTCCTCAGCCAGGGTCCTATCATCTGTGCCAATAGCTTCTCTGAGCAGGAATTTCACTATTTTTTCATCATTGTCAAATACTTGCCAATAGAGATTCTTATCCAGAACTGAAGGTCTATAGATCACTCTGACTATTTTGGGCCTTCGAACAACTTGCTTAGCGGGGGAATAATTTGCACCAAGGGAAGCTAAAATATTAGCATGTATGTTCTGCTCCCGAGGAATCGCCTGAATATTTAAAGCAGTGAAAGCTTCCAACAAATCCCAGACCCTATTACGGTAAGCTTTCAAATAATGCTACTTCAACACACATCTATTAGTAATCTGGTTAACAATAAGCTCAGAGTCACCAAAAATCTATAGTTGTTTAATGCCCAATTTCTCAACCTTTTTCAACCCAAGGCACAATGCTTCATACTCAGCTGCATTGTTTGTACAACTCCAAGTCAACCTATAAGAGTAAGTATTTTGTATTCCCTTGAGAGAAATCAATACGACACCAACCCTCACGCCATTCTTACATCTGGTGCCATCAAAATACAACTTCCATAATTGGTGCACAATAGAATCTAAAGAATCGAGAGCTTTCTCTTCAACTCGCATGGGCTTAGTTATCGTATAGCAACCAATGTCCATTCTGATCATCACATTAAAGTCTATCAAAAAAATTCATCCTCCAGGTGAAGCTCACCTAACGCTTCTTTTACCAAGTCAACTTCCTCCAATTCTTTGGTCATCATGTTCACCACACCTGAATATTGGTCTTCCTCTTCTAGCCTCTCAATATGGAAAGGTGAAGGCTTTTCATTATGGATACAAATCTGCTTTCCCTTGAATGGTATTTCAAGATGTGAATAATCTAGGGATAGGTATCCTCCTAGCTTAGCTATGAATTCCCTTGAGAGACACATGCTAAAGTAAGGTTCCAAATCGACAACCACCACTTCCTGGATGACTATAATCTATGGCATGCTATGAAGGATGATAGGGATATCTTTGATTACTCCCACCATATTAACTGGGGTTCCATCCAATTGCAACACTTTGAGGCTACTTCTAGTATATTCCATCCCCATTACTTTGCACACTACCTTTGGCATGATAGTAGTTGCAGCTCTAAAGTCGATCATACAATTGTGTACAATCCATCCCTCCATTCTCAAAGATAAATAAAATGGGGGAGGTCTATTTTTCCCTATTGTAGAAGTAGGCAGTGCCTGCACTAGGACTGTTTGGAAATGATCTTTCTTCTGATCCTTGGTGGTTTTCAAATATTCTTGTAACAAATCAATCTATCCTGGCAATTGTAGTGCATCATACAAGCTAACCTTTGTTGGGATCTTCCTCATTTCTTCTACTATGTTGTAACTTGGGGCAGCCAAAGCCTTCTCTTCTGGAGCTCATTCATACCTATCTCGATATTGTTGAGTGGCTTCCACTCTTTACCTCTTTGTCAACGATGGATACTTAAGTCGCTCCTTGGCTTGTTCTCTTGTTTCACCGTGTGTTTGAGTGACTGTTGTAGGTGGCGAAGCAGGTGACTTGATCTGCACATTTTCTTGAGCTAACTTGGGCAATAAATCCTTCAATTCAACAAAATTTTGATCCTTAGCCTTTGCAGCAGGTGCTCTCACTGGAGGTAACCGTTTCTCATCTTACACCTTTGGTTCTGCAGGCACCTTCAAAGGTTTAAGCTCCACTGGATCTATAATCATCGGCCTTTTCCCAGACCTTGTGAGGACTGAAACTTGTTCTAGGGATGACATCATACAGTTGTGATCAACTTCTTGAATCATGTTAACTTGCCCACCTACGGAGCTTTCTGCCAGCGTCTGGACATAGTTCATATGTACCATACAAGTGTCCTCTCCATGGGGATCATTACACGTAGAGCACCAGTACACCTTTTCTATCACACTAGCCTCCTCATTTTCTAGCACTATAGTACTCTTTTCAGGTCCCCGACTGGTAGAAGCTTGCTCCTAGGTAATTGGTGGAGTTTGGAACCTTCGGGATCGGAACTCGACCTCTGCTTGCTTCTTCCTCACTGTTGTGAGCTCATTAGATATTGTCCTCAAGGCCATGTTATTGGATTTTACTTCCTACAATAATGCCATGAAAGGATTAGGATTGGATGGTGGTATGGGCGCTGGAAAAGGTAAGGGTGCTTGTGGTGCTGGTAACGACAAAGGAGTCGAAGGCGCCAACAATGTGCGAAAGGAAACTAATGTCGATAATTGAGGAACTGATGGGGGATGTAACTATGTAAAACTTGAGAGGAATCAAAGCAATATGAGGCAGGCTGGAGTTCCATGAGGGAACTAGGTACATGGATGGCATAGGTTGCAAGAATGCACTAGAATATAGATACTGAGGAAGATCAGGGAGGATTGGCATAGTTGTTTTCGGAGGAAGCCTACCTACAACAATCAAATTTGATTCAACCTTTTGAGCCTATGTGTATAGGTCTAGAAATGTGGTCACATTGGCCTGGCGTACATCCATACCAATATCAGTGCTAAGCACTCTGAGATAATAAAACATGGCTTGCTCATGTGTAGGTCATAAACCGTCAGGGACTCTCTACCAGCTTCGCATGAATCTGACATTAAAATCCATGATCTCCTCTTGTGGATGTCTCTGAATCATCATGAACTAGTGTAACAATGAGTACGGATCAGCTTGCTCATGAAAATTCTTGATTAGTAACTCTGCCAACTGATCCCATGAAGTGATAGTACCTGGTTGTAACGATCGATACCAGTACAATAATTTTCCTCTCAATGACAATACTAGCAGCTTTATCATTACGTCTTCATATGTTATGTCATGAATAGTCACCAAAGAGGCCACATCTTGGATATGCTCATATGCAATTTTTCCAGTACCATCATAAGTCGGCAAGGCCTTTAAAGCAGCTTGAGGTACTAGGTTTTGAGCTTGCAAATTCAAAGCTCCTGAGCTATTCCATGCTGGGAATTGCCTTGGTGGTTGTTGTTGATGGGGTGGAGGATTCTGAGCCATATGGACTGGTATATGAGGTGTAGGTTGTGGAACGCTAGCAGTTGTGTGAGGTGGAGGGAAACTGGTGGCGGTACTAACTGGACTTACAGGAGCAGAAAATACACCGACTAACCGTGAGGTCGAAACAGATGATATGTGAGATATAGGAGGTAATGAAGAGGTACGCCAAAAAGTGGCTAACCAGGGATGTTCTCCTAATATTTGGATATCAAGTTCGTAGAACTCGATTTGATGATTTGGATTTTTGGCCTGCGATCTTGTATTCATGAGACACAGCTCCCGTTGCTCTCACATTCGGAAATTTTTGGGTATAATCGAGTCGCCAGATGTTCTAATTATCCTACAGAAAGGTGAACATCAAACCTAAATACTGCTGGAAATGGAATCTTTGAGGTCCCATCGGGCGTGCCAAAAACTATTGGTCAAATATCTGCCTAATCAATAAACACTGCATTTATGCGCCCTAGATACGACCAACATTGAAATGTCGAAGGAAAGAGATGTCCTCCATGCCAATCTCCAGAGAGGGCTGGTTCCCGAACTAAATCCTATACTAGTAAAAGACTAGGGATGCAGGAAAGAAATTGAAAATAATAGAAAGAGATGGGAAATATGGCCAGAGGCCGAAGTACAAGATTCGGGGCAGACTAATAGTAGGAAAACACCCAAGCACAGAATAGCATTTACTAAAGGAAAGACTACAGAATAAACTTGTGATCTTGCAAAGATAACTTTCAAAATAATCACTTCAGCACTCACTCTCTTACTAGCAATATTTAAATCCAATCACAAAATTTAAATTTAACAGCAAACAAGAAAGACGAATGTGGAAAAGAAGTGCATAGTATAGAAAGAAATTACACGCAAAATCACTTGCAAATTCAGAAGCCTGATGCCTTGTATTAATGCAGAGAACTTAGAGAGTATTCTCGCAAAGTGTCTAACCTCCTTTACAATGAAAATTCGATTAGTATTTATAGAGGTTTTCACCTCTTTCATTTAATACATCAGAGGACAAGATGTCCAGGGATCAAGAACAAAACGAAGAAATTCCTCCTTGGAAATATTGAAAATCTACATCTCTTGGGGAACAACTTCCACAAAATCAGCAACTTGGGCATCGGTGCACAGATACTTAGATCATCATTGAATGTCTGGGAAGTGCCTTAGTGCTTTGGAAATTTAAAATATTCATTCACTTTCCCCATTTAGCTTTTCTTATGCTCGAGATTCACAACATGAGTTACTCGACGCCACCATCATTTAATATTCGAGATCCTGGCATCTTCAAAACTTTTGACCATAATTCCCTTTGCCCAGAATCACGTTCGCCTCACAATGCGCTTCGCCCATCATTCTTGTTCTTGTGCATGCGATCCCTCTTTAAAAACACGTTCACCCTTGGAAAGGGCGAACGACGCATTCACCCCATAGAAAGGGCGAACGCGACAACACCTTGCTTGGAAAGTTCATTCGCCCATGGGAGGGGCGAACGGGATGTTCGCCCCTCAACCAGGGTGAACCTGAATTGTCACCATATTTGGGCATGCACGGGTATGTTCCTCTTTTGGGGCGTGTTCGCCCCTGGGAAGGGCGAACGATGCGCTCACCCCATAGAAAGGGTGAACACGCAAACACTTTTGAACTTGCTTGCGTTGAGTTTTTTTTGGGCCTTCGTTCGCCTTTCCAAAGGGCGAATGGGGTGTTCGCCCCTCCTTTGGGGTGAACGTAAATACAATTTAGACACTTTTCATAATTTGACTTAGGCTTTTCATATTTTTTAGAATTTTACAAAAACCCTCCTTTTGAATGAATTCATGATGTAGCAAAGTTTTACAAAGGAAGTTTATAAAATACTTCACATTTTCAAATGCGAAAACATAAAGACAATAGATATGAAAACAAACTAGGAGCATATAAAATTATTTTCAAAAGTTCCGCACCGCCATACACAACAAAACTACATAAAAACTTCCCAACAAAATCCCCAATGTGGCAAAATGCAAAATGGCCAACACTTCTTCAACCTCTTGAATTTGACCCTTCAAACTTGTGTTTTTCTTTCTAACCTTTTCTAGATTCCTGATAGCAACAAAGAATTCCTCTTTTATGTCAAACATGGTCTCTTCTTCATTCTCTAAAGTCATGTGTGTTTCTAATGGATCTTCCTCCAAGTTAGTCTTTTCATGGAGAGACTTGCTCTGATACTAATTGAAGAACATGTGATTATACTAAGAGGGGGGTAAAAAGTATAAGATAATTTAATTTGCTTTTCAAACCCTATGATAACATCAACAATATTAAAGTAGTTATATTACACAAATCATCACACACATGAGAGACATGATTTAATGTGGTTCACCCAATATGGGCTACGTCCACGAAGAAAATATTTCACTAATATTTTCTCAACAAATCTCTTGGGAATCCTTCCCCATTACAATTTTTATGGACCTCTATCCAAAAGAGATACCAATCACCTAATAAAGTCTGTGGATCTCTATCCACAAGATAACCCTTTCTCCTTTGCTCTGGTTGATGATATTTCTAGAAGACTACTACCTCCACTGCATTGGCTTGTGGTTCTCTCTCCACTGAAGACCCCTATCCTCACTCAGAATACCTTTGTCCTCACTACCCTAGCTAATAGATCTCTATACATTGGAGACTACTATCCTCTGCTCTGTCACCTCCAAATATTGCTCTTACTCTGCTCTATCTTTGTCTCAAATTTGTACTAAACACTATCCCTTGCCCTGCACAAATCTGATCACTCTTTGTCTCAATATTTGCACTAAAAACTATTCTTTAGTCTAGCACAAATCTGCTCAATCTCTATCTCAAATATGTACTAAACATTATCCTTCGATCTAGCATAAAGCTGCTCAATCTCTATCTCAAATCTATACCAAACACTTTCCTTTAGTCTAGCACAAATCTGCTCAATCTCTGTCTCAAATCTGTTTAACAAGTTCTCACTAGAACTTGTCCAATATGCTCAACAAGTCTTCACCAAGACTTACCTCAAATATTCTTGTAAGCTTCCACAAAAGCTCACACAAATCTGTCCTTAAGATTTCACAAAAGCTTACTCAATTTTGTCCTTAAGTCCCCTCTAGGACTTACTCAAATTTATCAATAAGCTTCCACAAAAGCTTGTTCAAATCAATTGTAAAACTTGCATATACAACTCAACTTAATCCTTTAAAAAAACCTCTTCAATCACACAAATAATTTTCACTCAGAATCTTGTTTAACCATAGAAACATATAGAGAATGGTAAGAGACTCAATATGTTTTACACTCACAAATCACTCTAACACTTCCAAACTCACTTTCAAATAAATTCAAAAATAAGAATAATTTAATTCACAAATCTTGAACTATCACTCCAATGCTCTCAATCAATAATAATCAATAAACTTTACTCAACCATCCACTCAATGAAACACAACTTTCATACAAACCCTAACCAAGTGTTTCACTATACTTCCAACAATTCACACTACAAACCTTGACTCAAGATAATTCCAATTTTCACATAACAATGATACTCATGTTCTTTCACAAACCCTAATCATGCACATGAACACTCACTCAAATATTTCCAACAATACTTATCAAACAATCCTTTTCACTCCAACCTTGAATTTCACAACATTCAATACAACAATATTTCACTCATAGGAAGATGTGCCCATACCTTTTATTTTTATGGAGATATGTCTTCAAAACCTATCTTAACCACAATCAAATCTTCTTTACCAATTTTAAGGTTAGGTAACAACAATCTTTCTCAAAATCTCCTTGCAAATATTTTCCCAATAATTATTTTTCCACACAAAAATAACAAGTCTTAAATATGTGGGAAAATGAGGTAAGTTGCATTACACAATCAATAATTAAATAGTACAACTTAGGCCTAGATTATCCCGAATAAGGTGGATCTCATTAACAAAAATGAGCCCTAAATAAATTACCCTAACAAGATGCTAACAGATATAGTTAACAGATAATAATAATGTAATAACAACTAAATATACGCTAACATCCCCCTTTATTACATTATTTGGTTTAGTGGTTAGGCTTAGATTAGCGTGAGTATATTTTGGGTTTCATTTGTTTTTCCAGCTCCTAAATTCATGGGCTATTCCTAGCCTAATGTATTCTATTTATTTGTTGTCAGATTAATAGAATATATCACCTTTCTAAAATTATTTGGGTAATTGAATAACTACTAGCTATGCTAACATCCCCCCATACAACAATATTTGGGTAAAGTATATAACTGCCCCAATACAATGAAGAAGAATAAGAGAAATGTTAGAAAGGCGATAGATTCTATTAATTTGACAACAAATAAATAGAATACATTAGGCTAGGAATAGCCCATGAATTTAGGATCTAGAAAACCAAATGAAACCCAAAATATACTCACGCTAATCTAAGCCTAACCACTAACCAAAATAATGGAATAGTAATGGATACACTAACATCCCCCCTTATTACATTATTTGGGTAATTGAATAACTACTAGTTATTCTAACATCTCCCCATACAACAATATTTGGGTAAAGTATATAACTGCCCTAATACAGGGAAGAAGAATAAGAGAAATGAAAGAATGATGGCTCGTGCTTTGTCTTTGGCTCTGGCTATGGCTCATGGCTCTAGCTTTGGCTCTAAGCGTACCTCTAGATGTGTACCTCTGGGTCTATCTCTGGATCTGCTAGTGAATCTACCTCTAGATCAGTGCCTCTGGATCTTCCTGTAGATCTGCCTCTGGAACTGTGTCTCTGGATCATTGTCTCTAGGAGTGCCACTCGGTCTGTCACTGGATTTACCTCGGGGTATACCATAGGTTTTACCTTTTTGGTAGAAGCCATACAACATTTATTTCATCATGGTCTATTGTGTGATATTTGTCCATCCATAATCAATATGAACCTTGTTGGCCATTTTAATTTTATACCAACATCTAGAAGAAGAGTGATTCGTACATCCACAAGAATCACAAGGATGTAATATCCAACACTTAGCTGCAACATGTCCTGTCTTTCCATAATTACTGCAATAATACTTTTTAGGATATGGAGGATATTTAGGTTTTACAAACATGGAATTATTGGTACTTGCATGTCTAGTATAACCAAGGCCTTCATGATTTGCCCTGATATTTAGAATTATAGGATTTTTAATGCCTTATTATTGTTTACCTAATCTCTCACCATTGAATCCCATTTTCTTCATCATTTTGGATCCATATCCTTTGGTGTGTTTTTCAAAACACCCAATTTCATCATCTTCATCAATGTTTTTAACAATATGGTATTTGTCATTATTGATGAGATTATGGAGATCATTTTTAGGAGGTTCAGTTTTTAAGTCACTAGTGTCACAAGTAAAATATGCTATTGTGATGAGATCACATGTGCTACAGCTGATATCTGCCATCATAGGCATGAGGTCACTTGTATCACAACAAGAATTCGCCACCATGTGTTGAATGTCACTTGTGTCACTACAAGCATCGACCATTAGGGGTTTGACCTCTGTTTCCTCACTAAAGTCCCTGTACACTTTACGTTGGGTAATATCAAGAGAAATCAATGATATGTAGACTGCCCTTATGACACCTATAGGGATTTGAACACCATTCTTCTAAAGGTATTTAGAATATTCAAAATCTTTGAGAATGGATTTTACACCACTGCGTAGTGTAGAATATTTTTCATCCTCATAAAAATTCATTCCTTCCATCTTTGGTGGAAAGTAAGGACCTTTAACTGATTTTTCAAGAGCATCAATTTGTTTAGGGGCTTGATTTTTCTTTGATTTACCCATTTTTAAGGTGTCGGTCTCTACCGAAAATGCACCTTTTACAATGAATTTTGCAAAAATAATCTGACTAAGGTGTCGGTCACTGTTGAAAATGCACCCTTATAAGTCTTCCCCCCTTGGTTTTGCAAAATTATATCTCCCCTATTTACAATATAGGATATGGTGGAGAGAAAAAAATTATCCCCCCCTTTAGTGCAAAAAATATGCAACTATGAAGCCTCAAAAGGCTCTTACAAAGCTTGCCTCGTAGGCAGATTAGCACAATATGTCACCAAAAAATCCCCCCTGTGTGAAGTACTTCAAACAAACAAGTTGCTATTTATGAAGCCTAAAAAAAATAGGTTTGGAGGTTTGATGAGTTTATGCCTTGTTGATCGTCTTGACAAGATTTGATTTTTTTTTTTGTTTGTTTGAATGCAAAGGTATTTAAACTTAAGTTTGAAGTTGAGAAAGAAAATTCTAATGAAAACCAAACTTTATAATAATTAAATATAAGTTTTCTTAATTAATTTCATAAAAAAATAATTAAGAAATTAAAAATATTTAATTAAAAATAAATAAAGTTTTGAAACCAAAAAATAAATTTACTTTCAACTTAAAATCAAACTAAGAGTAAAAAATGGTATACCTTGTTGTTGTCGGTGGGAATGGAACCCCCAACCAAACCTCTACCAGTGTCTTAGCTAGTGGTCAATGACCACCTGGGCTATCACATCCGATGAGAGGTGAAGAGCACAACGTGCTCTTTTCTTCTTAATCTTCATGAGGACTTACCGAATGGGTGACTCCTCCACCCTATGGGTGGCACGATGTGCGTCATCGATGGTCCTTTGTGGTGGTAGCATCAAACAACTCAATGGTTGTGCGCTTCTACTGCTAGTCTTCCAGACACCTCCCCTGCTCACAACGGTTTTTTGGCCATCTGCTGAAATATTTTGGTGGAGTGACATCGATGGGGTCTCGGAGCTGGTGTTTGCTATGACAGTCTTGTCTCATCTCCAAAATTTTGTTGAGATGCGATGGAGGCCTCACTACAACATATGCTACAAATTATAGTGCATGGCTTTCAATGGCTTCATTGTCACATTGTTCGTTGTGAGGAAGTCATCTATCTTGGAGCAACAACAATACAACAACGAGAATATTTCTAAAAAATTATTCACCTGCAATCAATGATGCTAAACTAAATTTATGATTGCATTGGTCTTATGGTAAAATGATTTAGCATCCCTCAATATGGAGAGCCTGTACATCGAGAAATGTTGTAACGACATAAGGAATTTAATAGTGTCCTCTGTCGGTAATCACCATCACATTCTTCATTACAGGAGACATGATCGCTGACAACAACAAATGCAATCACAGTAGTGAGTTAACACAACAAAGCGTTCATCTCTCGATCAGTCTGCTTTGTGATCAAATTCATCGTGGAAGTTATTAGTCCCATAACAACAAAGATCGATGTTCATCAGTGTGCTGGAAAAAGTTCCTCCTCTGTTGCAAAAAGTCACTAGATACAACAAAAGGGGAGGTCTCAATTTTACCGTAAAGGGTTTGAATCAACCATCATCGACTAGGTTTCATCATCTGCTAACAGCACGCTTGTTGAGTGCACATATTTAGAGCACAATGATATGAATTGCAACAAATTTGTGTTAGCAAATTTATAGCAAAGGGAGATCAAAGAAAACTATTTGTGCTAACTCCAGCAATCATGAACCAGACAAATGCATGGGGAAACATTTTCAGCTGCTAGATGATGTCAATTGCCATTAAACTCAATATCCAATGTAGATTTTGGTTTTTTGGAATCATATTACATAACAACGTAACAGTGTCAAGGATTCGATTGATGTTCTGTAGTAGAAGGGAATTGATTTATCCTACATTCGATGGGAATGGGTACCATGACTCTCTAAAAAGAAAAATTCTCCCTTTTGTACTTGTCTTCCTTTAGGGAGATGCTACAACCTGCAACGCTCCCTCTTACATTCCTCCCTTGCATGACACGTCATAAAAATTTTAGGGTCTAGTCAGCATAGGATTTAGTGATGGGTCATCCACCCAAGGCTGTCTAATCAGTAGATATAAAATTAGGTTCCAGTCAGCATAGGATTTAGTGTTTGGTCCTCCACCCAAGGGTATCCAATCAGTAGATCAGGCCACTCGAGTCCGTAGTCGCCATGCAGTTCACCTCGTAGGTCTTCGTGTTTGTCCTACAGATCTGGCGGCTGTGTTGTAGTAAGATTCGTCTATCAGTGTGTCTGTCAGATCTAGCTTCATCCTTGTAGCTAGGGTGATCTGGCTTCATCCTCATAGCTAAGGTGCATCTAGGTCCCAGTAGGCTAGGTGTCGACTATCAGTTCTAGCCTAGGTTGGTCCATCTAGCGTAGGTCTACATCACGTACAGTGCTCCTCATCCAAGTGATTCATATAGTAGCACCCGATCCTTCATCGCATTAGGTCCCTAGAGTTGAGCGTCCACTTATAGCTCCATATCTCTTGTCCACCGAAGCCCAGGCCACTATGTGCATCAGGTCCCTAGAGTCAAGTGTCCGCTTATAGCTCCACAGCTCTAGTCTATCGAAGCCCAGGCCGCTATGTACATCCAGGTCCTCCGAGGGTCATGAAAGGTCCTTGCGTCTAGTCACAGATCCTACCTCCAGCAACAGCCAAAGAAGTTGGATTCCAATCCACCAGTCAAGATACAAGAGCTCCGATTTTAGGTGGCTCTGATACCATGTGGAAAAATGAGGTAAGTTGCATTACTCAATCAATAATTAAATAGTACAACTTAGGCCTAGATTAGTCCGAATAAGGTGGATCTCGTTAACAACAACGAGCCCTAAATAAACTACCATAATAAGATGCTAACTGATATAGTTAGCAACTAATAATAATGTAATAATAGCTAAATATACGCTAACAAAATACACCTTATAATATCCACACTTTCAAAATATAAGATAACAATTTTATTAAAAGAAAAAAAACACAATAATATTCTTTAGATATCTTATTTCTCCTCTCAAAATAATTAACACATCATAGCTTTATCTCAAATTAAAATATAATATCCTTTGCAAACCTTATAAATCCTATCTTATAGAATAAATTCTAACCACCAATATCAAAATAAAATATTTTAATTTTCTTACACCTTATATCTCCCTTAACAAAACTCACAAGCTATCCTTTCAAATTTCACGCAACCCTTTAAAGTAAATTTTTGGATATCAAAAACCTTTGAAAAATCAAATCATAAATTGCATACCTTTTATTTTCACTCTGCCCAAAAATATTTCCAGCCAAATTCGAACTCACAACCTTGCTTCCTCAACACCCTAGCCCAACGCTAGGCAACTGGTTGGGCTATGCACCCATACAAAAATCAAGAGCACACGATTTACATTTTATACCTTAGCTCCTTTGCCCTTTAGCACAAAAACCAAAAACATTTTCCTTGCAAAGCACAATGGCATGAATCGAACCCACATCCTTGCCCTCACAACGCTCTTGCTTGGCCTCAACTACCACTTGCACTAAAGCAGCAGATGGAACCTCTTCCCACAATTTTTGCACTTAACCCTTGTCTTTTCCTCAAAATTAAATGCAAATTTTCTCTTCTATCATTACAAGGCAGCGCACAAAAATCATTTTGCATAGCATTCGAATATCATGTGTCGGGGAGGAAAATAATGAAGATTATTTCCCCTTTAAATATGTTTACCTTTTTGTCCTTACATGTCAGCCCAACATTAAATTTTGAAATTCGAATTTAGATTTAAATATTAAATTTAAAAACCTTTGCCACCCATTATTTATTTAAATTAAAATTTTAACCTTGGGTTAAAATATTTTAATTTAACCTAGGTGTTGTAGGTGAGTTGGAGAGGAGAGGAAAATCCTCCAAGGGAGGTCCCAGGTTCGAATCTCCACCCTAACAAAAATCTGAATTGGGTACCCAAAATCCAATTGATAATGTTGGCACGGGCAGGGTCGGGTGTGACTCCGGGTGACTTTGACGGTGTAGAACCCCCTATTCGTGGTCTCTCAGACCAAGGCGGCTCTGCAAGGGATTTTTTGGTTTAAAAAAATATATTTTAATTTAAATAAATTAAATTAAATCCTTTGCAAGTTGCTTCATGGGTCTTTTCAAGAATAAATTATTTTAATAATCCCTTGGACCTGGTTTACTTCACCTCATCAATTTGTCCTATAATATTAAATAATATAATATTATTATTTAATTTTAACTTGTTTTTCCTTCATTGGGTCTTCAACCTTTTAGGCCTTTTTAGGTATATAATATAAAAATAAATATTATATCCTATTCCTTTTAAAATCCTTCTTGCTTTTGGAAAACCACTTGATGACCTTAATGATGATAAAACTGAAACAATACTCTCTTGACATCAAAACTACTCAAAATTTCCAACACCGACTGCACGAACCTCAACAATGGATGTTTCCAATAGTTCTCAAAGCTCTGATACCATGAAAGGAATGATAGAAAAATTTCAAACACTAAAATAAGCCACAAGGATCAAGAGGTTGAAGCAACACCACATTAACCAAAATAGAGAGACTAAAAAATAAAAACAAAATAATGGAAGCTATCACAAAAACTACAATATCATATCATATATCATAATTTATTATGAGTACAATGGAGAAGCCTTGCTTAAATATGCAAGGAAGATCCAGCACAGTCGTAGGATCAACAAAGATATAAGGATCAATATCCACCATATAAATAGGGAGGTGTGAAATGATCCATGGAGAAAATATCTCAACCCTACAAATGTAATCAATGAGTGTAACTCCCTAGGAATGCCAAATATCCCCATAATATCTAAATTAAGATAAAAATAAATATCCACATATAAAGTGTGGGGGAAAATAAAATAAACTAATATAAAAATAAAGTACCTAGGTGAGCATGAGCTAGTGTCTAAACACCTACTCTAACATGATACCACTTGTAATGAAATAAATTGAAGAAATATAATAATGATAGTAGTAATTTGACAATGCATAATAAATATCATACACTAATAACAATAAATCTAGATAATTCCAAAAAATTCATAAATGCAAGTAATCAAATTTTCAAATTCAAATCAATATAAATCCTTAGCCACTTAGAGAGGTTGAAGTCTCTTAGCCACTTAAATAGGATAAAGTCTCTTATGCACAATGGAGGCAATTAAGATTTAAATATGAAATATGACTCCTACTACAACATAACTCTTCTTTTTCTAGACTAAATCAACACCAACCCTAATATTAATGCTCAAGGATCAACTATCTTAGCCTAAGGCCTAAGGTAGTAAATATAAATGTAGTTGGCGTAGCTACATAGGAGTCATTATAAGGTTGCACTATTGAGTATCATAATAAAAATATCTTATTCAACATCACATTATCCTTGAAATATATATAAAAAATTATGTCCAAAGAGTAGATGCATCCCAACAATACTCTTAGATATTCACATAGTGAGTCAAAGGCATCTATAAATTATGATCAAAAGTTTTCAAGGAAAACTCAAAAACAAACATAATATGAATTTTATAAGAAAAAGGAACATGAAACCTAATTGACATTCATGGGTTCAAATGCTTAAGGAAATAACCAAGAAATTGTTAGCTTTTGGTGATTTATATTAAATGAAATGCAACCACAAGATGTAAAATGAGAAAGCAATGATAAGTATATGATAATGGCACTATAATATGTAGGAAAACTATGAGATAAAATTTTGCAATAACTCAAAAATATGCCATTAATGGATGATCATGAAAATAGTACAATGTATTATAATGGAGGACATGAACACTCCATAATTTCAATGAAATAACTACATTGCACTCTAACTATAAATCACTATAGTAACTTCAGTCTCTCTCATTATCTCTCTCTCACTATACCTCAAGGTATATATAGGAAGATATGTGCCTTGGCCTTTACTCTACCCATGACTCTTCATATACCTATCCTATGACTCATGTACATGTGGACTACATGCACATTTACATCATTGCACATTCTAACACTTGTGTATTTATTACTTGCTTGAAGTAACTACTTAAATCTAGAAATGTACCCAAGGTGGTACATTGACATGTACCAAATATTGTAATATACTATAACACCCCCTATATTACATTATTTGGGTATTGAATACTTTAGTCTTCAATATGGTCTTCATCCTTTAGATGTTCTTCAACTTGATCTAGTCCTTATCTTTCATTTGGTTCAGTCTTCATGTTGTCTTTCATTGTCTTCTTCATTCCTTTGGTTTTTGTTGTTTCAAAGTGCTTGGTAGAATCCTTGTTCTTGGAGTCTTCAAAGTATATTTTATGAACTAGAGATATCATGATCTTGTAGGTCACAAGTGAGTTAGAATTGCTTCATTTTATTTCCTTTGTTTTTTTTGAATGACTTGTCTTCTTGATCTACAAAAAATTTAAGCTTGAATTCATTGTTAGTGGATGCTTCTAAAATAAGAACTTGGAAGAAGTAGTTTAATCTAAATATTAGTCTCTCTTCAAATATTTTATAGTACTTGTATTTATAGTAACAGAAGAAAGATGAATGAGATTTTCCTCCACAATATTTACATGGATGAAGGCTCTAGCAGTTTGCTTTCTCATGACCAAATTTGTTGCAATAAGTGCATAGTAAAGATATCCCAATTTATTTGCTACTTGTTTCAAGAGAATCAACTTCGTATATTTCCTTGATGAAATAGTTAAACCATCTATGTACGATTGAAGCTATTTCATCCTTCTTTCATAAATTTTCAGGATATATTTTTGATGATTATTCTTTTCTACCTTTTAAATATGGTTCTCAATATATTCATTGGTATATATAGTTGACATCATTGAAATATATTTTTGAAGAATTTATTTTTGCCAATCTATTTATTAATGAATTCTTATAAGTCTTTCTAAAACATATTGGTTATTCTCTTCTAATTGCATTTTTCTTATTATAAATTCTATAATCAAGTATGTCTTTGAACCACTTTAATTATTTGAGACCTGTGTATTTAATAATCCTTTCCATTGTTTCTTTCTTTATTTACAAGAGAACAATTTTGATAGAAGTTTTGTATCTCAAAACTTTGTAGTTGTCTACCTTATGACTCCCTAGTTATGAGTATGTGAACTAACTTGATAAACCCTTATCAAATCTTGGATTTTGTAGTATCCCTTATATCTCCCAAGTGATTATAGTATGCTATGGTTTTGATAAAGTACTTAGCATCTATTAGATTTCCTTTTGAGTTGATTCTTTAATGTTTTGAAGACAATAATCAACTCCTATATCATATTATTTCTCCCTATTGATATATGCACTTTTAATTAGATGAAGTTCTCTAACTTCAAGACTCTATGGTTGGATTCCTTTTGTCTCTTTTAATATGAATATGAGACAAGTATAAGGAATAAATTCCAACTATTTTAAGCAATCAATAATTTTACTTCTTAAACCTTTAATTTTCAATGATTCAATTTTCTAAATTCCAATGTTCTAAAGTTTGATGTAGTACTCCTTATATCTCCCTAATTTGGAAATTTATAAATGATAATATTTACAAAAGAGTAATACTTTAATTTTTCCAAGGTATAAAACTTTATCTCCTATTTAATTAATTTGAAAATATTAGATATAATGCACCTTGAAATATTTCTTAAGGTTTTGCACTCCTTGGTTTAATTGCTTTCTATTCTAAGGTTATAATTTCTCCAATGCAATATAAGCTTAACCTTAGATATATGAAACACCTTATATCTAATTTTTCACTTTAATGAAAGCAAATATCAACATAAATATACCTCTTAATGTTCAGTGTTGATTGGATTTGGTCGTGTCTTCACTATCCAAGCTTAGAGCATTGTAAATATTTATCTTCACCTTATGATAGTGAGCATTAAATGCTCTCATTTGAGTGGCACTCTCCTATGATGGTCTTCTCCTAATTTAATGCACTTTGACCTCTCTACACTCAATACTTGTTGGAGATATCTCAATGCTTAATATTCATGCTTCACTCTGCTTTAGGTGTTAGATTGATTCTAAAGAAGATATTATTCCTAAATTTATAGTAGGAAGCTTACCAGCTTTCTTTGAATCTCCTTTTCCTGCAAAAAAGTGTTAGAAACTGTAGGCATCAAATCCACCTCCCAGAGAAAGAAGTGATTTGCTAAAATTTTGACTGTTTTGGAGATGATTTGCTCCAGTTTTGTGAAATCGTACAGTAGGGAGGAAATCATACATAATACCATACAACTAAAGTGGTAAACTATACAAAGCAGTGGTAAATCGTATAGGGCACACCGAAATGCAATGAGATGCAAAGGAAATGTAATTTTGGGATGAAATGTCGCATGGATTTGCTAACCTAAGGTGTAAACTTAGGAAAAGTCCAAAATAATGTATTCAGTTGTAATTGGGCAGTTATGAATAATAGATTGTCTCAAGAACCACTTTGGAATAGCCTGGGCAATGTTATATAAGGTCCCATTTTTGAATTTATGGGCCTGGCTACTAGTTTACTGGTTCATAGTTGTTAGGATAGAGAGTTAGCCATATTTCTGAGTTATTGCTATAGTATGGATACATTTTCTACATTGTACTGAGTTTATCACCATTAATAATAAAGAGAAGAAATTGTGGATGACAATATATGATCCTGTGTGTATGGTTGATGCATTGTGGATGATTATTGTGTGATTGAGTTTCTTCCTTACTATCATATGTTAGTTTTACGCTTCATTGCAAGTTGTGAGCAGATTGCTACTGGTGGGAATTATGGAGAATGATCTAGGAGCATGAGGATGTTGTCAAGGATGTATTGAAGTAGACTGTATGATTTTTGGGCATAATTTCTTGAATGAAATCAATTATAATCTTGGATTGGATTCTTTGCTTGTATGTGGAATCATCTTGTTTGGACTGTTAAAACCTTACAAAACCTTCCAAAGAGAGATTGGAGTAGAAGAGCATTGCAAATGCTATCTTATTGTACCTTTGTATTGTACATATCATACATCGTATAAATCGTACACATAATACTTACCCAATTTGGCAAAATAGGTGATTGATATAAACTTACCCAATTTGGTAGTTTTGGTAATCGGCTTGAACGATTATAAAACTGTGTACGACAGCCTCCAAAATAGCATTCGTAAGTTTTTTTGAGTGCAAGATCATACCATCTTGGCCACTGTACAATCTCAGATCGTACAGTGTATGTGTGGAAGGTCGTACAAGATATTGACAGTCTGTACGAGGGTAGTTCGAGTACTTGGAAGATTGTTCAATTTGGTACTTAAGATCAAGCTCATCCTAGGGATTATTTTGACCATCGAAAGATACCTCCCCACTAGGAATACTCCACAGCTATGTTACATTTTGCACCATTGCCATAGTTGGATGAATCCATTGCTCGATTAGGTAGCGCCAAACTGTGTTACATTTGGTGTCGTTGCCTTATCAAATTTGGCATTTTTGTTAAAACAGGTCAAATTTGATGAAACAATTGGAGGTTATTTCTTATGAAAAATACCATTACACGAATTTGTATGAGAAGAGAACCACGAGAGAAAATTATAGTAAGAAGGAGCATAAGGATTACTCAAAGAGGAAACACGAGTAACTCAGATCATAGTACGCATGAACCAGAGATAGAGCAAGTTTGGACATCCGAAGAAGGAGACTTTGAGACATTGTTGATTGAGAAAAAATATGAGGAGGAAAACCCACCAATCATAGAGGAGATGAATGACAAAGAGAAAGTGCACGACAATGAAGAGTGGATGGTAAGGCCTAAGGAAGCAAAAATGGGGTTGCGAGAGGGTATAGATGATGGGAGTCAGTAACCAAGGTAATAGGACATAGAGACTCAGGAAGATAGACCAAGACAATCTCCATCACATCAGCAAAGAAGATTGCAGAGTGAGGTTGCACGAAAATTTGGTCATCGAGTGATGGGACAGAATAAGATACCTTGAATTGATTCTTCTGATGACAATGAAAGTAAGACACCTCTAAGGAGGAATTCAGTCAAGATTCCACAAGAGACCTCGAGTGAGAGTGACGACTCTCCCAATATGGCTAATAGAGCAACCAAGCAAAGATGTCCACCATTTTTAGGTGATGGTAAGGAAGACCCTAAACGGCACGTAGAAACTTGCATAACCATTTGGAGAGCGAATGGTGTAGACAGATAATAGGATTGGGTAGTCCTCTTTCCTACCACTTTGAGAGGATTGGCAATAGATTGGTACCTGAAAAGAGAAAACAATGTTGATTTTTAGACTTGGAACCAGATAAAGGAGAAATTCATTGAGGAATTTTACCCTTTGAAAGATGATGGAGACATAGTCACTAAGATTTGCATGACAAAATAGAAAGCAGATGATGATATAAAATCCTACAACTGTCAACTAAAGCAGTTAGTCGATAAGATGCAGATGCCATTAGTAGATGTGCTAATAAAACAATGGTTTGTAGATGGGTTACTACCGAAATATAAGAAAAATATGAAGGGAGTACCATCTGACACATATGAGGAATCTTTGAAACATGCAAATACCTTTGAAAATGAGTCAAAATAGATGTATACAAGAATCTTATCTCATCCCAAGTCGAAATATTTAGATAGTGAGGAAGAGAACATTATCTAGAGGACGATAGCTTTGTTCTGCAAAGAGTTTGATAAAATGGTTAAGGAGAAAAATATCAAACCAGAGAGGAATGAACTATGGTGCACATAATGCAAGAATGACAGACATACAAATATGAAGTGCCCAAAGAATGATTACTACCATATTTATAATGTGATGGGGTACGATGTAGTGCTCTATCCCTATAATACAAGAACCTGTCCATAGGTACTATCAATTTAGGAGCAGGAACAAAAACATCAGTCCCAAGGGAGTTGCCAATAGGTAATGAATGGTGGCTATAGAAATAGTAGAAGAGGTGGCAAACATAATCAAGGTAATCGACAGGGAGGACAAAGTCATTTACAGTATGATTCAAAAGGAAGACTGATCATATAGTGTCACAATTGCCAAGAGTGGGGGGCATTTTATGAATAATTGTCCTGCACCTTAGATGCAAGGAGCACCATAGGCAAGCACTACACATATGTGTAGATGGTGTGGTTCAAGGAACCACAAGGAGGATAATTGTCCAAAGCAGGCGAGTTCGAGTACCCCACAAAATGTGAGCTATTTGGACTTTGAGGTTCCTCAAGTTAAAGAAGAAACTCAAGAAGTATTAGCCGTGATGCAGAATCAGGCTAAAAAGGACAAGTATCCATAGCCAACAAAGGAGAAGCAATGCTAGCAATTTGCAAAGAAAATACTGCAAGAAGAAACTAAGAAAGCTAAGCAAGGAGAATCGAGCACTCGAAAGGAATTACAAAGACCATCAGAATAGGAGACATTTATGCAGCATCTGGTCACATAGGTGTTAGATACCACAGTAGAAATTAAGGTATATGACTTATTCGAAGCTATCCCAGAATTGTTGAAAGCAATTGTGGAAGATATACAACCACAAAAGGTGATGGAAGTAGAAAGCCAACCAATTGTAGGAGAAGAACGAAAGGATCAATTTATGGATCCTACCATATTGATGATTGATGTGGGAAATATTCATGCATTAATGCATATGGATATTTTGGGACACAAATTGACACAAGTGATTGTGTACGGAGGTTCCAATGTTAATGTGTTACCCAAAAGGAATTGGCTAGAACTAGGCGCACTATCACTATGGGTATCAAGCTTTCGAATGTATGGAGCTGACCAGAATGATATTAAAATTAAGGGAGTTTTGACTGCACAAAAAGTAATGATAGCTGAGTAAGAATTCATCTTGGATTTTGTTGTGATTTCAATGCGAAAACCTGCATACGACGCTCTCTTAGGGAGAGGATGGCTACGAGTGACCAAGGTTAATAATAATTGGGGAAAGAATAAGATCAGCTTCAACAAGGAACAACATAAATACATGATCAATTTAGCTAATCAAAGGGTGAATGAGTATGTAGCTACAATGGATGAATAAAAAAACTCATTAGGGGATGAAGAACACGAACCTAATGGAGAAGGAATGTTGTACATAGAAGAATGTAGCGAGGATGAAGCTCAATATGATAGCAGACTTCTTCATTATAAAATGGAGGATTATGAAGTATTTTAGCCCAATTACTTATGCATTGAATCAAAGGAGATTAAAGAGCAGTAAGACAAATCAAAATCTAGTAAAGAGACTAAGAAGGAAACATAAGAGAAATGGACATTTCCAAAAATCTTTGCATATTATACAGTAGGAGATGCAGATATTGATACAAGACCGACACATCCTAAGAATGTAATGAAAGCTACGAGCGAGCCAGAGAATATCAAGTATAAAGGACCTAAGATAGTGGATATTAACTTACGAATGGAGAAAGAACCAAGGATGGTCCACTGTGGCGATGATTAGAATCCTGTATTGAAGGTAGCATCTTTCAAGATATTCTTGGAGTACAAGGATGTCTTCGCATGGACATATAAAAATTTGAAAGGAATTCCACCTGAGTTATGTGTCCATAAGATTACACTAATGTCTAGTGCTCAACCAGTAATAAGCAGGCCATATAGAATGAATTCAAAGTATGCAGCATTGGTGAATGCGAAGATAGAAAAGATGTTGGAAGAGGGAATTATATTTAGGGTGACAAACAGTGAATGGGTTTCGCCGATAGTAATCACTTTGAAGAAGGAAGTCGATAAGATAAGAATATGCGTAGACTTTAGGATTTTAAACGTAGTAACCATTAAGTACCTATTGTGGCTACTCCACAACATGTCCCAAAATTGGGGACCCACATTTTTTTGCATGTTTTCCAAGAAGACCGAAGTAGCCCATATGCTAAAGATCAAAGAAAAAGCAAAACACCACAAGGAGAAAAAGTGTCGCGATATCGCGACATGTTGCATTTTTGCGGTCCAAAGCAAAGGGAGAGAACAAGGAGGAAAAAGTTTCACGATATCCTAGTTAGATGGAATGTCGAACATGAGGATGTGGCATGTAGAATGTTTCTTGGAACTCTAGATGAGGTGGCATATGATTGGTACATCAATTTACCCACTGATTCTATTACATCTTGGACTCAATTGAAATATGAGTTTATCGATCAATTTAGGTTGCTCATTGACCCTCTCATGATATATCAACAATTTACTTCTTGCAAAAGAGAACCTAATGAGCTAGTGAGAAGTTTAAACATGAGGTTTCGAAAGCTTTATGCGATATTAATTTCTCCCTATACTATTGAGGAAAATGGTGCTCTTCAAATATACTTTCGAGCATTGGATCCATGGTGTGCCATATTTGTTAGGATGAATCCCTTGGTTACTGATCTTTCATCGGCCTACACAGAAGCTATAATTGTAGATCAATAATTGAGGCCACAAGGTTATGGAATGGAGCAATCAACTATGGTAGGACAACTAGGGGCTTGCAATCAAACCTCGATGGTAAATCAAGTGTGGGCACAACCAAATTTGATATCAAATATTTTTTCCTACAATCAAATTTATCCCACCACACCAACTTATGCTCCCACATGTGCTTATACAAGTACTTCCATCCATCCAACTATACCTCAATTAGAGAATCATGTGGTCACCCATGGAACCATTGCAACAAATGTTCAAGCTTTGTCCGTGGGTATCAATCCAACTAATCCTACTACTTCTACCACTCAAACCAAAGAGTTCGCATCGGAAGTAAAAGAGCAAAATAAAGTTGTTAAGAAGGTATGTAGGAATGTTCCACCACAAAAACGAGCACATCAATGTATGCATCCAAATCATCCTAGGAAGAAAATTCATAATACCGATCTTAATGATGTTTCATGTTATGCTTCTTCAAGTGATACAAGAGATTTTGAGGTGATTCATGTTGAAGTAAATATCTATTCAAAAAGTCTTGAAGAGCATGAAGCTTTTGGAGAAGAAATTCTATGGATGGGTAACAAGAAGTTGGTATCAAATGATCACCATCTTGTTTTGGAAAAGAAATATCCAGAATCATTACCCAAAAATGAGGATTTGGATGAACAAACGTATGTGGATATGATTTGGTCAGATGTACTTGCAAAGGATTGGAGCAACTATATGACATGGAATTAAAAAATTGATCCCATTATAGAAGCTCCTAAGCCATCACAAGTGGCTGAAAATGAATTTGAAAGAAAATCAACAAATGAAGTTGAAGACATAATCGAATTTCACCCCTTGTTATCGAAAGACACTTTGGATGATGTTCTCGAAAGTGATGACCAAGAGGATCCACACCTTCCAAAATGTGATAAAATTGAATCATGGGTTACAAATTTAGATTATGATGGCTTTACCAATTCGAATTCAACAGATAACCCACTTTTGGAAATAACTGAACCATCTAAGGAAGGTGAAGATGAATTGGATGAGAAACATGCTGATGAATCAGAATATGAAGAATAAGTACTTGAGCATCACAACTTGAAATTGGAAGATGATTACTATGATTCGTGGAAGAAATGGGAAGAATATTATCAATCTAAATCTTCTAACAAACTTTTTGTGTCAATTAATATGCAGGATAACTCAATTGCTTCCTCACATAAGGATACTATAAATCTTGTACAATTTGAGAAGGTTTTGGAAGAGGAATTTGAATCTCATCAAATTTTGAAGCATGATAAGGATTCTACAACCATGAATCAAGAAATAGAGTCACTTGCTTTAGATTCTTTTGAAGGAAAAGAAATTGAAAATCTTGATCCACTTACTTGTGCTACAATGATTATGCCATTTCAAAATGAGAAAATTACAAAACCTAAATCATTTGGGTTTGATATCATTGATGATCCAATTGAAAATCTCATGTTACCCAAAACAACCCAAGTGATTGATCATGGAAATGTGTTAGTTAACCCACCCCTAGATAGACAAGACTTATGGTTTGAAAGGGATGGACATGTGTTCAATTGGGTACCTAAGTTTGGTGCCTTTGATAAAAAAATCATGGAGAAAGAACAAGTGCTACATGATATGAATGTCATGAGAGAAAAGAGAAATTTTCAAATCCTCTTCAAGTAAGGTCAAATGAAAACATGCCAAAGGTAAAATCTCACCGTTTTGGTTTCACCATGCAAAATTCGAATGAAGGTTTGCCTAATGAATGGTTTGATTCAAATATTATTAATGTTATGGATTTATTGAATGAAAATGAAAGCTTATTTCTACACCATGAATCAAAGTGCGGAATGGACATCTTAAAGAATAGACATAAAGGAATTGAATATCAATCATTGACTAATCAATTTGAAAACTTGAAACTCCACCATAGGATTATTAATGAAACTAAATCAAATAGGTATGGTGAGAGGGGCAAGTGGAAGTTTGTTTCTTTGTTTGGTTTGATCTTTTTTTTGTTGGATTCCTACAAAACTTGGTATGCGTATCACGTCATGTCTTTTAAATAATTCTAATCAGGTTTGGGATCCGGGAAAATGATAATCCAAACTTTTGCACCATCTTGTATTATATTGTACATTTGTATATACTTTTGGTTTTCGTGTTTTGGTTTTGGATTGGATCTCATTTTGGTTTCAAGTTGTGTGTTGGTCCTTTGGACACTTTTGGTTTGTTTAAAAAAAAAAATCAAGATGTCAACTTCGGTCCTTATGAATGTTGAATAAGGCTAGGATAATATGAAACATCGAAATTGTATTGCAGAAAGCTCCATGAATATCGCAAACACATTAAAGAATATCATTTGGAACTTGTGATGCATGAAGTTGTCAGTTTTATAAATTATGGCAAAGTAGGTGGTATACTCCATCCGCATTTCAAAGGAGCAATGCATTCATATCTCATGTTACATTCCACATCGCATATACATTTCATCTCAGTTGCATCTTCATTTCATATACAATCATTGAAAAGGTGTCGAATCCTCTTAGGGTTATTACATAACATATATTAAAAGGATCCTAAGGTTGGAAACTAATGCCCGAACTATCTTGAACCAAGCACGTTCTACATATTTTAAAGAGGATCTTGAGCAAAATGGTCAAAACCATACTTGGAAGAAAAGGTGAGGTGAAAGGATTATGTCGTGTCTGTCCTATTATGCAACATAATCCTTAAAACAATGGTTTTTACCACTCCCATAGTGCTTAAAGCCTAAAATCGGAGTAGTAAGGATAGGGTTAAATCCCCATCGAACTTAGTTTGAGGATCCAACTCCCCAAAGCTCTGATTTGACCTTCATGGAGTAGTAAGGATAGGGTATAATTCTCATCTCGCTTAGGTTGAGAATCCGATTCCCCAAAGCTTCTATTTTGCCCACTCAAGAACTTGAAATTCCCAAAGAAAATATTTTTCATTCTATTTTTCATTTCTTTATTAATATTGGATTGGAAGGATCGTACTACATGTCCCTTGCAAGGATGGGTAGTCATCCCCAAGGTCCAAGAAATCAAAAGTAGAGTCAAATCATGGATTATGGAGTTAATCTCCATCGGGGCTATAGACACCTGACTGGTAGTGGAGTATGCTCATGCATGGCAACACGTCTTGTCTAAAAGCAAGACCGTTGACTGCTCAAACAGACAGGCTAGCCTGACAGTTTCATCCATAACAGGTTAAATCATTTTTTTCAAGATGAGGTAATGAACTCCAGATCAGAGTAGTAAGGATAGGTTTAAATTCCCATCTCGCATAGGTTGGGAATCCTATTCCCCAAAGCTCTGATTTCATTTACACTTGCACATTTGTTCAAGATGGTAGGGGCACATAACCAACTTTGGGATCTAGTAAATTAATTTAGTATACATATATTTGGTCCTAAGAGGGTTTGACAGTTTTAATATGTTTTTTCATGATACTAGAAAGTCTGAGCCTTTGCAAAGCAGGTTTTTATATCTCTAACATAGTTGTCATACATCAAATCCTGCACAAATCATTCATAGCCTTGCATACGAATCATAAGTGAAATTGACAATGGAAAGTTGAACGAGTTTCAAACGATAGGGAATGAAGCACACTGCACACACCGAGCTGATGCTTAATAATTCTAATGCTTCAAGTATTTCTTGTCTAATTTCATTCTTGGGATATTTACTGACGCTTGTATTTGAGTCTGTGTGTTTTCAAGTTGAGTTCTCACCGAAATGCTCAGGAGCATTTCCCAACAGAGTCGCCATTTGTTGTGGTTGCTCCACAACGTACCCCAAAATTGGGGACCCACCTTTTTTGCATGTTTTCCAAGAATACCGAAGTGGCCCATATGCTAAAGATCAAATAAAAAGCAAAACACCACAAGGAGAAAAAATGTCGTGATATCGCGACATGTTGCATTTTCGTGGTCCAAAGCAAAGGGAGAGAGCAAGGAGGAAAAAGTATCGTGATATCACGACATGTTGCATCGTCACAGCCAAAAGATAAAAAGTGTCACGATATCACAACATGTTGCATCGTCGCGGCCAAAGGATGCAACATGTCGCGATATCGTGACATGTTGCATCGTCGCGACCAAAAGAGAAAAAGTGTCACAATATCATGACATGTTGCATCATCGCGGCCAAAAGAGAAAAAGTGTCGCGATATCGTGACATGTTGCATTGTCGTGGCCAAAAGAGAAAAAGTGTCGCGATATCACGACATGTTGCATCGTCACGGTCGTAATATCATGACATGTTGCATCGTCGCGGCCAACAGATAAAAAGTGTCGCGATATCACGACATGTTGCATCGTCACGGCCAAAAGAGAAAAAGTGTCGCGATATCACGACATGTTGCATTTTTGCGGCCAAAAGAGAAGAAAGAGAAAAGTGTCACGATATCGTGACATGTTGCATTTTCGTGGCCAAAAGAGAAGAAAGAAAAAGTTTTGCGATATCGCGACATGTTGCAATTTCGCAATTCAAAAGAGGCAGGCAAGCAGAGAAACAAGAAATGTTGTGATTTCACATGTCTGATTTTCGCCAAGGTAACAGACCTACATAGTGACATGGACATAAGGACAAAATCCAATGAATAAGACAAAATGTTACATAAGGAATCTTTAATGATTTGAAATCATTTAATATGGTCGTTACACACGGAAGGAAATGGACGTAAGCCCATGTGGAGAAAATGAAACGAAGGGCCACAAAATAGAAACAAAAAGTTTTTTTTGGAAACCGAAACACATGCATGCACAAGGGAAGGTGAAACGAACAACCATTGGAAAATGAAATGAAAAGCTTCTTGAAAAGTTTAAATACGCCAAGCAAGGATGTTTTGAAGGGTTGGAAATTGTTGCGAGCAGAGTTGCAGATTTGAAGGTAAGAGGGCCATTCTGGACCTGTTTGAGTCGTTTTCTTCCATGGACTGGTTTGGGAAAACTAGAAATTCGCTATTGTAAAATGACACATTTTTAATGCAAAAGTTTTCAAAAATTTGCATCTTGAGGGCAAGAAAGAAGGAGATTCTCTTTGCATGCTATGGATTTAATGTCTATTTCTTTTCTCTTTTTTAGATTTCGAGTTTGTAGATGGAGTTAATGCAAGTTTGCTTGGTTGTTTCATGTGAATGCTTGAACCTGAAATTTATTTTAAACCCTAGGAACCAGCACTTAATCTATGGGGATTGTGCTTTTTTTGTAAGTCCAATAGGTTAGGTTGCATGCATGGAGACCTCACATCTTCGGTTTTCTCGAAATCGGATAGCATCATACTGAATGCATTTTATTTTCAGTTTTCTGCATTTCATTTTCATTTTTCTGCATTTTATTTTTTTTCCAGAAATTTTAACTTATTTTAAATTTTCAAGCATTAAAATAAACATTTAAAATTTTCAAAATCCAAAAAACAATGAACAATCACTAAAGTTTCATGGTGAAATAAACCAAAATTGCCCCTTGTTTACAGTTACTTGCAATCACTAAGGTGTTCCAAGCATTTAAATTGAATATCTTTATTTGAGATTACTAATACACATATGCAAATGCTAATACAACGGAGACCTTGGAGAAGTTGTTTGTTTAACTTCTTTGCAAGAGGGGATTTGGAACCCAAATCCTAAAGGAGAGTGTACTTTCACAACTGTGGGTGAAAATACCACTCAACAGGACCCTTTTCCTATTCCATTTATGGATTCTAGCTTGGAAGAAGTTGCAGGGCATGAGATCTATTCATTTTTGGATGGATTTTCAGGATACAATCATATCAGCATCATTTAGGAGGATAAGCTAAAAGCCACATTTGTTGTGGAGAATGGCATTTTTATGTACAATTGAATACCATTTGGGCTCTGTAATGCCCCATCCACATTTTAGCTCATCATACTGTATATATTCGACCAATTGGCGACGTGGAATTTCAAAGCATTTTTGGGTTATTAGTCTATTTATAGGAAGATCAAGGAGCATCTTCCATATCTTAGTGAATGCATGAGCAGATGCAAAAATGCACAAATATAATTAAATCCAGTAAAGTGTTTTTTTATGGTACCATTTGGGAAATTGTTAGGGCACATTGTGTGTAGTGAGGGATTGAAGACGGATCCAAATAAAATTTAGGTAATATTACATATGGAAAAGCCTTTTGATGTGAGTTCACTCAAAACCTTCCTGGGATAAATAGGATATTACCGAAGGTTTATCCGAAAATATGCACATGTGGCCTATCCGTTAGATTCTTTGATGAAAAAGAATACTCCTTTCAGATGGACAAAGGAGCACCAAGGAGCTTTTGAGGAGTTAAAAGCTAAGTTGGTAAGCAGCCTAATCTTGGTGTTTTTGAGTTGGGATAAGGAATTCCATGTCCACGTTGATGCTTCAAACTTTGCAATTGGATGTGCATTAGCACAAGGACAATTTAAGTTGGATCAGCCGATTTTATTTTCTAGTCGCCTTTTGTCAAGGTCAAAAAGAAATTATAGTACAATAGAAAGGGAAGCTCTGGGGATGGTATATGTAGTTTAGAATTTTAGGCATTACCTATTGATAAACCCCTTTGCATTTTATGTTGATCATCAAGCATTGTTGTACTTAATAAATAAGCCAGTAATACAAGGACGAGTTAGTAGGTGGTTCGTCATGCTCCAAGAATTTGTATTTTGAGTTGTAGTGAGACCTGGCAAGAAGCATGTGATTGCACACTAGTTGTATTGAATATGATCATGAGAGCCAGCAAGAACAGGGGTTCCTGATGAATTCCCAAATGCACAGTTATTTGCCATCAATGTTGTGCCATCATGGTACAAGTTGGTTGACCAGTATCTATCCACAGGGGAGTTGCCACAGGAGATGACGACAACCGAGAAGAAGAAAGTAATTATGAAGTCAGCACCTTTCCAAATAATAGTAGGATTGCTATACAAGATAGGAAGTGATGGTATCTTGAGGAGATGTGTAATGGAGGAAGAAGTTAAGATGGTATTGAAAGAAGCCCATGCCAGTTTAGCAAGGGTACACATGGGACCAGATGCGACTGCAAGGAAAATATTACTAGTAGGTCTATGGTGGCCCATATTGTATAATGATGCAAAAGAACACATGAAAGCTTACGATACTTGCCAGAGAGCAAGTAAACCTGTGAGGAGGAATTTTATGCCCTTACACCCATCATAGCCACAAGATTTGTTTGAATGTTAAGGCTTGGAATTCGTAGGACCATTCAAGACATCTCAAATATGGAAATGCAGATATATCATAGTGGCAATGAAATATCTCACAAAATGGGTAGAAGCAAGAGCACTACTTAATAACTCTGCTAAGAGTACAACATAATTTTTGTACAAGCAGGTAATCACAAGATTTGGTATTATGCTACGAATAATGAGTGATTGTGGAGGATACTTCGTTAATGAGATTATCAAGATGCTGACGACAGAGTTTAAGATTTTACTTTCATGGTCTAGTCCATACTACCCGAGAGCGAATGGGCAAGCAGAGGCAACTAATAAAGTCTTAGTATCGACTTTGTATAAAACCTATGGGATAGAAGGAGAAGACTGGGAGGAAAGGTTACCATCCATTTTGTGGACATATAGAACAAATTTTAAACCAACAATGGAACATACCCCTTTCCAATTGATGTATGATCAAGAAGCGGTGGTTCCAGTAGAGTTCTTGATACCAAGTTTGAGAGTTACGGTAGAGCATCGCTTGGGAGACCAAGAAATTTTGGAGGAATGACTGATGATGCTGATAAAGCTAGAAAAAAGAAGAGTCATGGCATAGTGGGCAATCAAGGTAGCCTAGAAGAGACGAAAGGTGTGGCATGACAAGCATTTGAGAAAATTAGAACTTAGTCCTGGAGACTTGGTTCTCAAGTTTAATGGTAAGAGGGAGATTAAGCCTGGGAATCTGAAGACACTATGGCTTGGCCCTTACAAGGTGATTGAAGCATTGGATAATGGATCGGTCAGGTTATAGAACTTGAATGTGACAAAGATACCCAACACTGTAAATAGCTCAAAGTTAAAGCCTTATAAAGTACAGTGTTCATTCATTACTTTGGAAGAAGTGGAATGAAGAATACGAGCAGGCACTCAGAATGAGGCTCCTCGTGAGCCAGGTCCTTCATAGGAAGAGCCAGATTTGGGACTTGTCAAAATTTTTACTGAGATGGAGGAGGCACAGCCAATCATCGAACAACAGGAGTTGGCACCTGGACCAGACGAAAGAAGATGAGTGTGAGTACATATCAGACGGGCAGACGAGACCATAAGAGAGGGAGAAGAGTGGATCCCTCTGACAAGAGAATATTATCAGGAGAGAGCATTATTACCAAGTGCTTCGGATAGGAGGTACCCACAGATAGAATGTAGGAAACTACCTCAATAATCGAAAGGACGAATAAGGGTAAGACTGATAGTGCATAACAAAGATAGAGTGGACACGTTTGAGATGGAAATACCAAAGGATGCTATGGAGGAAAGGCTAGAAGAAGAACTAGCAAAAATTTCCCCATTAGCTCAAGTAGGGCTATTGTAGTAGAGGATGAGAACACAAACTCAACAATTGTAGGAAGAATATCAAATGCTACGGGGTCACAATGCGAGACTAAGAGCGCAAGTAATCCACGAATTTGATGGCACCATACAAATACTGGATGAACAATGAGCTATTATATTACAAGATATTGGAAGTGAGCATGAGGAGGCTGAGGATTTAACTCCAAGAAATGGTGGAGGAAATGAAGGTGCAAGTACAAGTTCACCCCCTTCACTAAGCAGACAACCTACAATAAACGAGGAGGTAGGAGTACTATGGCGAGATATAGAGGAAACCACCACATCACCTAAAGTGCATCACAATGTAGTAGACAGGGTAGATTCTAGTGATGGAGGAATGTCATGGTTGGTACGAGATCCTAGTACATATGAAGAGGAACCAGATAATCCTCATAATCCATAGAGGGATCAGAGTATTCCAATTAGAACATTGAGACCGAGACAAGTTGAGGGAGTTCGAGAAGATAGATTCGAGAATCATACACAAGAATATGCAATAGCTCACCAACAACTACGAAGACAAAGGAGGGAAGTTCAACGACTGGAAAGAGTGATGTATTTGCCAATAGACTAGGTAGAATAGAGGGAAGAGAGTTGGACTGACTCTAGCTCTTAAACAGACTTCTTAGATGATTATAGAGTAGTATTGGCATCTTCATCCCCCCAATGATCCTTTGAGGAAAGAATATGGAGGCATCATTTGGTACGAGCTGATAGGAGAGTCAGAACCTTACGCTAGTTTTCACCAAATAGAAGTCCACTAGCTAACATCGAGTTAGTAGAGATTACTCTTGATGACCGCGGAGTAAGAGGAAGAATTGGACAAGGACCTATAAGAGGGAGAGGAAGAGGTAGACGACCTAAAAAATTATGGGAATCTGAATGATGTTGTAATGGGAGGAGGTAGAGGACGAGGAATATTTTGACCCCCTACTCCTAGATGGCCAGGTGCTAGCCTACTAGCTTGCTTGAACTGGGAAAGGAACCCACAGGATATACTTTGACTAAGAGGCATGTTACGAAATGTGGTAGGAAGGCACATAGGGCGTCGACCACCCCTGAATCGACAAGGACCTCAATGGGAAGGAGGTAATTGGTGGTTACCCCGAGTAAGAGAAGAATCATTAGTAGTACAAGGAGGTTTCATGCCTAGAAGGAGTGGTAGGGGGAGATACCCACGTGGCCAAAACTTTGCTAGCAGGGGAAGGGTACAATTCACAGATGGTGGAAACCTAGGCCAACAAAGGACCCGATCACCAAGTTTGGAGCCAAAAATGATCCAGGGAGATAGCCGAAGAAGTCACTCAAATGATAGTAGAGTGGTAAGGACACCACCCCCTCGGGATCAACTACCTGGATGGTGAGAAGAAGGCCTACCAGGAGATGAGACTCCAATTTTCCGATGTACAATACGAAACTATACACATTGTGGAAGGGCAAATGAATGGGCAGCAACATCGCAGGCAGGGACCAGTCAAGCAGAGGTACAAGAGAATGTTGCTAACCGAAATGTGATGGTCGAACCTCGAGGCCAAGACTGGGATGGGGTCGTATAGGTGAATGTCACTGTACGATTACCCAGAAGGTAAGTATGATTAGAATAGGAATGAAAAAAAAAATGATGATGAAAAAAAAAATTGTGCCTTGGTTGTGAAAATCCCTCGGGACGCAATTAAGAAGGGCGAGGTTGAAAACCGAAAATGATGACCTCTCCATAGAGAAAGCAAAAATTTTCTCTAAGTTATGAAATCGTACAACAAGGAGAATCGTACAAAGCAATATTGACCTACAAATCGTATAGGAGGTCGTACGATACGATCTAGACCGTACAGTGTACGATTTGCCAACTAACTCATTAAATGCGGCATGCAGAAAAAGCAACGGTTGGAGGAAAATTAGGGGGAAAAAGACAAAATTTGAATTTTCGTTGAGTTGTCAGTCATCCAATAGCCCAACTGGGAAATTGCATGCAAATTGGTGCCTTTGTGATTTAAATTTTAGGGTTTTTCTAGGGTTTTGGAGGATTTCTTTAAATAGGAAGAGATTTTACCCATTTTTTTCACCAAGTAAGAAAAGCACAAGAATTCAAATTTTTTCCAAGAGATTGAAGCGAAGAAGCGTACGATTTAGAACTTGAACTGCATGGGCGAAGATTTTTCATGGATTTTTTGAAGATTGCAGACCCATCATAATTTGTACCAGGGCATTCTTCTTCACTTTGAACAATTTTAACCCGAGAAGAGAGAAATTAGGGTTTCTCCAACAAAAATGGGAGGAAATTCATGTTAATTGCAGCCAGAGACGTCAAAATACGTCAGCGTATGGATTATGAGTAGGGAAATTGCACATTAAAGCCGAGAAAGCTACGATTGGTGGTGGAAATTGGTGGATTGGCAAGGAAATAGGAGATTGAAACCCTAAATAGTTACGGATCTGGAAAAGATAGGCTGAGAAGCATGAGAAAAGGACCGTACAACCATACCAGAGCACCAGGAATTCATCAAGTTGAGAGAAATTGCGTCGGGAGAAAAGGAGTTAACGATCTGTTGTAAAAACTCAGGGAAAGGTAGATCGGGCCATTTTAGCAACTGGGTCGGTGTTGGAATTGTGGAAGGAGGCCGAAATCCTGATATTTTTTAGCATAAGGGTTTGTGCAGATGTATTGTATGATTTTGGGCTGTGTCATACGATTTTCAAGGAAAAGAGCACAAGTTGGGTGCTTATTTTGCCATTTTTGGTAGTTTTTCAGCATATCATATGGAACCGTACAGAATCATACCAGTTTTAAAGGGGAGGGCAGCTAACAGGAAGCAGTGTACGAAGTATTGGCACCCTGTATGGTTTCGAAGTCATCATGGTACGATTTGCCAAAAAAGTAACCGTTGGAGGAGTGACAGAGATGGAAGGAAAAACTGTCGAAGGGTGTACGATTTGGGAGGAAGCGAAGAAAAGCAAGATCATACATGGTACGTAGAATCATACATAGTATGCTTTTACGAAGAGTTGTATGATTTTGGATACATTTTTTATTGTGGAGAAGCGAGTGGAGCAATCGGTGAGATGTTGAAGGAATGATATCAACAGAGGAGTTTGGACGCCAATTAAGGTGGATTGCAGCCAATAGGGTGGAGAGATCACCAGGGCCACTCCACGAGAGAGAGGCATCCTCATGACAGTACTTCGGGTGTCAATTTTAGTCCCATGATAGGCGTGGTAATCGTCCATGGAGAAGAGGAGGACAGAGGCCATGGAGGAGACAAGGCCATTGGCGAGCGCATTTGAATAGAACGCCACCAAGGTATAGAGCGACAAGAATGGTGCACGTCACTACCTCATGGAGGGAGTTGAGGAGTGAAGTACATGTACCACAATAGGAAGAACACCTGAGCAGTGGACAGGAAGAATGCCAGGTGGAATTGAAAAATATGGTATTTGTACAGAATGGGGCAGAAGCATGCAAGAAATGGTGGAACAATGAGAAGAATAAATCTCATCCATGGAAGAAATAGTTTGAGAATGCACAGGTGGTGGTCATTGCATAGATTTCACCATTTCACAAGACATTTTTTGAGAACTATCTTCTCCAGATAGTTTAGGCTTATGATGCGTCAGCAAGGACGACCTACGTCAATGTAGGTAGGAGATCAGTGAAGGTTGAAGTGTCGGTGGAGGCATTCAGGAAAACTTTTGGGCTACCAACGGAGGGTATGGAGATAGTAAAGAAACTGGTAGACCCTATTGAAGCATACCACCTGGTCACTACTTTGATGACTATCAAATCATTGACAGAGGCTAAGATTTTTGGTGTAGGGATGCGTAGAATAAAATAGAGCCACTTACGAGATGAACATTGGGCTTGCGCAATGAACACAGTCATGGCTCGACTATCAGGGGACATAAGGATAGCTGAGATACCTATGTGGATGGCCCAGTACATAGAAGGTATTACCTAGGGGATTTCGTATGATTGGGGTACCTATCTGGAGTGAAGAATGCACGAAGCATTGATGAAGAGATCAAAGAACTTTGGGATGGCCTTTCAGGCTATTGGTTTGCTTCTCAATGCAGTGATGGAAGCAGGGATGACATTCCCAGGGTTGACACAACCTAGGGAGATTAGGCCAGATCAACCAACTATACTAAAATGGGTAAATACTATACCCATAGCCAAGGTGACTCCGGAGAAACCATGAACATGGAGTGAGCAACACAAGAGTGAAGCTCAAGAAGATACTTCTCTAGAGAAGGATGTCGATGTACATCATTGGAGGAAATGCCCAAGATGGTTGGAGCCAGAATTGGAACAATCGGTACCTGCTAGAAGGCAGTAGGAGCAGCCTCTCGAGAAAGAAAGGGAGAGTAGTCCGATTCAGATCAGGATGAGAAGGCAGAGAGAGAGGATGGCAGGAAAACCAGCTCCCAAAGTACGGAGAATGGAAGAGTCGGATTCAGAAGTGACGAAGCTGGATGAAGTGTATTGGGCAGAGGCAGAGAAAATAGTATGCTCATCGAAAATTTTCTCTCAATATGAGAAGATGGATGCCTCTGACTTCTTTAGAGGATTTGAGGTAGGGCACGATGGAGTGGCCACTACCCAAGAGGAAGAAGTAGTAGAGCCGAAGAAGAAGACGCGATACATATTTGTATCAAGAGGCTCTAGCAGACATGAAGTCTCGGAGAAGGAAGTGCCACAAGAAAGCGAAGCACTTGTTGCCCCAAAGGTCACAATGGAGGATGCACAGAAGCTACAGGAGGAAAGAGTGGCAGAAGAGCAACAAGTGGAGGGCAAGGAGGAAGGTCGAGACAATACGGAGGAGCCACAGGGAGGCTCATCTAGAGTAGAGAAGGCTCAGGGATAGGACGAGCAACGATCTCAGGAAGAGATCATAAACATTGTAGATAACGAGGGGGAGGAGGAACAAGAGAAACAGTCTCCACCTCAAGAAAATATTGATACTGAGAGAGCACTTAGAGAGCTTGGAGGAAGCTCTAGCCACCTTAGAGAAGAAGACGAACTGAGGACTCCTTCAGAGGAAGAACGATGGGGAATGCAATCCAGTTATCTCTTGGAGATACCATGGTTTGAAAGAATTACGATGGAAGAGGAGGCATGAGGTGTAGAGGATAAGGTGGAGCACTTCTTTAGTCAATTAGGCCATGTGATGAATAGTGCAAGAATGACATTTTGTATTGGCCATGTAGGAGAATTGGCGTTGTGGGAACAACAAGTGTCTCTCGAGTTGGAGCGTATAATGGAATGGGTGATTAGTGCGAAGCGGATAAAGAAGATAGAAGAGATCCATGCACAACATCCATGGAGGTTACCCATGGAAGAGGTAACAATGATGTTGGGAAGAGAAGACTTGCCAGAAGGGATGGTCACAAACTATAGGAGGGACCCAAGGATTTACCTGGATAGAGTGAGTCATCCAACCTGCCCAACCAATATGATAGATGTGGAGTATAGACGGGTTGCCACAGGTGTGTCCATTACCCTGTGGAAGTTGAACTTCTTGACTCATTGGATAGAGTGGCTGAGCGTTGGGTTGACAGAAATCCATCGACTCAAGGAGGCGCAAGTAGAGGAGACTACAACCACTCAAAAGGAATTGGCCGTAATGGAGGAAGAACTACAAAAAAGTAGGGCAGCGATAGAAGAAAATATAAGGAAGTTGGAGGAGGATCTGTCAGGTTTTAGAATAGATTCTGAAGCCAAGATTACAACGCTTGAGGAAGAGAAGTGACAGATCGCTCAGACGGTAGAAGATAGGATCAAGGAGTTGGAGGCACAACTCAAAGCAAAGGATGAGCAGATGTCAGCTCAGTTGGTCGAGAAAGATAAGCAAATAGCTATGCAGGCCAAGCAGATAGAGGAATTGATGATGGATGGCAAGAAGCTCAATGAGATGGTCTTGGACAAGCAGGCTCAAATAAGGACCAAGGAAGACCAGATACGAGCTCTCAAAGCTGACATCGAGCATCACTTGAAGACGATTGATGAGAAGAATGAAGAGCTTCAAGTATCTGCTAGAGCAGAGGCTCATTGGAAAGATAAGTTGTCAAAGAGTGCCTTCGATCGAGAGAAATAGATGATGGACTTCATGAAAGCCATCGAGGAAAAGGCTAACCTTCACGGAGCCAAAGCCATCGAGATGGGGAGCTACGTAGCCAAGCTAAAAAATGAGAGAGAAATGTACAAGACCCAAGTCAAGGACTTGGAGGCTGAGGTAGCTCGACTGGAAACATTATAGAAGAAGCAGAACGAGTCATCGAGGATGCCAACTCAAATAAAGGGGAGGGCAGATGTAGGCAACAAATCCACCTCCCAGAGAAAGAAGAAGTGATTTGCTAAAGTTTTGACTATTTTGGAGATGATTTGCTCCAGTTTTGTGAAACCATACAGTAGGGAGAAAATCATACATAAGACCATACAACTGAAGTGGCAAACCATACAGAGCAGTGGCAAATCATACAAGGCGCACCAAAATGCAATGAAATGCAAAGGAAATGTAATTTTGGGATGAAATGTCGCATGGATTTGCTAACCTAAGGTGTAAACTTAGGAAAAGGCCAAAATAATGTATTCAGTTGTAATTGGGCAGTTGTGAATAACGGATTGTCTCAAGAACCACTTTGGAACGGCCTGGGCAACGTTATATAAGGCCCCATTTTCTAATTTATGGGTCTAGCTACTAGTTTACTGGTTCATAGTTGTTAGGATAGAGAGTTAGCCATATTTCTGAGTTATTGCTATAGTATGGATAGAGTTTCCACATTGTACTGAGTTGATCACCATTAATAATAAAGAACAGACGTTGTGGATGACAGTGTATGATCCTGTGTGTATGGTTGATGCATTGTGGATGATTATTGTGTGATTGAGTTTCTTCCTTACTGTCATATGTTAGTTTTAGGCTTCATTGCAGGTTGTGAGTAGATTGCTACTGGTGGGAATCATGGAGAATGATCTAGGAGCATGAGGACATTTTCAAGGATGTATTGAAGCAGACTATATGATTTTTGGGCGTAATTGCTTGAATGGAATCACTTATAATCTCGGATTGGATGCTTTGCTTGTGTGTGGAATCATCTTGTTTGGACTGTTAAAACCTTACAAAACCTTTCGAAGAGAGATTGGAGCAGAAGAGCATTGCAAATACTATCTTGTTGTACCTTTGGATCGTACAGATCGTACATCGTACAAATCGTACACAGAATCCTTACCCGATTTGGTAAAACAGGCGATTGATAGAAACTTACCCGATTTGGCAGTTTTGGTAATCGGCTTGAACGATTACAAAACTGTGTACGAAAGCCTCCAAAACAGCATCCGTCAGTTTTTTTGAGTGCAATATCATACCATCTTGGCCACTGTATGATCTCAGATCGTACAATGTATGTGTGGAAGGTCGTACAAGAGATTGACAGTCCATATGAGGGTAGTTCGGGTACTTGGAAGATTGTTCGATTTGGTACTTAAGATCAAGCTCATCCTAGGGATTATTCTGACCATCGAAAGATACCTCCCCACTGGGAATACTCCACCGCTATGTTACATAAACTAAAAAATGCTAAATCTCTAAATATAGATATTTTGAATATTCACTAGTTGATTTGTCAGTCTAGTGAAATCAATGTTGAGTCCTAGTCTTCATGATTTTTTCTACAACTCTGTGTAAAGACTCTAGCCAACTATAATTTTTAGAATTTCTAAAAATAATATTTATGATCTCCTCTCAATCTGTCTTGTGGCTCTCCCTATTTCCTATCGATCTACCATGGGCTCTGATACCACTGTTAGCTTTTGATGATTTATATTAAAGGAAATGCAACCACAAGATGTAAAATGAACAAGCAATGATAAGTATATGATAATGGCACTATAATATGTAGGAAAAATATAAGATAAACTTCTCTAATAACTCATAAATATACTATTAATGGATACTCATGAAAATAGTATAATTTATTATAATGGAGGATATGAATACTCCATAATTTCAATGAAAGAACTACATTGCACTCTAACTACAAGTCACTATAGTAACTTCAATCCCTTTCCCTCTCTCTTTCATTATATCTCAAGGCATATATATAGTAATATATGTGCCTTGGTATTTACTCTACCCATGACTCTTCATCTATCTATCCTATGACTCATGTACATGTGGACTACATACACATTTACATCATTGCACATTCTAACACTTGTGCATTTATTACTTGCTTGAAGTAACTACTCAAACCTTAATCTAAGATAAACTCCTAATCTATAAATGTACCCAAGGTGGTACATTGACATGTACCAAATAATGTAATATACTCTAACAAAAATTTAGGTATAATAAAAGGTATTCTTATAGTTGTAATCTTACTACAGTGGTAAGGGCTTTGGCTTATCTTTGAGAGGTCCAAGATTCAAACCCCACTCAGTATGAGGGGACCATGACCCCTCATAAAAATATATGTAAACTCATTGAAAAAAAAAAGGTATTCTTGGATCTTCATAAAAGTAATATGGTAGCATCTCTCATAATGCACATATGAACATGCACTTGGGATATCAGTATTTCTCCTCATCTTGAGAATAAATATTTAATTTCAAATATACAAGTCATATGACTAAATATCATAACCTTATTTGTAACTACAATGAGCTAGATAGTGGAGAGACTTGTTATATGTCATAATTTAGAATTTTAATTTTTAGTTTGGGGTTGTGTTAATATTAGAAAAATATAAAATGGAGTTCTTCGTACTTTGAGAGATTGATCAAATTTCCTCTTTATTTATCATATCATCATGCCAACAAGGTGGAATTTTAGCTAGAAAATTGGGTTATCAAGGACATTGATGATTAAAACAAGATTCTCACTAGAATGTATTGTAATGAATTCATGTGTAATTTTGATTGTATTCTCATTATATTCAAATTCGAATGGCTTTTAGGCTATGGTATATTTTTTTGTGGAAAACACCCCTTTCAAGGTGCCACTTTTGGGTAAGACCCAAGGAGGCAGGGGTATCTATTCCGCCAAAATCGCCTAGGGCTCGCACCTAGCCTACCCCCTTGGCACACTCAAGGAGCATGCCTAAAACAACAAAAACACAAACAACACAAACCAACAAACACAAAAACAACACAACAAAAAAACACAAAAACAACAAACAACAACAACAAAACACAAAAACAAAACACAACAAAACACACAAAACAACAAAACCATACCAAAACACAAAAAAACAAAACACAAAAAAACAACACAACACAAAAACACACACACACCAAAAAATTAAATTGATGGAAAAAATAGATTACATCTATGGCCTTTCTAGGCCAACATGCCTTTTAACCAAGAATCAACACAAGAAACATAAGAATGATCTTTCTGATCTAGGGACCATAAATACCTTGACTGGACCAAAGAGAGGCTAATACAAAGTAAAAAGGAACTAGGTACCTCTAGTACTGGAGCCATCCAGAGAAAGGATAGAAAGAAGAGCATCCCTGATATGCGAAGCCCACCATCTGGGAGGGTGGTCGTAGCAAGTAAGATCACCTTTATCCAACGCCCAATTAGCTAAAGCATCAACAATCCTATTATGTTCTCTGACCACATGATTGTATTCAACTTTCAAAAAGCCCATCTGGATTAATTGAATCTTCTCAACAATTCTTTTTATTCTCCAATCAACCTTATGATTCTTAGGAGTCTTCAACAGATTAATCATGACTTGGGAGTCAGATTCAACCAACACCTTTTTCCATCCAACCTTAGCAGCCTCTCGAAGGCCTTTGAGGATACCATACCCCTCAGCAAGGTTATTGGAAAGGATACCCAAATTCTCAGCAAAAGTGAAAACCAAGGAACCATCTGAAAGTCTACCAATTCCTCCCACACTAGCTTTTCCAAGGTTCCCCCTAGAGGCTCCATCCGTATTGACTTTTCCAAAATCCTTAGGAGGAGGCTGCCAATTCCTTGTTCTATCCATCTTTTGATTACTCACATTCCCTTTAAGATGGTTGCCAATAGTAGAGTGAATCTTCAATCTTTGCATAACTTGATCCCATCATTGGTGGGAGTCCTAGGGGTGATTAAGGAGTTGTTGGACTGATTCAGCTAAGTTGGCAATGGTATTTTGCCAAATATAGTGAATATCCTTCCTTTCCTATTTGAAAATCTGATTGTTTCTTTCCTTCCAGATATTCCAAGGCAGGATGGTAGTTCCCATCCAAACTAACTGTCTAACAAAATGATCAACAACCTCCTATTTAGGCCAATCCCTCCAAAGTTGTTCAAGAGTAGAAAAATTGGACCACTGTAAACCGAGTAAGGTAGCCATTCTCCTCCATAGCTCAAAGGCTAAGGGACACTCAATAAAAATATGGCTAAGAGTTTCCACATTCTTTCCACACATCTCACATCTAAACGGGCCATGAAAGCCATGTTTCATAAGTTGCTCACCAGTGAGCACCCTTCGATGCAATAAAAGCCAAATAAAAAACCTCACCTTAGGCCAGAGCTTTTGAGCCCACAACTATGTAAATATGTCATAGGACTGGTTGGGATTATTATGGCATAAGGCCAAATAACCTTGAGCAACAATATACTCACCCTTAGTAGTGTTGTTCCATCCAAAACAATCCTTATCATGGGACCAAGAGAGAGATCTCATATGAAGGATGTATTGGATATCTTTCCTTTACCTTTCTAGAATTTGAATAGGCCAATCCTCAATAGGGATCCAATATCTACCAACCTCTAAATTACCAGTCTGGTACTGATAGTAATTAGCTACCTTTATCCAATTAGCTTGGTGAAGCTTCTCCATCCAGGGCCTCCAATCAAGGAACTGAGTTATCAAAGGTTGGTGATCATCCCAAGAATCTATCCAAAAATTAGCCTATTGACCATTATGAATGATCCAAAATAACTTCTTCTTTATCAAATCCTCACCAGTCCTAAGAACCACCAAAATGGGAGAACCTCTGGTAGGAAGTTGATAGTGAACAAGGTCTTCAGGACTTTTGTTTTCAGCATATTTAGCATGAAGATTATTGGCCCATAGGGCATTGGGGTTATTCAAAATCCTCCAATACAACTTTGTAGCTAAAGCCTTATTTTTTTTATAGCAGATCGAAATCCTAACCCCCTTCATGCTTGGGAAGGCATAAAGTATCCCATTTCACCAAGGCCCATTTTCTTTTCTCCTTAGTACCACTCTAGAGGAACCATTGATTGATTTGATCTAGTTCTCGAAGAACTACCTTTGGGATATTCAACACAACAAAAACATAAATAGGTATAGCTTGAAGGACTGATTTTACCAAGGTAATTCTACCCCTAGATGAAAGCCACCTATTGGTCCACTTTCCAATTTTCTCCTTTACTCTATCCAACAACCAATTCTACTTTTTTTTATCTCTAGATGTTGATAGGAATGCCTAAATAAGTGATCAAAAGGGAGGCCTTCTTATATCTTAATTTATCTAGAACCATGGATTCCTATCTAGGAGAGCAGTGAAAGAAGATGACTTTCGATTTATCTTCATTGATCAATTGCCTCGTAGCATTAGAGAAACAATGAATGATTTGATTAATTGTAGAGGCTTCCTTAACCATAGCTTTACCTAACAGAGTAGAGTCATCAACAAACTAAATATGAGAGATAGGCCTAGCTCCATGAGCAATGGTAACTCCCTCAAGGGTTCTATTTTCTCTATTTTTGGTCATAGACCTGCCCAAGCATTCAACAAGAATGATGAATAAATAAGGGGAGAGGGGGTCACCCTACCTAATACCTCTAGAAGCTGGGAACAACTATGAAGGGCAACCATTGATAAGAACTGAGTAGGACACCGAAGAGATACATCCCATAATCCAATTTATCCAATCCTGAGAGAAGCCAAATTGCCTCATAACTTTGATGAGGAAGTGCCAATCCACTCTATCATAAGCTTTGGATAGGTCTAAATGGATGAACATAGAAGGAGATTTCTGTGCTTCCATGGAATGGATGGCTTCCTGAGCAAGAACTATCTCATCCACAATCTGATGCCCTTCCACATAACCTCCTTGTTCAGGGGAAATAATCTTATGCAAAAGAGGTTTCAGCCTCTCTGCCATGATCTTGGTAATGATTTTGAGAAGAACATTACATAAAGCTATTGGTCTAAAAGCTGAGATATGTTCTGCATCTTGAGCCTTTGGGACCAGAGCTATATAAGTTTTATTGATAACCTTCAAAATATCTTTGGCCTTCCTGGCTTCTTCCACCACCCCTAATAAATCAACATGAAGAATATCCTAGAATTCTTGGTAAAATTCGATGGGAAAACCATCAGGCCCTAGGGTCTTCCCTTTTTGCATTTTAAAAACCACTTGTTGAAGCTCATTGATAGTAACTAGAGTAGTCAAAACAGAGTTCTCCTCAGAAGTGATAAGAGTTGGGATCACTTGAAGGACATTCTATTGAGAAGCCGAGTCAAGAGATGCAACAGTGAACAATTTGGAAAAGTAGTTGATTGTGATAGACTTCATGCCATCCCAAGTGTGGATAGAGTCTCCAGAATCTGAATTTAGGGAAGAAATAAAGTTGTGGGATCTACGGGCTAGAAGAGATTTGTGGAAGAATTCTATGTTTCGATCTCCTTCTTTGAGCCATTGGATCCTAGATTTTTGCTTCCATAAGAGCTCTTCTCTTTTTTCCCATTCCTCCAACTACGTTGTGAGTCTAATTTCATCTATACTTCTACTCTCAGTGAGGCCATCTAAATGGATTTGATCATTCAACTCTTCAAGCTGAGCAATCACTTCTTGTTTCTTTTGCCTAACGTCTCCAAACTCCTTCCAATTCCAAATCTTGATTTTGGATTTGATGTATTGCAACCTTTTGGTGAAACAAAACATCTTAGTTCCATACCTTGGTTTACCTTCCTACCACCATTGCCACACTCGAGGTCTGAAGGAACTATCTCTGAGCCACATTAACTAAAATTGAAAGGGCAAGAAACTGACCTTGGTTTTCCACATTTCAACCATGACTGGCCAATGATCCGAACCAACATTGTTAAGAGTTTTCACCTTAGGAATGTGACCATGGATTAAGAAATTATCAGAGAACAAGAACCTATCCAATATTTCCATGATACAAGTTGAGCCTTACCTTCTGTTAGACCAAGTCATGAGGCCATTATCTAGCTGGATGTCCACAAGGTGAAGGTTTGCAATATATTCACTCATGAGGTCTGAGCTCCCATCTAGATTCCTATTTCCCCCTCTTCTCTTCCAAAGAGAGGATGGTATTGAAGTCTCCTCCGATCAAGACCCAAGCTTCAAGAAAATGGGAGATAATATAAGTTATATCCTTCCATTATCTCCACTTTTCCTCCAAAGTAATTGGAGCATAAACAATCAAGCAGAGCATAATTTGGTTAGATTGTCTACTTTGTGCAGCCACAACCAAGAGACCCTAACTACCAACCATATGGTGAATAATGATCTCTTTTGGGTCCCAGAGGTAAGCAATGCCGCCAAAAGCCCCATGGGAGCTGAGTGAAACCACTTTTCTTCTACCAAATTTTACTTGCAATAGACTCCATTTCCCCTATAGACATCTTTGTTTCCTGAAGGAAAACCAGATGTGGTTGGTTTGTCTGAATCATTCTTCTAATTTTATTTTGTTTTGAAAGACTCCCTTTGAGCCCTCTAATATTCCAAGTGATGATCTTCATTAATAACAGGGCTAAATATGTTGGTAAGGGCATTAATCTTACCTTCCTCTACAAGCTTTTCACCTTCTTTTACCATATGATGTTGATTAGTCTTGCAACCTACCTTTTGGTTAGTGTCCATCTTCATTTTTTTCTTGTTTCTTGTCTTACCCCAATTGAATTTGGGATAGCTTCTAACCCTGAAGTATGTGTATACACAACCAAAGCATTATTGGAAGGTTCAACAAAGTCTATCTTGGGGTCTAAATTATTTGAAGTTTTAGCATTTAAAATATTGTTCTTCTTGTCTATGTTTTCTCCCTTATTTTTCTGTTGAAAACCTTTGATTTCCTGGTTTGTCTTTGAGTCCTTCCCTGCATATTTAAACTATGTTTCTAATATTTTTATCTCCATTATGTCCTCTTCCTCACCTATGAGGTTATTTGTGGAAATAATTCCAAACATATTAGTTGACAACATCGCTTGATCCTTCATAACTAGTTTTTTAGTGTTCTTCTTCTTAGGCATTTGGAAACCTTCTAAGTTTGTGTCCTCTTTCTTTTGATCTGGAATCTTATTTGGATAGACACTAGCCAAATGACCATATTCATGGCATATTCTACAATGGAAAGGAATGTTCTCATAGTCCACCACCTGCTCCCAAGTGTCCTCCCCAAATTATAATGAGATATTTTGTGGAAGGGGTTTGTCAAAATCCATTAAGACACAAATTCGAGCATAAATAATGTGTTCAAATTTGTGTGTAGGCCAAAAATCATAATGAAAGTTCCAAGGGAGTTTCCAATTGTAGAAAATACAACTAGATTCCAAAATTCAATTGGGAGGCCAAAGAGTCTAACCCACATAGGTCTTGTAGAAGGCATCTCTTCTTCGACTTTAAATTTAGTGTGCCAATGTGTAATGTCCCCAATTTCAGGATCAACCAACCTTAGGGAAATTTTATTTTGTCTAGTCTCTATTATTAGCACTAGTTTATGAGTGAACTGAAAGTCTCTCCATGTGGTTCTCTTATAGATTAGTTTTCCAAGTAAGTTCAAGGTTGCACTTCACAGGAATCCAACATGGTCCATATCTATTTTGTGGATAGGAGTGGCCAACCCCTATAGTGTCCTACACGTAAGGTTTCTTTACTTTGCAATTTGGAATTCTTCTATCTCAAATAGGAGCGCCCTCTTTCCATTGCTAGTTTAAATCAAACATTAAACTAGATTCTATGTTAGGTCTCTTTCAACCCATACATTAGGCGTATGCCTTGAATATTAGTTGATTCTTCCTTAAGGATAGAATAAAAAAACATTGCAATGCTCAACCTTCCCATATCAACCATAGGAAGCTAAGGGGGCTATCACGCAAACCACATAGACTTGTGAATATCTACCATTTTCTTACTTGATCTGACCATCTATAATCTCCATGAATTAGATAGCTTTCAATGTTTCCCTCTATAATCACTCTTAGAGTTAAGTTCTAAGTGACGTGCATGAATCATACATTCCTTTTGGGTTTAAGGTTATTCTATGTCAAGTAGACACAATTTCTAATTCACTTTTTTTATAGATTCAAACCTTATCATAAGATAACTTCATATCATGATGTAACTCTACTTTTCCTTCTATGATTATTTGAAGTCAAGTATTACATTGCATACACATCCTCTCAAAGAGTGATATAATAAAATTACAATTGATCTCAATAATTACATTTTACAATAATGGGGCTTTTCATTAAAGAGGCCCTTGTTACAATATGTATACATAATCAATAAGAGTTGTCTAGCTTCAACTTTTGCTTGGTTTCACTCGAGCCACCAATACTAAATTGTAGGTGTTTTCAAGATCAGGATAACCCATTACATGTATATGAGATGCATTCTAGCAAACAATAGCATGTAATTATTCTTCATTTAATGAAACTAAACACAATACATTATCCACAATGTAATTTTCTAAAGCATTAATAATTCAAAGGAAGGAAATCCCATACTTTCCTAAGAGTGAAAATCACATTTTCATCTCATCTTCTTCTTCACAAGGATATGCCTTTGAAAAAAGTATTACTACAGTCATCTATTGCTAGTCTTTTTCAAGAGAGTACCATAAATTCATTCATAAATGAGATCCCTTTCATGCATATAGCATTTAAACATATCATATTTCCACAAGTATCTCATATTTCTTCACACATAAATAACATTTAAACAAAATATACTTTCACAAGTATCTCATATTTCTTCACACAGAAATAACATCTAAACAAAACATACTTTCACAAGTATCTCATATTTCTTCACACAAAAATAACATTTAAACAAAACATACTTTCACAAGTATCTCATATTTCTTCACACAGAAATAACATTTAAACAAAACATACTTTCATAAGTACTCATATTTCTTCACATAGAAATAACATCTAAAAAACATACTTTCACAAGTATCTCATATTTATTCATACATAAATGACATTTAACCAGATGGATTCAATTATAGATCTACCAATCCTTCCAAGGGTTTAATCTTAACCTATGTCAAGGTTGTAAACTGGATTTATTCTACAATCCATCATTATGATTATACTATAGTTCCTTCACGAATGTGTTTGCTAATTTGTATAGTAGTCTTTCTACAAAATTAGGCTACAAAGTTACCTCATAATCTATTACCAAGATCGTACTATAGTTGTCCCAATATTTTCTACAACTCTCTTGCAATATACCATGAAGATTACTCAAGTTTAGCTATGGTTGGTCTCGTAATCTACTCACAAGATTACACTATAGGTTACCAACTTGGCCCTTAAATTTTGTCTCAAGACATACACTATAGATACATCATATTAGAAAAAGAGGTTTATTTACCAATATCTTATCAAGATAAACTATAGTTCTTATAAGGGATATATTTTATCCAAAACAAAAGGTTACTATTTATCTCAAATCCTTGAGCAAGTAATTATCATGGTTTATACAAAATCTTCCACCACATTATCAATTGTTCCTTTTAAAAGGGACTTATGCAAGTCGTACAAGTTTACTCCTATCATTTGTTTCAATATGTACAATTTCATTTTAGTAATTTGCTTCAAGATATACAAAATGTATTCCCAAAATTTATCCCATATATTCATTATGAACATTGGTTTTTACCTATGGTACTTGTCAAGTTTAATAAAACATCCAGACTTAATTACAATTAAATACCAAATTATTCAAAGGTAATTTCCACAAGTTTTATACACACTTGACAAATTCATACCCAATATATTGATATTCTCACAATGACACTGAGAGAGGGGGGGTGAATCAGTGTAGCTAAAAATCTGATCTGCAATTCTTAAAACTGAAGCAAAGAGAACTAGAAAATAGATAAAGCAATAATCACAAGAGAGCACACCACAACACACAATGTAACGAGGTTCACCAATTTGGCTACTCCTCAAAAATGACTTCTTGGACTTCAATCCAAATCCAGCCTTTGCAAAACACCAATTTTACAAACACTTTACCAGCACCCACTGGAAGGAGCACCAACCCCTTGTTTTTCTGCTACAACAGATAGGAGCACCAACCCCTAATGCCAAGCACCAACTTGGACTACAATTCTGATTTAATTCAGTGACATAAAAATGCCTTCACTGTTTACACGACCCTGACTGGTCTGCAATTAATTAAACTTGATTAAACTCTGCACGCTCTCACGGCTCTGCTTATCTCTCTCTCGGCCCTCTTCTAACCCTCTTTACGCAGCAAATTCTCACTTACAACAGCAACAATATTCTTCATGCAGACCTGCTTTTATAACATATAAGTCTCTATTTTTAGCTTCCATATTTACGCATGCAACCCGTAACTATTTTATTAATATTCTCTTCTACCACTTGTCAACTGTAACTCCTTATTTGTGTAACTCCTTTTGTATTTATAGAGTGTGCATTACGTTACATGCAACGTATATCTCTACCATGACTATACGTCTTCTTGAACAAGACTGTTCGTATTCATTTCTGTGCATGCATGCATTTTACGATTCTATTAATGCGACTGTTCGATTTACTCCAGTTAACTCCAGTTCTTAAAAAGCTGCATGATTTCTATCTATAACTATCGCATTTACTCCAGTTAACTCTTGTTATTTTGGTTGCATGCTTTTCCTCTACAACTGCCCCTTTAACTATTGTTCTATTCCAGTTAACTATCTGTTATCGTGTTGTTGCGACCTATCACAAAATCGTGACACTTCTGTATCTTTCTGCCCTTCTCGCCTTTTACCCATGAAAATACATGTCACGAAATCATGACAGTTTCTGCCTCCTTGTCCACTTCTTCGCTTGCACCCATGAAAACCAGACATGTCACGAAATCGTGACACTTTCACCTTCTCGCTACTCTTCTTGGCTTCAACTAGCGAAAACGAAACATGTCACGAAATCGTGACATCTTTCTCTGCCTTGTGCCTTTTCTTCCTTTCACCACGAAAATGGAACATGTCACGAAATCGTGACATCTTTCTCTGCCTTGTGCCTTTTCTGCCTTTCGCCCATGAAAACGGAACATGTCACGAAATCGTGACATCTTTCTCTGCCTTGTGCCTTTTCTTCCTTCCACCCACGAAAATGGAACATGTCACGAAATCGTGACATCTTTCTCTGCCTTGTGCCTTTTCTTCTTTGGCCACGAAAACGAAACATGTCACGAAATCGTGACATCTTTCTCTTCCTTGCACTTCTCTTCGACCCTGTCATGAAATCGTGACACTTTCTCTCCTTGGCACTTTCTCTTCGATCCTGTCATGAAATCATGACACTTTCTCTCCTTGGCACTTTCTCTTCGATCCTATCATGAAATCGTGACACTTTCTCTCCTTGGCACTTTCTCTTCGATCCTATCATGAAATCGTGACACTTTCTCTCCTTAACGCTTCCTCTTGGAACCTGTCATGAAATCGTGACACTTTTCTTTGCGAGCTCCTTCTCCTCGAGCATGTCACGAAATCATGACAGTTTTCTTTGCCTGCGCCTCTTCTTCAAACATGTCATGAAATCATGACAGTTTTTCTACTTGCCTCCTTCTCTACCAACATGTCATGAAATCATGACAGTTTTCCTTGTGCCTTTCTCTCCTCGACCATGTCACGAAATCATGACAATTTTCTTGTGCCTTCTCTCTCCTAGTTCATGTCATGAAATCATGACAATTTTCTTGTGCCTTCTCTCTCCTCGTCCATGTCACGAAATCATGACAATTTTGCTTGTGCCTTCTCTCTCCTCGTTCATGTCATGAAATCATGACAATTTTTCTTGCGCCTTCTCTCTCCTCGTCCATGTCATGAAATCATGACAATTTTTCTTATGCCTTCTCTCTCCTCTCCATGTCAAAAATCTCAAGAAATCATTTTCTTTCCTTCTTTCTTCTCAACTCTGTCTGATATCGCGACAGAAAACATGTCGCGATATCGCGACAGTTTTCTTACTTGTCTTTTTCTTTGATTTTTTGAATCTGGGCCACTTCTATCTTCTTGGAAATTCATTGTACATGTTTTGACTGACCTCTGAACTCCTGTCCACTGCATCAACTGCATCAATCTATCTGTGTTGACAACAATGACAATACTTTTGTTGCACCTTGCTCAACAATCTCCCCCTTTGGAATTGTTGGCAACACTCATGCACTCTCCTGTAATTCTTCTCCCCCTTTGACAATAATACCAAAGGGCTGCTGCAGACTCCCCCGAGTCTATGCACAACATTCTCGAGATACACATTGTTATAGTTAGCAAAAATCATGAATATGAGCAAAACTATAAACATAGGCATAAATACTCCCCACGAGAATGTGATCCCAATTGATAGTCGGTTCTTGGGAAATGTGACTACTCCCAACTTACTTCGAAGGTACTCAAAAACTTCCTTTGGCAATGGTTTTGTGAATATATCTGCTACTTGCTCTGTAGTCGAAACAAAATCCAATTTGACCTCACCTTCTGCAACTTTATCCTTCAAGAAGTGATACCGGATTGCAATATGTTTGGTTCGAGAATGCATAACCGGATTCTTTGATATGTTTATAGCACTGGTGTTATCACATTTAACTGAAATTGGCTCTTTGAAGTGAATACCAAGATCTTTCGGTGTTTGTCTCATCCATAATATCTGATGTACAGCATGTTGTTGCTGCAATGTATTCTGCCTCTACTTGTGGATAGAGAGACGGATTCTTGTTTCTTGTTGTGCCATGCTACCGACTGTCTCCAAGATAAAATGCTCCTCCACTGGTACTCTTTCTATCATCAATACATCCTGCCCAATCTGCATCAGAATATGCAATAAGAGTGAAGTCCTTACCTTTTGGGTACCACAACCCATACTCCATAGTACCCTTGAGGTACCTAAAAATCCTCTTTACAGTTGTCACATGAGTCTCTTTGGGACTAGCCTGAAATCTTGCTACCATGCATACTGCCTGTAATATATCTGGTCTAGTGGTTATCAAATACAGCAGGCTTCCAATCATAGACACTGTACATGGTTTGATCTACATCTGGAGATTTGTCATCCTTGCTCAACTTGCAACTTGTTGTCATGGGAGTCTTGACGAGGTTTACTATCCTCCATTGTGAACTTTTTCAGCATTTCTTTCACATATTTTACTTGAGAGATAAAAATGCCCTTTTCACTTTGATTGACTTGCAGTCCGAGGAAATAAGAAAGTTCACCAATCATTGACATCTCAAATTCTGTCTTCATTTTATTTGCTATGTCTCTACAATATTCATCCATGTTGTTGCCAAATATTATATCATCTACATAAACAACAAGTACAATAAGATGGCCATTCTCTATTTTGATATATAAATTGTTGTCCACCATACCTTTCTTGAACCCCTGTTTAATAAGATAGTTATCCAGCCTTGCATACCATGCTCTGGGTGCCTGTTTTAGACCATACAACGCTTTCTTTAACCTGCAAACAAAATCGGGATTGTCACCGAGTTGGAAGCCATCTGGCTGTTCAATGTAAACCTCTTCTTCCAGTTTTCCATTCAAAAATGCTGATTTTACGTCCATTTGATATACTTTGAAATTTTTATGGATTGCTAAAGCCAGAAACATTATGATTGCCTCTAGTCTGGCTATTGGTGCAAAGGTTTCCTCAAAATCAATGCCTTCAACTTGAGCATAGCCTTTACAGACCAATCTTGCCTTATTTTTGACAACCTGTCCGTCTTCATTTAATTTATTTCGAAAAATCCATTTAGTACCGATTATGTTTTTATTTGCTGGCCGTGGTACTAATTCCCAGGTTTTGTTTTTCTCAATCTGATCTAGTTCTTCATTAATTGCCTTCATCCAACTTTCATCTATGCTTGCTTCAACAATATTTTTGGGTTCAATGCTGGATAAAAGAGAGTAGTTCCGTACTACTGCTCTTCTTGTCTGAATACCAACTGTTGGGTCCCCAATAATCTATTCTCTGGGATGATTTTTCTGCTAGCTGCCTGTTTTGAATTTCTTGTTCTCTTCTTCTTCTGAGTCAATTCTTAAATCAGTTGGGTCAATTTTTTGATTTTCTTCTGTTTCCATTTCTTCATCTCCTTCAATGACTTCTTCATAAATAGGGTAGTTTTCTTGATGAGTAATTTCTCGATCTCTACCTTCATCAACTTTAACATCTGCACTCTCCACAATTTTCTTTAGCCTCTTGTTGTAACATGTGTAGGCTTTGCTTTTTGTCGAGTAACCAAGAAAAATACCTTCGTCAACTCTATCTTCAAACTTACCAAGATTATCTTCAGTTCGTTTGATATAACACTTGTTGTCGAACACTTTGAAGTATCTTGCTATTGCTTTCTGCTGAACCACAGCTCATAAGGTGTTTTGCTTTCATGCATCCTTAACATGCACCTATTTTGAATGTAAACTACAGTATGTACTGCCTCTTTCCAAAATCTGTCAGCTATTTTGTTCTCAGCCAACATTGTCCGTGCCATTTCTTGCACAGTCCTGTTCTTCCTTTCAACAACACCATTCTCTGAGGTGTCCTTGTTGCTAAAAACTGTCTTCGATCCCATATTTTTGATAGTATTCTACAAACTCCTCTGAGATAAACTCTCCTCCTCTATCTGATCTTAGGCATTTAATTCTTTTTCCAATTTGATTCTCAACCTATTTTTTAAAAATCTTGAACATCTCAAAGGCATCTGATTTAAGCTTTAAAAATAGTACCCATGTCATTCTGGAGTAGTCATCTATGAACAACATAAAGTATTTGTCACCATTTATGCTTTGTGTTCTCATGGGTCCACATAAATCAGTATGTATCAGCTCTAACGGTTTTCTGGTGAAGTATTCCTTTGCTTTAAATGTGGATCTGGTTTGCTTCCCTTTTTGGCATGAAGCACAGATGCTATTTATTGGTTTGCCAATGGTAGGTATATCTCTTATTGCTCTTTTTGAACTTATTTTTACCAGATTGTCAAAGCTAATATGACCGAGCCTCTTGTGCCACAGCCAATTTTCATCTTCCTGTCCAATCAAGCATGATCCTTCTGAAGTTTTTGAGAGAGTATATAGATTTCCAGAAGTCCTCGATCCAGTAGCTATCAGCTTCCCACTGTGTGCTTTTCTGACTTCACAACCCTACTTTTTAAAGATGACTTCATGACCTCTGTCACAGATTTGACTTACGCTCAGTAAGTTGTGCTTCAAACCAACTACAAACAGAACTTCTTTGGAATTGATCTTTCCATCACTTATCTTGACTGATCCTTTGCCAACTATTTTGGCTCCATCATTATTTCCAAACTTTACAGAGCCCCCTTCATATTTTTGTAATTTTTCAAATTTTTGTTTATCTCCTGTCATGTGACTGGAGCATCCACTATCCAATATCCATGGTGCAGATTTGTTCTGTGCTTTGAATGTTGTCTGTACAATCAAGGATTCCTTTTCTTCCTTGAGTTGCTCTTTTTCTTTCCATTCTGATTTGACTGTAGTTTTGGTCACTTGTTTAGACTTTTCTTTGTCGGTGGCTCTGTGCATGTTTATCTGGGAATTTTTCTGTTTTGCCTTAAACTGTTTGGTTGATTTCTTCTTCCCTGATATTTATTTGCTGCATATGTGCTTCTACTATTTCTTGCAATGTGTCCAAAGTTATGACAGTTATAGCATTCTACTGCATAATCCATCAAGGGTGAAAATACATTTCTATTGGAAAAATTTCTTTGTCCTATATTATAAATGCGGTCTGAAATCTTATGACCGTAAGTATTGCATTTAAAACAATAACCAGAAAAGGAATGATTGAACCTGGGAGTTGGTCTTTGCCAATTTGTAGTAGGAGTCACAAATTTTCTTCTCCTTTGATGTGTGACTTTTGTGAATCCCTCATTGTCAATAGTCTTCTCGTGCCTGGCATTGTTGCTTTCTTTTGCAAGATTCATTTTTCTTTGGTCAACCTTGATCTTATCCTCTTTCTTTACTTGGTTCTATAGTTATGGCCTTTGATCCACTTGATGATTCTCCTTCGACAAACCCCAAGCCAAACTTGATGCCTGTAGTCCTCTGACTATTTATAATCTTTTCAAGCTTTGCAGAACTTCCTTCAAGTTTGTGATAGCAACTCAATTTTTGATTCTTTTCTTCTAGCCGCATTCTTAAAACAACAATCTCTTCTTCTAGTTTGTTGCACTCATCTATTCTCATGGTTAATTGTACTTCAAGTTCTTCAGACATTTTCTTAAATTCTTTTGTCTGTACTTTCAAACTGTTTATTATGTCATTCGCATCCTCAAGCTTTCTTGAGACCTTATTATTCTTTTTCCTTTCTGTCTTCAACTCTTTAAGTGCAGCAACCAACTCTCCTTCCAGATAAACTTCAACCTCATCCTTACTTTTTGTATCACCTTCCTATTTTTCTTCTGTTTTTGCTTCTTCAAATGCCATGAACAGAGCTTCACCTGTTTCTTCTTCAGAATCTTCACCTGAGCTATCTTTAGAAGAGCTGACATTCTTGGATATGAAACTTTTCTTTTTGAAATTGCTTTTCCTAAAATTTGGTTTCTTCTTCCAGTCACTTCTTTCTTGGTGTGACCCTTCATCACTTTTGGTTTTCTCATTCATTGGACACTTAGCTGCAAAGTGACCGACCCCTCCACAATTGAAACACTTAAACGACAACTTTCCTCTATATTTTCCTTTTCCCTTTGTAAGTTTCCGAACAAAGTTGGCTTCCGTTTCATCCGATGTCTCTTCATCCTCAGATTCTTGTTCAGCTTTTGTATTCTTGTGTGCTTTAAAAGCAGCTTCTCTGTCTATGGGCTTAGTTTGTCCTATTCTCATTTCGTATGCAGTCAAGGAACCATGCATCTCGTCCATGCTAAAATTGTTTAGATCTTTAGCCTCTTCTATTGCAAAAACTTTAGAATTAAATCTTTTGTGAAGAGTTCTAAGTACCTTTTTCATGACAACCGCATCTTCGATCTCTTCGTCGAGTCCTCTGATTGCATTAATGACTCCATTGACTCTCAGCATATAGGCCTCTATGTTCTCATCGTCATTCATTTGTAATGCCTCGAACTGAGCTCGATGCATTTGCAGCTTGGCTTCCTTGATCTTGTTGTCTCCTTCATGGATGCTCTTCAATTTGTCCCACATGTCTTTTGCCGATTTACAGCTCATGACCCTTATCAGTTCACTATCTACTAGCCCACACATTATGGCATTCTTTGCTTTGGAGTTATTCTCAGCCTTTTTCTTCTCAGCAGTATCTGTTGGAGGAGTAGCGGGTGTTGTGTATCCACTTTCTACTGACTCCCAAATGTCGTATCCTAACGCACTCAGATATGTCTGCATCCTGAGTCTCCAGAATGAGTAATTAGTTCCATTGAACAAAGGAGCTTTGTTTGATGAGAATCCTTCACTACCTGCCATTGTGTTCCTTCCAAGATCACCTTAGCTGATTAAGCTTGTTCAAGAACCTTGCTATGATACCAATTGATATTCTCACAATGACACTGAGAGGGGGGGGTGAATCAGTGTAGCTAAAAATCTGATCTGCAATTCTTAAAACTGAAGCAAAGAGAACTAGAAAATAGATAAAGCAATAATCACAAGAGAGCACACCACAACACACAATGTAACGAGGTTCACCAATTTGGCTACTCCTCAAAAATGATTGCTTGGACTTCAATCCAAATCCAGCCTTTGCAAAACACCAATTTTACAAACACTTTACCAGCACCCACTGGAAGGAGCACCAACCCCTTGTTTTTCTACTGCAACAGATAGGAGCACCAACCCCTAATGCCAAGCACCAACTTGGACTGCAATTCTGATTTAATTCAGTGACATAAAAATGCCTTCGTTGTTTACACGACCCTGACTGGTCTGCAATTAATTAAACTTGATTAAACTCTGCACGCTCTCACGGCTCTGCTTATCTCTCTCTCGGCCCTCTTCTAACCCTCTTTACGTAGCAAATTCTCACTTACAGCAGCAACTTTATTCTTCATGCAGACCTACTTTTATAACATATAAGTCTCTATTTTTAGCTTCCATATTTACGCATGCAACCCGTAACTATTTTATTAATATTCTCTTCTGCCACTTGTCAACTGTAACTCCTTTGTGTAACTCCTTTTGTATTTATAGAGTGTGCATTACGTTACATGCAACGTATATCTCTACCATGACTATACGTCTTCTTGAACAAGATTGTTCGTATTCATTTCTATGCATGCATGCATTTTATGATTCTATTAATGCGACTGTTCGATTTACTCCAGTTAACTCCAGTTCTTAAAAAGCTGCATGATTTCTATCTGTAACTGCCGCATTTACTCTAGTTAACTCTTGTTATTTTGGCTGCATGCTTTTCTTCTACAACTGCCCCTTTAACTATTGTTCTATTCCAGTTAACTATCTATTATCGTGTTATTGCGACCTATCACGAAATCGTGACACTTTTGTATCTTTCTGCCCTTCTCGCCTTTTACCCATGAAAATACATGTCATGAAATCATGATAGTTTTTGCCTCCTTGTCCACTTCTTCGCTTGCACCCACGAAAACCAGACATGTCACGAAATCGTGACACTTTCACCTTCTCGCTACTCTTCTTGGCTTCAACTAGCGAAAATAGAACATGTCACGAAATCGTGACATCTTTCTCTACCTTGTGCCTTTTCTTCCTTCTGCCCGCGAAAATGGAACATGTCACGAAATCATGACATCTTTCTCTGCCTTGTGCCTTTTCTACCTTTCGCCCATGAAAATGGAACATGTCATGAAATCGTGACATCTTTCTCTGCCTTGTGCCTTTTCTTCCTTTCGCCCATGAAAATGGAACATGTCACAAAATCGTGACATCTTTCGCTGCCTTGTGCCTTTTCTTCTTTGCCACGAAAATGGAACATGTCACGAAATCATGACATCTTTCTCTTCCTTGCACTTCTCTTCGACCCTATCATGAAATCATGACACTTTCTCTCCTTGGCACTTTCTCTTCGATCCTATCATGAAATCATGACACTTTCTCTCCTTGGCACTTTCTCTTCGATCCTGTCATGAAATCGTGACACTTTCTCTCCTTGGCACTTTCTCTTCGATCCTGTCATGAAATCGTGACACTTTCTCTCCTTAACGCTTCCTCTTGGAACCTGTCACGAAATCGTGACACTTTTCTTTGTGAGCTCCTTCTCCTCGAGCATGTCATGAAATCATGACAGTTTTCTTTGCCTGCCTCTTCTTCAAACATGTCACGAAATCATGACAGTTTTTCTACTTGCCTCCTTCTCTGCCAACATGTCATGAAATCATGACAGTTTTCCTTGCGCCTTCTCTCTCCTCGCCATGTCATGAAATCATGACAATTTTCTTTGCCTTCTCTCTCCTCATTCATGTCACGAAATCATGACAATTTTGCTTGTGCCTTCTCTCTCCTCGTTCATGTCGTGAAATCATGACAATTTTGCTTGCGCCTTCTCTCTCCTCATCCATGTTGCGAAATCATGACAATTTTTCTTGTGCCTTCTCTCTCCTCGTTCATGTCATGAAATCATGACAATTTTTCTTACGCCTTCTCTCTCCTCGTTCATGTCACGAAATCATGACAATTTTGCTTGCACCTTCTCTCTCCTTCGATATGTCGTGAAATCATGACGTTTTTCTTTCTGCCTTCTTTCTTCTCAACTTGTCGCGATATCGTGACAGAAAACATGTCGCGATATCGCGACAGTTTTCTTACTTGTCTTTTTCTTTGATTTTCTGAATCTGGGCCACTTTTGTCTTCTTGGAAATTCACTGTACATGTTATGACTGACCTCTGAACTCCTGTCCACTGCATCAACTGCATCAACTGTCTGTGTTGACAACAATGACAATACTTTTGCTGCACCTTGCTCAATGTATATATAGAGGTACTTTCCATAGTTTAGCTAAATCCCAAAAACACTTTGACAATATTCCATTGTTAATTACCACCATGTTGGTTAATACACATTGAGCCTAATGATGATGTAACACCTCAAAAATATTGAAGCAAGAAAACACACATTTAGAAAGAAAAGTTATATATTTTTTTTGAATAAGGAGAAGGATTCATAAATCCCTAACCAAACTTAGACTAAATTAATATTTGACATCCCCTAAGTTTCTCAAGAACTATACCACATAATATTCCCTTCATGCAAGTCCCTTATGCATAAGCCTATCTTATGTTATGCACATAAGTCCATCCATCTCATCTATCTTGATGAGCTAGACATACCATCTTCAATCATTAGAAGGTGTACACACATCTCCATATTCCACATAAGCCATTATGTGTGGGTATGCTACGTGTACTACGAGTTAAGCTATCAATCTTATCCATTGACAAGCTATCTTAACTCTGGTACAATATTCTAAACCTAGTTACCAATCTCCCTAAGAGGGTCTCAAGCCCTTAGGTCCACCTCTAAGTTCACCTAGAACTTACTAATGTTTCTTTATTTTTTTAAACACCACAAGAGCATAAATGATCTAGATACTAAATCTAACAAATATGAATTATCAACAAGCAAGGATAAATCAAGCGTAAAGCAACAATCACCACATAAGCATACATTAAAAGATTTAAATACAATACATCAAATAAAGAGGTACTAAATGCAGTAGTTTCAATGTTAATTTAATTACATAAGCAAGTATGGTACACCCCATACTTTCCACAATACTTTACATCCATTTCATTGGGAAAATCTCCCCACAATCTAATCTATTGCATAATTAACAAGATGTAAGGTAGAGAGAAAACTTGTGAATTGGTCCATATCATGACTTTGGCCCTCCCGCTCTTCCATTTATCAAGTGAGGATAGTAGGGGATCAAGACACTCATGGATCCGGATAGACATGCCTCTAAATGCACTTACTTATTTCATTGCCAAATTGCAACTATACAAATAACCCAAGCAATTCAACTTACTAATGCATAGTTACTATCATAGAAACTACTCTTTCCATTTTCCCTCTCATCCACTCGTGAGATTCAATCAACCATGCATTAGCTCATATGCTCTATTTGCAATAAATGAACTAACCCTACTTAACAATTAAAGTCCCATACCCTTAATTGCTAAATAAACTGGGTTCACACATTCCTTTACTTAAAGCAACTACTTTACTTTTCAATAAACCTTTTTCTTCATTTCATAAAGTAAGGTCCCATACCCTTAATTTAAAAAACAACCCATCATCACATTTATTATCCAATTAAAGTCATCTACTCTAATTTTCAAATAAACCTTTTTCTTCATTTCATAAAATAAGGTCCCATACCCTTAAATTACAAAACAAACCATCATCACATTTATTATCCAATTAAAGTCATCTACTCTAATTTTCAAATAAAACTTTTTCTTCATTTCATAAAATAAGGTCCCATACCCTTAAATTACAAAAAAACCATCATCACATTTATTATCCAATTAAAGTCATCTACTCTAATTTTCAAATAAACCTTTTTCTTCATTTCATAAAATAAGGTCCCATACCCTTAAATTACAAAACAAACCATCATCACATTTATTATCCAATTAAAGTCATCTACTCTAATTTTCAAATAAACATTTTTCTTCATTTCATAACATAAGGTCCCATACCCTTAAATTACAAAACAAACCATCATCACATTTCATTCCCCTAAAATCTACAATTTTAGATAATGAACAATAATTAAAGCTTCTACACTTTCATTACCCTAAAATCTACAATTTTAGATAATGAACAATAATTAAAGCTTCTACACTTTCATTACCCTAAAATCTATAATTTTAGATAATGAACAATAATTAAATTATAGCCTCTACACTTTCATTAAACTATTGGTTGGTAAAGCACTGAATAAATAGAGGTTCGACCAAGGTGGCTTTGACCCTCGACACAGCCCAAGAATAGGCAGAGCACTCATTCTTGCAACACCAAAAGTTATTATGATATGGGAAGATCATCCTCGGTGCCAACGGCACCCGAGGAGACTTCCCAACCCACCTACAACCCATGTAAACAAGGTTACCCATGGTGCCCAATTGGACGCTCTATCCTAAGAGCTCCTCTCTCATTCCTTAACCCATGACGCCCACTCTACAATAATAGCTTAGGTGGGGACAAGTGAGTTTCTACATGGCTAGATAACCAAAAGCAGAATTGTTATCACTAGCCAGCAATAGTGCTCTCACCTAGACATTAGCATAGCTAACTACCATAGACCAACAAGTCAGACTACCCACGGTAGTTTTAAGGTAAGCGATGCTAATGCGTCTTCTCCCACATAGGGAGGACATTCACACCAACTTCCAACGCAGTGGTAAAAAATGACGCTTACTGCATCTTCTCCAACACAAGGAGGACATTCATACCAACTACCAATGCAGTGGTAAACAAAAATGCTTAGTGCATCTTCTCCAACATCTAAAAGCATTATTTAAATAATCAACCACTTATTTATAACAATGTCCTTTTTGCTATTTTTAAATAAATCAATCATTTATTTAATCAATATCTTTGCTTTTTAAATAAATCAATCAATAAATCAACCATTTATTTAAACAATATTTTTTGCTTTTTAAATAAATCAATCATTTATTTAAACAATATATTTTGCTTTTTAAATAAATCAATCATTTATTTAAACAATATATTTTTTCTTTTTAAATAAATCAATCATTTATTTAAACAATATTTTTTACTTTTTAAATAAATCAATCATTTATTTAACAAGGCACACATGAAGTTGTGAAGGTAAACCATTTACTCCATGCTCACCGGTTATCAAGGTTAATAATGTTGAAGTAAAATACAATCATGCAAGTGCATCAAACAAAGAGGGAGTCTTTCCATCAATCTAATCACCTATCTCAGCCTCTAGAACTTACGATGGCTACTAGGCCATCAGTTTGGGGCTCAAGGTGGTTAGATATTGATGATTATCCCTAACCGAATGCATGCCTATATGAAGGTATCTATCTATGTTACCTTCGAGTTGCCTTATCATCATTTCCCCTTCCTCAAGTACTCTCATCTCCGGTGGATGACTCAATTTCCTCCACTCACGAGTGCACCTGATCCTACACATTGGCAATTCATTAGCAGTATCATATCCTTCATTATCTAATTAATATTGTAAGGTTGCTTAATTGCACAAAATCGAGTATTAGCCTCATTTGTTAATACATTTTTTTCCATGTTCAAAGGTCCATCTGGGAGGGTCATGACATCCTCCCCCACTAGGACTAACATCATCCCTGATGTTTCTTAGTTTTATATGGCATACATAATCAAACAATTCATTACAATATCTTAAAGTTCATCAAACAAAAAAGGAAAATATTTTTGCATATCCACCACTTTCTCCCAAGTGGCATTTCTTTCCAGAGAAATGGTCCCACTAGACCTTACACTACTCAAGGGTCTGATTCCGCATAGCCTTAGAGTGGAATTCGAGGATCCTTACTGGCATTACTTTGATTGCCTCTGGATTTACCATCTGCAAGTTAGAGATATCCCACACATGTTCAGGGTCAGCAATATATTTTCTAAGCAAATATATGTGGAAGGTGTCATGGATTTTTGATAAATTAGGAGGTAAGGTGAGTCGGTATGCAATCGAGCTAATATTTTTAGTGATCTCAAAGGGTCCTACAAATTGTGGATCCAGTTTTGTGGACTTGATCACACTTTTCATTGGTTTGACCCTTAGGAACACTTTATCTCCCACCGAGTATTCTCTGGGAGTCCTCTTTAAATCAACATAGCTCTTCTACCTATCAGAAGCTTCCTTGAGCCTTTGCCTGATTACCTTGATTTGCTCTTCCATTTCCCTGACCATTTTTGGTCCAATTACCACTCTATCCTCTAGGTTGTCCCATGATAGTGGTGTTCTACACTTTCGCCCATACAAGGCATCAAAAGGTGCCATCCCTAGAGAGGAGTGATACCCATTATTGTAGGTAAACTCTACCAATGATAGATAGTCTTCCCATCAAGACTTGTGATCCATACAATACATGTGGAGCATATCTTCTAGTACTTGGTTTACCCACTCCATATGACCATCTATTTCAAGGTGGTATGCTGAACTCATATGCAACTTTGTGCCTATTGCTTGATGTAGGGCTCTCCAAAATTTTGAAGTAAACTTGGAATCCCTATCCGATATAATTACTTATGAGAACCCATGCAATCGAAACACTTCTTTGACAAATCTATTAGCCACCACTTGAGCATCATCCTTGGTGCTCCTAGGTATGAAGTGTGTGACCTTGGTCAATTTGTCGACTACAACAAATATTGCATCATGTTGGTACCTAGTCTTAGGTAAGCCTACAATAAAATCCATTGATATGACCTACCATTTTTGAGTAGGTATATTATGGGGGTACAAATATCCTATAGGATGCTTGCATTCTACCTTGACCTTCTGACACTCAAGGCATCGAGCCACAAAATCTATAATATCCCTCTTCATCCCTACCTAGAAAAAGGTCCTTTTTAGATTTTCTCTCATATTTACCCCTCCAGGGTGAGCCATATAAGGAGATCTATGGGCTTCTTGCATCAATAGCTTCCTTGAATCCCCTGATTTTGGTATGATGATTCTTCCTTTGTAACATAAAAGGTCATCTATTACCCCAAATTCCTTATTGCTCTTCGGGTCTTCTCTTAACTTGGCTTGAATTTCCTGACAATATTCATCCTGATATTGCTCCTATCTTACTTGGTCCATGAGCTTTATGTGACTCCTAGTTATGGCTACTATGTGTCTCCTTCTACTCAAGGCATCCACAACCTTATTTTATTTTTCTTTTATGTACTCAATTTCAAAATCATACTCAACGAGGAACTCGACCCACCTTCTCTACCTTGCATTGAGTATTGGTTGAGTAAATATGTACTTCAGACTTTGATGGTCTGATTTTAACTCGAAGGGTCTTCCTACCAGATAATGGTGCCAGACCTTCAGAGCATGAACTACAATGACTAGCTCTAAATCATGAGTAGCATAGTTAACCTCATGCTTCTTAAGCTTCCTTGAAGTATAAGCTACTACTAACTCTCCTTGCATGAGCACTCCCCCTAGTCCTTCCAACGATGCATCAGTGCATACTATAAAATCTCCTTGAGGATCTGGAATCTTTAGTATTGGTGCAGTAGTAAGTTTTTGCTTCAACAAGGTGAAGGTAGCCTCGCACTTCTCCATCCATTTGAATTCCTTCCCCTTCTTCTAGAGATTAGTTATCATCGAGGTGATTTTTGAGAAATCCTTTATGTGACGTTGGTAATAGCTCATTAGTCCCATGAAGCTTCTTACTTTAGTAACATTGGTAGGGGGTGGCCAATTTAACATGGCTTCTATTTTCTTTGGATCCACAATGATCCCTTCAGCCGATATGATATGCCCTAAATAGCGCACCTCCAAAACATAGAAATCGCTCTTGGCTAGATTCCCGTAGAGTTGATTTTCCCTTAGCAACTCCAACATGATATTGAGATGCTTATCATGCTCTTCCTTGTTTCGAGAGTATATTAGGATGTCATCAAGAAATACAAGGACAAACTGGTCTAGATGCCTTCTGAACACATTATTCATTAAATTCATGAAGGCAGTGGGAGCATTAGTCAACCCGAAAGGTAGGATGGTGAACTCATAATGCCCATACCTTGTCTTAAATGTCATTTTGTGAGTGTCTTCCTCAGGAATCCTCAACTGGTGATACCCTGATATTAATTCTATCTTGGTAAATACCATGACATCTCTTAGCTAATAAAATAAATATTTAATCCTAGGTAGGGGGTACTGGTTCTTGATTGTAGCTTTATTCAACATCCTATAGTCAATACATAATCTTAAAGATCCATCCTTCTTTTTCACAAATAAAATGGGTGCACCCCAAGGTGACACACTTGGTTTTATCAACCCCTTCTCCAATAACCCTTGTAGTTGTACCTTTAACTCCTGCATCTCAATAGGTGACATCCTATATGGAGATCGGTGGATGGGTTTCACTCCTGGTATAAGATCGATAGTGAAATCAAATTCTCACATAGGAGGGAGCCTAGGTAGATCCTTTGGAAATACATCCTAGAATTCCTGTAAAATTGGGTGTGTCTCAACCACCTCTTCCTTTTGATCCCTTTCAACTTCATTCATATTTACTACATAAACAATCCCTCCTTTCCTGAGGGCTTTCTTTAACTGCATAGCTGACAACATCTGGGGTTTGAATACCCCCTGTTTGCTATAAATTTGTAGCCTCTCTTTATTTCCCTTAGAATACTCAATCCATCTATCTCAAAAATTGATTACGGCTTTATGGGCCTGTAGCCAATCCATTCCTAGAATCACATCAAAGGCATGAAGTGGGGCCACATACAAGCAACCTTTCGTGGTTCCATTGTCTAAAGTAATTTCCATCATTGGGAAACATTGGTTTACGGAGTAGGTCTATCCAGATCCATACTCAACCTTCCATCCATGAGCCAAATACCCTGGCCTTTTTAGCATATCTTTGGCTAAATTACAAGAAATGAAACTATCAGTGGCTCCACTATCTATTAAGATATCTACTTGCTTATCAAAAATCTTACCTTTGATGATTAACGGGGTGGTTTGCCCCTCAAGTTTTTGATTCCTAGTTGCAGCGTAGATCTTATGCATCGGTTCCTTTCCTTTATTGTTGGGTGTGCTTGGCCCTGGTCGATATGGGCACTGGTTAGCATAGTGTGGCCCTCTACAATGGTAACATCCATCCTTGGGCCCTTGTCTCTTTTCTATTTTCTGCCCCTCATCCTTAATCATCGGTACTGGAGTTGATGGCTTCTATGGGGGAGGTTTAGCATTATTGGGTTTGTTGCCTTTCTTATAAAAATTCTTCTTGAATTTATTTTGGCTTCCATTGAATTTCTTCTTTGGATTCTGGGGGTTCTTAGCCTTTCGTTCTTGCTCTACCTCCCATTTTATAACCCCATTGCTATTCCTCTTCTTTAGTTCCTAACGTTCCTGCTCGATCAAGGTTTCATACTTATAGTGGAAATGTGACTCTGCTTTCTTTGCTAAATCATAAGCCTTTTGCAATGATTTAGGTTCCTGCATCTCTACATCATGCTTTATCCTAGATTGCAATCCATGAGTAAACTTATGAATCCACATCTTCTCATTATAGGTAGGTACATACTTCAACAACTTTACCAGCTTCCTATAGTATACCTCCACTAAGTTGGTCCCTTGCCTTAGGCTGGCAAACTCCTCGAATTTTAGAGCATAGAAATGCTCCATGAGGAATCTCTTCTTGAAGATGACTATAAATTCCTTCCATGGAATGTCTACTGGTTCAATCTTGGTTTCCTCATAGTAAGTCTCCCACCAATCCAGGGCAGCTCCTTCAAGGTAAATAGTAGCCCAAACCATTTGGGTTCCTGAAGAATATCCCTTTACTATGAAGAAGACTTCCAGCTCCCTTAACCAAGCCTCAACTTCGTCTCCCTCTCCTTCTCCATCGAACTTGGAGATACAGACATTCTTTAGGTCTCTTACCGTCTCTTTTTCTAAGAGGGTTCTTGCTTGCTTTTGTTCTGCTATCAGCCCCTCAACTTGGTTGACTTTCGAATCTCTAGCTTGCAAATTTTGATTTGCCATAGTTTCCAGCACTTGTCTTAACTGATCTTGTAACTCGGCAACTGTAGTAGTAAGTTCCTCTATTCCTATATTGGGAACTTTTGGATCCTCATTCTGGATCTCTTCTTCGACATTACTTTGTCGAGTTTATCTAGGTGGAGGCCTTTCCATCCTAGCCTTGGGTGGCATCTTGATCTGGTTTCCACCAAGAAAAGAGTTAGATTACAACTTCCTCTTAAACTGAATTACTAACTCGACCACAATACAGAGTTCTTATTTCACTAATCATTAGAGATCTAACTAGGATGAGGTTCCAAGGTTAGGATGTATCATTAATACCAAAGCCCATACTAAGGTATCATAACATTCATCCTTTATCGAAATCAATTCCTTTAGATCCTAAGTAAGTAGAGACTCTAGGTTACTCCAAATTTCAGCTTATTCCTAAGCAAGCCTCTATTGGAGATCCCTAAATCTCTTTTACAACACATAAGAAGCTCTATACCCTTGAACCTAGAGCTCTGATACCAAATGTAACACCCCAAAAATCATGAAACAAGAAAACACACAAAATAGAAAGAAAAGTTTATATTTTTTTTGACTAAGGAGAAGGATTCATAAATCCCTAACCAACCTTAGACCAACTTAATGTTTGACATCCCCTAAGTTTCTCAAGAACTATACCACACAAGATTCCCTTCATGCAAGTCCCTTCTACGTAAGCCTATCTTATGTTATGCACATAAGTCCATCCATCTCATCAATATTGATGAGCTAGACTTACCACCTTCAATCATTAGAAGGTGTACATGCATCTCCATATTCCACACAAGCCATTATGTGTGGGTATGCTACATGTACTATGAGTTAAGCTATCAATCTTGTCCACTGACAAGCTATCTTAACTCTAGTACAATCTTCTAAACCTAGTTACCAATCTCCCTAAGGGGGTCTCAAGCCCTTAGGTCAACCTCTAAGTTCACCTAGAACTTACTAATGTTTCTTTTTTTTTAACATCACAAGAGCATAAAATATCAAGATACTAAATCTAACAAATATGAATTATCAACAAGCAAGGATAATCAAAGCGTAAAGCAACAATCACCAAATAAGCATACATTAAAATATTTAAATACAATACACCAATAAAGAGGTACTAAATGCAGCAGTTCCAATGTTCATTTAATTACATAAGCAAGTATGGTACACCCCATACTTTCCACAATACTTTACATCCATTCCATCGGGGAAATCTCCCCACAATCTAATCTATTGCATAATTAACAAGATGTAAGGTAGAGAGCAAACTTGTGAATTGGTCCATCTCATGACTTTGGCCCTCCTGCTCTTCCATCGATCAAGTGAGGATAGTAGGGGATCAAGACACTCATGGATCCGGATAGACATGCTTCTAAATGCACTTACTTATTTCATTGCCAAATTGCAACTATACAAATAACCCAAGCAATTCAACTTACTAATGCATAGTTACTATCATAGAAACTACTCTTTCCATTTCCCCTCTCATCCACTCATGAGAGTCAGTCAACCATGCATTAACTCATATGCTCTATTTGCAATAAATGAACTAACCCTACTTAACAATTAAAGTCCCATACCCTTAATTGCTAAATAAACTGGGTTCACACATTCCTTTACTTAAAGCAACTACTTTAATTTCCAATAAACCTTTTTCTTCATTTCATAAAGTAAGGTCCCATACCCTTAATTTACAAAACAAACCATAATCACATTTATTATCCAATTAAAGCCATCTACTCTAATTTTCAAATAAACATTTTTCTTCATTTCATAAAGTAAGGTCCCATACCCTTAAATTACAAAACAAACCATCATCACATTTATTATCCAATTAAATTCATCTACTCTAATTTTCAAATAAACCTTTTTCTTCATTTCATAAAATAAGGTCCCATACCCTTAAATTACAAAACAAACCATCATCACATTTATTATCCAATTAAAGTCATCTACTCTAATTTTCAAATAAACCTTTTTCTTCATTTCATAAAATAAGGTCCCATACCCTTAAATTACAAAACAAACCATCATCACATTTATTATCCAATTAAAGTCATCTACACTTTCATTACCCTAAAATCTACAATTTTAGATAATGAAAAATAATTAAATTATAGCCTTTGCACTTACATTAAACTATCAGTTGGCAAAGCACCAAATAATTAGAGGTTCAACCAAGGTGCCTTCCACCCCCGACATAACCCAAGAATAGGTGGAGCGCTCATTCTTGCGATGCCAAAAGCTATCGTGGTATGGGCAGATCATCCTCAGTGCCAACGACACCTGAGAAGACTCCCAACCCGCCTACAACCCACATAGACAAGGTTACCCACAGTGCCCAACCAAACTCTCTGTCCTAAGACCTCCTCTCTCATTCCTTAACCCAAGATGCCCACTCTACAACAATAGTTAAAATGTGTACATGTGAGTATTCTTCAACACATGGAGTAAATTAGCCAAACTACCAATGGTAGAGGCAAAACAACGATGCTTGGTGCATCTTCTCCAACAGGGAGGACATTTACACCATCTATCAATGCAGTGGTAAACAATGATGCTTAGTGCATCTTCTCCAACATAGGGAGGACATTAGACAAATACCAATGGTAGAGGTAAAACAATGATGCTTAGTGTATCTTCTCCAACATAGGGAGAACATAAGCCAAACTACCAATGGTAGAGGTAAAACAATGATGTCATCACATCTTCCATAACATAGGGAGAACATAAGCCAAACTACCAAAGGCAGAGGCAAAACAATGATGCCATCGTGTCTTCCATAACACATAGAGAACATAAGCCAAACTACCAATGGTAGAGGTAAAATAATAATACCATCATGTCTTCCATAACATAGGGAGAACATAATCCAAACTACCAATGGTAGAGGAAAAACAATGATACCATCATGTCTTTAATGCACTAGAGAAATGAAGTTAACAAATAGTTTCAAGAACACAGACCAACCTGGTTTTCCCATGATAGTTGGATCGCCTACACTACTCAGGTGGACGTCAATCGTTCATTGCTTCTTCGCTCATGGTGCTCCCTCTCCAATTTGTGCTCTCATCCTCCAATGTCGTCCTATCTCTACCTCTCTTTCCCCTATGCACGTCTTTCCCCCTCCTCGGTCTTCATCCCTGCCTACCCACCATTACTCTTCGACCACCTTTGATAGGTGGTAGGGTGGATATTCCCTGCTCTCTTTCCAAGGTGATCACCATAAATATATTTCCTCTCATGTCAGAGGAGCTTTTTATATATGACCAAATTGGGCCTCCAAAGGGTAACCCAACCCATTCTACCAAATATTGTCTTGTCACACTTACGCCATATGGTCAATTGTTGGTAGAGCAGTGGCTTCCCATTCACTCCATGGTGACAATCCTAACCTTTGGAGCTTAAAGAATCATATTTATTTCTTATTTTATTTTAGGATGGGTTCTTCATTGCTTAGATGAATCAATCATTTGCTAAATTGATCATCTCTTTGCTTATTTAAATAACTAATGCTATCAAATAAATCAACCCATTATTTTAAATAACATCTACCAACATTATTTAAATAATCAACCACTTATTTATAACAATGTCATTTTTGCTTTTTTAAATAAATCAATCATTTATTTAATCAATATCTTCTTTGCTTTTTAAATAAATGAGTCAATAAATCAATCATTTATTTAAACAATATATTTTTGCTTTTTAAATAAATCAATCATTTATTTAAACAATATATTTTTGCTTTTTAAATAAATCAATCATTTATTTAAACAATATATTTTTGCTTTTTAAATAAATCAATCATTTATTTAAACAATATCTTTTTGCTTTTTAAATAAATCAATCATTTATTTATCAAGGTATATATGAAGTTGTGAAGGTAAACCATTTACTCCATGCTCACCGGTTATCAAGGTTAATAATTTTGAAGTAAAATATAATCATGCAAGTGCACCAAACAAAGAGGGAGTCTTTCCATCAATCTAATCACCTGTCTCAGCCTCTAGAACTTACGATGGCTACTAGGCCATTAGTCTGGGCTCAAGGTGATTAGCTATTGATGATTATCCCTAACCGAATGCATGCCTATATGAAGGTATCTATCCATGTTACCTTTGAGTTGCCTTATCATCATTTCCCCTTCCTCAAGTACCCTCATCTCTGGTGGATGACTCAATTTCCTCCACTCACGAGTGCACCTGATCCTACACATTGGAAATTCATTAGCAGTATCATATCCTTTATTATCTAAAACATAACTATAAGGCTACTTAATTACACAAAATCAAGTATTAGCCTCATTTGTTAATACAATGTTTTTCCATGTTCAAAGGTCCATCTGGGAGGGTCATGACAGACGATAACTCGGTAAGTAGCCTATGAAAAGGTTGGATGGATAGAGCTTTCTGACCACTTGTAGTCCTTTAATACATCAAGTCACGTCAACCGAACAACATGTAAATTAGGGCTAAATAAACCCCAAATTGGATCCTATACCCGAGACTTTGTCATTATACTTATCGTGCTAGCTCATGAGGTTAGACCAAGCACATTCTTGTGGTCATCTGTTTAAGGTGAATATATTCTTTTTACATGTTCCCTATTGCTCTGATAGAAGGAGTGTGGGATTAACACATAAAGGCTAGGTAGAAAATTACCCATGCATAGAGTATTTGAGGCATCGATGGATAAACATTGTGGCATCTGAAACTAAGTTTTTATTATACAACTAATCCAATAGTCAAGTGGTCAAGGGTATGACCTTTCATCTCTACCTACGCATAATAAATCAATTGAGAGCTAAGGCTTATCAATCCAATGATAGTGTAGGGTTATCTGATTTTCATCATATACCTATTATAACGTAATCCCGTGAGGAAGCATATGCATATAACCCCTAATGTTCATCGCTCTCTCGAGTCATTTTTCTAAAATTAGAACAAGCAATTGTTACATGATTCCTTAAATCCCCTCTCTTATCTACTACTGCACTGGCAATGGATTAACTATCCTTCAAATGAGGTCGGTGTGTGTGTGGATCCCACTAATCGACCATACAAGATACATAGTAGATAGTCAGTAATCCACCATTACTAGTGGTCACTACTAGTCAATCATGACTGGGGGTTTGATTCATTAACAAGATTACGCCTACTCAACAAAGTCATTACTCTGAATAGGGTACACAAAATGGTAGGGGTACATAGATCATAGATTACATCTATTCATAGACAAATAGAAGGGTGTATAAGCTTGTAAATGAACAAAGCATAAATCACACTTTTAGCATAGATAAATGATAAGTGGGAAAGTCTCTTTGACCTGTGAAATTTGCAAGAGCTTCAAGCCTTTCTCCCTTGTCTTCTAAGTTCACCAACCCTTCCTTCTTGGGCCACTCTTTCAATGTCTTGGACCAAAAATCACTAAAACTTAAGGCTATTTGGTTTCTGATTTACCAAAAGGTAAAGAGCATAATCCCTAAGCCCAAGTTCTCCTATCAATATCTCTCCAATATTTTTACCAACATCCATCACACTCTTTTTTGGTTAACCCATGGTGGCTTTTTATAGCATTCAGGGGGTGCCTTCTCAAAAGGTGAAGGGTAGTCTAGGTAATGACCTGTTGGAGAGGTCAGGTGGAAGGTGATGTAGGAAAATTAGTGGCATAGTATTTTTTTGTAGCTTTGATGACATGATGCACATCAAAGGGCAGCCAATAGTGTTTTGGAGGACTTTGAATGACTAATATTATTTTTAAATTCTTTCTAGAATATGGAGGGTACAGATTATTTTTCCTCATGGCTCTTAATGGCTTTTTAGGACCAAAATACTTTCCTCAAAGTATCTTAACATCATACTAGTCTGCAAAGCACACTAATAATTAAATTTACATGAAAAATCCCTTTTCTATTAAAATAGAAGTTATTTATTTTCTTGGATGCATTTTTCAAAAATATTAAATAAAACACCACTATTTTTAATACCTTGAAAATTTCAAATATTTTCTAGGCCTTCATAATTTAAGCATTAATTTCATTTTGCCAAGCACAAGGGTTCGGGTCGAGGTGGGATGTGACACAATGCTTCATGAAAAGCATTTCTCTTCCGAAGAACCAGGGACACCCTTGAAATATTTTCTCTCTATCTTCATCATTAGAAAAAATAACAAGAAAATTACCATTGGGATAAATAGATATTTGTAACTTACCTTGTGTTTTTTATTATTTGCATCCCACACTTTGAAAGAAGATGGCTTAGACAAAAATTGAAGAAATGACAATTTAGTCCTCTTCTTTCCAATTCTTCTATCTCATCCTAAATTTCACCCATTTTTAACTTCATAATTGGGGTTCCATTAGCTACTCTTAGACATCCCAACTTAGTTTTTTTGGGATAAATCTTAGGCATTCTTAGAGGTCTATGAGGTGTCTTAAGATTAATACTAGCATTAGTATGGGATGTCCACCATGAAGGGAATCCCTAAAATTCATTTTTGGGGTCAAATCTTCGAAATCCTTACCCTTGAAAGGGGTTTCCATAGTGGATTTATTTTTGGGTATTCCTTAGCAATGGGATTGCTTGAGTTCTGAACCATTTTTTCTTTTCCTAAGGAGGATTCTCTTATTTGATCTATAGCTTAAAACTTGTTTTTGGGTCTCTTTAATCCATGCCTCAGACATTGAGGAAAGATGTATTTTTTGCTTTTTCCTTGGGCAACAAATTGGAAGCAATTTTGAATCAAGTCTATAGCATGAATATTTGCTAAATGAAAAATTTCTAACCCATCACGGGTCTCTTGCAACGTATCTTGTGTTTATCTTTGGCAAAAACAACAAAAAAAAACAAATTGGTTACAAAAGCCTGTAGGTCCCAAAAATAGCCTACGCTTGACCCACAGATGAAACCCTCACATAGGTGCGTTCGAAACCCTCATCGCCCTTCCAACATTTTTCACAACCCAACTAGGCTATGGTATATTAAGGCTAATTATTTTAGTTCATTATGTGTCAGTGCTTGGCATATACATATATTAGCTCCTTGATGCACATACTTCATCTTCCTATGGTTAATAATCTTCCATAGACTAATTCACTTAGTGGTGTGTGCAAAGGAATTATAGTGGATAACTCTTGTAATGGTGCACAAATTTTGGATTCTTGATGTATATAAAATAATGAATTTTAAATCCATGATGCATATAAGAGAGAAAAATAAGCCAAAATAAATTGTTGACCTATCAAAAATTATTAGTTTAACCTTTCAAAAATTAAAACCCTTAGTTATAACATGCAAGGTTTTTCTCATTAAAAGAAATTCTTCAAACACTATTAGTTTAATCTTTCTCATTTGCATACATTGGTATTGTTGTTTTAAATAAAAAAATCAATATTTTCATTCATTATCATAGGAGATATACCATCCACTACTTATAGTGTTCCCTTCGATAAGGTGGAGTTAGTATAAAAATTCAAATGTAATAAAGAAAACTACATGAAGTTTAAATATTTAATGCATATAATTATATCATCTATGGCTTGGTTGCACTTTATCTTCAAGTCAATTTCATTGCACCAAACAAGACCAAATATGATTAGTTACTTATAGTCATATTCATCAAACTCATTAAATAAAATTTTGATAATTATAATTAAGTTTTCACATAGTCATATTCATCAAAATAATTAAATGAAATTTTGATAATTATAATAAAATTTTCATTCATTATCGTAGGAGATATACCATCCACTACTTATAGTGTTCCCTTAAATAAGGTGGAGTTAGTATAAAAATTCAAATGTAATAAAGAAAACTACATGAAGTTTAAATGTTTAATGCATATAATTATGTCATCTATGGATTGTTTGCACTTGATATTCAAGTCAACTTCATTGCACCCAATAAGACCAAATATGATTAGTGACTTATAGTCATATTATTTTTTGATTGGTAAAAGGGGTTTTGAAAGGATCCTGTAACCTTTTAAAAAAATATGAAGGTTGGGAGAAGATATCCCAACCAAAAAATAGTTGAATAAATAGACCCTCTATGGGATATTGGAGAAAAATAGCTAAAATAGAAAAAGTGAAGCCCGCGTAGGAGCAAGAGAGGAAGCTACACAAGTTGATAAGAGAAGCCCTCATAAGGGAAACAGAGAAACCTCATAGGTAAACACAAAATTGAAAAGGGTTTTTCCATATAGGAGAAAACCTCACACCAATTTGAAAAGGGTTTTCCCACACAAGAGAAAAACCTTAGATTTAGAAGGCCATCCACAAATGAATTAGGACCAACCGCAAACAAAATAGAACCATCCACAAAATGAAATAGGACCATCCACAAACCGAATAAGGACCATCTGTAAAATAATCAGGACCATCCACAAACCACACAAGACAAAATGAAAATTAATCAAGACCATCCACAAAATAAAAAAGGGACCATCCAAAAACTAGCAAAGGGTCATCCGCAAAATATCCCAAGGTCATCCGTAAACCAACATTGGACCATCTGCAAGAGCCTCCATGCGATCTCCCAGAGAAGAAAGGTGAAGCATAGTCGAAGACAAAATTTTGAAAGAGAACACCCAGATCAGCAAGAAATCCCCACCACCAGCGGAGAAACCACGAAATCCTTCTGTAATACAAAGAAGCATATGGTCCCCTCTAAAGCCAAAAAAATATGATAAAGGATCCAACAGAAACCCCTAGACACGAGCCCCGAAACACAAGCCATGAGAAACACTCAACTATAAATATAAGGACTCCCCAAGCCCAGAAAGGGTAGTGAATGACCATCCTCGTAAGCATATCAAAAGAAATGCATCCATCAAAAATCCCAAATTTTAAGCCATGAATCACGAACAATGGGAAACTCTCAACTAATAATAATTGGGGCCTCCTTCAAGCCCACATAAACCAAAGAAAGACCATCCCAGTCAGTAGAACAAACAAACCAAAGCCACTAAAAACCCTAAACCACCAGTCACAAATCACAAACCATGGAAAACACTCAACTAAGAAAAATCGGGGTCTCTCCCAAGGCTAGAAAAAACCAGCAAATGACCATCCCGAAAAGCAAACAAATGAACTGGATCCCACTCTGAAGCAATGCCAATATTTGGAGAGGAACAAATATTTCCCCTATAGGTAGTAAAGTGCATGACCCCATCCCATGGAAAAATAAATAACTATAGGGAAGAGCTCTATAGACCCCCCCAAATCGAGCAAGAACGAAAACCCCCACATAACGACCAAAAACTCAGTTTTGTCCGACCATGCAACAACACCCAATAAGACTTCCTGGAACACCTTGAGAAGAAGCAAAAAAGGTCTTGGAGATCCTCCAAGTACCAAGCAGGCAAAAAACTAGGAAAACTAGGAGATCTACCAGGAATTCCTCAGTAAAGTAAGAGATCTACCTGATAACCCTAGGAAGATCCAAAGAGGAAGAAAGAATATGAAGAGGTTGCCTCCTGCCCAAAGCAGTAGGTATCTTGCTCCTACATCGGGGCACCTCCTTAGCATGCTACATATTTGCTAGAATAAAATGAGATCTACCTCCTCTTTCCTGGAACACCTTAGGAGGAAGCAAAAAAGGTCTCGTAGACCCTCTAGGCACCAAGCAGTGGCAGGAAGGGCTAGAAAACCTAGGAAAACTAGAAGATCTGCCTGGAATTCCACATCAAAGCAAGAGATCCGCCTAAGAGCCCTAGGAAGAGCCAAGGAGGGAGCAAGAAGTTGAAGAGGTGATCTCTTGCCCAAAGCATGAGGTCTCTTGCTCTGACTTATAGTCATATTCATCAAACTCATTAAATAAAATTTTGATAATTATAATTAATTTTTCATATAGTCAAATCACATAGCTACCATCATAAAATCTCTAAAAAATATAAAATATAATATATCTAAATCCTTCAACCCAAATTATATGAAGGCTAATTTATTTATTATTTTAGTTGTGTGACCTTTAAGACATCACAAACTACAACTAAAAAGGATTTACAAAATGCATAATATTATAATTCCTAAATTAGGTAGTATTATTGATTCAAAAGAATATTATGTTTAAAATAAAACCTAAAACCTTACTCAAAAATATGGCATAGACCAACCTTGTGGTAGGAATTACTAACTAATGTATAAAAAAGTACTACCTAACATTTATATTATTTTCTATCTATGTAATAATTAAAAATAGTTTAAATACATTTATATTAAGAACTATTTATAATACATCACTTCATTTTAAAAACGTCTTTGTAATATCTATGCCCTTGACATTAAAACCTTTAATTTTTACATGTAAAAATTTATATTAAAATCAATAAAGAACATAATTCCAAGGAAATACACTTAAAAAAGTAGACTTAATAATCAATTAAATATAATATAACAATATTGAAGATATGTTATCAAAAAAATTTAATACAAGTAAAAACATCCTCTTAAATCTTATGCAAGACAAGTTAAAGAATCAAAATAGAAATAGAAATAAACAAAATCATAGAAGGATGCTCTTGAGCACCCATAAAAATAATCATGCTAAGATTACAATAATATAAAGGATAAGGTCGTCAAAAGATATTTATACCAGATACAAAAACCTCAACCATAATATTTACATGTCACTTAATTGATGTCGATATAACATAAAGGTATTTATATTAATTACAAGTCACTAAACCCTTTTCCATAATACATTAGACACAAAAGGGTTTATAGAAGGCTAACTATAATAAAGGTTTAACCATGGACTGATAGAGCCTATTACATCAAATAAAAACAAAGTACATTGCATAATGATTGTTTATATCTTACACATGATTATATCATATAATGTTGACCTTGGGTAGTAAGGATACAATATACAATTTTTAACACCCCCTATAATGTAAACTAAGGGGTCAATGAGAGAAGGTATTTGTAACGACCCAAATTCTAGCCAACCCTAGAGAGATTTTTTTTAATCATTTCGTTAAAAGGTTCTCACAAAAAAATTCCTAAACTCATCATTTTAGTATAACTAAGGCATACCACATTTGAGCACATGTCACTATCAATGACACTCAAGTGGACGGGACAGGCCAAGATCCCATAACTAATTTTGGGGTTAACTTTTCTAACCTCCGTGAATAAAAAATATACCTACAGTGGTTTCCCCACATTCCTCATACTATTCGCGAGTATAGAGAAACTTAACCATAGCATAGGGGTTATCCCTTTTAGTCCATCAAAAGGGGATGCCATTTTCCTCACCATACATAAGTCAGTCTATGTAGGTGCTATATGGCATAATGCCTTAAAGTCTAGTTATCTCATCTCCACAATGAGACAACTAGTACTTAGTGCTTAGTTACCACACCTCCATGGTGGGCTACCTAAGGGTATTATCACTCCGTGTGATAATACACATGACCACTTGATCCTTTTTTATCAAGTACCATCACATGCTCTTATTGTGAATGTTTTCCCTACCTCTATGGTAGGAAAAGTGGTTTAAGCTCCGTGCTTAAGAACCTTCCTTAAAAGATCCACGCTTTTGGGAATACTTTTGATATACACCACTCAAGATGTAATTCATAATTAATTTGGTTTTTTCCTCCCCACAACTATCCAAGTCCTGGATTTTTAACTTAACTAGGGTAATAACAAGTTACTATGAGTATATCCTTCCAAAAACCCCTAACAATTCCAAAATATGAAACCTCTAAAATCATTCACCTTAACTCTCTCTTCATACCAATAAAAGTAAAACATGCTCACTCTACTTATTTAAGGAATATTAGGTCATCCCTAATACATATTCAAAAGTATTAAACATCTTATTAGAACAATACTTATTGTCATGGCCCTTCCTGATGGACTTTGTAACCTAGAAGAATAAAGTATTAATCTGATGGTGCTTTAATACTTGGTTTTGTGCAAATAAGTTATTGTGTGATGTTAGTTTATATTGAAGAATATGATACTGCTAACACATTGCCAATGTGTAGGATCAGGTACACTCGTAGGTGGAAGAAGTTGAGTCATCCACTAGAAGCGTGGGTACTTGAAGTTGGGGAAGTTATGATAAGGTATCTTGAGGGTAACATGGATAGATACCTTCATATAGACATGCATTATCAGTTAGATATTATCATCAATAACTAGCCACCTTGAGCCTTAGTTGATAGCCTAGTAGCTATCGTAAATTTTTAGGTTAAGACATGTGATTAATTTGACGAAAAGACTCCCTCTTTGTTTGTTGCATATGTTTGATTGTATTTTACTTCATCACTATCTGCATTAGTGGTTTAGGAAATAAAATCATGCATGAATAAGATACCATTGAGAGCTTCTTGTCTCAATTAAAACCTCCTACTCTTTACTTTTTAAATAAATAAAAAGGTTTTATTTTGACATGATAATAGAAGTTCATTTTATATAAATGAAAAGGTTTTATTTTGAAATGATAATAGAAGTCCATTTTAAATAAATGGAAAGGTTTTACTTTGAAATAATAATAAAGTTCCATTTCAAATGGGAGATGTTTATTTCTCAAATTAATATTTCACTTGAAAATAATGTGTATTATTATAAAGTTCCTTATAGAAATAATAGAGGATTTGAATCTAATATAATCTTAATAAAATCTGAATCTATTTCATATTATGTAATAAGTTACGTTATGGAGAAGCTTTTCGCCATCAAACTTTGTTGGTGATATCTCAAGAAGTGAAAATTGTATTTTATTTGGGGAAGTTAAAGCAAAATCAGATTTCTACTATTGAATTGGGAAAGTAATGACAACATGGATAATATGGGTGGGTGGAAGACTCGATGATGAGCTAGGACGTGGTTTCGAGGAGATAAGGTCTAGAAAGAGAAAATAGAATCAAATATGGCTAGAAAAGACTCCACCTGGGAAGTAAGGAGGGGTATTGTTGTTGTTATTGGGTTTTGGAGGAGATAAGTGAGAGGGGGAAGATGAATTGAAGTCAGGGAACCAGAAACCTGAGAGAGAATAACATTCTAGGAGGATATGACACCTTACGAACAAGAGTCAGGTTGTTATTCTGATGTGTCTTGTACTGGCTAGTTAAGCTAAAGGAACACTTTCATTTAATGTTATTTCTTTATAGTTCTTGAATGCTTGTGTCATCCTTTCGTCCATGTGTTTCTCTTAACGAATATGGATAGCACTCCTTATTTGGAGTTTGGAAACCCTGTCATGATTGGTGAGTCGTTGGCTCCAAATCTTAGTTCAAAATCTCATCTATCACTATTCATTCAGTGGTAGCATCTTCTTAGTATGCATAGGAGGTGGTTGTTTTTAGCATTGCGTAGCAGGTGGCTTTTTTTAGCACTACATTAGCCTCTAATTAGCTTGTATGGCACCACGTTTATGCGTATCTCGACCTTCTAGGAAGTGTGTTGACCATGTTGTTGTGGTTTCCTTCTGCCCTCCATTGATAGATCCTGACTTTAGCAATCGAGGTCTGGTGGTGTAGTTAACCTAGTTCCCTTGATTGGACCTTTCTTAGAGAGCAAGCATTGTTACCCAGAATCTTGCCTTGTGTTGTTGGTTGTCATAGATTGTGTCGACCTGGTTTTCTTATTCCATAACCTTGGTGAGCTGAGTTATGTGGACTTTCGCTTGCTTTTAATAATTGGACATTGGTTCTTTGGTTAATTAATAATTTTTTGATTTATTTAGGGGATGAGAATCTTAGGGCAGTTGTTAAAAAAGAAAATGATTTTATTTAAATGATTAGAGTAGTGATGCTTTGATTGTTTAAATTAAAAGAAAATGGTTTGATTTAAATTATTAGAGTAGTGATGCTTTGATTTTTTATATTAAAATAAAATGGTTTTATTTAAATGATTAGAGAAGAGAGGATTTTATTGTTTAAATTAAAAGAAAATAGTTTGATTTAAATGATTAGAGTAGTGATGCTTTGATTGTTTAAATTAAAATAAAATAGTTTGATTTAAATGATTAGAGTAGTGAGGCTTTGATTATTTAAATTAAAAGAAAATGGTTTGATTTAAATGATTAGAGTAGTGAGGCTTTGATTGTTTAAATTAAAATAAAATAGTTTGATTTAAATGATTAGAGTAGTGAGGCTTTGATTGTTTAAATTAAAATAGAATAGTTTGATTTAAAAATTATGGTAATGCTTTGATTGTCTAAATTAAAAGAAAGTGGTTTGATTTAAATGATTAGAGTAGTGAGACTTTGATTGTTTAAATTAAAGAAAATAATTTGGTTTAAATGTTTTAAGAGAATGGGACTTTAAATGTTTATACTAAAGGGATGGTTATTTTTTAGATTAAGGGTATGGGACCTTGGTTTATAAAATAAAAATAAAAGGGTTTATTTATGAATTAAGGTAGGTGACTTTAATTCATTGAATAAATAGCAATATTTTTTTTTTAAATCAAGGGTATGGAACTTTGGTTTATAGAATGAATGGCAAAGTTTTATTTTTAAATTAAAGTAGTAAATCTTTAATTTAGTAAATGAATGAGAAGATTGTTTTTATATATTGAAGGTATGGGACTTTAATTTATTAGAACAAGATAAGTTTAGTTAAAGTAAAACATTGATCTAAGTTGTGTATGTTGAATGACTCTCTAAGGGTATTTGAGAGGTGAAAATAAAAGAAATGATTCTTCTATGAAGTAAACTATGCATTAGATGGAGGTTTGAGGTGTAGACCAATTGGTTCTACCAAACCCCGTAAGGGGGGTGGAGGTCCAAGGTTCAAATCTTGGGCCTCATCATACTGAACGCTTATCCCTTTCTTGGTGCTTTCAGTGGCGTAAAAGGTTTAAAATGGTTGTGGCATGTTGGTTATAGGGGCAGACTACGTGAAGAACTGTGTGGTGGTTTTGAGGTGGACAATGCATAATAATGTGGCAACCATAAAAGTTGGACAACCTATCCAGATTCATGGTGGCTATCGATTCCACCATGTAAATTAAAAAAAAAAAAAAACTATGCATTAGATGGTTGGAAATTTGACTAGATTTGTATAATTGCAATTTTGCAAAGTTTATGTTAAATGCATTTAGAGGTATGCCTATCCTGAACCATGAGTGTCCTGATCCCCTACTATCCTCAATGATCGATGGAAAGGAAGGGAGGACCAAATAAGCAGATGGGACTAATGCACCAGTTGTTCTCTACTTGCAGTAAATCTTTTTATGCTCAAATAGACTAGATTTGTGGGGAGATTTCTCTGGTGAAATTGATGTAATATATTATCTTTAAGAGTATGGAGCTTTTGCCATACTTGTGTCTATATAATAATTGCTTAATTATTTTAAGGATGTACTTTTAAAATTACTATTTGATGTATCTATGTTTTGCATTTAAATTCTTCCAGTTAATGCTTATCTTTGATTATTGCTTCCATATAACATCTTGCATGCTTTATGAGTTATGTTTTAATAGATTTAGTATCTAGATCTATCTTGTTTTTCTTGCTTAATGATATTAGAAAGAATAAGTAACAAGTTCTAGGGTGAACTTAGAGGATAACGTAAGGGCTTGAAACCCCCTTAGGGTGAACATAGTAGACCTAAGGGATTAAGACCTCTTAGGGAGAATGGTAACTAGGTTGTGGAAATACTACATTTGAGTTAAGATAGCTTGTCAAAAGATGATATTGATAGCTTAACTCGTAGTACATGTAGCATACCTACGCATAATGGCTTGCGTAGAGTATGGAGATGCATGTACACCTTCTAATGGCTGAAGGTGATAAGTCTAGCTCATTTAAAATGATGAGATGGATGGACTTATTTTTATAACATATGATATGCCTACGCAGATGGACTTGCTTGAGGAAATCTTATGAGATGTAGCTCTTTGAGTAACTTAGGGGATTTTGCTAAACAATAAGTTAACTAAAAAAAGGAACATATAAAGAAACCCCATAAATTTCTTTACTCAAAAATGACTTCACATATTTTTTGATAATTTCCACATATAAGGAAACTCCATAATTTTCTTATAGTAAAGGGCCTCCATGCCCACAAAATAAAACCTTTATTCAACTAAAAAAAAAAAAATTTACTATTAAAAAAAATATTTCAACTTCCACTTAATCCCTTATTTTCAAAATAAAATAGTTGAATCCCCTCACCCTTTTATCATTTTAAAACCATATTACATCCTTTAGTTAACCTAAGGCATTTCTACTTTATCTAATATCAATAGCAAAAGTATATTTCTTTTAAATTATTCTTCTTTTCTAGCTTAGGTACATAAAACCCATATTTTCCCATTGAACCGAATAATGCATTAAGTTCTTCATCTTATTTACAAAGAAAAATGCATTTAAGTGAAATCATATCTACTAAAAAGATAAGCTATAGCCAGATATTTTAAAGCAATATAAGCTATAGCCAGATCATATTTAAAAAGATAAGCTACAACCAAATCATATTAATAAGATAAGCTACAACCAAATCATATTTAAAAAATAAGCTTCAGCCAAATCATATTAAAAAGATAAGCTACAGCCATATCATATTTAAAAATAAGCTACATCCTTATGGATTATCAAGGTATTATGCATGTCTTCATACTCATTTGAAATTATAGATAATTGAAAACAACCACAACTTCACAAACATTAAAACTATGAAGCATTCCACTTGACATATTTCATAAAGTAAGAGAAAATATTATTCAATCAATCTCTAAATTCTTCCTAAAGCAAAATAGGAAAAACATAGTTCACGACTCAGCATAAAAGACTCAAAGGCTTATGTTTTCATCACAAACATAGAGTTGGAATGCATCAAAAATAAAATTAGAAAGAGACTTTAATCCAAGCTACCAAGAAGACTATCATGCAGATACTGCTAGCTAAACATAGAATGAACTCGATGGTGCTTAGGGTTTGGGCATTGTTGCTCTAAAACAAATTAGTAACATCAACAAAGCACCACAAACCCTATCAGGTTATCCTCATGGAAACAAAGGTACATACATTACTTTCAAGTGTGACCACACAAGTTACGTCTAACATAAGACCACAACTTTGAGAAAGTGAACTAATAAACTTGATTATTCAAAATAAATCTTTAAGAGAGGAATGATGACCAGAAGGTCTCGAATATGATTTTTTCCATGCTCCAATAAGCAAATGAAAATAAAAACCAAACAAACTTCTTTTATTTTTTCTTTATCTAAAATAAAATAGGGATGTATGGTCCTACAAATATATAGAAGACACAACAAGCACCCGTGTTTCTTTCTAGAAGATAAGCATATCCATAAACCCAAAGGGAAATAACTTTTATTGTTTTCTCCTTTGTCACCAATATGCATAGGTTGGATACTCACTTTCCAATCTTCCATATTCCAACACTTTGGTCTCCATTTCCTAACAATAGTGCATTCTCCATCCAAGAATCCCCTCTTAATACCAACAACATCCTATCCTTTCTTTCCTTCCAAGCCCACTCAAGAAGATGGTTCCTTCGCAACCGTCTTTCCTCATGTAAATAAAAATCCTTTCTCTATTTTATTAAATTTCTTAGTCTCCTCACCCATTATGAATGACCTCAAATATTCATAACAAAGGATTTTTTTTTAAGACATTTAATTAAATGCACTCTTTTTTTCCCTCCATGATTATCAACCAAAGGATCAAATAACATCATTAATCAAGTGCTATGACTAATTATTTTAATAATGACTAATAATATTAAATCATCAATATTTTAATATGACATTATTGGAACCCTTTCAATTAATATCACCTTAAACATAAATGCATATTCTACCCCTTTCATTCATCATTTCTCTGCACAATATAAATAATATTTATCCAAACATAGGTAAACCAAGGCAAGCATTTGCCAATAGAAGATTTTACGATAATTTCTAGGTTATCAACTTATGTTTAAAATGACTCCATTACTCTTTAAAGCAACTTCCTTGCCAATGGTTTAATTTCAAACATGCAAATATGAGATGCAACTATATGCGGGTAAATCCTACCCTAGAGCTATTGTTAATCAATGTGACCATCATTTCTAATTTTCAATCTCTTTTTCCTGGTGACCATATTCCTCGTCCACCCACAAGAGTACCTGGTCCTGCAAACATGCATAATATTAGTAGTACCATATTTTCATATAATATAAACAAAAAAACAATTGCAATTAAACATCCATAATGCAATTAATACTAAGCATTGAAACATCACATCAATACATAATCTATCTCATAAATGAGTCCTTTCAAGGTGGGTCGTGATAGTGTTATTGATGAAAACATCTCCCTCCCTATAATGGATGCCCTAATGGGACAAAAAATATTTGAATCTTCCTCATATTTTGGAAGACTTTAAAATTTTCCTTAAAATGAGCTCCATCAATCTTGAAGACCATCATACAAATAGATGGCATACCAGTTGTAGCAAGTCCTTGAGCAAATATTATTAATGTAAAAATCTCAAAAAATTATGTGGTTTAAAAAATGGGATCCAAAAACTTCCATATGCAAAATTTGTGGCCTTTCAAAGTTTATCCTCTAAAATAGCCATAGAGTGGTGCTTTTGAAAATATCAATTTTCTTAAAGTTCCTTCCAATTGATCTTTAAGTGAAACTTTACATAATTTAGTTGTCATGCTGAAATATATCCCCACACCAATCAAATATGGCCAACACCTACACTAATTAACACACCTTGACACATAGGTGGGAAGTAAGGACCCATCCCTCTTAAAGAAATTAAGGCACGTCTTTCCTAAGACAAAATGCAAGAAAGTGTTGTATTGTGTGTTCCAAATATATGCAAAGTGATATAGGTGTATTCCACTCACTAAAATCTATTCATCTACGTGGAGATGTAAAAAATATTCTCTAAATACTTTATGCTAGATGGAAATAGTAAATATTTGAATATAAAGAAATTCCCTTACTTCTTATGGAAAAAAACTTATAAAATTCTTAAAAATAATTTGCTCTTCTAATTGAATAAAGAATAAGATGCTTTGATTAGAATCCTTGTATGAACAATTGGCACTACTCCATACCTATTGTTGCACCATATTATATTTTGTAATACTTTTCAAATATGAATAGAAGAAAAGCATCCATTCAAATCCTATACAAATGAAATTAGAGAAGAAAAATAGAAATAGCAATAGACAAAAGATTATAAGTGTGCCCTTAAGAACCCACACAAATAATCATAGTAATATCACACAGATGGAATGAATCAAGTGGTTAAGGGGTACTTATTCCACATACCAAATCCTCAATAATATTAATTACATATCACTTAATCCATGTTGGTATAACATAAATGCTTAAAAGGTTTTGTTGAAGGTTAACCATAATAAAAGCTTAATCATGGGTCTATAGGGCTAACTACATCAATTACTATTAAAGTGCATTGTGTATTTGATGTGACTTGCATATGATTAGATCATATAATATTAGCCTTGGTCAATAAGGTCAGATTACATATTGAAGAACACAAGCTTATACTGAGATGGGGGTGAACAATATAAGACCACTTTTTACTTTTATTTCCAATCAATATTATGCAATGTATAGATAGAAATATCAACAACAGTAATCAAATAAATGCACAAATCACCACACACAATAGAGACACCAATTTAACGTGGTTCACCCAATGTGGGCTACTCCACGGAGAAAATATTTCACTAAAATATTCTCAATCAATATCTTGGGAATCCTTTTCCTATTACAATGTTTATAGACCTCTGTCCAAAGGAGACACCAATCCCCTAATCAAGTTTGTGGATATCTATCCATAGGATAACTCTTTCTCCTTAGCTCTGGCTGGTGATATTCTAGAAAAATTGTTCTCTCCACTACACTGGCTAATGGATATTTATCTACTGAAGAATCTTGTCCCCACTCAAAAGACCTGTCCTCACTGCCCTTGCTAATGGATCTCTATCCACTAGAGATTTTCATCCTCTATACTTTATCACCTCCAAAGCTTGCTCTTAGCTCTGTCTCAAATCTGCACTAAACACAATCCTTTGGTCTAGCATAAATCTGCTCAATATTTGTCTCTGGTCTAGCACAAACCTGTCCTCAAATATGCACCAAACTCTGTCCTCAAATTTGCACTAAATACAGTCCTTCGGTCTAGCATAAATTTGTCCTCAATATTTGTCCTCATATTTGCACTAAACATAGTCCTTCGTTCTAGCACAAATATGTACTCAATATCTGTCCTCAAGATTTAACACAAAGCTTGACTTAATCATAAATCAACTTTGCTGAATTTTCCCCAAACCTTAACTTAAGGTTTGAACAAATAAATCAATCAACTCTGTTCACAAGCCTTCCCAAAGACTTATCTCAAATATGCCTTGTAAGCTTCCACAAAAGCTCACACTAATCTGTCCACAAGTCCTCTCTAGAACTTGTCCAATCTTATCAACAATTTTTGTCTTCAAAATTTGTATTGTAAGCTTCCACATAAGCTCACACAAATCTGTCCACAAGTCTCCTCAAAGACTTACCTCAAATCTTCTCAACAAGCCCTTACTAGAACTTGTTCAATCTCACAGAAACATATATAGAATTGTTAGATACTCAACATGTTTCAGATCATAATTCTTAATCACTTTCAATATCTCTTTTTACCATAGAAAAATATAGAAAATTGTTAGAGACTCAATATGCTTCACACTCAATCACTCTCAATATCTTTCTCAAATCAATTTAGAATATAGAACAATTTGTTTCACAAAACTTGAACTATCACTTCAACACATCCACTCAACTAAGCTCAATCACTTCAACAACAATGCTTATCAAGTAATCCTCACATAACAATGATACTCATGATCTTTGCAAACCCTAGTTCAAGTTCCTCACTCAACCAATTACTTCAACAATAATGCTAATATCACATAACAATGATACTCATGATATTTGACAACTTCACATAACAATGATACTCATGATCTTTGAAAAATTCACATAACAATGATACTCATGATCTTTGACAACTTCACATAATAATGATACTCATGTTCTTTGCATTCAATATAGTTCACAAGTTCTCACTCAAGCATTCACCAATCAAGTATGTAAATACTTGCTCAACAATGCTTATCAAACAAGGTTTTTATTGCAAACTTTCACTCACAACTTCGCATACATAACATCCAACAATCACTCTCAAGGATAATGTGCCGTTACCTCTTGTTTGATGTAGAAGTACCCTTAATAACCAGTCTCAATCACAATTTTCTTCTTTGCCAATTTTAATGGTTAGATGACAAAATTTCACACTAACACTCTTTCAAAATATTTCTCAATTACAAAAATAATCAATCTCAAATACACCTTATTACTCCTTGAAATTAGCAATCATCAAATCACACATAAAAATAATCACTTCAAATTGCTCCTTATAATCTCCAATTTTAATAAGTCAATCTCCAAAAATTAACCCTTCAGAAATAATATTTGCCTACCCTTTTATCTCCCTCAAAACACTTAATAACCAAATTAATTCAGGCAAAAATTAAACCTCATAAACCATCAAAATATTTTTATTTTTCAACCTTAGGCACATAAAAATATTTTTATTTTCCTTCAACCTTAGCACATCCAAAATTAAGCGACCAACACAAATGACATCAGCGCATACCTTTGTCACTATCAAAAAGGCCTCGATGGGTTTCGAACAAGAGACCTTTCCATCGAGCACCTTACCAAGGCGCTAGCCCACCACATGGGCTAAGCGCTCCCATGGGGAGGGGAAGGCGCAAGCCTCCCTTTAACCCCTTGTTTGGTGCTTGCTCAAAATATGTGCCCTCTCTGCTTTACCAAAAATGAACCCGAAGGGATTCGAACCTGCACGCCTTGCTTGCCACACACCCTAGCGCCTTTGTCGATGCCAACTGCACTACCAGCGCCTTTGGTGCTAAGTGTTTGAGCTCCCATCGATTTATCCTTTTGCCGTCAGAGATCCTTTCGAAAAACATGATAAGTCTTTCCCTTTTTGCACACAAAAATAATGGAGCATAGGAGATTCGATCGATAGCTTGGAGGTTGTAAAGCAAAGAACTTTACCACCATTTATACATAATATTCCATGTCATATGACATCGGCGCATCAAATCGAATTTCCAATTCAATTTTTTTACTTAGCCTTATAACCCTCTTTAGGGTTTATTAAATTAATAAAAAATAATTTATAATTAAATTAAAATTAAAATATAATTAACTTAAATAACTTTGAAGTTAATTAAATTAATTAATAAATTAATTTATAATAAAATTATATTAATTAATTTATAATTAATTTAAATTTCCCTCTTTAATATTATAATAAAATATTATAATATTATTTTCTTGGGCCTCTTCTTTGCACTTTGGACCATATATGACTTCTTGAAACCGGGTCTTGACCAACTGAAGGCGGACTCTTCTTTTTACACGGATTGTGGAACTGCTTCCTTTTGCATTGCTCATTGAAACTGACTTTCGACATCAATGACCATTCATTCTTGACATCAATGACAACTCATCCACTCAAAATTTCCAACATATATTTTGAACATCTATTAGAATCTTACATTATTAAAATTACATCTATCATACAACTTTGATGAAACATTTCAATGTTGACCATTATAGGTCAAAACAAAAATTTTACTTTTTCCAATTTCTAAATATGTCCTTTTATGTTCAAATGAAGCTAGTAAATACTAAAGAATAATATAGAAAAAGAGCTAAAAAGAAATTTATAGAAAATAATTTAAGAGTAAAATAATATTTAAAATCCATTTAATGAACAAAACTAACCAAATTGAATTATGTTAAATCCAACTAATAGTTTTGGGTCTCTTGTTATATAGCATATGTTGGCCACCCACCAAACCTTGATATTATTGTCAATGGTTGAGTTGTATGTAGGAAACACCATCTTCACATTAGTAGGTCTTACAATCGGCTTCATGGGTTCCTAGTGCCCATGTAAGATTAGGATCATAAAATGAATAAAACTCTTTCACCCTCTCACATACAAATGCACATAATTTTATCAATAAAATTATTTTACAACTTTCCTAATGCACCCAAATAGAGATAAATGCCACCATAGTGAACCTTAATCTTGTGTGTTGCATTAAACCTCAAAGTGATAATCTCCATATATTAGGCCATGATTCTCAATCAAAGCCTCTAAAGAAGACAAGGCCCTCATCCATGATCATTGTGAGGGAATTCATGGATGAAGTATAGCTCTTCATCATGGCCATGAGACAACTAACCTTTAACCATGTCAAGTTCCACCATAAGGTTGTTGATGGTATCAATATGAGCAATAAGCAAACAAAAAGGCTTATTGATCATGCATGTTACCAAATCATGTTTTTGAAAAAAATATATTGTTGTTATATGATAACAAAGGATTAGTTATTATCCATGAAACAACTATGCATTATATGGTGTTACCATGTCAAGAACAAAATGTTAAGACCCTTATAAAAAGACACACATGTAACTATAGTAAAAGAATATGCACAAGCATAATAATAAAACTAAGTTGTATTCAAGTTTGACAAAGATAAAATTAAAAAAAAAAAACTACCACAAGGCTATGAAGTTTCCCTTGAAACAACTATGCATTATATGGTGCTCTCATTTCAAGAACAAAATGTTAGGACCCTTATAAAAGGACCCACATGTAACTATAGTAAATGAATATGCACAAGCATAATGATAAAACTAAGTTGTATTCGAGTTTGACAAAGATAAAAATTAAAAAAACTACCACAAGGCTATGAAGTATAATATATAACATGAAACAAAAGTTAAATATAAAAGAATATATCATATAATAAAATGAAATTTAATAAGATCAAATTGAGATGAAATTATTCGCTTTCGTACATTTTTTAATTTATCCAACCAATGTGATAACATAGATACTAATCCTATAAACTCTTACCAAACAAGTCCTTAAGTCATATCCCATCCAAAATTTAAAGTAAATTGTAATATTAGTTGCCTTTTAAGGATATGTATAGGCTATGGTTATGAACAAAAAGGTTTTTATTTAGGGATAGCAAAGTGCTTATTGACTAGTCAATCTTGTTGAACTTACATGATATTTAAAGTGATCTCGGGTGCATTTTAGGCACTTAAAGTCTAAGAGTCTTCGCACCTTGAATATTTAGTTTAGTTCCAGATCCCAAGTATAAATTGACATAACAACTCTTCTATATTTTATTCCTCGTTGTTGCCTTTCTTATGGTCATGTCCATGGCTAGGCAAGAGATGACACTATATCCATAGGCATTGGTGGTTGTGATGTTGCATTTGGAGATAGTTGTTGTGGCTAATGACATGGTGGAATAGTCTTTCACCACCAAAATTGTTATAAGGAGCATTTTTTATTGAAGAACTTTCACACTTGAATTTTCTTATCCTAGTTTGTGGTCATTATGCTCTCATTAACAATATTAATTATCTTAATAGTTTTGTTATCAATGATAAATTACCTATATAAACAAAGGTTTGATGTCATTGTACACAAACATCGTTGTAATGTAAGATATTAAATAGATACTCACTCAAGACTATTAAACAAAAGACTATACCCATATAACTAAATAATATATCAAAAAATAACTAAATCATATTTTTTTAACTTAACTTAAATTTATTTTAATTTTAAATTTATGTTAAAAAAAATTCACAATGGATACTCCATCTAATATAAGCACATAAAAATACTTCCATAATGATGATAATTAAACATACTAGTTACAATCGTAGACAATATAGAACAATGCGAGTGAGTAACATAAAATTAAATAACCTCCTCTATTCAATTAACTCTATTAGTTACTCTCCAACCCAAACTTGTAGCAGAGACGTGTAGTATGCTTCGTTGACCTTAAAATTTTACATTAAAACATGAGTTTCTTTATTTAATATTGTACAAAGGTCAAACCATGAGTTTCTTGTTTCTTTATTTAATATTGTACAAAGGTCAAACCATGAGTTTCTTAATAAGAAGGTCAAGTATTTAATATTGTACAATATTGTGAAACTAGGCTTTATTAAATTATATAAAATCATGAGTTTCTTAACAAAAGAGGTTAAGTATTTAAATTTTTTAATATTTTAATGATGTCAAGCCCTTGGTAAGGTTCTAGTTTAGGTTCTTAATCATTGCATGTATAAGTAACATCATTGGAAAAAAATATATACGTAATCCTTGACATGATAAGCACTTAAAAGTCATAGTACTATACGTAATCCTTGACATGATATCTAACGAAAATGTTGACTTTTTAAAAACTAATCAACCTCTTAAGTCAATAACCACCTAATTACTTTAGCTAATGGATTTTTTTCACTATCTTAGCAACTAGCAATATATTGTATTTGACTTTTGTGAACATGTGCATCCCAAGTCATGCCAGAGAAGAAGCCCTTAGAATAAAATATATTAATATTAGTGTTAACTCTAAGCTTATTAAGAAAAAAATCAAGACAAATTTTAAAATTGTGCATGCGAAGAATTTACATAAGAAAAAAGGAGTGCTTTCAATTATAAGTTGAAGAAATTGGAGAAAAAGTTATGGAAGAAATAATAAAAGAAAGATACAGAGAATTAGGAGTTGAGTGTCGAACACATGTTTTACTTATCTTCTTTAACGTGTATAAAAGTCAATAAACATAAAATAAATTAAATATATAATTATATTTTTTAATGAGTTGTATGGAATTGAAATAGATTTTATTAGTATTATATCATATGAATTTTCTTAGTATTATATCATGATTACATAATATTATTATAATAGTTGGATAGTTATGTATGTAGTGTTTAACAAGTTTTTTTCTTTAAAAAATTATAAAAATTTATATTTTGACCTAATTTATATTATTAATAATATTTTTTAAAATTAAGTTATTTATATAATATTTATTAATAATAAAATGTTTAGTAAATGTACTATACCATATAGTAATAGACACAAAAGAACAAAGAGTTGCTTTCAAAGGAGATTCTATAACTCTTATATCATTATTACATCTCTATTTTCTCTCATCTCTTAGTTTGGGTAATACTTTATTAGGGATGGCTATAAATACATAGTACAACTTGAATATCTTGAGACATATTTGTTAGTAAATAATGCACTAAAAAAAAAGATAATTCTTTGGCCTCTAGATGTTATTTTGCTATCAACATTTGAAAATCTTAGATTATATCCTATGATATTATAGTTTTTTTGATGGAAAATAGAATTAATGATATTATATTAAACCCAAAAAATACCATGGATATGCTTACACAAGATAGATCTCTCACATAGGAAATCCACACACAACAAAATCTAGGTGGGAATTTAAATCCCTCCACCTATTATGGTCAAATGTATGCACATTTAATACTAATTTCATCCCCTCCCCACCTATCAATAAAATAATAGATACTTCTTGCTCACACAAATAATCCACCCCATATTTCAACTAAATATGATATTTTCAAGACAAACTATATTTTTCAAAAAAATAGCACTAGGGTTATCTATAGGAGTTGTTAAAACCCATATTAAGGTTAGTTATACCTTCATCATGTGAAGTCCTTATGTCTACCAACATAACACACAAAAACAAAGATCTTATTTCGGTTAGACAATAGAATAGATTCTAGATTAAGGGGAATAATCCTCAACATTTTATTTTAATAGAAAAACATACATTAAATAAAATTTCTTACATATTTAATCATACTAAAGATATTATCTTCCATTCCAAAGGGACTAGCCTATCCTTAATTAGGGTAGTTTTGGATAGATGAATGGGCTTATTATATGACTTCATGGTCTCTTAGTCAGTATGCTTCTCCATATTGGCATGGAGAACTTTCATAATCTCATTCACTACCATGGCTTTGATTTTTTGAAATTCTTCCAATTCTCATTTTATGCCATTTTTCCTTTGAACAAGAGATTATAAACTTTCAATGCATTAGCTTTATGTCCCATATTATGATAATTTAAGAACTCAAGAACTTTCTTGTTTGTTGAGTTCTCCTTTGTGAAGAAATGTGCAACTTTCTTGCTTCAAATCCCACATCAATAAGAGAAGAGTGATTGTTTTTTTAGTGACTTATCTGCCCAAGAATGGACATTATCCACGTTTTTCTACAACACCATACTGGAATATTTTTCCCTCAAGTCTTCAAGAGGATATTTATTCCATGCAACTCTTCCCTCTAATAATGTAAATGAATCTCTCTAAAACCAAGATCCATTTACATCCTATAAATACAAATAGTCATTTTATAGAAAAATTCATTTCCTTAATTATACATTGGAACTCTTTCCAAGGTCCATCCATTGTCCACTTTCATAATAATCTAATCACTCCTTATCTCTCATGCTTATTTCATACAATGAAAAGGAGAATCCATAACTTTTGGGAGCATTTCCTTCTCCTAATTTAACAATTTTTCAAAACCACATTTCTCACTCTTTTTATTTTATTTCTTTCATTTTTATCCTTGTAGTTTTATTTCAAGGTCTTTGATGACACCCATCAAGTTATCTATATTTTTATACTTACCCTCAAACTCTCTCATACAAATATCTTTCTTTATAATTGAAATTGAATAGGTTCCCATATACTCGAGAATTCTTGCTTCATTTCATCCCAAGTATAATTATAATTCTTATTCTTAACAAACCTTACCCATGAAAAATAAGCTTCCTCTTTTAAAAATCTACTAAGATAGGCTCTCTAACAAAAATTATCCAAATAAAGAGATAAACTTCATCCACCATTCTTGAATATCAATATCATTCTTTCTAGTGAATTTAGGCAACTCCATGACCTCAACCCAAAAAAATCCCAAAGCAACTAGGGTTTGATAAATTAGGTTTTTTTTTTAAATAAAATTTTCTCAAATCCTCTTTATTCTTTACTATGAACAATTAATTATATAGTTTTTCTTCAAACAAATTAGACTAAAATTGATTTTCTTACCTTGGTTGATAAATATCTAAAATTTCATTTTTTTGTGACTTGAAAAGTCATCACTACCCTTGTTCTAGATGGTTGAATTTACAAGTTTGTATCTCCCTCAATACTGCTCGAATTCCTTCATATGACCACTTATTTTAAAGCTCTTAAATTTCCATACAAAATGGTATAAGAATAATCTAAATAAAAAAATCTTCATGAGTTATGGCTCCCATAAAATGAGATATATTTCTGGAAAGTACTTCCCTAATGCTACCCTTGTTCTAGATGGATGGCTTCACAAGGTTATATCTCCCTCAATACTACTTGGATTCTTCTATGTGACTACTCATTTTAAAGCTCTTCAAATTCTAAATAGAATGGTACAAGAATCATCTAAATCAGATATATTTTTTAAGATATGGCTTCAAAAAATGAGATATTTTATAGAACAAATATTCCCTAATTTTGTAATCCATAAAAAAATACAATCCTCATTTTGCCAAAATTGCCACTCTAATACCACTAGATATGAAACTTTATTATTATTGAAAATCATTCACCAATATGTAGAAATATTAGATCATTCATCAACAAATAATTATCCACAATAACAATCCACACGAGACAGAGATAGATAATACTTTTAGGATAAGACAACACTACAAGATCTACAAGATACTTTGTCCGATAATGAAAACTCTACAAGATCTACAAATATGAGAGAACCACGTAGAGAGGGTAAAGTATCATAATCCACTTCATGAGCAAAGATGATTACAAGTAATACTCCATATGAATGACAATGATTACAATGACAATGTCCCTTCTTTATATACCCATCTTATAAACCCTCATTCCACTCATTATTATAATATAATATAATAATATAATCAACCCTAGATTATAAGACCCATGCCAACTATCCATAATACCCATATACAATATAATATCAAATCCCCATATACCTATTCCTAGGTACCATAGCACAAGGTCTACATCCATATAGATAGTGTATATTGATATAACCAAATCACAACAAACCTAACCAATAATAGTGACCTAGGTAAGAATAAATATGTTGATATGTCTATTATACTAGATTTATTCTAAGAAAAAAACCATGTGATCTAGATTATTATAAATTTTCTTGGTCGAAAAGGTGTTAAATTTCCTCTGTCCTTGACTTGAATTTCCACAATCATTTCTCTTTCTCCTCCCTAGGACCCTACCTTTTTGAAACTATATTCCAATTGGATTTATCTTGCTTACCTAAAAATCCATATAGATCGTTAGGCATAGGTGTTGAGCCACATGAATTCCTTTTATTCACCTTCTTAGCTAATAGTCCTTGACTCCAATATGTGTTCTTATTGTCATTTTATTGTTGCAACCAAGTTGATTATATTTATCCAACTGCTACCAAGGCTTCCATTTCTATCAAACCACTTCCTCCCCCTCTTTTGATGATGTGTCATCTAATTAAGGATTATAAATTTAAAATACCAAAAAAATATCCTAATACCTCCCATGGATCCTTTCCTATTTGTCCTTTCATTGGATCATATGATCCTATTAAACCTAACCTAATTGGACTTTTTGAATATATGAGCACTGCCACTTTGGCTTGCACTCCTTATCCCTTCACATCTGTTCCATAATTCTTGGTATTTACATCTAATATAACATCATTGTCTAATATTATTCCTATAATTCCTACCATGATTTATCCAATTTAAATTTAAAATCATGTGCTCCCTCAAGTTCTTTATTGTCTTACCATTGAATCTCCTCCACTTTATCTTTTCTATATAGGTATTAGTAATATAATAAGATGCCTAAAGTAACCTCAACTCTTTGTTCTTTTTTATTTTTTAATTATTCAAACTATGCCAATATCCATTTTGTTTTTTCTCTTCATCAATTACTTAGATAATGTGAAGGTTTTCCTCTATAAAATTAAATCAACATAATCACCATGTTTCACTCTTATTTCCCCCATACTGATTCCATATTTTATGGGTGTTTTACTAACTAACTTCCTTTATGCCTAGTATTATTCCACTTAGAGATCATATTGTCTCTTATAAGGGTCTTAACATCTTCCATAAACTCTTGAAGTAGTCACTATTTTGCTTCTCCTTAGGTATATAAGTCTATAATAATACAATCACACTCTATAATAACTTGGCCAAGTTTTCTTTTTTATACTCAATAAAAATAGTTCTAGTGGTCAAATCCTCTACAAAAGTATTCATATTATCCTCTAGAATATATGCAAAGTAGAATATTGCTTTTTTTTCATGGTCTCTTTATATTCCTCCCATCCCTATTAGGCCAAGGTTTCATCATGTAATGTCATCAACATTAATCTCTATTAAATGTAATCAAGATTTATCCATTTGGTTTTATTAATTTCTTTCTATATCCCAATATTTAAGAAGATTTTCTATTATTAGTGTGTGATATGGAGCCTCTATAAAGGTCTATAAACTACTTATAAGTTTAAACTCCTCTCAAGATCTATGTTGGGGACATATTAACATGATTTTTTTTAGGTTTTCCATTTTCCAACTATGGATTTAACTGCACAAATATTTAGAATATTAAAATATATCATGGTACCTATTTAATTACACATTCAACCATACTAAATGTGGAATAGATCATGGGACTTAACTAAAAGTGGCATCCCAATTGGGGTGTTTTCCACAAACAAAAAATATATAAAAATGTCTAGATAATCATCTAAGAAAATACATTTACCTTAGACCAACTCTTTTGATGCCAAAATTTTTCCTAAACTCTTCCACCCTTTTTAGAAATATCCAGAAGAATCATTTTATACCCTTACTTTACAATGTATATGCCTAAGCCTTGTTACTACAATTATCTTAAAATACATTCATTCACAACAATATGTGATAAAGGGTATATATTTTCACCTTCAAATGATATCTAGGATAAACATATCTTACCTTCTAATTCCACAACTCCATATACTTGGAAACATTATTAGTAATACATCACACTAATACACCTTGTCCTCATGAAAGATTTATAAAGTGGTTCTAGCTCTATGAATTCTATAATTATCGATGTATGTTGGTCTAATCAATATTCCTAAAAAATCATATGATTTCTAGCACCAATAACAAAAAAGTTATAGCTTTTATAACCATGAGTCCACAGGTCTAATTACATCAAATAATATTATATTATATTATATAATTATTTTCTACAGCATTATACATGATTATGTTTTACAATATCGACCTTGTCAAATAAAGTTAGATTATACAACTTTAACATCCATCCATAATCTAAATTTAGGGACCAAGGATAGGAGATATTAAAAATTATCCCTCTTATTGTATGATCTATTTGGAAAAAACCATCTAAATATCATCGGATATTTAGAATACCACCCCCTATGTTCTAACACTTTGTCTCAATATTTCATATCCTCACTAAACAATTTTTTATAGGATGAATTTTCCTATTATAGTGTCTATAAGTAGGTTTTGAATCTAACATGTTCCTCTCTCTCTCTCTCTCTCTCTCTCTCTCTGCCACATCGACTTCAATTTTCCACCAAGGATAAATAATCCAAGATAACCCATAAGGTTTTTAACCTTGTTTGACCAAGAAACAAGTGTTTAAGGATATCTAGGCTAACCAAGTAACCCAAGGATGTATTGGATAGCAAGATCCTCCCATTAGATTAATAGTATGGAACGACTTGTATCCAATAGAACCAAAAGGGTCCCTCCAAGGAGATGTACAAGGCTTATCTACAATAAATACTACCATCCATCCCTCATGCACTACTTCATGATACAACAAGTCAAGGACCTAGATGGAGACCATGACCCTATGCTTCTAGAGAATAGTAGATGTAATCACCAAGACACAATCATGAACACTAAAATAAATATGATAATAATTGAGCCAAGGACCTCATCTCTTCAAGAACCCCTATAGAATTCCCTTGACTAGCATATCAAGAACCGTAGAAATACTAACTTGATATTGTTGTCATTTCTCCTTTTCCAATGCATCATGTGAGAAAGATGGTGTTAGAATACTTTAACCTATAAATAAAAATATAAATTCCTAATGTCGTACTTTCCTATAATTATAGCACCTAATAAATATTATAAAAGTGAGCGATCTTCTTATGGTAACTTCCGTCTATTCATTGCATAATAAGGTATATTTTATGACATAGCCATGAGATAAACAAGCATGAGATTTGAACCACCAACTTACCATCACTAACACCATGCCACAGAGTGCACTAGCCTACATGCCATGATGTGTAGGTGGAAAGGAAGGCCCAACCCTACTTGGAGAAGTTGAAGCACATATTTCCTAATATTGAATGAAATACAATACCACATCATGTGTTTCAAAAATATGGATAAGAGAATAAATGCATTTAACTATTGAACACCTTTCTATCTTACTTTGAAATGAAAATAGATGGGGATGACAAAAATATTCTCCAAATACTATAGATAGATAAAAATAATAATCAGTGGAATAAAAATATTTTTCATTCTTATGTCAAATAGACATGAATAGTTAAAAGTCATTCTATCCTTGTGATCATATGAAGAACAAGAGGCTTTTATAAAGATATTTGCACAATCAAGTGATGATGTTTCATACCTACTCTAATACCATGTTGATTACAATAATTTGCTAAGATGAATAAGATAAATACATCAACTTAAATCATAAATACATAAGATCAAGAAATAGAAAGAGGATAATAAACATAAAATATGGAAGGGTTCCCTTGGAAACCTACACAAATGATCAATCACATCAATGTAATGGTTTAGGTGTTTGAAGGGTACTTGCACCAAATACTTTATAATAATTAAAAGTTACTAAATGCTTACCTATTTCACATTAGGTATAAATGGTTAGTGAAGGTTAATTATGACAAGGTTAAACCATTAGCCATAGGACTAATTACATTAATTAGTAATAAATTACATTGCATAATATTTTATTAGAGTATTACACATGATTATGTCATTTAATATTAGCCTTTTCCAGTAAATTCAATTTCCAAAGCTTTCAATAATGAATTTATTCCCTCCACCTTCTTAACCAACAATCCTTAACCCTAACGTACATTATCATCATTCTTTTATTGTTGCTACTAAGTTGGATAAATTTAGCCAATTGACACCAAGGCTTCTGTACTTTATAAAACCGCTTCTTATGGATCTTCAATGATGTATCCACCTAAACAAGTATGATATATTTATAAAAGAAAGACAAAATACCTAATACATTCCATGGGTCCCTTCCTATCCCATCTATTAGGTGGCATGTTCCCACCTCAACCTATCCCAACTAGGATCTTATAATATATTAACACCATCACTTTAGCTCACATGTCCTATTTGTTCACATCTTAGATAGAATTAATAGTATTTATATGTAATATAAAATCATTCTCCTATATTCTTCCTAGAATTCCTACTGTAATTTATCCAATTTATCAACACTATGTTCTCCCTTAAGTGTTTCCCTACCTTACCATTGAAGGTACTCCATTTTGCCTTTCCTGTACTAGTATTCATAAGTGGAGAAAGAACCTAAATAGATGTATTCAACCCCTTATTTTATCCCTTTTACTAAAATTAGTCAACCTATACCAATATCCCTTTTATTTTTCCTCTTAATCATCGACTTGGACAATGGGACTTTTCTCCTCCTAGAAAATTAGATTAACATAATTCTCATGTTTTAGTTTTGGATCTCCCATTAATATTCTATATATTTTAGGTGGTCTACTATCCAATATCCTTCATGGTTTATATGGTTTAACTAATATATCATAATTCCTTAATCTCTTTTTTTAAATCTCTTAAAAATTACTATTTTTCTTCTTCCTTGACTGAATTCTAGAGGAATCTTATAATAATTATCTATTATTGATTGGACTATTTTTATTTTTTAAATGATTAAATTATTTTAAAATTTTAAATCCTCCAATACATTATTTGTATTATCCTCTATTATATGTGTGAACAAGAACACTACTTTACCTTTATGGTCCCTATATATTCCTCATGTAGTGCTATCAACATTGATCTCTATTTAACCTTAGTCAATCTCAATCCCTTTGGTGTTTGTGATTTATATTTTTCTAAATCATAATTAGAGAGAAATTTTACTATAAATTCATGAGAGGGAGACTCTACAAGGATTTCTAATCCACTTAAAATTGTAAACTCCTCTCAAGATCTATCTTGGGAAATATACAAATATTACATAATTTCCTTCACATCTTCCTTTATATAATTCTAGACTTGAATATGCAAGTGTTAAGAATCTTGAAGGATCTTGATATACCTATTTAATCATACACTCAACCACATTAAATATGTCCTAGCTCATGGATTAATATTAAAATTTTCTTTTTCTTGATCAAAGCATTTTTAGTCATTTAAAAATCCCTCACTTGATTATGAAGCCTCTTGTACTACCTATAAACTTATGACATAACTTTTAAATATAATTCATGTAAGGCAATAAAAGTAATATGTGACAATTAATTGTGTCATCCATCTCACATATCGACATAATATTAGGATTACAAATCTCTTTTTTATTATATCAACTTAAGACAAAAATATGTCTTGATGACCAACCAAAGAAATACATTTACGTTAGGCCATTTCTTTGGATGCTACTCCTCAAGGATATCCCAAAGAAGCATTTTACACCCTTCCTTTATATGATATATACCTCAATATTCAATACCCCAACCTATCCTATTAGTGTGCTTAACTTGAGATATGTTCCTTACCAACACAATTTGTTGTAAGGAATCATTTTCATCTTAACATGTTATTAGAGCTAAGCATGTATTAACTTCTATTTCTACTCCACCATACATCATCCTTGGATTTTTTAGAAGTAACCCATAACACTAGTACAACTTATCCTCATGGAAGAGTTACAAAGTGGTTCTAGCTCCATGAATTTAATAATTATTAATGTATGTTAGTATAATGATTATTACTAAAAAGGGTATGATTCCTAGAACCAACAATTAAAAAAACAAGCTTTATATTTATATTGTCTAGTTTCACACTGTTACAAATTTTGTATCCTTTAATCTACATTTAATAATAAGGAACCATATTTTGGTCCTAAACATTTAGATATTTTTACATAAATTTATCCCCATAATAATTTTTCTTGAGTTCCACATCTCCAATATATTTTAGATTCCAAATATGTATTGTTTCATAAGGAATTACTCAAATCTAAAACCTCCCATTTATTTTGATTGGTAATTTTTCATCCAACCATATGCCACTTTTCCCTCCATTTCTCACTAAAAATGAGGAATTTTATAAGGATATACATATATATAGGTGTTTTGGGTCCACTAAAAATAAAAATGTGTACATAAAATTATTTTGAAGGATAGCTTTTGACAAAACCAAAGTTCTACCAAGAGTCAATTAAAAGTGTGTCTAGTTATTTATCTTAGATATTATATAGTCAATAATTTCTTCTAATTCTTTTCCATAAGTCTTTTGATGATGTTAACACTGCCAAATAGGTAAAGGATGAATAGGTAGTATGGAAACTTAGAATATTCATGATTATCCTTTATATCCTTTTGTCCATTTTAAAAAATATCTATTACTTTATTTCATTTAATATCCTCCCTAAGGTTGTTGAATAAGTATCCAAACCTAAATTTAT